>JACCHW010000002.1:0-1358447 GCA_018907185.1 Platyscapa corneri
CTAAAAAAAAAAAATTAATAAATGAAAAAATCAATTATAAAAACTAACAACCTTTTATCTATCGTTAATTCATTATTAATAAAATTACCAACACCAATAAATATTTCAATTTGATGAAATTTTGGCTCATTATTAAGAGTATGTTTAATATTATTACAGACTTTCTTTTATCATTTTATTATACAGGAAATATTGATATAGCTTTTAACAGGATAATTCATATTATTCAAGATGTTAATTATGGATGACTAATTCGACTAATACATTTAAATGAAGCCTTAATATTTGTTATTTGTATATTTATCCATATTGGTTGAAATTTATACTATAAAACGTTTAAATTTCAAAAAGCTTGAAATATAGGAATAATTATTTTTTTAGTTACAATAATAACAGCATTTAGAGGATATGTTCTTCCATGAAGACAAATATCTTTTTGAGGAGCAACAGTTATTACTAATTTACTTTCTGTAGTACCTTAAATTGGTGATACAATAGTAAGATGATTACAAGGAGGTTTTTCTATAAATAATGAAATCGATTTTATTTCTTTCACTTTATCATAACTTTTATTATTTTATTTTTAGTAATTTGGCATTTAATATTTTTACACGAAATTGGATCATCTAATCCTTTAGGAGTAGGAAGAAATTACTTTAAAATTTCTTTAGACACTTACTATTCAATTAGAGATGTAATTTCATTTATTATTATAATCTCTGTACTATTTTTAATTTGTTTATTTAATCCCTGTATTCTTTCTGATCCTGAAAATTTTAATAAAGCAAATCCAATAATTAACCCAATACATATTCAACCAGAATGACTTTTTTTATTTGCATCTGCTATTTTACGATCAATTACTAATAAATTAGGAGATACAACTGTTTTTTTAATATCAATTTTGATTTTATCTATTTTTTTCTCAATATAAAATTATATTTTCCAATTTCAAATTTCAAGTACTCAAATTATTTTAAGTATTTTTTTCATTCTTTATTATTTTAACATGAAGTGTAGATAAACCAATTAAAATTCCATATGCTATAATTAAGCAAATAGCTTACATAAATTATTTATTATATAATTTGCCCAATAATCTCTCATTTGTTTTTATTAAAAATTAAAAAATAATAAAAATATTGTAAATATTAGTTTCGACCGAATAAAAAATATTATATTATCCATTCTTTATAAATAAATATTTACATACTACACACAAAAAAGTTTTTTTTACCCAAAAACCCACAATAAAAATAAAAAATTTAATTTTTTTTTTAACACAACCCATAAGAAGTATAAAATATTTCATTTTAACTTTTTTTTTTAACAAGCTTTTTAACTAGGCAGTACGGTTGAAGTCTACATTGGCTTAGAGTAAAAGCTTCTAATAATTTTAATAAGAGTGATTAAATATACATAAATAAGAATAAATCATATGAAGGAGTTAAATATTAATATATACAGTCGTACATCGAATACCACGAGAAATGGTGGCGCGCAACGAACAGAACTTCAAGTGCGTGATCGTCATCGAGAAATTGCGCCACTAGGAACTTTGACAAGAATACTATAAGATATACATAGCTTTCTATATAATATATAACCACCGGACTGGTAAAAAAAAAATGTTTTTATATAAATATATATATAAAAAAAATTATTCCATAATCTGTAATAAAATCTTCTTATATATCACTATTAAACCAAGAAACAAGTCTGATTCACCTTCTTACAAAATCAAAAAACATACGATGGAATTTGCTTAATAAACTAATACAAGAATAAAACAAAGGCCATTAATGGGAAGAATACGAGTCAATCAATGATATTGTAAACGAATAACATCGCATAAATACTAAATCTCTCGTAAAAGTTAATACTCCATAAATACTTACATAAATTCATAAAAATTTCAATAAGTCGCACTCCCGTCTCCCTCCCTCCTCCATCTCCGCAGCCCCCTGGGATCCCTCCCGCCCCACTCAGTTCCTCGTCAAACACATTCTTAAGAAAGTCAAAGAGACAATTTGAAGAGCAACCTGAAAGAATAACAAAATTAATATTTTTTCCTATAATACAAAAAAATAATTAATATTTGCACATGATAGCTGATGAAAACGGAAGAGAGGATTAATATTATTATTATTTAAAAATAGGACTGATTAAGTATAAATAAATAATAATTAGTAATATAGTATTTTTGATCCACCTGGTTACAGCTTGAAGTAATCCTATAATTCCAATTTTATTCGGACCTTTTTGAAGTTAACGTCTATATTAAAATTGTTCCTTCTACAAAAGTGGACTGCACGTGGAACTTCAATAGTAATTTCTAAATAAATTAAATAAATTATTAATTTTATTAAATCCATTAGTAATTCAAATAGAATATGGATGATAAGTTTAGTGTCTAAATAGTTAGAATTTCATTTAATGTTATTTTTATGTTAAAGGTAGTTATTAATTACATATATAAGTAAATAAAATTGTAAATAAAATTTTATATTTTTATATTAAATATATAGTGAAGAGAATATTTCGATTTGTCAATTTTATATGTTTCTATTCTATTCTTTATTTATTGATAGATTAGTAGATAAATTTATAGTTGTAATATAATTATATATCTAATATATTATCATCGTATCTTATCATAAGATTTTGTTGATTTATACGAATATTTATATAATAATTAATTAAATAATAAAGATAAGTAAAATAGTAATCTTTTTTTATCAGGTACTTTATTGAATAGATATATTCATATTTATTTGCAAATATTGTGAAAATGATTAGTCTTTTCGCACAAAATTATTTTAATTTATTAGAGATATAATATAAAACGATTCACACCGATCTAAATTGAAATCATGTAAGCTTTTAAAAGTTGAATCGAATTAATTTAATTAATATCTGAATTGATTATTTAACTTAATTCAACATCCAGGTAGCAATTTATTTTATCAATTACTCTCCAAAAGAATAATGTTGTTATCCCTAAAGTAATTTAATTTATATTCATAATCAATGGATACTAATTATTTTAATAATCATTTATTTATGAAACAAATTGACTTAATAAATTTATTAAAGTAATTAAAATAAAAAATTATTAAATATAAAATTTATATAATAATTTCTTTTAAAATAAAAAAATTTATTAAAATTTCTAATTGTCCCCAAATTACAGAATTTGAACGAGTATTATTTATTTATACAAAATAATAATTAATAACTTTTAAAATTCTATAAAGTCTGCTTGGCTTTTAATTATATATAAGAATTTTAAACTATAATAAAATTCAATAAAATATTAAATTAAGACAGATTTTATCTAGTTAATTTTTTAACTTCAGACTTATAAATATCTTGTAAATATTCAGACAATAAAAATCAAAATAATTATGCTACCGTCGCATAATCAAAATACTGCAGCTGTTTAATTTACATCATAAGGAAGAATATATTTAAAATTATAATCAATAAACCACGAATAAATAATTTTTAAAAAAATTTTATTTTTGCCTAAGTCCTTAAGATAATTCATCAACAAATTATATATATATATTTAAATATTATTAAAAATAATTTATTAGGAATGAAATGCTTTTCGAAATTAATACGTATAATTATTTTATAAATAAATTTAATTTAAATAAAATTTGAGGGCTATACTTTTAAATTTCTATGGTATAAATTTGTAACATTTATGTATAATTTTTAGTAATTTTTAAATGAAAATTACATAATTTTCGAAAATTATAAAATGAATATTTTATAAAAATATTTTTAAAATTTGTTCCATTTTTTAAATTTAAAAAAATTTTGAAATAATGATAAAATTAGTAGAATTTTATTAAATAAGATAATTATATATATATATATATATTGTAAACCTCTGTTTTGTGTGCGTGAACACATTATATTAATAAAGATACATAATACATTTATATACCCGGATTATTAATCCCATTAAACAACAATAATCTTATATATTAAATTTATGATACGAACAATAAAATAATATAACTTATATAAATTAAATTATTTAAATTTAACGCTTTCATAAAAAATTATATATATACCAAATCTAAATAATAATGAATCGAATTAAAATTTACAAATTATTTAAAGAACCAAATATAATATCTTTATAATACGAGTCTAACAATTTAATTAATCTATTTTTAAAATTGAAAAAAAATTATAATTCAAGTTAATATTTTTGGAATATGAACTCAATGATTTTAATAACTCTATTTTTGTACTAACGATTATTAAAAAAATTTAACAAAAACTTTTATATTGACTTTTTTTGTAATAAAAATATTTTTATTAAACTATAATTTTTAATATAAATATATGCTTGATGAAAATAATATTTCAATAAGAAACAAATCTTCTTACATATTGAAAGAATTTTCTCAAAAATAGAATTTTGAGAAAATTCTTTCAATAATATAAAAACTTGAACTGTTACAACTTGTTCCGAGACAAGCCGAGACTCAGAATAATTAATAAAAGGTCTTTTAAGTACCGTAAACTTTAGTTTTATTATATTTTATTTGGTAAATTTTGGTTTGTTATATTTGTACAAAAATTGATTACGATGAATATGGGTTATTGACAATAATTTTTATTACTCAGATATGTATTATATTTAATCGATGTATAAACCAACAATGTAACAGTGAATACATTAGTTGCATCGTATTTAGTAAGTATACGGAAACATAATTATTATCATTGCTTATCGCGCGCCGATGTTTACGAACAATTCGTCGGCCTCGGATCGAAGATCGATATTATATTATACTTTCTAGCATTCACCAGTGTGGGACGAATATCGGCATTGTGTAAGCGACACAGAGGTCACGAGTGAAGACCAAGCAAACGAACCTGAGGCGCTTACGCAATACCTGGACAAAAGGCCATATCGGCCAGATGTAATTAAGAATACAGCTACCGTGGAATAGGGAATGCCCCTCACAAAATGGCCGCTCGTCCCCTCGTTTCGGTAACAGGAATTTTGGCTGTTTTCGATAACGAAAATGCACGTAAACGAGTTAGTCAACAAAGATGCGACCGTTAGGGTTGATGCATATAAGCGCTCCGGCGGGCAACTGGCAAATTCGGAAACAGCGCCCCGCCACACACACGCTTGATATTGCACTTTGTATTATATATGTGTAACCTATAAATAAATAACATTTAACGCAAGTTACTACCCGCCTAATTATTTCACCTCAAGCGACGCGATTGGTGACCCCGACGTGATTCTAAATTTGTGTGTGCGTTGTGTTGAAATTTGATACATTAAAAAATGGTGGTCAGGAGAAACGGTGTTGACATGCAGAATAGAACGCAGCAACGCCGCGTCCTTTCCGGGCTCCAGTATTTATGGAGAACAAAGTGCGCCACGATGCCTCGAGGCGCAATTCACCGGCGCGTGCATCGCAACGACGATACGCGTTTTCATCCGACGGTGAACACGATCCGGCAATTGCGAGATATAGTAACCGCAGAAACAAATACGCGTCTCTGAAGGAGCAGCCTCTATCGGACTCATGATGAAACGCGAAGTGACTGCTGGGCAATTGAGAAATCGGCGACCGGAAGTCGTATGAATACTTCCGCGATTTGAAATCGTTAGCCCCCGATTCGACGTGGAAAAGAATTCATCGTCCAGGTATGGCAATCTCGCCTACATCGCAGGTACAAATGTGACGGCATCTTCCATCGCGACTGAAGTGCTAGCGATTCTTAAGCTCGCCGAAGCAATACATCGGGTCATATCTAGAAAAAAAAAAACACGGTCGCCGAAATCAGCGAGAATTCGAAGCTGCAGCGACAAATCGACAGCTTAACTGCCCAGATTCGTGATTTACAAAGAAAGGTTGGCAGTCGCTCTCATTCGCCAGCCGATTCAAACACGCAGCACGCGAAGAAAATAACGAATGCTTTTACCACCAGCGTTTCGAGGAGTGCGCGAAGAAGAGCAGAAAAGACACCCGAAATGGACGCACAGTAATTTGATTTTAAAATATTTAAATATTAGTTATTAAAATTCCTTACCTTAAATTATACCGATCAAAATTACACAAATTAAAGGCAAGTAGCATCTAATAGGGAATATGTGCAACGGAATCACTATTTCTAATGGTGCTAAGGAACCAGTTTTAAGCCAACTAATCAGAAAAAATTGCAGGCCTGAAGATTTTATTGCAAAAAATATATAATATCACTCTCAAAAGGTAAAAGGTAAAATTCCTATATTATGTATAATGTTCTTATATTCTTCGTTTTCTTCTAATACTATTAAACTATTAAATATGGAAATGTTAAGTATTGCTTAGCACAACGGTAAAAGCATTAAAGTGTACACGAAAACACTGGCCCTTTCTTTGGTAAAGTAGAGATATAAGAGAGGACTTTAAGATATGCCCCGAGGACAGAATGAGAGTTTATCATTAATGGAGAACATAAAAAACTGCACACTAAATGTATAAATATCCCACCTGCTTTAATCTTAAAAGCAGGGGACGAGATATCCTAGTATCGATATGAGAACATTTTGATTTGCCTTTAAAGCGAATCGATAATTCCGGGGCCTCAAATTATCTCCGATAGATTCAATAATCGTTTGCGGACACGTTCGAGACCTGGTGGACAAAAGCAGAATTATATAATACATAATATAACCTTACTATGCATATAAAGTTCTTATAAAATTTTAGCATAATAATTTAATTCTTGAATTTGTACATCAAATTTGCACATAATTTCATTTATTTATAGATATTTTTCTAATTACACTTTGATTACTTTTAAATTGACTTTATACGTATTTCATAAATAGACTCGTGTAAAAATTATCGTATGAATGTGTGAAAATCGAGCACAGTTGCACAGTAAGCGTAAAAAATAAAATTAAAATGCAACGAGTAAAGTATAAAATGCAGTAGCATTAGTATTTATATTTAATGATAAAAATTGTGACGAAATGTTAGTAAGAAAAATTTTGAAAATAATAAGAGAAAAATTATAAAATTTTATATGCATAATACGTAAGTTGATAAACAGTCGATTTTTGTAAAATGATATGGTATGTAGTATATAAACAAAATATGTTACTAACTAATTTACGTAATAGTACTACCAAATATTTATAACAAGTAAGGTTACAATATAAAATTAAAAAATAAATATAATCGTGAGAATTTAATACAATCGTTAATTATAGTTTAAAGATATAAAACAAAATGTAAAAAATTTACAAACTGAATGTATGTAATACGTAAAATCGTATTGACATAAAATAGTTAGAAAACATATACAAATAAGAATTATGATCAAGATTAAATGGATGTTAAGATAATATAATTCGTAACATGAAATTGTAGAGACGTTAAATAAATAGTAAGATATTCTGAAATTAAATATGCAAGAGTTCATGTGTGCAAAATTTGTTGAATCAAATGTAAAAATGAATATGTTACGTGTAGAACAGTGTAAATATTGTTTAATAATAAACCCTACAAATATAAGTGTAAAATGAAAGTGTAAGCAGGGATATTTAGTGTAATGGTTAATTAATGTTAGGAAGTAAATCGGTAATTCAATAATAAAATAAATGAAATGTGATAAAAGTGTAAGTGCAATAAGCTGCGTAAACTATACAAGCGTAGTTTTAAGGATGGCGGTATAATTCTTTTAAACAATATGTTAAGAAAATCTTTGAATGTACACGTAACAGAAAATGTTTAAATGTTTATAACAATGTATTATATTGTTCGATAAACTAACTATGCAACTATACGTAAGTTGGTATTATCGAATGTCATAAATATTAAAATCCTCGAAAAGAATATTCTGTTTCAACTTTAAATGTACATTTATATAAAGCAGTAATATTTTTATTATTGACAAAAATATAAATCTTAGTACTACTTAAAACTTAGTATTTTACTTTATAATTAAAAAATTATTTAAATGAGACCAGAAATAGTTTGGATAATCGCATTGTTATAAGAAAGTAACTTCAAATTTTGATCATTACATCTAAAAAGAAATAATCACGCAAAAACTTTCAATATACAATAATTCGTCAATGGCATTTAGAATAAAAGATTCTGCAAATTAATTTTGAAAAAATAATATATCTTGATAAAGACATAAATCGCTTGCGTAGATCAAAAGTTCATATCTCTTCTGAAAGATTTGTCAATTATTAATTATTACAATATTCAGCTTCTCCATAGATAAAAAGTATTGATTATTTTAAGAGTCAAAACTTTTTCTAAACGAATCAAGATTTACGAATTTATCCATTCCTTATATAATAAACCGCAATTACGTTAATTCTTAAATCAAAAGAACGTATGTGCAAAGTTTATTGCGTCAAGTTTATGTCCCGGAACGAAGTATTGACAAATACGTCCATTTTTAAAGAAAAATGAATTTCACGAGACTGGGATTTATTTGAAAATAATTTTCCAAATATATCCTGCATAAATCGTATTATTATATCCCCGTTATTATCCAATGCCTACATCATTCATCATTGTAATTTGTCTCGGCTTATGTATTGAATTAATAATATACAACAACCAAATAGTTTTCGTACTTTAATGTTGCGCGTTTAGCATCGATTCGTTCGTCGTAACTGCAACACTTTTGCATTACTCGCTAATAAACTATTTATATACCTTAAAAAAGATGTGTTTTTTAAAGCGTTTGCTCGATTTCTTCAATAAAATTCACCGACCGGCTTATTTAAAACTTGATTAATTTCTCAATGCCAGCTGGGCGCGATTTTATATTTTGTTATTACGATTAAACAATAATATTTCGTTGTCCAAGGACTCGAATAATCAAAAATGTCGATCGGTGTTTTCGGAACGACAGGAATTAACATTATCTTTCTCGGCGATATAATTCCCCTGCGATTTTACGTTTTCTCGATTTTTTTTACGTTTATTTTCTCTGAGATAAATATAAGTAGTCCAAAACCTATTAAAAAAAAGGCGATGAGATTTCTCTATTTTTACGAATCGATTAATTTTGACTGTAGTTTCTCTAAAAACATATCCATTTAAACGGCGTGATAAAATTAATGCTCGTGATTTAACGCCAGACACGGCAAAACCTCTTTTTATCAAAGCTAAACCCGTTTATGAATTCCTTAAAAATCTCGCCAACAAAGGTTTTAAAATATGTCTGCGACTGCGACACACATTAGCGATATTAAGTCACAATTACTACGTCGAAAAAATTGATTATCTTATTTTGCAACGCTAACGTTAATGCATTATTAACGGTATTGAACTTATTATGAAAATAACGTAATTATAGGCTTTATGGAAGAAAAATAATCTTCCTTTTTCGGTTGTTATTCTTAATTCAATATTTTTATTCTCGTTTGTGTATTTAAAACAATAATATTTATGCAGCCTTATTTATTTATTTATAAATGGTATCTATGCGTGTCTGTCTGCTCTGAACTAAAAATATTTTTTAATATTTTTAATAAATTTATCGATCGATTTCTTATAAAAGCTTTTTGAATGTTCTTTCTAATTTCTCTATTCACATATTTCAATTAAAGTTAGTAAACAATTGATAAAATGTAACGTCACACCGAATTTAGATGTAATGAGAAATTGAATTTTCCCATAAATTTTTTTATAATAATTTAGTACACCATATTTATATTTACGAAAAAGCAGTCCAGCGGCTGGATTTTATATTGTATTTTAAATATTCAAAATCATCGATTAATATATATTTTAATTTAATTTAAATTTTGTGCATTTTATAATTTATACATTATTGTTATTATTATTATGCATTTTTATCATTTTCTCCGAAAGCATTATTTTTACTCGCATAAATTTTCTTATTTTTCAAATGATTCGATATGATTATCACGTTGAAAAAATTTTATTATAAAATTAAGGTATTGTAACATCAAAGACTTGGACATTTATATTAATTATTTATAAATAAATTTTATATATACCTCTTATAAAAAAAAGTACTAGTAGAAGATTCGTGCGATTAAGATGAATTTCATAATCTGATGCTTGTTTGTTAAAAAAAATATTAACATAATTTGTAACTTTAGAAGTATTTGCTTAAAGTATTACGCGTTATAATAACGCTGAAATGAAAATGTATGTTTGCTTTTTCCACTTAATCCTATTTCGTGCGAACCTGTGTGTTTAATGATTTATCGTGAAAATGTGCATAAATATAATTTTAAAATATTTAAACAAAATATTTATACGATACAAGTTTGTAAAATAAGCAATAAGAAATTTAATTGATAAGAAACGAGATTTTATATAATATTAAATCATTAGAAGAAACTTTATTTCACAAAATTTATTATTTTAGTATATATATATATTTTTTATTGCCAGCTATAAATTAAATTTTAATGTGTTTATTTGTCCCTTTTTTATGGACCACGTCTAAGATAAAAAATGATATTAAAAAAAACTTTGAACCTCTTGAAGAGTAAATTAAACTAGAAAACATTAATAATTTCAAAAGTCGAATATCTATTATGCGAATAAAATTACCGTTAAGATTTTAAGATTATAATATAATTTAATTTGTGAAATGACTTTTAATCGTTTACTATTCTTGGCAAATGGAAAATAATATCAGACCACCCATTGACTCGAACACGGCTAATTCAGTTCGCGCGAATTAAAACAATCGAGGTATTGCTTTTGTAGAACGAACGACTTTCAGGGTTAAACAACCAAAATTCCGCGACTCGAGATTTCCAATACGTGTATTTCTTGCCAAAATTAGCAGAAACCCTCGAGCGATACTTTTAAAATATTTTAAAATTAGGCTCAGACACGCGCGCAGTAATCAGATCGAAAGTGATAAGCCGAAAATGTAAAAGTCAGCCGATGGAGAAAAGATAAACGGGGCCAAACGAATACGCGAGGCGTATCAAAGCTGTGCTTTTGTATTCGGGAGCACGTAGTCCACTTGTTTTTGAAAATCCGACTGCATAGTTTGGAACCTCGAAGGAACCAGTCGACGCTCGACTCGACAATCAACATCCTCGGTGCCACAATACATCGACACTCTCGACATTTCAAATTTTCATAAATATAAATGAAAGTTCAAGGCGGTGCCTCTTCGATCCCTAGGTGAAATCGATCTTTTCCTGATCGGTGCCGAATGCTTAACAAATCAGTTGCAATTCGTTTTATTTATCGATAACCACCCGTAAGCGACGAGCAAATCGGCAACTGCAATCGCTCGTCTAACGGAGATTAATAGTTATTAATTCAATTGTTCCGGTGAACGACTGAATTTAGTTGTAAATAAACTGTCCTTTTCATTGTTCGTATTCAGTTTGGTGTCTTTGCTTCCAAAGTACCGAATCGGCGAAGGAGATTAAATCGGTTGGTCCTCTCATCTATAAATCTATCGACGGCAAGTTTGACGCGCGCGAAGGAAAGTATTAAGCATACATCGATGTTTCGAGCAAACACTAAACCCCCCCCCCGTCTCCATATTTACTCGTATAGTCTTTAAACCGAGATATCTTGTTCCATTTGTCGGAAACAACCACGAAACTTTCTTATTTTGCAGTAAAAGTTTGGACAACAGTCCCGAATTCGATTAAACGATAAAAAAAGTTTGCGCCATTTCTCGTTCGATTATTTGCCATTAAATCCGAATTCGTACGAGGCCTTTACATTATTAAAGACATAATCGCATAATAAGATTAACTGCGGCTGCTAAAAAATAACAATGCGGACACTCGCCGAGTCGCCAGTGGAAGCCGTTGCGTTGGTGGAATGTCGCGCGTCTTCCCAAGGGACGGCCCTAGCGTTAAATACCTAAACAAGCCCTCCGAGTTTATTACACCGAATAAATATTCTCGTGCTCCTGTAATTGCGCCCTTGCAGGCCTCCGCACCCCAAAATGGTGATTCATTTTCCAAAAATTACTCGTGTTTCTGTCGCTTTTCGCGTCGGCGTCGTCGTCACTCGGATCGCGGCTGCGGAACCCAATTTATGGCTTATGAATCACTGCACTTGGAGGAGGAGGGTTGCTCCCTCTCGTGTTAAGGGTAGTTGACCTATCGGAGTTGATAAATAAAACCGCGAAGGAACGCGCGGAACTGGCAAATCAAAGCGTAACGATTCCGCAAGGAAACGTCGAAGTGCCCTTGACAGATTGAAATTTACAAGTATAAATTTACGTTTTACGCTTTAATTAATAAAACATTTCACACTAGCAGAAGGTTGGAAGAATGGGCATTAGTATTTTTATATCTGGACGGGAGATCAATAATTCATTTCAATAACGCACGATCGTTTTTCAGCATCACCGACTCGAGTTGTTTATTGCCAATCGTCCTTTGCAGCTGCACAAGTATTTGGTAATTTTTTTTAAAGTCGAGACTAACCTTCGTTAAAATTCAGACGCGCATTCGCGCTCGTCTTCTCGCGGCAACGTTTTAATCGATAAATTTAACAGGACGCAGCTCTGGAAACAAAACTATCGTCGAATTTCAAATAATTACCGAAGCCTCGCGCCGATTAATCAGACAAAGCCAGTTTCGTTTTTAATTTGGGCGCGTGACTAATCGGCATTAAAGGATAGACGTTGCTGCGACGTTTCGAGCGTCTCCGGCTGGAAAAGAGTGGCTTTGTCCAAACGCTGTTTTATGCAAACACAATTGAGCCGCGCGCAACGTATCGAGACAGCGTATCTTTTAAACGGCGCATCTGCATGCTGAATATACACGAGCACTTGATGTATTCTAACTTTTTAAATTCAAAAGCCTTCGAGTGGCTCGCGTTCGACCGAGGCGTACATTTGTATAAGACGGCGGTCGATCTGCCTAATAATAGCAGATGTCCTGGCAACTGTGCGCGCGATATAAAACGGAGTCTTGCGAACACTGATATCGATGCATCGATAGATGCCGTGAAAGATGGCGATTTTCTTTTTAATCTATTAAAAGTATCCCCCCTCCCCCCATATTTTAAAATCGTGTCTTCGAGTCTTTAAAAACGCGTTAGTACGCATCTTGTGCACGAATTGTTTACAGTTTCGGCTAATTCACCACTACACGCAATTTACGCTCTTTCACGTTTTATACTGGGTAACGAAAAATATTACATTAATGTTTTGTACAATATAAGGTTATTCGAATTGTGTACTAAAGTTAGTGAAATGTATTTAAGTATTTTACGATAAAAGGTTGCGAGTAAGTTACTCGTCAAATAAAATGTATTTTACATTATCATTCCGATATGAAAACCAATACTATAAAGAAAGTATACTATATATGCCGTATACGATGCATCAGCTAATAAAGATTGAAATCAATTGAAAAAAGATGCTTTTTCAATACTTTATTTATTTAAAACTGTTCGTTATTATCTTCAAATTTATGGATTATAAATTTGCCCTTGAAATGTGAAAAAAGGAATGCGATATATCAGAATATAAGAAAAAAGTTTTAATATCCTTTTTATAATTTGGACATTAAACTGTTTAAAAAATGTTTAAATTTATAATTTAAACATTATTTACGTATACAAAAATAACGCACGCGAAATGTTCTATTATATACTATTTGTTTTTGAAGATTATAAAAAAAATTGATTTTACATATCGAAGTACTTATGTCAAATACATCATGTCCAAATGTTATTAAATACTTCTTATGTAAATGATTACATTTACATAACAAAATTTATGCTTATCCAATTATCATGTAACATTGAATAATTTCCTATTTTTCCATAAGTATTTTGATGAATTTTTAAGTTTCTAAATATATTTTTAAAAATAACTGTTGGAATATGGAATTTTTAAAGTTTTAATTTCTCAAATTATATTCGTCATTTTTTGTCGAAATGAGCTGAAAATTATGTGCATGCGTATTGTGATCAATTAATTGGAGTTTAAATTTCCACGTGCAAAAAGTTCGATATAATCATGATTAAGTTAAGCCTCGTAATTTATAAATTTATATAATGTTGTATTAAAATTGAAGTTTGAGAAAAACACGCGTAAGTGCAAAAGTGTACAGCAGAGATAAATTAATTTAATATGATAGTAGCTTAAAGTCATATATAATTTTAGGTCATAAAATTTTTATCTCCCCGTGTAAAACAACGATAAAATATTCGTAAAAGTACACAATTTTTCGCCATTCCATAAACAAAATAATTATACGAGTTGTATTAATAAAATTCAAGGGTTTTTTAAAATATTTTTTCATTAACAGTGAAGAGCTGGATGAATAAAAAAAGCAAGGGCCTCGTTGGTAAATGGAATAACTCAAAATGAAAGGAATGCGTATGTAAAATTGCTTTCAAGATTTAAACGCACCATAAATTATTTTCTAACAACTGTAATTTTTTCACAGTAAAAGAAAATGCGCAGGTAATTCTGCATAAAATAAAAATGATAAATAAACATTTTAGGCGTAAAAGCATATTTTTATACGCGCCCTTTACTAACTTAATTAGGATATCTAAAAATTAAATTAATTAACGAATTGACCGAATTACGATTTAATTTTATTGCTTAAATTTGATAAAACTTTTATACAGTCGTCGATCGTCGCGTTAATTATTAACCTTTTAGTTACGTAGCGGCCCAAAATTGTAAAACGTTAAAGGGATAATTCGTACCATTGAAACGCCATGAGATTACACGAAATATATCTCGAGCAACAATTACTTAAAAAAAGTATCATTTTTTAAATAATTTAGCCTTATACGAAAACCTGTTTTTGAAATATTAAAATTTACTATTTGAACGATAGAACAAATGAAAATAGCACGATTTACAACAAATATTGATTCATTGTTATAACGATACCGACAATAATTCTACGGTATCGCCACAATATAAAGAATCATAATTAAACAGAATAACGCAAAAAGTGTTTCTACCATTTTCGGCTTCCAATAATAATTATGCACTATTGCAAAGTGCATAATTAATATCTTGTTTATACAGCTCGTGGCATCGGAGGCGCAAAATACAGAATCAATAGTCGTTACGAGAGGGATAAAAATTTCTTGTAAATTGCTTTGTAACGACATTAGCTAAACAATGATCCCCATTTTAAAGGTGATGAGTTACTACCGAAGGAGAAAAGAGGTTGTGCAACCACCATTTATTTATCGCGTGACGTAAATAAGACGCGCAACGCTCGTATTAGGCCACTCGAAATTATTTACAATTCGGCCTCGTTGCTCTTCCTTATAAACTGCACTTGTGCATTCGAATGCAGGGAGCTGTCGGTGAATGCACTCGGTAGCCGGATGATGCAGTCGTTACGCCCGTGCACTCTGGGGACCGATGCAGGATCGACGGCTCCGGAGATCATCAGCTCGTGCTCTGAGTGGCGGCGCTCGCCGAGAGCTGGGAAACCTCCGGGGGTGGATAAAACTGGCACAGCGCACCACCACACAGAACGGCCCTGGATGGGACACGACGTACCAGAGGATTTTCCTTAAAGCGTGCGTACGTGTGACGTTTTCTCGAGAGTCGACCGACTCTGCTCTCCCTTACAGCTCCACAGATGTCCAAGTGCTCACCGACCAATAATCCCGGGCCACGGGTACAAACACGCCGGTCGAATGTACCGGTCTTTGACGATGTCTTTTCGTGGTCGTTCCGTTGATGGGAGGCGGAGGACAACCTGGTCGCAGCGGAAAGCGAATCTAACAAGCTCGGATCTGTTTGAAATCCGCAGGGATTTTTGAAAATCTGCTCGCGTCTCCGAGTGGCCGCGATTACTCTACGACCTTCTAAATTCAAACTCGATGAATTGCGACGAGTTCAATTTTGAGGATCGCAACGACCTCGTGTGTAAGGCGACTGACTCCCCGAGGCTCGGAGTCGCCGATCGATCAGACGAGTATCAAAGGGCGGCGCTGCACCGCTATCAACCCTTCAACCCGAATCTACATCTCTTTTCCTTACAATTTCCTGCTCTCCTGGTACAGACTAAGACGGTGAAGATCTGAACGCGCGATACACCGTTTCTCCGACTCAAATGACGCTACCGCTTATCTTTCATCCTTCGATCGCAACTTTTTTTATTTTCTTTCGTCATAATTGCAGATCGATAAGATTAGGAATCAGGGCGTAAATTGCTAATTAATATACCCGATGAGAAAACGTCGTCAAATTGAAAGCAAGACAACAGTGAATACTGAAGACACTTTATAAGCGCCAGGTTCATCGCTCCCGAACATAAACAAAGTGTTCGTCCAATTGGAACGTGTACTGATTAGCGCACGTCAGAAGAGAAAAATTTAAATTTAACTACACTCCAAAATATATTTTAGAGCGATGTGGATGGATAATAGAAGACAAGGAACTGCTTCCTGAAAAAAATAAAAACTTTATTTGTTTTACATGCGACGCGGGAGCTAAGAATGACTCCTCTGCAGATTTTGACCAGACGTCATCTCGTCGCCTCCGACTAAATCGCGTTATATACCGAGAAAAACCGCTGGCCCTGCGCTGCAATTTATATTTTTTAAAGACCATCGACGTGCTTGATAAAAATTTATTAGTCCCAGAGTAAAGTAAAATGTGAACAAGCAAAAGGAATGTTATTTATCAACAAAGCGAAAAAAAATTAAAACAATACGATTATAAGTAAATAAATAAATAACGATTTACCAAATCCGTTGGGAGGTGTTGAAGGTTTCTACAAGATCGTAACCTGGACGGACGACTTCGAAGGATGATACGTCATAAGTCTTTACGGGAAAGTGCGATGTCAAGGAGCGATAATTGGTTTATCGACTAAGCGACGACATAACCTGTCGCAACCAGGTTGGCTGCGGCTTGGAAGGGCTAATTTTCCATCTCTTTCCAGAGCCGGTGTTTTCCTTCCCTACAGGTGATCCAACGGAACCTGACTTGCACTCGAATCCGCCAGTAGCGTCTCGCGTGTTCCCAGTCGACCGGTCTTACCGCAATCGAACTGGAAACCTCGAATATTTGCATATCCGTGAGGTCGTCGTGTTCTCCTAAAACCCGACTTCAGACCTCCGGGACACGTTGGTTGCGTCGCTCCCTAAGATGTGGTGGTACGCCGTCACGGGGGAACGGGACACGCGCTGCACATTAGCGTCGCCAGAGTCTTTCGTCTTCGTCAGACGTCGACCACGTAGTTGCCCCGTTTGCAACGGGCGGCCGCTCGTCGGTGACTAGCTTGATTCTTATTACTACTGCCGTCGCCGGCTGCTGGTGTTGCGACGCGCAGTTGGAACTAATAGAGACGCAACCTGTCCGTTGGATAACCCGCGTTAAAGGGGTCGCCGAGCTCTAAGAACCATATTGGCTCCCGAAGCCGCATCAAATCAATGATCGGGTCTGGCAACTGCCGCGATTCATCCTTACCCCCTCCAATTGTTTATGTTTCAGCGCCGCTACAACCTCCTTCTCGATGTTACGTTCGAGGACGTTCACGGTTTCCTCGCTAATACGAGCCACGTTCGAAGGCAAGTGTCCTTTCCCATGCAAAGCACAAGTGGTCTGATGCCGCACTGTGTGTGTGTGTGTGTGGCGCGCGTCACGGAAACTGTTTCAATTTACCGTTCGAGCATTCACGGGTTCCGATGAACTTCATCGCTTTCGCTCGAATTCACGCGATTATTTTTACGATCTACTAATTTCGCAAGTTTACTCCAATTATGCAGTTTGGCCGCTCTTCAGCCTGTGATTAATTTTAAACTCCTCCGAGCTTTCGTGGCAGTAAGTTAAAGAGAGAGAGAGAGAGGGGGGGGAAGCACGTAAACTCTCCAGCTATACGGGACTACTAATGCGAAACCAGGATGTAGCTCTTGGCGAGCGAGTGTGAGAAAGTGACGGTTGCGCGTGTAACAGGTAACCCGGTAATCGAGCGCGCGAGTGCTAGTGAAAAGGATGGTTCGAGGCACCCGGAGTATCTCCTCGTTCTAAGCGACCATTAGCGTGTGAGTGCAGAAAAGATGGATCCGAAAGCTCGGATGGTGTGCAAAAAAGGAGCTTTTTGAAGGGTTCTGAAGTGCCTCGAACGACCCCAGCAATAGAGCAGCAGTTGATTGCGAGAGAGAGAGAGAGAGAAAGCGCACAAGCTGATAGTTCTGAACGCGCGAGTACGAAAGCACAGAGCTTAACGCACTTCGCGCAGTAATACGAAAGATAGAAGCAGAGTCAGGGTTGTTCTGAGCGCGCGAGAGCAGCAAACCCGTACCGGAAGTGCGTGTCTCGAACACACGAGTGCGAGAGAGAAAGGGATGCCTTATTAGTTGAGACAGTCGAGTGGCTTGGCGTTAGCGGCTTTAGCAGTTTGTTACCGAATTTCCTCGAATGGAAGAGGGCAAACGACGCAATTTGCGAAAAATTGCCAATGCATCGTCGAATACAACGGACTTTGCAGGTGTCTCTTACCACAAGATTGACTGTTATAATAATAATAATAATAATAATAATAATAATAATAATATAATAACTAAACGCATCTCGAGGGTATTGATTAGCAAAAGAGCCGATGAAAGAAAGTAGTAGAATCAAATATCGGCATAAATATTTATTTAGCGCGAGGCACAAAAACGCGTTTGCAGGCAGGAAAATTACTCGTTCCCGCCGCGAAAGGCAAAACTGAATTAGCCGAGCTTTTTCCCCTCGCGAGTGCAAAACTATATGGACTCAACACGTAAGTACGCATTGGTGCAGGTCGTCAATGCCGGGCAATCGCATTGACGTAATAATAAAAGCCACGAGAATAATAACAGCAACAACAACAACGGCGCACTTAAACAACTTCTCGACTCGCGCGAATCGATCGATATTATTTTGCAACAATCGATGTACTTTTCAATAGTAAGCGGATTACGTGCTGCGCAGGAGCACAAAAAGAGACGAAACATGAAGCTGTTGACTGAAAGGGCAGGAAACGCCGGAAGTGCAGAGGCGCGAACAGCCGAGTGCACTCGGGGCATTGTTCGCTCCTCGTCGGTTGTCGATTGTTGGACAATAAAAAATTTGTAAAGCTCGCGGGGGTCAAAGGAAAAGGCTTTCCTCGAAAATGTGGCCAACATACGGGGCGGCGCGACACTCTGTAATTGCGGACAGAGTCCAGATGTTTTATTACCCTTTTGTTTCGAGGCTTCGCTACGTCCGAGCAGTGTCGAGGAGCCGTCGTAACAAGTTTTTCCAGCTGCGAACTTTCCTCTTTCCCGGCCTAGTGTACAGACGTGCCCTATCTTTTCAGGGCGACTGCACTATTATGATAATATATCTCCGGGAAATTAAAATTTTCCACGCGCCTCTTCCGGGCCCAGCGCCCCCCCCCGGTTAGTACTTTTACGATACTGCGGCAATAATTACTCGCGAATACTCGGACGTGCGATAAAAATTGTAAATACTTTTCGCGGTCGAGCTGCACTTATGAATAAATCTATTAAATGCATTCGCTATTTCCGCGCACTCGAATTTTCACCGCGAGTGCTTAATATTGCAGGAGCCAAAAGTAAAAAACAATATTGCAACAACGTTAGCCGTGAACCCGCTGACCATCCCTGTGCCGCACTCCTGTTTATTCCGGAGCTGCGATGTTGCCAAATCGTCGCGACTCCCCTTCGACGATGCGCGTTTGTTCGCTATCCCATCAAATTGGACGTTTTGTTTTACATTACTCGGGAAACGGCATCGATAAAAGCAGCTTGGATTTTTAAAATAGATTTTCAGCTTTACCTGGACTCGGCTTTTCCGACTCCAAATGTCCTTTAATTGGAAAATGAACGCGAATCGAGTTAAGAGTCGCATTTTCGAGAATAAGTACTCGGACTTTTCAACAAAGCGCTCTTGAATTTTTCAAGCTTTTTATCAATCGCCTCTTTTATAATAAATTAATGCCCGAATTTTATAATAGTCGGTAAATCCTTTTGTCGAATAATTCGAATATATGCAGAAATGTATTTGCGCGGATAATTATGACTAGTTGGTATTTATAGGTGTGTTGTTAATGTATTGGTACGCCCGAGGCAGGAAGGGAATTATTATATGAATTAACGGACTCGTACCGCTCGATACATTAACAATATATTTAAAAATACTACTAACGAACAACTGACTATTTATCTACGTAAAATATACCATGAGCGGGTCTTTATTGGTTTTCAATACAGAATTGCTTCTTTAACGCCTAAAAAAGGTTTCGTCGGAGCCATAAAATATACATGCATGCGTATTTTTATTAAATACGTACTAAAATCAATATTCGATAATAAGGCGATAACGTTGTTGCGTCGGGCAAACAAATATTTGCCAAAACCAGTGGAGCGCTAATCGATGCAAATTTTTTTAACAAACGATCGCTAATATCATATTTCGCCATATAAGTTTTGCCATTAGACAGATACTTTCGCCACTGCTCACATACGAATCGTAAGGAATTCTCCCTTAGTGGCGATTTCCCAAGTTTTTTTAATTAACTTTAAACCAACTTTCACATAAAATTTATAGGTTTTTTTTAAACCTCTGCTGCGTGGATTTCCATCTTTCGGCAAAGTGAGTTTTTTGACAAACTAGTAATTCGCTTCCGTGATTTTATCCGCGATTGCTTAAATTTATATTGTAGGGCATAATATTGAAAATATTGCAAAGCGCGTCATAAATTTCAAAATATCTTTATAATGGATTAAGAAATATTTTTTTATGTTTCATTATCATTAAGAAGGTATTTCTTTAATACGTTTTAGTTCAAATTTTTATCGACTAAATGCAGCGCAATTTAGACTTCGAATTATAATTTAATATAAATCACAATCCATCATTTAAAAATATTATATATTTTATATATTTTATTTTATTCGTTTAAAAATTATATTTACCATTTTCTATTGTAGATTTCACTGCAACTTATTTCTCATTTTTACGAGCATAATTACTTGTACGAAAAAGTACCATCGCCATTTTATAGTCAAATTATCACATTTGTCGAAGTCAAAACGCAAATGAATTATTTTAAATTCAAAAAATCTTCTAATCAACATTGAAATATAAATTATATAAATTGAAAAACAAAGCTTAAGCTTTGAATCTTTTGCTAAACTATTAATTCAGTTTTTTTAATCAAAGATAAGTAACACTCGTCAAAATGCGTCCATTTGGATTCAATATTTTAAACGTTTCAGTTTGATGTTGTGAATACCTTAAGAAATTTTAACTCGAAAAATAAGAACATAACTTTAACTGAAGCAGGCAATCGGAGAGATCGAACAAAAATGAAATCGAAAATATAAAATCAGTGGATATTCAAATAAAAATACGTTAACATTCCAAACAGCAATTCCAGAAATTCATAAAGTTTCACGAACTCATCTCATATGAATCGTAAAAAACGAAAGTTACATATTTATCCAATGTAATCAAGAACATCTTTACCGAATGACCGGACGTATTGAAGTAAATTTACTTCCAGCGTTAAAAAATCCATGAGCTTTTCGAACGCGATACCCATGAAATTCTAAGCATTGTATACTAGAAAAAAGTACCCTTCCTTCTCGCAATGTAAAAAATCTGACACGCTCATACAGGAAGTATTGTTTCTCTCGCCCTTCCTTGCACATCTCTTTCGCAACAAAATATCTCCCTTTCTCCACCGCGTTCGAGCCGCCGCTGATTTGTCGTCGAGTATTGAGTCTTTCGCTCTATAGACTAACCTCCTTGACGGCGTGACATTCTAGATAAAAGCGAGGGAGTCTAAAACCCGCGCCGGTGCGAGACGTTCGTAATTTCCGGATCGTTATCTTTTGTTTTCTTACTTTTGCAATTACGCGTGTTACTCCGTTTTATCAAACGCTACGTTTTTCCTGGGTGCGGGCGTTAGGAATTCGCGAGTGTCGGCAAACAATTCTTTCGAGATGAGTGGAAAAAAATATAAACAAAGAAATGATCGTGCTTCCATTTACCCGGTTAGTTATACTGCGGTAAAAAGTGCAGATGTTATTTGCCCTTTATGCAAGCATCGGTATTCCCTAGGACGAGGTAATAACTGTATTTTTTAAGTTTTGTCTAAAAAGTGAGTAACCGGTGTTTTAACTGCTTTTAAGTTAATCCGTCACTCCTACATAACCTACGCTACACCATTTAACGAACAATTTTCTCCAAAATTCTCGTAATTAGAATTATATTAACGCACATATTATTAAATGTATTCTTTCTCGAAACAACCGGCGTTTTCGAACTTTTCGCGGCTACAATGTTTTTAATGGCGTCATTTTTCAAATTTCTTCGATTATAAAAATTTTATATCTGGAATATTTGTGTTTATTTTGTTCAAAGGTAATTTTTAGAAATACATCAAAAAACGAACATTGAAAACAATGATAAAATAAAATGATGTAAAGAGAATAACAATCTCGCGTTTACCGGATGTAGTGGTACACGTGCTACTCGAATCGATCGTGTTTTTTTTTTCGATGAAACCATGAGAACAAAGGGCGAAGAATCCAAATGTCAAACGTCTAACTCTTGTGTTTACTTTCGCATTATGAATTTATTTATTAAATCATTTAAAGTAATTTTTCTTACTATTCTCGTAACATGCATAACACGATACGTAATATTTGTTACATTGAATCTAAATTAAACATCGATTCATTTTTTTACTTCACATTAATGACTTTATTTGTAAATCGTAAGTTTTTTATTGTTTTAAAAAAAGTTTATTTTCAATGTAAACATTGTTTTTTTTACAAAATCAAAATAACAATTATTTTAATAATTTATTTCGATTAAATATTTTAAATATTTTTTTTAAAGCCTAAAGTAATTATAAAGTATAAAAAATATAAACAAAAGCAAATTAGAAATTACTAAAGTATTTACATATTAGTACTGATTTATTATTTTAAATCAGGAAGGATTTTATGAAATTTCTTGATAAATCAAATAAAAAATAAAACTAATTGTAAGTTGAATTTTAATCAAAGTTTTTTTTTTATTTAATATTTAGATTTAAAAGGTAACACCATTCCACTTTTATTACCATGTGGACATGTTACATGTACATTCTGTGAGACTAAATTTCCAAAAAGACCATGTTTACTGTGTCCTAATCAGTATAATGATAATCAAATTAGAAGTAATTTACCTTATCATATATATGTAACTGGATTAGTGTATACATTTAATTCAATGCCAGTTCAAATTAATGATGAAGATATATGCTTTCAAGTACTTATTGATTTATTTGATCTATGTTCATAGATCAATAAGTGATTTATTACTATCTTATAATTTCTATTTCAGAATCAACATAGTAAAACTCTAAAAAATCATAATTCACATCCTTTAAATTCAGTTGACACACCGCTACAAAGTTTTTGTCCAAATCATTTAACTGAAGCTTGTACTTATTTCTGTACAAATTGTGAAATTGAATATTGTGCAGATTGTATTATTAAGGATCATAAAAATCATGATGCCATACATCAAACTGATTGGGTATATATCTTACATTTATTACAATTGTAATACAAAATAATAATACATAGCATAATTCAAAAGATTTTTATTCTATAAAATGATAAGATTATTCTAACAAAATTCAAATATTGTTAATGGATAATTTATATCTATTCATTATAAAATTTGAATAATTCAGACAAATTTATAATTTTATTAATTGAACTAATAATTTTTTAATAATACTTTTATAGAACAAGGTATTGATGCCAGGATTCGCAGCAGCCTATAAAAAACTTCAGAGGACTATTAAACGAACTTATAAAACACGAAAGGTAAAGATATTTTTTTACTTAATTTATAATAAATGAAACACAAATGTACAAAATGAATAAATATATTTATTCAATAAATTTATAACAAGACTGAAAGTGTTAAAACACAAGCATCTTTGTTAAAATTATCCAAGAGTACTATACGCCTCTTTGTATTTACAATATTTGTAATCGTTTTTAATAATCTTTACACTTAGGTTTATCATCAAATTTCTTTATTTAATGTGTTAGGTACATCAGCGCTTGAACTTGATTTTTACAATTGTTTTCATTCTTAAATGAAAAAAAAGACAAGAAAGGAGTAATAACCATTAAACTATTTGATTTGCCCATTACAAATGATGATTTTGTAGGTAGAGATATATATTCTTATTAAAATAAATAAGGAGAAAAACATGACTAGAGGCGTAATAGAAATCCTAATTAGTGTATTGCATTCATTGTGTGAATACATTTTTATCCTCATTTAGCTCTCTTACATCATAAGATTTTTTGAGATTTCTTTCGCCTTTGCACATTCTAATGGCAACAATGCAGTGATAAATTACAGTAACAAAAGTTATGATATGAAAATTACTTCAACGTACTTGCACTGAATATATTGTTAGTTATGAAATTTTTGTGAGAAAACTTTATTCTCAAAATTCTTGAAAAGTACAAAATGAATATAAATAAAATTATTCAAATCTTGATTGAAATGTGAAGCAACAATAGTTGATGAATTTAATGTTTTAATCGTTTGTACAGTGCAGTTACACCAACTTAATAACTCTATTAATTAACTCCTGTTCGAAATGACAATGACAAATGAAGTTTTTAATCAAGATGGTAACGAATGCATATACAACTTATTTTGAATCCTCTATGGATTGTAAGGTATTTATTGTGCTTTTGCCTTTCTCCTCCTGCTCCTTCTTCATTTTCTTTTCCTTTAATTTCGCTTCCATCTCCTTGAACTTCAATTCAAGATACTTGTCAACCTCCGGACCAGTGAAATCTTCAGGGAATTTAGGCATTATTGGTAAAATGTATTTGTAGAGTCGTTCGTTAAGTACGTAAAGTTGGGTGGTTGATTCGCACTTAACATTGAACCACCAGTCGCACGTCAGCGCTACCTGACTGAATATTGTACCGTTTGGACAGAGGAAGGAAGATTTTCCGCCATTCAAATCGCAGTAATGCCAAACCTAAGAAAATATTAATATTAAAGCAACGACAATGCGTAGGTATTTTTTATTTACTCCGCATCGAATTAATTGAAAGTAAGAATTTCATAACTTTTTTTTTTTATAGATAATAGAGTTAATCTATTCTTAAGTAATTTTCTTATTTCGTAAGTTATGTTGTAATTTTTTTTTTTAGCGAATATGTTCTTACTTGACAACCAGTTGCTGGATCACCGAAAAATCCCTTGTATCGTTGTTGTTTGCAACTAAAGTCAGTTTCCGGAATTTCGGTGTAGGCTGGGTAATCTACATGTGGTTTTCCTCTAGTGGCTCCGTACTTGAGTGACGGTGGAATATTTTGAATGTTTGTTGTCAATTTCTTCTTCTGCTCACTGGTGACGGTTACTGGAAAATTATATTTTTCGTCTTCCAGTACCTCCTCGTTATTTTCCGTAATGTCGTAACTTTCTTTCTCCGGTTCTGAGCTTTGAGGCACCGAATGCTCCTTACCTACTTTTTAAATTAATAAGAATTGTTTAGTTTAATTGAATTACGGACAGTTTAAAATAAATAAAAGAAAAATCAATCAAATGCAATTATCTTTAGTAATAGTTTATTTTTTAATATAACAACGGAAGCTGGGATAAAGAAAATTAAGGCAAACGGACGTATGTGTCAAAATGAAATTTTAATTCCGATGTCGCGCGTAAATATAATCATTAATTTAACCAGAATTTTATTCGTCAACATTTAACATACTAACGAAAGCTTCCTAACACCACTTCCAAACTTATCTATATATTCGTTCATAAATGAGAATAATAAAGCAGCAATAAAATTTATAAACTCTAAAAAATAGCGTATTTATTTAAAATAAAATAAATTTGAAAACTCATTTTTGTCGTATTCAATTTTATTATTTAAATTCTCAAAAGCTTTAGCGTGTCACATTAAAATATTAACGAAATTTATTTCAATGGAATAATAAATTTTGTATGGATTGTATAATATATATATGTATATATATATATACATTTAAAATTTTATAAAAATTTTGATAAATATTTCGATTTTAATGATGACCGCATAATTGATATCCAAATACGTATATGACTAATGAGATGTATGATTATACATTTTTGATCAAAGAAAATATAAAAAATCATAGAAAAGTGTATTTGTAGTAATTAATTCAACATGTATTATTATAAATGCCTTTAGTCATTTTAAATATCACGGCAATAGTTGAATAACTTAACTAATATGAGTGTAATTAGTATTTTTATTTTAATCGTAGTTAAAAAAGTTATACCATCATTTTGCTTATTATATATATTACATATTATATAATATTCTATAAATTTTTTTGTTCTATATGATATATGAAATATATATATATATATATATACACACACACACACACGTGTTACATAATATTGCGTATTCCATTTCACATACGTATTACTCTCAAAATATATCTTTAAAACTAATTTTCTTGTTGATAGAACAATTGATTTGAAAATTTTACAATACATATTTAATAAATTTTGCAAGTTTTTCTTTGAAAAATCTACATTGTGTCTGTTATTTATTTTTATTGTTAAAAAATCAAAAGATAATTAAAATCAATAGAAATTTATATTGTAAAATTGAAAAATAATATAAAATATTCGATTATTTGAAATAACCTTTGCCGTCGTAAGACTTAATGATACTTTCATTACGGATCGAACTTTTTCACAAAAATATAATTTGTAAATCTTATATCAACCCAAAAATACATTTAGCGCATTACTTAATTTATGTGTAAGTTATATTATTGTGTTAAGAATACAATAAGTGAAATTTGGATCTGTGATGGACAAATAACGAGCGGACCAAGAAAAGCGACGGGAATTTTATAAATATATTTAAGCGGCTGTGGATTCGTGAATAATATTCTAACCAGAATTCGGTGCTACTTCTTTCTCTTCGTCAATGTCTTGAACAATTGGGACGTAGTATTCCACAATTTTGTCAGGCACACTCGCAAGTTTGTTATCCGTTTGTAACGGAGTTGGAGTTGTGTCTTTCATTTGGGCAACGTAAGGATTAATGGGTTGCACGTCAAGTAATTCCTGACGCGCGGTTGACTTTTGAGTTTTGATTTGATTGACGTAAGGACTCGCAGGTTTAATCTCGATAAATTCGTTACGAGGAGTTGCGGAGATCTGCGTTGCCTCGTAGTTCGATTCTGTGATGACTCTTGGTTTTTGGTAAACCGGTTTAACTTTTTCATAATCTGAAAACAAGTATTCGATTAATCGGTAGTAAGTAATAAGTTTGTAATTGAGTTGCATCGAACTTTTCAATTATGTGAAATTTTCCCAACGAGCGTAATTTAGTTCAAAATACAGGGACTGCGTGAGATTTATACACTCGTTTGAAATCGAGTGTTTTTTGTTTGATGCGCGCACAATATGCCTATATTTTTAATCTTTCTTATCGCGTCTGTTTCTAACAAAATCTTGGAAGGCAAATCAAGATGAGGATAAATTGTATCGCTGATTATTTAAGAAACGAGCGCAGAGTAGCTGTTACCCGAGATTTGCAATGAATCGCATCACCGATTCTTTTAAGATATCAAAAAGAAAATATTAGCACGAGGAAATAGTTATATATAGTATAGCGCGTAGGTCTCTCTCGATCACAATACGCGAGTGTCGGCTACAAGTTCTGCACAATTATACCAAAACGTCTCGTTGCGAATTCGGGCGCGGCGATTTTTTCGTTCCGCGCAGTAATAAATAACGTTTCCCGACGACGACAAAACCAGAAAATGTAACGTCGGAGACAAACCTGGCGCGTAACTGTCCTTCTTGCCCAAGTTGAGTATGTTCAGTATCTCCACCAGAGTCTTGATGCTGCTGTCGATGTTGTCCTTGTTGAGCACCTCGGGCAGCTGATTGGTCAACTGGAGACTCTTGAGTATGTGGTTGAGACTCACACGTGCGACCGGCGCTACGGGCTCGAGTAAAGTTGGCCTCGGCACCACCGGATGAACGTATCTCACGGGTTGTTGACGCAGCTTCACTTGCGACGGCGTCACGAAACGAATGGACTGAAATTCCTCCGGGTCCTGTCTGTACACGTAGTCCTGTCGCACTTTGCCGAGCGGCTGTTTCTGCTTTTGCAGCAGAAAGCTAACGGGTCTGTTCGTTATGTCGTATCGAGTGCTCGGCATACTAAAGATTTCCGCAAAGAAAAGCAATTCAGAGTTAAGGGGTTGCAACTCCTTTCAACTGTTATTTCCCTATTTTGGGCTCTAGCAGTTTCCCTGGCCCAACCTGTCGTTCTCGTTTTGACAAAAGCGACTAGAAAGAAAAGACGAAGGGTAGTAGGTTTACTTACAGCACAGGCGTCGCGGGGGGTCGGCTCGTGTGCGCGCTCAAGGGCGTGTAATCGCTGAAGTCATCCTTGGGCCCATAATTCACGGGCACGAAGTAGTCGGCCTCCTGGCTCAGCTCCTTGGGATTGTATTGCACCGACGGCACAAACCTGTTCTCCTGTTGCGGCTTGTGCACCCGTGGCCTGGTCTTTAATTGGCTCGGCCTGTGACCGACGAGGTGCTGCAACGCCGGTCTGCGGCCGACCGGGTTCTCGGGTTGACTACCGGCGTACGGCTGCGCCATCTGGTGCTGCGGAGCCACGTAGTTGTTGACGATGTAATAAGTCATGTACGGTATGAGCCTTCGGTAGCGATCGCGAACTTGCGCCTCGGTCTCGAGAGCCGACGACTCGAACTCCTCCTCGTCGTAAATTTGCGTGTCATTGTCCGAGACGCCCGTTACCCCGGAGAAGTGCTGCAACAAGGTTCCTGAAAAAACAATGTCGAGATTAGAGGGCAACTCGGTCGGATTCTTGCAAAAGATACCTTTGCCATATCTAATTTTTTTAGCAACGGTACGTGGTGTGCGTACGTATATACATTTCATAATTTTCGCGACGTCGACAAATCAAAAAAAAAAAAGGGTCGCTAAAGTCCAATTGGCTTCACCAGAAATTAATCGCGAATACTCGTTCGGCAGATTAATACGATTAATTTTAATTACGACAGGCTGGTTTGCGAAAACAACAGCGACCTTTTGGCACAGATGAATGAGGTAGTGCGCGAAGATGTGGTGTCCAAAACGGTCGCTCGAGTCGCTGTGGATTGAAGCATTTGAAAAATTTTAACGTCTACTGCGATAATTATCAGTATTAAAATTAGTATAATTTATGAATCTCCAGTTGCCGGGAACTGGCGCCTGTTAATCACGATCGTCCAATTACCGAGAAAAGTTTTAATTAATTTAATGCGGACTGGCATTGATTACGGTGCAGTTACAGGACGAGTTGATATTTTCTCATCGACACTTGTTGGCATCGTGTGCGCATAAACAAGTGCCAAAAAGGGCGGAACGTCGGGGAGAGGGGGCAAGAACGAGGCTCGTTTGAGGAAAGAAGTAGCGAGAGGTGAAGGCGACAAAGTATCGAAAAACTTTCACTTAATACACCTCGTCAGAACTAAGTTTTGCTCCTTTGGAAAAAGTTCGTCAACTGCCGTTGGACGCGACACGAGTTTCAATAAATTTCGCCTGGCTCGACTCTCTTCTCCGATCCCCTTGGATCGATTTGCTAAAGTTCCGTCGCTCGCGCGAGAACTTGGACGTGCGTTCGCGGCGGAGCGACAGATTTTCCATGTGGAATTTGTTGGTTTTTCCGCGAGGCTGGCGCGCAGTTGTAGGCTGGAATAAGTTTCCCGAGAATACGCTGTTTTCCACTGTGTGATTGTTGGGTTCATCCCGGAAACGGAGAGGAGCTGTTTTACAGGGCGATCACGACATTCTTGAGTATTGAGTTTGAAAGTTGCACTTGTTGGACTCGAGCTGCGAGAACGACACCCCTAACAAAGAAAATGGAGAACGAACGAGTGTAGACGAGGAAGGAGCTATTGAAGAAGTCATACACTTGAAAGTATTTGCGATGGAGGACTAATGTAACGTTGATTTGGGAGTTAAAATACCAAGACGGCGATCATCCGCACTCAACCATATTTTCCTCGTTATTCTTAAATCGTGAATTTCAAACTTCTTCATTTCAAATTAATAGAATGTGTTTTAGTTAACTAGATGTTATGTTTATTCTCACCATGCTACTAGAATATTTTAACATTAATTTAACGTTAAGATTCTTATGTAATTAATTTATTGACGGAACAGAATATTCCAGCAGGATTGTGAATTCAAATAATTTTAGTTAAACCGGCTTAGAGAGAAAACACGATAAATACAATTATTTATCCTTGTTTCGCACATGTTTAACAATAAAATAAATAATGATTAAAAAGGTTTTACCGAAATCTTTTATTTTGAACAAAAATTAGATTAGGCAATGAATAAGTTAATAAAAAAAGCTCGTTACCCAAAGAGCTTTTTTAACGAGTACACGACGTTATATTCGAGAGGAATTTTAGTTTTAATTCTCCAAATCGATAATTTTATTACTAAATTAGTACGAATGTACGAAAAAACAGTTCTCGATTTTTAGTTACTGTAAAACTTGTGTGTGGATTATAATAAACTTTAACGCTCATTTGATAATCGCAAAAAACATTTTCCGTAAATTCATCGCGATTAAAATAAATTTGATAGGGAAGTTATTTAATTCAAGACCAAGTTTATCGCGTTAATCTCTCTGTTAAAATTTAAAAGTTAATCATTCGATTGTTTTTGCACAACCTTCGTCCGGAAATTTTTATTACTTTTCAAACATTTAACGAAGCCAAAAAGTAGTTACTACTGAAATTAATTTACAAATCCTCGATACATTGTATTGGAAATATATCTATATTTAACCTTTTTCTAATAATACGAGTGGATTCCGCCGAAGCTCGTTTAAATTACAGTTTTTACGACGAAATTTCTCCGTCAAACCTCAAGTTCTTACTGCATTTAACTCTCGGCAGTAAAGTTGTTTATTAGAAAATTACTTAATTGTTTAAAATAATATTAGATAATAGGTTGCGCCCGTTTGTGCTTATTGCGACAAGATGCTACTCCTTGTTCATTGCACTCGGACGGCTTTAGTGCTTTTGGGTATTGACTTTTTAAAAAGGCATGCATCGCAAGCTCCTGGAATACATTGTCAATTACGTGCATCTGCCTCTCTCTCTCTCTCTCTGTCTTGTTTCAGCTCCTCTCGCGTCAATTTTCGTTTCATCACGAAGTCCCGCTTCGGTTTATTTCCCCGAAACATTTGCAAAATTCAACAGAGGGACAAGGTAGGCGACAACCCGGACGCGCGTGACGCACTCGTGTTGATGAACGACACAAAACGCACTGGGAAAACTCCGAGAAAAATTGAGAGCGGAAGAAAAAGTGCGTGTCGATGCACAACGGGAGAGTAAACATAAAAAAGTTACTCGAATCGTTGATTTCACCTGTTTCTTCTCTTTTCAAAATTATCTTTACGGTTGAATCGTTTTTTAATAACCAGTATTACGCTTTCTTGGTTGTGTTCGTTGAAAAACTGCCTGTACTTCAAGGTCCTAAATTATTTCTAATAACACGTAATAAAACATTTAAGTAATTTAAGTACTTTTTTAAAGCATCCCTTTCAAGAATGCAATACAAGGATAATTGAACTTTTTTAAGATTTAAACGTCTGTCGTTGCCACGCGGACGCAATTTGCTCGTTTAATCAAGTATTTGTATTTACAAAGCTGCATTTTTTCGTAACAACAATCGAAATGGGGAGGAACGTCGTTTTCAGTGTCAGAATTTCCGCAGACGACCTAAGCGATGACCGGTTATGACTAATGTCCTTAGAATATCGTTGCTTCGTTCGTGGACCAATAATAAATAGATTCAAGACGTCGAGCATTTGTAGACGCAATATTTATCCAAACTTGGCGCACGCGTACACGGGCTGTAGGTCACGAATTGATCAAAGTAATTTAAGCGACTCGCGTGTAAACAAAAATAATTGCATTCTTTTCAAGACGCGAATCGATTTCACACAGCAGCTTCGAGTAACGCGTTGCTTGTTTCTCGAAAACCCCGAGCCTAACGAAAAAGCTCTAATCGCTGCAATCGCAGCTTTCGTTAATTTTGGGCGCGGGTCGCCGTTTCCGCAACACTAACGCACCAACATTCTTTACACGAGCATCAGAGCCGATTAAATCTTCCGTGTTCGCGTATCTCCTCGTCTCGTCTGTTTTTACAGTTTTTGCAGTCTCCGGCTTGAGTTGGCTCTGCTTTCCGCCGCATCGACTCGAAAGTGCCACTCGTGCCTCGAATCCGGCCGCACGCATTATTACGGTTATTGCACTGATTCGCGCCAATCCTGGAAAACGAGGATAAAGCGCGAGTGGATTGACAAAAACGTTAAAAGCATAATGGCGATGTCGTGTTTGGTTCGGGGCTTAATGGAGTAACGAATGGCTAATTAATTTATCGTCGCTCTCGTGCACTCCGAGAGCCGAAGTAACGTCTCTTCGCATAGTGTTGTGTTGCGTATTACACAAGTGCGTAGTTGCAATAACGAATCGCCGTCCGCGTGCGTGGAAGCAGCCCCCGTTTAAGCCCTTTTTACTGTTTGCGATGCATTGCATTTTATACATTCCGAGCCTCGAATCGCCTTAACAAGCTTAGTAAAACTAGCGCGGCTTGCGAAATCGGAGTCGAATTTTAGTTTAGTCGGATGGACATTGAAAGCTCGAGCCTCGCGATCGTCTGTTTCTTGAAAAAAGCTCTCCGCTTTTCGGAAAAGGAGAAGTTCTTATTGTTTAGGCAAAGTTTAAAAGCTCCGGCGATTCGCGAAACACGGCGCAAGAGTATTAGGAGCTTTTTCCTGCCGCTGCATCCACAGCTCCTTTAAAGCTTTCATAAATCGATTATTCGGGCAAATGCATTTCCGGTGTAACCGAAAACGCTCCTTCTCTTATTTTGGCGCATCTCCTCGCTTGTTTTCGGGGCCACACACTCGCAACATCAAAGGAATGCTCGCTTGCTCGCTTTCATGCTGCACACACGCGCACACGGATCAGAGAGGAAATTCAATTCGATTCCGCATGAAACGAACGCAGAAACTCGGTGCTTTATTAATCCCACCTCCTTTTTTGCACTCCTCCCCCTCTCTCTCTGTCTCGTGCTCTGATTGAAAAATGCGCGGTGCCGGATGGACGCAGAGAACGTTTCGCGGGTATCTGCTCGCTCCCCCACCCTTTAAAAGAGCACTAGCGCATCCTTTTGAAAGCGATTCGAATTAAAGAATTCGCCTTCGTTCCCCGTTGCGTTACGCACGTTTAAGCAGAAAAAATGGCTATCTCAGTTCGAATTGACAAACTCGTCGCGTTCCTCCTGTATTTTGTGCATTTTTACAGGTTGCGCCAACCGACGTACGTAACTCCTTGTTTGTCAAAGGAAACCGAGCTGCAAAGCTCAAAACTTATAGTGACGTTTGTGAAAGAAAAAGCTCCCAAACTCTCGGAAACATAATAAAGACATCCGAATGTATTTGTCGAGCGCCCGTTACGGTCCAAGAAAAACAGCGAGAGCCAACCGGAAACGAGCTTAGCGAGACACTCGATCGACTTCTTGACTTTGGCGCTTTCAAAGGGCCCGACTTCGCTACAAGCGACTCTTTCAAAGGCTTGAATAAAAGAAAGTGTGCACGGGCTCCTTTGCAAATTAAACTAATCCAGCCAGCGTTGACTGTGCGGATAAAAAAAGTATTGTAAATTAAGATACAGTTCCGAAGCTCGCCTTTGCAATCGTTCGCGCGGTAAAAATATCGGCGCTTATCGCGGACAAGCGCATTCGAGTAATTGCAATACAAGTGAAGTTAACGGGAGTCAAGCGCAGTCCTGGGCGTCTGGGCGTTTAAAAAGTAAATTCCTTCGAGCGGTTGACCCGACGATCGTCCACTGCACGTCCGTCTTATGCAATTAAAGTGACTCGTGCACGCGCTGATTGCAATTTTAAATTCGTACAACTACAAAAGGGTGTTTTGCTTAGAACCAACGACCAAATGTACGTGTGACGCAATACTGATACTTGCTGATGCTTCGATGGAAACAAGGGTGGCTCGATGTTAAAGGTCGGCTGAACGCGATCGTGGAACGAACTAAATGCACAAACATTGATTGCTTTTACTTTTAAACGAGCAATTTTTGTATTTTTATAGAGTTGAAAGGTCAAAAAAGCTCAAGTATCAACGTAAACCGTCGTTTCTCATTTTACAATTCCAGAGCCGCCAGATTTAACATTTCATCGAGAATTTATCCGCGCACGTCTGATCTCTTCTTCTTTCTCTTCTTCTTCTCCAATTCCGGTTCAGATTATTCAATATTAATCGCAACAAATCGTAAATATAACTAAACATTAACGAAGCAGTACAATTTACTTTCTAAACTAAAATTGTCGCTGTTCAATTTACGTTTCTACTCTCAAAGACTTTATTTTTCATTCAATCAGATTCGAGATCCGAATAATGAGGCTCCCGTATAATATTTATTCGTCTTTCCATCGAATTTAAAGGAAATAATTCAGGGTTCAATGTTTGAAACACGGGTTTCATATTTTTTGTATGTAAAAAACTCGATAAAATTTCATGCTTTTCATAAAACCTTATGAATATTTTATAAGATTTTCTATTAAAAAATGAAAATGGCCATGCAGAGTTTGATGCTGCGCCGAGGAAATTTTTTCGAAATTTTATATTTTTCGTTGTAAATTTCAAGTACGTGCGAGGTAATGACAAATACGTTATTATGTTGCGATTATTTTAAAACTCTAGTTAGGATTAAAATATAGCAGTCGAATTTAATGCTGATCTTTTTCAATTTCGAAAAGAACATTAAAGAAACTATCAAATATGTTTCGTGTAGACTTTACAGCATAAAAGTATTTAGTATTACGCGAAACGTCAAAGGAGCAACGACGGAAAAAGAAATGGTTGGTGCACTGCGACTTATTTTAATAAAATTTCCACGCACAGGCGAATCTAACGTACAACACCACTAAACAAAAACGCAGTTTTTTCTTTCGCACGCATCCGAAAATATCCTAATAAAAAATAAGGACAGTCGAATGTGTATCTTCTTGCCTAAAAACGTCTCGTGCATATCATCGGAAAAACGAAGGAACAAGGAAATGAAACCTGTAAACCGAAATGAATTGAAGGAGTTATGAGGGGGGGGGGGTCCCATTGTGCCACGAATATTGGACGGTGCACGAATGGCACAACGTTTTCATTCAAAAGCTGATCTACTAGCGTAGGACAAGATATTGTGCCCTCGCAATAAATCATTACCTGTACCGGATAAAAGTATCTCGGTTTTCTCGAAATTGTTTCTTAAAAAGCTAATTCAACCGGACAAATTTACGAGTTGCCCGAAAAGCATTTGAAAGCACCAGCCTCGCAATTCGCCGGCTGCGAGTGTTTTAATTAAATTATTAAACATCCTTTGACGTGCTCGTCGTCGTCGTCTCGTCGTCGTCGTCGTCGTGTTGTTGTTGTTACCGTTGCTGCTGCTGGAAGCGTTTTAAATCGGGTGCCCTGTCGTCCCTTTCAGCGAGAGGCGGGGCATACCTTAGCCTTAATTTTAATTATAAAACAGACAACATTTATTAAATTTTTCCTTCCCACGTTCTTTCTTCGACAAGGGACCGAACCGGAGGAGCGCATGCGCGCGCCCCGAGAGGCGGACGGCGAGCGTTTAATCCCGCGCGGCGCAAGATTTTCCCGTGGTTTTAGCGCGCCACGGAAATACGTTCATAACGGGGCGCCGTTCGCTCCGAGCGTTTCCCGTCTGTTCCTTTTCACTCTCTTCCTCCGGCGGCTGCCTCGTTTTTTTTTTTTTTTTTTTTACCAACGCTGTTTCGATTTTCCGGAAAATCCGGCTTCGCGAGGATATTAAGCGCGATTAGTCGTAGCCGCGGGGGGAGTCAAATCCAGTCCCGGAAAAGCCTGCGAGACGGCCGCGCACCCAAAAATGCAGCGAAGCTACCCGAACTGGATTATCGATCGCATTATTACGATTTATTGTTCGCGCGGGTGAAGAGACGAAAATGACGGCACAATTCGTAATCAAAGCCGAGGCTCGACAACGGCGCGCTGCTTTTTTCTTTATAACCGACGAAATCCAAGTAAGGGTCGGGGGGGGGGTAAATGGTTAATTCGGGGGTGAGGGGGACGTAAATTGCTTCGCAGATTGGTAAGAGCTTCCGGCGGCTAAAACGCATCCCTGCTGGCACCACGACGTCGACGTCGATCAATTTCAACCTCGACCGCCGCGCATCAAACGCAAAAATATTACACCGGCCGGCGTCAAATTTACTACTCCGCTCGGTTATCTCGGCTTGTGACTGCTGCGTTTAGTCGGTGGTCCCCGCCTCCCCGCGCTGGAATTTCAATAAAACAGCGGCTCGTCGCTGTAAACGCGGCCGGAAGTGCGACTCCCTTGCGTCGCGAGTTAAATATCGCGTCGAGTATTCGCGAGGAAAAGTCGGCGCTCGCTGTCGCCGTTTCGCGCAGGGGGGAATGTTTGGTTGTAAATTTTTCTCCGCCGGCGCGGTTGTGCGCAAGCGCCGACTGGCGTCGCTCCCGTTTCGACGGCCGATGAGTTTATAATTCATTAATTCCCGCTCGATCCTCTCCGTCCGCATTTCGAATCCGTAAAACCGTTTTTAAAAAGTCTCGGCGCGTACTTTCCTTTACAGTTTTTACAGCCCGAGTTATAATAGGACTGTTAATTTTTTCCCGTCCGGCGCTAAAAGACTTTCTACGGCGCTTTGAAATTCTCGTTATTAAACATTTCGCCTCGTTTTATCTTTGAAATACGCGCGGCAAGTTTTGGGAATTGCAGAAATTTCGCGGTCGCCTGGCAACCATCGACCGGAATTCCTTAATAACCATTTAATTCCGATCGACTTTTTCTTATCGCGCGCGCGTATAACTTTAATACGCAGTTTTATTTTTACACTCGCCGGGCTTTATAATGTATAATAATAATAATAATAATAATGGCGCCTCCCGGTCTCCGTGTAATAATTCGGCCGTGGGGCTGTAAAACCGGAGCCCGTGGGCCGCAATTATATGCCCGCGATGCATTTTCTGTTTAGTTATGTATAGAACGTTGAAATTCCAATTAGTTGGTTACACTCGAGACGCCGGGGGGGCGGAGGCGTGCACGTGCACGTGCGGACCCGCGTGTGCGTGCAATTAGCACACGCAATTATCTTTGCCGGGCGGCGCTGCTTTGCTTGTGCTCGTGTGTGCATACACAAATCCCCTCGCATCGTATAGTATCATTGAGGGATAAAGCCAAGAGCAGAGGAACTCTAACTGGTTTCATTCCCCGAGTACTTTTTCAAGCTGCACCCACACACGCGCAGAGGCCGCCGACGGGGCCAACGGCGCTTGGCTTACATTTCGCCTCCGCCTCTCCCGTTCATTTGGTTAATGATAATTATAATCATTATCGCGGCGAAAATATTAATTGGAAAATTTTCTCTATCCGATTGGCCATAATTATAATTTCGCATTTTATTCGGAGAATGGATTTCTTCTCCGCAAAACGATTTCCCTTCGGTGCTCCTGTATTTGCTGAAAACACCCTCGATGCGCAGTCCTCCTCCATTTTCCATTTTCCATTATTAGTTTAATTTTTGCTCAGTTATAGATTTATTCGGACAGAACTGCGATATTTATTTTTATTCCTTGCCTATTTTTGCCAACAAGCGAATAATACTGATCGCGAGTTTGCCAATTTCATTTAACTTTCCGCGTTTACAGTCGAGCGCGTGTATTTGGAAGCTCGAAAGGCTTTGGTTTATAATGAATTTAAAACGCGGCTTTTGCCTTTATTTAAGAATTGAAATATTCCACCGGTTCTGTTCAGTTTTCAAAGTTGCAGCTCACCGTCGACAAATATTTTGTCGCGCAACCTAATTAATCGGCCCGAAATTCGTAGCTTCGATAAAAAATATTTTCATTTTGGCACGTATGTAGCGCGTCATTGATTTATCGCGGCTTTAAAAACGTTCCTGTCGAAATTATTAATATTTTTATCAGAACATCTTGTAGTTGCCTGGGAATATTTTAGAGCGAGAGGATCTTCGAATTTTTATTCGGCAAAAGTAGCGGAAGGGAGTAAATTTAGCGATCTCCAAGCTCCTGATCTCTGCTCGATGCCTTGAAACGTCATTTTGCTGAGCAGCACGGTTTTCCCGCTGGTCTGGATAATATTTTCCGCTTTCCCGATGCGCTTACACTCCCGCTATCGTTTTTCTCGGCGACCCAAACTTGCAAATGAAATAAGAAAATAGGAGAGAGCCAAGATCGCGAGCTGGATATTGGGTTAGGGACGCCGACTTAATTTTATTTCGGCAATCTTCGGACTCTCGAATCGCAGCTCGAAGATTAAAAAATATTTATAAATTATCTGTTTGTAAAATAAACTCGGGCAGTAATGTTTGTTCCGCAGACAAAGTTGCGAGTGAACCATTTAGTCGGGCTCTCCTACGGTAATAGACTATAGACAGAGGAACGCGAATTATTTACCTTCGACGGCTAATTGACTTTCTTTTTGCTAAAAAAATTTTTGAATGCTTTATTTGCAACTGCGCGCTTAGCTTTTATTTTTACACCACAGGTCCGTGTGTTTTTCAATTTACAATGCCGACGTTCGCCGAGACAAATAAACGGATCCTAGGCCAACTAATTATAGGGAAGCTCGCGTTTGATTTCCTCGTAACGCAATATACAGGCAACGAGATGCACTCGATAAGTATAATTGAAATTAAAGCGATAACTAAAATATGTGAAGCAAAACGAAATTATTGCGGCGCACGACAGAGAGAGAGAGAGAGAGAGAAATAAAAAGCAATTGATTTCAAGGAACTCGAAAACTTGAATTATAAGCAACTTTTCCAATTTATTCATTTATTCTTATAAGTCATTAAGCTCGCGTTCATTGCCACGGCGCAATGTGGGTATGAAACTTTAAAACGTTAATACTCGCTATTGTTTATCGCTGCTTCATTAGGGGAATATTTTAATTTTCCCGCTGAAATAAAGTTGATTCATTTGCATTAGTCGTTTGGCACGTGGTAGTGCAAGACGTCGTAGCGATACGACACTATTACATTGGCTCGGTGTAGCTTTTGGAGTCGACGTGCATTACCTCTTTCGTCGAGCGGCGATCGTTATTGTTGAACAAATTCCCTAGCGGCTTATTTTGCGACGCAACAGTTTATCAAAGTAGTTGACAAAGTATATAATTACAAAAGCGGTTCGGACAAAGGCGTGTGTGTCTTTGACGAGATATAATAATTGTAACTTGTCGTCCGCCAACGACAGCATATTTATACATTTTTTACATCGCGTTGCACCTTTGGCGCATTGATCCGCGAGACTGCGGATAAACCATTCATGGCGTTCGCTCGTGCCGCATTACGCGTAAGCACTACAAAAAAAATAAAAAAAACAGCGAAACCGGACGAGGAGGGCATTTTGAAAAAGCTTCGGATTGCGTTTCAATCGGCACAGAAGGTAAATAAACGCATAACCCAATATCCCAATGGTTGTCGTTGCAATTTACATCTCAGTTGTGACGGAGTGCAATTGTGGAGTTCGGAAAAGGGTTGGGAAGGTGCGTAAATTGAGGCGCCAATGGAAACTCGGGATATTTAGACGCGCGAGCTTTTCAGGCGCAGATGTGCGAGAAGAGAGACGCAATAAAGAGTTGGAGGCCGTTTTCGTCTCGCGCACCAGCGCCGCCGAAGCCGATCCTCGCAACGACTTTGGGGAACAATTCCGATGCGCTCGAGCGTCGCGAAACGGGGAAGAGGCGTAAGCCCCCCCCCTCCCACTACAAAGAGCACACGTGTGCGGGCCCGCGCATCCTAAAATACCTCCTAATTGCACGCACCGGTGCGTGAACATCCGGTAATCCGTATATTTACGTTGCGCCAATACTCCGCGCCGTTGGTCCGAGCTTAATGCGAATTAAAGGGCGCCTCCCCCCACTTTTAAATCTCGAGGTGCACGGCTGCAGATTTCGCACCGACAACTGCGACCGCCCCCTCGAGCTCTCGCTCGAAATTCAATCTTGACCGTAATTTCCTGTTTTGACGAAACTGCGACCGAAGCTGCAAATTAAATATTCGGCGAGTGCTCGGTGTTGTGTTTCCAGTCGAGGGAAATTTTGCGAAAGTCGGCCTTTACTCGCAGCGCGAGTAATTTACAGGATCCGTCGTCGGGCTGCAGCACTTACACACAGCCAAGCTGAAATTATTGTTGCTATTTATGGCGCGGAGTTTCTGCGCGAGGACGCGCTCGAGTTTAAAAAAGCCAATATCACGGAGCTTCGGATCAATGGGGCGTAATTGCGAGATCTGCACGGTTTCCGGTGCGTTTTTGCGCGAATATTCGCTGGACCCGCTTCCGAACTCTAGCAATTTCGCAATGTGTCGCTCCCCGTAAGCCTCGGTCGGGGCTCCCCTTATTCCAGCCCCCGAAAGAAAGGGAGGAGGAACGAAAGCTCGAATTAGCAGCCCGAGGAGTCCGCAGTTTGACCCAGTTTCCGTGGGGTTTCCAAGATCAATGGGGTATACCTTGGAACGCATCCCGTTGCCCCGGCGACTCGGGGTTAATGACTCCCTGAGCAACTTGGCTCCTTGCCAGTGGAATTCACCCCTAGCACGGCTGGGGAGGGGGGCGCCGACGTACGGCTTCGGTTCCCGTATCGAGAAGAGGCTTTTCCAAGTCGCCACGAGTCGCGATCGTCGAAGCAGCGATGATCGATGCATCGACCTCTTGCGTAAAATTGCGAAAACGCACTCGGTTATCGTTGCATTTTGTCTTGCAAATTTGTCGAAAAGCGTAACCAGATTCAGCCAAAGGTCAGCCTCTCGCGTAATTGTAAAGAGAGAGGCTGCAGTGCACACCCACGCATTTAATCAGGCACTCGTGTATTTTTTACGGAGAGCCGCTTTGAATGCCTATAATTTCGCGCTCGAGATTAGCGCGCGAGCGAAATAATAACGGACGCGGGGATAATTTTATGCGCGAACGCGTGTGAAGAATAAACTTGAAGTTCTCGTTTCGCGGTGTAATACACGTCGAACAAGTGTGCGTGTGCGTGTGTGTGTGCCGAGCGTGTAACGAACGGATCGAGGTATCGCGTTAAAAACGACCCTTTCGATTTAAAAGCGAATGAAATCGAAACTCCTCGGAGTGAAACGTCAATTTCATTGGAATCGCAGTCGAGCCCCGAAATCGGATACGAACTACCCGAGGACGTTCAGGAAAAATCCGATCGTCCTCGGGAGCCTCGGGATCCTTGGAGATTCGAGTCCCTCGACGCGAGCAAACTTTTTCGCCCATTACCGTCTCTCGGACAACAATGGCCCGGGCCAGAAACATTGTGTGTCCCTCGAATTTCGAGCCGCTCTCCGTCACAGGAGCTCACGCCCACGCCGCGAAAGTATCCCCTTCCGTAATCCAACTACAACAACGGGAGCCGTCGAGTTGTCCGACCGAGTGCAAACTTCATTGACTGTCGAACTTCAAACACTGATCCGCGCTGTGGCTGCGGTTGCGCTCGGGGATTCGAATTCACGGGGATGATCTCCGCGTCGCTATGAAAGGGGCGAGTGCATTTTCGACTTGTTAAACGGTCGCGTCTTCGCCTTGTTTGCTTCGCCGTCGGTCTGCATACGTGCGCGCGCGTGTGTGTGTGTGTCGTTATAAACATCGATTAGCGCATTTTCAGGCGTTAAACCTCTGCGGGAGCACACCCGACAAATTCGCGCCATTTTAGCATCCAAAATGAAAAATTTAAACGATCGAAACTCTTCAAAATCGGTCGGAATCGCGTTAGTCGCTTGGCTTTCGAGTAAATTGTAAAGTACTTTATACCGTAGCTTTTGGTAAATTTTGGTCTGAAAAAATACGTGTCGTCTTGTAAATTAAGAATGAGCAATCAGTCCTAATCCATTATTGGTGACAACACCTTTTCTGGATGTTATTCTAAGAAGCACAAACATGATTTTTATCCGTTTTTCGTCCAAGTCGCCGAATGGGTATTTCAAAAGTCATTTAAAACCGTGCAAAACATTTGGACACGGAAGCATTTGATAACAGATCAAGTATTTAGTCATAAAGTGCAATTCAACTACGACGGCGAAAAATAGTTGGAAAACTCGATGAATTTTGCGCAAAAAACGGCGACTACGTTACATCGGCCGATCGTTTCATTCGTGTGTCTATTTTCATAATCCCGCGACCTTCGCCTACATTTTGTCTTTGTATAAATTATAAGACTCGCACGAGTCGAAGCTGTTCCGATCCAGAAATGCGTCGGTTTTGGTCTCCAATTTTTGGCCCCGAGCAAACACTCGATTCCAATGCCAACCGGAAATAAAACAGGAACCCGCTTCCGCTTTTTACACTAATACTAATCCCGCGATCGGTTCTCGGATATTCCTTGGGCTCGACGCCACTCGGCGCTTCATAGGTTATAATCAATTGAGATTTCAATTACCGCTTGACTAAATTGCATTGGTATTTTACAATATGGAAGTGACGAAAAACGACGTTGAGATTTGCGTGGGTCGATGATAACCCGAATCGTCCGTCAACTGTTTTAACATTAGTTTCTCTCTTTCTTATCATTCGTACGATGGGTTTCGTCGATTTTTTGAAAAAGCGGCTTTTGTGAAAAATCATTATCCGTCGGTGGTGTATCGAGAGTAACGCAGCGACATAAATATCCAGACAATATTTTCCATCACCATTCGATCCGATTCATCCTTATTATTGTCGTTGCGCGTCGGTCTTCGCAAAGTAACATTAATCTATTCAATGCAGAAACATCGATGTATCTCGTGTGTGACAAACGTGTGCAGCGCCGCTTTCGTGTCTTAAAGTATTTCTTTGTCAGTCGTAACAAAACGATGGAAAGTCGCCATTTTGCGCTAGTGGAAGTGCGAAAGAGCGAAGAGAGCGAGTCGAAATACGAATTGAGCGATCGATTTCGAGTGTTCGGCTTGCAATGGCCGACATTTATTTGCGTTGTGAGCGATAAGATGAGTACAATCGTTTCTTCCAAGCTCAGCAGCTCTACAGTTTCGTCTCGATCGTCATAATCTGCAGGAATCAATTTTCGAAGCTAGCCGTTATTAAAACTAGCGCCGAATCTCGGCAAAATTATTTTAAAAAGTTCGCCTCGCGTAAACTTTCCGGTCGACTCGCGAGCAAAGTTTACAAATGCTCGCAGTCCAAACACGCAGGTGATAGCCTTGATTAAACTTTTTAAAAGCAGGTGCTCCGCTCCTGGAGGAGGAAAATCGAATTACGTTCTTCTTATTCACTGGGCGCGTTAAGGATAGCGCCACTGTGGAAATTTGCGATCCTTGCGAGGAGAAACGCTGGTTATTAAATTCGCTTAACAAGACTCGGGCTTTCTTTTTTATTTTACGCACTTCGTTTCGAGCGGCTTTTTGTTGTTGTTGTTGTTGTTGTTTAACGACCTGCTTCTTTCGAGGATCGGAAGCGCCGATTAAAAGACTCGTTTAGCGCAGCAACTGCTCGTCCGCTCGACGACCCAAAACGCATCCTTAATCTCATTAAGACGGTCGATCGTCGGCTGCGAATAACTTCGGGCGCGAGTTCGGGGGGAATCTCTCAGAAGTTGAGGTTCCACCTTCAAGAGGATGGAGTGTATCGGCGCTTGAAAACAAAGCGGAAAACAGTGCGCACCTCGGCCGCGTAAATAAAAGCGGAGGAAAACTCCAAAGTACACGTCGAAAACGCGAAAAATTCGTCCGAGTTCGGAGAGCCGTCAAAGCTCCCCTCCCCCGAAACGTCAATCCCCCACGTATCGGAGGCACACGTGCATCGGACGAATATAAAAATTGCATTTCAGCTGGGCTCGGGCACGTCACTCGCGGTTAAATTCGCTTTTGGAAAAAATCGAGGAAAAGTTGGGCGCAAGGAGGCCGAATCGAGCCACGGGAGGAAATGAAAATAAAAAGCAACGTTGAAAAGGCGCGTGCGCACCGACGAGGAGAATTTGATTTGCGGGCTCCACTAACGAAGGCCCAATTGCAGCGGTAGTCGATCGAAGGCTGGGAAACGAAGTGCGACTTTTGTTCGTGCGTACGCTCGCGCCCCCGTGGCTCCCAGTATTATTCCATTAAATTACACGGCTGCGGGCCTCCGAAATCGGATTTTGCCTTCCGGGAAATCGCATAAAGCCGCGGCCGCACCCTTTTCCCGTTTTTGGCTGTCCGCGTGAGTCCGATTGTAAGCGAATGCGTTTTCCGAAATTGCACACAACTGCTGCTCGGAGTCCGAGATATTTAAAGAATAAGGGACAGAGGCGGACCGAAATGGCACGCGAGCCGGTGCTGGCGCTCACCGACGAACCCGAAAGCACCAAAGGGAGCGAAGCCTAGTTGAGCGGCTTTGTTTCGTTGCTCTCGGGGATGCGAATCGATGTTACTGGTGTTCGCATTTGTAAAAAGGCGGCAGCGGAGTTTCGACCAACATTCGAGGAAGTTGGCCGACGAACTCGCTGAAATAAAAGCTTTCCGATCCTGCGCCGACGTATCCGAAGACGTGAATTTGAATATCTCGAAACGAAAATAAATTAATTCGCAAACTCGAAGATAGGTATTTTGCTTCAAATTTTTCACCAAACATCCGCCATTGCTGAAAATGCCAGAGCTTGAATTCGCTCGAAAAATTACGGAACGCCGTGCTCGTCGCTCACGAAGCTGATTCTGCAATCCTGCAAACTGAAATTTGCAACGCTAAGGTTAGGAGTGCATTGGTGCTGCGAAGGGCGCACGTAATTCGAGGAGCTCGAGCGAGAATCTTGCACCAAAGGAACGAAACGCCGCCTCGGACGCGCGCAATTAACGGGAGCTCGGGAAATGCAGCTCCAGCAGGGCGTCGGACCCGGTCCCCCTCCAGCCTCTTTCGGGGAACGGCAGGAACGAGGGCAGCGGGTGGGCGGTTCGCCGCAGGAAATTTCAATCGACCGTTTGACTCCAGTCGGGCACAGTGCACAACCAGTGCGGAGGCAGTGCACAACCAGTGCACAACAACGCACTCCGCAGCCCCGCGGCGCATCGATGAAAATTACTAATACGCACTCGGGGGGCCCCTGGTGGTCAGGGCGCCCCCACGTGTCTCCCGCAGACGCGGCTCCGAGGCCGCGAAGGAGACAGCGAATAATCGCCGAGGCTCGGCTCCGCCGGTACGGCAGGCCACTGTCCAATCACTCTTTTCGTGCCTTTCGCCCGGGAAACGGAGACGATTTCTGATTGAACCCGACGGGGCCGAGGCCAAAGAGTTGGACCTCCGCTCGGAGAACTTGATTTCATCACAATTTGCTTTGGTTTTCTTCGAAGTAACGATTATTGACAAACGCGATTCACCGGTGCGAAATGACTTTTTAATGCAGTTAATGCACTTAACGTAGTTGTACAAACGAACTCGTTTTTCAAATCAGCTTCGACAGATGCGGCTAAAAGGCTTTTTGAAATTAAAAACACCCCCGCGCCCTCCTCGGCAGCTGCGGGCTATTTTAAAAGTAAATTCGAACCCCGGCAGAAACGCCGATCGCTGCTTCATTTTTAACGGCGCGCACTGCCAAATCTTAATAATAATCATAAGAATTCATGGCAGAGAAGCCGCGTCGCGTTGTTTCGCGTCTTATCCGTTGTCTATGAATTTCCCCGAAAAATTCCAGCGTTTATTAGTGTATTCGACGCGCATACCCCAAGTAACTCGCAGTTTTCCTTTATAATTTTCAAATAAAATTAATAAACGCGCGAGGAAAAATAGAACTTGTTTCCAACGCGTTTTTTGTTTTTTCTTTTGTTTCACTTTGATCGCATTTATTAATTTAAAAAGCCCATTACGATTTTCGTTTAATGTGAAATAATTTTTTGAACGCGAGCGCGCGATTGTAAATTTAGAAACTGTCGGATTATCTACAAAGAAGTTTTATTATTTAATCTCGCGCCTTGCACTTCGGACATTAATGCTTTAAATTTCAGTTAAGATTTACGATAAAAAATTATCGAACGTTAAAACAAAGTATATAGTATCTGCTTACAGTGATTAATTTGAGTGTCAGGAAGTAAGGAGCTTTGATAGTCACCTACAACAAAAAGAAAATATTTTATCATTAATTTTTAGTTACACACGAGCGAACGTACGCTCTCAGTTATGGTGACATTATATTTATCATAAAAAGTTTTATTACCATGAAATAAGTAAATTTCGCGTCTTTAATCAATATATTGTTTTTTGTTTTAATATACCAAAAATCGTACGCTTAATCTTCTAATCGCGCAGGTGTATCTTTTAAACGGATTTTTTAAGAAATATTTTTAATGGAGGGTCGCACTCGAATAAAACTCGAAGAATAATTAATTTATACGCAAAACTGTAACTGGACGAATTGATAATGTTTTTAAGTTGGCAGCATTTGATGCGTTTGGTGAGAGTGTGCGTATTCTTCCCAAATTATCGCCCTTGAGCGTTCGCGCGTCGTTTTCAAGTTTCCCTTTATCGACTTTTCTAAATCGTCAGCTGGATTTTTTACAATGACGCGTTCGAGTATTTTAATTATGGGATGCGCACGAGTCGACGGCAATAAAAGAAACTCGCAGCTCCGAGAGTTGATTGTAAGCAAAACGGGAATTGAGGATCGAATCGGTGCAAGTGCATTCTTAAATGCACGGCTGCATCGCCGAATCCTTTACCGCTCTGCAATTCGGAATTTAAATCATGCGCGATTCGAGTGATAAAATGAGTCGTGCGCAATCAAAAAAGAAAGTTTCAAATCGGAGGCAAGACGACGACGAGTGCGCGAATATTTCGTTATAAGTGCATCGCGAGCGGAGATTGACAAAAGCTGATTCTCGATTTTCCGGTTTCGTCGACTTTGGCAATTGTTTACAACTCGAGAGTTGCTAGCAAAATTATCAGCAGAGGAGAAAACTAGGGGATGACGTTTATTTCGAGGGGTCGAGATACGACTACAACTCGTCGTGGGGGAGGAGTTGCTATCGAGAGCCGGGGGTGGCGTTTGACCGAGAAACGACCGAACGGCGCTATCCTGCCCCCGTCCCCCCGGCCCCGGGCAGCCGCTTCCAGGAAATTACGATTGTCTGAGCCGCGGAGGTCGTCGGGGCTCCAATTACAGTCGCGGAATGCGACACACAATATACACCGAAAGTCGGCGGTGGCCGCTTCCGCTTTTACGGCCCGAGATGAGAATTTGAATGATCCGCGAGGAGGTATGTAGGGGTAGTTGGAGCAAATATCCTCATTGTCGGGTCAAAGTTAATTACCGAGCAATTCGAGCCTCAGTCGCGTTTAATTAGAAACTTTTTGATAATTTCCGTTAATTGGATGCGTTCGCGTTGATTATTTTTATTTCTACCCTCGGCCTCGTACGTTAAATTTACTTTATTCGAGCTAAGCCTTGCGACCCGAATGGAGTTATTTCAGTCGCGTTTAACCGCATTTTTGGCGAATTTCACTCCGAGGATCTTTCTTTGTGTTTTTTTTTTTTTTTTCACGCTTGGAAAGTGTTTTAAAGTATCAGATTTGGGATGCATTTATTTGAACTCGACTTTCTCGGAGTTAATCTGGGGAGGAGATAGTAAACAATCGTAAAAAAACCCTGTCGCGGCTTTGGTGTACCTTTTTTACTCCAGAATGCTCTTCTTTTTTTTTAAATAACACGTCTCTCGCTCGACTTATTTCTCTTCGAAACCTTTTAAGGACGACGCGCGATGCGACGAATATTGTTGGTCATTTTCGGCGTCAAAATTGACGTTCCATTAGCAAAAACGGATTGCCGATCTCGAGCGAAGAAATTTATCGTTCGAATAGTAGACTCATCGCGCCTCCTTTGCACTGCAGTCAATGGCCGCGGTAAGTCTCACTCTGTAATTCCAGTGTTTGGTTAAGGGGCACCACCGATGTAATGGCGTTTTGCTCCGCTAGTTCCAGCGACACCTCGTGTCGGGTCCGCTACAACAAGGCCCTGTACCCACGACCGAGAAGCTTTTTAAATTCGAGTCCGAACGGGTGTCGGTCGAGGCACGCCCACTTTCTAAAAAATAAATCGCCTCGCAAGTGAAGAAAGGGGCGACTTATCAAGATCAACTTTGTCGCTTGTCGCAGTCCGCGCCGCAAGACAATTTCATACGTGACGACAATCGCCCGAACCGAGCGGCTCTCGTTCATCGACCCACCAACAACACGGATCTGCCGGTTTTTTCCGTCGGAAGCTGCGACTTTCGTTGCGCTCGGGGATCCCGGCGCCTCTTTAAGAACGTAACGCACGTCGGCTCCGTTTTAAAATAGCGCAGAAATGCGCGGCTCGTTTATCCGAAATGCAGGTATTTGCAACGAGACAATTTGCAACAATTGTCACTCCGGGCGCTTGGGGTATTCCGCCAGCGTGTAGGGTGGGAGGGGGCAATCGATGTCGTAATCGAGATCGGATAACCCCTTCGTTAATAGTCGGTCTTATCTGCGACGCCGCAACGGCTGTGCAACTCTCGATGGCTTTATTGCACGCGCGACTCCTCGTGTGTTTGCATTGCTTCGAGGCTCCTGGCTATTTCGCGGATACCCCGCGCTTTTTTCGCGAAATTATTGTTTTAACGGCAAATGTGCGCGCGCGCGCGCGGTTGTAAAACTGTTGAGCCAGGATTAAATTTCAATTAATCAACCGCTAATGAAACGCCGATGTTTGCCTTGCAATTGTAATTAATTTACGAGAGTAAATATCGAATGAATTAACGCTCTTTCGCTCCAGTTGCAATCGCAGATAATCGCGTATAATTTTCATATTAAACTCGATTAATGGCGTTGCAGTTAATCAAACTGCAACGTTCGGTTGAACTCGGGGTAACTTATTTTTCGTACGTTATAATACGGATGCAGCGCATCTATGGCGTCAGGTGTTTTGTCTGGACACGACGTTAAAAGCAAAATTTTCGTCGATATGCTTTGTTGCGTCCGCAAAAATCTAATAATCTTGTAGTTTTTCTCCTATAAACGTAAAAGGCGTTTAAATTAAATAAGCTATCGATTATATTCATTAGCGCAATTGTCTTTTAAATAAAAGCTTTCGCGTCGAAAAATATTGTTCGAGTTAATCCTTGAACTTCGATATATTATTATCATTATGGATTTGTAGGTTGATTAAAAAATATCGCCCTCTCGTTCAAATTACAACGTTTACAGTCAAATTGTTGGCTGTAGTTGAAAATACAAATAGCTGATCGAACTGGCTGTCCAATAAAATATCAAAATTAAATCAAGATTGTCGTTTACGTAACTTGGTAAAAAAGAATCACGATTTGATTATAGTGACGTGCAAATTTTTTAAAGGATTTCGCTATTGTTCTTCAGCTTTATTAAAAAAGGGAAATCACGATCATCGACCATTTGGATCTCCGACTTAATCTTTCGAACGATAATTAAAATTTTTATCAGTGCAGGATTACGTACAAAAGTGGGGCAGATGATACGTTTGTTCGTAGGAGACAGGAGTCCTGTTATTTTCAAGGACGGAGGGTGAGTTTGGCTTCCCTCCAAGAGGGCGAGAGAGTCACGCGTGAGGCGGATTGTAAGTATAGGGCGAGTTTAAATAAAGTTCCGTCCTTATCACTTTCAGCCTTCGCCTCGTAAAACGTACCCTAAATCAGTAACGCGATTGGAAAGTTATTTCAAAGATACCGTAGGAAGTTCTGGTCGATGCACCGGTTGTGGAACAATAATGGCGGAAGACAAGCGGTTATTACGAAAAGGCGCGTTCGCATCGAGCAAACAGCGATGAAGGCACCGCGTGACAGTTCGGACTGTTCGGACAACGCTTGCAAATTCGCGTTTATGCTTTCGGTGCTTTACACTACTCGTGGCTGCGTGTGTGTATTCGAATCGCTCGTCAATAATTGCAACGAATATTTCTTCCCAATTTGAAATTCGCAATTCGAATCTCTGCCGCGCACGACCGCGTTCGGTGGAATTTGAACGAAACGCACCGAAGGCGAGAATTTTCTTGAAAATAAGACGGCCGATGCTCGACATTTTTCAAGATCGCGATCGCCAATTCGCTTGAATAACATCCGCGGCCTTGAAAAGTTCGTTCGCGAGCAACGGCATATTGAAATAATCGACGTGGGAGTGCGAGCGAACCCTCGTCACGGCAATGGAGCCTAAGCCAATAATCGCTTTCTCTTTCGCGACGACTAGTGATTTCTGCAAAAGAGTCGACTCGCTTATCGTTGCGCGTCGAACGGAAGGAAACTGCTCCGAGCGCGAAACCCAAGGCGCCAAGTGCAACAAAGTGCACGCGTGTGTCGGGTCGGAAATCGAAAGAGGCTGCAGTCCTCGGTCCCGATGCAAGCGAATCATCGCCGAGTGCCCGGGAACGTCCCTTCTTTGTTTCTCGGCATCTTGCACCCGCACCCGAGAGGAGGCGCTAATGTGCTTAGCGCAATGCCACCTGGAGCAGAGGAGGATCGGCTTTGGTTGGCCCCGGCACGAATTAATAATCGCTGCTTATGTTGCTCGTGTCGCGGTGTCGGGCTGGCATTGTGTGGGTGTCGGCTTTCCTCCAGTCTATCGATCAGGTTGCCCGACCGCGATCGCGGCCAGGAGTCCAGTTATTAATAGCACCATTACGCGCAACAGCTTTCCCGGCGCTCGTCTCGTTTTATGGCCGCCCTCCCCCCTCCGCCCCTTTAATGCCAAATAATCGAACGCTGATTATAATTAATTAACGAGGCTCGCCGAAATGCCGTTTCGTTTCGTTTGAGCGCCAGAAGAGATTAGAAGATTATTTTGGGCAAGGACGCCTCGATGTATGACCGAGTAATCCCTGCTTATGATCTCCCATCTGATTAATTTATTTTCCCAGCGCAAACCAGAGCCGCGACTCCGCGTTAAATCGCAGCCGGATTTAAAAAGGTATTCCCGATATTTTTCAGTCCCAGTCGCCGCCTCCATTATCGACTGCTGCCCCCGAAGAATTTAATTTTTCATTCCAGCTGTGCTTCCAGGAGTGACGAGCGCCGGAGCGTCGCCCTTTTTTCACGCGTTCAGCGGAGATTCGCTTATTGCGAATAATAACACGAGCCCTCGGGGGGCGGCCTTAGTTATCAATTTAACGTCTTGAAAATAAGCGGCGAGCGGTTGGAGGGAGGATACAGGAGCAACTCGAGCATCGTCTCGCTCCCATTTTTCCCCGATAAAGGACGTCGCGTGCGCATGCGTCCGTCCCTTTTTCCGCCTGCTCCTTCTCAACGAGCTCCGGTCGCGCATCTTGACTCGCTGCCGAGGGATTACGAGGAAAAAATTGCATAATTCACGCCGAGTCCTGCAGATTAGCCAAAGCTCCCCCTCCCCACTTCTGCCAGACGCGCCGGATAATTATCGAAAGTATCGCGCGAAACGCGCTCGAGGCGGGGCGCGGAAGGGGGGGGGAGGAGGCAGCATCCGGTGTCGCCTGGATTTTCTCGTGCGTCGCTGCCGAACGTCACTGACGATGATTAACGAGCGGCCCGTGAACTATCGATCGCTCGGACTCTCTCTTGCTGAGGTGCCGCTCGAGTTTATGACTCGCAATTATCGTTACTTGCGAGCACTAAACGGTCAAGAGACGCGAGAGTCAGGAACATTTTTGTCGATATACCAGTTGCGTGCCCCTACTTGTAATTATCGGCAGAATTGTTATTTTTTGCTTTTTTACGCTTCGCGACACACGTATCGTTAACTATTAATCCTAAAGGAAATTTCTCGCTGTGGTAGTTGCAGCTTTTATTGAAAATTAATGTTTATGTGTCTACTTTTGATCAGAGTCTTACGAAAGCCATCGACGTAGAGAAGAAATTAAATTACAAATTTTCGAATAAAAAATTTAAAGATACATGTCGTTAAAAGTGAATTATTATTTAATTTTTCATTAAATTTATAAACAATTGCGTTACGAGTCGCGAGTGACTTCATAAGAAAAGGAAAACAGTCCATCAGAACTAAACTCGATAAAATACGAATTTCTTATGTACAAAAGAAAAATAAAGTTATCGATGCGATGCCCGAAGAAAACAAACGCTATATTTATTTCCTTGAAGTTTATTTTAAAAGAATACCATCTACTATCATAAAGATTGATTATTGTTTAATATAAGTATTGGAAAATTTGACCAAAATAAACATTAAACTATCGACGTTTCAGTTTTTATTTGCAGAATATAAAACTAAGAAAGTTATCGACGATCGATCAACGAATTGTAAAATGCGATCGAAATTGATTATTTATCTTCTCGCGGACATTAAACAACGAAAATATCGAAAGCATTGCGACAAAAAAATATTGTTCAAATGTAATCATCGGCTCGAAAAAATATTTGATCTACGTATTACTACGACGAAAGGGCTTTTAATATTCAGCGTCATTTTAAAGACTAATCACACGAATTGTGCATTGACTTTATTGCACAATTTAAACACGAGCAATATTTCGCGAAAGTTTAATCGTAACTCCATTTACGGAAAAAATTAATTTAATTTCGTACTTTCGCGATTATTTTTGTGCTCGAAAAAACTATTTATCCGTTTTGTATACACGATAATTTAATAATATTACGTTTAAAGAAGCGACCGATTAACGCATTGACTTTTCGCGCCAATTCACTTTTTCAATTACCATCATTGCGCATTACGCGCTAAACGTAATGTCTAAATGACCGACGCATTGTAATTAAGTAACTGTGTAATTATGATCCCATTAATGTCAACTCGAGCGTGCGATAATTATTTCAATGCGGCAACTTGTTACTGCATTTAGCGTAAAAGTTGTACAGCTCAAGCTAGTAAATCAAACTTTAGGTTTATGTCAGTCACTAATATGCAATTAGTTAATACAATTTTAGGCTTTAAAGTAAAGTATAGAAACATTGCCATTTGGTCTATCATTACGTTATTGAACTTAAGTAATATACGTCACTCGTGCGCCGGATGAATATAGGAAAGAATAAATCATAGATAAGGTGAAGTTCGAGTGGGTTATTTTTCATTGGATTTTTAATTATTGCACCGAAATTTAAAATATCAAATGGCATTTTACGCGGAGCTTCGGTAATTGACCATTCACCTTATATTATTAAAATTATTATTTTCCTTCGGGAACTAACGAAGTACTTGAATTTAATTTACAAGATAAGAATTTTCGAGGGACACCAGCGTAAAACATTTTTCTACGTTATTTCCATTACGACGTCCAATACAATCTCGACGAATATTATTTCCAATAACCAAAAATTACCCTTTTTAGATTTTCGTTTTGGACTGTAATTACAGATCGCGTGTAATTGAAATAACGTGGATTTAACTACAGCGTCTGCCTCGATATTCTCAATTTTCCTGCGCGAACGTGTTTTTGATGTTTCAAGCGAATATTTCCAAGAAGTGATGTACGACGATATTATTACGCGGCGCGTTTTGAAAAAGTGAGAAACCTGTAATCAAGCATCTCGTTTCGCGGCCGCATCCTGCATTCCAATAGCGAATTATCTTTAACAACTGCGCTAATAACCGTCGTAATAAGCAATTATTGCGAGCGACAAGGATTCGAATTTATATCATAAAACTCAACTTCACGCGCGCAAACGTATAACGCAGCTTCTCTCTCTCTCTCTCTCTCTCGCTCTTGCGCTTGACAAACACAATGGTAACAGAAGCTTACCAAAGTTATAGAAAACAAAGTTCACGGAGCGAGATCTAATATCTCGAGAAGAAGTCGAGGAGAAGTGGGAGTGCGACGACACCGATACACCGAAACGCAACGTCTGGAGTAGTTAATGCCGCTGCTGTGCATTATCACCGTAAAGATACTCGTTCCCCCCTCCCCCGCTGCGTCTCGTTAGGGTACTTATCGAGCACCGGCGGACTGCCGATACAATCCCTTGATACGATTAAATCACTACACTCTCGGCTAACAACGACGCGAAGATCCAAAGCCTCCCCCCCTCCTTGCCGCTCTATTTAACTGCATTACCTACTAGCTCGTTAATAATTACCGCCGCGCATCTAATAATGCAGAGGCGTACGCCCAAGTCTGGGCGCGTTCCGCTATTCTTGTTGTTGTTCGCGTGCAACGCCTGTGCGAGTAGCAGCCGCCGACTTTATTGTCACTCGTCACTTCCAGTCTTCTCGATTATTCGAGTTTTCCAGATTATTACGGCGTCTTTGGCGGAGTGTCGAAGTAATATTCGCGACGCATACCTCGCTGAGAATTAGACATCGAGAGTACCGGCCTCGAATCTTCGCCAACGCTCTCGTTATAATAATTTTCCATCCACAACGTTTCCATTGCGAACTGAATTTTCACGGGATAATTACGTCGAGCTGCTCCCCTCCCGTTTTGGTCGGAGTAAAAGACTCGACGCGCATCCAGCGAGAGAAGAGCGCGGTTTGCACCAGATGCCGCTGAACTTGTTGATTCTCGTTATTTGGCAGTTGGGTGGTGCGTCTGGATAACGAGTAAGACTCGCTTACGGTGCCGAGGCACGCGCGAGCGTCCAGAGGCCAAAATAAAGGTCAGAGCGATCCTTTCAATTATATCGAGAAAAGGCCCGTTAGCCTCTTCCTTAGCCAGCGACACTCGGCGGCGCTAATTAGGAAGTGCAACAACCGTCGGCGATCGGCGAGCCGTGACGAGTTCGGGGCCGGGGAGGTAATTGAATATCTAATTAACGACATCCGACGGAATTCACAGCTCCCGCGACGTCGTTTCATAAGCGCCGGGGGGCGTCGCACGCGACGACGTCCACTGGGGGGCGGGGGGAGCAGGAACGCGTCGCGTTAAGCGCGGCTTGGTGCCTTAATTAGCTTTGCGAGCCTCGGCGCGTCGCATTAGTTAGTAACTGGATAGTCGCTCCTGGTCGCTGGACCCTGGACACGAGGGCGAACAAAGACGCGCGTAAACGACCACGATGAGCCAAAACTGGCTTCCCCCCTCCCCTCTCCGCTCCTCGTTATAACGCGCGGACGAAAGATGCGCCGGTCTCCGGCGTCCCCGACGATCGGATTTCCTCCACGCCATTGTTTCGAGATCCTTCCCTTCTACGCTCCCACTTACGTTTCCTGTTTCCTTGATAACTTCTTTTCTGGCGCTTCCTGCCCCCGCCCTCGACCTCCTGTCTAGCTTCCTCCGAGAAATTAAGACAAATCTCGCTGTGTTCCCGCGATCGCGCGAATCTTTCCGAATTCTCAACGAAACTCAAAACGTCACCGCTAACTACTGATGGACACGCTGCAAATAAAAGGAAACTGCTCGCGCTATGAATTTTCCTTTAATTTCTCGTGCGTCTTTACCGCGCTTTTGTTCCTTTTAACAAAGAAGCTCCTTAAAAGCAGCCTCGTGCTGTTGCTGCTGAAGAATAAATCGCCTCCGACGCTATCTAGTTATTTCATAACGCGCTGTAATTGAAAAATCGCTCCGTCAAAATAAATTTCATTACTACTCGTACGGCGGCGGCGGCGGGGGGGGGCTTGGCAATATCGTCAGACTCTGGACAGTAGCTTCTTTATAACTTCATCATTGTGTCGCTTGATAAGGTTTTAGCTCGACGCAAACCTCGTAAACCCGAGTCTCAAAGCTCTGACGCTCGATGCAGCGCGTCTTCGTTATTACGGCCCCGTCACGTTTAAATCGACGCCTGATCGGGCGCCACGGAAGCATCTTTTTCTCGACCACCCCCTCCCCACCCACTTGCCCTCGGAAACGAACGCTAAAAGTAACTCAAAAATAAGTAAAGGCGGCGCTTAACGACAGCTCCATTTATCGCTTAAAGAATATTTAACCGGAATGAACGTGCCACGCGCTCCAGTCGTCCGGCGCGGATACATTTTCCGATAACTTTAAAGATTAGGAGAGTATCAAGCGACGAACAAAAGCTGTAACGAATTTTAAAAAAGAGCAAAATTCCGGCCATCAGGGATTGCGGATTCCGCGGATTTCCGAGGTTTTAGTTTCATGGCTGAATTCACGTATGCCGGCGAACCGCCGCCACCCTTCGCCTATCTGGTTCTCGTGCGCTTTGATCCCATTATACCTTTTTAATTGTTTTGGCTCGCTCTGACGAATTTTCTTTTATGACCGAATGCTGGTGGTACGACTGGAAAGGCGCGGTGCATGCCGGCGCTGAAACAATTGCGCGCTCTCCGCTGACGAGGGGAGCAGCGAGCCTTTTCCAGTAATTAGGAGACTAATTAGCGGGGCGCGCGTGTCGCCTCGAGGCCCGAAAAAAACAACGAGTCGCCGAAGGACCAACGGCCGAAGAGGGAGGAAGCGCAACCTCGAGCCAATAACTGCATTCGCGCCTCGCTGCGTCCACCCGATGCAACTCTGCGCTCCGAAATTTAGGAGCCGGCTACGCCCTCCTCGACTACCCGGGACTCGTTTTCAATATTCCGAAATAAGCTGCTTAATGCGCCTCTTACGGGGCCTAATTCCGCCTCTGCGCGCGCGGCTTATCAGTCAAGAAACAGCGCAGTCGCACCCGCCCCCCAATTTGCGATCGCAAACCAGATTACGGCCTTAGCGGATTAATCGAATTCGATGATGTTATTATGCGACGATTTATTCCCGGGGCTTGTTTACCGACACGAAACTCGATCGCGATCCCAACTTGTCATTAAACTCGGCCGCTGATCCCTTATCTCGCACCCGGATCGACGACTCCATCCTTATTCCTTTTTTTCATTTTCCCATAAACTGCCTACGCGTTTCCGCTGTACGTAATTTTAACGCTTTTTGTGCTGCTCGATTATTAATATTATTATTATTATTATTTACGTGCAGTGTTTACGTTGCCTTAATCTAAATTACATCTTGCTAAATCTTTGCATCGGCTGCTCGCGTTCACGACCAGTTCGCATTTCCATTGGTATCTTTCTCTTTCGCTTATTTACCTCCCGACCGGGCATCTCTTTCTCCATTATTTCCGATGAATTTCGCGCGACATATTTATATCCTTCTTACGCTCTTTCGTTATATTCCGCGCTGTGTAAATATTAAAATATATTTCCTTCCATCTCCCTTACTCTTTCGCTTTCAAGTGGTTCAAATTATTTACTCGCTAATATACGTTTACGTCAATCGTGTTTAATAAATTTACCGTCACTTTTCAAGTTGCACAATTGAGTCGTCATTCGAAAAGAATCGCGAGGCTCGTTCTTGTGTTTTGCCGACGATGGATGGGTCACGAGTACCAGATCGAAACCAACCAACGATTTTACAAAAAATGTTAACGTAAAAATCTTCCTCTGAGACAGTGTCGGCATTTTATATTTAACAATAGTTTCCGTTATTATGCGTGCGTTAAAAGGCAGGAAAGCGCACGCCGAATGTACCAATCGAACGCTCGTTTTTGGAAGAATCGCGTCGCTCGAAGGAAATGCGAGGGTCGATTGCAGTTACCAAACTGCTTCGATATTGAGTTTAATTAATCGTTGTTTATAGGATGTTGATTAGATATTAACGAGTCTGCTCGTAGTTGCGCGGAAAATGAAGCGCAAATTCTGCCTGAAAATGTATTCCAATTTATTACAGAGAGGGAGGAGAGGGAGGGAGTGCGGCGAGTATCAAGTGAACTTTGTAAATATAATACGGCGCACTCGTTATAAATCAGATATAATTATGAAGCGAGAGACCGGGAAAATGGCGGATAAACAGGTTAAGGTTTTATTCGGAGGTGCGAGTCCCGAGGCCTCGCATAAATCTATTAATCTCCTTAATTAGAAGCAATTATTGCGGTCTTCCCGATCAGTTTGCTTGCGCAAGCCCTTAAGACGGGCGTGGGGGCGTTAGTTACAACGCGAGCAGTTACACGACCGCCGCTCCGAGCTCCTTAATTACCGCCAAACATTCGTTCGTTATTCCGCAATACACAAATGAGTGCGCGCGCGCGCGCGCGAGGAATTCCTGGGGACCAACTTGGCTCTCGGAGCCGCGCTAATTAAACAGCAGCTCCATTATTCTCGTGAAAATCGCGGAGATCAATGCGCTAATAAGCCGGGAAAACAATAAGTCGCAGCGACGGCGGCGGCATAACGTTTTAATTTGTTGTTCGAGAAACTAGCGCTGCTCGGTTGGTTACAAGTGTTGCAAAACGGGCCGCGGTTGCGCAACCGCCCAATTAGCAATAAACAATGACGCGTTTTGACAAGCGGGACTAACGAAGTGACGCGCATCCCCCGCGTCCGAACTCTCGGCCGTTACACAACTTACACACTCGATACTGCGGGTGGGTGTGTGTGTGTGACGGAAACCCGAGTTCCCACCCTCCGGATAAGGCAAACTCCGGCAGCTGTTTTCCGCGCCCGGCAAACTAGTAACTAGTGACTGCCAGTCGCGGTCGGGACTCGGTCCTTCTCTTTGTCCCTCCCTGACTGCCAATTATTTCGAAATTCGCACCCGAGGCTGATTAATGCAGTAGTCCTCGGTTGACCCGCGACGGCAGTTTCCCAATTGTTTCTTTTAAACTTTGCCGTTGGTAATTAGCGAGCACCTTTGAGGCGCGCGTGGCCGGAAATTAACTGCGCGTAGTCCCGGCGATTTAGTAGAACTGTCAATAAGCAACTTAAATAAAATCTCGGGCCCGTCCCGAGGAAAACCAGACAGTTCCGCTTCAAAGAAATGCTCGTCTCCGCGTTTCCTCGAGACTTCAAACGCGCTTACCTTCCTCTTTTCATCGACGAGGGGCGGGGCGGGGGGAAGGAGTGCGCCTCGGCGATGTTTGTGCAGCCGAGGAGCCGCCCCTGCGCTCGCTTGCACACGTGTGTCTGTGACCCTCCGACGACAGAGATAAGTTAAGACCCTCTCTCTCTCTCTCTCTCTCTCGGAAATTTCAATTATTCGCATCGACTGGCTCTTCTCTTCACTTTGTTGCCGCGTTTCTTTCTCCATCGCCTCTTGATCTCTCGGGCACCGACTGCGGACACACGGAGTGGCTCGTCACCCTCGCCGATAGCATCGCGCACACTCCCTCAAAAGCGTCGCTTTCCACTAGCTAATTTGGACTCTTCGTTACGGCGTCTCTATTGAGACTCGGCGCCGATGCGCTATCGATCAACAATCTTATCGCGCATCTTTGTCCGAGTTGTGTTCGAGCTGGAGCAGCGAAAGATCTGACAAACAGTGCAGCCAACCGGCAACGACGCCCTGTTCCTTCCCCTTCCTCGACTCTTTCGCCGGAGATCAACGAAACCGATCGGACAATTATTTTACGCGCATCCGTTATCCCTCGGCGCGCAACGACAATTTACGATCTCGCGATAGACAACATTTTTTTAATTTATCAAGAGGATTGGCTGTGCATCCGTTTTCGGGACGCCTTTACGCGCGAGCAAATCTGGGGCCCGGATACCGAGCGAAGCTTGCAAATTGAAAAGACATTGCAAACGTGCAGTTCGGTTGTTGTTAACAACAACCCCGTTCGCGTGTAAGCGCGGATTCGGGAGGACCGGCGGCGCGTGTTTGCGTCGAAAGAGACAATTTTAATAGCTCGGCGGAGAGTCGGGGTGGTGTGTTGGTGAGAGAAAATTAGCGAGCCGCGCTGATTTGGTTAGGAATCGCGAACGATTACCGCGCGAAAGATAAATCTTGGAAAGGCGTGTCGGTATTGTTGGTTAATTAAGCCCGGAGAACATAAAAAACGTGGGATAAGTTCGGCAAACGAAATAACGAAGTTACGGCTTATTTTCTGGCAGCGGAATGAGATATTTTCCAATTGAATCGTTGATAAAACTTTCACATATTCAAATATCGGCGAGATAAGTCGAGTGCATCGCTTCGCACTTGGAATTCAGAACGGAACCTCGGATATTTTTCCTTTGTCGGTAGACGATTTCCCGGGTGCCCCGTCCTTCCGGGGCTTAGCTGCCCTCGCCCTCCCTTTCCCCGATATCTTCTTTGCGCCTCGCGTTTTTCCCTCCCTCGGCCGGCCGCTAGCGGGGTTCGATTTACAGATTGAACTGTTTATGCGCGGCGCGCAGTTTGTGGATTTGGAGGGATTACGAGGGTAGGGCCGAATTCGGTCTAAGCTCTTGAAGATATTGCTCGGAAGTTGCAGCCGAATTCGCTCGGAGGCGTCATTTTCGAGTTTGCCAAGAGTCGTTTGTTAAATTACACCGACGCTCGCTAGTGTTGAGTTTGATTTTTGACGCGCAATCAGTCACGGACCTTCGCAATTTTTTAATTTTACAACACTGGACAACTGGCTCGTTATCGACTGTTGATCACGATAAAAAGAGCGAATCCGTCTTTTGCTCGTCTCCCCACCAATGCCACGTGCACCGGCGCTAGTAGCTTTCCGAGGGTAATTAAGAAACCAGTTCGCAGTCCCTCCCCCTCACCCTCTTTCTTGTAAACCAGTTTCTGCCGATTCCACTTTTCGCAGCTCGATATAAAACCGAGATTGGCAATTTGAATCGAAGCTTCGCCTGTTCCGGCGCGACGAAGCTCAGCTTTGAATTCAGAGAATCAAGTTCGGCCTGCGGCTGCGGAATTAACAATTCCATGGCGCAATAATACACCGACGACACGATGTGTCGCGGCCTGCGCTCGTCGATACTATTTCTATTTTTTCCCTCGCAGTTATACAACGCGCGGTTATATAAAACGTCGCGGCTTCCTTCGCTCGGATTTAGGCTAAAACGTTTAATATTGGTATAACCGAGAGAAGGGGAGGGGGAGAGTCACGTTGTATTAGAGCAGCGGAAAAGTTGGCTCGATTCTCATTTGCCATCCTAAATCGCGACCGACGGAATCTCCCGCGCGACTTAAATCAAGCCACCGACGAGGGCGTTTGCTTTATCCTTCGGAGACAGCGGCTGTGCGTGGGTGGCGGATCGGGCAGCTCCTTCACGTCGATATTCCAAGTATATCCATTTTTATACGATCCGCGTTTATCGCCCAACTCCGTTTCGTTTTTCGTTCCTGCCTTTTGCTCTCGGCGAGCGAGCGAGAGAGAGAACCTTACCTCCCCTCGCTGCTCTTCCATTGTCCGAATTCAATTTCTCCTCGCTTCTCTTGTAATTTCTTATTCCTTATTTTTGCCAGAGGCGAGCGAATCTTTTTGTGTCATTTCTGCCGTTTCTGCGAATAATCACGCCTCGGATTCGACTTATTCTCCCCCCGCCGCCGCGAGTGTTTCAGCGACTTTTAACGCTTTTCCGTGGCAGTGGCGGTGCGCTTTTAAATTGTACAACTTCCTTTTCCGATGAAATTCCTCCAAGTTTAATGTGCGCTGTGTGGAATTTTCCGCGAGGATTCCTCCGCGCATTTAAAAAAGGCAGATCTTTATTGCTTTGACAAATTTGCGCCTCCGTCACGAGTCGTTCGGTTTTTTCCGAGCAACGTCCAACGATTCGTCGTTCCAGCGACTGAATCCAAAAGGACGCGCTCGTCGCTCGTCGTTTTCGAGGATTTTCGAAACTCGCGCGCGGCACGCGTTTTCTCCGCAGGTAAATGAAGTTGTCAGTCGAGGTCCATAAAAGTAAAGACTCCTTTCGATTTCCCCCTCTCCTCGCAATTATAAATTTGCACGCAAATTAAAGGCGCAACTATTATCAAGTTACTCGGCGGGGAGTTTGTAATTAAGGATCGCGCGTCGCACGAATCGAGTGATTTATTCTCACCTTCGGCGCTGAATCAAACTCGCAACGACACAACAAAACCGGTTAGCTTTTAAAACCATTCCGAGTGCGTTTTTTGTTTATTTAATGGCTCTTATGCGCGAAGGTAGGGATCTGCAGCTGTAAAACCAGTGCGCGCACTCGGATAAAACGCACCTCGAGCGAAATTTCCATTGTCCGCGATGAAACGAACGGCTCGTAAAAATCAACCGCGAGAACGTAAAGAATATAACGCTTCTATCAACATTTCTAAGAATTCTCTTTTTTCTCGGCGCGTTACGCAATAATTCGTCGTTTTTATCGACCGCTCGTATCGCGATTCCTGTTTGCTTTGTTTAATCAGCCGGCGCGGTTCTGTCGGAACAAAGCGTTTCCATTTCCAGTACTCGATTACGCACAAACGAGAGGAGACGCGTTGCTTCGCGACGCGGCGACGAAATTTCGACAAACTCGACCGATAGTCCGTATCGCGATATTTTTCAAGGAACAATTAATTATTCCTCTATCTCCGTTTCCTATTTTCCCCACTTTCGTTCGCTCGCGCTTTAATTTTGTCAGAGCCCTGCAACGTCTTCTTTAATTTATTGCACTCGCAACGCGCGAACTCAAAATAAAACGTCGCTTCAAAAGACGAGTCACCGCCTCGATTCGACTAAAGTTTCGCTTGAATTTTGGAATATTTCGCGGTAATGTCGTTCGATCAGCTGTTGTCGAGAAAACCGTGCTAATCCCGGTGTATTCCAAAGGCGTAACGACATTTTAATGCGCAGCGGGGAGCGGGGAATATTCATTATAATTATCATTATATTTTCCGGGCGAGAAAAACGCGTAATAAGCAACGTAATTAAGACAGATTTTTGCCGGGCCGCGTCAAATATTCGCGAAGAAAAGCTCGCGGCGGCAACTTTCCCGAGGCTTATGTTAAGTTTGCGCTCGCAGTTAACAACCTCAACACCGCCGAACTTTCTTTTTGCGCTTCGGCGGAATAAGAAGTGGACGGACGGATCGGACTCGAACAATTTATTTGGCCGCTGAACGAAAGTGCGCGCCGCGTTTCGTCGAGCAAAAATTTTCACTCCGATCGACGAAAACGCGAGTGGCGTTCGCGTGCAGCCACAGCCAAAATGCACGTTCGCGTTCGCTCGTTTGCATTCCGGGATTTTGTATCCTCCCCGTGATTATCCAGCGCTTACCCTTCTCCCGAGGGTTTACTCGACGTCGGTCGCAGACCCAGGAGCAGTCCCCGGGTCCGAGGAGAAGCTGATCGCGCGACCCTCCACATTTCGCGCAACAGGTAAACGTTGGCGTCGGCCCAGTCGACAAAACTAATTGGTGGTCCCCCTCCCCCTATCTCTGGTTCGATGCCGAAGCTACGACTCGGCCCGTAAATAGTTTAAGCTCGGCGACGTTTCGTTTAAATTTTAAGAAATCGAACGCCAGAGCTTTCGCTTCGAAGTCGGGGATCGCAGATTTATTTCGGCACTTTTCCGTCGTCCAGTCAATTGTGACTGTGAAAGTCGCGCGTTCTTTAACAGGGGAGCAGCCGGACACTCGGCAGAAACTACCCCTTCTCTTGATGGAGGGAGAAAAAAGGGAGCGGGTCGCGGAGGCATTACCGCAGAGCCGAGCGGAAACGGAAGCTCTCGAGCTGTCGCGTCCCCTTCCACGGCAGCGGCAGCAGCAGCAGGACGATAAAAAGAAAATTGGCCGGCAAGACGCTCGATACGTTTACAGCTGAAAAGCGCAGCTCTGCGCCACCCGGGAAGAGCGATTTCCCGGCTCGCGTGGCTTTTCCTTTGTGTCTCGGTCTCTAGCGCAGCCATTCGGGATGCGGTCTCAGACTAATTGCTCCGATTGCCTCGGCGCGTTCGGATTAATTAATTTAAAAATATCTCACTGGACCTCCGCCGAGGGCAGGGGCGGCTTTTCCTCCGCGAGAGCCGAGCTTACCATGCAACGTGCGCAAACTTGTCAGCGAGCTTCCGAGCAAATAAAGCACTCGCCCGAAAAACACGGAGCTTCACAGCGAAAAGCTCTTTGGAGATACAACAATGGATTTGTCGCGGATGTAACGGCCGGCGCTTGTAACGATTGGATATATTGGATAAAATATGCTTTCGAGGGCGTATCTTTTTCCAGCCGGCAACGCTTCTTTCGTTACGCGCATTACGCAATAACGAGACTCGCAAAGACATTCCTCGGAAAATCAATAGTTGGCGTGACTGCCGCGGGAGGGAGAGGGCGCGAATCATCGTCGTATCAAAGCAGTGTCGTAGCGAGAAGAGGTTGTTGCTTCTCCTCAACCCTTTGGCACGTTTTTCGTCCATCTCGTCAGCCGAGCTAATCGCTGATTAGACACGCATCGCAAACAGCAACTGCACGCTCAATCGGACATTGGTGCTGATTAGAAGAGGAACGAGGCTGAACCACCCGGCTAAACACACACGCGCGTCCATTCTTTAATTTGTCCCCTCTGTCATCTCGACGCGCACGCCGCCCTTGGTCCAGGGTCCCGACGATCGCGTCGACAGTGGCGCAGCGGGTCATTGACGTGCGCGGGAGACAGGTACTCGTCCCCCCCCCCCAACGACTATTCAGCGTAAAATTTAATTGTATCCCGTCACGCGGCTGTTTCCAATTCCTTCCCAGCCCCAGATGCGTGGCGACCTTCGGGCCGGGGCTGCAGTAGTGCATTGCCCCTGAATTTTCTCGAGAATCGTATTTCTGGGGAAACAGAAAAGCCGAGACGAATTTACGAGCTGAGCGCGAGTTTACTTTTGGCGCCGAGTGAACAGCTCCTAACGATTATCCATCTTTAAATCGATCGCTGCTGAGTAAAACGTTTCTCTTTGCGAATAGTAATTATTTATAAAGTATTGTGCGTACGAATAAATAACGTTCGCGCAAAGTCGATTAGCCTCGAGGTGCCGATCGAAACCTGTAAAATAACTCGTTGCGAATTAATTTCGAGCGACTAAACAAATCGCGCACTTGGCAAACGCATTATTAATCGGAACGGTCTTTTGAAAAAATTTCCGACTTCGTAGCGGCGATAAAGTAAAGCTTCTCACCGAATAAATAAATAAACGAACGAGCGAAATTTATCGTCGATCAGGCCGAGCGAACTCGCAGCAATAATCGAAGCAAATTTATGTTTTCTCTGGAAATATTGTTAAACGGCCGAGTTCAAGCGAAGCCGTCGCTTAATTCATCCTTTTCGAATTAAACTTTCACCTCCAGCTGCGGTACGTACGTAGTGTTGTCCATTACTAGCAATGGTCGCGAGGAGCTGGCGATGGTACGTAATTATCGAGTACGCGTTTTCGTCCGCGAGCGAAAGAAATTTATCTCAAACCGAAAAATGCAAATGCGAGCGATGCAGTCGAGAAGAGATTTATGGCGCGGAGGAAGTCGGTACGCATTGATGTGTACATTAGTAAAAGCGCTCGCCGAGGTTGTCTAGCGGGAAGCGAGAAACGCGTTTCACCGGGGCTTTCCCAGACTCGGGAGTGTGCGCGCGCAAGTTGGCCCATTGTGCGTAGCTCCGAGGCGCCTCTTCTTCACCTCGCATGCTTATTATTTGCGAAAGAACTCGCGAAGATTGCGAATCAGCCGCGAGACTCGCACGGCCATTGTTCGAGAGCCGCTCGCGTCAAAAGCGTCGGTAACGAAACCAGCGTCAGGAGCAGCAGCTAACCGTCCCGTTTCGCGTCCGTCCCCTTCCCTTCTGTCCCGAGTTCCTCCTGGACCCGTAATTGTAATTCACGAGGCGACGTCCACGTGACTCGCACGGGTATCGTTTACTCGAAAAACAAAGTACGCCTGGGTGGGTGCGCGTTTCGCGTTCCTACCTCTCCGGCCGATGCGCACCGCACAGTTGACGCGAACAGTGCACTGGATTCGTAACAAGGACTATTCGTCGACCTGGAAACACCGCTGCCCCGTAAATAAGATGGGCAGATGGTCTCCTCGAGTTGCGAAAAACTCGTCTAATTAGTTCGGGGGAGACGAATTTAGCGAATCCGGGTCTTATCGTAGCTGTTGTACACCCGATATCTGGTTAAAGATACGTCGTCCTCGTCTGAAAACGATCAGTTTCACTCGTTCCGACGTTCTTATCAAATGGTGCACTGGGAAGCCTTCAGCTTCTGTTTGCCCTCGTGGTTCGGTTCTTTAATCGCTGTTTTCGTTAATATTCGATCGAGGGTTTAATTCGTAGCGTGCGATTGCGCGTGTAGCGTGACGTCCGAGGGTAACACTGAACACCTACCGAGTCTGCACTTGTCACACAGCGATTACAACTCCCCCCGAATCTCCCGTGTTGCAAGTGCAGTTATGAATTCGAAAGGCGAATTCTCCGCTCGACCCCGAACCACCGGTAGGTTAGCGACGGTTCCGGTTTTTGTCTTTCCTCCTCGTTCCGGCTGATCTTGGAGTTTATCGACTCGTACGCCGACGAATTGACACGTCGGTTACGCACTGCACTCCAACCCACATTGGCACTCGTTCTCTCGCGGCTGCAGCTAAAGCCACTTCGTTACAGCAACTGCACCGCTCGTATTTATATTTGCATCGAAAGTTTAACAACTCGTCTGCCGCAATCCATTGTCTTGGCGCGATAATTTTGCCAATACGCTATTTCCGCGTCGTAAACGCGAGTCATTTCCAGGTCACGAGCCCTTAGCCGGCGTGCAATTTTTGGGTTGCATCATCGGTTCGCGCCGAGGACCGTTAAAAGCTGGCGATAATTAGACTTTGGAGCGAAGGTGGGAACGGATAGAGCGAAATGCTCGCAACTGCCGAGCGTTCGAGGCGAGATCGAGCGCCGGATCGGATAAGATTTTACGTACGACAGGACGAGCGCAGCTTGTGCGTTCGAATTTCGAAAGTGAATATTTCTCTTCGCGGCTCCTCTTGGGAGAATATTATCGGAGCCTCGAATCGCCGTTGAGCAATGGCTTTAATAAGCGGCGTTTTGTTTTACTCCGTTTACGTCAGCGGAGGCTTATTTACACGCGATTAGCGTCGACGCGTGCGCGAGGAAAGCCGTTCTCGGGAGGAAGCTCCTTAACACCGGGAGTCGTAAGGAATCACGTGGCTGTTCCGGCAAACGAGATCGAGCTGTTTTAACGCAATTTTTGCGATAATACACAAGTTCAATTGCAGTTCCATTTGCGAAACGCGCGAAAGGTAATAACTTGATTTGTCGTCGTCGTCGTCGTCGTCGTCGAGCGGAGAAAGTTTTTTAAAAACTTCGAGATTAAAATTAAGATACAGCGATTTTAATGGAATGTTCCGGAAACGAGGAGCGAACCCCGAGCTCAGCAGCATCCGTAGCTGCCGTTATTATAATTGTCTGGCGTTTTTTAGTCGCGCTCCTGGAAAATCGCCCGATGATTTCGCGTTAAAAGTAATAAGCCTGTCGGTCGGTGCGAATCTGGCTCTTATAACTCGGTTACTCGCTCGCGAGCGACGAGGCTAAGCTTTATTTTTCTCGATATTTGCGCGATATTTCGCGAGATCGAAAGGAACTTAAATTCGCGCACTTTGTTCCGTCGGCAATAGTCCTTTTCTGCGGAGCCTAGCGACGACGTTGAAACTAAAGGGGAAAGAGGAGAAAACAGATGCACCCGCACAAAAGCGCGAACGTAGTGTATTATTAGTGGCTATAGAAAACCCGGAGCCGCTCGTGCGAGCCAATGTGTGTGAGTGTGTGCGCGCGAGGGGCCACGCGAGCCCACAAAAGAGCCTCATCCGCGATGTAAAACAGCGTTTCCGTCCTCGAAACCGCATCTCCATTTATTATTTATATTACTCTCCCCCCGAAAGATGAGCGAAATCGCTTTCAAAGTACTCGACTGCGCAGCTCGAGCTTCTCTCGTTTCAGATCGAATCGAATCATCCGACGCGAGTGTGTGTGGTAGTGGGGCTCGGCTGTGCGCCCATCAAAATTTCATGCAAATTGAAAGAAAATGCAAGTCCCGCTCTCCAAGCCGGCCAAACACAGTTTTGGAATGCAGGAAAAGCGCCAGCACCCCATTTACGGCCTTCCCCCCTCCTCTCGCGACGATGTACCGGCTCAAAATTAAAAAGCCATCCTGAGAGAAAAACACAACCACATGTGCGTATCGTTCCAAGTTTTTCATCAGCCGGCGCCATTAATTAGTGTGTGCGCGCAGCAAACCTTTTAGATTCTCTTGCTCTCTGTCGTCGTTGAAAAGTCGTGTGCCCGTAAATACGACCTCGGGGTTCTTAGAGCTTCGGTGATTGGCTCGAGGCGACACCGCGAGTACCCCAACCACCTTATCAAAGCTAACAGAAGACCGGTATTGACAAGTGAAAACTAATGTTGCCGGTACTGTTTGACTTAGTCGAGGCGTCCGATGGCGTTTCTCCGTCTAAATTATCGTCTCCGAAAGACTCTGCACGCGTCGGCTGGTATGTGTTAGAGCAAAAATATTACGGAAACGATCGATCCAAGGGATGCGGATTAATTCCCCTGGATCACCGGTCAGCTGTACGTCTCGGACTATCCAATGGGGAAATATCCATGTTCGACATGCTCGCAAAAATTGTATCCAAAGACATTTGCAAATTATATTCGTTTGGGAGTTTGTATTTCTAGATAAATAAAAATCGCTCAGTCGGGAAAAATTTCCTTTCATCCTCCAACATTTTCTTAACGCTTGGATGTTTTTAGTTGCGTTGCTTCATTAATTTCTTTGTGGTAGTAATTATAAAAATATCGCAAAACGTCTTTTAGTCGTAATTTTAAATTTCAGTTCACACGTTGCCCTGCGAAATAACGAAGATTTTTACGCTATCTTTTACTTTCAGATTATTAATAATTTATCCACGCTTTATTAATTGTCAGCTAATGAAATAAAGATTCTTCCTGTTAGTTTGAAATAAGTTAAAACTGTCTTACGATATCCTAAGAACTTGCACGAACGTTTTGACTAGAAGAATTAGATAGTATACAGTTACTTTTCAAATTTCCAAAGTCATTCAGCTTTTCGTCTTAAATGTGTTTTGAATTTTCAAAATGGTATTTCTGGCGCACTCGTAAATCTATTGAAAATGTTATGAAAGTATACTAAAGAAACTGTAACATTCAATCGATTCAACGTCAATTATTTGTACTGCTTTACCTCGCGAACAATTATATCAACTTTTTCTCAAACGTTGAAGGTTAGCTCTAGACGCAATAGACAATTTTCTATTCCACGCACGCAGTGTAAAAGAATAAAGGAATTAAAAATCAGCGAATATCTATTTGTGAACGGAGTTATATTTCTGCATTCGTGGCGACAATTGTATCTTCGAGGTGTAATCGCGAATTTTGTATATAAACCGTATTGAGGTTTATTAACGGAGCGAACGGCCGCCAGCGCGAGTTAGCGCATCGCTGCCAGCATTTGCTACAGTCTCGTCGTCTCGTCGTCACCATAAATCATCGATCGGATCCATCGCACGCGCTTTTTAAACACGAGTGGGTAGTTTCACACCTGCTGGCACTTGATAATAGACACCCACATGGCGATTGCGATGCCATTTTGTAGTTGACGATGAAAACAAAGAGAATCATTGGACGAGCCGCCCGATGAAGGCAAAGAGAAACAAGTGAATCTACGTCAGGTATGCGATATCCTGCCCCCCCTCCTCTCTCTCTCCTTCTCTCTCTCTCTCTCTCTCTCTCTCTCTCTCTTTATCTATCAGAAACTTGATATAAAAGATAAATAGGAACTTTACAGGGGAAAAATAATAAAACTAGAATAAAGGTGTCGCGATTGCTATTTACGAAAATTATTCGAACAGAAATCATTTTGTTCAAGACCGAGATAAAGTGTAATTTAGCAAAAACATTCTAATTATTATTGTGGGCAAGACCGACGCCAGAATACTTACAAGTAGTCAAATTATCGGTTATGGCTCAGCGTCACTTACCTGAAACAAAAAGAAAGAAGAGACGTTTATGTGTTTGAACAGCAATTGCAATGGATTATAATTGTAACAATAAGCTCACTTGGCTTTCAATAATCGCACGCTTTTTAAAAAATTTCAATTGTGTATTCAATTAAATTATTATCGAGTAACAAATGCAAAATTTTATCTAATTATTTTACGAGCAGAATCTGTTCGATGTATCTGCGATATAAATTGTAAATGTACATTTATACATCAAATTTCACTGTCCAATATTACGAGAGTCACAACTTCAAAGTCCCAATTGAATGAAAACACTTCCACCATTACAAAAACAGTTGCAAACGAACGCATTTGCAACAGTTGGAATAATTGTTTTTAAGGTCCTTGTTCCAGCAAAAATTACGCACTTAAGTTTCGAGTGCCTGGGCTGAAAATTCGCGAGGAATTGCGAGGCTTTGAGTTATAATAAGTAAACTCGAAATCTCGAGCACGTTTTCCTTTTTCCGCGTTTGCTTCGATGTTTAATTTTACATTTATTTTTACAGGTGCACGCGGGTGTTAGTCGGCTAACTACGAGTAATTAAAAAATTAATAAAAACTCTGCCGTGGACTGTAATAATAAGCGACGCAAATTTTTATTCCCCTCGTTATGAAAATAACATTTATTCGAAATCAGAAAGGGAAGCGTTGCACGAGACCGATTGCCGAATGCTTTCCGACTGCTTTGAGACAAGTTATTTTTGCAGAGCAACAAACGGATATTTAAATTGGAGGAATCACGATTTTAAGTACTCGCGTTTTATGCTCCGACCAGCACGCGCTGGTTGGGATTCTGAAAATTGCAATGATTCCACTGGATTTAATCGCATTAACGCATTCGACCCTTTGCAGGTTCATAATCGCTGAATCACATATTTACACACTTTGCAATGTAACGCATTAATCATTTGTAAACCGAGTACGTAGTACTTGTACGTTTCAATCGACAGCATTTTACATCCGCTTCGGTGTTTGGAAATAAATATTTGCCTCGAACGGGCAAAGCTTTGTCCCAAATCGAAGGAACCGCATCGAAACTGCTAGTTGTTAGGCGCGATGAAATTTAAATAAGAAAATTGCGCTGCGGTGCACGTGTGCCGGAACGTCGGCAACGGGGACATCGACCAAAGGGGCAGCGCGCGAACGAAACCATAAAGTAAACGATCCGAAAGCAGCTCTTGTCTGTAGAAATGATAATCCGCCGGTCAGAGGTCGTTCTGGTTGCAATCAGAGCGGCAATTACCGATTGCGCGGACGCAAAGTAAATGGGTTTTAAAGGAACTGTCCGGGGCTAAATTCGCTCCTTAACGCCCTTTCAATTTATTCCTGATTGCAGAATCGTCCAATTAGTCGGAGGCGAATGACTTCCGCCCCCACGAAATAAATAACAGTCTTTGTCGGGGGAAGGGGGCTGTAATTTGCACGGGCGTGTCGCAAAAAGCCTGGACTCTCGGGAAAGAAGGCAAAAATGAGCGACCGAGACGCGACGGAAGTTGCAATCTGTTCCCGATGGCCTCCACCCCCGAGCGCATTGCGGTTGCCACTTTACTCCCTCTCTTTCCATTCTTCCCCTGATTGAGTGCGCGCACCGCGGAACCAAAGTCCCCGACAACCCATCAACGTCAGGACATCCTCTTCCATCCGCCTGTCCGCAGAGGCATTAGCCGAATTCAGCGTTGGCTTTGGTCGCTGCCCTTCCCGAGCACTGCACCGTCAATCACCCGGGGATCGCATTGGGATCCGCGCCTCCCCCGCCCCCGCCGCCGCAACCCGAGCGAGCCGTTGCTGTGGATCTACGTTTCGTTGCGATTCGCCGGCTCGACCGTTTTCGGCTTAATTCTCGAGCAAAGTTATTATCCTGTCATTCTTAGAACCTCACGCATTCGCGACTCGGCGACGACGCGCGGGTTTAATTTGTCCTTCCAAAGTTATAACACGAACGCCAGCGACGCTCCTGCATTATTGAAGAGGACGCGAATGCTCGCCGCCATTTTTCTAATTGTGCCCGAACTCGCCCCCGCCTATCGACGCGTAACTCGCTGTTTTAGAATTTAATCGTAAAGAGGAGACGAGCCAAAATCATGAACCAGCGGGAGTTCGTTCGTTGTTAGTTTATTAACTCGTGAATATCGAGTGTGCGTTGACAAAAAGAATTCGCGTCTCTCGCGGTAACGTGACTGAATTCATTGAAATTGAATTTCAATCCGCTGCTCTATTTAAAAGCGTTGTTCGAGCCAACGTTTCGAGGAGAAGGACGCGCTGCTGTGGCGGAGGTCGATTTTACAGGAGTACCAGCCGCAAGACATTCGAAGACAAAAAGCAACGCCTTGACCGGACGCAACAACCTCCGGGGACTTTCTCCGAGTCACGCGACAATGGAAGCGAGGAGGGGGGGGGGCGTCGTGCTAATTCAATCATTGCCGTCGTCGCGCCTCACAGCCCCGCGCGACCGAGAAAAACCGCGTTGTCGCAGAGCTGGAAATAGACGGAGGCAGCTAGGGGGCGCTCCTGTCGGCACGGACTCGGAAAATTGCCAACAGCGGGGAACCGTTGCGCAACGCAATGCGCGCGCGTGTCTCCTCCGCTCCTCTCCAGCTCGCAGCTGGAAACGCGCGCGCGCCTCGTATTTTTACAGCCCGGGGCTTTTTATCTCGGGCGGCGTGTCCATCCGTATCTGCATTCGTGACAGGCGATATCCGTCATCCGAAACGTCGCGGCTGGCTGCACTGCTGCTCCCGTTTCCGGTCCGCGCGCACCCCCCGACGCTCTCTTTCGATTTCTCCCGACACTCGAACCCTTCCCACCCCGGCCGTAACCTGTAACCAAGGTGACGAATTATTGGATTCCGTTCTCCGCGCTTAACTGGAACGCGCGACTAAGGAGATGAAAATTTAGATGGAGTTCGGACTGATTCTTTAAAAATAGGCGAGCGAACAAGAGTTGGCTTACGTTGCCTGGAAAGAGTGTTGGCCTTTTGGTCGTTTATCGAGCGGCGAGACGTGAAGCGCGTTGCGATGCAGCGACCTCGAATGCACCTGTGAGATTTGGCGTGCGCAATATTAACAAAGCGTCTTTGGAAATCAGAATCGGACGTCAGCTACGACGTTCGGCGCAGCTGAATTACGCATTACAAGTCGTTCGCGTTGATCGCTCCTTCTTAATACTTTCGCACTTTCCGAGCGCCAGCGCGTCAAAGTGTTACGAACAGAATGGCAAGTGCAATTGCAAGAGCGCCGCTCGTCCGTTTGTTCATAGGAAAATTGTTGAAAAAATACGCTTTTTGAGATCCGCGCGTGCAATTTAACGACGCCGTTAAAGCCTCCGCGGTGTCCGCGTAAAGATTTTTAATTAACCATAAAGGCTTAATTGGTATTGCAAGCAGCCTTTTCTCCTTAACACGTTTACACATTGACTTTCTTTTGGCTCTTTAACGCGTCTACGCTAAACCCTCGCGATCAAATTTCATAAGCGACGGCAACCCGACGCACCGTCACGCTATTCGCAATCGTAGCCGCAAACGACGACGAATAACCCAATAACCCATCTCCCGAAATTCCGAAGCCAAGATTAATGCAGAGTAACGCCGGCGTGGAAGTCACATTATTAGTCCAGCTAAACGATACGAGCGTTTGGGAGGAGGGGAGGGGATCGAAAAACTCGAGGAGAGCAGCGAACGACAAAACGCGCACAGCCCCGATGCTGGAAGTTGCTTATTAAACGGCCCGTAGTTCACGGGCGTCGTTTTGACCTCCATTCTCCTTCACGTTTTCGATCCCAGTTTGCTCCTCTTCCCCATTTGTCCATCGTTATGAGAGTTTATATTGAATTACGCGTGGCGAGTTCCGTCTGCCGGGGAGAGGGGAGGAGCAGACGCCTGAACGAGCGAGAGAGCGAGGCCGAGATGAAAGGAGATAATGAGGGGAGTCGGGCCGCGCGTTCTCCTGTTTACTTAGAGCGAGAGGGAATTTCTTGTCGGAGGTGGAAAATTCCGAGGGTATTTATTGCGATACGCGCCTGACGAGCTTTGCGCGCGAGTCATAAACTACGTTCACGAGATCTTCCTCCTGCCGCTCTCGAGCGACGAAATCGCGTTGAGCAAATACGATTTTTTGCGGACTCTCTCCTCGAGAGAACTCTATTACTCGTCGTGCGCGGAAAAGTTTTGTCGTTTTTCCGGAGAGGGGATTAATTCGTCGCGCTGCATCCGCGCGGTGTAAAGCTCGGAACCGACTTTATTTTTACGACCGCCTACACTTGTAACTCGGATATTGACGACGCGTCCATCACCAGCTCGAGAAGACGTCGCGCGAGCGGAAGGCGGCAAATAAAAGTCGCGGAGCGCCAACCGATTTTTTTGCGACCTTCTTTGGACGTCGCATCGCGAGCCTTGACGCTCGTTAAAGCATGAATAATCGCGCATTAAGTACACTCGGCGTAAAGTGCAAAATAATGGATGCACTTGGAGCGCGGAAGCAACTCTTCCGCTTATCGATGCCTTCCTCGGCCGAGCGGTTGCAGACGACTTGCACGGTTAAATTCGACGAAGACGTTTTTGCTGGACCAGAGTGACGGTCACAATCGAATGTCGCTATATAGTCGCGTCGCCGGTTCGGGGGGGGGGCACCCAACTATTAGTGTCGCGTGATGTAAACTGCAGGCGCACGTCACGCTCGAGTAAAAAATGCGGCCCAGGGCTGAGAATAAATACGAATGCGATGGAGATGGAAAGCCGGACGATGCGTGTTATCGCCGTGTTTTCCGGATCGCTAGAACTTGTTTTCCGAAAAGCCGAAGTCGGCAACTCCCGAGCGTATTTAATAACGAGCGAGCTTTTGGTGAACGCTCCGCTTGATAAAGCCTGCGCTGGAAAGAGAGGAGGCTTTTCGCCCTCCCCCTTACATACGCGCGCGGCTCTATTTTTCGCTAATTTTTGTTGTGTTTTTTGTTTTATTTGTTTTACCTTTTGCTTGAATAGCGCTCGAGGTTTTATACGGACGGCCGGAAAATAAAGAACCGGCTGCTTTTTTCGTTCGCCGGAGCTGCGAAGTCACCGACGCCGAAACTTGAATAAAGCGCAGCCCCCACTCCCCCCCCCCCCCACTGCGCCTGTGTATCTATTGAATATTGTAGTCGCGCCTATAATTTGCTTTATATTTGTATGCACTGTGCGGGGATGAATATTCATGAGGCTGGAAAAGATGGATGGAGGGACTAATAGATATGTATCGGTGCGCCTTGATGCGCTGCTGCGTTAAATTTAATGTTATGTGCTAAAAAGTTGAGTAACAGCGCATTCGCGCGAATGGTCTTTGATGGATTACAAATTAGACCGGCGGGGCTGCATTTTAATGCCCCCCGCCGAAAATTCCGAGTCCTCGGATTTTCACTTAACTCGGGAACGTTGCTGGCGGTCGCGAGCTCGTGTCACTTGAATAAAACACGCGGAACGAGCGCCGTTTTTACCGACCGAGTGCGACCGATTCGCTAGGATCGGCCCGGAGAAGCCAAGATGTGTTACGCGCACGCGCGTCGCACTTTTATGTAAGAAATCGCATAAAGGAATTTTTTCAGCCATCCGTTTTGCAATAGTTAATGCTCGCGCTTGTTTACCGACGCGCAAGTAGCACATAAATTAGGCGTATTTTTTTTCTAAATACCATTCGAGCTCTTAAAGTACTTTGATGGATTCGTTACAGCACGAATCTTTCGGTTTGATTAAATTTTGTTTATTAGGAAACATCCTTAACGCAACGCTGCCGCCGAGCGAATCGTAAATACTTTTGGTAAAAGTTGGATATTTTCCTATTTTTTATAAGCGAATTTATAGGGAATCTCCTTACATTTGCATGTTACCGTGCGCGCACGCGCGAGTTTTATTTTTATTTTTAAACGTTATTCCCCGTTCGCCCGCGTACCGACTCGAGTTGTTTCGCTTCTAATTTATGCAGAAATGAAAAACGACTGTTTCGTCGATTGAATTCAGTCGACAGGAGTGAAAATTCGACGCCACTTCGGTGGATAATTCTGTCAAAGTGTAACCGTTAAGTGTGTTTATCGACGAAATTGATTATTACATAATCGCAAACAGCAGCGGACCCGAGCAGCTTTTCGCTTTTTTAACGAGACGATTTTTAGATTGAGAAACGCGTTTGCAAATAGTTTGTACGACCGGCAAAATGAATAGCCGAAAAAAATTAATAACCGAATAAACTCGATTCGTATTCGGAGTGACGGAAACGGTACTTTGAAAGCAATCGCGCGGTGTATCTTGGACTCTGCCATTTGTCATAATAATGCACTATCCAATATGCTTTGCGGGTCGGCATACTCGTAATTTCCCGGTCAGCCAAGTCACGAGCCAGAGACACCGAGAAGCACGCAAAGCGGTAAATTACATTCGTTTGTCCGCGCTTTAACGAAATGAAATGTTTATGCGCGGATGCCGATTCGAATCGGACGCATCGAGTGCCGAAGAAAAGGCAGGTGCAGTCCGAGCGGAACAGTGACGCTTGTAATGTGACAAAAATTTACGAAGATTGGGGCGCGGATTTGCTCGCGGCATCGGAGCATCTTCTGGTGCTCCCGCCGCGGCGTCTGAACTACGCGCGTGACGAGGATTCAATTTACTTTCGAATTGCCATCATTGGCGCTAAGCGACGTGTGAGAAGGGAAATTACTGTTTTATTTGGAGAAAACGCGAGGTGAAAAGCCGATTTGCGACCGAAAATGTAGGGGCCGCAAGAGCCGCTTTCGAATTCGGGTCTCTTCTCCCACCGACACATTTTTACCGTTTCCACACACGCACACGCGCACGCGCGTGTCCTTACTTTCACGGTCAATTGTGCCGCTAATAAATACTGTTTAAGGCGAGAGAAATTTTTTCACGTATCGGGGACAGACAGATATGAAGTATCAATTTTGTCTCCGAGATGAGATTTAACGTGCACTAAATCCATGCTTTTCGACTGCTTTCTAATATTACTTTAGCACTTTAAATTACTCGCACGCTTACTTTTAAGGAAACTACTTTACTTTGTAATACTCTCGAGTCGACATAATGTTTTCTAAAAATGGCCTTTTCACACTCGAATTCCTCGCCGGGAATTTTCTTCGCCTCTCTTTGTCTCGCGCCGCCGACGCCTCCGTGTTTACCGTTTGAATGGCAAATTTTGAGTTACGGCCAAGTTCCGTGATCGAAAACAACTGAATTCTTATCGGCGGAGCTACCGAGAAACGACGGATAAACAACGCGTGAAATACACAATGATTCGCGGTTTTCAGTTCTTTGTTTATTACGACGCTACAATCGCTACTGAAGCAGCACTTGGCGCAATAATTAATAAACTAAATCTGGATGATAAATACCGCGAGTCTCACCCTTTTCGGGCTGGTACCCGTGGGTCGAAGTTTATCCGTGTGAATTCTTGGATTGTGAATCACGGATCGAAGTTCATGGAATTCCTAGCGGCTGTCGAATATATCTTGCACGGGTTGCTATCGTCAGCTTCCCCCAGAAAAATAATCTCACGGATTATGGATGAAATACAAGTTTTGAATTTTGAGCCTGGATGTGTATTAAATCGATGGAAAAGCAATGAACCGCGTATGAAAATAAAATGCGACTACCCGGCTAATGCGTTTTCAAAACTTTTAATTCTTTCCACATTACAACGCAGATCGCAAATTCTCGACTTAAAGAGGAAAAACCCGGAGATCGATAGATTAGTTTTTAATAACGTATCGGATAAGGTTAAACTACACTCTCGAGTCTCGGTGTATTTATCGATAAAAAATAATTTTTAATATTAAAAACGATAAACGCTTCCGTCGAAGGATCAAAAATTCAATCTCGTAAATATAATGTTGGGGGGCGGAGAATTTCGATAAAAATTTCCAGGGAGTTCGGCGCAGTCCAGAGACGTCAACGACGGTCGGTAAAATTACCGTGATAGAAGGGTAAAAGTAGTCGATAAATCACGTCAATTTTTCTCTGCCGTTGCTATCGCTTATATCAATAAATTGTCGTAGATTTTATTTTCGCTACGTGGCCATTCTTATCTTCGACATGGCTCGCGACGCGTTACGCGAATATTCATCTCGGATAAATTATCTTCGAGATTGAATTCGCGGACCTTTCACGTCCTTAAAAGCGTTACAAAGTCCAGCGCATACACACACACACGTACACGTAACAAAGCGCTTGTTATTTTACATTTCCCTAACGACCAACGCGCGCTGAAAAGGCCACGTCCCCCCCGCGTTGCATTAAGTCAATTTGCATAACAAAATACGACAAAATCGATTTTTACACGCAGCCGTCAAAATCATTATGCCGCGCGCGCAGTGCATTGATTGGAGGTACGCGATTGGACTTGAGCTCGAACGCACTCGCGTAAATTATCGCGGGTTGCGGAATATCGATGCTATTAGCAAACGCAGGAGCGCGTATCCGGCAAGTCAAGCGCCCCTTCCGGTGTTCGTCTTAAACGCCCATTGATTCAGTCCGTGATGATTTGTGCTGCTGCCCACCCGAGCCTGCAATTTACGCACAATTACGTTCTCAAGAGCCATTAAGGACTCGCGGGGCTGCTAGTCGCTGTCGCCGCTTCGGAGGCTTTTCTGTCCGGGAATTATAAAGAACAGCGTGTTCCGCGTCAAAAAGCCGCCTCTTTTGGACAACAACGCAACAAGCGATAATTGAAATATCGATTCGCCGTTAAATCGCGAGGTTATGTGTATTTATGCGGGCGCCATTGTTATTCGGTGCTTAGTTTTTCAAGAAATTACGGTTCGCTCGAATCGAATGTGCGCGATGCAATTCAAATATAAATTTAATTAATGAAAACAGGCGAGCGTCGGCGATGATCCAGAGGGGGCGGGCAACTAGTTAAATACATATTAAGGCAATCGTTCCGTAGTTACGTCAAGAAAAAAGTCACTGCTAATACAGTCGCGTTTACTTCCCTTAAACTTTTTTTTTTTGCCCCCAACAGCCAAGGAGCGCGAGTTTTCCTCGCATTTCCGTTACTCCGGGTATGAAATTCCCATTTAATCGCAAAATGCATTACGCAATGTGTAAATATGCGGTGACGGGACGGCTGAAACGCATAATTCAGTCCATCGATTGGGAGGAGGAGCGTCGGGAGTGATAATTGGCAGGCCAAATTCGAGAAAAGAAGCAACAGCACGAGGCAAAAAGTACGAAAAAAAAACCGCCCAACGTGGGGCTCGAACCCACGACCCTGAGATTAAGAGTCTCATGCTCTACCGACTGAGCTAGCCGGGCTTGTGTATGTTTGTGCAACGAGGCCCGAGATCTCGTTCGAGCCCCAACTCCGCTCACTGACACTCGAGGGCGCACCAACACCACCCAGCTGCCAGGGTTGCGCGACGATCGCCATTTCGTTTGGTCTCGCAAGACGATTTCAAGTCCGGAAAATGGAGCGATTAATTGTCCTCCAAACGAGGCTGCCTACGGCAAAACCAAATCCACGAGATTTAGCTCGAGGCTTGTTGTTGCACTTTAGAGGTTATTCGACGTTAGGATTTCGAAATCTGTTGTTGAAAAACACTTAGATGGTTAGCAGTTCTGTTGCTCTCTTTCCAGGTATTCTCATCTTTAACTAAGATTTACGAGTTACAGCCGCTGGGTTTTGGTGTTTAATAGCAACGATAAACGCTTACAATACAACATTACGAATATTGATGTACGACGCGTGAAATTTCGAAATCGTCTTTAACGGCTCCTATGCTCATTTTTAATTCAAATAATGCACATTGAAATATTTCCATTAGTTAATTATGATCGTTAAATTATCAAAAAAGTGCGCAACGTTTATAACGCACGAGTTTTATGTTCATTTCTCTCTTGCCCCTTACTTGTTCGCACTTTATTAATTTTTCGCGTTAACAATTCGCTTGGGTTATGAATTATATAAATTTTTGTGGTGAGTTTTTCGCTCGAAGAATCTCCGTTTGTTCGTAAAATATTATTTTGGAACATTTAACTCTTGTTCCTAGTTAACTCCTCCATTTTACATAATAATTGTGCAAGTTAAGATAAAATTATATTTTTACGCGTGCGTATTCAAGATTTATCGAATGTAAAAAAAAAAGTTGAGATTTTTCAAAGGGACGACGACTATAAACAGCTGATAGATATTGAGGTTGTAAAAACTGAATTAACGTTTAATTACATTTAATTGTATAATATCTTTTTTTATTTGAATAACTGCATGTGCCTATTGTAATTTGACGTTTAAACGTCCGGCGTCGTTTATAAGTTGAACAATAGTCACGCTTTTGCTTATCTCGAATAAGATTAGCGGGATAAAAGTTTTCATTACGTTTAAACAGAGAAAAGAGTAGTATCAGAGCCAAGTGTCAATAGACTCTATTACTTTATTCTCACGAAGAAATACATGGTAAAGTGTTTGCCGACCGATGGAAGCGCGAGTAAATAAACATGACGGGGAATGACGCAATCTCTGCAAATCTGTACACGCTAAGGTGATGTACAAGCATAAGAAGAGTGGCTTATTGGGCTGGAAGCTGCGCTCGGTAAATAATGGCCCTTCTGAGAAAGTCGTTAATTTAATAAAACAGCACTGAAGACGGAGTCGCGTAAACGCGAAAATAGAGTTAATATCAGTTGCGTTGTAAAAGGCATCGATCAACTCCGATGGTAAAAGTCGCTCGACAAAGACCAGTGTTTTGATTTGTTTATCGGCGTTAAGTTGAGCGTCTTGGAGTCGCTCGACGAGCCGATTCGACCTTACAATGACAAACTCGGCGCGTGTGAGTCCGTCGGTAGCGTAAATTATCGCGTGACGTGAAAAGCGACGCGACGCCGCGGTAACAAGTTATGTCCGTTGGATTGTCGTATTGTTTCTCAAATGCGCATACTAATCGCTCCTCGCTCGAGCTGCTGCTGCTGCTGCTGCTGCTGCTGCAACGTGATAAATTACGGCGTTTGTTACATCCGAGCAAATGCTGCGTATCGGCTCGTTCTCTCTGTTTTTCTCGCTCGCACTCCGAAATTCGCCGATCGCAGCTTGGAAATAAGTTGCCAAGCTGGGGCGACGATTGCGCTCGTCTGTTGCTCGAAACCGCGTTTGGCACGGGAGTAGGTGTTCTCGAACTGTAACAGCCGTTGCCAAGCTAATTAACCAAACGAAACACTTTTACGCTCTGATTTATCTCTACTTTCCACGTAAAATGATAATTGTATTCCACGCGTGCGCTCTTCTGACCTGATTTTTACCACAATTAAACAATTCTAATATTGACTAGCGCGCGCGTTTCCAAAGCCTTTGAGCGCGACGGGTAAAATTTTAAAGATTCAATTAAAACGGGTAACAATACTTTGTACAATACTTTGAAATGATCCGAAATTAGCTTGAAATATAAACACAGCGCAGGAGAATTTAATCGAGCAATTTATCTAGATGCACATTAGTGTAAATTCGTGCAACAAATTCGTCCCTGGGAAAAAGGTTTGTGCGCGCAAAAGTTGAATTCCTACAATAGCGTCGTCGTATCAGCGGAATTATCTACTGCGCCGAATGTAAATTATTTGTCGGGTGCCGATTATTATTAGAAAGTCCGCTGATTCGAGTCGAGATTAATGCGTAAAACATCGAAAATCGACACTTGTAAAATAATAAAATTGCGCGATAAGTTGCATTTTGTTGTTGTTGTTGTTGTTGTTGTTTAGCTGCGTTTCCAAAGTGCAATTTCTGGCGCGCGAGTCGCGGATCGCAAAAATTAAAGAACAATCGCGAGATGCGATCTGAAAATACAGTTCGACTACGGAACGAAAATTATTTTCCACGGGGAATCAATTGTTGCGCAACTGACACATTTTACTTCCATCGTTATTTATACCGCGTATAACTTTTTTTTCGCGCGGAATTTGCGTAGTTAAGATCTGAATCGCGATTAATATTGGCGTTTTCTGTAAAACGGATCGCTGCATCGCGAGAGAAAAATATTTAAATCAGGAAGCGTTTCCATTTTGCGTTCTGTTTCATACGCGAAAGACGATAAAAAGCAATTAGGTGATGTATAATTTTAACAAGGACCGAAGAAATTGCAAAGAGTGTGGAAAATAATAACCGAGTCCAATGGTTTCTCTGCTAAAGAATTTATCGAAACGTTCGGTTCCTTATTTTCCTCAAATACACGCATCTGTGCATTTACGTAATTAAATAAGAGCAAAGTGCATCAGCGTTACGGTTTCGCGAAACCTTTTTCAATAATAATACGCGTATTCATGCGTGTTTTATAGAAAATACGGCCGTGTTACGCTCGTCGTGGAATCATTTATCGCAATTTTCCAGTAATTCGACGTGCTTGGTGGTCGGCTCGCAACTCGAGCAAACGTCAATTAATTAATTAACGCGAATCAAACGCTTTTTTGCGTTGTCACCTACTTTTTCCTCCCGATTTTCCCGTTCCCGGCAGCTGCTTTCGTCCGCTCCGAATCACTTTCTCTGTCGAAACTGTTTTTTCCACAAAGACAAACTTTAATTTCGGACGGTTTCTTGGCTCTTGTTTTTCATGGTCTGTTTCGGTTCCAAAGCGAGTGTTTACTAACGGTCGAGGGTCGACACGAATCGGCTTAGAACATTATAAAACGCGTCCACTACCGTGAATAAAATTATAAAGTATTTTGTAACGCGAAGCAAGCGATAGGTTTGGCTTACAATTACTTCGAAATATTTAATTGACCAACTTACGCTCGTATTGTGTCGTAAATTTCGAAATAGCTGTTTATCGACAAGAGTCTGTTCTCAAAAATGCTTTCGTGAAGCTCTAAAAATGAAAGCTCCTTTAGACGGAGTGTTTTTCTAAAATTGACGAACGAAATTTTTTTAATCGAATCTGCAGAATCTTCCGTTCCAAAAACCTAATTGTCTCGTTATTGTTCGTTACGCGAGCAAAACTTACGATAATCCAAAGTTGTATTAATTTATCGACGAGCAAATTATTTTTTCTCTTTGCGTTTATCCGAATAAATTGTTAGTTCCTGTAAAATCTCGTGAATTACAGAAGCTCGCGATGAAGATACTTTTTTCGTGTGCATCGGATTGCGCGGCCACTAATTTATCGAAAAATATCGCTCCGCAGTCTTGCTATTTTTCAAATTACTAAACGCTTGTCTCCTTAAATTTATATGGATCAAGATTGGCAACGATTCATGGCTCCGAAAGCCCGGAAGGAGCGGGTGAAAAAAGACTTCCGCTGCGACGCCTCCCGATTATTCGCAGTTTCGGTGTTCGACCCGAGTCGTTGTTTTTCGTTACGCGCAATCGACGAGATCACCTTAGGTGTGGTCGGCTGCAAAATGTGCAACACCGGCCAACAAAAAGCCGCGATTCCGACTTCCGTCCAGTCGTTTCCCGCGAGTTACATTAACGAAACTTTTTTTCAATTTAATCTTGGCTCGCGTTTCGCAGCTGCTGGATGTTTTCCCCTCCCGTTCGACACCAGTGCATTCATTTAACGGATCCAGGCGCTGGCATTACAATCGAGATTACGGCTGCGCTTCAAACGGTGAAACTCTCAAGCTCATCGGGGGCGAAAGAAATGAATTGCTCACTGAAATGTGAATTATTAAAAGGTTCCTTTGATCTCTGCGAGCGCTCGAACAAGAACAAATAAAAGCTGCCCCCGCACCGTCGAACGCTCCAACGATATTTTAAGTTTTTCGCACTTCGGACTCGCGACGATCGTACTTTTATCTTCGTTGCACTCGTTGCAAGGTATCCGCTTCGAAATCTAGAGATGATCGAATCGCTGTACGATCGCCTGCCTTTACCATAACATCGAGCTTTCGTCGATTTTTGTAAACGCTGCTTAATGCGGCATAGGAAATAAAGTTCTGTAACGAAGCGATTATTTGCGTCGAATAATGCGATTAAGGGCTTCTCGAAGCGTCTACTTTACTTTAGAAAAATTATTCCCTTTTGCCATCTATTCGAGGCTTTGGCTCCTTTGCTTCGACGAGAGATCGATAAGAGGCGAATTTAAATATCCATAAAAGTATGATCCGACAAGTCGATATACCCACAGAAGGTAAACTTTCAAAATGTTCCAAGCCAAATAACAAAGATTGTGTATCGTGTAAAAATTTATTCGATAGACATTCGAACGTCCGCGGACGCATTTTCGGTTAGAATTTAAAAAAACCGCTCGAATTCGCTCTTTGTATTATAAATATGCGGAAAATGATTTTCAGCGTTAAGTTTCGGCGAAATAGCAGCCCAAGGTAGCGCTAATAATTTACGAATGCACGATAAGAAAAGGCGAGACACTACCGGGAAAAATACGTATCGATGCGGCGGAATAAATAAATATCGATAAGCTTAGAGCGACACGAAGTCAGTCACGAATTTGCAAAACTAACTTTAAGAAATCGGTTTGAATTTAAAGTTTGCACCAGACAATCTGAACTTGACGGCAGATCGATTACCGGGGATAAAAGGATGCACTCTAAGCCCAATGGAAACGCAAATGAATTCGCGTCCGCGTTTCCATAATGGGCCCCTGAAAAACGTCCCGTGTACTGTGCACTTTACAATATAGTTGGAGTTGCGTAGTCGGAGGAACAGCTGGCCGATCGATAAAAATGCCGGACGCAACGAGAGTTTAGCGAAGATCCGGGCGAATCGGGGCGATTGGCTTATTACAAGGCGCGCGAGCGAAATTGAAAGGCCTCGTAAAGATTTCACCTGGCGCCTCGATATTGCGTCACGTGCTCATCGAGTCGTCGCCGCCTCGGGCGCTTATTAAAAATATAAGAAATCGAAGTTGCCGACGAAGAGGAAACGGCTCGTAAAAATTTACATTATTTGCCAACTAATAACTACCGGTCTACACGAGGCATTAATCTCCCGACACGGGGACGGCAGATTACTCCCATTAACGAGATTGCAATCTCCTCGTAACAAGTTAATTTCCAGCAGCAGACGGTGAGTCCCAGGAGGAGCGGCTACCGGTCCCCGAGCTGACATCATAATCCGGGACGCACAATCGAAAATAACGAAAGTCTCGAAATTTACGGCCGAGTCCGGACAATAAAAGTAAAAAGCCCTCCTCGAAAGTTCCTCCTTGCGCAACGTCGTCCTCCTCCGTGCGAGTGTATCCGCGATTAACGGGGCCTCCCCGACCGAGGGAGTCGCTGCATTCCCAAGCTACTTCCGCTGTGCGCGACCCGAGCGATCGGCCCAATAACTTCCTCTTGCTGGGCGCCAAGACGACGATCGCGGATCCACTGTGATTTCAGTCGGCGATTGCGTCATTGGAAAAATTACCTCGCGCGAGTTTGAAGCTCCAGGAAATTTTTAAAAACAAGAGAAGCGTGCGAAAATTTTAGTCGCTCGACCAAATTCAGAAACTCGAGTTGGGTCGATCGATTTCGTATTTTTTCATCTACAACACCGCATAAGTTTGGAAAATTTTGTCTTAACAGCGAGATTCAACCTTTTGATTCGCCAAGACACACAACATTTAGGCTTAAAAAGTTATAACGCAGATCTGATTTAAGAGAGTAGACGCTCAAATGCCTCGGCAGCGTTACAGAAGATTTGGATGCGGCTGAAATTATCAACCGAGGAAATAATGAAAAAAGTTAGTGTAACGATGATCTACAAGATCGTGCACAGCCTGTACGGGCGATGATAATTTAACTAGAATTGATTACTACCATCCGAGTGATTTAGCTTTAAGATGTTTCCAAGTTTTCGAGTTATGAAAAAATAACACGAGCGAACACGCGATAATATCAAAGTTGACCCTGAACGTGCAAAACAAGCTATCAAAGTTTGTAAGTGTAATTTAATATTAAATTACTATCAAAGGCACGGGGGATGATTAATTTCCGAAAAATCTAGATGAATTATTAAAACCCCTCTGAGCAATTCATCCTTCCGCGAGATAAATCTCAATCTTGACAAGAATAACAATATCATTGATAACAAACTTGCATTGGTTAAAAACAAGACTCCGGTCCAATACAACTAATTTATTAGCAAGCGTTTGTGCAAAAGAAGGTGGTGGACGCGGACAGAAACATCCACGAGAATTCTTATTAAAGCCAGGCCATTGTAAAAAATTCAAATAATGCAGGAGTACATCTTCGCGTGCTTGCTCTGGCAATATCCGAGAGTATTTCCTATTTAAAAGGACAACCCGAAAAAAGAATAAAAAATAAAGAAGACAAAAAATGTTAGGAGTGTGAGAAATAATCTTTTAAAACGTCTGTCTGACTGTGTGTAGTAATGGAGTGGAAACTGAACCTACGCCAATGTTTTCCGTCATTATCCTTAATTGCGAATAGCGAGCAACATCCAGTAAACGACACGTGGCTAAGTTCCTCTAAAAAGAAAACGCTGGAGACTAGAAAATATCGTTGCTAATTTTCTCGTCGAGTAATATATTTTCAATGCGCCATTGTGAACGTTGCGCTGCGGCCACTTCGGTAATGGCATCTTTTGTATTGGTATTATAATATCACTAATGGGTTTATTACATAATAATAACCCACCGTTCAAAGAACTTGGATGGTAGCTTCGAAAACATAAAAGAGCCCGTACGAAGGGAAAGAAAACTAAAACTGTATGATACGTCGATCGGAATGGAAGAGGCGAATGGCAGCTCATGGGGGTCTACGAGAGGGTCTAAGGGCTTCCAAACGTGTAGGTGCAACGTTGGTTCCTCGAGAATGGAATAGCGACGGCTTTTTCGACACGTTGGCTCCCGGTAATGGAAATTTTTATTATTTGGACAACCAGTGCGAAGAACGCCACTTCCATCTTCCTGGTGGCGGTATTTGGTGACGTTTGCGACATTTACAGAGGCTGACTTTTTTAACGCAGACATAATAAAATCAGTTGCAACGGTATGCGAGCGTGACGATGCAACGATGAGCTTGTGGTATCAAGAAAGGATCAATCGAAAATTCGCGTAGACGAAGCTGGAGAAAAATGCGCGTGATCTATATGCTATTCGGTAAAGTGACGGTGCATGTTTAACAAAGGCTCCTCGGAGACTTTTTTTTAAGCAGATGCACATCCTACGAGAGCACAGCTGACAATAAAAGAAGTTACGTTAAATTAATGAAGTTCTTGAGAAAAAATAATTCCCCATTAATCATTATTAATGAATAATCCGTGAAACGCACTCTCCGTTAATTTCCGTAAATGGATTTAATTTAACGTTGAAGCGATTACGACAAAAAGTATGCGAATTTGCGCTACTTTGCTTCGATAATAAGAAGAGTTTGCGAATTCGCGCTCGAAGCTCTTTACTGCTTGTATTAAAAAAGACGTACGCATAGCTACGTGAGAGTGCGTGCACCAGTGATAATATACGCGAGGCAATTGTTTGTAAAATGTAGTGCCAGGCTCGAGCGAGACACGGCAAAGCAGTGCTTCTATGATTCCTTAAAATTGTATTCTAACATTCTGCACTATCAGTCGCTACATTGCGTGCTTTATTCTTTGAATAAACTTGCTCCGAAAAAAATAAATGTGCGCGTCGAATTGTCGATCGATTGTTTAAAAGTAGACGCCGCTTTTCTAACGTCAGAAACACGTCTGCTTTTCTTCCGATTGTTTTTATCGAGATAATAATGCCGTTCGTTCGATTTACGCGGTCGTCAACTTTAAATACGTCCGTCGAGTGCGCGTGCGCAACGTCAACTCCCCTTTTCATCCAAATACCGTTTTGGATTGGTAGCCGTCGCTTTTTCCTCGCATTCAAAATTAATCGGTACAAGCGTCACTTCGCGCACTAGGAGTGCAAATATAAATCCGCACACTTGTGTAGCATTGAGCTCGTTACGCGTATAACAGGTAATAACTATTGACGATCGGCAATAGTAGCGTCTGAACACATTGCGAAATATTTTTCGCTTATCGCTACTTTCTATCGGCAGTGAAATTCCTTCGGCATGGAATTGTGGAATTTGCATTTTTCTTGCCAGAAATGCGAAATACGAGATTACATTGCGATTAAAGGAGCTGCTCTCTATTATATTAATTTCAATAGCAGAGTTCGTACGCAAGACAATTTTATCAATCCCGATTTATAAGCAATGGGAGAAAGTTTCCCTCTCCTTCGCTCTTAATAATGCGTGCATCCGCGTTTTTGCTTGATTTTCATACAAATTAGCAGTAACGCTTCGCAATAAACGTTTGTCCGAACGCCGAACAATTTCGACTCGCATTAATCCACTGCAGACCACAAATGCATCGGCGGGAGTCTTAAAAAATGTGGCTGCGAATTCTGCAGATTGGATGGAACTTTCTAGACGAAAATTTTCCGCCTCGCGATATTCCGGGTGTAGAAAGCGACGAAAAAGGCGCCGCGTATTAATAAGACGCGATCGAGTCCTTTCGCCTCCCCTAATTTACTCCATTAACGCGTCGGCTGCTGCGAGTATTCGCCTCGACAATCCGCGCAAATTTGACCGAAGTTTGTCGATATTCGACTCGCGTCGAGTGCAATAACCGTTAAAAGGCGTGGGAGTTGGTTTTTGAAGCAAAAATTTCCAAGTAGACGGAGAGACATTTGTAATTAAACTTTTGACGGCGAACGGCCGCCGCTCGCGCCTTTCTTTGTCCTTTTTTGTTTCTCACCTCTAATTGATATTCCCGTTGCTGTTATTATACCTCGTTTGTCCTTATTTCCAGGAAATTACGCAGGTACGCGAATTTCCTTATAATCGAGTCGTTGCTTATTATTACTCCCCATGTGCAAACACAACTGCAAGGACACTTTTCTCGCTCGTTTAAAAAATCGCCCTAAAATTCCAGGAGATTTTCTTTTATCGCCCACGCGAATCCATGTGGTGTCCAGCTCGAATCCGAAGCGAGAATCCCAAGTCCGAGTCTTTAAACGCAGACTCGAGCGTTTCCCAAATTAAATACAGCGTCCGCAGAATTTGACATTTTCGAAAATTAACTATTCGCTCGCGGAAAGGAATTTGGGATCGAAAATTTTTTTCGTACTCAAACGCGAGCGGCAAAGAGCAACATGTTATTAAAAATTCCGCGTCGAGAGGAAAGAGGAAGGGGGAGAAATCGATATTTGCGTTTCCGGGGAGGATCGTTAAAAGGGATTGCTAAAGTAACGTCAAAGTCGACCGACGCGGCGCTACTCTGCAATCTTCGACGGGAGGATCGCAACCACCCGGTCTTCTGCTATCCTAAGCTCGCGGCGCTTTTTTACGCGCCCCCGTTATTTCCTAATAAGCGAAGCGAACGGGAAATCCTCGCTCGGGAGGAAATTCGGAAAATTCCGCAGTGGATTCGGCAGAAAAGCGAGGCGCGGCGCAACGAATAATAATAAACGGTGAAGTGGACGAGGGGGGGGGCGCGGGACTGGAAGGAGCTGGAAAAACGAACTCTCGGTGGTGACGAGTCGCTTCCTTATCTCGCGAAGCTCCTCCAGCATCTCGGCATCGGCAGCAGCACCGGAGGAAAAATATTCATCGTCGCCGTCGTTGTCGTCGGGATGATGATATTAAAGGAATATTCGCTCTTTGCGCGAACCGAAACTGTAATAAAAGTCCGCGAGTCCTGTATCTGGGAATACTTAAGCGGATATGGAATAGAGTGCGTCTCTCTTTCTCCCCCCTCCGTCCTTTTCCATTGTGATACGAAGGATCAGCGCCGCGGAAGACGTTCCCCGGGCATTGGACGGGTAAGCACTCGCTGCATTATTCGAAGGGATCGGATGTGTGCGGCAGATTCTCGCTGCTTTTTCCGCGATAATAAATGAAAAATCGATGCGCCGCTGCGGCATAAGTTGAGCGCCAAGGAAGCTGCGGGAAAGTGTAATTTGACGGCTGGAAAACTGAGCTCGAGCCAGCCTGTCTTTCGCGAAATTATTGCTTTTGCAAAATTGTCTACGATTTTGTATAAGTTTCTCCAACTACCCTTGGATTTGCAAATAAACTGTAAAAAGCGCATCGGTGTTCGATCGAGGCCTGCGTCTCTTAATCCTCGATTTAACGATTAATAAAACGTATCGGCAGTTTTATAAAGTAAACTGCTGATAGTCTTTACGAGCTTTTGCCTCTTACATCAGGGGCAAACATAATTTATCGATAGCAGAATATTTTTCAAACTTCTCACGTACATTTTGTGAAATTTCTTGCGAGTGAATTTTTTCGCCCCTTAAGATTCGCGGTTAACGTGTGTAAAAAGGTCTGACACGTCCGTGTACGGTGCACTCATTTTTATTATCTAAAGAATAAATCAAAATGTGTTCCGAATTTCGAAAGACTCGCTGAAACGTATAAAACGACAATCTATTGTTAAAACAGTAAAATGATAACGTAACGAAATTTAACTCCTGCGACAAATTTATAAACAAAAGTAAACGCTCGATAAAATGCATCTTTTTAGCTTTTCTTAAATTACGTTATTTTGCTTCAAAGGAAAATGCCAAAATCCGAGAATTTTCCATTTGGTCGCACAACCTACGTCCAAGCGCATTTTATAATTCAGAAATTGAAAAATGTTTATTTACCGGCAGTTTGAAAAAGGATTTGCCCCTTGTCCCTATGAAGCGAAACGCTGTCAAACCCCTGCGAAAGTTCTCGATGGTAAATGCGAATACAAAGCCGTAATAATAATTAAGTTTAACGTTACATCGAATCGAGCTAAGCAGTCGGCCGTTTCCACTTCGACTCGGCGACGCCTACAAATGCCGCCTCGTCAAAAGAGGCAACGAGGGCAAAGCACTCCTCCCGTTAAATATTTGCAATGATAATCGAGTTTTGGCATTATTTGCCGTCCAGGATATGGACCGACGGATAAACAGCCTTTCGTCGCCGCCAACATTCGCCGGAAAAAGGAGAAGCTTCCTCGTGCGCGCGTAACACGAAAAAGGAACGTTCCAAGGTGGACAGGTCGACTCGCGCCGTCGGCTGATTATAAGCTCGGGACCGGGGGTCGTAAAATAGCACCCGTAAAGCGCGGCGCGATTCCAAGGTGACGAGTAAGTGAAAGTCGTTGGCAGAGGCGCGCAGAGACGGGGGCGGAGGCGGTTTAATCCCGGGGGCTGACGGCGGAATTTCCGAAGGGTGGGGTGGGGTTGAGTCGGCACGCCGCTGGAATATGCGCGTCTCGATAATACAATTTACGGCCAGTGGCGGGGGTGGAAGCTCCATAAATTTTTACGATGATCAGGTGGGTGGTTTACACCCGCGGCCTGATATAGCCGCCGCGCATCCACGAGAGCCGCGCGCCGCTGCGCCAAGGCTGAGGGAGAAACCCTATTTTATAGGCGTGGCTGGGCTCAGGTCGCTACGATTATGGCTGCACTTACGCTTGCATCTGGAATTCGCGGGGAATTCGAGCTCCTGGGCTTTTATGAAGCTCCAGGGTAACGAAGAATGCGTAATTGCACGAATGGAAATGCGTCTTGGAGCTCCTGCGCGGCTCCAACGGTCGCACGAGCAGTTTCCCCGGATCCCGCGGCATCCGTGGCTTTGCGAGCTACGCAAGGTGCGGCGATAGCTGTTGACGTCGAGCAAATAAACATCGCCTCTGGTGCACTAAAGTCCATCAATTCCGCAGCTCCAGTTCGCGCAACGAAAAACTTGCTCCCGCTCTTCCTTACCAAAATTCGCCGGAATAAATCGTCGTAAAAATTCTTAATTAATCGTCGATAAGGATTTATAAGTCATTTCACTGTCGGCGAGCTTTTCTCCGGTTGCAGTTTTTACAAATAGATAGAAGACCGCGCTTTAAAGGGTTAAGTGCTCGAAGTAAATCTTAGACGCTCGCGGAAAAAAAACCCTTTAAAATATCCTCCGCTCGAACCGTAGACTTTCGTTTGTTTAAAATGCATAGCCGTACTTTTACGTCTAACCGTAGTTTGCTCCTTTCTTTTTCAACTTACATATAAATAACTTAATATAAAGTTTAACGCACTTCGGCCCCTTCTCTTGCTGCATTTAATGCGATAATTTATGTGTGCGCTCCTACCCATACATAATTAAAATACTCGAATACACTTCCCGCCCCTCGGACACTCAGTTCGCCAGGTTTCCTCGATACAAACTCTCGTTGAACACCAAGTTCGAATTTGAAGAACTTAATTTTTATAAGTTCGTGCAACCGCGTCTGATCAATTATTTTATGAAAGTAGAATTGGCCGGTGCTTTTATCGATTGTTACTCGTGTGCGCACAAAACGCACCATCGATTTTTTATTGTGTTTTGGTGAAATACCTAAACCCTGCGTCCTTTTCATCGTTAATTTTGTTGCAAAAACAGCAGTAGTAGTAGTAGTAGTAGTAGTAAAGTAAAATGTATCAGTAGAAGAAGAGGCGTAGAAGAGATTAAAGTATTTAAATCATTAAGTGTATTCCTGCAATATCGACGGAACGTTTTTGGTTTGGACTTGTCGTTCGAAACTTTCAAAATCTTATTTAAAATCCATTGGTGTTCCGTAAATCTTGAAATACTCGTTACGAGAAACAAGTACTTCGTGCCTTAACGAGTTAAATGAATAATTATCGTGCAATTATCCTGTAATTGTGGACTGAGAAAACAGTTTTATTATACATCGAATGATTTCTTAACTATTAAGCCTTGAGAATCGGGATGCGATGAAAAGCGCGTTTCTTTGTAATTCCACAATTAGGGCTTTCAATTGGAATCCAACGTCATATTTCTCATAAACTCCATCGAAACGATTGAAAAATAATAATAATAATACGGCTGTCGACAATTTTATAAGGTTCTAGGTTTCTAGAAAAGGACAGAGCGTCCTTGGTGTAACTGTTGCTTTTCAGCAATTTTCTACGTCAAGTTAAAATTCATGGGCTTAAGCTCGAGAGCAGAGAAAGTACCGAGATAAATCAAGACATTTTTGCAACGAGCGAATATGAAACGGGCATTTGATATTAAGCGTGCGTGTGCGTTGCCGCTGAATGAAACACGCAGAAACCGATACGCGCGTGACGCTTTTGTTAACGAGCCTCGCGTCCTGTAAAAAGCAAGAAAATCGAATCGGTTGAGAACGGCCGATCGAGTTTTCGTGTTTCGCTGGAACGTAACGCTTCGAGTTTCGACACTACGGGGCCGACTTCGTCATCCTCGTCCTGTCCCCGAGGAAAACAAAAGCCGCTTGTTTACATTTTTCAGTCGAGTGCCGCGATTTCTGGGAATATCTTGTAAACAAAGGCCCGGGTGGCGGCGGTGGCATCTCGCGGTCGAGGCGACGGACCGCTTCCGCCGGCAATTTCTCTCTCGTCGCTGCTTTTCTCAGTCTCGGCTTTCTCTCCTCGACTCTTCATTTGTCAACACCACCTGTCCGTTGCGTTCGAGCGCGTGCCGCCGCCATCATTCCCTTCCCCCTCTCGTCGTTCGGTTTCTCCGTTCCTTCGACTACCGACTTCCAGTCTTTGTTTACGACCGCCCCCCCCCCTGCCCCCGCTTCTCTTAATCCGTCGCTCCTCCGCGTTTGCCTCTTATTTATTCCATCTCGCCCTCCTTCGCGGACTGCCGATAGCCGCGGTCGATAATAAGATAGCGCTCGACCCGCGTTGCGGTCGCTTCCACTCACAGTTGGAAAGTATTCGTATCGAATGCCGAGTTGGGCTATGTTTTGGTGTACCGCGACCTCGAATATTAATGGCACATTTAGCGTCTTTATCATTCGGCTCTGCCCTCTCCTCTTATCGCGAGACGAAATTTTTAGTTCCGACATTTTGTTGTCTTGCGGTTCGTTCGCTAAAAACACGCGACGTTTCTCGGACTGTAATTGCTAAAAACGTTGCATTTTTCGCAGGTGCGGCGTAAAGTTTAGGTTTTCCTTCGTAAAGTTCACACACTCGCAACAATCGAAAGAGCTACCGTCGGAAGCTTATTTTCTCGCTTCTTGAAGAACTTCATTTGTTTATTGTATTCTCGTTAATTGCGCCGCTGCTGATTTGAAAACTTAATCGGGATACGAATTCCTTTCGGCAGCACCTGAAATTTCTCCATCTTCCGCAAATCGGGTGTCGCGTAAAAAAGCAATTTGGGCGACAAAAGTAATAATCGTCGAGACATTCTATCCGAAAAAACATTAAAATTATAAATGCTTGCGTTAAGTTTATCGGGAAAAAATAGATTACGAAAGTTCACGCGGGTGATTATAATTTCAGGAGAACGCGAAGCGTTTCTCGGAAAACTTCCAGTTATAATAATATTAATTCCTCCGCAACAATCGTTCCTTAAAAATAGCGAAAAGTTTGATTAACAAAAAGAGGAGCGAGGATATTTGATATTCTCTTAAAGTGCAGTGTAGCGATGTTGGAGAGAAGCTACTTAAAACTAATTAGATCTCTGTAACTGCGCGAGTTCGCGCGATCTTCCTCCGTTTGCTTAACTTTTGTGAGAAATCCAGACCGAATTCGTATCTATTAGTACTGGAACAAGTCGTTGAGTTTAAATTTTGATTTCTAAAGAGCTTCCGTGAAAAGTGCATTGCTCGAGCATTGTTATAAGCTCACTTTTAATACGAAATTACCATTCGCGATGAGAATTAATTGTCGCACAGCTGAAAAGATTTTTGTTATCGATACGCGATCAGTTTTTGTTTGTCAAGTTTCGTTAAGTTGGCATTGTAATCCGTAGCGAAAAATTGCGTCTTGCATTTTTATCGGATAATTTCTCGTCACGCGGATCAACGCTCTCTCTTGGCCTCTCCCCTTCAATATTCAAAAATGTCTTTTAATAACTTTTTATACATAAAGTATTAGCGAGAGAAGATTCTTCTCAGACAATCTTTATAAAAATTTAAAAAATTCGACTTTCGCTTGTCATAATGAATTAAAAAGTTCGAGATGCCAGACGACGCATTAAGATTTCATATGGTGGCGAATGCATAATTCGTCGAAAACAAAAGTCTAAGTTTCTTTAAATAAGGCGTCGCCGATTGTTCAAGGATGGAATGCCGAATTATTTACGTATTCGTCAATCGATCGATTCTTTTGTGTCACCAAGATGTCTTTTGTCGGCGGAAAAATGCGACAGCGACACTAATCCGAGGCGCCTTACACGCGCCTCTGCGAGCGCGAGATTATTAATGTCAACGTATTTCGCGGGTTCCGAAACGCATTCGATTCGCAACGCCATTACGAAGATGTGCTCCTCCAAGAGTTTTTGGTTAACTGACAATCGGGAGACAGTAGCGCGCGTCCCTTTCGCAAGTAATTTTTAACAGAGAGACGTCTCTTTTCCGAAGCTCGTTACGATTGGCCGTATTTTCAGTATTTTTCGGCTTAGTTATTATGCCCATTGGAACGAAATAAAATAGACTCGCCTGGTAGGTTATTCACAAGCGATACAAGTCGCCTCTTCGTGTTTTCCGTAATACACAAGTTATGGAAATTTCTTGGTTAATAAAATATTAGCCGAGCAAGAAGCTCGATATTAGTTTTTACAGGAAATTGAATAAAGTGGAATTAATTAAAACTTGTAATATAAGTTGCCTTAATTAGCGTATATATTTAGCGCTCGTTAATCTGTTTTTAGTGCTTGGCTCTTCTCTCGAAAGTAATTTAGTCGAACTACTAGCGTTAAAAATAACAAATCGAGCGCTGGGATACATTTTTCACAAATTTCGTTTGGCTTAGTGTAAAAATAATACCCGCGCGTTAGATCGAGTCGAGTATTTCGAAAGACGGATAGAATCGTATTATCGCGGCACTAGTGCGCCATAAAACATTGATATTGATGCTCTTGTTTACACAATTTGCACAATCAACTTACACCGAGAATTACGAATCACGGAGCATATAAATCCGCGTGTAATAAAGCGAGACGAAAAACAGCCTCCTCGGCTTTCGGTTGACCGACAGTTTTTGAGTCTCGCGTGTCGAGTTTTATCGATCGGAGTCTGTGACCGACGAAGATAAACGTTTATTCCTCGGACCAGGAATGCGTAAGGAATGTTTCGGTAGGACCACGGGGAATTCGGAATATACTCATAGGTGTCACAAGTTCCGCCGCACTATCGATTTCTCGGTACCGGCGGGACCCGGCCAGGGTATCGGGGGAGGGGTGGCTAGTCCCCCCCCCCCGACATTGTTCGAGTTACAAGTTCCGTCTTCTTGCCTCGACTCGATTTCTGCCCCGTAAAACGTGTGCGTGCGTCTTTTCACTTTTTCTCCGTCCGCTCGCGGAATTTATTCGCGCGCCTGACTTTTACGGGCTTATCCTGCTGAATCCACTCTTACGCTTAAACAAATTTCCCCAACATTTATTATCGAAAGCCGCGTTCATTGTAGCATTGGTAGCGGCAACTTATTATTTTGCGGTCTCCTATTCATTCCGAGATATGAAAGCATCGGAAATTATGAAAAAACGCGTCTTGCGTCGCTTCGCATCAGGAAGCGAGTGACTGACTAGTCGCTGCCAGACATTTGTAAGCGAACGTCGCTGGAAATATTTCATTAAATGCGCGCCGGACACTTTTTTTATTGATAAAACGCGTTTTGAGAAGCGATTAATAACCCCCCGATATTGTTGTTCCGCGTAATGAAGAACAAACAATATGGCTGAGCGCGATACGTAAATCAACGAGCTCATAAGAATGGCAATTCTATCGAGTGGCTAACGAGGAAAAATGACCGCGCATTTTAGAACGTCCGAGGAACGAAATTTGTTTACTTTCGAGTCGCGCGAGTCATTCGCCCGTTTTTACTATAAGATAACCCCCAGGCTAAAAGATTTTTCCTCTTCTCGATTCGGTACAAACGGACTTTGGCACTTTGACCTTTGAGTCGAACTCGTTAGAAGTGTCCTGCACTCGAAAAGTTACCAACCGCATTATAATTGCATAAATTTGTTATTACGGAAACGCGCACGATTTTATTTCTCGTGGCATCGGCGAAATATTTTTTGTTGACGTTTTAGGAATCCAGCAACGGACAAAACAAATCGTTTATTTATTTCATTATTTAATATTTATTTTTGCAACCGATGACAGCGCGTCTCTCACCCCCTGGGGCGTCTGTATTTTAGTTTCCATCGATGCTCCATTTGTTATTGTTATTCCGAGGCCGAAACCCCGTCGGGGTGCACAAAAGAGCAGACGATAATTAACGCAGTCGCGCGATTTTAATTCCAAGGGCAGTCCAACTTGTGAATCCTATAAAATTATTTTGAACGACGATTACTTTTTATTACGCGGCGCAATTTTGAAACTTTCAATTATTTTCTTCTAGTTTACGAACTTAATGCTATACTTTCTAAACTATAAATATTGTTTAGTGCAGTATAAAAGTTAATTTATGAACTTTGGCAAATAGAAGCGCAGCGATTAAAAGTTGTTCGAATGATTAACTTTTAATCCGACGGCGGTTGACTTATTGTTTCGTTCACCGCCGAGTCCGAGTATTTCATAAGGGTGATTTTAATTTTGGAATTCGAAAGACTTGGGTTAGTATCGTTCGTTGAAAATACCTCGAGGAAAGGCAGAGCTCCGTTTTCTTTTTGTTTATCATTTCTAGCTCTCAGCTGGTGAGGCTAAGCTCGTCGGAAGAAAATCGGTAAAATTTTTCCACATTTTATTTATCGAACGAAAGCGCCCAGACGAAGCCGAAGGATTTGTTTATTCGCTCGAGGAACGCCGAGGAAAATAAAGCGAATCCTGAATACGAAGGAAAGCAGACTAAACTAATAAACTGTTGCGCGGGGAAGAAAACATCTTCGGCAGACTCGAAGCTCCGATTGTCCCGCTAATCTGTCCAGAGCGCGTTTCGGTTGGCAGTCCTGTCCCCCAGTCAAGTGTCATTGTGCCGGGGACTGGGAAAAAAGAGCTGCAGCTCGTTGCTTGTCAACGACAGTTTCGGAGCGGCGCCGCCACCTCGTTCTTGTAAATTAACGAGAAACTCTCATGCGTGGAAGGAAGAAGAGCCCCGTTCCTAGTTTATTTACGGTTTTTACCTGCTCCTCCGACTCGAGCGAGTGTTTTTACTTGTTGCCGAGCCAAGAATTCACTCGGCCGCGTTTCGTTATCTGCTTTTTCTACTTTTGACTCGGAAGCGCGAAGGAGGAAGGAAGCCGCGTTTTAAAGGCACCAGCGGAGCCGCCGACTGCAATAAACTCGGGCCAACAATTTCGTGCGAAAGTTGATTAGAGCTCGATCTTAATTACACGCTGTATTTGCAATTATACAGTTCGAAAGTTAACCAACAAGACGGAGGATAAGCCTAATATTTACGCATTAAAATATTAAGAGCAACGTCGGCCGGTAGCTGCGTACTTTTTAACCGAGAGCCACTCGATGCGCTCGTATTTATTCTTCTCTGCGTCAAACGTATAATAGCTATAAGAAATACGATTGCAAGCTAAACGTCGAAATAAATTCACACGTAATTACATATTAAACATGGAAGATTAGAAACAATCTAATTATGTTGCTTTCACAAACTTAACTGCCTACGCCGCTTGCGGCAGCGCGGCTCAAACTTTAATGCGTAACAAGAAATTTATCGACATTGTTTGTCTTTTTCATAATTTCAGCTTTTCGGATCTCGCGCGTGCCATTTTCACGAGTTGCCCGATGAGTTCGAGATCGGGGATGAATTACCGTTCCAAGCAGAAATCTTCCGGTTGCATCGCACGCGTACACTCGTGCGAGAATCACCTCGAAGCGTGACTCGTAAAATCGATGCTTTAACATTTGTTTCGAGCAAGAGCGACTATCGATCGATCGGCCGTTGAATATTGACAAACAAGCGAATCGCAGTCAACGTTTTTACCCTGTCAAAGTTGCCACGAAATTTGCTGGATTCGCAACGAAAGATCGAGCAACCAGCGTGCGCCACTTTTAAATTCCAACTTCCTCAAAGAACACTTTGCACCGCACTAGGCGAGAACTTTCAGCGCAATCCATCGAAAAGGGATGCACGTGCTCATCTGCTCGAAGTTAGTGCAATAATATATTAGGGGAAAATTGCGTTTAAAGTTGCAATCTTGCGCGGGGCGAAAAGTGGCTCGAGTAACTTGTTCCCGAGGAGCTCCCGTTATTTCCAAGATTTTTAAAACGATCGTTAATTCGCTTAGCCCTCGGGCAATCGATAATTTCATTAACGCAACTCGCAAAACTCGAAAGTTTGGAGCCGCCAGCCGATGCTTCGAGAACAGTTGCTCCACGTGTGCGCAGACTCCGCACTTTCATCCGAAATTCAGAGTTTAGACATCCAGAGAAGAGAGAAGGGCGTTCCTCGTCTCCGCGCGCCGCATTAGCGACGAGGCGATCGGTTGCGGCGAGTTCGCCAATTTCCCTTAAAAACTGGGGAGGGGGGGGGCAATTACCCGAAGACGATATTATTCCGGCGCTCGTGGGCATAAACGGAGCTGCCCTCCCCCGCCCCCTGAGACGGCAAACAGTAAACAGTGAATATTCTCGCGCGTTTACCCGGCCGCTGATTCGCGAATTAATCCCAACTTTTGCGTTAATTCGCCGGATAGCTCGAGGAGTAGAGCAGCCCAGGCGCCAGCGCCTCTTGTTGCTCGGATTATTAGTCTAATTGTTTCGAGCCGCTCTCCCCTCCACCCCCGGCGAGCGTGAATTTTAATCAGAACTGGGCGATTAAGGGGCCGCAAACTGCCGCCGCCGCCGCCGCCGACTCGCTGGACATTCGCAGCGAAACATCGACTTCCTCCTTCCAGTGGCAACAACTCAATTTCCTAAATAAATAAATGGCCGGCGCTCGGATTCGCCGATAGAAAGTAGTCATAACTCACCGGCTGCTCCTGCTGTTACAAGTCTTAGATTTTACAAGTTACGCGGCTTTCTAAATCGTAATCATCGGCGATACCGCGGATCGCGCGAGTCCCGATGCTTTCCAGCGATAGCGAAATAATGGGAATAACATTCGCCGGCCCTCGCGGCAAATGTTCCGATATTGTTAACTCGGAAATTACAAAATCAAGAGATTAGGATCGCGCGAGCCGTTGAAGCTCGACGATGAAATTCGGGAGGTTCGGTTTGGCGCCGGCCGCTACTTTCGTCCTCGAATTTCCGCAATTTTCGAGTCTTGTAGCCGCCGGCGCACCGCTCGATTTGCATTAAATGCACTTGTGTCGCGACATCGACGCTTTTGGGCCGCCGATCGAAACCAGTTCCTCGCGTCAGCTCGCCGTGACTAATTAGCAATGATGGCTAATTACTCTGCGCACGCGTGCGCGTGAATACTGTGCAATCGAGTCGAGGGGTTGCGTGGGTTCACCTACTGAACCACTGCAGTCGTCGTCCCTAGGAGGGGGAGGGATCCTCCCTCTTTCAGGGACGATAGATGGGCTGCGACGGATGCCGATTCTAATTTTTGAATCACCTTTTCCAAGACAATAGCCGTCCTCGGAGCGGAAAAGGCGCCGACGGGGCGTTGCTGCGAATCTAAAAATAAAAACGCCGAGGAAAAGCGAAAAAGCAAATAAGATTCGAGACCGGAATCGAACTCGATGCGACGGTCCCATCATTTTATGCAAATACGAGCACAGGACGCTTGATTTCCCCTGGTTTTCTTCCGCTGCGGTCGCGGTCAGCTGGCTTGGCTATTTTCCGTCTGCCACTCCCCCCCCCCAACCCGAGCCAGTCGTTTTCTATCCCCTTCGGAGACGGCGGCGATACCTTCGATCGCACTGATTTTCACGCGCACGCCTCGCGTCTTCGATCGTCGTTTTAATAAAGCCATAAATCCCGGCGCATCCAGTTTTATCCAATTTCGCGCGCATAACACTCGCGCTGCATTATTCGCTCGGACTAATAATAAAATAGAAAGTCCCGCCTAAAAACTCCATTAACTCGGAGCGCTCGCCGATATCTTTTATCGCTCTTTATTTATCCTCGACTCTTGTGTGCTAATGTAATCAGCATTTAACCGACACCGGTGTTCCGCAACACTCCTTACACAAATTCTCAAGTGTTAATATCGTTACGAGACTTAATTGCGAATAAAAGACGAAGTTGCACGGGTATAAATGGAGTTCGGATGCGCAAACTCGTTTCTAACTGGTTGAGAGGTTTATTTGGTCGACTCGGTTTTAACGACAGCTCCTGTTGAATTTAGCCGTCGGTGTAACTAAAACCAACACCGCGGCTGCCAAACAATTGAAATGATAAAGCGTCCGCTGACGTTAATCATCGCGCGAATAATTTCGACGAAAGTGGACTTTAGGCGCGAGGAGCTTCTTTGTCGAATACAGATTTCGCGTCCGAACGAATATGTTTTACGACCGGCAACATTATGCGAATAATTTCTTCTGCTCCCAATCGTTGAGAACAAAAAGCGAACGTTAATTTGCAAAAAATTAGCCTGACGCGAACTGCGTCCCCGAATCGATCGGTCTGCTCTCTATATTCGATTAGATGAAAATTATCGTCGCGCCTGCGCAGCCAAGGGCTTCCTCTGCGAGCCGAAACTCCGTTAATAAGCTTTGGCGCGATTTACATGCAAATAGGGGCCCTTGAATTTCTTGTCGTTTCGCAACGGCGACGATCGCGATCTTAACGTTAATTACGGCTTATTTGGAGGCACCGGCGTACGAGACGTTTTGTGATACAACGTTGCCGGTGGATAAGTTGTGAGACGTTGTAATTGCGGTGTCTCCGCCAGCTGAGGCCGTTTCTGCTCGCAACACCACTTGTTCGGGACTCGTTGGGCCTGGTCGCAGAGTGCACGCCCCGGGCCTTACGAAACTTGAGTAAAACCATACACACGCACTCCCATCGATGGGCATAAAGAGCGAGCGCGATAATTCAAGTTTTCATTCCTCGTTGAGTTACGAGCAATGACTTTCGTGCCATTCGACGATCACTGCCGTTTTTCCCGAAAAGTCTCAATATTTGCCGCTCGAGGTTCGCGTCTCGCGACGAATTCTTGCTTGGAATATATACCGATTAGTTGGGCACTAATTCACTGATTTATGTATCGATAAAAACGTCTTTTTAACATTTTAAAGTCATACGAATATTTTGCTTTAATTTATGTCTTCATTGTCAAAATACAACGATCTCTGTTCTTCGTTTGCGCGAGATTAATGGCGCAATAAAAAGTTAATTTATTAAATGACTAAAAGGCAAATATCGCCCCGAGACAATTTTACGGTGCCAGTTAGTGTTTTTTTTTGGTCTCCTCCGCAACCTTAAGCCGTCCATAGTCGTCCAAATAAATTAATTACTTTCGGTCAATTTCTTTACATCCCGATATATTTATAACTTCTTGTTCGATTAATTTTAGTCCTTTTACCAACGAAACGAACAAACTGCAAGTCCGTGGGCCAGTTGTTAAAAAACGAGCACGCGGAAAAAGCGCCAGCTTTGCCGTGAACCATGCGGATGGTTTGCGAAATCAAAAGCAGCGCCACTCCTTGCAACGAACCCGTCAAGGGCACACACGCACTTTGCACATCCAAAGGTCGTAGGCGTGCGCGCGTGTGTTTGCAGGTTTTTCATCGGCTCCAGTTGTCGTCGCGTAGGAAGTCCGTTTTTTAATCACGTATCCACGTAATTACCCGCCATTATTACCGCTCCGTTGAAACGTTGCACTCGAGTTAAACGCACTTCTAGCTGCGTGGATTTGGTCGAGAGACGAGCAGGAATTGTTTTCTATTTTTTTCCCCGTCGCTCGTAATATTTGTTGGAATGTTTGCTCAAACTCAAAATACAAGACGAGTGAATTATGAATTTTCGTCATTGGTTTGTTGCCGCAGCCTCGACTCGTAATTTACAGTGCAAAGTTTGCACTGAAGTGCACACGATAATAATGCAACAAGAACGTCGGTGAAACGTTTGATTTATCATTGCGAGCGCCTTTGTTTCTATTTTCGTCTTAAAAATTTGATTGAATTTATTCATAATTCACGAGACGCGATATATCTCGAGATTATTCGGCGACTCGACGACGCGTTTTTATTTACAACTTGTGCGAAGTTTATCAATGCAAACCCCAAAGTTTTAAAAACGAATACGAATGATAATCAAAAAGCTGCGAATTAAAAATACCGGATATCAAAGTGGAATGCCGAAAAAGTTGGCTATGCAAACTTGGACGTAGCCTTATTGCGATAGAAAAAGATATTCACATTTAATTTAACTTTGCAACTTTTTATGTACGCAAAACGCGTTTTGCGTAAAAACGTGTAAAAGTGGAAAAAAGTTGATGCACTTGGACAAACAATAGGCGTTTTAATACGTCGAGATTGTATTTGCTTTATGCGCGCGTTAACTCGTTTAAATTTGTCGAATAAATAAGTCATTTGCTTAATTCGAAACTTTACGACTTGCAAATTCCTTTTTTCATCATTTATATTATAGTCTAATTAGGTACATCGTCTCTTTGAGCATTTATTTCGGTAAACGTTGCTCGAGGAAAACTTTTTCTCGTGCTTTTCGTGCATTTTCGAACGAAGAATCACGGACATTAATTTATTGTATAATAATGTATTGCACAACTACTTCTGTAAAATTATAAATCCTTCTATGACTAGGGGGAGGGGGGCTCGAGCGTTTTATCGTTATTCGTACGAGTGCATTTGATTGTTTTTAGACATTATCGTCCGGATAAATTGCATTTTGAGGATGTCAATTATTTTGATTAATGCGGCGCTTGTGTGTACAGAGTCGAAATTATGATATAACCCTCTGCTTAATGATAGTAATAGTTGTACTTTTGAATTATTTGTCTCGTGCAGACGGAAAAAGGTACGTTATTTGTTCGTGTTGCAAAAAGATTTCGGGGTGATGCACATTTTGCTCTTGCATTTTCCGGATTCCAGTTTCGCGAATGTCAGTTATAAAAAGAAACAGTTTACTCACCTAACGTGAAGAACGAGATGAAAAGCGCGATGTTTGCCGCTGACATGATGCGCAAGTGCGGCTCCTCTCTCTCTCTCTCTCTCTCTCTCTCTCTGGCTCTGTTTTTGTCTTCCTCGGACGTCCCGCGTTTGCTTCTCCAAATTTAAAGGGTACACACCTGCAGTTTTTTGTCATAAAATGCATATATTTAGTAATCTGGTCACGATAAGCGCGATAAGTGTATTTATAGCTCGCATTAAGTATTTGCTAATTGCACGGCTTTCTTAAAGAGAAAGCTTTGTATTAATGAAAATTTTGCATGTGATCATTTTATTAACGAGCGAAATATTTGACGGCTTTTTTGCAAATAATTTACAGCCAGACTCGTTCTTCGCACCGCGCGGCGTTTGAACTCGAGCAACCCGCCAAAAGTTCCGATTTTTGTCAAAATATCTTTTCCCGCAAGCGAAATAATGAAGATGTCCGAGCGATAGTTTGTTTACAAATGAAATTTCTCCAGACGTCGTTGCGGAGAGAAACTTGTTGCGATAAAGCCAATCGTTTTCTGTAGGCAGAATTTCGAAAAAAAAGATTTTCAACGAACAAAAACACGTTTTCTCGCGCAAATCGATTGCGTAATCAAATTTAAAAGCAAATTTTGATTATAAATCATATTTAAGACATTCCAGGTGGAGTTTTATTCTTGTAAAATGTCTTTATTTATTTTTACCATAAACATATACATATATGTATGTGTATAAAGCGAAAATTGAATAAAATATTGCAGCTTTGGTTTTGCTAAATGAATAGCTTTTAAATCCGACAAACAAATATGTGCACTACAGACTGTAAAAGATTGACTTTTGTTTTTTTCACGTGCGCCTCGAATAGAAGCGTCGATGTTTCGTATTTTCAAATGCTGTTTATAAAATTCAGATCATTGAAATGTATTAAAATTTATTTTTAAAGAATTTTATCGCAGCATTTATATTTCATATTATATCATTCGCCGCGCATTTATGCTTTGCACGTCAAACTGAACAAAAGTATCGGGTGGTGATAAAACGTTGAACCCATTTTTATCGTTAAAATTACATTTTCGTAATTAAATTAAGCGTCGTGCAAAATAAATCGAAAGCTTCGTAATTGCGTTGCTTATAAATATAATTCACGTGATTTGGGTCGATTCGTTAAAAAAGCTTTTTAAGCAAGATTCGTGATAATGGATCTTAATTCTTTGAGGGAAACGTCGAAATAGACAGTATGGGTTTTTAAAATAGCGAATAAGGATTCTTGTTGTCAGTTTTTCGCGCAGCTAATCGAGTTCAGTGTCGTTTTTGCACTAATTAAACACTTTGAGGCTCGTCTTCAACCGCTATCTTCATTATCCGATTTTCTGCAAATAACAAAATCGCTTAGTTCAATAAACCAGTGGTCACTTTTATCGCGAAATTGATCAAAATTGAATTTGCCGGTCAATTTTGAGGATTTCAAGTACTTTACGTTTAACAATAAGCGAACAAACGTCTGGGACGTTTCCAATTCGTTATTTTTAAGACAAATACGTTTGCAGTGTTTTACACGAACTTTGCCAATGAACAGCCGATGCGCCGAAACGAGGATTGAATCGGCTTGAATTGCAAATGCATAAAGGAAATTAACATTATTCCGAGTTACGTACTAATTATTACTTTACATGCTCTTACACGTATCTTTGTCCGTGTAATACGACACTGCCTTGCGAATAATCAAATTGCCTCACGTTTTAATTCAGATTTCCGTTTTTTCATCACTATTTCCACATTCGTACACGTGTTATGCAAAATAAAATAAGCGAACGCACAATAACGCGCCACCCATCTTTCGGAATTGAGCAACGAGCAATTGAAGGCGAAATTCAAGTATTGAAACGAATCGTAACGAATTTTTCTAGAATCGTTGCGGCATTTTTCAAAAAAACAAACTGACGCCATTTTCGAAATTTGAATCGCGAGGAACCCCTCGGGTCGAACGATAATCGGGACAAAACTTGTTCACTGGGGCTTATCGGGCAGCGGCGTAACCTTACTTTTAATTCACAATCGGTACATCACCAAGCAACTCGACGGCGAACACCTACAACACCTGAACGGGGCCTTGGCGAGCGCAGCGGCAACTCGAGGCTGACTCCGAGTTCCTACGGATAAGAAACGACTCGCCGTAATACCGTCCACGCGGAAACTGATCCGAAGTGGGGCCCAGTCGGTGCAGGAGCGGGTCCCTCGAGCCTCCAGAGACGTTTGCATCGTGTCGGTTGCCTCGTTAAAGGGTGGGGAGGAAGGAAAGGACGCGCGCGTGCACCGACGGGCCTCCACCCGCCTTATCGCGCGCGCGCGCTCGCGTGGGGCCTGACTCGTGCGCCAGCCTCGGGCCCCGACACTCTCGCTCTCGCACGCGAGCGAGCCGGAAGTCCCGGGGCCGGGCAGCGACTCTTCGAATTAACGGGCCCTCGCAGTCTGCTGCCGGTTTCGCTGCACGCTCGGGACTAAGGCCCGAGCGAAAATCACGGAGTCACCGCGAGCGCCGACTCGAAAAAACCCACCCACCGTCTCTGGTGCTCCTAATGAGGCCCACGAGCAGCTGTTTGAAACGAATAAGCGCCACACCGCCTTGCTTTTCCTCCTCGACGATCGCGCGAGTCGCTGGAAATCCAAAATTCCGAGCCGGCGAAGCTCGCGTTATCGCTCACATGCATCTTCTACGTTACTGTGTGTGTGTGGAAACGAGAGAGAGAGAGAGAGACCCGGTCTGAACGTGTGGCGGCCAACGCTTGCTCCAACGAAATTATTCCCATTAGAATGCACATGTTTCACGTATTATCATGGTATGGTAATTTTTTAGAAATGCCTACGGCTCGAAGGAAAACGAATGTGCAAATGCCTCTACTTTTCTTTCCGCTTTTATCCTGCTCCTATTGCCTCTCCCGGTTCCGTTTGGAGGCGCACAGCCAAGAGGTTATCGCGCGTCACGAGGCTTCGAGTTTGGACGCGTTTCGCGATTAATCGCGCAAAGATTTACTCTTTTATCTTCGCCGCGAGCAGCCGATAACGCGTTTCGTCCCTCCAGCTGTTGTCGCACTCGCGCTAGTCTCGAAAGCGCTAATTGTGTGAGTGCGAACGGGCTAATTTCTTTAAAGCGTCACGCGCAATATTCGCTCGCCACTGGGCAATAAAGCGCATCAACGTCCGATTAGCCGTGCGATAACAATTTTAACGTAATTTAAAGTTTCACTCGCCTCGTCGTTCGAACGGGGGGAATTTTTATTCAAACACGCCATTGCGTGCCTTTCAGTTCGAAGCGCACCAACGCACCGGCACTTGACTTGCTAGAGGTAATTTCAGCTCTAACCTATAAAAGTGAAGTCCTCGAAATGCTAACTGTACATTTCGTACTGCGTCGACCCGAAAATTTACGATTTTTTCCCGCCGTTCGTTCGATATAAAGCGGCGGCGCTTAAATAAAAGATTCCGCGTTGCGAGGTATAAAGTTGTCATCGCCGAGGCGAACGGGAAACGGCTCGTTTCCGCGTGAAAAGGGAGCAAACGGCCCAACGAATGTGAATTTTCAGCGCGAACAGTCGCGACGATCGCGGATCGACCTTTGCATTTAATTACTGCGCATTCGCGAGGACTCGTTGTGCAGTTGTGTGACAAAAAGGCTCCTCGACGCGTTGCAGTTTTCCCGGCGCTTACAATACCGCGAGGAAAACGAGCTGTTTCACAATTTTGCGAGGAGCGGAAAAAGGTGAAGAGGAGGCAGTGGCAGTCGCGTCGAAAGAGACGAGACTCGACAGTCTCTACTCGTATTTCAATTTTGCCCTCTTCTTCGGTTCGCTCTAAAACGTAACGCGTATTTTACTCCGAGTCGGCGACAATCCCCGTGACGTCCTTAACACATCCTTAAAGGCTTGCGTACTCGGTCCCCAAGCTCCGAAAATATTAAAGGCACGTCTTGCCTTCCATTCGCATGCAAATTCGTACGTTGTGTCGTGCTCGCCCATTTTGGACTTTACTTCCATCCATCCAGGGACGGGCGCATCTCCGGCGCGTGGTTTCTCGCCCTCTGATAAAACTCGGCTATTCTCCCTTCCCCCCCCCCCTCGAGTCACGCCCTGGGCACTTTCAGCGATGAGAAATCTATTGGACTTCAAGCCCGTCGTCAGCCGCCAGCCGCTGAAAATAATTAGACCGTGTAAACTTTCGTGTTTCGTGAATTCCGCAAATTGGGAATAATTCGCGGCCCCTCGGACACTCTTTCAGTTACCGTCCGAGTTTGCCCCGCCGGTTGATTCGCAAAACGCGGAAAAGCTCAACTTGAATTCGACTTGCTCCCGTCACTACCACTACCAACCCAATCGATGTAAGTACAAATAAGAGTTCGCGTTTTGGTAAAGAATAATTCGATCGTTGCACTTGCTTGTCAAGCGGTTCAAAATGTAAGAAAATCGCGACCACGAGTCGACCGACGTATTTTTTTTTACGCCGATGCACTCGGCGCTCGTGAAAAATCTCCCCCATCTAGCGAATCTAGGGAAAAGTGCGAAACTCTTTCGGCCAGGCACTTCATTAGAATTCGTTGTTAAAATCTTTATCTCCAAATATGCCGTTTGCGCCTTTCTTGCACCGAAATAATCTCTTTGTCGTTGCTTTATTGCGGTTTCGCGCGGAATCAGGACGAACATCCGCGCAGTCGCCGTGTTCTCTTAATTTGATATCAATTAAAATTTAATTACGCAATCATCGCGACACTAACTCCGGATGGAAATGTAGGCTTTTCCGAGTAACGCCGGTCGGCGCGATGAATTTCCAAGGTAGTCGACGACGCCGTTAAAAGTTTTTCCAAAAGACGCGAGTTTTATCATACGCGGACAATTTGATCCTCGCAGCTGAGCGATAAGTAGCGGCGAAGGGGAGGGAGCGAGACGCGGAGCGGCTGGAAAAATTTGAATTCGAAATTCCAAAACAATATTAAATTAAGCTTAAATTGCTCGGATCCGAATAAATTGAAACGTAGCGGCGGCATAAGAGTGTCAACGCAATCAAATCCTAATAAGCCTTTGGCCTTTGAATCTGTTTAATAAAAGCCTATTTCTATTCGTGGAATAAATTCCCGGCGGACGTTTTAACGACCGATCGTAAATTTACGGCGGATCTCGAGTTCATAAAAGCGCGATTTCTTTTCCAATTCCGTTAATTACGCACTCCTCGGTGAATTCGATTGAATTTACGGCAGCAGCAGGAGGAGGAGGCACCTGATCTCGCGATCACGCCTCGGCGTCCAAGGGCAAAGGTCAGAGCCGCTGGGGCTCGCGAGCGCCGAGCGTGTCAGGTGTCCCCCGGCGACGTGTCGCCATCACTCCTCCCCGGCTCTTGCGACGGCACGCGTTTGTTGCCGTGCGAATCTTTGTTCGGTTGCCACACCTGCCGCGGGAAAATGTGGTGCGCGTGCGGTGGCCACGTGTCATATTGTGTCGCGCCTTACCTTGGCTTTCCCCTTTGTGTCCGTTGTCTCGTTGCGAAACGCCGCGACGACGCGACTTTTCTCTCTGTTTTCTTTTCTGTTTTCGCTTTTGCGTGAGAACCGTTTTAAGGCTCCGCTCTCAATTAGACCCGATTGGACTCGATGCGCTTTTCCTCTGTTTCCCCGGCAGCAGCAGTCGGGCCAACGAATTCCGAACGAAGGCCGAAACTAGAGTCTTTTGTTTTCGCTCTCGGCGGCGGCAACGGAGCAGCAGATTTCGCTTGCGAAAATGAAAACCCGAGCCTCGAAATAATCAGCGTCGCCACGTTCATTTTAATATTAATAACGCGGGTCCGACGGAACAATCGAACTCGCGGCTTGAACAATCGCCGTCACGTTTTGAACGAACGCCTAAGGCTTGCGAAACAGCGACTCTGGACTTTTTCGCTTCTCGTCACGGAGGAAAGTCGTCGCCGCCGCCGTCGTCGTGTGCGTGCGTGCGTGCGTGGTGTCCTTTATTCTCTGTCGCTCGTGATTACCGGGAGCCAAAATACCGATATTTCTCCCAGTGACCGATTTTGACGTCTAATACGGTGTACCGACCGGATTTTCCAGCGGGGATTTGCGTGTCGAAGAAAATTCACTTTCAAAAGCCGCTGTCGTGTGTCGCTGTTGCGTTACTGGTAATGAGCAAGGGATCGAGAGGATGATTGACTGGGAATCATTTCTCCTGATAGTCGTAATGGCCACGTTTAAAAATTTATTATTATTAATTATTAGTTAATGCTTATTGCGGCGGTTAGTGGCTCGAGCTGCCGCTGGTTGTTGCGCAACTCGCGCGCACACTAAAGCTATAAATGGAAATTAGAATAAGTACGTACACTTTCAACATTGAATGTTACAAATTTAACGACTCGAAAAAACGTATGAATAACATTTTTTTCGTCTCGATCGACTGTTTGGCTTTTTTTAAAAGCCAATCGGTAACCGTTACTTTTACCTCAATGATATTTTCGTAAGCAAACGAGGGAATAAATTAGCCTGGCCATATTTTCGTTTGAACATTGGAACAAATAAACTTTCACAGCCCCGAACGAGAGGAAAAAATGAATTCGTTTATTTTAATCCTCGGATCGATATCGATGTTTCTCTCTTTTCTTTCTTCTTTTTTAGGCATATTTTAATGCATTGCACGTAAAAACGATACTCGAATTATACTTTCCCTCTTGCAAAAGTGCATTATAAAAATGATAGTGTACCGGACGGTGCATTAATTTGTCCAAAGCGCTCGATTAACTGCCGTTTGTGCATTTTTTAAAAGTTATTGCCGCGTAAAAAGAATTTACATTGATGCCAGGGAAATTTAAGCCGTTGCGCTGCCAGCTTTGGGCAAAGGTAAAAGTACCTGCCAACCAACACCGAGAAAGTCAGCCGAGTGCTTTGAAAATTTTGCGAAGCTTTGGCGGCACGACTCGTACGTGCCATTAAGGCTTAATAAGACGCGTTTGTCGACTCGTCGTTGACCGACAGTCGGTAGCTGCTTCTAATTATGAAACTATTGCCCGCAAGCGTCGGCAGAATTAAGTCGATTTTTGTTCTCGAAGAAGAGAAAGCTCGCCGAGATCGAACAATAGTATAGTTCGATGCGCCATTTTTTACGAATAAATGCTTGGAATATCGATAAGACGGGGAAAGTATTGCCGCTTAATCGATGTCTTGTTTAACGTTATCTCCGAAAATTTTTATATTCGCAGTCCTTAAAGATCGAACGTATCGAATTAAAATAAAGTCAATAATGTCGATCGCTTTCCCCTTCCAAAGAAATCGAATTAAAACGGAACAACGATATTCTCGAGGCACAAAGTTTGCTCTTGATAAAACTTAAAATTGAAATAACGCGTTAGACTCGGATTTTCTAAACTGAACACTCGCTGTTCCAGTAATAAGAGACAGAGTCCGAAATAGGGATTTAGTAATTAATCCTCTTACGAGGGGGAAAATTAATTTTCTCTCGATCTTTGCGTCCGCTTATTTTTCCATTAATTTCGAGTAAAATTCCTCGTAATGTACTGCTTGATTGCAGGTACGAGAGTACACACGCGCACGCACACACCCACGCCAGTAGCTTATCAGACGCTGCAGATCGATAAGAGCTTAATGGGTGTAAGCGGAATCTAAAGTGCAAAGTTAACGTAATCAGATTCGGGAAAAATCGGCGAGTGCAGCGCGAAGCTTCTAATCTCGCTGTAAGAACTCCCTCGTTAAATTCGGCTGGCATCCTCTGAAAGACAGGAAAATCCGTGAAAATTAGCTTACGCCACTCCTTCTCTCGCGTAGTTCCATATTTAAATTTAATCCGCAGTGGCCGAGCGAGCGAAGGCGGATGGCAAGAAGATATTTAACGCTAACGATCTCATTGACCCCCGGAAGATCCTTAACGAAGTAATCGGCCGTCGGCAAGTGAATTAAAGTGCTATGCGACGCTTAAATCGCCCTTTCCATTCTTGCCGAATGAAAGATTGCGAACCAGAGAGAGAGAGAGAGAGAGAGAGAGAGAGAGAGAGAGAGAGAGAGAGAGCGGTTGAAAGAGGAAGACGGAGCGAATATCAAGAAATACGTCGAGAGCAGCTCCCCTTTTACTCCGGATTGACACAAAGATCTAGATGTCTGTCTCGCTTTAAGAAAAGGTCTGAATTCCTTTTAAAATTTTCCCTCGGAGTTGGAGAGATTGTAAGGCAGCGGAAGAAAACCAAGTTTCGCAGCGGCTGAACAAGTGGAAAACGTGGAAATGAATGGAGAACTGCCCCGCTGGATTTGGTATTGGAATCACGAGGGAAAAAAATTTTTAAAGTTACTCCTACACCTGGGAAATGCAACGGTTCGACTCTGATTGTGATTTAAATTGCTTGCGAGATGAAATTATGTCGCGAGAACGAATTTTTCGGACGGCGTTTTTTGTAGCTCGAAACTCGGCTGATCTTCAGTTTTAATGACGAAAACAAACTTTCAAGAAAAACGAGAAACTCTCGTCAGCAGCGGAGGCTTTATCAACAACTGCTTTAATTTTCCAAATGCGAATAATAAAATTTTATTCCAATAATGGAATCGGGGACATAATGCAGTTTTCGCTCTCACGCAGCTCTGCGTTATTAGAAAATTCATTCAACTTTTGAAGGCGGAGATTGAACATTTTTCGTCGCCAATGTAAAATTGTTTTTGGAATAACCGTAGTGGAAGCCATTAGAGTTGGAGCGAAAGTCGAGCGAAAAACTAAAATTATCAAGCACAAATCAGCGCGAAATCGGTTTCAAAATCAAGTTTGCGATGAATTAAAAGAGAAAAATGAACCCAACACGGAGTTTGAAATAGTTATAAGCGAATGAAACGCGAGCGGCGGAATGACTTCTATAGAAATGGCCTGTTGTTCGAATGAAAGGAAGTGCAAAAGGGACGAGCAGAGTTGCACTCTCCTTTATTGTACACTCGATTAATGAGTAACTAGAATTTTATAGAAAAGAATTCATCTCGCAAATGAAAAGCCGTAAAAACGCTAATATAAAGTGTAAATGCGTCGCTGGGAAGTTGGAGCAAAGTCCACAAGCGGATTAATCGCGATCGCTCGTCGTCGTTACACTTTCCACCTCGTCGATGAACAACATTCCGGTAATTAGAAAATTTTTTTCAGGAGATTTTAAAAAGTACACGCGATTTTTTTCGTTCGCGAGTTTTCCGCGTGTTTTTGTCACTTAATTACTTCTTGGCTTCGATTATTCGACGAAAATTTCCTGCTATTGTCGCGATGAAATAATATTCTCGATGTCAGTGCGCGCGCGCGTCTGTGTGTCAACGAAGTGTTACAATTCCGCTCTCGGTTAATGACGATATACGATCGCACAAGCAGCCGTTACTTACACTGCTTAACGACACAAATAGTATTATAAAAATATGCGTGGGTGTAACACTAAAGCCAGCGTCGAAAGCTCCCGAAGAGCGCGTAAACACCTCATACAAGGAAAAAGGTTTTCACCTATAAAGAAAGAGCTTGTAAAAGATACTCGGCGCATTTTTACCGGCAGCAGCAGCGCCATCTTCAATGAATGTCACTCGAGCTACTGGCTCTTTATATTATAATTTATACGCCGATGCCGCAAACTCGTGTTTTCTCGGATTTTATACGTCGATTCGAGAAATAAGATATAATGCGCGCGCAACCCGAGCGCGAATCGTTAAAAAACAGACGCAGTTTTGGAATTCATTTTAATTCTGCAAATTTGTTTACGTAATTTCGCGAGTGCGAATTAATATAAACGCCTTGCGGAGTCTGTTCGAGATCGGTACAATCGAACTCCCAAAGCGAAACGAAAGGATTTGACGTGTTTATTCTTTCGAATTGATAAAACAGGCGCCACGTACTTTCGTGTACGCAAATTAAGCGCAACGACTTAATCGACGTAATTTCTATTCGTTTCTCGATTTTTTACAACATTGAAAGTGCCAAGAAGTTTGTTAAAAGGTTAAGAAGAATCGAAATAGATCGTCGATGCGTTTGATGGTTTCCTAGCATGTTAGTCGATAGCTTATCTTATCGCTCAATGTCCTTAACGAGGTTCTACATAAGGTTCCGAGGCAACGATATCTTCATCTGAGCGCGACTGGGGTTTTTCGTCAAAAGCTTTCCCACCAAAGAGAAGCTGGAAGAAATAGAATGTTTTGCGCTATTATCTCACAGCGGATGGAACAAAATATTTATAAGAATTAGCTCGAACCTCCGCTAATGTTAAATTTCTGTAACGGCGAAAAATTTTAATGAATTCGAGTCGTTGAACTGGTGCACCGAATATGAATAAAAAGTCACTCTTCGCTCGTGTTCGTTGATTACAAGCGAATCTTAATTTGGTCGACTGAAATTCCAATGTCTGGCAGTCGGTGTGCAAACATTGACTAGAGCCTTTTCTTATTCAATTTAAACAATAGCGATTTTAATTTAGAGCGAATAAACGAATTTAAAAATTTAAGTTTTTTACACACGTGTCGAGGTGCTACTTGTAAAATGTAAAAAAATTTCTCGTAATTGTTTCATCTACGTTGTAAAAAATGCGGAACGTGATTTGGCCTTTCTATTAGGCAACGCATTGAAATTCACGATAAAAGCAAATGATTATAATCGGTCGAATGGAACTACAAAAAGTTGGTCATGATTTTACGAAAACCAAAAAATCCTTCTCTTCTTTTAATCGCGATCGAATTTATTAAACGCAAACAGTTGCTTATACGGACCTGATGGAACACGCCTTTAAGAATATTCGCTTTCGTAAAAAATACTGCGAGCTGAGGTCAGAGTTCAACCGTTCTTTTTTGTAGCACAAAAAAGAAGAGGGGATCAAAATATTAGTATCTATTCGGCCTCGTGTCCCGTAATTGCTTTGCGGATAAATAACAGCGAACTTGGTTAGACAAGAACAGACAATACGAGCTCTCAATCAAGATCTTGATCCGATCCATTAAAACGTGCATCAGTCGAGCATCGCAACCATCATTTTTTACGGCCAGTGAAAACATGATTGCGATAAATTTTTCGTTGCCATGGAAACAAGATACGCTGCATCGATTATCGCCAATTAATATTCGATCGACTTTAATTGTTAAATAATGGCTCGTTGATCGATAGATTTCTTTACGAACAATCTTACATTGTTATTCGCTTAAATTCCATTCTTGTGCATCCATACAACAATAATCTTCTTCGCTTTATCAATACGAAACTTCGTTTTAATTTCTTCTTTCCCCCGCCTCCTAGTCAATCGCTCGCTGATCATTTATCAGGATCGATTGTTTCAGCAACCAAGTCGCCGTGTAATAAAGTGCAAATAAACGCTCGTACGTTTTGCGCATTAAAAAAAAAAAAAAATGGCCCGAGACACTCAACGGCACGACGGCGGTTATCGTAAGAATTAATTTTCCAGACGCAAAGTGTTTACAGTCGATTTCGAGTGTTCCAATGTAATTAATTAGATTAGCAAGAACCGCAACCAGCCCCATTACACCAAGCGGTGCATGTCGATCAGCTCCCGATAATTGATAATTGATATGAAAACGAGGCACGAGCGAAATTATTGCGCCGAGTAATCACGGGCTCCGGTTTCGCTTGCTCCTCGATGCATCGGCGGACAAGTTGCAGCTTTTTGCTCTTACGTTTTCACGCACCGCGAGCAACGAGGATCCTCGCCTTTAATTTATTAATCGCGTGAACGTTTCCTGCCCAGCAATCGAACAACGAATAGCGTCTAATTAAGGCTCGTGCGCTCGTTGCACAAATAGAAGCTATTGATCCGCGTTCGGACTCGATGCGACATTCGAAATCAGGCTACGTTCGCTTGTGACGTTTTCTCGATCGAAACGTCGATAAAGTCGAAATCTCTCGTATGATTAATCCGCGCTGGGCTCGTAATTAAGAAATCTAAATCGATCGGCTTCCACTCCCCCTCCTCCCCCCCTCCTCCACGCGAGTTCTTAGTAGCGTTGCGGTAAAAATGCGCTTTCCTCCTGTCGCTTTTGCGCGCGACTACTCATCACGTGTGCGCAGGAAAAAGCAGGATCGGTTAATAGACGGGGGAGGGGGGGTCAAGTTGCAGACCGGTAGATAAGTCGACAACACGCGCATGGGCGCGTCTCCCTCGCTCCCTTTCATATTCGCACGTCGCACCTTCGAGGTGACGATTTATCTCCGCACATCGATCGTCCAAAGCGTCAAGGCTTCGTTAAGTAAGTGATATAAAACATTAGGCATTCTAAGACATGCGGGACATCTTAATTGGCTCAGACGGGAAACTTGAACTTGAGTTTGTTCGGAAACTTTCATAGAAATCGAATAAATTTCTGTTACTCTAAGCGAGGCTGCGATCATCGATCATTGTAACAACGTCGTTACAAAACTTGTGGTGCCGTTCTACTGTTGACAGATCTAAACCAGTTGCGTCATCTCGTGTCCCGATCTTAGTCGCTGATAGAATATGATAATCGCAGCGCAACTAATGCCCCAATAACCTTTTCTGTCATTAGGAATTTCTCCAGGTTATTCTGCTACTCAAAAGGTCTGCCTTTTAACAAATCACTTTTACAATTGTACCCTACGTTTTTATACATACGTACGTTTAACATTGACAATGCGTACAAATTTTTATCGAGCCGTTTCAATTCAATCGTTACAGAATTTCGACTTTTAGTAGCAACGCGTATTGTGTGCGACCATACATTTTTAATTTCCAAACCCTTAAAAATATATTTTATTAGATGTCGCTCATACGTAGTACACGTCGCATGGAAACACTAAGTCAATCTTAAATGTTATTCGCCGAGTCCGACCAAAGCTTTTCACGTCTTTGCGGATAATTGGAGACGAGCGAACTCTGCGTCCTCGAGCAATCCGAACGCTTCCTAACCGAAACTACGTTTATCGGCGATTAATCGAGTCAACCTCGGATACGATATTCGGGGGACGGTTCGGGTGCCGCAGTCGAGTTGCGGTTAAAGAGGGACAAAAGCCTCGTGTAAGTGACGACGAGTGTGACCGGGGGAAAGCGTCAGTAGCCTAACGTCAACGGGCATACTACGCTGTCTCACTGGTTCTCGTCCGATCACCAAAGTTAAGCAGCATTAGGCGCGGTTAGTACTTGGATGGGTGACCGCTTGGGAACCCCGCGTCCTGTTGACTCTCCTCTTTTGCCTTTTTTTTCTTAAATTTTTTTTTAATACAGTACCTACTGATATTTGTTTTTGCACGATTTTAAAAATTACGTTAATGTATAATAATGTTTTATAAAAATCTTGTAAATTTAAAAGAAAATTGTTTTTTATTACATTGTACGATGACAGTTAATATATTTTTTAAGCCGTCTTCGATAGAATTTTTCGAATATATTTGGTTTGATACAAATGTTTTTACGTCTTTTCATTTTTATTGTGTTCATGAGCAATTCATTCGTAAGAGCGTTATTCAGTAATTTTTTGGAGTAATTTTTTTATTTTTATATTGATAAGGTCAACGTTTCTTTGACAATTGCAAGCTGAATTCGTTTGTGAAGATCGAGCGAACGATAGTGAATTTGTCATAATAAATAACTTCTGATATAAAATAACGTTTTGTACTGCCGTGAATTTATGAAGTATCATTATAAAGGCGTAAACAATACAATACAGAGAGGAAGGGAATTTCGCTACGATCTTGCGTGACGAAGCAACGAAAGAATAAATAGATTCTGAATCAAGATTGCGTCTGGATCACTGATGTCTGTAAGAGATTTAATTCGCAGTCGATTATCTCGAGACAGAATTGTAAAATAAATACTTGATAATTTGTTAATGAAAATTTTATTGGGATCAATTGTATCAGTTGTCATGACGCACATTTATCTCGACGATTTACATTTGGCAATATAATTAATCTAATGGATACAAAACTCCAAAAACAAAAGGTATGATTATGCGTTATTGAAAACTTTCGTTTAGTCATGAATCACGAAAATTACAGGAGCGGAATGAACACGATACGATAAAATGCTCTTTACATTTAGTAAATAAAGTATCGCATTTTCCAGGCGTAATTTATGATGATTACCTGCACAAATATAAAAGTAACGATGTTATAAGTATAATAAGGCAGTTAAAAGTGTGCATTAAAATTAAAAAAGCGTTATTAGTAAAATTTATGGTAATGCATAACTATAACTTTCAGGACTCGACTCGAGCTTAACTAAACGCAGTTGACGTTGCTTAAAAATTTACGTTGTTTGAATAATTTCAGCATTAGTTAAATAAATATCTAATCGTTAGGTATAGCGCGAAATTGAATTTCATCATAACTTTTAGACGATCGTTCGCTCGCGCGCGGAAAATTAAATTTGATTAATAAAATAGTCTTGCATTAGCTCAGGATTTCCCGTTTTTCCCAGCATCAAACTCGTTATTGTCATCCTTGTCTCGACATTCGAACTCAAAGATCAAGATTATCAGCGGCAGTTTCTTTACTTTCGCGACGCGCGATAAAGTGAGGGGACAGTCATTGGCTTTTTTGAAACCATCGAGTCGCTAGTGTTGGTGTAAATTGCTTCATAGATTTTTCACACGCGTTACACTCGTACTATCCGCTATCTTATTATTACGCTCTCCTTTAAAACAATTAGCCGCTGAAAGTATAATTTCTCCGGCGCTCGAGATGTTTTAAGACTCGGTAATTACAGCGAAATAGTCTCCGGTGACACTTTGTTTTAAAAATAGCGGAAACGTGATCGTAACTTAATAGAGAAGCAAAACTTAAATTACAAACTGCGAGTTCTCGACGTTGCGAGGAGAATTTTTCCATGAGAGACACTTTCGTTTCGGTTTCCGTTTCACCCTCCTTATTCTCGTTTTCCGTTCCGGCGGAAAAATATCAAGGGTTGCTACGAGCCAAGCAAATTCGCTACTCGCCGACGCGACGCGCCGATGCAGCTGCAGTTAAGGGCAGCGAATGCACCGACTGTCCAAGTAGTGCCAGCAATCGAAACTGCAATCGCCTCGGGCTAAATTTGTTAAAAATCAAATTGCGAACGAAACGGCCGCGTTTTCGTTGAATAAACGTTCTGCTTTTAATCGACGCCACACCCTAGAAGAGATTCTATTATTTTTAAAATGCTCGTGGTAATTGTCGGGAAAAATGCCCGCGTAGTAGTGATAAACTGAAATTGGGTTATCGGGTAGTTTGCAATCGTTCGAATTACCTTTTCGCATCTCCAAATCAAAAAGGTTCGCTTAAAACGCGTCTTTTTAGCGCAGGCAGTTGTTCTTTACAACGACTGCTTTGAAGGCTGGTGACGTATTTTAGGAAAAGGACGGGTTGCGTTGCTCCTAAAGATTCGTCCCCAGCTGTTCTCGGACGACGTGGTTGATGCGATGCCTCGTTCTTTGACATGTAAACTCTTGCTTGGGCGTTGACACGAAATTGTCGGGGGCCAAAAAACGAAATCGAAAGTGAGATTAGTGCACTTGACCGACAGCGCACGAGCGCTTTCTTCTGCGTCTCGGCGCTCGAATTGCGCTCTTTTTGCCGCTGCTCTTGAACTTTTAAAAAGTCGCATTTACAGCCGCGGGAACGAAAAATTCGTTTTCAAATTCACCTCTTTCAGGTGGTAACGCCGATAATGATCTGCTTTACCGGCGGAGTATCTAGCTTTTTTCCATTTTGAAGGACAAAGTCGTTTATCAACATTAAAGTCACCCAATAATAAAACGCAACACGATTTGCTCTTAAATGAGTTTATAATTACATCCGCGAATGAGGGTTTTACCGGAAACTGTTCATTGTTGTATGTTCATGGACATTTGTTGGATAAACCTTCGTGAAATTTATAAATTTTCGATGAAAATTTAACAAAACTTGTTAAAAATGCAATAAACATGTTCGAGCGCTTCTAATTTGAACGAAACAATTACAGAAGTTTTTACAGAAACCCGTACATTTTCTTGCGCATTCCAATAATGTTTGCGCAGATATTGTTTATAATTTTAGCAAGCGAAGCTTTTCCATACAGCGGACACTCAAATGAAGTGCACATGCGCCGTTCTTATGTTCGTAGGAATTTATCAATCTCGAGTTAAGTTGTGTAAATAATCTACGAGCTTGAGCTTGAAACGAAAAAAATGCCGATAAAAAATAAAAATGAGCCTTTTTTATTATTATAACACGTAAAAACGTTCCGAATAGCGAATATCAACATTCAACACGAGGATTCGCGTTTTTAATTAATTTTATTGCTTTGATCATTGGCAGCACATTTCAGTCATTCGAAACATCCATTAGCAGCGCTGATGGTACTTAGTATCTCTCGAATTATTCGAATTTTTCCACTTCCCTGTACTACGTAAATACAAATTAGCGAGAAATCTATTTATACATGCAACGATATTTATTCGAACCTCCATTTTTAGTTTTTTTTTTTTTTTTAAACTTTGTACGACTCCACTAGTCATTTCGCGGAGAATTCTAATACCAATTCCGATCTGTTTATTTTAGGTTACAGTGCTCTACTCTGCCATTCCATTATACGAATACGAATTTGAAACGGACGCGTTCCGAAAGTTATTTTAATAAGCGAAGGCTGTATATTTACCAACCGATTTCGATTGGACAACGACTCCGAGTAAGTCTTTGCCGATACGCAATAATTCGAACTCGCCGCGCTAGTAGCATCGATAGCACGAACGATCGAACGAGCGATAGGAGCTACTAGGGTATGCTAATCGGCGAATTCTTGTCGCTATTGTTTCACATTTGAAGTGCATAGCTGCAACTGATGATTCGTTCGGCGTTTTCGTTCACTTATTGTGACACCGATTCGCCATTTGCCGGGAGTGACGTGTTTCCTGCTGTGGAACGTAAGTGCAACGAAGAGCTCGGCAAAGCGAGAGCGTCGAGTGGATCTAATGCGCATTGGTGTTAGTTTCCCCTTTATCGTACAGACAAATTATGCACCGATAACGAGCGTAATGTGGATTTGCACGATTTTTCAGGTTCCGAATTTCGTTTTCCTTAAATCCGCATCGCACGGGTCTATCGTAATTTAAAAATTACACGTTTAATGGCGAGTCGCGATTAGTCGAATTTAAGCGTTTATTTTATTCGTCGGACGTTACTTCGCAACTATTCGCTTAAATTGAAGCAGAACAAAGAACAAAAATCTCCTTTCTCTTCCCTATAATTCAATTTTATCTTTCTGCCAACTTTGAAAGGTCGATCGAATGTTTATGAAAACTGTCCGACGCATTTTATAGGTACAGGCTAATAGAATTTTGCTGACTGATAGACCCACTAGTTCTCCCCTTCCCTCCTCTCCCGCACGGGAAATATTGATGGATCGGCCCGTCGTGGTTGTACTCCCCATTAGTGTTTAGTCTTTTCCAGCTTAAGTAGTAATTATGGTGTGCGCGAGTAGTTGATTAAAAGTTATTGGATATCCAGTCAAATCCACATCGATACGTTTTGATTACGCGGAACGACGCGATAGATCAATTAATTTCGCAGGCGAGGCGGTTGTAACGCGACCCCCGGCTGATTCGTCGGGGTGAGCCTCGATAATAAAATCCAATCCCGTCGTCGACTTTGGTTGAAATATTTGCAATGTCTTTCGCGAAACGACGGAAAATCCGGACCGAAACTTTCGGTTATCGTTGCATTACTGCATGCGCGTGTTCGTTTGCGGCTCGAAAGCAAATCCGCCATAGCGGCGCAACGTAGACCGGAAGTAGGAATGAAAAAGTGGATTTGCGCCGACGGGGATGAAGCGTTTGATCTCTCCGGATCAATTTTTAACGCTGCAGATGTAAGCTGAGCGAGTGAGAGGCGGTTCATCGGGCAGCAGACACTAAATACTAAATGGGAAAGCCCCTGCAGTCCCTAACTGCATAGTCGAAGACGCGTGCAGCAATGCATTTCCTGAAATCCTCTCCGCTCACGTTTCTCGAGCCTAATGGATGGCTTGACTACCACCTAATTACGTTACGTGCGCCCATCATTTGTGCATTCGGGTAAGGCTGCGCGCGCACCCGCTGGAAAAGCTATCCGAGCGTAATTTAGTCATCGAAAGTTTTCGATTTTCCAGCGTCATTCGAGCTGCACGAGAATTAACGTGCTGCGCGGCTGGTGGTGGGGGGACTCTACCGGTCCTTTGACCTTTTGCCTTACGCCAGATTAACCCGAAATCACCGGCAACGTTGCCTGCCGGAACATAAAACTCTTTTATCGGCTTAAGCCTACGGTTGTTCCGCTGATGCGCGCGAATCGGGTTTTCAAGGGCGAAATTAAGGAGGAATTTTCGTTTTGCGCTTAAATATATTACAATGCCTATATTCGAACGATATTTTCATTGGTTTAAAATGCTGCGGAAACTATATTGAAAAATCCAGAAGCTCGATGCGAGCAAAAGTTAGTCCACGTTAAATAAGATTATTTTTAAACCTGGACTTACTTTTACAACTTATTATTTATATTTTAATCGATGTTACTTTAGTTCGTTGAACAAAATATACATTTTTATGATTTAATTTTATTCGAATACCCAAAGAATAAATCTTTATTCGACTCAATATTTGTTCAAGGGTCACACTAAACTATTTTCAAAACGTTTCGCTATTCTTCAATAATAATAATGATTATTATTATTATTAGTTTATTGAACGAAATAATTGTTGCAATACAATCTAATTTACACTTATACATTTTTATAACGTATTAGTTTTAGCATATTTACTCGCCTTTTAAAATTTCGCACATATAGTTTACTCCTCATTGGCTTATAAACTAACAATTTTTACTTAATTATGTCATTTGATAACAGTTTTAACGTTCACATATAATTTTGTGCTTAACGCTACTCGATTTTTCACTCGCTTAGTTATTTACTTACCCTTACGCTATTAAAATAAAATTAAAGTAACTCGAAATTGTCGTATGATATTTAATCGTATAAACGAAACAGCTGCCGTGAAAATTTAGTAAACTTTAATTTTTAGTATTTAAGGTTTCTTTTTCAAATTTTATATCTACGCCATAAGTTTGAATTTTCTTTCTGTATCTCGCTATAATATTTATTCATTACGATTTTGCAAAAAATGTTGAAAATAAAAAACTTTTCAAGTTTACCGTCATTTTACGATACGCATTGTTACGATGCACGTAACATCCGTATGCATACAAAATTTACAAATGCAGTTGAAAGACGACGCGTACAAATTTAGGTAAGCCGTGCGTCTGGGCTCCTGGAAAATAATTGCACTGTTCTGTTCAATAGCGCAAAAGCGAGTACCACCGGACTTATTATTCGCAGATGGGGGGGCATTTGGAAACGATAATAAGTGCGACACGAAATGTTTGGACGCCGCTTCTTCGTACGAGGCAAACAAACAAAGAATCGATCTCGACTCGGTGTGTTGGCAACGCACACGTGCACACGATAAAACGCTTCGTGGAATACGAGCAAGTAAATCGCACGTCTTGGTGTCCAGTTTGAGAGCAAGCGCGGCTACGCAATGGGTTGCATATTTCTCGAGAGAAAACGTTTTCGAAAATGCGGAAAAGTGACTCGGAAAAATTGAAAGCCGCCGATTAGAGCGAACGGTTGGTTGCCAGCGATAAAGGAAGCGAAGCGAAAGAGAGGCGGCAAATATTGGAGCGCCTGAAAGGGTTGCGTAACGAGGCTCGTTACTCGCTACTCCTGCCGAACAACAATAACAATAATTTCGCATAATAGCGATAATGATACGGAGCAGAGCCCCTGGCTTACATCTGCCCGGGAGCGTCCGCAGCGTCGAGTGTCCAACCACAAACGCGCATCCCCGTCTCCTTCCGCCCCACTTGCTAGATCGATGGCCCGCGTATCAGCGAGCGGTGGTCCACTCTGCTGATTAGGCGCGGGGCTACGCGGGGGTGGGAGTCACCAAGAGGCATCTGTGCGCGTCCACGAGGGGACGACGGCAGCGCCCCCCTTGCGCGCGTGGCTGCGGCCGGACCGGATTTACGACTGCGGACGATCCTCGGGCGGCGCGGATCAGCGGCTTCTCGAGCGCCGACGACGACGACGGGGTGCCTTCGCGATAGCCCCGTTGCTCGAGAGGAATCCCGGGTGCAATGTGTTGCTTCAGCGATTCGGAAATGGCGCTTTGGCTCTTCGATTTGTAACGCAGCCTCGCGCACAGTTTGCTTGGATCCGATTGAATTTCGGATTTATATCGCTCGACTTACAAATCGCGTTCCTGTTCAATTTGTGCCTGGAAATTACTTCATTTTTTATCTTCAACCGACGCCGTGTCATTTTCCGAAATTGCGACCGAAGGACTGTTTCTGGCTTTGCCAAGTGGCGGGGCGAAAATTTTTCCAACAACGTGATACGACTACTTTTTCACGCGAGCAGAAAATGTATGACGTATTTATTACGCGAGCTGCTGGTTCTTTTACGATGCAAATTTTAAATTATATTACATTTTCTTTATTTGAATTCCAGTTAATTGTTATCTAAAAACTCGTTGCCCGTCGCAATTGCAATAATTAAAATAACACTGATGAATGTAAATATTTTCTGAAAATAATCAAAATCGGTTCTCGAGCTAAGCAATTATCTAGAATAGCAAGTGGTTGTGTTATTACGCAAAACTTTTTGCTCGAAACTAATGTTTTATATTCAACTGTTTTGACGGCGATTTGCCAATAACTTTTGGAACTAAAAACCGGTAGTTTTTCCAAATTTCTTTACTCCCTATCTTATTGCTATCATACGAGATAAATGCCTTTTTTTAATTTTAAAACTGTAAGCCGCAGATCCGCTATTATTAAACAACTTGATTAGGCTTATTGATATGCAAAATGTTCATCTTTTTATTACTAGACGCCTCGTGAGGTTGAGTCACTAAATCACGATTGTTCGTTCGGCCAATAAATTCGTTGTACGATCAATGTAATAGGAAACTTTATATGGATTACATTTTTAATCAATAAAATTTCACCTCTGTTCAAGTGTTAAAAAACTTTAAAAGTCAAGATATTGATTTATAATCACTTTATAATCGGCCATAAAGACGACGTTTACGCTTCATCGCGTATTCAACTAATTCGGCTATGTTCATTTTAATTTTGCTCTTTTTCTATTTTCCTTAATGATGAAAATCGACTTTTAATTACACTCTTTTAAATAAGCCAATAAATCAAAGATTGAAAAAGATTTGCTGCTTTACAACTGAAATTGCCATTTTTCGTTCGAAAATTTTCCACGAGTATCTTTCGGATAATTTGGAAATTTATTGATTAAATTATTTAATTGACTTAAATTTTAAAAGCAAACGAAGCTTCCATAAAATGTAAACACCTGACATTAAAATCTAGATAACAAATTTACCATTTATTTTTTAAATAAATGCTCGAGTTACGTTACGAAATTTTTATAAATGTAAGTATTTATTAGCAATTTCAAAGAAAATTTAACATTACAATTATTAATAATAAATTTTTAAATATTCCAAGCTGCATACAAGTTTCCATTGTAAAATTCTTACTGCACCTTACCGCTAATAATTAGTTTTTCAAAAATTCTTTTCTATTTTTTATAATGAATTAACGGGGCGCAGAAAAAACGCCAAAAAGGGACTCGTAACAAAGAAAGTTTTGCTTGCGTTTACCAACTAAAAATGCTTCAATTGCTTCTATCGAAAACCTATCGAATCAAAAAAAAAAAAAAATGGAGAAATGAATAGCACCAAAGTGGGTAGAGCATTTTGGAATTGACCCACGTAATAAGCTATTTTCCAAAGTACACATACAAGCACAGTTGTCATAAGTAACATCAAGCTTTCCGAGCGTTAAAAAGACTATTTGGCCCCAAAAAATAAAATACTACGTTATGAAACGCCGATGAAACCAATGCTCATCTGTGGCCGCCACATTAGCTGCAATATTTCTGCAAATCCGATGCGAAAAATGCGGTTATTCAAAAGAAAATGTATTCAAGCATGACTTGGCGCACACAGAACTGAAGCTTTAAACTACGAGTATCGCAGAAGCAATAAAAAATTGCTCAACGCGGTTTTTTGCAAGACACGGCGCACACTGTTTTATAATGAAACCATCAAGAAATCACTAAGCATAATAAAGAAATACGTATGAGAATAGCTTAATTTTTAGCGCATTTTACGTTAAATATTGACCGACGGCTATAACCTTCCCCCACTTTTATAAAAATAAATACCCCGATTGTTTAGCGCTTTAAAATCAGAACGACGGTCAAAGCTATGCTATAACCACAAATCTCGTTCGGTAAAATCATTGTAAACAATTGCAGATGTGGCAAGAAATTAAACGCAAAGCCGAACAGACAAAGCAGAAATAACTCAGCTGACTATTAAATATGATCATAAAATACACGTATGTACAATCCCTTACAAAGGAAACCCCCCATTTCTATTCTCTTTCCACATATCAAACAATATTGTTATATTTTTTTATTCAACAATTGTTTCGAACCGAATAGAGATGATGGGCGAAAGAAAGAGAAAAAACGAGGAAACAGGAATAACCCAATGCAGATAAATCGCGTCGCGTCTACACGCGCGCACTCCTGCATCCAATTTCCACACACATGCGCGTTTTACAGTTTCGCACGAGCGTCGGATTCGCAAATATTTCTCGCGCGACGGACTGGAGTTTAAAATTTTTCTAGAGTCGCGGTTCGTATCAGGAGAACAGAAAAAGGAGCGCAACCGCTCGCGCGGCTCAGTTGCGTGTGTGTGCGTGTGTGCGCGCGCCGCCAGCGAACGAGAGACGCGTCCGACGCAGCGGCGCTTGGGAAATTACAAAAGCGCATTCCGACGCGTGAATTCGCGCGCGCGAAACCGGGAAAAACGGGAAACTCGCCGTCTTCTCGGTGTGACGTCACCCGCGACGGACGACCACCCGGTCCCTGTCACCTTCTCCCACACCCCTGCGCAACTATAACGACACACACACACACACGTACCCGCGCTCGTGTCGAAAGATCGGAGGCTGACGCGTCCGGGGAACTCCGGCTCTTCGCGGATTTTTAAATTTTCTAAAATTTATCGGCGCTTGCTTATTCGACGGCATTCGCCGAGTCCGACCAAAGCTTTTCACGTCTTTGCGGATAATTGGAGACGAGCGAACTCTGCGTCCTCGAGCAATCCGAACGCTTCCTAACCGAAACTACGTTTATCGGCGATTAATCGAGTCAACCTCGGATACGATATTCGGGGACGGTTCGGGTGCCGCAGTCGAGTTGCGGTTAAAGAGGGACAAAAGCCTCGTGTAAGTGACGACGAGTGTGACCGGGAAAGCGTCAGTAGCCTAACGTCAACGGGCATACTACGCTGTCTCACTGGTTCTCGTCCGATCACCAAAGTTAAGCAGCATTAGGCGCGGTTAGTACTTGGATGGGTGACCGCTTGGGAACCCCGCGTCCTGTTGACTCTCCTCTTTTGCCTTTTTTTTCTTAAATTATTGGTATATTTTATAACAAAATACAGAGTCACAATTTCAAAATCATCGTGAAAATAAGGTATTGAAAATGTCAACGGGCATACTACGCTGTCTCACTGGTTCTCGTCCGATCACCAAAGTTAAGCAGCATTAGGCGCGGTTAGTACTTGGATGGGTGACCGCTTGGGAACCCCGCGTCCTGTTGACTCTCCTCTTTTGCCTTTTTTTTCTTAAATTATTGGTATATTTTATAACAAAATACATAGAGTCACAATTTAAAAAAAACATTGCGTGTAACTTACGTTTTTAAAATCAAAGATGATTAATGTTTTATTCTTAAGTTTGTCCACATTATATAAATTATACAATTGGTTAATGCAGAAAATTATATAAAGCTTATTACTTGAATTTTTATTTTAACAAAATCATTTAGTTTCGTCAGGTTGCGTTGGTATAATAAAAACGGTCAACAAGCAGATTCTAATCAAATGCTTTAAATATACCAGCGAAAACACAACATTTTGTTAGTTGTAAAAAATTATAAAAATTTATAAGCATAGATAAAGTGTAAATCTTACACAATATTAATAAAAATTTTTGTATTCATGAATTTCTTACAAGTAAGAAGGACTTTGGGTGCAGGAATCGGATGTAGGTGCATTTCATTGCATTCTTGAAGAAAAAACAATCATTCGATTTACTTATGATTGGAAAAAATATCATCTTATATTTATAATACTAAAGATGCCTTCAACTCATAAACAAAGTTATCTTGAGAAAACGCGAGTGCATCTGTTTTTATAAAAAAAAAATCGCTGCTCTGATTGATCGTACGGAAAATTTTGCTATATTTACATTTTATGATCATTATTATCGTGTTATCGAAAGCCACTTTATGATCTTACAGGCAGGTTAGAGCCGAGAAAAATCCGCACTCTTGAGAATTTGATCTCAGATTTTCCCATCCCGGAATTCAATCCATTTCGTTGAAGCGATTTCGAGTTACGCGGTGAATGACGTTCAGATACCGGAGGCTTCGTGTGCATCTCGATAAAACTCCCTTCAAAAAGTCCTAACTCTGAGAGTTTGGGGGTCACGCGTTAAACAAACTATGAACGATACCGTGATTTGTCTTCGAGAGCGGAGACAAAAAAAAATTTTGTCCCCGCAACAACAACAACAACTTGTTGGCGGTTCCGTCCGAACCGCGCCTTGCAATGCGCCAGGTGCAAGTGCAAGGTCGATTTTGAAATTGAAATAACGACCGTGTATCGTGTCAGCGGTCTTGAATAAGTTGCGAGCATGGAATGCGACTTTTTTGAACGTTGTCTTTTGGCTCTGCTCCGGTGCTAAAAATCGTTGTAAATCAAAGTAAAGGAACGAGCGGTTGCCCCGGGCAGTTGCAACGCAACACCTTCTGCAGTCCTCGTCGTTCGTACGTCGATTTATGCGCAAGAAAGTTCTTCTTATCGCCTTTGCTAATAAACCATTCGCGATATCTAAACGCTGATCTCGCGCGTTTATCTTCTCGAAATGCTCGTCGTTTCCGAATCGAAATCAATGGCTGTTTGTTAATAACGGATTCGGACTTTCTTGCGAAAGTCTGTTGGTTTATTAAATCGGACCTTGACGAAACTCGGCTTCAATTTGTTCACGCGAGACTTTATCCGTTGCAAATATAGATTTGTAACGGAGGCAGAGGACTTGTGCGTTGTCCCGAATAATGCGCACCGCTATGTTGTGCAGTTGGCTTACGCTCGTATTTTCAGGGATTAAACTGTCCCAAAGCTATTAAATATCATTTTATTTTTTTATTTCCTGCTGCGCCAAGATAAACTCGGGGCTTATTTTGTTACTTGGAGACTTTCAAGTTTTATTAAATAATTCCGTAGAGCAGGTCTAGTTAATTATGCAAATGCGCACGGATTAATGCGCATTTGCGCGAACGAAGATCCGAAGGAATTACACGCCGCGATTTTTGCACTGACCTGCGCCAATGTTTGATCGGGCGCAAAAGAAGCCAAAGTGCTTTTGGACATATCGCAGTGGTTGGAAATCATAAAGGCCGAGTCGAGCATTTCGATGCAGCCAAGACGTTCGCTCCTCGACACCGCGAATTTTCCGGCAACAATTCGCTTACCATTCGAGCAAAATGGCGTCAGTTTGTTAAATGTATTTGTCATCTCTGAAATATGCAATCAGCGATCTCGTCGAGTGCGCGTCGCTTTAAATTCGGAGAACGATTTTTCGCCGAATAAAACACAGGCGTAACGTTTGGTTGCAGCGCCTCTCGAATTGCAAAGGATCTGACGCTTGACGAAGCAGCAGAGATTGTGCATTAATCGATAATTAAACAGCAGCCACCTGCTGGGAAGGCGCGAGAGTCTCGTTTAAATTTACGGTCACTCGATATATTTTTCAGTAATCCAAGTATTGGGAGTCGATCAGCGGCTTGCGATAGTTAAACCCACGTTGCGCCGCGTGTTCATTCGGATTTACGCCGATAAATAAAGCAAATCTCGCTTCGACTTTGTAATTAAATTTGTTCCTTTTTCTGTTTCAGGTAAGTTGCAATTAGCGGGTAACGACGAGTGATTATCGGCATGTAAGTTTTGACGCTAAGCGGTTAATTTATTTTTGCGGCACGATGAGAAACACTCAACCTCCACCTGTTTCGTCTTGCATTTTCTCGCGCCACTACGATGAGCGAGGGGGGAAGGGGGAGGGAAAATTCGAGGGGAAGTTGACGCAAGCGACGCGATATGATTCGAAAAGCGAGAATAAATAAAAAACAGTCGTTACATAAAATTGCCGGGCAATAAAGTCATCGACACGCTCGATCGGTCAACTAGAAACGGGGATAAGCGTAAATTCAGCTCGAGTTTTCGAATAAATTACACATTCGTCCTCGCGGCGGCTGTTACACCGAAGCTATCCGAGACAAAAGTTGTAAGTTAACCGATTCGTTTCAAAATATCATTTTCAGCTCATTTGTTACTCGCGCGCCACTCGCAAGACTGCATCGTAGAAAGTAACGCGCCTCGGTGTGGAAAGAAAAGTTACGTCGGGTGCAAAAAATCGGGCGGCCGGTGAAAATACTTTCGAATGCTCGTGATAAGAATCGACGCGTGGCCTCTCATCTCGTTTCATAAATTCGCCGCCGCCGCCAACTGCGCATGTGCGCGCGCTATCGAGTTTGCATTAGTTGCAGGGGCCTTTCGAAACCGACACTCGATCCGATTCGCGTGCTTATTTGAAAATCGTAATTGCGGCGCGTCTAATACGCACCTGCAGCAGCCAAATTATGAACGCAACAGGAGCTGGAATCGTCCAATTTTGAGTTTTTGGCAGCTTTTGCAACTCTCTTGCAGCGGCCAACGCTAACGACGCTCCTCGAGTGCAATTTATTGCAAACAACGTTATTGGAATCTTGGCTCGAGCTCGAGTAGTTTGCATTCGGACTGCACCGGTGCAAAATGCGTCCTTCATTTTTCATCGTTCGCCGAAATTCGAAATACTTTCTTCCGCCGCTCCGCGACCGATCAAAAAAGCGTTTGCAGCGATTTCGCCCCGAAACTTCCCAATTTAATCTGTCGGCGTCGAAAGCCCCGCGAGGTTCGCAAATATCATCGTTGCACGCGAGCAAATAAAACGGAGGAAAAACTTTTAACAATGTCGCGGTGGCGAAGTAACGAGGAGCTTAACGCGCATTAGATCAAACTGAACTGGCGTTCGTTACGCGCCGACTTCCTTATTCGGCGGCCATTTTCGGCCTCGAGATCGATTCTTTAAATGCCGACTTGCAAGAGAATCTCATCAAGCCACTCGGCGGCGAACGTTTGTGCTCGCGAGGTTTTTCCCGGCAACAATGCCTGAGCGCATTTGCCTCGTTAAAGGCGCCTTCTAAAACCGTAACGCTCCTTCGCAATAAAGTCGGCGAGAGAACAGAATTTTAAACGCGCGCCCAGCCATTTCAAGACTCGACGACGCGACGCGTAAACAAGATTTACAAATGCACTTTTTGCCTCCCTCGCCGGCAGTCCTTGATCGACGTAGTGTTGTATCGGGCGCATCCGATCGCGGCTTTCGGAAAAATCGGGACCAATAATCGCGCGAGCTTTCGCGATTGTGTTCGCTCGTGATTTATGTGGCGTTGCGGCCTGTGTAAGTCGGTGTTCGTTGCTAATGACGAGCGGCACTCGCAGCCGCAGTCGGGGATTTAATTGGCCGATGCAAAATGGACGACGACGCGTGCCGTTAGGACTTTTCCGGCGGCCCATTACAGGAAACTGCCCCGTCAACTGCGGTCGTGCAATTTCGCAATGCACCAGATGCACCCAGTGCGCGCTCAAAAAGAGGAGGAATGCCACTGCAGGCGTCACGGGGAAAGTGCTTCTGTCAAATATCCCGTATTTCTCGGTCCTCTTTTTCAAAATTAGCTCGACACGCATTGTTCCCGGTCCCGGGGAAAGTCTTTTCTAAAATGCTGCTTCGCGCGTTTAAGCGTCGTTTTACGAGCTCCTTGTCTTCGCGAAATTAGATTAGGCAACCCGACCAACTGCTCCTTTCGCGAGCAGCGCCAGGTGCTATTACTCTATCGCTCGCTCTTTCCTATCTTCGACTTTTTTCACTCGCGATTTTCTTGTGCGCAGGCGTCCGCTGCTCCTCGAAGCGAAAAACATCAGCGGCCCAAATTTTTTGCTTTTTGCAAACGCGCCAAAACGCAGCAACTAGCAGCGCCGGGACGAATGTGGGTGAAACTCGTGAACTTACGAATGTTATCGCTCTTAATAATAAATGGCGTTGCGCGTATCTCGGCTCGCTACTGCCGTTTCGATTAAGGCCCCGAAGCGTGTCGCGATTTAAGTTTTCGTTCGTAATTCGCGGGCGCGCGCGAAAATCAATAATTTCAAAAGTCGATGTCGTTGGCTCGAAGATTTACTTCCGATCTGCTGCATTACACTAACGCGCGCAAATTCGCCATTCCGCGGATTCCTCGGGCCGGAGGAATTCGCACGCGTGAGTGAGATAACCGCGAATTTGAGCGGCAATTTTTCGATACCGAACGCCGAGACAGAAGCGAAACCGAGCGATCGAACACCGAGATGGCGCTTCTCGTATCCGGATTATCGGGAATAATTCCGCGATCCCCGATGATAAGCGACTTTCGCCTCGACGGCCCGAGTGAAACCTCGAGGCGCGTATTAAAGATTCCGCGTGGAAAGTCGGCGATAGTTGAGTCGTTGGATCGAGGTTTTGGTTCCTGGACAGCCGGGGAAGCTCGTTCCCGGAGAAGACGTTTCCTTTGTGGGCTGCCCGAGTTCGTTAGCGGATCTTGCGAATATCGCTTTGCAATTATCCGATCCTAACGCCGGCATTCCTGGTCACGCGTTCTCAAATTTAATTATCGCTCTAATTGGTTGGAATCTTGTAACCCGATGATGCACTTGCAAGCTTTTAATTGGCGCCGGTGGAATTCGTTTCTCTCGGAAATTGCCGATTAGAAAAAGTGCAACGAAAGGCCGAGACGAGCCTTAATCTCGGATTACTCCGCCATTACGTTTATGAAAAGCGTTATTTTGCGCCGTAAACGTGTAAGCGGATCGACTTGAAAAAATTTCTGCCTTACCTTCTTCGCTTATGTCTGTATTGATGCGCGAACATTTTTCATTCCAACCTCCAGTGAATTTATTTAGTAGACAATCGCGATACCTAATACCTAATTCTGTCGAATGTTCTCCGCGTTCTTATTTTGTAATTTGAACGAAAATCGGGATTTCAAAAAATCCCTTTTCCGATTGTCAATAGTTTTCTAGTATTGTATTCCGCGCCTCGTTTCTCCTGCGCATCGTCTGAAAACTTCGTTTACTTTCGAACGAAAAGCACTGCAATTCTTAATCAATTTAGGTAGTGGTGGTAATTTATCGAACAATAATACATTGTCGTGGTAAATTTGTTTTGCATAAATCGTTACATATAAGCATTACTTCTTTATTCGCATCTTAACATATACATATTATATATTTGCATATTTGTCTCGATTAATTGAAAAATATTTTATCATTGTCATCGTACATTGCGTACAAAATGTGAATGTAAAATATTTGTTATTATTTACGTATATAATATTTATCGATTATAGTTATGCTTCTTTCATATTTATTTATACCAACAATTAAATCTATCTGTTTTACTTCAACGAGATCTTAAGTATTGCATCGATTGTAATTACGCAAATCGTTAAATATGCACGAGTGAGGAGTTTTTTGCAACTGTCATTTTTATCGTTAATAATACGAATGCTGGGAAAACGGCGATCGAGACAAATCGCCGACTCAGCAATACATAATATATCCTCGTCATTAATAGCAGAGTCTGAGTAAAATACATTTATATAATGATTATTAAACTCTCGAGTTAAACGAACGAGGCAGAATCCGCGCGGAAGTAAATCAAATTTATTAAATATTTGCCGCTCGAGTGATATAAGAATTGCTCTAACTTATTTTTATCAAGAAATTACTCGGTACGAGTGTTAACTAATCGTTCCTCGTTTCTACAGCTGTAATTATGACTAGTCATTCTTTCGTCACAGTTGCAGGAAGCATCTCGCGAACTCCTTTTATTTATAACTTATTCTCGCTATTTCGATTAGACCGCTGAAATAAAACGAATTTTTATTTTCTATCAGTGGCCTCTTAACCGAGGTGCGCGTGCGCTTACGTACGTACGTAAAATTAAGTTGTCGATGTTGCAAATGTATTATTTGATCGATTGAAAATTTCTCAAAAGTTGCGCCCGCAGATTTATTATGCAGAATATACTCGTCGAAGCGTCGAGGAAATAAAATTTCTACCCCTAGACGGATTAACAATCGAGGTGGTAAGTAGTGTAGGTATGCGTATGTATAGTTAAATTTAGCACCGAGAGAGAGAGAGAGAGAGAGAGAGAAGGCAAAGGTGAACTAGAGAATTTGTAATTTCGATACGACGTATAAATTTGAGTCTAGAAACGTTGTCACTTGGATTTTTCAGCTTGGAATTTCACTTGACACCAGGAACCTATTCGTCGCATTTCAAGTTGTACCAGTTGCAATTTACATTAAATGCAATACATCTACGAGCAAGTAGTGGTAGAGCTAAGCTTATCCGTAATTAAAAGGTAACGCGATGTATTTTAATTTTTAATCCGCACTTGCCGACTGCAGAAACTTTCGGTGCGTGGCCTAACGATATTTTAATTGTATTTTCTGAAAGGAAATTCGTTTGCGCAGTTTTGAAATTCTTATAAATAATTATAAACGCGCTTATTGCGGCTTTTGTTCCGCGGCGACAAATTTTGCCCCTGAATAAGTTTTAGGAATAATTTCTCGAGCTGACCAAGTAATGAGCTAAAAATTCTTTACCTTTCGGACCCAAGTGAAATGGAGGAACGATCGAGACTTCGCTCAATTTACTTTTACTCGCTTCTTTAATTTTAAAACCGTCCTGTTTAGAAATCTGTCACTATTTATTTTTGATTGCGCGCAATCAAATGCGAGCGAGGGAATCGGTGCGCAATTGTTTATAAGTTTATAGTGGCGTGTGATAGACTGAACAACTTATAATGCAGAAAAAGTCATCGATCATTCTGCCAATTAAGATTGTATACATTATGTCTCGAAGGCTTTTGAAATAAATATTTGACGTCTCAGTTCGCGGCAATTATTCGTTTTACAATTTACCGATTCAACTGCGAATAAATTGTTAAAATACAATTCTTTTGATAATATACTGTTTTAGTAGAGTATCAGTAGCTCTTCAAATTTTTCGAAGTTACAGTACAAAAAGGCTCTTCCCGTATCTCGTCGCCTTGAAAAAGTGATTACGAAATCAATAAACACGTAGGCGTTGCAACTTTTACAAGCAAATCCTCGCAAAAATTTATTTGCTTTCCGATACTTTTGCACTTTTTAAAGAGTGATTTAAAATTTTAGGTGGAAAATGGCTCGTCTCGGCAATATTTTATCGTAAATTAGAAAAAACCGATACAAGCATCTTTATTTAGCATCGAAAAATGGAGGGATTCGACTCGGAGATGCCAACCGCTCCAATACCAACAGAGAATTCTTATTTGTTGCAATCTTCGAATCCACTGGGAAACGCACACATTATAACGCACGAGAAATTGCACGTTTTCGTTTCCCCGACAATATGCAGAATAATATTTCGCTCGTTAATTAATAATCGATTGATCGTTAAGTAATATTTAATCGCGTTACACTCGCAAATGGATCGCGATTTGTCAGAAGGAAAGATCGTGTAAGAACTTTTGGCTTGTTAGGCTCTTTAAAGGAGATTACACGAGATGAAAAACGATCGTGTGAAAGGCAGTTGTCCAAGGGAGAGCGTGAATTCAGAACTCCGATAAGAAGTTGCGCGATGGCTTTTATCGAGTACAACAACGCGAATTCCTAGTTGTTGGCGCAGCGAATGATACGTTTCAGTTGGGAATTCTGAAAAATTCGTCGAAAACCGTTTCAGCCACGATCAAGATCAACGACTCGGCAGCGATGAGACGGACGCTGCTTGATTTACCTGCTCAGCTCAACGACGTCAGAAAGGGAGAAACTTATCAGTCGCCAACAGTTGAAAAAATGGCCTCTTCTTCGCCGATCGATCCGAAGCTCGAGTGAAATCGATAAAGCTCCTGTTCAAAATGGAGGCTTCCAGTTAATCGGATGATCCGTTAAAGCAGAGCTTTTCGCGATAATACGATATTCCCCATTCGAAATTGGCATATTCGCTAGTCTCGTTGCTGCTGTTCGTTATAAAACTGACGTGCTCGAGCAAACGATAGGCGTGTATAAAAGTGCGCCATACCGATTCGCCGATTTTATTTAATCAGCCGCTTGTTTCGCTGTTATTATGGCTAAAGAAGAACACGTCGATAAGGTTTTGGCCGCGTCTGTCGGTCAATAAGACCCTCGGACGGTCAAGGGCTGCTTGAAAAACCCGATTGTTTACCATTGACAAAAAACGCTTGCCTTTGCGAGTAGTTTTTGCTGGGTTGGTTAAAAACCGATAGCCGCTGCGCCACATTTTATTTATCTGCGCGCAAATAAATTCCAATCGCGGCGTTCCGGTTCAATATTAAAATTCTAATAAGAACCGAACAACGGCCCCCGAGCCTTTATTAATGGAAAACACATTTTTATTTAAAAAGCCAGAAAGACGAGCGAAAAGAATAATTGAGGTAGAATCAAAGCAAAGGGGCGAATCGCGTTAGAATTTTGACGAGTGCCAGTCGAACAATTTTACTCTATGACTAAATCGCGCGTTACACGTTAACAGAGAGCAAGTAATTAGGGTCACGTGACGCCTAGATTCGGTCGAATACAGGTAGAGCCGACCCACTCGAAATTTCAGTGGCTGGCATAATTATTCGGAAAAGATGCCGGCGAACGGTCAAACTAGGAAGCGTGAAGCCGCGTAATTTTACATCTGGACAACAGCGAACGCGAAAATGCTGCGCCGAATTTCTTCCTTCTCGCGGAGCAAAGTTTACTACCAAAGCGACATATGGAAATTGCGACTCCTCGATGATTATTCCGTCAGGCTACGACTGCAATTATCATCGGCGAAATAAAGGTTGACGGGAGTAAAGCGATTCGCCGATAAATTTTCGCTCTCGACTGCTACTTTTCAATAACGCAAGAGTCGGGAATTAAAGTTAAAGCGCAGCGACTCGACCTTCTCTCGGCGAGGAGAACGCTTGGAAATCTCCGTCTCGCTCGAGAATGTCAACGGAAGCAAGAGGGAGAGAGAGAGAGCAGAGGTGCATCCCTCGCTCTTAACGACTTGCTCGCGTTCCACTTTTTGTCCTGCCGATTTACAACGAAATCCGACGAACGCTTTTCCGCGCTCAAGTTGTGTTCGTTCAGAGGGAGACGCGGAACGTAACAAGTGGTTAGCCGACACGAGCCTAAATTCGCTTCTTCCAATGTCATCACGGGACCGACGATTTCGCTCCTCGAGCTGAATCCAATATTCGCAAATTAAGATCGAGCGTCGGGGTAAAAGGAAGAAGGGTATTTGCGGCGACGATCGATGAATCGTCTCCCTCGGAAAAGCCCTTGTTTCGCAATGCCAGGAGAAGATCTTCCCGAGCGACTAATTCAGCGAATTAAGAACGAACGAGAACCAATCGCTGCAAGTCGAGTCCGCCGTTTGCGCAATGCACTCGCAATTAAAGAATCCTGGGAAAAGCGTCTGGATCTCGCTCGTCCCGGAGAAATTCCGTCGGAGTCTCCGCAGGTGGAGAAAAGCGAGCCGCGAAAAATCGAAAGCAGCGGGTATTCGCAGGCGTTGTTGCATCAGCGCAGCGCAGCAGCAGACCACCGCGAGAGAGAGAAAGCCGCTCGGAAAAACACTTTCCTGGATGCGTCTCAATTACGAATGCACGCGTTCGACTCGTTCTCTCGCTGGCTTTTATCTCCGCGGCTGCATCTGCTTCTGCTCGGAGTTACGCGCAGCTCGATTGCCGATTCCTGGTGCACGCAACCGCAGCGGTTCGGCGAAAACGAAGACCTTTTTTCGGATCACCGGCTGCCGATCTACTCCGTCGTCCGGAGCTTCTAGACGCCGCGTGGATATCCCGATTGATGAATGGCGTTTTAGCGGCGAACGGGAAACGATCCGCTCGTTAATTTCATTAATTCTTCCACAAATGAGGTATTTGAATAGTTAATCCGTCGATCGGTCGGACGTTTTTTACTTTCGTTAATTGGTAATTCACCATTCGTTCGGGACTCGCGTTCTAGCGATTCGTTATTACAAAAATGCACGGGTTGGTGTGCGGCAAATTGTCCGAGTGAGCGTTGCGACGCTAATTTTCGGAACTCGCTCCACGCGAAACGTCATAGCGAACGAAGTGATTTTTGAAAATTACCGTCCAACTGAACGCTGGATCGTAAAAAAAAAATCACTTTAATTGTAAAGCTGTTTTACGGCGAGTAATGCGGCACGAGTCATTGACTCGCGAAGATTAATCAAATGTCGTGTTTGACTCTCCCGTTGTTCGAGATTTTCCATCGAGCGGATATTAAATTTTATTAAACTGGTTGAAATTTTATTTCGTTGCCGAATGCCTCTCTGCCGTAAATCGCTCGAATCATTTATGCCTTGGAAATCTTATACTTTGATTGTGCGAGTGTAATTCTGCAATTATTCATATTAATGAGCAATTTTCTTTTCTTCCTTTTTTTTTACAAATGACAAAGTTAATTACGAAAGGTCTTGGCAGGTTTTATGGCTGTGCGAGAGAAAACGAGATTAAGAAGATTTCCAATCGGCGTTTTCAATCCTTCTGTTGCAAAATTTCGCGCTACGATTATACGCACACGTGTGTCGAGCCGAGAGAGGGGAGAGATTATTATCCCATTAATTGCGTATTTGTATAATAAGCGACGGGAGTCGTCGTCGTCGCGTTATTTCCCCCTCTAGCTGCAAATAGTGTAATAATACACTCGCACTTTTCCATTCGGAGCGGCATTAGCGCCGTCAATCATCGGGGGCTTTTCTATAAAAGACTGATAATGATAGTGAACAAAAATGTGGGAAGCGCGTGAGAGCAGCGCGAATTCACTCGCTCCTCCGGATTTATCAATTCGACCTTTATTCGGCACTTTAATTATTTTCACTTCGCTATGACGTCGTTTCGTCGCTTATTCTCACGTTCGTGTATCGCGACGCCCGTCGACTGAGAATTTCAATTCAATTCTGTTTAGAAATTTATCGCTTTGTTCGCGAGCAAATTGACCGGATATATCCGACTGAGATGCATTTACATGTAAACGATAATTAAAGGTTCGCCCAAGTCGAGAAAATAAAACATTCGTTTTCGAGTTTCAACGTCGCGTTAAATTATTTACCTCCGCCACAAGCTTTTACCAAATTAATATTTCTATTTACGACTTTGAATTTTCTCGAGAGTTTATCCAGAACTTGGATTTCGCGCCGAGCTCCTGTACACGTTGTATAAGTGGAATTATCATTTTCCATCTCGTTTAGCATTTTCAGTAAAAAAGCAAGCAATGGTATTTCTCGTGTAATCTTTTAAATTATTCGTAACGACGCCGATGCACGGGATTAAAAAGGCAACGTAACCATTGCGTTTGAAAAATAAAGCAAACTCCGAGCTTTTTTACGTTATTGCTTCGTGCAAGTAAGCAACTGTCGTTGATTCTTTTGCGCCGTGGTGTTATTGGATTATTGTGATAACCGCCTGATTTAAAAATGGTTGCAAATGTTAAGTGGATAAAACAATTTTCGGTATTATCGATATTTTTCTGATTTCTCGATTCGATGTATCGCTTACTCGTCGTACACGTGTGCGCGTACACTTTCCGTGATTTTCTCCGAGTGGTTTTATAAATAAAAGAGATACTGTTCTTACGATCCGCGTTTCGGTTTAATTTTGGCGATTGGCAAAAAAACGAAGAAGTTTGGCGTTCTTATTAGAGTTGTTGGACTTTGGGAACTTCCCGGAGCCTCGAATAACGCTTTTTTAAGATACGGCTGTTTCCACATATCGGATAAACGAAAATACAATTAAGTTAGGCGAGAGGGAGTGTAGTTTTACGTGCTTGAGAGTTGGCTGCTAGTTGAGATAGAAACGAGAGTTTTCATTTTAAGCAGAGAATCGAGGCTCTTAAAGGCCGTCGAGTTAAACGATTGCGTAAATAATTGATTCCTTAAGCCAGAGTCTCGCGAGGCATCGGCTAATCGAGCAATAATCACGCACTAATATTGCTTAAAAGTGCAGATGCTGTCCGCGCCGATAAAGCGGAGCCGTGGAAATTCGAGGACCCGAGCTTAATTTAGTAATTTTGAGATTAGGAAATTTGGCGAGACGTTTAATGCGGGACGAAGGTGTTTTTCATTTGTGTCGGCCCGAATAATTTCGCTTTATCGCAGAGAAGAGCTAACGTTTACGAAGAACCTTTTCCCGGGAATCGAAAACGTAGCGAAACCGTAAGAAAAGGAATAACTTTGGATTCCTTATTCCTCTCGGAGTAAATCCTCTATTCTTTTGCGATCACGTCACTTAGAGCGGTTCACTTCATTACGCTTTTCCGTCTCTGCTCTTCGTCACATCTCGAATTCCTGTCCCCTTATCTTTACCTGGGAAACTCGATTGTGTCTGCCCCCCTCCCCCCGGGCACTCCAGACAAGCCCGAGCGAGAGCACGAAAAGAGATTCGCTAAATCAAGAAACGCGATCCCGCGTACGCAATTACGTCCAACGACATTTTGAACTTGACGGTCGACGCGGACGACGGGATCGGCTCCCCCCCCCCCACCCCCACCACCTTCCTCTTGTTAGGAATTGCATTTGCCAAGGGAGCGGAGAATTTTGTTCTCGCAAATGCACTCGTACCTCTACATAAACTCCGACGAGGAATAATCCGAGGCGAGTTTGTCGGCCCGGGCGAGCGATTATTTTCCGTTCGCCGCTTTGTAATTAGCGCGCGAGCGAGCGGCGCGCATTCGACGAGTATCTCGAACGAGTCTATTAACGGAACCATCAGGACCAGGATTCCCCTCGGGCTCCCTCGGGGATATCCTCGCGTCGGCGCACCGGAACGGACGCTCCTCCAGGCCATTAATTACCACAACTCCAAGGCGCGAGGTCGCAATTTATCGCCTCCGATGTTGCGACCTTCGCGACATTCGCGACGCTCTTGGCTAAGGCAAAAGATTGATAATGTCGCGCGCCGACTGTTTTCGAAGCTGCCAAATAGGCGGGGGCGTTAAAGGCAAATAAAGGGCGAATCACCCCCGCGCCGTTACACGCGCGTGTTTAGTCAGACACCAAATAACGACGCCATCAGTTTTTTATTGTCTAGGAGCCCGGCGGCGCTAAAATTAGCGATAATAAACGGTCTCCGCAGTTTTTTCTCCCTCTTCTCATCCCCGCGTTAACGAGCCAAATAAAAAACGGGCCCCGTCGTCGATGGGCGTGAAAGTTGCCGAAATTGCCCGAGAGGCGTAAAATCATTCTCGGGAACGATTCGCTCCGAGACTGGAGGAGCAGTCGCAATTAGGCGGGATTAGAGTGAATTTTTACTCTTCTCGCAATGTTGCAATGTTGCAAAAAGCCGAGGCATTAGCAGGAGCCTCGAGCTCGCAATTATTCAACGCTAATTTTTCTCCGCGAGTAATCGGCTTCGACTTCGCTCGTGTTCTTTCGCCTCGTTCGGCGAGCGCGCCAAGGCGCTTTTCAATTTTCCATTCGCCGCTTTGTGCCTCGAATAATCCAGTTTTCACGAGCTTACCGCGCTTATTAACATTTAATAATGTGTGCGTTTACATTTGCTATTATAGTTCCGAGCTTCGGCGGCGCAAATGTAAATAGCGAAAAGCGGCCGGGGGCGAGCGACGGAAAAAGTCATGCGCTCTGACGGGAAGTCGATAATCCCTCTGCTTTTTGAGCTGTCGAGGAAAAAAATCAATACGGTTTAGCCTGTAAGAGCCGAATGGGTCTGTTTTTCCGATTTTCACCGTCGCCTTTTTTAAAGGCGAACGCTGGCGCCTCTTTTGCAGGTTCGCGATAAATTTCTGATTAAATTCATCGCGGTTATCGAAGTATTGAAATTGTTGAGAAAGTGAAGGTAAACTCAATTTCGTTGCCCGGGAAATCGTTAACGTCTCCATCGAAAATTTATAAAATTCATTACTAAGTTACGTATTTCAATGACGCCGAGGCTTTATTTCGAATTTATAAGGGAGCCAATAAAGTTTTACGATTATCTCGCACGCGACTCCTAATATTACCGACGATTATAATAAACACGTACGTTTATAAGATATAAAAATCATAAACGTCGAATCGACTTTATTGCCTTGCGCAGCTTAGCATTTTATCAAATAAAGCTTAGGCACAGGAAATTTTCAGTCGGGCAACGATTCTTCGAAATATTTTTCAAACGAGTCGCGGCAGTTTCTTTAAAATAACGTAAAACTGCGCGAGATTCTAATTATACGCGTTGGATAAACGAAACGCGTTCTCTTTTAATTCCCCAGTAGCCTAAATGTGTGTGTGTTTGTTAAAACAGGCGCAACGCAGATGTAATAAGTGGAAATTCGCGATTAAAGTTTGTTATCATTGGAATTGACAAATTTTACGATTAAAAGAGCAACTGTTTGTTTGTGGGGGAAAATGTAGCTCGTATTGCGATGAAGATTGAAATTGATAAAAGTAGCGGAAATTAGAGAATGTTAAGGTTGCGCACCGAATCGCGTGGTTGTGAAAAGTAACGGCTGCCAACGCCCAAAATTTTAACGCAAATCATTACGAGCGCCTTTGAAAGCAACGCAGGCCGAATTTTCCGTCGAGAAAATCGTTAAAATCGCGCTTGCATTGTACATCGAAGTAATAAACTTCGCTCACACTTGTAGTTTAATCTTAAAATGCCTGCGAGAACTACTGGAACGGAAACTCGGCGCAAACAGAATCTCACTTTTTAACGAGCATCGCAATATTATCATCGTCATCAATATTTAACCGAGCGGTTACTTTGAGCGAAAACTTTTTTATCTTCGAACGCGACTATTTGATGGAGCGTTGGTTCAAATTTAAACATTAATTTTCGATCCGAAAAATTGCTTTTATTGCGCATTCGTAGTGATTTTTAGGAATTCGGCTCAGCGCGATTAGATCGCCTTTACCTTAATTATTATTTTTTTAAGTATTTTTAAAAAGTATTGCGTTGACTGTTCAAGGTGAGTTGTGTGTTTCTTAAAACGGAGGAAAACTTGCAAAATTCGATCTGATGCCAAAAACTCGTGAGATAATGTTGACAGACGACGATATGCAAACGAACAATTCGTAGTTCAAACAGATTAAAATAATCTGAGTAGAGAGATGGATAAAATAGAGGAAAGTTACGGAGTAATTAGAAATTGTTGGCACAAAAGAAAACGGCTTGTCGAGTAACTAAATATTTCCAATGTAAGACGAGTTGTTGGCCTGAAAAATAATCGCAAAAAAGAAATTAATTTATTCGCAAGGGAGAGAAGTGTAAAAATGCTGCGGGAGGAATATAAATATAAATGTTTACTCTAGCGAGAACAACACGTGGGAATTTGAATCGACGAGAAAATATTAACCGGAAGATATAAAAAGGAAGTGCGTGTACGGAGCAGCAAAAGTTGGAGCGTTTCCCGGGCGTTTTCCGGAAGATCGTGAATTTGTTTTAAAGCGAACGAGAAATAGTCCCCGAGAGGCGGCGGCGGCGAATAAGAAAATTAAAAACGCGGAGGGGAAGTGTCGTAAAGGCCTTTAAAAACGGGGTTACAGCTTGAAATACGTATGCTAATAAGTGAGAAGAGAGGGTAAGTAAGAGAGAGTACGAGTATGCAAATGGCGCAGCAACGCAAAGAACGCCCGAGTACTTGGTGCGGGCCAATTTGGCCTCCGGACTAAAATGTTAAAACAACTCGGATTATTGTTGCATAAAAGTAAGAGCCGCAGCTGGGGCTTTTAATTTGTTTTCTTCTTTTTTCTTTAATCTTTACACCGAATTCAATGCTCGCGTTTGGTTTCGGTCCCTCGTTAACCGCGATTAACGTAAAAATACACCCTCGCGAGATTAATCCGGGAACGCGGATTGAAATTTGACGCCTTTCAAAAATAAACCCGGAATCTCGCGTTGTTCCACGTAGCCGAGTATAATTAGCCGAGAGATACAAACTCGCCGGGGCACGAGGATGCGAAGGTAGAACGCGAGCGCCAGGCCATGATTTAATTATAATAAATCATCCCGAAATAGACGCGGGACTCTTTTAAATTTCGACTCGAGCGATTTAACCGTCTCTCCTTAAACTTTAAAAGCCTTCACCTTCACCTTCTCGTTCCGGAGCAAATTCGCGGAGAAACGGCGAGTCTCGGACGGTTTACAGCGACGTCCCCCCGGAGCAGCCGACGCACACACACGCACAGCTGCGAGGGAGAGGCCCATGAAACTTGAATTTCCTCGACGTTATTGCGCGAACGACGCTTCGGAAATTCCTAAGATATTTCCGGCTGCAGTCCGTTTCCCTTTCTCTTTCCGCCTTCGTCCGCTGGAATTACCGCCACCCTCGGACCACCGCCGTAAACCCGCGAGCCGCCTCTCTGTGGGTGTGCGCGTGTGTGGCGAGAACCCACCCCCCCAGGGCTGACCCGCCTCGCCCCGGCCGCCAGTAGACGCTAGACAGCGACGCATCATCAGCCCTCTCAGCAGCTTAACCAACCCTCCGACTCCGGGAGTCGATGGATCGCATCTGCCAAACGGAATATTAGCGTTTCTTTCGTTTCGGGTAGTTCCGCTAAATATCCACCGTTCTCCCTTCTCTCTCTCTCTCTCGATGGAGAAACCGGGGCTGCGGACGCGGACTACTTGCTCCCCGAACTCGACTGATGCAAGAGTCGCAGCGGCGGAAACTATCCCCGAGGCTTTGGACAGTTTTGTCCTGCCGCCACTTCCCCGAGATGTTTTGCGAGACGAGCCATCTTTAAGGCTTCGAGGGGATTCCCGTTGTTATTTAGTTACGCTGAGCTTGGACTTTCTACGGTACCTTCGGCTCCTCGACGGTGGAGGGGGGGGGGAAGGGGAAAAACGAGCTCCGGGGAATCTCCGCTGCAGATGATATCGAGAATGGGCCGATTAAATGCTTTTTAACTGCCCGTCCCCGCCCATTTCTAGCTATCCGCAGTTATTTCCAATTATCATCTTAGCCTCTTCCGCTCTAATGTTTACACGCGTCAATTGTTCTTTGTTATACGCGGTTTCACTATAAACAATCGCGTCAACGCGAGCTCAACTAAACTCATTTACGAGTTTTAAAAAAAAAATCGTAGCAAGCGAAACGGTCACGGGACGCTAGCGATCGTTTCGTAACGGTAGTTCCTTCCGAGATATTTGAAAAAATTAAAATGGCGCCGTTCCGAGGATAGACGTTACAATAATAATTCCGAGGCCAAGGAGTAAATTAAGCCCGATATCGGATGCAAAATGCGCCTCCGTGTTTAATAAACGATTAGCGAGTCCGGCGTCGAGTGGCGGCGGGGCTGCTTTGATGAAAATATTCCTCGTCACGTAACGGAAAAATTGAGACCGCGCCGCTGAAATTTATGCCGGAGTACATTTTTACACACCTGGCAAATGCCACATAGGGCACGTCCTCTCCTGCGAGGAGGCGCTCACCTACAGCTCCGAGCTTTTGCGTGCGTGTGTGCGTGTGCGTGTGGGAGAAGCAGAGGCTCCGTGAAATCGAAAGCCGTCGCCCGTGAGCTTGCGAGGGAAAATTTTAGTCGACGAAACGAACGAGAGGGGGAAACGTTGGGCACCGAAGGGGTGGGTGCGTTCGAATTCCCTCCCGGATTGATGACTGTCCTTGACGTATTGGAAAGGAAAAGCGCGCTTTTCTTCGCTGCTGCATCGCTAATAAGCCGCTATTATTTATTGCCCGGCCCCCTCACCTCCCCCGCAACTGCGGCAGCGCACGCACGAATACCCAGCCAATCAGCACGCGGATTATTGGCTTTTAATTGATTACAAATGACGGTTTGATTGGCCCTCCCTCCGAGGCAGTCTCCCCCGACTCCCAACTCCTTTTTTCCTCCCCCCTACCCCGTGTGCGAACGTGTCTCTCGCTCTTGCCCACTTTGGATTCCGGGCTCGAGAGGGAGCAACGATCGGAATAATCGACGCACGGGCCAAACGTATTATCGCGGATCGTCGTAAAAACGCGCGCGGGGGCGTTTATTCGGCCGCTCGATTGATATTTATAATTTCCTACTTCGTTAGGGAAAATTTCCAGAGCGAAAAGTGCTTTCAGCGGCTTATCTTCGGTCATATTCCCGCCGTTATTATCTTCGAAATTCGCTCGAACTGATTTTGAACGTCAGCATCGGCGAGCTCCATTATTCGCAAAGCCCTTTTCGCGATTAAAGGGTTTCAGCGGCGCATGTCCGGTGATAATTGAATTGGATTTAAATCGAATACTAGAAATTTTACTTGGGTAGCAGAGGCCCCCTTTTCCCGGGGACTTGTAATTTCAAGAAACAGTCGCCATTGTTATTTTGTTCGCGAAATTTAAAGACTAAAAGTGCTCGACTATTTATAGTTTAACCACCGATAATTGAAGTTTTTTAAAGAAGCAATAGAATCACTCGATTTATCGGTTGCAATAAAAAAGACTTGGGTTTTTCACATTGATAATTGGACAAAACGGACAGTTGGTGTGAAAATTTGTCGAGTAGATTATTGCATTTTTCCTTGCGTTTCGGAAGCTTTTGACTGTCGAAAAAATCGTTCAAACATATTCGTGTTTGATATCAGAAGTTCTGATGCAACAACATTGATTCAGAGTGAACTTTTTTTATAAAATCTTGAATTTACAGGCTTAAAAATGTAGAAACGATACGTTTTCACGGCGACCAGAGCTTTTTTAGAGATGTGAAAATACGAGCCCAAACTGAGTTCCACGAAATGAACGACAGTCACGTGGGAAACTGAGGATTAAACAAGAGAACGCGTATAAAATATTCCATTTGATATATCGGCTTATTTGATGATAATTGTTCGTGACAGGGTCATTCGTCAGTAATTCGTCTGTCTGGGATGGAATAACGGCAAAAGCTTCCATCGCCTCTAAATCGTTAATATTTGTCCAAGCGAAGTATGTAATTTATTTAATTCAATGTTGCTCCTAGTCGGAACATATTGACTAAAATATATCGAGGCGAATTTCACGAAAATGCGTCATTTTTAAATGTTTCCAGCGCTAAAATATTGGAAATATTGAATTTTTAACGGCTGATAACGTAGCAACATTTTTCGAGCTAAATGTTTTTAGCTTCGTCTGTATACTTAATTGTACTACGACAGTTTTAATGTTAAAAAAAACTATTGAAACTATCTTGTTTTTTTTCAATAACTTACTTTATTCGTACCTCCCTTCTTAAACAAAATGTAAGTACGCTTTTATATCTTTTCATTATAGTAAAATTCGATCGGATTTAAGTAGCTTTAGTATGTGTGTGCTCCTTTCGTATATTAAATTTTTCACATTATGACTGTAAATCGATTTTCTAGCATCGACATGCATAGAATTATAATTTTTCTTTACATTATTTATATTACATTCACTTTTAGTCGTTATTATGGTAAAATGAAAGTTTTAAAAGAAGCAGAAAAATATTAGTAAAGAGGCTCTGTTAATGGAATGAAGACTATTTTCTAAAGTTCCACGACGATATAAATGTATTTTTGACGCATACGCACGGAATTTAATGATATTTAATCAATGCAAGTAGCAATGAAAAACTATGCAAACTAAACAGCCATTAATGTTTAAAACTATTAGTTCATTTTTTGATAAATAAACTAACAACGTACAGATCAAAGTTTTGTTCGTAAGCGTTTGCTCGAAAATGGTGATTTAATGAATACGTGTATTTATTGATAATGACGTCACTATCGTATAAAATATGATAGTTATATGTAGAATTTCGAAAAGGCATAAAAATTGTCCATTAAAAATAAAAGGCACAATTTATTTCTCGAATAACTGTTGACTCATGCTTACTACTAGTTTAAATTGTAAATTAAATTTTCAAATCATTGTTTTTCCTATATTTTTTGTTACAACTTACCTCATCACTACCCGTAACCAGAAATCCGAATTAAAAATTGAAAACGAAAAAAGTTGCAATATTTTACTAACTTTTATTATTCAATACGAGGATATAAATATTCAATAATTCGTGAGCCTTACAATTTTTTACCAAAATTCAACATGGAACCTTGTTTTTGTTTAATAACAAATTCTGTAATTAAACAACTTTTTTTGAAAAATCAACTTCTGCAAGCAATGTGTAACTATACTAATTAATACGATTTGTCAAATGTACATATCGATTATGAAATTAAATGTAAATTATGAAAAAAATATGGATAATTTGAATAAACACACTCTTATATTTGTTACATAAAATAAAAAATATCTTGCAGCTTTCTGTCAGATTACGTGTAGATAAATGCGTCTCTATAGTTATTTATTTATTAATAAAATTTAACAGTAGCAGGTCACATTTAAATAATGTTAAAAAATTGAAGAAAACGCAAAATGAAGGTAAAAAATTCTTTTGCAATAATCTAATCAGACATAACATGTTTTTACATTTTAAAATCGATATTTCGTTTAATTCGTTAAAAAAGACTATAAATAAAAACGTTGATAAATAAACGGAAACATCTTTCATAGATTAATTCTTTATTTATAGAACTATAATTTTTTTCAGATTAACTTAAGGATAAAGAGTTTCTAAAGTTTTACAGAATATTGAAAGAAAAATACCGCGTGTAATTAAATAATAAAATTAAAATTTTACAGTTTTATTTGCGAAGAATTTGGAAGCAATTTTTCTTTTTTAGATCGTAAATTATAAAAGGATTATATTTAGTATCTGACTATAAAAATTAAAAATTAAATTCAAAATGAATAATTTAAAGTGAAGATATGAATCAAATCAAAAAAATTTTAATTAATAACATCTATTCGAGTTTTATTTTTTAATAAAACGCGATGGAGAAATATACTATAAATAATTGAAAATTAATGGAAGAGATATAGGAAAATTAAAAAAATTTCAAAAGAAACGAAGTGATGCAACGGTATGGATATTCAGTAAGATATTATATTGAAGGTGAGTAAACTATCGATAAAAGTGTTTGATTAAACTAAATATTATAAAGAATTATATTATCTAATCGAAAAATCGCTTAGTACTTATAGTTAACGAAAGAAGAAAATAGTAGATGGTCGATGAATAATCAATACTGGAATAGAAGACAATATTAATGTCAAAGTATAAAATCGCAAAAGAAATAAAAAATTACGCTGATTCAATTGATGATACGGAGATGAAGATATCTTATAAAGATAACCCAAGAGATTTTATAATAATAAAAACTTAAACGTACAAAGAAAATCTAAATTTGAATTCAATTTTTTACTCGCGACGTAATTAGATTTTTAATATTAAGCAGGTAGTGATGTATACCAGTGTCCTTTCCTAAAATTCTTTTAACAAATTATTCTTATTTTTCGATACCTACATACATGAACATGTCGCTTCAGCTCAAATTTTGAGGAATAACGAATCAAGAGAGAGACTTGAAAATGTAACAACCCTTTGTTGTGAAATCAGAGCTCAAAACTGTTATGACAAAAGAACTCGCAACCAATCTGTAATTATAAACTTAGTCGAGTTCTGTTAGAGACGGTCGTGTGCATTACAATTGGAAATAAATGCTATTCGCAATGACACGTACGAGAGTAAGATTCAAGAAAAATTGCAATTAGTGTTTTACAATATTTCTCATTTCAACTGTGGATCGAACAGCAGAAGCCGTAGTATACACTTTTACGACTAACGCGTTACCGAATACATATTCAACTGAATATTTAAAAAATGACAGCAAAAAGTCAAATAATTTTTCAGTATCGCAGAACGATATTTTATTGGAACTAAAATATAAGGATTTTAAAGCAATTGAAACTATAAAATTGTTTCAAATTATAAAGTACATTTAAAACGTACAAAAATTACCTGCAAAACACAGAATTTGGACTTTGGTTCGACAATTTCTCAAATCATAAACCATGATGAATGTGAATAAATATTGAAATTTGCATCTCGGAAAAAAGTCTATAAAAAAAGAGTCTTTTAATAAAGAAATCGAAAACGTTAAAGTTTACGAAATAAACAAAAAACAAATTAAAATTTTGAAACATACAAGGAGATTATTTCAATGACAAAGTAGGAATGAAAAGTATACGATTAAAACGTCAAATAGTTAAATAAAGAAAAGAAACTATTCTGAAATAATTATTACAAATAGTTTCAAACGAAGATGGAAATAAGGATAGTCGCGTGTATCTTATCACATGAAGGCTTTTTACAGTTTATGTCCAGAAATATATTTAATCCCAGCACAATGGATACCAAAAGAATTGTTAATTGTCAGGTTTATTTGTTTATAATCTCCCGAAATTTAAAATTAAATCGAAAATAAATTTTAATAATAACACGGCTACGTGCAATATGAAATTGAAAAAGAAATATTAATTCGAATTTTTCGAATACGGGAGTATAAATTTTACGAACAACATAAAAACTATCAGAAGAAGAAACAATTTTTTGTAGAAACAGATTATTTAACCAATTTTAATTTAATTTAATCTTATTTTTCTAAAATAATTATTGTTCAATGGTTCGAATCAATTATGCTTTTGCTCTTGTAATTAAAATTTATGAAAATATGCGCCTGTGTGATGTAAATTGAAAGAACGACTACTTATTGCAAGTGACGTAATATTCTATTCTCATTCGCCAAAGTAAATAAAACATTTTAAGCTTGATTATGTGCAGTAATCAATCCTTATTTCGGGATTATAATTAGTCGATGGACATATAATGCAGTTGATTGCTGTTTATCAAATATTTATATTGTAAAAGAGAAAGAATAAATGGAACCTGATATTTTCAATTAAGCAACAGTTTATAAATGTTAGGTAACGATTTTAATATTTAGTTTGTACTATTGAATTATTAGATCGTATATTAAAAACTTGTGGAATATCGTTGTCGTTGCTAACAAATTTTCTCGCGTATTACGCGTACGTGTGCGTGTCAGCTTCGTTGTGAAAATTCTTCATAAACATATTCTGGCCATTGATGTGATTTTTCGCCTAAAAGTTTATTATTTAATAAGCAACTATACGTTGAAAGGGAAAGTTACCGTTTGTCACACAAATGGGACGATGAAATTAAAAAACTATGACATAAAAGTGATCGCAATTACCGTTTGATAACGTCAAACTTTTCGTTCTGTAAAGTTGTCGATGTTTTCCTGCGAGAATAGTGAGCAAATTATTGCGCGCAGGATAAAAATTCCAAATTGAATCCAAATTTTGGAACTTTGGAAGTTTCGAATTCGCAATGCTTGAAAGCTTTGGATGCAGCCTCGATTTGCTCTTAGACAGAGGCAGGCAAGTCGATCGGGGAGAGTTAACAGAGCTTTTCACTGATAAGGATTAATTAATAATGCAATATCGTGCTTTTAACTAAATGAACGGGCCGCGAAGCTCAGAATTCGCCTGAATAATCCAGGTTATGGCAGAGTTGTGCGTCGGTCGGTAGTAAAATGCACTATTAGCCCTGTGGCCCGTGCAATTTTAGGCAATTAACGAGGCCCAGAGCCCAATTCATCCCAATATCTAATCAGCATTGATCGGCCCCGAGCTTCTCAAGAGAGAAAGCCTGGCGCTCGCAATTAAGCACACACGCGCACGCGCACGCGCTTCTAGATTCGGCGCGGCTTTCCGACTCGCAGGAGACGACGGCCAGCGTCCAGTCCCTCAAGTCAATATTTGTCGCCAACAATCGCGCCTTCGCACTGCATTTGGTCCTTCGGATTAGCACAGGTGCGCACTTTCCCCAAAATGCTGAACGTGCCGATTGTATTTGGATAAAGCTCGGCTGCTCCGCAAGATGGCGTCCACCGTAAAAAAGCGAAACGCCAAAAAGGGCCGGTGCTCTTTTTAACAAACGCAAATTGGCCTCGACGTTTATCGCATACATTTAACTTGTGTTAGTTTATCGCAGCACACTAAGCCATAGAGATCAACGCTCTTCGCGTTTAGTTCCAATTCGAGTCGTTCACCGTTTCTTATTAAAAAGAAACGCATTTATTTGTCATTTCAGCATTTCACTTTAAAAATTAAAGTTATTATCAATGCTAAAACATCGACAGCCAATCTTACACTTTTTCCTGCAATTTATGAAAAATTCTTGGCTGTAATCCTAATTCAGTTGTATATTAATAAAGGCATACATCTCATTTAGATGACGTATGTGTCCGTCGTTGTCTGCGTTATTGTAAATGTTGTTTTTTTGCTATAAGATGCTGTGTTTTTATTCGACATTAACTAATTACCACATACGTGTGAAAGATTAGCGTGAACTTTAAAATTACGCGGTTCTCTGCTGCTTTGCAAAAAGTAATGAATTCACGAATATTTATTTTGCTGTGTACATCATCTGTTCGTCTAACAGAATTAATCGGTCGAATGTATTTACGTTTTGCATACATATTTTTTACAGCGTATCCGTCGGACATTTTAAAAGTACTGAACGACTTTTAGATAACCAAAATCAAAGTTGTGTGCATTCTTACTGCTCGTGAAAGATACGAAAAATGAATATTAGGAAAACTTCGAGACCGTCAACGGCTTTTCTCACGATTTTTGGAACGAATCAAAGTAAACAAGTGTAGACCTTTGCCTCGGACTCTGCTTCCTTTGGTTCAGCCTGTCTTCGCGATTTCCACGATTTGACTCTGGGGACGCGTGCAAAAGAGAAAGGTTGGATCGACTTGACGCAATTTCCAAACCTTTTTCCACGTTTTGCAACGTTTCCACGATTTCGCACGTTTAAATAAGGAAAATAGGTTTAGGTCGTAAAGTAAACTTCGAGTTTGTTCAGATCTCCGCGATATATGAGAAAACATTATTAAGGCGGTGTGCAATGTCAGAGGGCGGCAATAATTTCATTCTTAAACACCTTGGTTGAATTCCAAAGTAATTCACATGCGGAATAATACACACGCGTATAAAATGTCTGCGTTAATTTGCTTCTTACGTCGTAACACGACTATTGCATGACACGGAGGACATTTTCCTTGCGTGTTTACACGCATTATACGTGCGATGTTTTGCGAAATTCGCGATGTCGTGCACGAAATTCCGAGGATTAAGAGTTCGATTTAGCAATGAGAATGTCGAGATACTCTCTTGAACTTCCCAATATAAAGCGAAGATTATAATTATATAAGCAAGCAGAAGATGCGTCTCCGAGTTTGATCAGACTTTGGTTAGACTAAGATTGACATGCACCTTATACACGTATTGATACTGTTTGATAATTCGCAAACTTTGATTGGATATTTTTCAACTTTTCACCTTTATCAACTAATCATCTTCTTTAATTCATGCAATTTCATATCGGATCTGCCCCTATAGATTTTAAAGATTATAGGTTAACTAGATTTTCTATTTCATCATAAAACCCAATCTTTTATTTTTTGTATCAATTAAAAAACATAATATACCTGAAACTATTTACATTCCATATATTGTATAAATAGATTTTTTAAATACATGTTAAAAAAAAACTTGCATAACCTAAAAAATTTCATTAAAATTAACAGAAAAATTGTTTTTAAACGTTCCAGATCATCGTGAAAATAAGATATTGAAAATGTCAACGGGCATACTACGCTGTCTCACTGGTTCTCGTCCGATCACCAAAGTTAAGCAGCATTAGGCGCGGTTAGTACTTGGATGGGTGACCGCTTGGGAACCCCGCGTCCTGTTGACTCTCCTCTTTTGCCTTTTTTTTCTTAAATTATTGGTATATTTTATAACAAAATACAGAGTCACAATTTCAAAATCATCGTGAAAATAAGGTATTGAAAATGTCAACGGGCATACTACGCTGTCTCACTGGTTCTCGTCCGATCACCAAAGTTAAGCAGCATTAGGCGCGGTTAGTACTTGGATGGGTGACCGCTTGGGAACCCCGCGTCCTGTTGACTCTCTCTTTTGCCTTTTTTTAATTTAAATTCACGTTTTCGTGCTTTTTTAAATCACTTTGTTGTTTTTTTAATAAATAGTGAGACTAATTTTGAACAAGTTTTTTTTTAATTATCGAATATTGAAGAAATAATCCGAAAATTGAAATGAAAATAAATATTTTTCTTATTGGTATCGTGTAAAATGAATATTTGTGATTCTTCAAAGTTAGCAGTAATAATAGGTATTGTCATCATTGAAGAATTTTTGAAAACTCTTTTAAATAAAACAAGTATCTAAAATTTTTGTAAGCCACTCATTTAGATAGAGTGAATTAAAATTATTTTATAAAGTTGTCAATATATATACTTGCAGAAATCACATCTTTGGTAATACATGTTCGAGTATTTATAGAATCTTTAGATATGTTTTTTGTCAATTTTAATAACAAGAAATGAAAATTATAGATTTCACAACGTATTTTTCGTAGCTTGATCTATTATATAAAATTTTTTATTAATACAAATAAAGTTTAGCAGACACAAAAACATATTTTGAAAATCTCATCCCTTTCTGGGGGTACACACAAATCCAGGAAGTTGTGTAATCTCACGTCTTATTGTTAACGAAAATTTGTTAAAATCGATTGTAGCTTGGAATTTCTTTTCTCAACAGAACGATATTTACACAATATAAACATAAAATCGCATATTCCGATAAGCGCAAGTCCACCTGTTGTCGACAAGACAAAGATTTATAGTCGCGACATAACAACAGAAAAAGTTTTAAATAGTAAACGCTTGTGTTTACGAGTCCGCGAGCGTCGAAAGTTTTGGGAATCCAAGGGCGTCTTGGATGACGTCACGCGCGCCGCGAACAGCGAATGCTTATCTGTAATCAACAAAAGCGCTCGGTAAAAATTTCTAAATATCGAGCATATGTTTTTAAATACACCTCCGATTATAGTTACACCACCGAGACTCAATACTGACGTAGCTTCTCTCTCTCTCTCTCTCCCATCTCTTATCAACTTCGTCGGTTGGGAAATTTAGCGTGTAAAAGGCCTTTTTCCGCTGGTTGGGACGCGTAGGAGATTTTTAGAACCGAGTTGAATAGTTTAAATAAAATATATAATCATTGCGTTTTGGCGCCAATTGTTGGCTGACCGTCATTCCGAGTTAGCAACAAAGGCGAATGACCGTCGTTACAGTTTTGCGCCCGACTTACGACAAATAGTTGTCATCCGCTTCTCAGCGGCCAATAGGAATAAAGAAAAAAGGGGCGGGAGGAGAAATGGCGCAAAAAAGCGCGAGCGACGGTTTTTTTACGTTACTTCTGTCTCGAGTGCTATTATTATTATTACCTTGGACGAACATATTATTATCGCTTATCTCAAAAATAAACAAATATTATTTTTAAAACTAAGAACGTCGAATATTTTACTTGATCACCATTTAAATTTCTTCTTGCTACTTGGCAATAACAAATATCATGAAATCGAAAAATTGTCCTTTCTAGACGAAAAGTTTAAATAAAATAGCGTATAACCTTAAAATTTATATCTATTTATTCTACTTGGAATATATAGAGCGACTTGGAATCACATAGTTTTTTTTAAAAAACCGAAATAACCGTTTTCAGTTACGCACGTGTGTGTGTGTGTGTGCAAATGATGCAAAAAAGCGCGAGCGCCGGTTTTTTTATGTTACTTCTGTCTCATTTTTTTCCCGATCTTGGACTACTATTTAGTTGTTGCCGCTTAGTGTCACAAACAAATAATTATAAAAGCTAAAACATCGAATACTTTGCTTCAGCACCCGTTAAATTCCTTTCCTGACACTTTGAAAAATAACACCACCGTTTATCGATTCAAAAAACCTCAAAGCAAATTCGATTTCTATTAAAATTAGAAAAAATAATCTTTAATTGGAAGAGATGTTCGCGTGATTTTGTAGGTTAAGCGTGAGACTGCCTCGTTAAAATCTTCGTCATTATTTAAGGTCTCAGTTGAGAACTATTAAATATAGCAATTCGATTTCCAAACACAACTAACAATGCAACAGTCTATTACCAAGAAGACTATGTATCAACTTATGCTCCAACAGCGTGTATATATAGACGTTTGAGTCTTGAGACTTGGTCTAATACTTACTATCTCATGGCTACGGGATCTCCTTACCTTCGGTTTCCAGCAAATATGTATGAGCGAGAGTTGGTTGCTAAGGTCAGTCGATTACCTTTTCACGAGCTATACAATTCATGGTTCGTGGTTCTGTTACATTAGGTATTCGGCCATTTTCGGTTACTTAAATTCGCCGCGACAAGTCTTCCAAGTTTTTATCGAATACTTGGTTGCATTTTTGGAAGGGAGAGTTGCCGACAAACATACAGTCACGAGGTTAATCGGATCTGCGAGTCGATATTTGATTTATAAGCAAAATGCAAAAGTCGAAGAATCCATCGCGAATTTGGCGATAATGAAGCAAACGCACTTTGTTGAACAAAAATATTAATAAATTACTTAAAAAAGTGCGCGGGAGGAGCTCAGATGCTTCCTTTGTTCGATAGTATAAATCCGATTGAAGCGAATTACCTTTTGTATTTGCTCGACGAATAACTAGATTTTATCGCCACAATTTTAATAAAATATCTATAACAGTTGGACTAAATTTCGATGATCATTGAGATAAATTATACACAACTGATCGGATTGAATTAGTTAGTACCTGATTAATCTTGGCTGTGCCTTCAAAAGCGCGGCGCAAGCAGTCGCAAAAAGGCGCTCGTTGTTTAAAAACCACCGAGTCCCTTAATCAAAGCTCCGAGCAAAAGCTGTTACCGACCGAGTTTTACCCCCCTTCCGACATTTAATTTAATGCATATTACTGTTTCACGTGATATTTGGCGTACGGTTCGTTACTTTGGCTCGGACATTTATTCACATCGAGTACACATTCAGAGGAGCCCGGACGCACAAACGCACGCCGAATATCGCGCATATGACCTTCCGAGAGCCGCGTAACTTAGTTTATTGGAATTTTAATTAAAGGCTTATGTCATAAATGTCATACGTATATTATGGCACATTTAAATTCATTCGGTATGCATATTGCAAATATCCAAGAGGAATTCGCCTCTTTTACGGAAACGAAATAACCATCAAATAGTGAATAAAGGCCACTTCTCGGCCTTAATGCTTTGTAATTAAATAGTCGTTTTGACTATTTTTATATACATTTTTTCTAATTATTGCTCGGTTAAAGTCTGCTCTCGTGCTCTTTTAAATCCACTAGCGCTTCGTTTTTATGTAACGCTGAATTTCCGTAGCGCTGGATGCCATTTTCACGTATTTATTCTAATTCGTCATCAAGTATTCATAATCACGCGCGAAACAGTCTGCTTTCTCATAAATTTGTTTAGCCAATTTCCAAAATATCATAGAAACTGAAAAAATAATGCGGCGTTTAAAAATCAATAGCATTCAAGGGCTTCTGCTTAATATATCGTTATTTCAAACTTGTAATGAAGCAAATTAGTTTGGTTTCAAAATAATTTATCTTGAAAGCAACATTTATTACAGAAATTTGTTTTCAACAGTTTATAAAATTGATTTTTCTAAATTAATATATGGTAGAAGAAGAAAAAAATACCAAGAAAAAACTTTGGTCAAAAAGAAATTGAAAAATAAAGAAGCAACATACACGTAAATATACTCTACTTTTGTGCTTGTGATTAACGAAAAAGATTAAACAAAATATTTACTAATATTGTGCTATTCAAAATAATGATTACAATTACAAATTCAATGTAATTGCACTTATTTAGCATTTCTCATTAAGCGGTAAACTGTGCTCTGCTTTTCAATTCAACTGATAGATTGAAGGATACGTCGTGATCTGCTTACCATGACTTATTTCCACCGGCTTTTATTTAAAAACGAACTCGTGTCTAGAGAATATCGCTTGCAACTTTAACCTTAGCACTTTTTATTGATATATTATTTCAGATTAGGAATACACTAGAATTTGAAAATACTGTAAATTAAAACATCCTTACGAGTTTTAATTCGATGAAGTTGGAATCAGTATTATAAGAAATTAATTCTTATCATTTTTAATTACAGATTATACAATCTTAAAAAATTAGCTTAATTACAAATTTTCAATTTTTGAATATTTTCACTTTCGCCGGATATTTTTGTAATATTATCGACCGATAATATAAATCTGTAAATAATATAAAGTTACCATAAAAAGTTGTCAAATGTTTCTATAAAATAATAATTAAAAAAGTGTAAATTTTATACAAAAAAAGGCAAAAGAGGAGAGTCAACAGGACGCGGGGTTCCCAAGCGGTCACCCATCCAAGTACTAACCGCGCCTAATGCTGCTTAACTTTGGTGATCGGACGAGAACCAGTGAGACAGCGTAGTATGCCCGTTGACGTTAGGCTACTGACGCTTTCCCGGTCACACTCGTCGTCACTTACACGAGGCTTTTGTCCCTCTTTAACCGCAACTCGACTGCGGCACCCGAACCGTCCCCGAATATCGTATCCGAGGTTGACTCGATTAATCGCCGATAAACGTAGTTTCGGTTAGGAAGCGTTCGGATTGCTCGAGGACGCAGAGTTCGCTCGTCTCCAATTATCCGCAAAGACGTGAAAAGCTTTGGTCGGACTCGGCGAATGCCGTCGAATAAGCAAGCGCCGATAAATTTTAGAAAATTTAAAAATCCGCGAAGAGCCGGAGTTCCCCGGACGCGTCAGCCTCCGATCTTCGACACGAGCGCGGGTACGTGTGTGTGTGTGTGTCGTTATAGTTGCGCAGGGGTGTGGGAGAAGGTGACAGGGACCGGGTGGTCGTCCGTCGCGGGTGACGTCACACCGAGAAGACGGCGAGTTTCCCGTTTTCCCGGTTTCGCGCGCGCGAATTCACGCGTCGGAATGCGCTTTTGTAATTTCCAAGCGCCGCTGCGTCGGACGCGTCTCTCGTTCGCTGGCGGCGCGCGCACACACGCACACACACGCAACTGAGCCGCGCGAGCGGTTGCGCTCCTTTTTCTGTTCTCCTGATACGAACCGCGACTCTAGAAAAATTTTAAACTCCAGTCCGTCGCGCGAGAAATATTTGCGAATCCGACACTCGTGCGAAACTGTAAAACGCGCATGTGTGTGGAAATTGGATGCAGGAGTGCGCGCGTGTAGACGCGACGCGATTTATCTGCATTGGGTTATTCCTGTTTCCTCGTTTTTTCTCTTTCTTTCGCCCATCATCTTTATTCTGTTCGAAATAATCGTTTGTCAATAGTCACTAGTGATAAAGAGCTGATGAAAATATATCATTCGCCTGTGCGCGAGTATTAACTTCTTCAATTGACGACAGATTGATTCCGGATGGACGACGTGCGCTAATGTGTACTTACAGTTGGATATTTCCTTGATGTCCAAATAGGTGGGGAGGGGGTAAAGCTTAATTTATCGACTTTTGCCTGTCTTGGCTGAAAGAGCAAATTCTAATTTTCGAGACGTTCTGCGTCAAGCACAAAGAAGCTTTTATGGCTCGCGATAAATAAGTAGTTTTGTATTTATTTAGCTAAGCTTATGTTATTATTTCATTGAATATCATGAAATATTATAATAAATCATAATCACTTTTTAAATTCTAATTTCTCGATAATTTTCGCATGACAAAACAAGTTGTGCTTCTATTTTTTATATCATTTTGTTTGTATTTTTATAAACCTGTAACTAGTCCGGTATGTATAAGCAAAAAGGTATTGGCCCGAAAGTTTGAAAATGACGATAGTGACCCCGTGACACTTAGGAAACGCGATATAAAAATAGTTATCAGACGTCAAAAGTTGTATTCTGTTAGTTCTATGACATATTGAATAAACATATTTTTGTAAATGCGTGGGATAAATTTGCCGAACGGAGTAATTACTCTTTAATCATTTAAGTTTTTGGGAAAAAATGCTTTTTCCACTTGTATTTTTTCTATCAAAGTATTAATTCTTTTTAGAATTCGTATCGCAGGTTGAACGGTTGAGAAAGAAATTCGTTGAATAGTCGGAGTTTTTAAATGATAGAAAAGGCGAGTAATCGTCGACTCTTATGACATTTCATTAAACACGGCATTTTACACGTCTCCGAATTGAATCTCAGAACGACGAAATGTAACGAAAAAATGTGCAAGTTTCACAAAACTTGTCTGCAAGTTATCGAAAACACAGGAACAGATATATTATTGAGGTGACATTCGGGGATTCGAAAAAAGCAGAGGCAATAAAGGATTGGAGTCTAAAAATCTTAAATGCAATTTACGTAGAAATGTAAATGATTCCCGAAAAACGAAGTTTGAAAAGTTGTAACGATCAGAGGGTAAAGAGAAAACCTTATTTGTGTAACGCCACTTCGGCCAACTTGCAGCGCGTAAATAATAAATTCATCGAAGGAAGAAACGCGAAGTGGAGAAGGATGACCAGTAACCCCCACTACGACTACTGCTTTCTAACCTATAAAGTGGGTAGAAGCCGGAGTTTATCGGCAAGTGAATAATTCTTTACGAAAAGCACATGTGTCATTACGAAAAGCAGCTCAAGACCGTTGTTCGCTTTACTTTTATATTTTCTTTGGTTTAAAGTCGATAAAGAAGCTCGTGAGTTATTGTCGGGCACGTAAGCCTTCTTGGACTCCTTATTTATTGTCACTATTGTAAATAAATATTTTATTTATCTCTTCAGAGCCGCCCGTTTATCTTTATAATTATTAAATATATAACAATACAGCATTCGTAGGGCGCGGCTCGGTCTTTGTTCAACTGTTGTTCCAACTTTCGTTTTTATTGATTTTTACCGTTAGCGGTTAATTGTAAAAATATATTTAAAATTTTGATCACTGACGGAGAAAATTAGTGGCTGTTAATCAATGATAACTGACAGACCCGTCGTAATTACTTGCAATTTTTCAATTTTAGTGCACAAAGCGAATTTACAAGCCCTATGACGTAATAAAATTTATTTAAAAGCTAAATTAAGCTTCTCCCTTTTTCCGTTTCTTATGTTTTTGCGGAACATACGCAATAGAATGGTAAAGAGGAAATTGTTTCAAGGGTTGATTAAAATTTATAATACGATACTAACAAATATGATTAAATACCACCAAACCTTTTTTTAATTTTAGAGACGTCTAAGAAATAATATTCTTACCGAGAACAGCGTAACTTTTGTGTTTGGTAACATGTTGGCACGCGTGTGTATGTGTGAATGCTTGGTCGAAGCTGCAAGTACAAATAAAATCTAAGCGTGTGTCAAATGCTACTTTATTATGTTTAATTTTATACAATAAAAAAGTTAAGAAGAAAATGGGCGAAGCTTTTTTATAACCATTTGAATCTCGTTTTACTGTAACGGCGAAATCAATAATCAGTCGCTATTTGCTATCACTAAGTCTTTTTTAGTTGTAACGGAATTAAAATAAGCATTAAATTAACGAAGCAACGAAGGCGTATAAATTATGAAAAAATTAATTGACAAAAATTTTTAATTTCAACGCAACTTTTGTAGTTTATTTTTTTTAAGTAATCGATCGTCGATATAATCGAAGAAATCTCTAGGTCTTGCGTCCATTGTTAACTAACAAAGTTGCATCGTAAATATCTGCATTGCACTCGAGGTCTGGGTAAACGCAGCTGAAAGTTTTTCTTCGGGCTTAGACAAAAAGATTAATTTTATTGCATCAAAAGCGGTCAGCGTGCCGTAGTAAAGGGGGGGGGGCGACCTTGATGTGGGAAAACGCATTCGTAATTCTTCCGCTAGACGGGACGGCACCTGGTGCAGTTGCGTCGAGGGTTGATGCTGATGCACATTGATCGAGAGTCTGTTGGAGCGATTTTTGAACTAAAAGCCACACCTTTCGGATCAAAGGCGCCGCGACGCTAATGCAGCAGCAGCAGCAGCAGCAGCAGCTAGCGAAGCCAATTTCGCTGCATATCGCTTTGACTTCAATTAAGGCGGTTTTCCCGCAAAAGTCTTGCTTGAAAATTCGCCCCGCCATTAGCGCAGCGCTCACAAAGGAACCTCGACTTTTTTCCTTCCAATTTCGTTTCTATCGATCCGCAATTTCAAAATATACGCGATTTCTTTACAACTAATAATTCGATAGGCAAATTATCGAGCTGCTAGTTTTTTACTTGATAAAACTGCGATTTCGAAACGAACGAACTAATTCTTTAAAATGGTGGTCGTATCGCTTAGAGCGCGAATCACATCATGATTGATGAAAAATGGCGGGGCTCGGTTAAAGAATTGTAGCTTTTCTTTATCAAACGTGATCTTATTCTTAAATTGACGTATTTTACGGCCTGTTTCTTATCCTCCATTAGTCATGAGAGTAAAAACAATGTGAAGTAACAGAAAATCCTTTATTATTGGCCGACTTCAATGCACTTTCCATTTTTCTGTTAATTCAGTTTTCATTACGTCTGGAGGTTTATCGCGTAAAATAACAGTTACAGCGTGAGAAGTATTCTGCAATTTTTTTCGAAAATGCGATAATTTAGGAATTCGGGGAAACGATAAAAATCATAATTACACATGTACAGGTTATGCGTTACAATTGGGCAGAAGCGAACTGTTGAAGTTATGAAATTGTCCTGAATTACTTTTTGGAAAAATGTCGCAACGAACGCGAGAACTGCGCTTTATTTATTTATCTATGATTTTATTCGATAAGTTCTCGGAAAGTGCATTTTCAGTGCTCTTCGTTGCAATAATAATAACTGTAAATTGTACGATCTACGCGTGAGTAAAACAAAGGATCGATAAATATTAATAATACGCGTGTAACGAGTTGCAGAAACGGATTCACGAGCATTGCGTACGATTAATTATAAGGAGCGGAGTGTGAATACTGTGTGTTGGTGTGAGTGATCTACCCCTTGGAACGAACAACGAATCTCGGCGAGATCAAAAAGATATAGAAGCCACGAGTTCAGCCCTGGAATTCATTTGGTCTTACATCGAGTGCGCGAAGCTTCCGGTCTAGTGACGCATGTAACCTAATCTTCAAAATGTAATTAAATCTTACGAGTCGGCCCTTATGTTGTCTCCGGTTCAAGGTTAAAAGCAAAGCTCGTATTTTTAAGAAAGAAAGTTCAGGGTGAAATTTGAAGTCATCGAGGTCGGGCGAATATTAAAAATTGGAAGATCGTCAATGCCGGTAAACAATTTTATTACTCGATTAGATTTTTCGTGTCCATCGTTGCGTATTTTTAATTACAAAAGTCGCGAAAATTTTTAAGCGACATTTTAAGGACGAGCGTCGTTTAACAAACTCTCGTGTACCGAATGAAAAATAAAACTAATTAAACACGAACACTTGCAATCTATCGATCTTTTCAGGCTGAAAAAACTTTATTACATTCGATTGCTATTCTGTAGTGTACTTTGATACTTTAATTTATTGATAAAATTGCTTCAAAGTTTCCGCACTAATATCCAACTCAGTGTTCGGTTTTTATCAAAAAATGAGTCAAAAACATCGCTTTATTGGTTGGTGAGCTTCAAAATATAATATATTAGTGGAGAAAAACCTACTTTGATGTTTATTTTGATAACAGTAGCATAATTAATAAATCGAGTTGCATTAAAAGTTTGTCGCGAACATTTTCCTTCTCGCAAATTACTTCTAGAAGAATTGGAAGCTTCTAGAACTTCATTAATCGTGTCGTAAGTGATTATTTGTTTTCTCATTACCAACTTTTTCATTAATACATTTGCGAATAAAAATTGTTTTTTCTCCCAATATCGAATGTAGCAGTTCGTTCTACTTTACAGAACACCAGAATAATAATTTTGAATTAATTTCAGCCGAGATTGAGTTTAATTTTCAAAGTTGAACTTTTGTGTGAGAAAATTCTTGGCGTCAGCAAAAATTCGGTTTGAGTAATAAAGCAAACCAATTAGAAGGAAATCGCGAGTTATAATATAATCGAGTATTTGAAATTTATTTACGGAATTATATTTGACTAGGCAAAACACTTTACGAGCATGTGCGCGTTATTTACAAATGTTGCAAGATATAAATAAAATGACTTTTGATGGTGTAGAAACGCGCTATTAATCCGCGTAGACTTACGCATCTACGTAATAATCTCAATTCGATTAAAAGAGTATATAAACTAATGGCTCGTGTTAGAGCAAAAAACGAAGAAAATTAACGAGTGCTGTACCAACTTTATTAGTAATTATTGATTTTATTCGTATCAAGATAAAACATTGACAAACTTTCGTCGATAAAATTGATTAAACCTTTTGAAATTGCCTGATGCAAATTTGCTTTTTACGTTAATTTAATTACAATGGCGCAGCTTTGAAAATTCACGGCACGCGTAGCATTTTCCTCGGGAATTTCCAAGTGCAAAGTGTTACAAATGGAGAAAAGATGAAAATTCAGTGGAGAAAAAAAGTTGGGTAAACCATATTTACCGAACGAACAAAATGTTGAAGTTCGCTTGACGATAAAAATTCATCGCACACATTGTCGTTCGACTTGATTTAACACGCAAACTTTGTCGATAAAGATTTTCGCGAATATTAATTGTCGTCAGAAGATTACGAGTAAACGCGGTAAGGAAAAGCGAAAATTCATTTTAAACAAAAGCAACAAATAGATTACCGTCATTATCTACGAATTGACTCCACTAGGAGTTTATTACCATTAGTGTAACAAAATCGGTTGCTTTTTCATTGCTGATGAGATCAAGTTTAATATTATTTATGTTTCTAAATTTACCGATTATTATTTTCCGAGTTGAAGTTTACAAGTATTGACCTCGATGCAAATAGTTTTTAATCTTCTTGGGACTCGGATCAATCGATGTAATTTATTCGGTTTAAAATTGACAAACGAAACAAAACATCGTCGAATAGATGCATAAAATCTTACTCTTAAAGTCAGGCAAACTCGTCGCTTAAAATTCAACGATACGATTTGTAAATAAATTGTTAATCGTGGAAAAATCGTAGATCGCTGTATTTCCAAGTTACCTTGGAGATCGTTATTCGATAAAATTTGCCTGCGTTTCGAAGGGCATTTCGAGCGAGTGCAAGTGTGCAGTGGTTGCACTTTTCTAAATTCGCATTTCCAATCGAAAGTTTTTAATGCCGCAATTCGGTGTAAAAACGCCTATTATTAAAGAAAAAGCACAACCACTAAATTAACGTCTGCAGTTTGTTGAGGTAAATCATCGGTAATATTAACGAGATTAGTTATATTGATTTTAAGTGCCGCGCCGAGCGTAAAATTAAATTTTTCTCGGCGCAACGCCGCAAAAAGTAATACGCACAAATAAATTAGGACTGTTACAAGAGATTTGTCATTTCATTCTAATATAGAGAAATCATAAGAAAACTTTTACCAGTTTTACAGGCCATTAATCATTGCTGAAATGAAATTATTTAAAAAGGCAATGAAATTTTCTTCTCCACTCTTCGGTCTAAATATAACCAGTTTCTATTTCCAAGTTACATAAATAACAATTTAATCGTAAATAGCTCTTAAATGCCAAATCATGTCCGATGCGATAACAATAAAACGGGAGGAAAAACTGTTACTTCACGCGCGCAAGTTTACAACAACAATCGCCAGTTTGTGGTTTGTTAAATGCACAGTTTGATTCGAAAACACAATAGCGCCTGGAGTCGATTTAATTTACAGTTGCTCGCCTTGATATTTAGCGGGCAAAGTGACGCGAACGCATCGTTGCAGCAGCTGCAGTCGCGTAAGATGAAAATGATCGTTGCATAGGTGAGGTTGCGCTGATTTTTTTAAAAATCTCAAAAACCCCTGCGAAGTTTCCCGATTTCGCAATCTTCGTTCGTTTATTTAACGATCGCTTTTTACGCCTCACCGTCGTCGGCACGGCGATTAATATCGAGCTCCGCCAATCGCGAGCGCCTGTAAAACCATCGATATTTCCCGGTATTATCGCCTCGGCCATACGGCGGCAATTGCCGAGTTTCAAAGTAAAAACGGAGCTTCGACAGATGTTGCATCCGCGGAAAATTTCACTGCAATTACAGGAGCTTCTTTACAGGCTCGCACTTTTCGTTCCCCTAAGCCTGGGATTCCGTGAAAGGCAAGTGACGGCCTCGTTACCGTCACCACTTTTGTTCCCGCGTCACAGACTCGATCTCCGAACGCATAATTCCTCCCTCTGGACCGGCGACGTTTCAAAGCTCTCGCGGCGTTATTTTACGCTGGCGGGGCTTAAAGCGCGTAACGCCGCTTCTGGTTACAGCAGTTCGCTTTATTAAATGTAAGTAACGGCTGCATTTGGCGCTGCATTTAAAGTAATACTTTGGGCGCCGCATTGTTCCCACATGACTTACGCGTCTTTCGACTCTTTTGTCGCCTCGGATTAGAAACAACCAAACATTGTATCATTTTCTAAAGAGCTTTGGTGCTTTCCTTTCCCGCGACTGGGAAATTAGTCCCCCTTAACTTTAGCTCTCAAAGCTGCATTTTACAAAATTCCCCAGGTGCCAATTCGCATCTTGTGAAAACCCGATTAAAATACCGCGAATAAAAGTCGCGTCCGCGTTTTAATAATGCGACCGATCGACGATCTTAGCGCCTCGGAGTCTCGATTTTATTATCCCGCGTGTAAATGTTGTATCGCTGCTTCGGCTAAAAGCATTTCGTACCAGCAGACTCGGTTAATTTTACTTGTCAGCCCTGATTGGCGTCCGCGTTAATTCAGAAAACTCGGTCCTCTCCATCTCGTCGGTGCAGCGCGCGAATTTGTCCCGAAAACTCTTATGAAGACGATCCGTCGATGCGAAAGAAGGTCTTTAGCTCGAAATGCTGCTGCTTATCCCTCGTTGCAATTATATTTTCAATTGCCGATCGGAAATTATTCCCTTTCGGTGGAAGCCAATTATTTAAAAAAAAATACGCTGCGATAGTCGAGATTTATCGAACGCGATCGACAACCCAATTCATAAAACTCTTTAACTCTTTGTTCGTTGCGTTGTGTCGTAAGAACGGTACATGTGTGCGTGTGGCGCAGAGGCTGCAGACTGCAAAGGTCTTGGCGAACCAACGTTTCTCCTTCAATGCCATTATTTTTCGCTCCCGTCTGAAAAACGCGGGTGCGTGTGCGTTGCAGAGGCGCGAAACTATATGTTTCGCGAACTCGAAAATCCGCGCGTTCGCTTTTGCTCGTATTGAGTAGCAATGGCCCGGAAAAATTACGCGTAACATAACGCAAACTTTGCCTATTATCGCACGCAATTGCAGTCGCTGGCTGCGATATTCCGGCGCGTTAATGCAGGACTAATAAGCCGCGACAAGTGCGTAAACCAAAAGTCATTCTCACCATTAGAAGTCGCAGGCGCCGCAAGTAGGAGGAGGAGGAGGAGGAGGAGGAGGAAGGCAAGAAAGCGAGAACCCGCACTTCTTTTTGGTATTTCGCGCGCAAGTATCTGCAATTCAAACGCAAACTTTCTCCATTGTGTTCTCCGTTGCCCGGTTATAAGAGAGAAATCAAGCCTCTAGGAACCCTAGAGAGCGATAAATAAAAAGTCCTTTTGAAAAGATACGCGAGAGAGAGAGAGAGAGAGAGAAAGAGAGAAGCAAACCTCTGTTGGCGTAAAACGAGAAGCAAAAATCCAGCGAGTGAAAGAGAGAACGTAAACTCGCGCGCGAGGCAACTCGAGATATCTGGAGTAATTCTAGTCGACGGCGACCTAGACTGCGCGCGCGCGCACACACAGGCACAGAGGCACGTACGTGTCGTCATGAAAGTACAAGCGAACACGTGCAGCCGCGAGTGCATTTCGCGAACTTTGCCAGACAATAATTTCTTCGATCGAGTGGCCGACGAACAAGTGAACTCGCAGGTAACGCGACACTCGTTGCGCCGCTCGGAGCTCCAAAGCTTCTTTTTGACGAGAAAAGTAGACGAAAGTCCTCGTCGCCGTCGCGCTGCTGCTGTAGCAGAGGGAGAGGAGGGAGGCGATGCCTGCCGAACAAAAAAACGAGCGTAATCCCGACTACGGCGAATAAAACTTTTCGACTTTTCACGCATTAGGGATCGACTGGATTAATTGCACATTTATTGCTCGAAGCCTCGCGAAAATGTCTCTGCAGCGATTCGCAGTTGGTTCGAGTCGCTTGTTTCGTCAGCTCAACTTTCCGGAAGCCGCGCGTCTGTCTCCGAATTTTCCGCTCGAGCGCGTGGGCCGAGGCGAATTTTTGGTTGCCGCGCGGACAATGGCGCCGATATTGTTCTTTCATCTCGCTCTATCGCGATATCGAGTGTTCGCGACTCGTTTCGTTCGCCCCAACCGAGTCGCGCTCGGGCCGATAAAAATATTCCATTACAGTGTAAATATTCACTTCTGCTCGATTTGAACTTAATTGAATTTCGCCATCCGGGATGAAAACTGCGGCAAGAAAAGAGAAACGGAATCGAAATCATTCGAGATCATAATTGCGGCACTCGCACGTGCGGCCGAAATGAGTAATAAGAGTAAATTACTTTTTGCGACTATTAATAAAAAGGAGGCGGTAAAATTTCACCGGTTATCCAATTGCGGATTATTTGCAAATTTTTCGATCTCCTCGCGTAACTTAAGCGACTCTGTCGTGAGCTTAAATCAGACTCAATCAAGCAACTGCGTTTAATATTGCGGCTCTCGACTTTTTTTCAACGCGAATCCAACGCGGCTTCAACTTAACACAAACGCTTTTCCTTATTCGATTCATTTTCTTCCCAAACTCGCCAAACGCGCGCTTTAATCTGTGAAAAGTAATGATTTTATTAATTAACGACTCGCGAGTGTCAGTCCGTGATACGAAACGTTCGTTTCTCCGCTGAATAATATTTAAATCGCAACTAAACCCAGACGTGTGTCTGTCCTTTCTATTGCAGCAGGCCATTATGCTTTTTCCATTGCACACTCTCATGGAGCGATAGACGGGAGGTGGGGAGGCCGGGTAATTATTACGATCTTAATGCACGATAAAAACGAAGAAAATTGATACTTCGAATTTTCGTAATCTCGGGACAAATCTTTGGCAACTCGATTACATATTAATTAGAGTTTCCACTATTTATCGAACTCGTTAAATCGGCTAATTTGAATTACTGCTGGATCTGCATTTCATTGCCTTCGTTCCAAAGTTCCGGCTGCGAATAATCTTAGTTGTAAATTTAATTCGATCGCGCAAAGCCAATATTCGCGCGTCAACTTTGTTATTAGTGTTAATGTAATTGCTACTATCGCCGTGGAGTGAATATTGTTGGATAAGTACGAAGGAATTTTACGTGTTGCGTTGGGGGAGTAATAACGTTGATATTTTTTCATCTCGAAATGGTTTGTTTTCGTGGGCATCCGTTGGAAAAGCTCAAAGTATCCTCTTCGACATTTTGCAATATTTAATTTAACAACTCAGTCCTTCGTTAAAACTGTACGGTTTAATTAGCCTTCTTATACGTAATCATTCGTATAAAATAATCTACCGAAAACCGAGAAAATTTAATACTCCTGGTTCTAATAAAGACTCATCACCGAGTCAGGATAAACTTATTTTTTGGCGCCTTATTCGAGAATAAAGATTACGTATAACCGTGTGGAAGTAAAAATTCGTAGTTGTGTACCAAAGGTGGTGGTAGTATATTATTAATAACGGAAAGTAAATCGATGCGCGTAAGCGTAAAAGACGTATCTCTGACGAAATCAGAAGATGTTTCGCGTGCATTTTTTAAAAGAAAAATAGATCGAGGTAATTTTGAACGAAACCCTTTGAAATTTCACGAGGGCTTTTTTTTATTACAAGTGCCGCTGGTTATTTTTTCACTTATTGCAAGTAATGAAATAATCTTCGAGGCTCTTTCCCAAGCAGAAGATTAAGGTATTACGGGGGCGAAAAGAAAATCGCAACTTCTCGATATTTCTCAATGTTGAATACAGGCATTTAATAACGCGTGTCGCACAATTTTCGATCCAATATCTAAGCCTCGAACGATGGAAGAAGGAGTCCGAATCCGAGGGAAATAAAAATTCGTTGTTATTCGGGGTGTTGAAGTAAGTTCTGAAGAAGCTACGAAACTTCTTTTCAGCATTTTATTCCATTCCGTAGCATTTGTATTTACGTTAACCATTCGGTCGATTTGCTTTGTGTAATTCGAGACTCGTTAACAACAACAGCAATTCTCCCTGAATTTTAAATTCCGCAAGATCCTGAAATTCGTTCCGCCAGGAAAACTCGAGACACTCTCAGGGAGGACTAGATGGGCGCTGTTGTGTACTCGGCGCTTTTCAGTTAGTGTCAAGAAATTTTCTCCGGTTTATTTTGCGCGTCTCGAAGTTTGCGCGGACTGTTTTAGTTCCTTTGCACTTTAATGCGCTTCTGCCTTCTCTTTTCGGGAAATTTGTCGGACGGGTTTGGACTGCCGCTTAATTGCGAAATGTTGTTAAAAAATCATCCACGATTAATTCAAGAGTTTTCCGGCTTTAAAGAACTGCAGTGCCTTGTTTTCCCACCATGGCATTATCGACGTTTCCGGTTGGTGTCGGTAAACTTAAAAGTGCCGCTGCGTCTTCCCGATCGAGCAAACATTCGAATGAAAACGAGACGCGTGTGGACGTTGAGCAATAAAAATTGGCGAACGGGGCATTTGTCGAAATTACAGGAATTAAATTTATTGAGTTAGTAATTCTGGAGTGGCGATAGCGCCGTTATAAATTACGATAGCGCAAATTACCCGAGATGAATATTAAATGACTTAACGGTGCTCGCGACCGTTTAAGATAGCAGCGCCCAGAATATGGTCCGGGGGTCTCACACTCGAGGTTTTACAGGTTTCTTATCTTTAATTACGCGTGCGCGCGCGCGCGCGCATTTACAGGTTATCTTTATTACACGGAGAGCCGCGTCGTGGTGGCTCCTAGAATATTTAATAAAAGCGATACCGATCTTAATTGAATTTCGTACGAGCAATAATTATAACGTATCGGTCATTTCACTTCGCGGGGGGGGGGATTTTAATATTTATCGGAAAACTGTAATTGGGTGTAACGCGGCATGAGTCGTCGGATTTGTTTTACCGCGCAACCGTGACTCCGCAAGTTGTTATAATTAATCGACCGCGCGCGCTTGTTACTACAACGTTTATTAATTTAAATTAACATAAATTCATAAAGATGACGATGTACCGAACTTTTGCTTCGCTTCTCTGCGTTGGCGTTCGCTGCACGTATAACGAGCTGAGCTTGTAGTGTTGTTGGGCCTGACCATCCAGCGGCCTACAGTTCAATCGAATATTCAATTATTATTTTTACCGAAACGTTCGTAGATCGTGCACTGCGTATTTATATTTTACTACGACTGGCTCGTTTGGACTCGCAAAAAATAATCGGATTAATTTTTGCTTAGTTCGAGTAAAATTTTATTATTTATTCGAGGACTACTTGGAGCTCGTAATATTTTTTCTTCCCTTGCTTTCGTCTGCACCGAGCAACGAGTAATCGTTAGAATTTAAGGTTCGAACGTTTCCAAACGCGAAAAATGGCGAAGCCAGCGCTCGCAGTTTACAGTCTCTCGGTTTACTTTGTCTGTAAAGAAAAGGTACTCGCGTCGAAAAAATTGACACACGTCCACGGCTGTCGAGCAGAACGAAATTTCAAATAAACACGGCGATAAAACAGACTCGCGCGCACACGTGCACGTGTTAGCCACAAAATTTTATCACGGAGGAGTTAGCCCCGCCAGTCTAATTTGCAGCCCCGGGAAACGAGCGAATTCGGGACTGAACCGCGAAATTGCGGAGAGATTAGCAGTCCAGACGTCGAAACGGTCGAAACGGTCATTCCAAAAGAATAATGCTCTCGTTGCGGTCGTCATTGACTGTCGGGATACGCAGCCGTACGTGTGCAGGTGCGCCCGCGAAAAACATTACACTTCGAAACCGAAAGCTGCAACTTTGTTCGAAGTGCGCAGCCGCGAAGCTTTCGATCCGATTTTAGCGGCAACCGGGACAGAGAAAATACTCCGATTACAATTTTTATCCTCTCGCAACGAGCGGACATTTTGTTTTCATTCTCGGATAAATAATCGGTGATCTGTCGCGAAATTTAATCTTGCGCGAGTTGCAGCTCTCAGCGATTCGCTTTAAGCAGATTCCCGTTTCACGCGACCGAAGTCAAGCAAATGCTAAATATTTGCCTATATGTGCAAAGAAGGGAGGGAGGGGCATCGAAGAAGGCCGTGTTTCTATTCGAGCCAAATTGTCGTCGTAGCTCGAGCTGAGGAAATCAAGTCCGAGCTAATAGTAATGTAGCAGTGGAGGCGCTAACTACACACTGACCGAGTGAATCGAAGGGCGAAGGGAGAAACTTTTAAGGGTTCGTCCGCTTAAATGCAATCCAGCTGCAGGTCGCCATTTTCATCCTCGCGACGCTGCTTCGCGAGATGGGAATAAATTGGCTCTCCGGTCGAGCCAAGCTTTCCTTTGTAAGCCTTGATCGATCCTTCGAGTCAATAGTCTCGACTCGCGCGTCCTTGCAAACCGACGACATTCCTATTCCCCCAATCGGGGAAATTACAGGGAATTTTATGAAAAAGCGCGGTTACGCACACCGACGACAAAGAACTCGAGCGAAACCAGCGCGAACCTGTCCGGGCAGATCCGAACGCGAGAAAAGGGCGTTTTTTTCGTTGTTCCCAGCCTCTCGTCGGATAATCAAGCCCCGCATACGCGGTGCATATTTACGGCTGCGGTCGGACACGTGTAAGCACCTGGAGCCGCCGCCCCGTCGCTATTAAATTCGGAAACTGTATACTCGGCTCCCGTTAGAGAGCCACGGATTTTATAAACGCATCAAACTTGATGGCGAAACAGTATAACTCCCCTCCCCTCCCCCCGCCGTTGTAATTTCCCGGGCCGCTCCCGGTGTTGCGTTTCGAGCGCGAGGGAGGACTTTTACGCGTGTGCTCTTTTTACGCACGCAGTTATGTTTTTATGCAGATTTCGAGGGAGCCTCTGACTCCCCTCCGCGCTCCTCGTTTTTATATTAAAATTATTGATTTCATCCCTCGCGCAGCTCCTAACCTTCGCAGACACCTTGGCACGGGACCGCGAGTCCGATCATATGTTTCTGCGACGCCTGAAAAATAATTGCGAAATTGGTCGGGCAGCTTTCAAAAAATAGCCTACAAATCCCATTTCCAGTTTTCCCGCTGTTGTAAATAAAAACGCGGGGGTTTTAAAAGGGACGCGTTGGCTGGCCCCAAGTTGAAAGCTTCCAGCGCTACGATCATCGGCCGGAGCGCGATCTTTAATTTAAGTTGCGATTCAAATATCTGCGCCTCTCGGCGGATATATCGCGCGAAATCTTACGTCAAACTCGTAATGCTCGGCTCTCGCTCGATTTTGCACGGCGAGCGCGAAAAATGCAAAACGTTCTCTCGGTGCGTTTCGCTTACGTTCCGTTTTATGTAATACGCGGCCCGACCGAGTCGAGAGTCTAAAAATAAGTTGCCGAGTCCGGCTAAAAGGAAAATCTCCGACACGATATCGCGATAACGTCTCGGCGGAAGAATTATTCTCTCCTCGAAAGAGCAAAGCGACGCCTTAAAATTTGAGTTATCGTTTTCTGATAAATCGAAATCCTCTCCCTCGCACGGGCGTGTAAAAACTGCAGCCGAACGAGATACTTAAAATTTATTTCTCGTCTATTCGTGTAATCAAAATTTATTTCCGCGCCGTATTTTGCTGCTTTACGACGCGATCGCCGCGATTCTCTTGGGCTCGATTTTTAATTAACAAATCTATACTCGGAGAAAATATAATTTATCAAAGTTTTGTTAAGCAACCGAGCAAATTTGCTCGCGCCAACTATGCGAATCGTTAAAATATCTGGTTTATTTAAGCGCGTGTGCAATAAACTTTAAATCAGCGGTAAACCAACTATTCTCTGCTCTTCATCGATCGATTAGATCTTGTTAATGTTTATGGCACCGCAACGTTCATCCATAAAAGTGGAAATGGCGCAACGGCGAGTCCTGAAATTTCTGCAACTTCAAAGCCATCGATTGCATTAATATTCCAATAAACAAAGATATCGATCGGTTTTAAAGAATTTTGCGAAGAGGAAGTTTTATTTAACTTTCGAACGTCCTTTAAACTTTTAAGTCGGGTTTTTTAACGTCGTGGCTGCATCTTAGCGAACTGCACTCGCGTTTTATCTCGTCCAATATTTGCCGCAGACTTGCAAACGTTCCGGCTAATTTGAGACGCGTATCGGTTCGGATAAAGTTCGTCACGGTAGATCGACTATTTTCCCGATCGCCGATGCGAATTACAAGCTGAACTCTATAAATAGTTATCGGCGAGTCGTACCGGTCTTTCCGGCTCTTGAACTTGACTGCACTTGTCGCGGTCTTAGCAGCGGCTTCGAGTCGAATCCCGCAGCTGCCTCAAGGTCGTTGGGTAATTCGGTAATCGAAAATAAGCCGACGCCTTTAATAAAGTCCCGCCTTTTGACGCTGCTTTCCAAGCGGAGTTCCACAGTTTTTCCAAGTCACGTGACCTCGCATAATCCGCGGCTCGCTGTGCTCGTCGAGTGCTTTTTGCGCCCCGGTGCGGCTAAAAACGCACTCCGCCATTATTGATTAATCGCGTACACCTGTTTCGCGTTCGCCGCGCGGCGAAACTTTGATTCGCGCGTCAGATGCTTAGGCGCTGCTGCAACTCTCGCGGCTTTGCCTTCGGTGCGAGAAAATTTTCCATCTGGAATGAGTATTTGTCAGATGTAGACTTGTGTACCTGTCGAATGAACTCGGCTTTGTGCGCAGGCGCGTGTCGACGACACCTGATATTGTTTACGGACCTCAGCGGAGACACCAGATTATCCCCAATGGTATCCAATGTGTTGTTGCTGCTGTGCGCAACTAAACGTCTGCTCGTGGATTAGTAACTGGAGGAAATACAAACACTCGTAGCAACGGAGTAAATATAAAAATAGAGTCCGATTTTTTAAAACCGCCCTTTATCGTTTAAAGTAAATCGAATGAAAAGTTGTCGAGATGTAGGGATTTTTTAAAAAATAGCATCGAAAGTTTGAATAAACTTGCTTAGAAATAACGTTTTCCAAGTTGCCGAGCTTGATTTTTTCCAACCGTCGATCGAACTTTTTACAATTTTACCCGCTTATTTTAAATATAAAACTCGAGCTTTTCATTGCAGCATTTTTCGTTTCGAAGAAACTTTTTAACCTCGCGAATGCAAAGTGAAGCCTTGAATTTTTTTAAACTTAAAATTCATATTTTCAAAATCCAATCGACTGAAATTGGGCTAAACACATACCGATAAAATTATTTGACTTAAATTTTAGACGATTTTGCCAATAAAATGTACTATTTTTAATATTATCCTAATAAACAGATGCGTTACATCGTGTGTTAACGTTTTATATAGAAAAGCTATTTTTTTTTTAGAAAAAAATTGATAAAACTCGTTTCTTTTCCTCTAAAAACCCCTACGATCTTTCACATATCCGATTTATAATAAATAGTCGTGTAGTCACGAGTAATCAGTTCCCATATTTTCCGAGCCATTTTATGAGAATTTGTCGCTTCGAGGAAAAGATGCATTTACCGTGAAATAAAGCGCAATTATCTGCATTTAACTATGAGATAGTAATTAAAAGTAAAAAATATTTATCAAGGACTTGCGAAAATTTACGTATTGCTTTTTAAAGAGCAATTAAAGGTTATTTACGTTCGTTCTGCGATAAAAAATGGCTGTTGCTGTTAAGATGATCCAAGAATTATTATTAAACGGCACAATAAAATGTTTTTAATTACAAGCCATGTGCTGGTTTTTTATTTATAACCACTCATCTCGGCTGCTTAATTAAATAGTCGATTTAACTTTTGAATCTAAATAATAGACAGTGTAGCGAAATAGCGGAACCCTTGTAAAATCTAATTTACCGATAATTTACAACTTCAGTGGTTGGTAATAAATTAACGCGCTTCGTCCGAAATTTAAACAATAAAACGAGTAAGATTTATCGAACAAAAGTGTCGCTCGGAGACGGTTTTGGTAGTACAACGTTAACACTCGCGCAAATAACTTTTTCGGGGGGGGGGGTTAAGCGAAATTAGGAATTCCCTTTGGCTCCTCTCTTGATGCGCGCGCGCACATCTATTTGATTAATGAAAAATGGCTTTGCACAAGGATTTCATGGTTCGCGTCTTTCTATTTTTTATAAGAGGGAAACAGCAAGTTCAACGCGGCGCGCACCCTATTTTTCATCGTTTGCCTTTCCCGACGAGCATTATTGTACGAAGATTATAAAAAAATTATCCGCCGGGAAAATCGTCGGCAAAGTTCCTCCCGGATAAATTCAGCGGCGCGGGATTAAGCTTGGCTTTTCCTTCCCGAGCAACTGCAACTCCTGCACCCGCGGCTCGGAAAATATGTGAATAATAAAGCTCGCGGCCCGTCCCCGGAAGTGCCCCGATTGAGTCGCGGACAACGTCGTCGGCCAAAGGGCGAGGAGTTTGGGCGGTTGTCGCGTCGCTTGCCCACGACATAATCGCATTAATTGTCTTCCCGGAACCTTTCGCAGGGGCTCTCAAGCTAGCCGCTTTCCCGCCCCGGGATTATCCGCTGAAATGGAAGGATTATTTAATTTTTCGCTTTGCTCCGAGCGCTCGCGAACCGTTTGGAGCTGCGGCACGCATTTTGGTTTATTTTCGTGCAAATCCTCCCCTTCGGACTCGCGATGGAGATTTCAAAGTGATGAAATGGCCGAGTGCGACTCCGGTTGGAGCTCCTCCTGCTTGCTTTCCTCGTTTTCCGCGTCTAGGTCGTAACGCTGAACCGGATATCGACTCACGCACCAGCGATAGCATTTGCCCCGAATTAAAGTAAAATCTGTCGCATTCTCAGCCACGAGCTAAGCAGTTTATTAATTATCCTCGGCGGGGGACGAGGAGATAAGCTGCTTGTACATTTTTCGAATCTTTCGCGAAGTGCTTTAAAGAGTCGAAGAGCGAATCGCGTTAATTCTCCTTCCGTATTCCCATTGAATCGATAAGCCGCCGCGACTCGTAATTGCAGCAGCGACTGGCGATAAAACTATCGGCCCGAGTGCGTCGTTGTCCCCTGACTTTTCAAGACGGAAACGCGACTCTCCGATTTTTGCGGAACCGCCGAAAGAAGGACAATATTTATCCTCGGCAATGGCTTCAATTTAATTCAGTCGAGCTCTGCTATTTGCGTTGCCTCGCCGAAGAATATCAAGCATTATAATCTCGACGAGCCCCTTCCATTCGTGCCTTCGTATTATTATAATTTAATGCCCCGCGCGTTATGTAAAGTGCAGCAGCAGCGACGGATAAAGCAGTTGGTAAAAGGATATCTAATTGAAACGAAGAAAGAGAGAGAGAGAATGACGAGCGAGAGGGACAAATATAATCCCGCTTGCGCCACTTTACGAGCCTCGGAGTTATTCCGTGTAACAATCCGCACTTCCTTATGCAATTAATGCATAAATGATCGATAGCAATGCCTTTTATTACGCAGCGGTTCGCTCGCTCGTGCTTCGACTCCAGCAGCTGACGCGTCGATGCAACAACTCCTGGAGCCGCGGGCCATTGTTTCTTAAATATTGCCGTCTAATTACCCGTTTCTTCAATTGCTTTCCAAAGTGTCACTTTTGGTTAACCGCCAGATTGATTCCGAAGCGAAACGTTACGTTGCGATTACGAAAGCATCGCGCTTATTCTATCTGTTCTTTAATATTCTACGAGTCGTTGCCAATAGGATTGAGAACGCGAGAGGAAAAATTGCGTTGTTCTTCGGTGGGAAAGACAAATGAAAAAAAACGCTCGTCGCTCTGCAATTCCGGAGGATGATGTACATTTCTGGTGTTAAAATTGTACTTTGCAAATGTGTTGCGTCCCGAAGGATTCGAGAATCCGGTGGAGCAGCTTTTTGTCCTTAACCAAACAGAACCTCCTCCCCCCTTTGACGTACGAGGTTCGGTACGACTCAGGTCTCCGTGACAAAAAAGCCTCCCCCCTTTTACGGCGGAGGCAATTTACGCGTTTATACGCGCAGATGCATATTTTATCGCTTACGACGGTAACGAGAAGCCGAGTGGCATTGACGAGCAGCAGAGCCGCGTATTCTTCCTGGAAAAATTAGCCGCCAATATTTGCTTTCGCCAATTAAAGCCCGAAACTCTTCCCCGACGTCGAAAAAAGGGAAACTCGTCCCGTAAAGACCGAATTCGATGTCAAGTGTGCGCGAGGAGGCGGTCCACCCCGGAATTGCGAGTCGCCCGCGCGGCTAAAGCGAAAGAATCTCTCGCGCGCGCGTAATTAATTAACCGCGTGACACCGGGGGAGAATATCGACGTCACTCTTTCGAGCTCGAGGTGGCACTTTTTTGCAAGATACATCGGTGCCTAATCCCGGGAATTCGGTGGGCGCGATCGATGAGTCGGCGATCGACTCGATCTCGTTAACATTCCTCGCGCGTGTAATCGCAGCAGCGCAAAAGCAAGCCTCCGGGAATAAATCGAAGAAGCGACGAATATTACCAGTCCACTATGTGCTTGGAATTTTCCGAGTTTTCCCATTGCGCAAGTCTCTATTTGCCGATTAAATGTTTAAAGAAAAATTTCTGGCTCCGACCGACCGGATTGCGCTGCTCTCGAGCCTCTAAACTCAATTCTCGACCAAAAAAGACAAGGAACTCGAGTCGGTGTGTAACATAACGCGTGCTCGGGAGCAGCAGTGGAGAAAAGCGGAAAAAATTTCAAGGAAGTGCAAAACTCAGCTGCAATTCCGGATAATGGCGACTGGTTTTTCCTTTTTCGCTCGAAACTGTGCAAAACGAAAATTAGGAAATTAACGTGTTTTATCACTCGAGATATCGGGATGTGTTTGCGGATTTTAAAAACGCGCGGCTATTTTTACCGCTCGGGTTCTATTCTTAAACGCGGGCGGCGATCCTTTTTTGCCCTTCGAACCAACTGCAACGCACCACATGCTTTATTGTGCAACGCGCACAAACTTGGCATCGGCGATTTGGACTTTGTCAAACACAAAGTTCATACGCGAAAGTTGATTTGGCAGAATTTGCGGGAATTCGTCGTTTGATAATTCAACGCGGAATCCTGGCATCGCAAGACGGACGAACGACCGTTCGAACACGTTATTCCAACGCGACTTTCGGGCGATGATTCGTAATCTGCGCCCTGATTTTGGTTGAGGTTTACGGGCGCGGGCGAAAACTTAATCGGGCAGTAACGTTCCTCCTTTGGCGAGCGTCGCGCGAGCAATCGAAACAAGTCGAGGGGGCAATAAGATCTTTGGGAACTCGAGGCGAACTTTGTGCGCCGGCGCCGCGGAAAAAATTATTAACACGGAAAGCCGCTATTCCATTTGGTATTTACAATGGGCGAGTAAAGGATTAGTCGGGCTAAAAACGAAAACCCGCCGTCTGCGCCGCTCTTTTTTGCTTCCCATGAATCGCTTTCGCGAACTTACTCTTATTTGCATAAAACACGTTTAGATAACGGAAGACTTCTTGCCCATTGCCCGGCGTCGTGGCATTAATTTTAATTCAGCGCAGCCAAAGATTTTGCCGATGCAAGAGCTGCACGTGCTGTTGCTGTTGCTGCATCTCTCGGGCGCGTACAGACTTTTTCACTCCGCGATGTGGTTGTCCCCGCTTTTTGCCCGGCCTCGGAGCCTTTGTTTTTCGAATTTTAAAAGAAGCCCCCCTTTGCTTCACATTTAATTTGCGATTTATCAAATCGCAATCCAACACAACCTGTTCTACAGCTACTTCTGCGAACAATTTCGAGCAACACTCCTTCGCGATTGCGAACTCGACAACGTTTCTTACACCGACGCTGCATTATTGAAACAAATGCACGACGACATTGATAACTCGCAGCTTCGCAATAATTAACAATTTCAATTTCTACGACGCGGTCGTTTTATTTTTTCGCTTCGAGCCCTAAAAATCGGCCCCGTGAACTGTAAACGTCGCAGATGTAATGCCGCATACGTATACGAGAAAGCAATTCGCGAGTTTTTTTCTATTACGATTTTTCTGTCGGAATTTTGAGCATTGAATCGAACAACGACTATTCCGTTCTGTATTGCAAATTACGCGTAAATAATTACGTTTTATCAGTTGTCAAAACTTATCTCATCGTACGCAATTGTAAATCTCTGAAAGAGTATGAAAAATTAAAGATTTAGTTTTCATAAATGCCTGTCGCTACTCAAATTCAAAAACTGTCTCTGTTTCGTAAACTAATAAATTGACGACGACGTGCAAATTTAGTCTGCATCTTTTGTTACTTCAACGATTAAAGTTAATTTTCTATCCGCGATAATTTTAGAAAATATCGACATGAAATATAAAAGACGGCCTCGTAAAATTGTGTAATTAGGAACCACGAGTAGCTCTAGTTTATCTCCGAAGGACAATAATGCTTTTTAAAAAGCGAAAAAGGAAAACAGAGAGGGAGGAGTGAAAATATTATTAGAAATGGGTAAATAGAATTGTTTATTCGAAAAATCGCGTTGACAAGTTATAAGCGGCGAACAGCAGCACAAATTTCAATAAAAACCAGCCGAATTCGGCGCAACGCGTTAATTAGCTGCGCGGCGCTTCTTTTAAAACTGCCGTTTACAAAAACGAAATTGGGCCTGTCGCGCGCAAAAATGGATCGACGGGGGGTGTGGGAGGGGGCCTCGTTATCTCAGCCGCAATTGAAAGCGCCCCGATTACGCACTAATAATCGGCCCCGAATCGGATTTTGGTGATAACAGCCGAGGAGGAGGACCATTGTGAGCTCGCGAGCCGAAACTTCGCAAACGAGCTCTCGGTCCCATTCACTCGCGGCTCTGTGTGGGTGCACAACGACGTGCTTTGTGAAAACGCGGCCAAGTTGCCGCTTACAACTCGCGCCTCCTCCGCCGGTTTGCGTCAAACAATAATCGCGCGTTTCAGTTTGTTGTCGGTTTGTCGCTCGACGATTCCATTATTCCAGCGGCGGCGGAGTTGGAAAAGCACGGCTTGGTGTGGGTGCGCGCGCGCGCGTGTAGGAGGGAAACGCCGGCGTGTTTGCGCCGAGCAAAGAGCACGGATACATCCTTTAAAGTGCAGCTTCAACGGGTTTTAAGTAATTTTATAAATTAATGCAAGGGACGAGCGGCCGGTCGTCGTTTCATTAAAATTTTTAATTTAAAATTTAGTTAATAACTTGCGCGAGCCTTTTGTTTGAACAGCGCCAAACTCTATAACTAGAAATCGATGCGCGCAAAAGTTCGTCTTGCTGTCACATCATTAAGCTCTGACCGAATCTTAAAGCTCAGCTTTATTTATTTAAACTTCCGAGCGCAGCCGACGTCTTTACTCCCATTCCGAAACTAAGCGAAAGCTGGTTTATCGACTGCAGCTCGTTACGCACGGGCATTAAATTAGAGCGGTTGTCGCTAAATTACTAAATTAGAATTTTGCGTTCGATTACAACTTGTTTAACTGAAAAATGCAACGCTCTGCGAGATGAAAGATTTGCCCAAGTTACAGCTCGAATCGGTTGTCCCGGCAATTATAACGATTGCGTAAAAATCCAGGTCTGCCCCGCGAAATTCTTTTAATCGATAGATCGCCCAAATCAGCTCTAACAACTGCAATTTATCAACTCCACCTTCGCTCTCGGAATAATCGGTCGAGCCAATCATTTTACATTTTACTCGAATAAATATTCACAATTAATCTAGTGCTCTCGAAACATTATTCGCCAACTATTTACTTTATACACGCTGCAAATAATTGAGCGTGCAATTATTAAATTTATAGTATTTACATAATTATTTTTATTACATCCGATAAACTTATTTTGCCATTTTCTCAAAAACAAAGTTAAGTATTTCTTGGAACAGTTGGATCGTTAAAAATACAAAAACAGCCTTAGAAACTAATTTTAGCGTCGCGATTTTTAAAACCGCATTTAATAATCTAAAGATATTTAATTATAAATGTGGTTATTACGGAAAAAGACTTCTTATAATGGAAAAAAATTAATTCATTATGAAAAACGTAAAGTTTGTTTGCCTCCGTCCCATCGAAAAATTTGAATCTTCAAAAGCTATGGACACGCGTTGCACGTACGCGCACACTAGTGTGTGTAAAACGTCGTTGGGATTCTTTTTGCTAAATTTTCGATCGATTTCTTGAACTTCTTTTGCTGCAAATTTATTTTATGTTTAATTTATAAATTCATTCGTCATGGAATTATTGGACTAGAGGAATTGGTTGTGCTACCGTTTGTTTCATTACTTCCGATCGATTATTTATTTTAAAAGTTTATCGCAGTGCATATTTTCAGGCTTCGTCTTTTTAAAAAAATAGACACATCGAATACCAATTGTACGTGGAATGTAAATTTAATGCCTAACACTCGAGTGACTAATCGCATATATTATCATTTTATCATTACATTATTAGCTTAACGGCAAACAGCGTAACTAAAACTGAATTTCCAACATTTTTAACCTACAAATTATAGATAAAATCTGTCTGATGCACGAAATAAGTTAGACGGAGGAAATTATGGAAATAATCATTTATTACACGCGAAGGCAAATTTCACGTAACAACGGTATAAATTGATGAACTACGCTTGATCACTCGTGACTAAAGGTTTGCGGTACGTCCCAAGGATGTTATTTAGTTCAAATTGACGTTTAGGTATTATTATAATAATACGGATAAATCAAGCGAGTAACATTGATTTTTGTTGCTTAATTAGCAATTGCTGAAACGCGTTGTATTGGAAGTCTTGCGATTTCCAGAAATTCCAGTAGTTTTAGTATTTTTAGCCGAGCCGTGTGGCTTATTAAACTTCAAAATCATGGAATCTAGGCAGGATATTTTCCAAACTCGGTTACGAGAAAATGTCACATCTAATTTCACGGTTGAAAATCTACGCGATTCGACCACAATTTTCTAAAATGGCGCGACATTTCTCGATACGAAGTCTCGAATAATTGCAGCAATAAATATTAATATATCTCGTGCATAAATTCCGCGAGTATTTATGCATCGTTAATATTTCGACACACACAATGAGCCGTTAAAAATGGCTTTTTAAAATAAGAACACATAATTCACTCTCACGTCCGAGTTAAGCCGTGTTTGGTGTAACCATCGAAGCCCTAAGAATATTGACTGGTTATAACTGCACCTTTAGGGGCTTAAAGTTCGTGATTGATTGTGAAACTCGGAATTCTTGTCGTTGGATCGAACATTAGGTTTAAATTGATCTATCGACTTAGATTATAAAATTTCGTTGTCCTCGAAATTTCGTAAGATAATAATCCAGCGGCAGCATCTAGAATGCAATTATCTCGTGACGCGTAAAGATGCGGCGTCAAGGGCCAAAGTAGCTTTGAATTAATTATCATTCGAAATTCGTATCGCTAATCAGACATTATTGATTACTGATTATTTCCGAACAGATCGAAGCGCACAATTGATTTTATTTTTTGCGCAATAAAGTAATCGCGCGATTTTAAAAAGCAGCGACTAGACGCGCGCCACGCAATACAATATGCAATATTCTCGGAGCGATTGTCAGCCGTTTTGTAATTTCAATGTTTGCGCGCAAGTGCAGTCGGTAATTATTATTCACGGCGCAGCGCGCAAGTAAGTGATGTGAAATAAAAAGCAAAGCGCCCATACGCGTGTCCTCGATAACCCAGATTGTTCGCTAAAAATGGCGGCTCTGGACCGAAAGAGCGCGCAGAGGAGGAGGGAGTCTAGTTTGCGACAGGGCCGAATCTGGGAAGCTGCCCACGTAAGGAATCGCCGCGACTTCCTGTCTCTCTCGTTTAAGCTGCCGGCCAGCTTATCGAGCGAAAGCCTCTTGCACGAACTGCACAGCCGCCGATGCACTCGTCCATACCTAAAGGCTTGTGCTCGCGCAGGAGCGGACCGAATGTGCGTGTGCGTGTGCATCGTATATTCGTATTCCTTCGAGCGTCCTTTGTCCTTTCATCCTCGACTCTCGTCCGTAGATAATAAAACAGTCGCTCGATTTCGTTGCTCTCGTTTCGCGCTTCTGTAAACTTCAGCTTCGCCCCGTCGACTCGGATTTTTTATTCGTGTCTATTATTACTATCGTTATTGTTTTCGAGAGTATCGAGGCACAATTGCTCCTTCCTTTCGAATATCAACAAAATCCATCAACGTTCAACCGCCTTTTATTACAAACATCATTCGATTACAATGTACAACTCCATTGCGCTCGTTAATTTAATCCTTGTAAATACGCGTTGCAGTATTTTCATTTCGAAATGTTATTGGCCGTTTTGCAAAATCATTTATACGAACAAAAACTGCGCGAAGAAAAGTCCGGCCGTGATACAACACCTTTTGAATTTCTATGGTACGAGAGTAACAACGAAGTCTCCGCGATTGACAAGTCGAGAAAATAGATTCTTAAACGTTTTTTTTACTCAAAATAACGACGATAAATTCGCACGTCGTTGCGTTTGTTTGCGAACTGTCGGATTTGGATTTTAAAATCTAGAAAATTTGATTTACAGGTCGTTGTAGCGTAACTGTAAGACACTGATCGATGTAAAAATTAAAGTATGCGAATGAAGTTTTAATATCGACTCGTGATCAAATGCGAAATTAAAAAAAGTACTTCCTGTTTCTTCACATGGGAAAAACCATGTATCTCGCGCTTGATAATTATCAAATCAATTTTATCGTCGTAATTATATTATCAGTTTTCTGAAATAGAGATGCACATATTTTCAAATTGTGAAATGGAATCGATTGCGTTTACTCGGTGCACTTTAAATTTGATAACGTCACAATATCTATGTACAAGGTCTAATTAAATAATTAACAGCTGTGAACGTTTTAATGCAGAAAAATTAAATGCTCGAATTTTTTTTAATAAGATACGCAGCTTCGCTATACGTAAACATTTGTGTTAAACAAAACAACCGAATTTTACGTTATTAAAAAAAAGTTTTTTTTAACTGCTAATCGCAAAGCATCTTTCGTTTGTGCTAGAAAAATAATCTTGTAATTTGGTTTCATAAAAATCTAATAACCAAAGTTCGGTTTTCCTTCAAAATGCAGATATTTAATTTAAACAGTTGTTAGGATAATTATATAATGCACTAAACGTGTGTGAATTTTAATACTTGGTCGTAAAAAAACTATTATGCCGTTAAATTAGTAAAAAAAATTTTTAAGAGAAAAAAGAACAAAATACTGGATCACGTGAACGCTAAATCAGTGAAATAAATAAAGAAAAGTGCAGAACCGAAAGCGAAACAAATAAAGCGTAAAATTAAATAATATCGAGAGTAAATATACATTTAAGGAATAAATCTGAGGCCAAAATATCATACAAATAATTAAAAGGGATATAATTATAAGTGAAAGTGCATACAATCATTTCAGGAGTGATATTTAATGATGTGTTAAAATATATGAAAACAAATAGGTTAACAAAATGTTTGAATATAAATATGTATAAGAGCAAATATTTAATGTATTATTAAATATACGTGTAAAACTTTGTTTTTATAGTGAAATTATCTGCAAAGCGTTCAATATAAGAATATTGTTGAAATACAAATAAAATATTTAATAATGTATTATAACATTGTACAATAGTATTATTCAATAAACCTAATAATAAGAACTGTATATGCATTGTGTATAAAATTATATTAAACTAAACACGCGAGTGCGTGTACGTTAACAAAATATATTCGCGTGTAAAAACTTATGCAAAGCATCACGACAATGCAACACATTGTTCAACAAATTGAGTAAACTGAACTATTTAACATCAACTGAAACACTACGCAAATATAGTTTTTGTTTTCTTTTAGCCCATTGTATAACTGATTTTAACGATGATATTGTAGGAATGTAGAATGAAGTCTGTGTTGTGTGGCATGAACTTATCACACCTCCAGAAACTTCCTTTATGGAATTTTTGTTTACGAAAGACATGCATTACTTTTGCCGAATTAAAACCATCGTCAAATGCGATACAACCATCGTCAACTGCGATACAACCATCGGCTATGATTTCTTGTTCACTATCTTCTAGGTAGAGAAATAATGATATGTACTTTTTCAAATTCATAGTAGCATTATACGGATCTTTCTCTTCGCACAAGTAGCCAAATGGATATAATTCCAATTGCCATTTTAGATTTCCTGTCTGCTCGGATTTACAAAAAATCTACAACATCAAGTGTTTATTAATTTTTTTATCAAATGATTGTAATAATGAGCAAAAAAATCTTTAAAATTTAAAATTTACAATCAACTCTTCCTTTACATATGTAAATAAACATCGCATGAAAATTACTAGTTTTCTGCAGTCACTTTTTAATGATTGAACTCACCACAGATGCAATTTTAGTTACTAATAATAAAATGTTTTAGTTTGTATCTTCAAAAACATATAAACTAAAATATTTAAAAATTTAAATTAATAATAAATATTAGTCTTACGTCGGATTTGAAGGAAACATTTGGGTCTTCATTCTTCATACGTGTAAAATAATTAAAGGAGCTAATTCTACATGAAAATTCAGTTGTAGATTTAACAGTTTTGGTAAAATCTTTATACATTTTGAATTTTTCTCAATAGATAATGAACTTCCCCCTTTGCAATTTCAGTAACTCTAAAATTATTTTGGTATATTAATGTTAATAATAATCATGAATGAAATTATTAAAAAATTTACAAGTTATAAATACAAAATAGGTAATGGTTTTTTTAATGATATGAGAAATTAAAAATAAAAATAAAAATTTAATTATTAACAAAAATACAAATATTTCGACTTAATTTTAATTACATTCTTTACTAAAAAATTATTTGAAGTAAATTTATCTAAATAAAAACATTAAATTACAAATGTAAATTTATAAAAAAATACATAAAAATTATTAGATTTTAAAATAGTTGTAATTAAAATAATTTCCAACCTTCGTTCTTATGATATTTGATAAACTTACGTTTGAAGTTTCAGCGATTTTCCTCAGATATTTAATGTTACTGATGATTTTGTGTTACGTGACTCGAAGTAATAACATAAGTAAGTCAGTCGAAAATCATAAAAAACGAATAATCAATTCCTTCAGTAATCACTTGGTCAAAATTTTTTCCTAAGTTTACTCGCTTTCAACCGCGTCAGTCGGTAAGAGATTCGGTACTGATTGTTCGTGGACCTCCGAACCTCTTCTCGTGTTGTTTTATTTTGTTTATTGTTTTTCTATTCTAACCGCCGCCAGTTTTGTTTTAATTCATTTTCATAAACAAATCGAGTAACACAATACTTTCATTGAATATTAACTCTTATCTCTTGTACACAGACTACATTTGCCGTGTAACCGAATCTCCGAGAAAATAATTTCATTTTTATTTATTTTAAATAATAAAATACGACGACTCGACCAACGTTAATTGTAAATGAATATTAAAATTGTGTTTCTGGACATTAAACGAAGAAGAGCAAAAACAGCAAAGCCATCGACGCTATTTGGCGTATTTATAATTGATGCAGCGAACTAATTATGACTGGTAGTCAATTATAGATAAAATTATCTCCTATCGTTATTATTCAAACGGCAATTATTTGGTTAGGAATAATTATACAATGTTATTTGCGACTCCTAACATTAATTCGAGCTTAAACAGTTTACAATATTTGTAATGTACTAGGGTACATTTACGCCACTCACACATACACTACGTATTACTCGCAGCCGCGTCCAATTTCGAATAAATACGAAAGCACTTGAGACAGTCAAACATTTCAACATCCACACATTCCCACACCCACTCCAAAGCTCTTACCGCTACTAAGTATCCGAATATCATCTTAAACTTTTATTATCACATACAAAACATCATTCATCCCGATTTTCGAATCTTTGATAAACTTTTCATTTAAATGGTTAACGGCCGAATATTATTTCCTATAAACAGTGCCTTTCTCATCTAGAGCTTCAAAACACATAAGAAAACTTAGGAACGCAACCGGATACCATAATTATATAAAGGAGCCCGCCGGCAAGAAATTAGGGACTTCGCCTTAGACCAGATCAGATCATAGACAGACTTTCGCGACACTTGTTTGAAACCTCCAAGTCCACACCTCTTACATATTTTGTATAATCTCATAGATATAAGTATATAAAAAGGTATCAAAGAATATTGTATTGTAACAATTATATTGTTCAAAAAATAACTAACTGTATAACTGGTAATATTAAAATTTGACTTTGAACATATATTGAATCAAGCGAAACGTTAAACATTGGGGATTAAAAACAAAATATCAACTTACGCAAACATCAAAGATTAAAGAATTCCAAGAAGAAGAAGAATAGGTACAATAAAGTAAAGTTCAAGAGAACTGAGGAGTGATCAAGTATCTCGAATGAATTTAAAGGTGAAATCAAGAAAAGTAGCATTCGTGCGTTGAACGGATCACGAGCTTTCAAATTTATTTTTAACGTCGATCCAACAGCAATAATAACATCAAATACGTCTTGTAAAAATGTGCATAAATTTAAAAAACTTCACGTATTACGAAGCAATCGATAAAACCTTTTTCTAAATCACTCATCTCACAAAGAGAAACATTTTACTTTCTTCTTGTTGTTCCACATTTTCATCACAGTTTTCACTACAGTGAATAATTTCAATTAACGATTCTCGCGCTGCGATCCGAATAACGTCAAAAATATTAGGAGGCGGGGGTGGGGGTGATTGAAATCTACGTTTTTAAAGAAACTCACACTAGTGTTCTCTCTGTTTCTCGTCTTTCGTTTGCGTTCTTGATTATTTCACTTAATAAAGGTTACGTGATCGTTAAAAATTTTATTATAATGATTTTTGCAGTCGTTAATCAGTAACCAAATCAATTCTCGTTCTCGCTGTGAAATGTCTTAAAGAATTATTCGCAAACGGTTTTGATTATCTTGTCACGTTTTTACTATAAATCTTTTTTTTTTTTTACTTCAATGCTCGGCAGCCAGTTTTGTCCCAAGTTGGGTAAGGATATTGTAAATATTGTTTATCCTTTGTATCACATATTTTCAAGTTCTTACACTCGACCACTCGATGCTTTCGAAACGCTCGAGAATTTCGAAAATAGAATGTTTGTGTTTTTTTTCTTACGTAAGGCGACAAATGCAAATACATGCATCGTCTTCGAAAAGACTTTCGCTATTTTTAACAAGCATAAACTCGTTGAAATGTTAAAATTTTTAATTCACCCATGCAGTAGTTGCAAGTAATTTGTAACAAAATCGTAACGAACAATTTGCCCGCAGTTACGTTTTAAAACTAAACAAACACGTTCATCGATTAATTTGGAGTTAAATTAAGTGTCAATTTTAGGAACTGCAATTTATGAATTCGTTTAATTACTTCAGCTTATTTGAAACAACAACAAATACAGTTGCAACGAGGAGCTAAATTTTATTGCATAAGAAATACTTCCTGTCGCTATTAACTCGTGATCGTCGTCGATAACCGTTAATAAGAAGGTCGATAATTGCTGAAAAGAACTTTGGCGTTGGGAAGTAATTACATTGTATAATTGTCATTGCAACAATATGATATTGCATCGCAGCAAATCCATCACTCGCGTCTTTGTGCGACCGGAGCGATGATTAAACTTGCCCGTGCGATTCTGCCTGTGTGTGTGTGTGTGTGCGCGCGCTAGCGCATTCGGAAGATGTATTGCTATTTTTGCCAACGTCAGTTGCGAATGCAGCAACGGGAATGCAGCTCTTGCCAAAAGACTAGAAGGCAGAGACGGTAGGACCCGAAGTAAAAATGACGCGGACGAAGTTAAAGAGGATAACGAGCAAAACGGCCTGGAGGAAAAAGAGAAGGCGGATGAAATATACAAAAACGAGACGAGTCGAGTATAAAGATCGAGTGGTTTTTCGTATAAAAAATTTATCGAGCAGCTTGCGTTTTCTCTCTTGGCCTGGGTTTCGGATTTTTTGAAAAAACTTACCCGTAAAACGCGATAAAACACTTTCGACGACGAAGTTGTTGTCGTTATGGCGACGACTGCCAGTCATCAAAAGCAATCCTGTCGATACTTTTCGGCGAGTGCGAACCCTTTGATCATTAGCATCCGAGGAAAGGGGCAATTGGTAGCACGACATAAATGTCAACTGGAACAGTTGGCTGGGACTCGCCTCGATGTGGCCTTCGAAATAAGCGTTAAACGTCATTATTTAAGTATTTGTACTGTAAAGTGTATCGCTCTGGAAATAAATTACGAGCAATTTTTGTAAACGTCGAGTCGACGAATAAAGTTGGCTCCCACGCGCGTGTGTCTATTAGAATTTTAAAGTTTTTTTACTCCAAGCGCAACGACTAGTTCTCTCCCACTGACAATGACGACAGCTTGACTCGTAAAAGACGAGACGCGACTTCGCACGTGCAGAATAAAAGCAGCGCATCTCGAGTGATTTGCAAGGAAAAAATATTTAATAACAGACGTTTGGAGGCTAATAGTCAGCAGCCGTCTATAACGCAGCTTCGTGCTTCTCAGACTTCGCAGGACTGCAATTATTTCGGAGGCAATAAATTGCTGTAATTCCCTTACGATTGGCGACGCTCCTTTTGCGTTTCGTTTTTCACTCCGTTGCGTTGGCCAAACTAGCGCCCGAAGACTGCTCTCAACCATCTCGCGCACCTGCCCAGGACGTTCGATGCAGGCGAATACAATTTGCCGCAGCAGGGCAATTTGAAAACTGTCGGAAGCAAATATCTATTTTGCGTACACGTGCGCTCGAACTGTTTTCGCATAGTTGGAGCTTTCCGTGGCAGGACGCGGGGGCGGAGGAAGAATCGAGCGCGTGGAAAAGGTAGTTGGGTGCGAACGACCGAAGGCGAATAAAAGACTCGCCGCACCTCGTTACCCAAAAAAAGCACCTGTACGACTTTTAACGTTACACATAATGCAATGGATTGCCGCCGAGTCACTCGTGTGTTTGGCTCCACGTGAAATTGCGTAAACTTCTCCGAGGCAAAGTCTCGCGAACAATGGGAGTCGAAGCGAGCGGTAAAAAGGAGCGTCGATTAAACGAAGATTCCCGGCGCTCGACGTCGTTGTCGAAGCAATCGAACCGCGGTGTCAATCGAACGTTGCCAAACAGTTTCCCGCTGGAGTCTAATATTGTATTTGCAACGTATCGGTATCAGTTTATTTCGCTCGATATTTTCGCAGCTGCAAATTTTCCTCCACCCGCGGGCCAACCTCTTTTCCTCTCTGGCGTTCCGCTTTTGCGCCGCCGCCGCCGCCGCCGCCGTACTTTGTTTCATCGACTGAATAGTTGATTCGGACCGAAAAATGGCTTTGCAATTGACTGGAATTGCGCATCCGACAATCATTTATCGAATTACCCTCCACTTGTTTCGAGCCCGTTTGATATTTCGCAGCCGCTTTCCGCCCCGTTATTACGCGTTTTTCCATCCCCGCGTTTTGTGCAATTTCGGTGCAATTGTAAAGCCGGTCGAGGCGCGCGCACACGAGTCCGCGAAATTATGGATTTTTTAAAATTGTTTGCGAGCCTTACGAAATATCCACCGGGACTCGGAAAGTTTTGGGCTCAAAAGTATTTAACGATCTAATAAAACTCCCATCGACGCAATACAACTACAGCTTGTTGATTGCACATCGACGAGGACAGATTTGAATTATTTGCCATCGCGTGTAAATTGGCGAAAGCTTTTTTCCCGTTTTCACTGATTTCAGCCCACGTTAAACGCGCGACAAGTCAGTTTTGTTGCTTGAATAAAATCTAAGCGGTACATTTGCGACTAATAGTGTCTTATTATTTATCGTCCAATGAATCTAACCCTGCGCTTTTCTTTTACAGGTGAGATGTTTATGCTTGCAAATCATTCTCCCGGCGTAAGTTATAATTATAAATTCTGTAGTGATTTACTTTGGTATGTAATTAAGTAAGGTTATACGCGGATTAAAGTTTAGATGTGCCTTTATTTACGTCTTCATCATTCATAATCTGATATTGAATATTTAATACGAAGTCACTCCGTCCAATTTGTCAAGATTAATGAAACTATTCGCCGAGGTTGTGGCGTAAAAAATCTTTCCGGCGAGAATTTTTGTTGCTCTTCGAATCTGACAAATTATCTTATCCCGGCTCAACTAGTAAAGCCGCGCGCCAGTATTGGCGTGGAAGCATTTTAATAACTGCGTACAGCGATGTAAATGAAGCAGCGGCGTGTGCGTTGAGACATTCGCGTACTTTGTTGCGTGCGCGCGCGCGCGAAACGTTTAATTACGTCTGCTGAAGCAACGAACAAACGAACATTGATTTTACCGGTAGAGCCTATCGTCGACCCGAATGCTTACTCGGTCGAATAAAAGAATAATTCAGCGCCGGGCTTGCGAGGTCTTAATTAAATTTGATATTACATTTTGCGAGCGATTCATTGCTAAACGCAGCCGAAGTTTGAGCTCATAATCGAAATTAACGATTTTTCGAATTGCCAGCGATGCGCAATGAAAGCCACGAGTGTTTATCGTAATTTTCACGACTCGCTCTGAGTTTGAACGAATCGAGCCGAAGAAAGGACGCGAACATCGATCTCTGCCAGGTTTTCACCTTCGTCTGGGCTTTGCTCTCGCGGAGTTGGACGTTTCGACAGCTCGAGGAATCGATGCACTTGGACGCGAAAAAGCCCAATCTGGGCAAGAGATAAAAGTACGCGGACTAAATATGAAACGTTAACGATACGACGGCGTATTATGCAGATCCGCTTGGAAACTCGGATCACGCGTTGCTCCAAGTGGCTCGTCTCCAAAAACCGGAATTCCCAATGCCAGGAAAGTCGTGTCGAACGACTGCATCCGAGTGCTCCAAGGGAGTTCCCTGCAGCGGAAAGAGAGAGAGAGAGAGAGAGACAGTGGAGGAAGCTCGAGGCGACGTTACGCATTCCGCCTGGGAAGCCAACTTGATCTCTGATTACGTTCGCCCGTCGAAGCTTTTCATTTAGGGACCCGAACGCAGATGGCGCTGATACCGCTCGTGGCGTCTCTTCCTTTTTATACCTTTTCACCCCCGCCTCTCTTAAAAATAATCCTCCGGCTTATTTGAATGACAAAGGAGTTGCGCCATCCGAGTTTGGCCAATAGTTTCTATTACGCGTATTCTTTTAATCAGCTGGGTAATTTACATTACGAATCTTGGTTTATTTGGCGGAAAGATGAAATAACTTACGACGGTCGATGGAGGAAAGGTCGCTTTTGTGAATCGTGTGAATTTGATGTCCAATATGAGCTTCGGTAATGTTCGTACCGTTTCTTAATTAACATGAGATTGATTTCTCTCTCTCTCTCTCTCTTTCTATTAAATTTCGTTTCGTTAAATGCTCTTCTTTTCGGACTTTGTTATCGCATAATTTAAGTTTACTTTCTTGAAAATTATCGACGAGTTTAACTCGTTTCAATTTTCTACATTTATTCTTTAAAACCGTGCGAGTTTATTAAAAATTTAGTTGGAATTGGGAAACAGTTATTAGCAACAACATAAGTTTTATCATTTCAACAAAATGTACGTTGTTGTAATACATTCTCATGTCTTTATAGATAATTATATACATTTTTAAGATCACACGATACTTCGCTTCGAATTTTGACGCGTTTATTTATCTTCTTTCTTTCTTATTTTTCTCCAATACCTTTCAAACGAATAAAGTTGCAATTAAATTAACTTGATTTATGCCATTGTATATTTTATGATTAGTTTACGCTTAATTTATAGATCACATTTACCTGCAGCGAATTTCATTGTAAAACCATACGTTTTTTAATCGTTCCAAGTTAACAATTCGCAAAATTAAAAACAAGGCCGAATTTTCTTTGGCTCGAATCGAATTTAATCGATGCAGAAATACTACAGATCAGAGACAAGTTCTTAATTGAAAATAATCCAACAAACGAACGTTTACGTACCTCGTAAGTTCAAATTGTTAAAAAAAATAAGAGCAGCAAAATTAACGGAAACTCGAGCTGAAAATGAAATGAAATGAAAAGTATTTCCATCGGTAGTTATCAGAATTCTTATCGAATTTTAATTCACGCAGCGTTTCGCGCTCGAGCGATTCACTCGGACTCCTAAGCACTGGACGGAGTCGGCTAATTTCGCTCTAAGCTTTCCCCAAACTGATTAAGCAATTAACGGAGCTTATTTTGCCGCGCAGCTTCAGCCGATCATCGCCGGCGAAGCTTGCGCTCGATAAAAGCAGATCCCGAGTGCACGGGGAGTCGTAAACTTCAGCCGGGCGCAGCCTCCGTCGTAACAGCTGAATAAAAAGTCTGCTGCTGCGGCTGCGATCGAGGAGAGGCCTGGATCCTCCCCCGCGCGGATTTGACGCGATCCGAGAGACGCGCAGGGCCGATCGCTCGATATGCACTTGCAATAAAAAAGGAGGCAATAATAGCGCGTCTGCCACTTCTCTTTTTAACGAACGATAAAAACCATTATTCCTCTCGAAAGCTCTCGCCGGCGGGGGCGGGGGGAATCGTAAAAAAAGGCGAAAGGCTCTGGGAAACTCATCAAAGGAAAACATTTCGTCCATAAAGCCGCAGCGCCGCGGCGACTCACAGCTCTCCGGGACATAAAACTCCTCCAGCGTCGGCGTCGTCGCATCATCGCGAGCGCGTGCACGAGGAGGGAAAAAAACGACGGAGCGCACCGGCAATCTCGTGTTCGGTCGTAAAGCCTCCGGCGGAGGGGGGGGGAGCAGAAACGAACGAAAATGGCCGACGCCGTAAACGGAGATAGAGTCTCTGGCTCGCGTCCGACCGATGCGATCGCCAACCATCAACGCCTTTATCCTCGTTTCGCGCAAAACTCGACGCGCACCATCGGGTTGGTGCGATCGGCGCGAGCTCGGACTCGCCAATTAAACTGGCTGATGCGCAAAAGCTCCGAATTTTCCTTGTGCAACGCTCCTAATTTCATCGCGCGAAATTTGAGAAAAATCTCGCTGCATCTAGAAACCGCCTGCTGCGTTACGTAATTTGCAAAAGAAAGGACCTACGGGCCTCGTTAAATAATCCGAGTGTTTCATATGTTCACCAGCGGCGGCGGCGGCGGCGGCTCATTAATACACCCACTCGGGCCCCTTTTATGGTGTAACAGAAATTGCTCGCAATAGTCGCTCGCGAATGTGAACGGGCCCGGCACCCGGATCACGGCTACGTCTAACACAAGGCCTTGCACTCTTACGTTCACCGCTGATCTCCAGCATCCGCGACTTTGATACGGTTAACGGCGGTAATAACCGCGAGAGGGCGTCCACGACAATTAGGAGGGCAAAAGTAAGCGCCGACGCGGTTTTTGCTTTTGAAATCTCCCCGATATCGTAATTGCGCCCATTTTTCGCTGGTTTTCGGATAAATCTGTTAAAGCGTTTCAAAGCGCGCGCGCGCCTGCGCCTGTGGGTTCCTCCGCTCGTGTCCCGCGCCTTTTTTCTATCCACGCAGGAAAATTATTTACCGCGGCTGTTCGAGCAGAATTCGTTGCGCAACCTTAAGATTTGTGCAGTATCTTTTGCGAATGTGCAGCCTTCGATTCGCGATCGGCCCCGACCTCTTTTCAAATTTCGCGATCCCCCAGCAGCTGTAGAAAATGCATTTTCGTTATATCCTTGCTAATTAAAATCGGACGACGCGTAACGCGTCCTTAGTCGCCTTTTGCAGCGCCGCTCTTATCTCTTCCCCGAAAAGTGACGAAAATTCTCGTCTTTGCTGCAATCTGATACTTTGCACACGGTTACTAAAAAGAGTGGCCTTGGGTTCGGTATTATGATTCCAAAGACTTTTATCGCGCTCGTGTTTTATTCGAATGTAATCAAGATAGTGTCGGTGTGTCTCCGCGAAATGAAAAATTACGAGTGTTCGATTACAAAAAACCCCGTGTTTTACGGCGATACAAGCGCTTGGAGTAATTGCGATTAATCGTTGGAAAAGTCGTCCTTTTTTCCTATCGCCGATAAGTAACGAACGGAAATGTAACTTTAACCGCGTCGCATTTACATTGTCGTTCCGCGCGGCAATGCAACCGATTCCTTTTACTTATTATTAACGGTGACAAGTTTTTGATTTATCGACTCGCCGCTTTTTAATATCTCGTCCGCCGCCGTATAAAACCTGTCGTTCGCTCAGTTGTGTTTAAGCCGGAGAGAACCTCTCGTCCTTTTCCAACTGCAATGCGCGTTGAAAAATTGCTTAGTTTCGCCAAATTCCGCGATTCGAGGTTATCACAAATAGATATCTTATAGACAAACATTTTCTTAACGTATTGGCTTATGGAAATTATGTCGCATCTTAAAAAGTACGCGTGTATAGTTTATGCATTATTGCACCTACACTTTTATCACTTTTCACGCGTTTTCCTCATTTTAAAAATATCTCAATCCCCGGATTTAACGGATTTCCCACTATCCTTTTCCTTATAGTTTTCTCCATTACTTGTCCATTGCCCTCGCGACGTGGGCAGACGTCTTCGTTGATTCTCGTTATTTAATTCGAGGTTATGATGTCCGCGCGTCCACCGCTTGAGTCGCGGTAAAAGTATTGGACGCGCGGAGAGCAGCTTTTGCCAGCGCAAATATCCCCAGGTGTTTTCGCGTGTGCGCTATTCGATTGTATTAGCGGCTGATCGATGTCTCTGGGGTTGGTATTGCGAGATCGAGCGCGACGCTGATGCGCGTTGCTCAACCGCGGCATTGTCGGCGCTCGTATATCTCCCGGGGGAAAAAATCCGGATGAGAAATGCTGCCCCCGTCTAGGCTCGTTCAGGAATCCCTGGACGATTTGCGACGGGAGCCGTTACCTAAGACCACGTGTGCGCGCGCGCTCGCTTAAATTTGATCGGGCGGATTGCGCGCGCGTGCTGTGTGTCCGTTCGTGAGATTTACTACTCCATGCGCGAGGGACACGGTGTTCCGATTTAATTGCCCCTGTGGTGAAACAACTTTTATACACCCGGAACTACCTAGATTCGCTCCTAATAGCAAATAGACTCGTTATCGCAATAATTAGTTTATCGGCGTTTCAAGAGATGCGCCTTTTTCCCGCCAGCGAAGGATTAAAATTTATGCGATACTTCGGAACTTAATTATTTCCCGAATAATTTATACGTCAGGGCCTTCTACAATCGAGCGAGGCTTTACCGACACTTGGCAGTCCACGTGATTTACGCTCGCGTCGCTTTCTTTCGCCACACGTACGTCACTCGAAAACTCCGCGATCGCGCCAATTTTCAAGAGCTCCTCTCCAACGATTTCAGCGGAGCTAATAAAAACAAGCCCGAAGACCAGCAACAACGTTTTTGGAAATTTATTCTACAATTGAGGAGTCGATTCCTTGCTGCCGGACTTACATAAAGAACATAATAATTGCACGGCCGCACAGATTTTTCAAATGTTATCAGCTGCCGAAAAGTGTGCTTCGCTTTGAAATCGAAAAGCGACGGTAATTGCTTAAATAACAAGTGCGCACGCGCGCAAATCACCGAAACACTCGTTCGCGAATTTTCCATCGTACACGCGCAACAATTATCTAATTGACATCTGTATTTAGAAGTGAAAAAGTGCGTTTAAGAATCGGCGCTCTTGCGAAACTTTCATAAAACGCGCTTGTATAAGAAGAAATGCAAAGTAAAATGCAAAATAATTCACGTGCTCGAGAGTTTATATCATTCGGCCATAAATTATGTAAATCATTGCTCGAACGGCGTATGCAGTATGTATGTGCCAAGTGCACCGGCTACTAACGAATCCTATAGATTTTGTCTGTAATTGCGATAATTATTTTATAGCGCGAGTACGTAATAAATAACGGTCGTCTCATTGTCGCTTCGAGTAAAATTAAATTCTTTGTAGGATTTCCGAGTCAAGTATCTCGGAGTAATTCTCTATTAGCCTATCACGATCGACTGTGCGCCTGCAATTATCGAGAAAATAATCGGTGCTAATTTTTACACGACACTTTTGAATAAATAATTACCCGTTGGTACAGTTTATGGGGCTCTGGGCTCGAATGTGTTGTTATTTAACCGATTAACAACTGTCGTCTCTGTTAATCGACTAACGAACGCAACAAATCCACGGGGGAAAATTGAATTGTCAGCTCGACCAATTAGAATCGACTCCGTGCTGTCGTTTAATAAGCGCGAACCAGCGTGATTTGCATTAATTAAGATACTTTGCGAGTTACGTCTCTTTCATTTTTCACTAAGAATCGGGAAAAGAAGGGAGGCTTTTAAATTCCCGCATTGTTCTATCGAATTATTTTGTCTACAAGACAATGGAGTTTTAAAAGTGTTACGGTGAGTTTTAAGAGACCAACTGCTGCGGCGCCGCTCCTTCGGGCGTTTCTATTACGTTTTTCTAAGCTCCAATATGGATATTATTCTGCATTTAATTACCTTTATTGTGCACAAAACGAAACAAAACCAAGAATTTCTACGCGGCAATTACCGACCGAATCATGGTAAAACAGATTAAGAAATTCGTAATTGTCTTTTTATACAAATTGACGAATTTTCGTGTACTGTAACTCACGCGTAATTTGCTTTAATGTTCATACATTATTCGAGATATCTTGATTAAAAACTTTTACAGGGTAAAGTGTAACGAATACTTGCGATAAACGATTTATAATTATGTTGCAATATTTTTCGTTGGAATTTTATTTTGATTAGCATAATTGTTTCTTAGTACAATAACATGCTAGAATTGATTGAAGTAATTTCATCGAATTTTTACGTCATTATAATTTTATACGAATATTTTTCAATTCGTAATTGCGTCACTAGATTTGCTTATTTAATAGATTAACGCCGTAGCTTAATGGACAATGGATTTCTCTTACGCAAATTAACGGAATAATATTGGAATCACAGAACGAATTGCAGTTTAAAAAATTTGTTTTGCACAATAATTGCGTCCTGTACGCCATATAACTTGTTATAAATAAATTTCTCAATAATTAGACGAGTTTTAAAAAATTTTAAGATCAAATTTAGAAACTTTATTGAAATCGAAGAAATTGATTGTCCGTAAAAAAACACAAACTATGCGCATTACTTTTTTAAACAAAAGTTCTTTCGCTCACTAACTTTCCTTATCATTTATTTATTTACATCTGGTGACAACAATTTTTATTTGAAATTTAACAACGTAATGACTTTATACTCGTGTCGAAGGACTTGAATTTAAATAGAAAACGGTCGTTGTTTTGTGTTACGGAGAGTCAAAATTAATTTCGCGAGTCGAAAATGCAACGTCGACGGCTGTAACATTTGGGGGGGGGGGCGAATTATGTTTTTATGGTAAACAAATTTTATTTAATTTTAGATTCTGCTTAAATACCAATTCTTAGTGACATCGTATTTTATGAACTTTAGATGACAACAATAACAACGGATCTGATATTCAATATTAAAGATCATATTTATACCGAACCACAATAACAAATAATTATACACGCGTTCTTAGTTGTGTGGTGCATTGAGACCGAAAAACTACGGTTTCAATATAAATAATTCGCGTGGTTGACGAATTGTTTTACGAAATAATTCGTTGTAATAACCAAAATGGGAAAACAGTAAATAAATTAACAACTATAATGTTTGATTTTATTTAAATACAGATTTTATCAAGTTTTCGAAGGAATTTGGAAAAATAATTTAAAATATCGAAAGTAAATATAATAATTGATAACAACAAAGACAGCAACACCGCGCGTTCTTTCGTCTTTTAGGCTGGTTTTCCTAACCGATCACTTCGCGTTTAAAAAAAAGCTCGCCATAGTGGTAACCCTTAATTAATTTCGGGACGTTGAAGCAATAATAGAGAGAGAGAGAATGTCATTAGAAACGAAGTTGTAATATTTACGAAGCTATTGTCGTTTGGCTCATCCATTAAAACACGAGCGTTGATAAAGAACAAAACAGAGCTAAATTCATACGCTCGCTAACGAATGTTGAAAAGTAGGGGGCAATTTTAAAATTAGTAGACAAAGTTGTTCGAAAGTATAAAAGAAACGATGAAGAAGGAAACGTCGCCCAAACGTAAATTTTGCACGGCGAAAACCACTCGACCGCTGCTGCTGCTTAATTATACTTATAAACCAAAATGACTGTCCAAATTTAATTTCGCCGTCAACGTCGTTTTTAAATTGTGAAACAGGAAGGAAGTATTTGAAGAATCGCAATTACCTGCAGATATAGGCAATAACCTGACATCATCTCTCCAAAATCAATATCGAGGGTCTGAGACTCGCCGAATCGGAGCTCTCAAGAGCCTCCGATCGTTTGCTTTTGGTAATTAAATCTTCAATTATTGAAAGCATCGAAAATTGTCATCGGCGTCCGTTTGATTCGCGTCCCTCGCCTTGATTGCTCGGCCATTTTTTACTCCTTACAACCGCGCTGATTTCTTTTTAATGGGATGAGCTAATAAGACATTAAATAAGGATACCGGAAATGCGGTCGGGATTTAAAAACTCGCATTATAAGCGAATCAATTATAAACGCGTGTAAAAAGCGTCCCTTTGATCAAGTCGGCGCTTGTCTCAGGGACGAGGGGAACATTAAGGAATTCTTCGTGTTTACAGTCATATTATCGTGGCGAAGAAATTTTTATTGACCCTTAACTCTTGCTCGAATCAAGCTATTCTCTTAATTCGGTGTCTTTCGGCGAATACATTCATATTGCCAAATTGTTGCACTTTTTTTTTTTTTTGCCAAATTCTTAATAATTCTTATTGTGAGAAAACAATTTGCAGGTTTTTATAAACAGCAGCAATTTCTGAATCAACGAACGAAACGAATGAAAATATTTACCAAATTTAATTGAAAACAACTAGACGCTCAACTTAAAATAACGTTCATCGCCCGTATGGAATATTAATTACAATTACATTATTAATCAATTTTCTGAAAAACAATTGCAATAATTGTTATTGTAAAAAAGGGCCCACACTGACAACAGTTTTGAATCTCTCAAGATACAAATTTAATAATAAGAGACAATTCATTAAAGAGTTTATTGTGCTTGTATATAAACTTTAATAAATTTCATTCAACTGGAAACAAATATCGTAAAAACATCAAATTAAATCGTCTAAGAAAAAAGACGAATTAAAATTAATACGAGGAAATACAAAAATGCTTGGCAACGCTCGTTAGATTTATAAACGATACGGAAATTTAAAGAATAATTTTAAATACAAACAAAACGATGGTGTGTAATGGAAAATCGTTTGAACTTGCGAAAATTACAGCCACAATAATTAAGTACACACATTAAGATCTTGGTCATTTTTAACGAAATGATATAAAACATGTCTAAGTTCTGGTGAAACAAATACAAAAATTTCCATGTTAAAAGGAATTTTGCGTTGCGCACAGGTGCGCGTGGGTAGGTGCGTGCGTGCGTGTGTGTGTGCTGCAATACTGAAAACTGAACGATGTTTCCTAATTACGGAAGGTACATGCACTTGCCATTAGGCGCAATATTATCGCATAGAGAAACTTTACAACAAAAATTCTCTAGCAGGAAATGTTTCTAAGGATTACAAGTCTTCGAAATAAATTATTATATTAATGAAAAGCCAATTTCGATCTTTTTTGCATAATTGCAGACGACGAGAGCCTTCGTAAAATATTTAAGTGCTAAAAGTTATTTTATTTTACATTACTAGAATGCAAAGGAGATGGTATTATTATATAAAATTACAGACGATTAAATACGCGTGAATAAATGTTACGACGGTAGCTAGTGATTAACAATTTAATTTGTAATAAATAATTTTGTTTCGCGCAGGTGCTTAAACCGAAGTAAGTTATCAACCACTTATTTGTGATTGGTAATAAACGCACTCGAACTCTCTTAATTTTGATAAATAAAACTTTAGCTTGCATTGCAAATTTTAAACTGTAAAACTTTTGTTATTATCTCCTCGATCGTACGAACGAGAATTTATGTAACGTTTTTTCGTTTTACTTCTGTAAATCGCGCAACGCTTTTGAGTTCGATCGCGAATATCATTCAAACGCACGTACGACAATATCTTTTATTTCAACGTAAGAGTTGATAAAGATGCAGAGATAGATAGTACAATTAGAATAGTTTATTGTAGTTGGAAGATTGTATTTGACTTATAGGGTCGTTAGCTTCTATTGTAGTAGTGCAAGATGAATAGTAGCGAGAATAAGGAGCAGCGGAATTGTAAGGCGCGAGAATTACAGAGATTGTAAGCGCGTATATTCGGTATTACACATCCGCACAATGTTAACGTATATAATCAATTTAAAGTATTAAACGCGCAAAATGTAAAATATAAGCGGAAAAGGAGAAAATTTTTTGGAGCCGATACTACTATTAAAAATTTGGAATGCTGCGGTTCTTGGAAAAATTAATTAAAATCAATCAAAACTAAAAATGCCAATTAAAGACGGACGAATGAATTACTTACAAAATATTGTTTCTGCGTTTAAAAACATTTATTAGGAAATTCGAGTTGCCAACTACTCAGGATTAAACGAACTACGACTACAAAATAAACTCGCCAACGCAACGAGAAGTAAATTCATCGTCAAACTTTTCTTAGCAAACGACAGTCACAATTAGATATGATAATTAAGTCAATGTATGTATATATATAAATTTTCATCATGTGGTAACAATTTTATCACTAATTATAGTTTTGCCCTTAATCTATTTAATTTTGTACTTATCTCGCCGATTCTGGTGGGGGAAACACTTGACAGCAAATCCGACAAGATTTTATAAACAAAAAGGACATTAAAAGGGTTAATATTTTATATGACCAATGACGGAAAATACAAAGTAGGAAAATTTGAATAGATGAAATGAATAAATGCAGAGAATGTGGAGAGAAGGAAGGAGATATATTCTACATAGCATTCATCTTTTTAAAGAAAAACGTGCTTGAGAAAATGTTTGAGTTGATGATTTTATTTGGAAATTATTGAACTAAAATCAAAAAGAAAATAGGATACGATAACATATTTACTCTCGTATAAATCTTTTAGTATTTTATTAATTCATCCAAAACAACAATAATTTTTCCGAAGAAAAAGTTTATATTTTGTTTTACATTGTTTTATAAACATTCGGCGCTTAGATCAATTTCGCAAACAAATGTTGTACCGGAACCACATACCCAGTCATTCCATTTTCCACCCGTCCAAATAGTTCCACAATATTCATTTCCCCCGCCATTATCGGGTTCATTTATTAACCAATTCTTATAATCGTTAGATCCAAGTGTATGATCTAAAACGGTTACAAACTGACCCTCAACAAATAGATCATGGATACCAATCCATATCTGGTCTTGTGTACCCATAGATCGTAGAAATGCATTTTCTTTCTCAGAATTAGGAATCGCTAAATGAGCTGGAATAATATTTTTTTAATTAATTTCAAGATATTTTTTTAAAGTTTTCTGTTTTATAGAACAATTAAAATTTTCATCTGAATAAATATTAAGCTTGAAAATTTATTTTCTGTTTATTTTAAAACATTTTTACCTCCTTCATCTTCGCAAATCTTACGAGCGTCGGTCCAATTTTTTGTTTCACTATGGAATTTATATGCACCCAAACCATCGACTTTCTGGTAATCGGAAGGAATCGTACAATTCACATTAGAATTATTACAATTTCCCGTACTATTTATCGGCTGTACTTGCGAAGGAGAACAATTGAGATTATCGACGATGAAAATTTGCTTAATATTCTTCACTCCTGGTATAAACAAAGATATTGATGAATAATTTTTAATTTCGTAAAGGGTAATTTTATATTTACTAAAATATCGTATAATATCTAAAATATTTAAATAAATCTGTTGAATTAGACGATTATACCTTCGCAACATGGTTCTAGTGCAGTTGGCGCTCCTGACACCAGATGGCAGAATAAACTCGCAAACGCAACGAGAAATAAATTCATCGTCAAACTTTTCTTACCAAACGACAATCACAATTATATGAAAATTAAGTCAACTTATGAAAAGAATTTCGCGAATCGCATCATTTATACGCTTTTGTCGTATCTATCGTAACATAAAAATGTTTAATTATTAGATTAGATTTTTAAATTAGATTATCAAATAGAGCTCTCTAAATAAATAATCAATTTGCAACGTACAGGAATATTTCGATTTTTTTTTATTTATTATTTAAAATTTTAATCTTAAGTAGATTTCCTTTGCTGCTATCGTAATAATAATCTATAAAAAAGACTCTGGTGAATCCGTTCTTGCTAGTTATTTAAGTTAAAAAATTTCTATTATAAACAAATAAAAACGATCGATTGAAATTTGCCTATGAAACGAAAGTCTCGAGAACTTTAGTTTAGAACTTAGAAACGAGACTTCAATTCAAACAGTTATGATTCGAATTTCTTCTTTCCCTATTTGCATCAGGACACAACGTTAGGATTAAAGAAACAAAATTTTTATTTCGAACAAATATTTTGTGTTTTAATAAACCTCTGTAATAGTCAACATGAGAGAGTGAAGAGAATAGAAGAGAGAGAGAGAATCACAAAAGCAGCTACGGAGAAAGAAAAACAAATTTTTTTGAATTTTCAATCTGTCTTGCTGATTTTCAATTAAATAAAAATAAAATTCAAATACGTTGTTTATGAAAAATTTAATCTCAAGTCATTATACAAATATTTATTTAGATTTTTTTCCAATTCAACATAGAAAAATAAGTAAAATATTTGAACGAAAAAATATATTCCAAGTCAAATAATGGAAAATAATTTACGTAACCAAATTCGCTAATTTAAATGCACAAAACCATTGTAATTATTTCTTTATTGGACTATAGTTTAAATGTTTTTTTTACATTATCTGCTGATTTGGTACATTTTAACATTTATCTTCCGCTGACACACAAACACTTATGTATTGAATTTAATACCATCTCATTTATTATGCATAAAAATTTTCTTTTTTTATTTTAACATCATTTTACTTATTTTCATCACGTGGTAACAATTTTATCACTAATTATAGTTTTGCCCGTAATCTATTTAATTTTGTACTTATCTCGCCGATTCTGGTGGGGGAAACACTTGACAGCAAATCCGACAAGATTTTATAAACAAAAAGGACATTAAAAGGGTTAATATTTTATATGACCAATGACGGAAAATACAAAGTAGGAAAATTTGAATAGATGAAATGAATAAATGCAGAGAATGTGGAGAGAAGGAAGGAGATATATTCTACATAGCATTCATCTTTTTAAAGAAAAACGTGCTTGAGAAAATGTTTGAGTTGATGATTTTATTTGGAAATTATTGAACTAAAATCAAAAAGAAAATAGGATACGATAACATATTTACTCTCGTATAAATCTTTTAGTATTTTATTAATTCATCCAAAACAACAATAATTTTTCCGAAGAAAAAGTTTATATTTTGTTTTAACATTGTTTTATAAACATTCGGCGCTTAGATCAATTTCGCAAACAAAGTTGTACCGGACCACATACCCAGTCATTCCATTTCCACCCGTCCAAATAGTTCCACAATATTCATTTCCCCCCGCCATTATCGGGTTCATTTATTAACCAATTCTTTAATCGTTAGATCCAAGTGTATGATCTAAAACGGTTACAAACTGACCCTCAACAAATAGATCATGGATACCAATCCATATCTGGTCTTGTGTACCCATAGATCGTAGAAATGCATTTTCTTTCTCAGAATTAGGAATCGCTAAATGAGCTGGAATAATATTTTTTTAATTAATTTCAAGATATTTTTTTAAAGTTTTCTGTTTTATAGAACAATTAAAATTTTCATCTGAATAAATATTAAGCTTGAAAATTTATTTTCTGTTTATTTTAAAACATTTTTACCTCCTTCATCTTCGCAAATCTTACGAGCGTCGGTCCAATTTTTTGTTTCACTATGGAATTTATATGCACCCAAACCATCGACTTTCTGGTAATCGGAAGGAATCGTACAATTCACATTAGAATTATTACAATTTCCCGTACTATTTATCGGCTGTACTTGCGAAGGAGAACAATTGAGATTATCGACGATGAAAATTTGCTTAATATTCTTCACTCCTGGTATAAACAAAGATATTGATGAATAATTTTTAATTTCGTAAAGGGTAATTTTATATTTACTAAAATATCGTATAATATCTAAAATATTTAAATAAATCTGTTAAATTAGACGATTATACCTTCGCAACATGGTTCTAGTGCAGTTGGCGCTCCTGACACCAGATGGCAGAATAAACTCGCAAACGCAACGAGAAATAAATTCATCGTCAAACTTTTCTTACCAAACGACAATCACAATTATATGAAAATTAAGTCAACTTATGAAAAGAATTTCGCGAATCGCATCATTTATACGCTTTTGTCGTATCTATCGTAACATAAAAATGTTTAATTATTAGATTAGATTTTTAAATTAGATTATCAAATAGACTCTCTAAATAAATAATCAACTTGCAACTACAGGAATATTTCTATTTTTTTTTTTATTATTTAAAATCTTAATCTTAAGTAGCATTTCCTTTGCTGATATCGTAATATTATCTATAAAAAAGACTCTTATCCGGTCTTCTATTTATTTAGTAAAAAAATTTCTATTATAAACAAATAAAAACGATCGATTGAAATTTGCCTATGAAACGAAATTCTCGAAACTTTAGTTTAGAACTTAGAAACGAGACTTTCAACAGTTTGATTCGATTTCTTCTTTCACTATTTGCATTCAGGACCAACGTTAAGTATTAAAAAACAAAATTTTTTAATTTCGAACAAATGATTTTGTGTTTTATAACCTCTTAATATGCAACATAGAGAGAGTGAGAGAATAAGAGAGAGAGAGAGAGAATCACAAAAGCAGCTACGGAGAAAGAAAAACAAATTTTTTTGAATTTTCAATCTGTCTTGCTGATTTTCAATTAAATAAAAATAAAATTCAAATACGTTGTTTATGAAAAATTTAATCTCAAGTCATTATACAAATATTTATTTAGATTTTTTTCCAATTCAACATAGAAAAATAAGTAAAATATTGAACGAAAAAATATATTCCAAGTCAAATAATGGAAAATAATTTACGTAACCAAAATTCGCTAATTTAAATGCACAAAACCATTGTAATTATTTCTTTATTGGACTATAGTTTAAATGTTTTTTTTTACATTATCTGCTGATTTGGTACATTTAACATTTATCTTCCGCTGACACACAAACACTTAGGTATTGAATTTAATACCATCTTCATTTATTATGCATAAAATTTTCTTTTTTTATTTTAACATCATTTTACTTATTTAATCAAGTGGTAACAATTTTATCACATAATTATAGTTTTGCCCGTAATCTATTTAATTTTGTACTTATCTCGCCGATTCTGGTGGGGGAAACACTTGACAGCAAATCCGACAAGATTTTATAACAAAAAGGACATTAAAAGGGTAATATTTTATATGACCAATGACGGAAAATACCAAAGTAGAAAATTTGAATAGATGAAATGAAATAAATGCAGAGAATGTGGAGAGAAGGAAGGAGATATATTCTACATAGCATTCATCTTTTTAAAGAAAAACGTGCTTGAGAAATGTTTGAGTTGATGATTTTATTTGGAAATTATTGAACTAAAATCAAAAGAAAATAGGATACGATAACATATTTACTCTCGTATAAATCTTTTAGTATTTTATTAATTCATCCAAAACAACAATAATTTTTCCGAAGAAAAAGTTTATATTTTGTTTTACATTGTTTTATAAACATTCGGCCGCTTAGATCAATTTCGCAAACAAATGTTGTACCGGAACCACATACCCAGTCATTCCATTTTCCACCGTCCAAATAGTTCCACAATATTCATTTCCCCCGCCATTATCGGGTTCATTTATTAACCATTCTTATAATCGTTAGATCCAAGTGTATGATCTACAACGGTTACAAACTGACCCTCAACAAATAGATCATGGATACCAATCCATATCTGGTCTTGTGTACCCATAGATCGTAGAAATGCATTTTCTTCTCAGAATTAGGAATCGCTAAATGAGCTGGAATATATTTTTTTAATTAATTTCAAGATATTTTTTAAAGTTTTCTGTTTTATAGAACAATTAAAATTTTCATCTGAATAAATATTAAGCTTGAAAATTTATTTTCTGTTTATTTTAAAACATTTTTACCTCCTTCATCTTCGCAAATCTTACGAGCGTCGGTCCAATTTTTTGTTTTCACTATGGAATTTATATGCACCCAAACCATCGACTTTCTGGTAATCGGAAGGAATCGTACAATTCACATTAGAATTATTACAATTTCCCGTACTATTTATCGGCTTGTACTTGCGAAGGAGAACAATTGAGATTATCGACGATGAAAATTTGCTTAATATTCTTCAACTCCTGTATAAAACAAAGATATTGATGAATAATTTTTAATTTCGTAAAGGGTAATTTATATTTTACTAAAATATCGTATAATATCTAAAATATTTAAATAAATCTGTTGAATTAGACGATTATACCTTCGCAACATGGTTCTAGTGCAGTTGGCGCTCCTGACACCAGATGGCAGAATAAACTCGCAAACGCAACGAGAAGTAAATTCATGGTCAAACTTTTCTTAGCAATCGACAGTCACAATTAGATATGATAATTAAGTCAATGTATGGAAAGAATTTCGCGAATCGCATCATTTATACGCTTTTGTCGTATCTATTGTAACATAAAAATGTTTAATTATTAGAATAGATTTTTAAATTAGATTATCAAATAGACTCTCTAAATAAATAATCAATTTGAAAGTACAGCAATATTTCTATTTTTTTTTTTTTATTATTTAAAATCTTAATCTTAAGAAGCATTTCCTTTGCTGATATCGTAATATTATCTATTAAAAAGACTCTTATCCGGTCTTCTGTTTATTTAGTAAAAAAATTTCTAATATAAACAAATAAAAACGATCGATAGAAATTTGCCTAAGAAACGAAATTCTCGAAACTTTAGTTCACAAATTAGAAACGAGACTTTCAACATTTTGATTCGATTTCTTCTTTCACTATTTGCATTCAGCACCAACGTTAAGTATTAAAAAACCAAATTTTTTAATTTCGAACAAATGATTTTGTGTACCTTGTAATGAGCAAGATGGAGATAGTGAGAGAATAAGAGAGAGAGAGAGAATCACAAAATATGTTACGGAGAAAGAGGAAAAAAATTAATTTAAATCTTCAATCTGTCGAATTGCTAGTCCATTTAATAAAAATAAAAATTCACAACATTCAGTTCAACAGAAAAAAATCAAATATTTGATTTATTAGCATTTTAATGTCAAGTCTTTATACAAATATTTATTTAGATTATTTTCTAATTCAACATAAAAAAATAACTGAATCAATGGAAGGAAAAAATATATTTCAAATTAAGTAATTGAAAATTATTTTCTAGATTTTATACACAAAATTATTTAATCACAATTATATAATAATATTTTATGCTCATATAAATGATACAACCATTTTTTTGTTGCCTTTAACATTAGTTCGTATCAATTTTATTATTTAATTGTTTTGCTTTGATTATTTTCTTTTAATTTTCGGAATGTGAACAAGTTCAACTCTGTTTTTTCTGCATGGATTTTTTTTTTATTAGTTGTTTATTGGACAATGTATTATATTGTTATAATATAATAAATTACAATATTCTCTAATACATTTTTATGCAAATACATTTTCCTAATACATTAGTTTAAAAATATTTATTCGCATCTTAAAAACTACGCACATATAATTAATGTACTATTTCACTTACAATTTTAACCCTTTTTGACTTTGTTTATACCATTAAATATGGATTTGCTCTTAGTACTGATCAATTTTGCACTCGACTCGTACTTTAACTTATACAGTCATTGTTTCAATAAATTAAATTTGCACATATTCCTTACCTCAATCATCTATCTTCTTTTTACTTTTTCTTCTCTCTTCGTTATAAATTTTCTATAGATTTATATCTTTTCTTTTCCATTTCATCATATTTTGGCAATTATTTATACGTAATTCTGACTGTTTATATTCGTCCATTGTGTTTCCGATGCTTTCTTTGCTTGTGTTACACGTTCTAGCCATTTGGTCTTCTTCATATAGCGAACTTCTTTTTTTCTAATTCCAAATCTTCTTCATTCTCTATCTCTTCTCACATACGCACATTTTTAGGTTTTATTTCATTAAGCATCGAATCTTATTTAACGCATTCGCTGCGGTCGAATCTTTGCAACTGAGCCTTGGCACGTTAAAGGACAAAAGGTCAAGAGAAAAATCACTTATATTAGTAACAGTCAAACCACAAAGTTCAAAAATTGCGACTGAAATGTGAATACCAAAGTGGCACGAGTCGTGACTCTCCTCGGTTTTTTACAAGCCCGAGTTCCGGCAAGATTTCCGCGACGACCTCGGATAAGCGCATACAGCAAGTTTGAGCCAAATTACCGGGCGACAAATCACGCACAACTGCAACTCTTGTGACTCTCGGGAGATTTATTGGACGACGGACCTCGGGGGTCAATTTTCGCCAAAAACTGTATCGCGCCAGGGCGTCGCGCTCGATACTGGCGCCGACTTATAATAATTATTCTTTAAAAGAAGGACTCGCAACAGCAGAGACTCTAATGATTATAAAGTTTAAAAGTTTCTTGCGCGATCGCTTGGTTTCTCCACAGTCTGGCCGATTCGTGTTTCAACCACCGAATTTCTGGTTGTTCCGCTGGAAAGCCTCGCCGTTGTGCGTCTAATCGCACGTTCTCGCGAGCGATTCTTTAAAAATCAATGAAGTTGCGAATAAACCGCAGATTAATGCCTTTGTCGCGCCCCGGCAGACGCAACCGGACAACCTGTTACAGTCGTTATGAGCTGAGCAGTAAATTTCGAGGAAGAAGAAGTTGCGTTAACTGTACACCCGAGGGATTTTGCCGGTAATTATCTGGAAGCGGGAGTGGGACGCCCAAGACCTCATCTCCGCCTCTGTCTCTATTCGACTCCCAGTTTTCGGGGCCAGGAAAGAATGTTGTTGCGCGTTCGCTGACCAGCGAAGGAAATCGATGCAGCGATTTATCCAACTCGGCTCAAGCGCAATTAAACTCTGATTTAGAATCGGACGGTTTACCGGTTCCTTCGTTTAGCAAGAAACGCAGACTTTGTCGTTTTTCGGATTCTCATGCTCGAAAATATAAATATACTCGAGCATAGCAGGAGCATCGCGACTCCAGTTCGTTTTGCGCGTCTAGGAAATTCGCAAACTTGAATCCGGCATTTCCTAAAAAGTGATCTTCAGGTGCCGACTGTCTGTTGAGCGAACGAGCGCTTAAATTGCCGACTGTCGGTCAGACGGATTTTTTCGCTATTTATGAGTATTTCAACCTGTAACTGTACGCGATCGGCCTTTCAAGTATTTTCTCATTAGCCTAAAATTGAAAAATAACGTTTGATCGTTAAATTTGAAAAGCGTGACGGTTGCCGAGGTCTGGACAGCCGCGATTAATAAGTTGACGTTGAACAAAGTAATGTTTCCTTTCTCGTCACGTACGTTACTCTTAATCGATTTCAATCATTCGAGTCACTATAAAACCACTTACACGAGTGCACTTTAACGTCAGCGTGCTTACGAGCGCTTTCTGCGCGTCGGTGTGCGTGCGCTGGCATTTGTAAAAGACAGTAATAACGGATGGATTTTGAGAAAATTACGAGCCTCCGGATAATTTCAAACATCGCGACGTTGCCGCGTATATCCTGACTCAAGCGCGAGTCTGACCGAGGAAAACTGTAAATATCATTTAATTGCATTGACACTGACCTCTTGCAGCCCGCGAGTTGCGCTTTAATCGGTCTAACTTTTTACGGACTGTCGACTATTTATTAAAGCGACGCAAACGAGGTTGTTATTAATTTCCGAAGCCGCGCGAGCAATTATAATCTTTTTCCACGTCACTAGCGTTACATGGTTTCACCTTTAATCGGACTGAATAACGCGTATGGTTGTTTTAAAAATTGTATCGAGTTTCGCATCTTTGGAAAAGCGCGTAATTAATAATATGCTCCGCAATTTATAAGAAATCATAAATCGCCTTGTTAATAAATTATAGGCGCTCAGGCCCGAAAGATGGGCCCGTTGGTCGTAGCTCGCAGCCGCGCTCGAGACGCTGGATGTCGATTCGCTCGCCTATATATAATCCGGTTAACAATTAATTTCAGTTAATTGCGATTTCTTGGACATTACGTGCTGATAAACGTCTAATGAGGAACTCTTTTCCGACGGATACTTTGTCTCGAAAAACTTTCACCGGCACAAGTATGCCAAAGGCGGTCTGCGGCACTTGAGCTGCAACTTCGGAGCCGATTTTGAATCAAACTGCACAAACACGTGCATGTGCACGATCGGCCTTACGCAACTAAAAATCGTCAAACTAAGTCACGAAATTTAGCTTCGATAACAAAGCAATTTTTACGGTATTTTTACGCCTTGCACGGCATCTCGCGCATAATCATCGAGAATCATGGAGAAATCGTAATAATGTCAAAATTTCACATTCGCCGAGCAAACTCGAGGTGCGCGACGCAAAAAATGTCGAGTTTTTTGTCCTCGTGCCCGTGAATGGATTTTTAACGACGTCAGAGGAGAACCGCTAATTTCGCGATCGTAAGGGCGAGTGGACATTCGTTCGAGCAATACTTTTTTCTCGGTCGCTAAAACAGCATTATCCGATCACCAGCTCAACCTCGCGACTCCGTACGCCAAACTCCCAAAGCCTCTGTTAAGTCTTGTTTTCTCCGCGCCTAAGTACGTGCAGTTCTCGAGAATAATTGAACATTCGCGAAGTTACGATGTTTAGTCCCGATCAACAATTTAACACCCGTCGGCTGCAATAATCCGGCTATCAATATTAACGTTCGACAACTGCTTCGGCGTCCGCCGCCAAAACTCCTCTCTATCGCGACGCGAGCAGGCGCCGTAGTTTCGAGCAAACGGGACGTTTTTGCAGCCGAGCTGACGCGAGGGGCCTTATTTTCCGAAAAGGTTGCGCCAACGCATTAGGGGCCCCGCGATCGTTCGCCAGCTCGACTTGGCTTCGCCTCTGGAAATCGTGATCGCAATAAATCCGAGATCTCGCCGTATCTCCCTTTCTCTTTCCAGCTCGCGAGCGCTAAAGGGTAAGCAAGACGTCGACCGGCTTTCGCACGCGACCACCACTTGGCGCGGCTCCGGCGGTTCGTGGGAAAGGGATCGCGGCGCACGGCGGCAGCGGGGAGAGACGAAGGGACGGACGCGGATAGACGCGCAGTTTGTGCATCGGGGGGATCGAGCGCCGGTGACGATGGATTCGCTCGCTCCCGCACGTACCGGCGCTACATCTCGGACCGCGTTATGATTCACTGCTGCTCAGCTGCGCCGAAAGCCGCGATTACACGATGCGATACTCTGCACCGGCTGAAACGGCAGTTGCGAAGTCTCGAGGGGCGTCGATGCGGTTCTCAACGCGCTTGTCTTTCTTAATCAGTCTGCATCGAAGCGAGCGATGAAAATCAGAATCATTAAGCCCGCGTCCGGTTCGGAACTGCCGAGTGTCCGATCAGGCGTCGCGAGCTCAGGAAAGGGAAAGCGGGACTTTTCCAGGAGCGGCCCTTTGCTGCCCTCGTTATTTGTATTACACAGTCGTTGTAAATAATTTGTCGCGATTTCTGCAACTCCGATAAGACCGAAAGTCCGTACTGCGGGAATAAGAAGCGGAGGCGGCGAATTGAACCGCAGCAGTCGGCGTTACGCGAGCGGCTGGGATTAGGCCGTAACTTTTTAAGGGCGACTTCTTCTTCCGCTGCGCCGTCCTTTCGAACAAAACCCGCCGGAAGCTCGAAAACGAGCAAGATTTTAATCCCGGGAGGAAGGGAGGGCCGACCACTCGGACCTTCGTTTAAGCTGGATAAGTGCTTTTTGGACGCCGGCGGTAGCAATACTTTTGACGCGACCTCGAGAAAAGGGGCCGCAAAAAGCGCGAGCTGGCAGTCGCTGGCGATTGGCTGTATTAGCGAGCGGCTCGCGAGGAAAAAAGCGCGTCTCGACGCCGCGACGCACCGGAGTGTCCCGGGGAGGAAAAACCGCGTCCGTCTGCAGTTTGTCGCGCGTTCGCGCTTCCGTGCGGTTGAGCTCCGGCTGCCAATTAAAAGTTCCCCGACTGCGTGGGAGGGCCCGAACACATGGCCGACGCCGCTTCGTTATTTATTATTTATTTATGTACTTTTTGCGTCGCCGCCCTCGGGCTCTGCACCGGCGCCGGGCGTCTTTTCTTGGGGGCGCGCCGCCGAGTCTCCCCCTCGAGCCCCTTTATTTGGCCCGAGCAGTCGTTAGGACGTCGTTAAACTTGGCTTTCTCCTGGCCGAGGAGAGGACGCTCCTGCAGGGGGGAGGAAGTCGATAAGTCGTCGATTACACGCTGATTGCGCTTCTGCGGCCGGGGCTGCCAGACGGAAATAGAATCCTGGGACGTTCCGAGTGCGTTTATTATGCGTAACGGGCTTTTGTCGTCGTCAACGAGGACCGCCGAGCGTTCGTTCGCTCTTCTTTTTTTGCCCGACCGACGCAGCGCCGCTCTTGAACGACTGTCTTTTGGAGAATCATCGGCCGTCGATTATTTTCCTGCGAACGCATACACGGACCGGCAGAAAATAGCTTTTCCTGATTTTTCTCAAAACATTCCACTGACGATCACTTTTGCGCACTTTTTTTCCAAAGGGGAGGCAAACATTTCTCTTACATGTTTACGCACAACTCCATAGTCGTGCGCGCGGCTTAAGCTCGAGCATTACGGGTTAACCCGGCGCTCTTTCGACGCTGTTTCGACGCTGTTTCGACGCTGTTTCGGCTTAAGCGTCTTCGTGCGCGAAAACCCTTAGATCAACATTTAAGCTTGAAACAACGTTGGTTCAACCTTCGAGAAATTTGGTTCGCGTGTCTTTCAGCACCGCGAGCCGCATTAGTCGGGGAAAAAGTGCAACTTTGGATCTCGCTTTAATAATTTAATGAAATCATAAGCCGCGTGAACTTTAGTTTAATTTGCGATTATGTATTTTGCGGCTGGAATTATGAGTTATCGATCGAGTCGAGCGTTAACGAACTTCAGCTCGACATTTTGTGGAAACTCGAACGAAGTCAAAGTTTAAAATGATTCGCAAAAGCCGCGTTTTCAATAGAAACGCTGCCGCGATTTATCCACGTGCAATTCTAATCTGTCTGTTAGGTATAGAAATGCAGTGCCAGGTTTTCGTCTCGTTCGCACGACGCGTATTTTCAATTGAAAAGCGATAAGAAAATTTCCCAACAAATGCTTTGCGCTCAACGCTTTTATTTTTAAGATAACGAACATTGGCCAACTTATTATTCGATTATTTAACGAGTGCGTTTCGGAAAACTGCAGCCAGTTTCACCGACTGCACGAGTCGGTGTTTTTTTTATAAATTTCAATGAAAACGAAAATAAATTATCCGGAGCATCTGAATGGAAATTCGGGCCCCGCGGAATTGCAAAAGGCGCGCGAGCGAATCCATTGATGTCCAAAAAACCCATCGATTTCAATGAAAGAGTTTATAAAGGGCTCGTTATTTTGCATCATTAGCCGTAAAAGTAGCGTGGGTGTCTGTGCAATTTTGCATTTGCCAAGAGCCTCCGAGCGCGTGCGCGAGTCTCTTTTCTCTCCGGTGCGCCTTTAATGGTGACACTCGCGTGTGTCGCTCTTCTCGCTCTATTGCAAAAACGCACTCGTGTCGTCGCGCTGTTGCGAAAAACGTTGACTGATACCGCGCGTTTTTTGACTTTCTTTGCGACTTTTTCGGCAACTCGGGACGGAGTTTTATGCGAAATAACGATGATAGTCAACAGCAGTTGGGGTCGTTGCTCAATTTTAGTCGAATCTCGATTCGGCTTGTAAGAGTCGAGCAGTTGTTTTTTTTCAACCTGCCGAGATGATAAATTAGGAATTTGTTTCGCTAATTCATAAATAAAAACATCAGCTCTTAAACTCGATTGTAACGATGGATTATGAAAATCAATTTTGTATTGGATTTGTAATGCCGAATCAGCGTCGCTTGTCGTTCTTGTAAATTGTGGATTAAATGAGCCGCAACTTTTTAACGCATTTAATTATTTACAGTGAAGTGCAATTTTGGCGCACGAAGCAATTAAAGTTTCGCGCTGCAAAACTGCCAAAGCTGTTTTCCAATCGCATAAACGCATCGTTACTTAATTAGTTAACGTCGGCCCAGGTCGACAATAGATCACCCTGATGCATCTATTTTCGAAGATCTCCGCGAGGTAAACTACGAGAAACTGACCCACTTACGTGACGCTTACCGATCGTCGGCAATCAAAATCGCAAATGCATCTCTGAAACGTTGGAAATGGAAAGGGGGAGGCAAGTTTAAAGATGCAGTTCGTCTGGTGAAAGTTAATAATATCCCATGAGATTAAGGGGATGAACGGATGATTGATGCGCCAGACCCGATAGCTTTTCCATCCACAATATCCTAATTTAATATCTTTCTTTAATCGTTCGCGTTCGAGCAGCTGCTTTCGGATTATTTATTAAAGTCATTACCGATTAGGTTTTTATTTATCGTCAAATCGAGGAATATGAATCCGCGATCGCGCTGCGATTTTTGAATAAACTTAAATTTAGCTGTTTTACACGGACGTTTAAGCGAATTCTTGTCTTGTATTGAAAAGATATTGAATTTTCACTGTAATTTACTGCGCGTATCGACTGCGGCTGGAACTTTTCGAATCAAAACTGCTAAACGGAGTTCGGAGCGTAAACGTCCAGTGCATCGAAGCGTATTTTAAGAATGCAAACGGTAAACTTATTAAATCAGATAGATAAATGTGAATTATTGAATTAAATGTAATGCTAGCGTTCGTAAATCAGCAAGTCAACAGCCGTGTGTGGTTATTTTCAGCAGCTTAGCAACGTTCGTTTAATTGATGTTATTTTTTTGAAACGGAACGCGTGATTAGATAAAGTACTACAACTTTCAGCGCAATAAAATTGTATTAACAAATTCAAAGTCGTTAGGCTTGTCGTAGCGAGCGGAGGAGACTAGCTTTTAAAGCAAGTACATCCATTAGTTATTTTAGAATCGAAGCTAAAGCCTCACACGCGTGTAGATATTAATGGCAGGTTTATTACGCGGCGTAAAGCAGCGCATTAGCGTTGTCTTTTTTCCTCGCAGGCGTTCGTAACGCGATCGAGCTAAAAAGTTGGCGCGGGTACCGAAGCTGCGGTAAGAAACGACGACGGATCTGCTCGTGGAAACCGAAAATTCCTCGTCCACCGGCTGTAAATAAACAAAGAAGTAACTTGCGTAAGGTGCTGGGATAAAAGTCGAGGAAAAGCAAAAAGTTTCCTCCGCCAGGTCGGAGAACGAAGTCCAAGGTGAAATCGGAATCTAGGTTGTGCTCTTAATATTCCAAACGCCCCTCGGTTCTCTCTCTCTCTCTGTGCATATTATTAAGCGGTAAGCAGCAGATACGGCCGGCATTAAGACAACGCGGAGCGCAACGAAATTATCGGGTAGAGCATAAAAGGGGAATGCGCGCAATTTGTCGACGCGAGCGATTTAAGCGCTCATTCTCACGTAGGAAAAGCGAGGAAAAATCCGCGCCGGAGATAAGATGGGAGAGCCGAGCACGAAGCGCGAGTTTCTTTCGCACGTGGAGCCGAGCGAGTGGCGCATGCGCCCGTTGCGAAACCCAGAGTTTGCCGCTTTTTTCGCTCGTGACGGACGGATCCCCGGCGGTCGCGTGCGCCTTTCCTCTCGCGGGTGGCTGCGGCCCATCGCTCTTGCCTCATAAAAGCGAAAGGTTCGCGTCGAGCCGAGGAGGAAGCGGCTGCTGGGCGCAAGGTTGCGCTCGTTCCCCCCCCCCTCTCTCTCGGCCCTTTGTCGGAGAGCGGCAACCGGTTATCGACGCACACTTGACCGGGCGAGGCCGATCGACTCTGTGTTTGTTTATTCGCGCGCAGGATCAGCCTTTTTTACTCCCCAGGCCGCTCGTTTTATATTCCGCGGCAGCGCTCGCAATCCGCTTATGAAAAAGGCGACGCCCTTCTCTTGTTTTTACCGGAGACAAGTGCGACCGGAGTTGTTTAACAACAAATATTGCGAATAAAACTCGCAGCGCCGACTCGGAGTTTTTGAAATGTAGCTGCTCCTTTCGTAAGATGAAGTTTTTCCTTGAAATCAATTTATCACCTCGACTCGTATCGTTGGTTCTGCTTTTATCAGATCGCCAGAGGAATATAATAATTTTCTCGCCGTTGCCCAAACAAAGCCAAATGCATTTTATTCACAAATAAAATGATTTACGTAACGTATTTTTAAAGCGCTTACATCGAGCAAACACACTTTCCGCCTGTTTATTCGCACGTAAGTGCTCGTGTAAATTTATCGGCGATGCGATTATCGAATGTCAACGATTAGAAGACGTTTAATTGCGAGGTAATTAGTAATCGTAATCAATATACGTTCAGCGTCCTGATATCAATAACGAGAGACGAAATTGTCGCTCGATGAAATTGAAACGCAACATATTGCGTATCGTCTTGGTAATTTGCTTCGTTTACCCAGGATCTCTTTGACCTTACAATTATTTTTACTCGATTATCTTTTGTTGCGATTTTTCGACGACTCGGCGCTGATCAAAGGAAAAAATTGCTTTTCCTGATAATTCGAATGTCAGCAACGCGTATCAGCATTATTCAAGTATAAAATACTTAAAATTTGAAAGTTTTCAACTTTTTACGCGTATCGTTTCTGCATTCAAACTTGGCATACTCGGCTCGTAATCAATATTCGATTAATTTCTAAAATGTTTATTGCGTTACTAAACAAATATATTTTAAGCAAAAGCGTTTTCGTTTAATAATTTGTGGAATTGACTCGAATTGAAGCGGAAACTGCTTTTAATATTTGTTGTTTTATAAGCAAGAGGATTCTTCGTTATGATTTTATAATCGAATGCACGTGTCTGTTATCTTGTAAATTAAAATTCTGACGCTATTATCAAAGAGCGAGAAGAATCGAACTTTTACGGCCTGTTTTTAAAATAAATATCACGTCTAAACGTATTTTAATTAAGTTATAAAACGAAAAAGGCACTTTAACCATACAATTACGTAAACGTAAATCACGCGCGCCAATTACTCGAAAGATATTCGCTCGCGTTTTGGATATAAAAGTGAAATGAAACGATATTTTTAGGATCTGTCGGACACTCGATCGCGTCGTAAAGGCATCGTTTTTCCCCCTTTATCGATTAGTTGCGTTATTAATTTTTACGCCGCTGGAGACTGATTTTATTCGTTTCGATTATTATTGTTGGCGCACGTGGTTATTTGCAAATTCGCCATTGATTTTTCGTCGCGACAGCCGCGGCTGGAAAGGCGCAACGGCCCGGAGTTAAATAATAACGAAAAGTTGTTGGTTATGTAAATTTCGCTCGCGTTGCTTTTGCCCGCCGATCGAAGCTTTTGTTACGCGTAATTGTCTCTCCTACACACGAGGAAAGTTTGCTGAATTATTGCACAACTTGGTCAGAGAAAAGGAAAATCCGAGGCGCACTTCTTTATTCCGTTTTTGCATCGGAGACTGGCGGTGCCAGCCACGCCTTTGGCACCGAGCGGCTGTTTGTTTTATTTGTCAAGTCGTTTCGTATTGATTAGCCGCGCGAGGTAATAAGAAGTGCATTTGCGAAAAGCACCGGAGCGTCCGTCGATTATTTCGTTGGCGAAAATTGCTTCATCATCATCTGGGCAACTCCTGTCCGTGTCGCTCGCCCAGGCAAACATTCCTCTGCCTGGGCGATCCGAGCTGCAACTGCACCTCGGCTTCGGGATATTTATTCCGGAGGAATCCGCGGCTGCAGTTGCATCGAAACGCAAAAAACGACGGTATCCTCCGTCGAAGAATGCGGCGCAGCGATTGGGTAGTAAAGCGAAACGGAAGCCAAAAATTAAGCGCACCTTTATTAACTCTCTCTCTCTCTCTTTTTCCGGTGGAAAAAGCGCGGACTTATCGCCCCTCTCGCTCGCGCTTTGGCGTTTCGCCTCGACTCCTTGTTTACTCGTCGAATGCATATTACAAACGAGGATGATCGGAGTTGCACGCACGCACACGCGCGAGGAAGGATATGAATTTGGCGGTTCGATGGCCATTGCAGCGACGCCGAAATAGATGTTGCCGCTGCTGCTGCTGTTGTTGTTGTTGTTGTTACGGCTGGCGCTGGCAAAAGCTCTCCCCGCGGTGCGATGATTCTGATTATGAATTTTTGCTTTTATCTTGCGCGCTTTGCTCTTTTACATACCGTTTTTCGTTTTCGTTTAAAATGTTCTATAAATATCTGCTGAATTTATTGTGTAAGTTGATCGCGGCTGTTCACTGCCGGGATAAAATATTCGGAAAATTTTACCTTTTGTTATACGCGCGTTTGAACTTGTTTTTTCTCTCTTTTGATGCATCGAATTTTAGTCGAGAGTCGGATAACTTGTAAAAATACTTCGAGGCAATTATTTATTCATCGATGGATATTTTTTTTAAAATTAAACGCACGCGTTTAATTTAATTTAATGACTACGTGATGGTAGCTGACGCACACGATTCAAATGAATTTCGTACAATTTTTTCAAAAGCCCAGAGGCTTTAGTTAACTTCGTAATTTAATATTTTTCGTCTTGAACTTTTAATTTAATTGCAATTATAGTGTTCTTTTTGCTTAAAAAGTAGTTATATTGATATTCACTGTTTCTCACTGTTATTTGTTAAATTTAAAAAAAAAAGCGATAAATTTGAAATTCGTTTAGTTCGAAATTCCTATTTCCAACTCTGCGATCTATCGACCTTTCTAATCTTCTTAGTTTAAAAACTGCAATGCGAAATAACAAATGATTAATTTCAATTTAAAACAAGTACAATTAAATATTGTGCGGTAATAAAATTTTTTCCCAAAAGATGACTTTTATATTAAATTTTAGTGTTGAATAAGCTAAGATATTCTATTTTTGAATTTAGAAAATTCATCGATGCAATAATTCAGTGATTAGTCGTACGTGTAAAATGAGCGTAAATTTTTTTTACATAAAATATCAATTAAACAGGCCTCTGAATCAATTATTTTATGTAATATGCGAAAGGACAGAGTAATCTAGTATTACCTCGTGTAGATTAACAGATACGATTAAAAAGATATTTTAATTCACTTAAGACCCGAGAAATTATGCCTAGTCTCGATAATTTATCATCGTACAAAGTTTCAGCAAAATACATTGTGACACGTGAAAAGGTGCAATTATAAAATCGCCTCGGAGAAAAATTATTAACGTCACACTCGATATCACTTTTTAAAAAACATTAAAACACTAGCTTAAACTGTACGTAATAATAAATCAGACTCCCAGGATAATGCATTGTATATTTTGTTGGCCGATGTGTAGTTGGCAAAACCAGTTGTGCAGCTAAATTATGCACATTTTTCTAAAACTCAGCTAAACGCGACTTTAAACGTAATGCTTAACCGAATTTATTTTTTCCAATCCTTAAGATTTTTTAAAAATAGGCCGAAATAATTTTCTTTTCGCCCGCCAATAATTAAGTAAACGCCGAATATAAAGCCTTCGAAGCTGTCGCCCGCGTTTAAACGGAGCTCTTAGGCTCGTCTATTTTCCCATTTTTCGTTCGCAAAAAATGAAAGAAGAGACGCTTTGGCCGTTGGAAATTCAATTTAGTCTAATGGATCTTTACGAAATTGCCTTTCCCCACTACGGTGCGGTTCATCATTCGTAATTAGGATGCTTCCAAACGCTCATCTCTCCGGTCAATTTTCCGTTTTTTCACCCGGAACTTTCTTGTTGTTGGCGGCAACTCGTTGCCCGTCACAAGCGCTCCGACGACGTCAGCCATTTTACCCGCTGTGCTCTTACTTTCGCGTGTGCCGATGTTTAATATATCGCGGTTCCATCCCTCCCCCCTCCTCCGTAATAAAGTTGCACGAATATTTTAGATTAAGAGGCGTTGCTATTCGGTTCGCTCGAGCTGCTTTTTCGCCTTAAAAATCGAGACGAGACGATTTTAATCGAGTAATGAAATTACAAGGAGACTTCTTACACGATTTAATGCACTTGTTTTCTTCGTTACAAGTCCAGCGCAGTAAAACTTTACTTTTTTCCTATTCGATACGTTCCTGCACTGAATTATCACATATCAAGCGCAGATGCGGTGAATAAATTGCGAGATAAAAAATTAAACGAGAAACTGTGCGACTGTAAAAGTGCATTGATTCCTTGTTGTTTTTTTTTGCGAAAAATCGATTCCCGTATTTATTTTTATGTTGCCTGTACTGCACTAACTTCTTGAGAGTGGAAAAAGTAAAAACAATTTTTTGTACTACGATCGATTTTCCTATAGTTTATTACTTACACCGAACGCCGCGGCAATATTAATATCCTCTGCTGGTCGATGTTGTTGAAGAAGCTCAAGGGGACATTTTGTAAGTGTACGTTTCCTTCTTTTGACACACAATAACGTTATCAGCAAGAATGTGTTGCATTAACCAATAGGAGAGCCTGCGGGTCTCAACTGGACAGATTCGCAAAAACAAAAACTGAAAATAGAGCATCGAAAAAGAGCGTAATAGCACAAGTCATTGGTCCTTTATTAGTATTTTATAACGCACTGCAACTCTTTTATTCTATTTAGTTGCAATCGCTCTCTCTATCTACTCTCGGTTCATTGAACTCGATTTACAAAGTTACTGTTTCATCTCGAGCAAGTAATTTATATTTATTTTAAGGTTCGCGTTTTACCTGCATTGACTGTCAACACGTCTGGACGAGATAAATGCAAATGATAAAAGAGCGAAGTGTGTTGCCGTCGCAGAGAAAAATCCAACTTCTCAAACTAAGAATTTTGAAACGCGGCATTTGTCATTAATGTCTCGCCCCTGATGACTTTTCTTCTTTACTACCCTTAGAAATCCGATTTCTCGTTTTAAAAAGGCTTTCGGGATTTAATGGCTCGCGCGACGCCAATATTCGATTTGTCGGGCTTGTTCGTGAAAATCGAATAAACGCGGGCTAATTTTGCGCGTAAATTTATCCAGTGCGACGATTAAGACACAATCGATCTTTAACGCGTGAAATAAAATTCAACTCCCTGATTATTCCTGAATCGACGTATCGCCCTCGCAAACGAAGGCGATCATTTTTCGTTAAAATCCCAATTCAAAACTTGGAAAGGATTGGCGGTCAAAAAATTTGTCATCGCGCGGGTCCTTAAGGCGGCGCAGAAGCTCGGCGGGAGGCTGGAGAAGCAAATCAGCTGTTAGATAAAGTGGAAAATTCAAAGCCTCTGGCGTTTCTGTCTTTGCAACCCCTGGTCGTGTGGATGCACCCGGTCTGCATAGCCGCCCCCATCGGCTCTCCTTCGTCTTTATCAATTTGCTTCTCTCTTTTTCCGTCGCGTCTCTCGTGCCTACGCTTAAGAAAGAGGGAGAATTTTCACCTGCCGATAATAATCTTGCATGTTCTCGAATTAAAATTGCACTCGCGTCGCTGCGTCTCCGAGAATCTTCGAGTGCGCGCATTAACTTCCAGGATCGGCGTTTCCTTTTTCACTCGAGACCGCCGACGATTATAATGCTGTTTTCCCTTTTTTACGCGACCGGTTTTATCGATTTTTCACGGCCTTTATTAATTGCGCTTTAAAGAAAGAGTCGATTTCACTGCTAGAAAATGGTACACTTTTTACCGTCGTCTCGATCGATTCTTAGTAAAGGGCTTTTCGTCTCTCCTGCGCTGAAAATTCGCTCGATTGTTGTCGTGCTTCTAAATTGATTCTCGATTTAGCCTCGACGCGTACCAGCGATTTTTTTATAGTTATTTGCCAACAAAGTCTCGAGCTCGCCAGTTCATAAAGCAAATTTTGAATTACAAGCGAGCAGTTTTTCTCCCGCGAACGTCGCGTACGCAATTATTCTGGAGTCCCATCGACTGTGCACACACATAAATATAAAGTAGCCTCGCGCAGTCCATTATAAGTTGATTTTCTGATATAGTGAAAAACTTTTCCCCATACAATGACATACATCTTGTAAGCTACTTCTCCTTAACTGCTTTTACGACCTTTTCGCTTGTAAAAGATAAGATACACGACGATATATTTTCTAAAGATACGATTTCAGTTTGAGTTATTCGGTTAATTTAGCACAAAAAGCATATTCCGCTCGGTCGTTACACACACGACGAGCGAGAGAGAGAGAGAGAGAGAGAGAGAGAGAGAGTCTATTGTAAGAGCGAAAATATTCTCGGCAACATTCAATTTTCTTTATTACCAGTACAATCCAAAGAACAACATATTTTTGGCACGTGAAACGCCAAGTTGAGCGAAAATTTAACGACGGGCAAATATTTGTAAAGGCGGAGGTATTATATTAGCAACACGGGATTGAAATATATTTCGTTCGCAATTTTTTAATTTTCGCGCAAAACTGTTTTAGTTTTTTTTTCATAAGCGAGAGCCGCCGGGTAAATTTACGACGAGCTTGTGGTTGGAATATATGGCGCAACCTGTTTGTTAACCACATTTTTCGCGGTTGTGCAAATTTAAACAATTTCCCCGTCCACTCTTGAACGATCGTCCCTTAAATCATCTTCGAAGGAGACATTTATGGGATGCTAACTAAGGAATTACCGCGAGAAACTTTGATCGATCGATCGTCGAGAAAATCAGAAACGCGGAATTGGCTTCGCTTTATTTACCGCGAGCCGAGCAATTTTACGCGGACGCACATTTGTTTATAACGAGTTGAAAAGGAGCTGGAGTATTTTATTTACTCGAATCCGTAACAAATTGCAATCCTTAATCATGGACATTAAAAACCGGATTATCCTGAATTAATAAGGCCGTATAAGGTTTATCAATCGGCGCGATTAATTGGCAGTCGTAATTCGCGATAAATATTTATCAGCGCCGAGTTTCAGCGCTCGGAGAAAATCCATATATTTACGTGTTATTTTAGGATCAAGTTTTAAGCCGGTAAACGCATCAGGAGTCGAAGCCCGAGCGCATCGGCTAATCCCCGCGGACGCGTGTTCGACACACGTACACAGGTGTGCACAGATACCGCGGTCATGTAACCCGACGGTTGTAATTCGGTGTCAAGCGCCCCGGGCGGTGTATCGCGCCGTCACTGACACGCTCCGCTCCGTTTCCGCGTTCCTTCTAACTTTCAATTATTACAGTGCAAGTTGCAACTGCACAGCCTCGCCCCTCCAAACTCGCTCGCGCGCGCTTCGTTTTCTTAACGATTATTGCTCGTTTAGCAGTCGTTACTTTTACGCCTGGAAACTCGCGACTGCTCGTCACTGTACCGCGTCTTACAATTAAACGACGCGTTCGACTTTTTTCCAGAACTTTGCCGTAACATCTGTATTTCCGGTCGTCGGAAATATCTCGGCGAGTCTTGATAATAAACCCGTTGCAATTCGCGTTCGGAGTCGCCAAAGAAACGCGCGCAAATTTACCATTTCCATCGCCGACATGCGAACGTACAACTTCACGGAATTGCGACTAGAGAAGGACAGCGAGCCGCCAACGAGGAAGAAAACCGAAGATCGGTGCTTTCTAGATATTTCATAAATTTAACTATTTATTTGTGCCAACATTTGTCGCTCAACCATTGATACATTGATGATCAACGAGGAAAAGTTTCTCAATAATTGTTTTGACATTATTTTGTCCGTCGGAGTTACTCGTCCTGAAAAATCGTACACGCGAATGTAATTTATATTCCGATTTAAATAAAAGCACGTAAGAGTTATATTTTTAGTGCGGGAAACGTAATTTTTTATTATTAAAAAAGTGGCATATTTTCGAATCCCGGATAAGCTTATATTTATTAACTATATTATAAATTGAGGGGTAGGAAAAGTTAACGACAGCCAAAAATGTTATCGCAACAAACTTGAATAATAGAAAATTCGATCTCCCGAAGCCAAAGTGATTGTACCAAGGAACAAAATGGAACAAAATTGGTATTAGGAGTAGAGAAATGAAAACCGAGTGTTCGATTCCGTAAATGCCGTAAAGAAAAAATGGGTTACGATATTCGCTCGTCGAATTGTTCCGCGAACGCGCGACAAAATGCAGGTCCCAGTGGAAAAATGCGACTCGATTTCTGGGTATCTATTTTTCATCCTGGCGCGCGAGTCGTCAGGTATTTTCGCGATTTTCATCCGCGAACCTTTTCACCTGCATCCAGAATGCAGGAGACGCCAGTTGGAGGTTCGGTAGTTACGGCTACGGCTGCAGGCCGATTCAGGCGAGATTCAGGAAACGAAAGATATTTTTCCGAGATTATCTCAAATGCACCCGAGCCGCTTTCCCGTGTCGCTTTCTTTCTGTCCCCTCAAGCCGATCTGGATTAATATAATTATGGGCGGGATCGACGTGTCGTGCGCATTCCAGAAATTAGTCGTTTTAAGTCGGCGACTCGCAAAAAGCTCGCGAGTCTGCTGAGCAGATTTTTGCACTCGTCCAGTGCAGCCCCGATCGTCGGTTTTTAGCAGCAAATTTTGGTCGTTCAGAGTTCGTTACTGAATTGCGTTGCAACTGTTTTGCCAATTACTGCATTCGATGAATCTTTGTTGGAATTAAATATCGAACGAACTTCTTTTAATATAAATCATTGAAAATGTATAATAATATTTAGTTGTAAAACTATTAAAATTGTTTTAACATCAATTTTTAAATGTAGTTATTAATAACTTTTTGTGCCTTATAGGTTGATGCGTGATTAAAGATAATATATTAATTTTTTTAATATCAGCTAATTTACTCGTTGCTTTTAATTTTTATGTTTACTTTATAACCTTTCTAGTTATTATTATTTATTTGAACGCAATGTATACGCTGTTATAAACAATTTTGTGGTTATCTTCGATCCAAATTTCCTTCCACGCGTACGACTATTACTTACAATCGAATACTCGGACATTTATATTTTCAATTTTGGTCTTCTTTAGTCTTCCTCGGCCCTTCCACTTCCCCTCGTACGCTCCGTTGCTTCTCTCTCTCTCCGTTCCACTGCATCTGCTGCGATCATTTTTTGCTCGCGTCGTTCTCGTCACCTTTCGCAATAATTTCCCTCTTTGCTGCTTTGGATCCAACAGCATTCGACCCCTCGAAACGTCTTTTCGCGTCCTTTTCTTTATTGCACAATTTACACGTTCGCTCCTCTTCTGTTTGTTTTTCGTTTCATTTCCCTGATCCTGAATCTCGCTAATAATTTCTTTCCTTGTTTTGTTTTTCCCCTTCCTCCTCCTTCACGATTTTTCTTTTGCGGCTTTTATTACGTTGGACTCCTTCTGCCTACTTTGCGGTTTCCAGTTTATTAATCCAAATTCGCTGTTGTTGACCTACTTTTAGCGCTTCTATTTCTTCCCATTTTATTCCTCCCATTTCTATTTTTTCATTCAAAAATTATCTAGATCACCGAATATTGGTCCAATAGTTTATTCTTTTTACTTCAAAGTTCTCTATCTATTTTTTCTTTGTTTTTATTCCGCCTTAAATATTTACTTTTACGCATTATTTGAAGATATCCATGTCTTCTCCGCTTATTTTTTATTTTCATACTTAATTTCTCTTTTAGCAGATTTTATTTATATTCTGCTTCTTTATTGATTCTCCCGCCAAAAATCATCTTTTTGCTATACTCCATATTTTTCCTAAAACCATATTTGTTCTTTTTAATCATAAATTTGGTCTATTCCCTGTTCTTGTTCTCTTCACTGAATATGTACTTTAAATATGTGATTTGTTTTTCCAAATCTTGCTTATTATTTTTCTGTCAGAACTCCGTTTTCCCACTTTCTCCCTTCTTTTCGGATTTTGATATTTTAGTTTTTTTCGGATTGGATCATTTTAATTTGAACGCTACAAATTATTTTCAGTTGAATTACAAAGATAATACTCGATGAAAACTATTTGAATATTATAAGCTTACATAGTTATAATATAGGTAACTCTTTATATATTTTCACTTAATTTATATTATACTATTATTATTATTATTTCATTTTTTACATTATATTGAAAGTTTATTAAGCAAAAAATTTTTTTTACTAATAAATTGTCGTACTTTTCATTTCATATTATACACATACATAATATATGTAAGTAACATAGTATTGAGAGTACATATTACATTGTCATCGTTGATTTTTATATGATGAAAATGATTAAATTAAGCACGAACGATTCGATATTTTAAAAATTTAATTCAAAGTTATTGGATTTTTTCTCTGTGATTTTATAAACTAACACTATTCATTATTCAACAATTAAACAATATTCTTTAATGATAACACAACCTACAAAATCCGCCAATTTTCGGATCAATCAATGCTCTTAGTCGAAGCCGGATGTTGTAAAATTTATCGGTACATAAATAGTAGCAGATATGATACGTTTATTTAATAACTTAAACATAATTATATTTCAAATTCTAATTATTATTATTATTTTTTTAGAACAGTAAAGAAATATTGCAGCTAAACATTTTTAAAAATATGAATACATTATATGCGAAGATGCGAAGCGCGTTTACCTTACGATAGAATTTCAGCGATAATCAACATACATTTTCAAAGAGAACATTGTAAAGCGTAAAAATAAACTAAAATGGTTAAAAATAAGGAAGTAAAGCTTTTTCGTACATATCTTTTTGAAAAGCGAACGTAAGCTGCAAAAATTATTACCGAATTCTTATGATCGAATCTCATGTTCGAACAGCATAATTTTTTATTAAGAAATTTGAGGGATAAATTACTTTTGAAATTTGATAAAATAATTTTTTCACGTAGCATTTGTTGATAATATTGTTAGAAACTGGATAGTCTCTTATAAGTGTTCCGTACAAAATATGTTAATAGAGAGAGTGAGTGATAAAGAGAGGGAGAGAGAGAGAGAGAGAGAGAGAGAGAGAGAGAGAAGTAAAACAAAAAGAAGATAGATAATTGAAGTAAAGAATATGTGCAAATTTAATTTATTGAAACAATGACTGTATAAATTAAAGTACGAGTCGAGTGCAAAATTGATCAGTACTAAGAGCAAATCCATATTTAATGGTATAAACAAAGTCAAAAAGGGTTAAAATTGTAAGTGAAATAGTACATTAATTATATGTGCGTAGTTTTTAAGATGCGAATAAATATTTTTAAACTAATGTATTAGGAAAATGTATTAAAGATTATTGTAATTTATTAAAAAAAAAGGAATAATGCAAACTTTTAAAATAAATATTGTCATTGGTTGTAACAAATCCAAGGATACTTCATTCCGTAATTGTAGAGATTGAAAATGTTTTGCCCCTCCGGATTAATTTATTATTCTGCTTTGCATTATTATAAAAAACGTCATTGAGAAAATGTTTGAGTTGATCAATTCTTTTAGAAAATTATTATGACTAAAAACACAAGAAAATGGGGTTTAAATAAAATTTTTACTCTTGTATAAATTTATTAGTATTTTATTAATTCCTTATAAACACAAAAATAATTTTTTCGAAGACAAAGTTGATATATTCTTTTACATTGTTTTATAAACATTCGGCGCTTAGATCAATTTTGCAAACAAACGTTGTAGGGTTACCACATCCCCAGTCATCCCATTTTCCATTTGGCAGAATCAAGATACAATCTTGTTCTTTTAAATTATTGGGTTCCGTTTCGTTCCAATTTGTATAATCGTTAGATACAAGTTTATGATCTAAAACGGTTACAAACTGACCCTCAACAAACAGATCATGAATACCAATCCACAGGTTAGTAGTAGTATTTAATGATCGAATTAATGCATTTTCTTTCTCAGAATGGGGAATCGCTAAATGAGCTGGAAAGAAAATTTCATTAATTAGTTTGAAGATATTTTTTCATTTCTAAATTACAACTAATATTTTTTTGTTTCATATATAAAATTCATTTTTTATCGAAATATATATGAAGTTTGAAAAATCAGTTTCTATTCATTTAAAACATTATTACCTCCTTCATCTTCGCAAATCTTACGAGCGTCGGTCCAAATTTTTGATTCATTATGGTATTTATATGCACCCAAACCATCGACTTTCTGGTAATCAGAAGGAATCGTACAATTCACATTAGAATTTGTACAATTTCCCGTACTATTTATCGGCTGTACTTGCGAAGGAGAACAATTGAGATTATCGACGATGAAAATTTGCTTAATATTCTTCACTCCTGGCATAAACAAAGACATTGATGAATAATTTTTAATTTCGCAAACGGTATTTTATATTGCTAAAATATCGTATAATATTGAAAAATATTTAAATAAATCTGTTAAATTAGACGAATTACTACCTTCGCAACATGGTTCTCGTGCAGTTGGCGCTCCTGACACCAGATGGCAAATAAAACTCGCAAACGCAACGAGAAGTAAATTCATCGTCAAACTTTTTCTTAGCAATCGAAAGTCACAATTAGATATGATAATTAAGTCAATGTATGGAAAGAAAGTTCGCCAAACGCATCATTTATACTCCTTTATCGTATCTATTCTAACAATAAAAATGTTTAATTATTAGATTAGATTTTTAAATTAGATTATCAAATAGACTCTCTAAATAAATAATAAACTTGAAAGTACAGGAATATTTCGATTTTTTTTTTATTTTTTAAAATCTTAATCTTATTTACTTTGCTGCAATCCAGTTTTATTATAAAAAAGACTTTTATCTGGTTTTGTGATTACTTTAGTGATAAAATCTATTACAAACAGATAAAAACAATCGATAGAAATTTGCCTAAAAAACGAAATTCTAAAAACGTATTTCTTAAATTTTTGTCTATAACTAAGCATCGACGCTTTAAACAATTCATTTCTTCTTCCACTTCTTGCATCCAGAACCAACTTTTAGAATTATAAAAAAAACTGATTGTTACCGAACGCGTCGCGTTGATGCTCCTTTGGTGTAGGAAAATGAGAAATTTTTTTTTTTTTTTTTTTTTTTTTTAATATTAACACCTTTTTTGACTCCAAATACTTTTATTATGAAATACAAGATAGGTATCGGAGCGAGGATCGAGACGGACAGTCCCTGCCTTTTCGCACGTCGCCGTATTTAAAACTTTTACATTGCCGGACGGCCGCTGCCGTCCGTTACAGCAACCTTTTTTTCATTTATCCGCAATTTTCGGTTAGTTAATAATACTCGCATGTCCGCCGCTAATCGTATTTACCATGGGCAATAATCATTGATCCTCGCCCTTTCGCTCAAGCACGTACATTTATTACCTTCGCATTTCGGAATTTTTTACACGTTAATTTTATTCAAAACGCTGTACATTTGTTAGGTATTTAACCTACGCGCAGATGTTCAGTCGCGCCCGGGCTTGACTTTCTTACGCGTTTTCCTATCGAAACGGCCCTGCTCGTTACATGTGTTTTCGTCGCGCCGGGCCTGGAAAAAAACCCCAGCGGAGTCGGCAGGGGAAAAAAGGCCCTTACATTTCTCTCGTATCGAGCGGGATTATACGAGCGGTTCCTGGTTCCCGTGGCTATCTCCCGATTCTCTCTCCATTGGGACCGAAACACGTTCATGGCGGCCGAATTTTGCTGCGGGAGGCCACCGATGCTCACAACGTCCAGGCTCACCCCGCCCGCGAACGTCTTTCGACGCCCGACTTCCTACCCTTTGCGGGGGCCTTCGAACACCCACGGCATCCAGCCTCTTACGCCACGGCACGCCTAGCGGTGGTCGGTCCCTTACCTACCCGTCGGTCCGACTTCGGACGGTCGCCCGAGCGGGTGTGATACTTTCAAATATAATTTACGAGTTAAAATTGTTTCTTCAACGAAACAATTTCAACAAACGTGCGCATCGTTTACACTGATGATTGTTGAATATATAATTTTGGGTTTTATAACCTTGTAATATGCAAGATGGAGATAGTGAAAGAATAAGAGAGAGAGAGAATCACAAAAGAATGTTACGGAGAAAGAGGAAAAAAATTAATTTAAATCGTCAATCTGTCGAATTGCTAGTCAACTGAATAAAAATAAACATTCAAAATATTCAGTTCAACAGAAAAAAATCAAAGATTTGATTTATTAGCATTTTAATCTCAAGTCATTATATAAATATTTATTTAGATTATTTTCTAATTCAACATAGAAAAATAAGTAAAATATTTGTACGAAAAAATATATTCCAAGTCAAGTAATGGAAAATAATTTACGTAACCAAATTCGCTTATTTAAATGCACAAAACCATTGTAATTATTTCTTTATTGGGCTATAGTTTAAATGTTTATTTTACATTATCTGCTGATTTGGTACATTTTATCATTTATCTTCCGCTGATACGCAAACACTTATGTATTGAATTTAATACCATCTCACGTATTATGCATAAAAATTTTCCTGTATTATTTTAACATCATTTTACTTATTTTCATCATGTGGTAACAATTTTATCACTAATTATAGTTTTGCCCTTAATCTATTTAATTTTGTAATTATCTCGCCGATTCTGGTGGGGGAAACACTTGACAGAAGATCATACAAGAATTTATAAAAAAAGGGCATTAAAAGGGTTAATATTTTATATGACCAATGACGGAAAATACAAAGCAGGAAAATTTGAAGAGATGAAATGAATAAATGCAGAGAATGTGGAGAGAAGGAAGGAGATATATTCTACATAGCATTCATCTTTTTAAAGAAAAACGTCATTGGAAAAATGTATGAGTCGATGATTTTATTTCGAAAATGATTGGACTAAAATCAAAAAGAAAATAGGATACGATCACATATTTACTGTCGTATTTATTTTCCAGTAGTTTGTTAATTCATTTCATAACAACAATAATTTCTCCGAAGAAAAAGTTTATTTTTTTTTACATTTTTTTATAAACATTCGGCACTTAGATCAATTTCGCAAACAAAAGGCACAGTTGATGAACAATTGATGTCATCCCATTTTCCATCTGTCCATATACTTAGACAATCTTGTTTTCCCTTGTCATCATTCGGTTCACCTTTTGCCCAATTCTTGTAATCGTTAGGTCCAAGTGTATGATCGAAAACGGTTACAAACTGATGCTCAACAAATATATCATGGATGCCAATCCACATTCGGTTTACTTTACTGAAAGATCGCAGCAACGTATTTTCTTTCTCAGAATTGGGAATCGCTAAATGAGCTGGAAAAATATTTTTTTAAATAGTTTCAAGATATTTTTTTAATATTTTCTGTTTCATAGAATAATTAAAATTTTTATCTAAATAAATATTAAGCTTGAAAATTTATTTTCTGTTCATTTTACAACATTTTTACCTCCTTCATCTTCGCAAATGTCACGAGCGTCGGTCCAATTTTTTGTTTCACTATGGAATTTATATGCACCCAAACCATCAACTTTCTTGTAATCGGAAGGAATCGTACAATTCACATTAGAATTTGTACAATTTCCCGTACTATTTATCGGCTGTACTTGCGAAGGAGAGCAATTGAGATTATCGACGATGAAAATTTGCTTAATATTCTTCACCCCTGGCATAAACAAAGATATTGATGAATAATTTTTAATTTCGCAAACGGTATTTTATATTTGCTAAAATATCGTATAATATTGAAAATATTTAAATAAATCTGTTAAATTAGACGATTATACCTTCGCAACATGTTTCTAGTTCAGTTGGCGCTCCTGACACCAGATGGCAGAATAAACTCGCAAACGCAACGAGAAGTAAATTCATCGTCAAACTTTTCGTAGCAAACGACAGTCACAATTAGATATGAAAATTAAGTCAATGTATGGAAAGAATTTCGCGAATCGCAACATTTATACGCTTTTGTCGTATCTATCGTAACATAAAAATGTTTAATTATTAGATTAGATTTTTAAATTAGATTATCAAATAGACTCTCTAAATAAATAATCAATTTGAAAGTAAAGGAATATTTCGATTTTTTTTATTTATCATTGAAAATCCTAATCTTAAGTAGCATTTCCTTTGCTGCTATCGTAATATTATCTATAAAAAAGACTCTTATCCGGTCTTCTGTTTATTTCGTAAAAAAATTTCTATTATAAACAAATAAAAACGATCGATAGAAATTTGCCTAAGAAACGAAATTCTAGAATCGTTATTTCCAAATATTTTGTCTAGAACTAAGCATCGACGCTTTAAACAATTCATTTCTTCTTCCACTTTTTGTATCCAGAACCAACTTTCAGAATTATAAAAAAAACTGATGATTGTTGAATAAATAAGTTTGGGTTTTATAACCTCGTAATACGTAAGGGAGAGAAAGAGAGAGAGAGAGAATCACAAAAGACTGCAACGGAAAAAGAAAAAAAAATTTTTGTTAAACGGTCGTACTGATATTCAATTGAGTAATAATAAAAATTCAAAATATTGACGTCAACAGCATCAAGTTAAGTACGTGTTTTTTTAGCATTTTAATCTCAAGTCATTATATAAATATTTATTTAGAATATTTTCTAATTCAACATAGAAAAATAAGTAAAATATTTGAACGAAAAAATATATTCCAAGTCAAGTAATCGAAAATAATTTACGTAACCAAATTCGCTAATTTAAATGCACAAAACAATTGTAATTATTTCTTTATTGGGCTATAGTTTAAATGTTTATTTTACATTATCTGCTGATTTGGTACATTTTAACATTTATCTTCCGCTGACACACAAACACTTATGTATTGAATTTAATACCATCTCACGTATTATGCATAAAAATTTTCCTTTATTATTTTAACATCATTTTACTAATTTTCATCATGTGGTAACAATTTTATCACTAATTATAGTTTTGCCCTTAATCTATTTAATTTTCTACTTATCTCGCCGATTCTGGTGGGGGAAACACTTGACAGCAAATCCGACGAGAATTTATAAAAAAAGGGCATTAAAAGGGTTAATATTTTATATGACCAATGACGGAAACTACAAAGCAGGAAAATTTGAAGAGATGAAATGAATAAATTGCAGAAGAATGTGGAGACAAGGAAGGAGATATATTCTACATAGTATTCATCTTTTTAAAGAAAAACGTCATTGGAAAAATGTATGAGTCGATGGTTTTATTTCGAAAATGATTAGACTAAAATCAAAAAGAGAATAGGATACGATCACATATTTACTCTCGTATTTATTTTCTAGTAGTTTGTTAATTCATTTCATAACAACAATAATTTCTCCGAAGAAAAAGTTAATATTTTATTTTACATTTTTTTATAAACATTCAGCGCTTAGATCAATTTCGCAAACAAAAGTTGTAGATTCTTTACATCCCCAGTCATCCCATTTTTCATCCTTCCATATACTTATACAATCTTCATTTCCCTTATAATTATTCGGTTCACCTTTATTCCAATTCTTATAATCGTTAGGTCCAAGTGTATGATCTAAAACGGTTACAAACTGATTCTCAACAAATATATCATGGATGCCAATCCATATATGGGCTTGTGGACTCATAGATTGTAGAAGTGCATTTTCTTTCTCAGAATTAGGAATCGCTAAATGAGCTGGGAAAATATTTTTTTAAATAGTTTCAAGATATTTTTTTAACGTTTTCTGTTTTATAGAACAATTAAAATTTTTATCTGAATAAATATAAAGTTTGAAAAATCATTTTCTGTTCATTTTACAACATTTTTACCTCCTTCATCTTCGCAAATGTCACGAGCGTCGGTCCAATTTTTTGTTTCACTATGGAATTTATATGCTCCCAAACCATCAACTTTCTTGTAATCGGAAGGAATCGTACAATTCACATTAGAATTTGTACAATTTCCCGTACCAATTGTCGGCTGTACTTGCGAAGGAAAACAATTGAGACTATCGACGATGATTTGCATAATGTTATTCACCCCTGGCATAAACAAAGAGATTGATGATCAATTTTTAATTTTGTCAATGGTAATTTTATATTTACTAAAATATCGTATAATATTGAAAATAGTTAAATAAATCTGTTAAATTAGACGATTATACCTTCGCAACATGTTTCTAGTTCAGTTGATTCTCCTGACACCAGATGGCAGAATAAACTCGCAAACGCAACGAGAAGTAAATTCATCGTCAATCTTTTCTTAGCAAACGACAGTCACAATTAGATATGAAAATTAAGTCAATGTATGGAAAGAGTTTCGCAAATCGCATAATTTATACACTTTTGTCGTATCTATCGTAACATAAAAATGTTTAATTATTAGATTAGATTTTTAAATTAGATTATCAAATAGACTCTGTAAATAAATAATCAACTTGAAAGTACAGGAATATTTCTATTTTTTTAGAGCATAGAAAATCTACGAATAATTAAGGAGTATATGACTGAAATATATGAAATAATGGACGAATAATTAATAAGTTATGACGAGCAAATAATTAAGTATAAAACTAAGAAAAGGGTAGAAGTTGAAGTGGGAGAGTACAAGATAAATTAATTATCCCGGAGAAATGCAACGATTCGAATCAGGATATAGGTAAAGATATTATAAAAGTATGTAACTAAAATAAAAATGAACAAATATAATATATGGTTAAAAAAAAGGAAATCGTTAAAAGAAAAAAATTTTTTTTTAAATTATACATGAAGGAAAAGGGAGAAGTTTGATTTTACATAGTAAAATGAAATAAGAGGTTATGAGATAACGTGGATGTATAATAAAGGAGAAAAGTAATGATATTAGAGAGAAAAGGGCAAAGAGAAAGAGTCGAATCGCGTTGACAATATAGGGAAACCAATGAGAGAAACATAAATTTTAGAAAAAATTGTACAATATTACAACGATAATAAATGTGGATGAGACATTTTGGATTTTTAATTCTTCTAAAATAAAGTTCTTGCAATTACTCATAAAACAAAGTTTCGTTTAATATGTGAAACATTTTAAACTTTATTTTCAATCCAATTGGTAGAAATTTTATGTAAAATTGTTAACAATTATTTTATCAATAATAAAAACTATGAATTTAGAATAATTTTCGATCGTATCCTTGTTCGTTCATAAGCGACTGTCGTTGAACAATATGCTCAAATGCTTTTGTCGCTTTCAGAGACTAAACTCGAACGATAAAGTTTTAGACGTGTTCCAGAGTTTACCAGCTGCTTTTTTATTATTGCTTCTAAAAAAATCAGTAGTCGAATGAGCAAAAAGAAAAATGGGAAAGCATCGAAAATGTTTAATGTAATCTGCTCCTAAACTGTTCAGTTTGACGGGTGTTTGTGTGCGACAATGCGTACACTGTCTTGGCAACTTCTATGATTTTGACGTCCACCTTTGTCACACCAAGTATTATTGTGATTATATTATATCATAATTCCTGTTAAATAATCGAGTAGTTTATAAACATTGCGAAATTCATTTTCACGGAGACACCATTTTGGATTTAGCAGTTGTTTAGCTATGGAAATGCTCTCGGACATTTTGAAACAAACATTATAAACGTCAACGTGTAATTCAATCAGAAATAGTCGATGATAAATTGCAATCTTCTCGGTCGATAATTTCAGGAGGTGAAACTTTTTTTCATAATTGTCACAGGCACGTAGTTTGTGACGCGTACAATCGGTCGCTATAGACAAGCGACGGCTCGCCGAGTCGCGTTTGTTTTTTTTGGTGACGACACGGCAACGTTGCCTTCCCATTCAAAGTAACAAAACAAACATTTGAATGCCAGTTGATGACCTCTGGGACATGTAAAACAGCGACAGCAGTCGAGCTTAGCTCCTAAATAACGAAATAACCGTCAATGATTTTTGCGCAGACACTCGCGGCTATAACGGCATTTTTAAATAATCGAATCAACAGAATTTGAATTTGGGAACATTTGAAGAGACAATGAAAGGATTGAGTTTATACGCGATTTGTTTTATCAGTTATTCCTAATTAATGTTAAGCTTATTTTCACTTGATGAGCTAAGGAGCATTTCCGTACGACTGAAACCAAAAATATTCGGAAAATTGACGAAAATCGACAAGTAAATGTGAAAAATGTGCTTTTAAGGCAATAAAAAAAGGTGCAGCACGTTCTTAAAAAGCGAAACAATTTAGAAAGCCCACATGTGCATAATAAAATAAGTCCACTGATATTAACTACAAGTAAATTTGTGCTATCGAATAAAATTCTACAAACGAAAAATGTTTATTTTGTGAAACTCTCATTTACATTTGCGATATCTTAAAAATACGTACACAAGCAAAACGCGACGAAAAATGTTCGTGAAGCATCCGAAGTTCGTCAGTCATTAGTGCCAATACCGTTGCGGATAATCTGCGTGGGTAACGTTATTTATGAGGATAATTGTATAAATATCGCAGATTTCGATTGACGTTAAAATTACGAGGATGCAATGAAAGTAACGTTTCTCATTAGTTGTTTAAGACGCCTGTACTCATTTAACAAGCATATTTTCACGTATACGAATGACAACAATTGCACGAAAATTTTGTAAAATTTCAAAATTACTCGAGATTTTCTTCTGCTTCGCGGAACGTGAAAAGTAATAAAAATAATATTATTTTGCGCGAGTAAGTTTGGGTGGCAGACCAATTCAACACTAATGCGGAATTGAAAGACAAGCACACACAACACATGCGCTGAAATTCAGTCAAGACCGATCACCTATCAACCCACACATCCTAGCATGAAATAAATTTCAAAACTACTCTACGTGTACTTTTCACGATAGTTTTTCACTTTAATTCTTAATTACAATTGTTGTTACTACACGTAGGTATTAATTTTTTAATATTGATTCCATTTTGAAGAATCTTCTGGTTTCACGAAGTCGTCGTTCGCTGAAAACTTGGACTCGTGAAAGCAGTCCAACTGCCCTAAAAATATTATATTCATTTTTAATTCTACTTTCGAATCCTTCGATTGCTTGTAATTACTTATTTCTTGTCATAATTATGTTTTGCATCGTTATTTCATTATATATTGATATTTTTTAGGTAGAAACGTAATTTTAATGTACTTAAGTACGTGCATTTTAAATTAATTTTTATCTGCACTCCGCTTTTATCAAAGTGCAACAAAAGGCTTATGTAGCTTTGTAAAGGAGTCGGGACGTGAAGGTTATCAAAATTGCTTTTTTACGTATTAAATTTTAAAATCTTATTTATTAAAAAGAGTTATAAGTTTAATTTTTGTTGCAATCTAATGTAAAATTTGCTCGATCGGAATAGAATTTGCAAGTATTGAATTATCATCGCCGAAAGTTACAGGTTAGATGCGTAATATGGAAACGATTAACGCCGAACGCTAAACGCCGAATGAGTTCGCTAATCTTGGAGCGAGGGGTTTTTATAAGATTTAATTACAATTGAGAGAATCTCGCACTACATATTCTTTCCTAGAACGGCGATAAAGATCATTTTCGAATGTAAGATTTGCAGAATCTCACATATGAAATCTAGATGTTTTCTCGATAGAGCGCCCAATGAATGGCATGATAGATGTTCGTTCGCGAATCTTAGTAAAATGAACCTTCGGTAAGATGAGTTAAGCAGATTTTGATACGAAAGTGCGAATTCGTAACGTAATAGCTATAAGTATACATTTTAGTGGTGAACTTCCGAAAGAAATTAATGTATTGATAAGCAGATTTAGGCGTTCGTTATGTAGTAACTGTGTTTATTCTTTTTTATCTAGAGTCATATTTTGTCTGATGTGGAATGTGTGTGTGTGTCTCTCTCTCTCTCTCTCTCTTGCTCTCATACTCGGCGGAGGCGCGAAAGCGCTAGCGCATAGAATAGATGTTTATGTGCTTAGTATTCGATTTATGATTGATTTTTGTTGTTTGTGTACGAGGGCACACCTTCACTTGTGCACATGTTCGTGATATGGCTTTCATAAATGGAAATTATTTTAAGAGAAAAAGTCAATAACGATAAAATTAATAAAACATACACATGTAACGAAAAAAGTTGAAATAAATACAAATTTTGTTGGGTAAAGCTGATTTTAAAGGTTCCCTCATTATTTTCGCCTTCAAATTTTCAATAATGATGTTTATATTTTACAATAAAAAATTTGTTCATCTGTCGTTATTATTAGTTGTATTTTATTTTTGTGTTTTAAAAAAATTGAAAGATTTTTTCATGTTTGAATACATAAATTACAAAACTTCAATGTTGAATAATTAATATGACAATATTTTGTATAGAATTAAAATTATAGCTTTTTATTTTTCCTTAAAGTGCATTAGTCATCGAGAATTTTTTAACAATAAATTTGTATTATCGTGTCAAATCTGCAAATTGGATAATGACTTATTTTAACGTTAAAGGTTAAATAAATACGCATGAGTACACACATACACAGATATATATATATATATATATATATAATACACACGCGTGTATAGAGTTTCATTTTTTGTATTTAATTACAGTTAACATCTAACGGTGCAGCATATACAACACGCACACAAATTTAAGCCTTGTTTACTTTTGAAGTTTTAACCGAATATTTTAGAAATGATTATCAAGTAATAATTAAGTTTTTCTGAAATTTTTTTTATTTTTGTAAATTTTTGTTTTTCGATATATCATAAAAAAAAACTGAAATTACTCATAAACTTATTCCTTCTTAATTTTTGTTTCAGGTAAGAGTTTTCGTGCATATTTCACAAGTATTATACGAAACACATTCAAAGAGTATTAGGTATTTATAAATAATTCATAAAAATTAAAAGCCTGCAGGAGAAATACAAGATTTCAATAAATCGAATAACTCTTTTTTCAGCGTTATTTTGCAGCTCGAACTCTAATTTATAAACTTTTGTTAGTGTGTATGTGCTCTTATAAAATGGTTATTTCTAACGAAAAAATTGGAATAGTATTAACCGATCGTGCAATGATTTATCAGCAATTATGTAATACGCAAGATATTGATTAAATGAATTATGGAAAAAATTGTTTTTACGAAAATAATTGAAAATATATTGGCTTTCGATTGAATTTTCTATTTTTTTATTAGAACCATTTTTTAATCGAGTACATCGATTCAAATAATATGGTAATTTTATATTTAGCAGTTGTACGAAAAGGATCGTTTAGATTTTGAAAAATGAACGTCATATTTTCTACCTCACCTCTAATGTAAAATGTCCTTCCGAAGGGCTAATTATTTATACTTTAAAAAAGAAATATATCGGAAAATAATAAATCTTGTAAATAAAATTGAAATAAAATGGAAGCATCTGTAAGTGCATTTATATAATAAAAAAACAGGTTTTTAAAAGAATAACTTTTGATCTCAATATTGTGATTTAATTTTTTCATTAATTCTGCATGAAATTTATTCTTGAATATAGTTTCCGGAGTTTAGTGTTGTAGATAATTTAAAAAGTTTCTCTTACTTTTCTCCGATAAAGAAATTTTTTATTTTGAAATTCGTCTATTTTTTCGCGCTACTTCAAATACATTTTTGACCTTCTTAAGCAATACAGAACCTGTGCACAATTTATTAAGGCGCAATCGTACAAATAATGGATTTGGTTGCGTTTAACGACGTTCGATTATTTCGTTTTTGATCTTTGATTATCAGTGGATAAGCACATTTCACTTTTATTTTGTTCATTCGACAATTTGATTCGACAAGGATGATTTGTTGTTCAAAGTTTTCCATAAATTCGCAGAACCAGTGCGTCCATCTAAGAGCAAATCGACGATCTAAAATAATCCGGCAACTCTTACCAGTTAAATATAATTTTTAGGTTAAAAAATCGATTAGCAAAACAAGGTTTGGACGAAAAATTGACGAGCGCTAATGATATTTACAAGTTGGGCAAGTAGAGGCGAAAACGTGTTCGGTAAATTGAGCCACGCAGTTGCAGAGCCAAGAGCCGCTCGGGCGCCCTTACGGAAATTTACTTCCTTTGCATAAATAAATTCGGCATTTGCATTTTTTATTTATGTTTTAAATAATGCAGCTTCTTCGCAAAGCACGAGAAGCGGCTGCTCTACATTATCGATTATTCAAAAGTGCCTTTATTACATGCGAGTAGTCGGGTGCGCATTAAGCAGGGCCGGCCTCGTGGAAAGCGAGTTTTCCGGGGGCAATTGCGCCTCGTCTCCTCGAGCAAATAAATTTGTTGCAAACGAACGCGACCTGAAAACTAGTCCCCTTTCAATAAATCCGCGGCGTCGTCGTCGTCGTCGTCTTCGTGGCCAAAGTTCGGCCGATAAATCGCCCGGGGGATTAAAGTCGCGGGAGTTTTTCTGGCTTAGCGCCGGTAATCAAACCGATTAGAGTAAACAACGACGTCGCGCGAGGGTTGAAAGCCCGTCGATCGATCGCACGCGCCCCAAAATGGTATTATCTTGATCGGTAACGGCCAAAGTCTCCCACGAACACTTTTTAAATCGATTTGTGTTCGAGTGTTGCGCCGTTACAAAACGCTTCTCGCCTCCCGATATGAAAAACGAGTGCGTTTTTTACGAATTGCGATTAGGTACATGGGATCTGTGGCTTGAATTAATTAACACCAGCCAGTTTCCTTATTCCGAATCTAATTGAAGTAAAAAATCGAGGTGTAAAATTGTACCTTGTTACGCGAGGTTGATTGCACAAGAACGCGCGATGCAAGAGCTCGGCTCGATACATTATTTCGGCATAAATTTTTTAGAATAGGAACAATAAAATAAAATGACGTAACTTGTGTCTGTCGGCGCGAAAGCTCCACAAGCCAGTGGAAATAGTAGTAAAGCGAAAAATTCGTCGGACGAGGATCGCAGTCTTTCCCAAGAGCTTCTCGAGTCGAAGCAAAACGGGAGATAAATATTCAGGCCCGGCGATGATTTTTATGCATCAACGAGCGAATGCCGGACGGTTGCGCGAAATCAATTTAAATGCTTATTAGTAATTGTTTAACGAGTAACGAGCGGTGACGTCACGAGTTGCGTTTTATTCTTTTACAATTAGGCTTAAACAAATTCGCGTTTCAGTTCGATCGCCGAGTTGTCGGTCACTCGCAGATCCGACGTCTTATGCACTTTTATTTCTCGTATTGGTAAATCTGTTCCTCCTGTTTTTTTTTTTTTTCGTTATACAGTTCGTGTCTTCTTATTCGCAGATCGAGTTTCAACTTTTCTGTAAACGCGACGTCTACTTTTTGTTTTGTTTTACCGCTAACGATTCCATATGCTGGTGTATGTATTGGCGCGCACTGACAACTCACTTTCTCTTCCTCGTTTTTTCGTCCTTCTCTTGCAGCCGCTACTTATTTTCCTGTCATTTTATCTTTTAATGGTATTATTTAATTAGTTATGAAGATATTGTCTCAAGCTTTTTAGTTTCCTTTGCGAATGAATATCAACGTAAGCGGGTTTTAGTCGTCATTTTTTATGTCGAAGTGCAAAGTAATTCCAAATATTGCAAAGCACAATCGAATAGCTGTGATTTATTTTGATATTAAACTGTAAGCAGAAAAATATTTGAAATGTTCACAGGAGGAAACGAGCTCTTAATTGTTCGCAAAGTTAATCGTAATGATTTTTAATTAATTTTTCAATTTTTGCAAGTAAATTTATGTAAAATCGTTAATTTTAGCAAAGATTTAAACGTTTTGCTTTTATGATAATCAGCTTGGAAGGGCTAATTAGCAATGAATTATTAATATTCGTTTACCAAAGTTATTTCAGTTCATTATTGAAATTGCAAAATTTAATCTACAGAATAATTCATAAATTCCTGCTTTCCGTGCTTAATTATATGCGCGGGTCTTTTATCTGTAAATACGTTTTACAAAGGAAAAAGAAAATCTTTACAGGCGTTGGCGGTGAAATATCCGAAAACCTCATTTTCAAATATTTAATATCAACTCAAAAGTTATTACGCTATAAATTTCCGACAAAAATCACTTTAATTTATCTTGTAAAGTAGTTCTGCGTTCCATTTGTTTTTTATCGTTTTTGTGTCAGGAAATTTATTAAACTTTGAAAAATACGAACACTTGTATACAAAAATGCAATTTTGTTTTGCATGTTCACGATTCATTTTCAGTGTTACATTTTTTTAAGATTTACACGAATAATCGCTATTTTTCAAAAAATTGAACTCTTTTGATATACCAAGAGACGACTTTTTTATCCAGTAGACTAGAAAATGATAAAATACGCTTATTGATTTTGAATTTTAAAAATGTTTTAGTTGCTTGCTCTCGAAAAATTGAAAATTATTTTCAGAGCTTTTAAAATAAGCATAATGAATAACTGAAACGAAATTTAATTAATGTTTGCTCGCGTTGATAATTAAAAAATGTGAATCGTTGGAAAGTAATATTGTACTTTTTATTACATTTATCACCGAGCAACAATCAGAATTCTATCGCGCAAATTATCGAAGCCTCGGAAGGAAGAACAAAAATCGCGTTAACGCGTTTCCTCAAACACGTGACGCGATTAGAAAAGAGCAAAGAAGAAACAAATGAACCGATCCGACATCAACTATACACTCGAAAAGATCTTGGAGGCGTGGATTGTAATTCCGCCTCAACGCGATGAATAATTTAATTGAAACGCACAGAAACGTTGATAAGCGTAGAACGATTTTTAAGGAGAATATTGCGAGTTCTCGAGGAGAGAAGGTCGAACGCTGATTGCGGATCGAGGAGCTCGGCAATCGCACGTTGCACATCGATAACAGCGGCTTAAGACTCCAACAGCGGAAACAGTATTGTCCTCGATGCGATGCCGGTGACTCGAAAAATAATCGTAAAAAATCTCAAATTCGTAACTCGACCGAGGCTATTAATTAAACAAGCGTGTGTCGCTCATAAGTTAACCATCTCCGAATCCGGAATCCGAATTGGAATGCGTTTCAGCCGTAATTTCGAGAACGGGTGGTGAGGAATTCAAGGTCATTCAAGACGCGAGCCTCGAGGCGAATGTTTCCCGACGGAAAATCAAGGTGCAACGGCCAGGTCGGCTCTTTAACTCCCGGCGACTCGTGGAATCCATTTAGGAATGCGTGCCCGGAAGGGAGTTACACGGCGCGACCATTAATTAGCCGAGGCCGTTTAGTAGATAATTTCCAATCGATAGTCTCGGTCGGACTGTTATTACGACGCGGGAGCTGCTACGGACGGGCAATAACTCCTCCGGACGGAATCGGATCGGTTCGACTACTGAATATGCAACGCCGCCGAGAGTTAAGCAGCCGAGGATTGTTGCTCTCATTGTGAGCGGCGCGTGCGGCCACTTACCTTTGCTAAGCTCGAGGTCACACTACTTTTCGTGCCTCTCACTCCCTTGCGCCTGTCTTTTTCAATGTCGACTCGCGCCCGGAGGCTAATTTTCCTAATGATTTATCGTTTCGCTCCTGGCGCAAAAATTCGAAAATTAAGCGAGTTTACGCGCCATTGCTCTGCCTTATCTACCGAGGACTTTTCTTCGGCTGTTTTCATGCTTGTTGGCTCGGATGGTTGTTGCTAATTAACCGGTTTCGTCGTTGCTGTTGTAAATAGTCCGCTTTCGCTTGGAAAAGATATTTCAGCGTGTAATTTGCCATTTTAAAAACGTGCATTAGCGTTAATTGAAATTTACTCAATCGGCAATATTTTATTCCTGTCTTACACGACATAATTAAATGTATTACACATTAAGATACTCGACGCTATTATGTCATAAAATAGATAAATATTACGTACAAATATTGCCATCGCTGTATAATAATATCGTTCTGTGCTCAATGAAATGCTTCTCAAAAAGTAAAAGTCGCACACGCCTGTAAAAACCGTGAAAAAATGCGTGCCTTAATAATTTATAAAAACAATTCTTACAATAGCAGACACGTGCACTTGTAATACACGTTTATTACACAAGTTTTAATGTCCATTGTAGATACGCACGACTAATGTGCGCTCGCATTGACTCGTGAATTAAATGTATTTTTATTTCTTAAACAATAGCCTCAGTGGCGGTTGGCTTATTTTCGTTAAAAATTTGTTGGTTTAAGTATTGGCAAGGAAAGCTGCTTAGACGTTAAATTCTCGAAAGGCAGTTGAGGCAGAAATCGCAAGCCGAGAAACTTAGTGCAACGTAATATATCTGAAAGCAAATCGAATGTGTCCAATAATAATTCTATTTTATCCAATCCTTTTCCAAACTAGACTTATACCCCACGGCTCGACGCAATTTTAGTGTTTTATTTAATTTAATACAGCGACCCATTGTAAATTTTATGAAAAGCTTTTTCGAATGAAATACCGATCGCGATATAAAAAATCATTGAGCTAATATTTGTCGGGCCTTCGATTTGTTATCGACAAATCTGTATGAAATAGAACAAAATCTATCGGGAACTAACAAAACTTTTCAAGTATTTAAAGAGCAAATTTAAGTGCATGATAAATATTAAAATAGATTATATTCTTAAGTGCATGGTTAAATCAATTAATCGTTAAAGTATGATTGATTAAATAGAGTAAAATATTGATAGACACATGTGTGTACGCGTCAATGTATAATAAATCTGACGTTTGCACACACAAGTGATTAGCGAAGATACTTGTGTTTTCTACTTTTAGCGTCAAGGTTCGCGAATATGGCATTTCGGTAAAATTTGATTTTTAGTCACATAACCAGTTTATTCGAGAGAACAATATCACTTACTTTTCCGATACTTTATCACGTACCAACAACAACGAACGATTATTGATTCCTGCGAAATACGTGAATTTTGATGTGCAGTTTGTTTATTCCTTCCGCTTGAAGTGTGTAAGTAAACAAAGTCTAGTTCAAACGAGAAGATCAAATTCTGTATAAAAATACAACTGCAGCGCGAGTCGGTATGAGCGGCATCTTTTGAGTGGCGGTTTAAAACAATATTTTATAAAACTGCACCTGATATTGTTTAATCTATAATGGTTAGAAAATATTGGATAAACTCGGGCGACGATAGACCGCCAATTTTTGTACGTGTACACTCACACGTGGCGCGCAGATAAGCACCTCGCGAATTTAAGTTTTAATTTTTCCTTTATTTTCCTTTTCCTTATTTCATTCTTCGCGTGGAATGGAAAAACGAAGGATAGGTTTCGCAATTCATTGTAATTTTTTTAATAACCTGGTCGGGAAATCTCGTAGGTTCTGGTGTGTGTGAACGTCTATCGATACTCAGTGAGCACCGGGGAACTTCGAGGTCAAAATGATATGTTATAATTAACACGAAGCCTTTACAGTCTTTTGTAACTGAAATCATAGAAATGTTTCGTCAATTTAATCGTTGAATAAAAAATTCAAAAATTTCGAATTTTTCTTTGTACGCACTTCTACCTCATAATTAAATTTCTTCCGACATATTTTTAATCGATTCTAATATTAAATTAATTAGCTGTGAATAATGTAAAGCTGAGATGTTGTATAAATTACAATTTTCTTCATTGTGCAACTACAACGGACGCATAATGATAATGCAAATGCACAAATTACATTTTCTAATATTTAATATTATCAATCTCTTATTCCTGATCTTTAAATAATCGTAGAATATTATCATAATATTATCGAAGATTGATAATGATATTGATATAAATTTTCCTCTATTATTTGCCCTTTCTTTATCACGAGCACTATTTTAAAAATTTCGCGTCATAATACAGATTGTAACATTAACATGCGAGCCGTCGTTTCCAATTCGCAACGACTAATATAGAAATCACTTGTTGTACGACTTTCGAGCAAATTAACGCGAGTTTGTACAATGATAATAATATTCTTTAAAGCGTTTATTTTTTATGAAAAGCATAAAAGTAACAATCTATAAAATATGATAAATATATTTTGAGATAACTTTCTTCTTCTAAAATTAGCGAGATTTCATTGTACATCTGCTGTTTTACTGCTTTGATTACTGTTTATTTGGCTCAATCGAAACTTTCTAAAATAAATCGATTGCAGATGATTTAAAAAACAGCATTAAAAGTAATAACGATATACATGTTTTGTGTTTTAACTTTAGTTATCGTGAAAACCTTATTTTCCGAATCTTAAGCGAAGCTTTTAATGTTTTGGGAATTACAAAAATTGTTTAAAATTCTGAACGTGAAATTTCATATTATTTTCGAAAAAGCATCATTTTTAAATTTAACATTTTAATTTCTCTCATTTATTCGTGCCTTTCCTCTCGGCTCGTAAAATTATTCGAAGAAATTATTGACGTCGTTAAGTAAAAGGCCTATAAATTACAAATTATCGGTTTCGAGTAATTTTACATAAAAGTTATTCGTGAAAAACGTCTAAAATATACAACGACAATTATTTTGTTAAAGTAATCAATTAATCCTCTATTTTTACGCGACATTGCAAATAAACCGCTCGCTCGAATAAATTTCTTTTTTACCGTCAAAATGAAATGCACGCGAGTGCAAAAGTTCTTTAACGCGCCGAACGAAATGGTAACGGAAACGCCGATGATTACAATAAGCGACGCTGTAAATGACTCGATTTAATTATTTTTGTAGATTGGAAAATTATTGGAGCCACTCGAGCTTTCATCCTTGAAATAGGAGCTTAAATGCGGTGTACCAACCCAGCGGAGAACAACAAATTCATTATCTCCGAACAGTTGGAAGGTGTTGTTTACGATGCCCAATTAAAGCATGGAATCATTGATTAAAAATCAATTTTCCAGCCGACGATTTTATTCCGATTTGATTCAATTCATTAACGAGGCTCGGTTTACCGATGAAAAATGCGTCGTCATTAAAAGCGATCGCCGCAACGCATCGATCTATCGGTAAAAAGGAGCGATCCACACTCCCTTCGTCACGCTTTACATCGCTCGCCGCTCTGCTTTTTACGCAACGCGAGAAGGAGAAATTAATGCGTCATTGAAACGAAGTCGGCACCTGCTGTAATGCATCGACGGCTTCGAGGAAATTGAAACCTTTTTTTTCAGCGAGATTGCGAAAGAGTCGGTGCTGTTTTACCGACCTTGCGGCCCTTGGATTGCGTTGCGCCTGTACAACTTTATCTGATGCTCGGGGGCAGAACAATGGGGAAGGATTCAAATGTTTATGCTTCGAATGCAACATTTCATTCGCCTTGGCTCAACTTGGAGTTGGAGGTCAGTCTCTTAACGCATCGATCGATCGCTTTAATTGAAATGTATTTAAACGTTGAGGAATTTATTTCATTATTCGTTCAATGCTCAATAGGTGTTCCAAAACATTTCTACCATAATTATTGTGAATTTTGAACAACATATTCGTGAAATTATGAAAAGATAAGTCGTTAATTTCATTATAAATCGCTGTATTTGTATTCTCAAAAAACTTATACAGTGACTAGATTTATTTTAGTTTTAATTCATTTTATTTTGCACTGTAACGGAAATTTTAATCTTCTAGCTCTTGGCGTTAAAAATCTGTTTCCCTCGATCAAACTTTTACGATATCGACGATGAATTATAATTCGACAATTTTTGCCATGCCACTTTGTATCGAAAGATTTTCCCTTTCATAAAACTGATTGCAAAACTCACGCTGTTAAAAATTTCATTGAGTAATTATTTTTAGTTGAATGATGAATACGAAAGACGTGGGTTCTCACTCTACATTTAAAAATATATACTAATACCTTGGCGCTTCTATCACCTGCATATAAGTTTTAAATGCGTCTCAATTATAAAATTTAATACATAAACGTTCGTTCAGTTGGGCAATACGTTTTATGCTTTTTAATTAATTTCATTTCACTTCATCGTTCATTAAAATAATTAAAGATAGATTTAAAATTAACGTGAAAATTTATGTTATTTGCATATATTTATAAAGATAATAATTAAAAAATAATGCTTCGCTAAATTTGATACATAAAAAAGCAGTGTATAAAATCTGTCGTAAATTTGATTAAAAATAAATTGCCATTATCTGTTGTGTAATGAAACTTCAGAAATTTTATAATTCGATCAAGTCTTGCCGTGATTTACAGCGATTAATAAAAAGGTCTAAAAAAATTTTAGCTGCTTTCGACAGTTTGAAAATTATGAATCTTTGCATAAAAATCATCCTTAAAATTCGAATAAACTTTTATCCAAAAACAATTAAAATGTTGGTTTGAGCAAAATAATACTTCTTACTTAATTCGACTAGTCAAATTGAGCGAAACGAGAATGAACTTGTTTAAAAAATTTTTATTATTTTAACGACGCCGTTAAAAAATTGTCCGTTGTAATCCTTTCGTTTACCGTAATAAATTGTAATAAAATCTTTATTAAGGTTGTTAAGCGCAACATTAATTTGTTGAGTAATTCAAAAAACCCATTTTTACCTAAGAACGTTCTGGTACTTATATAACTTCTTTATTGTGACTTTTTGCACCAGTTGCTAACTCTAAATATTCCTAAAATACGTAAGAAACATAATTATTTAAATTCTTAAGGTCACGCAGTATTTCAGACACTTTGTTTCCGGATAGATTATCCGTCTTTTTTCTTTTGTCTTATTTTCGTCCATCTCCGTTAAGGTTTTTTCGGGTCTCTTTCGTAGCTTCTCAACAACTCTTGGCTTTATTTTGGATTTCATCGTACCTTTCCGCGCGTCTTCTTTTTAATTTTGCCAAAATATCTTTACTCTCGCTTTGTTTTCCATTCAGAATCTGACCGGAATTTTAATTCCTTCCTTTGCGCTTTCTTGCACAAAAACGGCGTTGGTTCTCTTATATCCTTTCAACGCTATTTCTTTAATTTAATTTGCATATTTGCCGACTTAATTTCTAATTGTCCCTTTTTGTTTCCTACCTGATTACATACTACGGGGATAAGATCCGTCCGGTGCTAATTCTACGTATTTTTTGCGTTTTGTTCCATCCTCTCGAGCAACTTTCCGCAACACTACATTATTACGTTTTTGTGACTTTAGTTTATTCTGGGTCCGACGGAAATTCCTCTCCCGTCAATTCGCGTCGTGCCCGTGCCCAGTCCTGGCTCGTCATACAACGTGTCATTACACGTCAATTTTGAATTACAGCCGAGGTAAGACACACCTCTGCCGAATGCTCAGTCCCATTTCCAAGGACTTTTTCCCTCGTACCGAGTAAGACGAGAGTAAGATGCCATTACCTCCAAACATTCAGCTGCCAATGGACTTGGCGCAAGTTCGTGCGCCATTTGCAAGTTATGGGTAGCCGCCGGCAAAGATTTAAACCAGAGTCGGTAAGAATAGGTTGCGCACAAGGATGCTGGCCAAATGCTAGGGAAGCTCTTTAAGACGCTCGGTTTTCCGTCTTATGGGAGAATTCCGTAGTGTCATGGTTGTTATGGGACAGCTCTGGGTGGTCCTCTGAGACTCTCTTCAGCTTTTGCTTCCCCCCCCCCTCTGTGACCGGACATTTTTCGGTCTCTACTTTTTCCCGTCGATACATTGCCTGGCTATAGCTTGTTTTTGCCGGTCGGTATTTAAAAAACGAAAACAAAAAAAGGTAAAATGGTAAAGAAAAGTTAGGGTTATCTGCTCGCCGCGTGTACAAAATCTTACGTATCATTGAAAATCGACGGATGGCGTAAAGTATAAACAATGTCGATTAAATTTCCTCGCGTAACGTGTGAGATCATGCATCCGGAATCGTCGCTAAGTGGACCAATAACTTCTTCGCTTGTGAAACTTTCGCACAACCTATCGCACTTATCTCAAGAGCGTATCTAACTTTTTAAAAGCTTAGACGATAGGAGCACTGATTTAGTGCTTTAATTAATTGATAAACAACTTGCCCAATACAGTGGCTGAATCTCGGGAATAAATGTCGCAATCGTCATCTTTTCAGCGGTTTCTTCGATAGATTGGAATATATGCCGCATTAACCGACTAATTCGTGTTTTAAATCTCCCCAAGAGTTTTTAAAAACCTGCGGCGGCGGCGGCGGCGGCGGCGGCGGCAGTGGCGTCTTTATTTTGTTGCGTTGATTATCGGTTTGTTAAAAAAAAAGTCAAAAACACTTAAAAATACTGCGAAATTTAAATAAATTATTTGATTCGTTATCCAACTTCGTACAGTTCGGCTTAATGAAATTTATTATATTTAATATGTTATACAAATATTATAATTGCATTGCCATTAATGCGTTTTCTTTATTTTGCCAAACTAACGTCTTAACTGATCTCGGATTGCGGTACAAAAACGTCGAATTATTCGTTGCTTAAGCGAGTATTACGATGTACTCGTGAATTCAAATAATTTTTCCACTTCGAATGAAATCAAATCTGTATAAATAAACGTTAGTTTTTATAGTCTTTTTAAAGACGAACGCTTTAATCGTTGTAATGAATAAAAATAACATTAATCGATCTTAAATCCATTTACAACTTTCATATTACAACTATCGAAGATAGTATTTAATTATCTCTCACTTAACGATTAATTAATTATTTTTGCATTGGAGTTACTTACCCGTCGGCTTTAATAAACACGTTTTTCTCGTAATATAATGGATTTTTATAATTCAAATTTTTTACCTCAACGTAATTAGTTGATCAATGTTTCTCTCGAACAACTTTCACGTGCTAAATTTACGCTCTTAAGACGAATAAAAACATTTTGAACAAACACTATTTCGTCAGCTGTTCGTTTCTTTTTTTATATCTTAAGAATTAACAACATTGGCTTTTTTATAAAATTACTTTGTTTGCAAAGCGAAAAAGTTCGGTTTATCCAGGCTGTGAAATCTCGGCAATTTTTTTGGCGAGACGCTTGTATTTTGAAACGTCGATGGGGTCCGCCAAAATATAAATTTTCCAACTGTACGAAGTATCGCATAGATAAGGGCTATTATCAACCCTCATTGGTCGCATTGCACCCCCACAAAACATTTTGTGATTCGTAGTAATATGTTTTTGAACGTCAATACTCGAACCTTTATTTGCGATTTAAAAAAATGTAGTTCGCCGCAATAAAGAAAAACTTTAACATTTCATTACATTTCATCCAACTCGCATTAACTTCTTCAATCGGCGATCGATAATTTCACGATTAAACGCACACAAAGGAGACGGCGAGTTATAGAGGACGCGACGGAGCGGAATTTGTAATAAACAAAGTATTCGTATGTAAAACTTATGGTAATAATGGACCCTCGCGGTGGTTGTGATGGGCTGCACGAGATTACATTTGCTTTCAGATAACTTTTGTTGCCAGCTTATACCGGCAACTTCAGTTACTATATTCAGTTAAGCTACTCCTTTCCGAGGATTACAATATTCCTGCTTGCATCATACGCCGTTATTACTATAACTTTTTGCAACAATTTTGACTGTTAATGGCAGTCTGTTGAATTAATTTGTTAACCTCCGTGTTTGTAAAGCAGCTACTGCTTGGTAAATTACTCGTAAAAATAATGCATTTTCACGTTCGGACGAATCACGCGTAAGTGTTTTAACGGGTGCGAGCTATTTTTATTGAAATCAGTGCGAGCAAAGTGCATTTGAGGCTCGAGAATAACCGAAATTTAAAAAAATACGCGCACGTCGCTGACGTGATACGTAGCGTAGCGTAACAAAGTAACCATCTTCTGATCGTTCGAATGAATCGCGGTAACTCATTTGCTCAAACGCAGATGGCGCGTTTGGTGAATTATAACAACAACTGCGATGCTGATCCCGAGTGCCAATAAAAGATAAAGGCACCAACACATCGATACTGTATTTTCGAAGTTGCAAGCGCACGCAAGAGCACACGTTTACTCGTCATTCTGGCTTCGCGTTTTAAAGTTCATTAATTGCATTTAGGGCCGTTTCAGCCTGGAGCTGAATTTCCAGCAGCGCTTTAACGTTTTTCCACGATAATACAAATATGTTTCTCTCGTTATACTCCTGCGCCGGAGCGGCGGATGTACAACCAACCCGGCAGGAGGGAGAGATCAATAACCTCTGCCGTGATGCACCACTCGGGGGTTACCTCGTCCGTGCAATAGCGGCAAGTGCGCCCGAGTCGGTGCTGCGTTTGTTCTAATTCTTATCTATTGCTTTGGCACGGAAAACGGGGACAGGATTGTCCCCAGTCGCCGAGGACAACAATATTATTCCCGGTTAAATTAACATTGTTGTTCCCCGGGAGAGTGAAATTCTTCGGTGCGACGTCAACAACAATGCGCGAGCTCCTTTTTCACTCGGCGCGCATTGCCGTTTCAACCGTCAGGAGCGAGTCTGACTCAAGTGCAGCAGAGGAAGAGCGGTGGGGAGACGGGGACGAAGCCCGTGCGGGGGAAAAAAGCCGATGTGTTTCGGGAGCAGAAACGAGGGAAAGCTTTTTCGCGAGGGAGGAGAATGAACTCCGCGGAGGCGGGGGCGGCGGTTCATCCGAGTGCGCTGATGTAATTGTACGCGCAACGCAAGAAGTTTTTCATAATGTACTCTCCTCGTGGATTCAACGCGTCGCGGCGGCATTTTCTTGCTTCATTTTTATTTATTTATTTAGCTCTCGATTTTCCTACTTTAGGGATGTTTTACAGCGAAACTGCGTCGACGGAGACTTTTCCGACGCTGGATTATTTAAAAACCATCAGTTCTCGCGCTGGATAAAGATCCAATCACCAACGCCTGTCTACTTCTCTACACATTGTTACGTTCTTGTAAGTCAATGCGGACTTGGGGCTGTTCGCGTACACTTTTTAATTTTCTCGCAACTGTATTCGGTTTCACCTCTCGAGCTCTCGACAATTAATTGTTCCTCCTGAATTTATCGCGCTTATCTTGTGCAAATTTTAATTCTTTCTTATCTTACGCAGATTTCTTTATAGCCACGTCACACGCCACGATGATTCACCAGCGAACCCAATACACTTGTATCCCGTAGTACACTTTTTAATCCTCTAAATCGGCTTATTAAAACGATGTAAAGTCGCGAAATAGCGAGAGTATGTTTGTCGCAACTGTTTCGCTCCTCCCATGTATGGCAGTAATATCGTATAATCTTCAACCCTGATAAAAGAGGTGAAAGATCGCAGGGCATTCAAACTCGACTGCAGTCTCACTGCGCTCTCGCAACACACACACACGCGCGTGCATTTAGATCTTACAGCTAAATCGGGCCATCCCTTGCACGCGAGTTTCGCGTTGCTCGCGCCAAGTGTTGCCGATCGCTTCGCCTTTACGTCGGTGGCGCAAAATCTCGTTACAATGCCGCATATTTGTTCGCGATTAGGCGCGAGGCAACTTCGGGTCAAGTTTGCGATCTTTTGCGCGAAACGTCTCGTGTCTTGCATTAGCGACCGGCGATAATCGCACGACTCGACGCAATGCAGCTTTTGTAAATTAAACTAGAGATGGACTGATGAATCTGTTCCTCGCGTGACTCCGAAAATCCTGGCTAATTTCTACCGCAGCTCAACGCCTCGCAACAACAACAACAACAGCAACAACGCGTATGAAAGAAAATACAGGCGACGCTCGCGATGAATCAACCTTTCGTCGTGACAATTTTTCACGCTTCCGATCGCAGCGTTGAAAATTATCCTCGGATTTTGCCGAAGATGCAAACGAGGAATGCAATCCGAGTCGGGAGAAAAGGCATCGATCGCAAAGAAATTGGAATAAGTAGCCGCTTATATTGTGGCTATTGATTTTCGACGCCGAAAATAGAAAAGTCCGTGCAGTTGTACGAGGTGGAGATGCGATTAAAGAAATCGGACGGAAGCTCCTCGCAAATTATGGCAGGCGAAGCCCGAGGTGGGGATTTTTAATTTTAATACAATGACGAGGCATTGCCGAGATTTAATTACGAGCATAAGCTGCTACACCCGGGCGTATATTTAAGCCCCAAACTGAATCGGTAATCGTCGTTCGATTGGGAATAGGGATCTTTATTACCCGACGGTCCGTTACAAAGTTAATTACAGTGCGTCCCAAGGATAAAGTCGTCGAAACGGACAGTTTAAAAAATGGATAACGTAACTGCATACAAAGTTTTGCCAAATTTTACCACAGCCCCACCGGTAACATTGAATTGCATCGACCGAAGAACTGCAAGTATCCGGAAATTTTTCGAATTACGTTCTCTCGAAACTAATTGCAAAAAACGAGGCACTTCAGCTTTAGAGGAATTTAGTGCACTAGAGATGCACGTGAACATTCGCAACATGTTTAATTAGCTCGCGGCGTTGCTGCGGACTACGATATTATTCGTCAAGGCATGCACAGACGAAGATCAGTTACACGCACTCGACTCGTGATAATTGTTTTAAGGTGTTTTCAAAATAAAATGGAGACACTCAAGTTTTGTGGAAACGGTTGAAAGCTACCGTTTTACAAAATAATAAAGTTTCTTTTCTATTTTTTATTCTTTCCTTTATAAATTTACCGATCGCGTTAAATCGGAAAGTAATTTACGTCTCAATCATATTTTATACGTTTGTACATTCGTCTTAATACTAAACAAATAACTCACCACGCATCGAACGTTGTATTCGACCTTCGAACGGACGAGAACCCGAGAAATGAAAATTTTGCACTGCACTCGCGTAGACGCCGCATCTTCTAAAGTGCACATTTGGAAATCGCCGTGTGCATTTGCAAGCCACCGCGTGATTATTTTTCTCAAATTCTCGTAAAATATCAAATCGTGGCTTTAGCGTAGCCTTTGGGAATATTAATACTCGTCGCGGGTCGTGCCATTTTCGCGGGGGAAACAAATGCGCTTTCCGTCAAGCACTCGGAGCCGAGCTGACTGATGCTGCTCCAGGAGTCGCTGTCGTCCTTAAAATCGAGAAAAGAAGAAGCGGAAGAAGATATTAATGCGAGCGTTTTTACGAGCCGGGGGGCGTTACAATCTCGCGATAAATCAACTGTTAGGCTGCACATTTCAAACGGACATTAAACGTGAAATAACGCGACGCATAAGTTTGGGGCTTTTCTTTCGGCGATTCCTCGGAACAATGTTAACTCGACGCTTTGTAAACAGAATTTTCCAGAAAGACGGACAATATCTTGCGATTTTAATCGTAAATTCCGCGTTATTTCTCGTGAAAAGCGGCACTGACAAATTGCTCGTGTATTCCTCCTTGTTATTTTCGTGTAAGCGGCGAGCAAAAATTCTATTCTTTATTATAGACAAATGCTCCAAAGCGCGAGAAACGTACTTTCTCGAATGCGCTTCACCTACTTACCGCGAGACGTGGAGTCTCTGAAATTGTGTAATCACCTTAATAATTTAGATTTTTCGAAGAGCCGCGTTCGCCTCCCGTTAATCGTGAGCTTTCCTCGAAGAAGACCAAGTTAAACCTGCGCGCAGAATCATTCGTCTTCGGAAAATTATAAAAAAGCTTTAGAATCCAGCGATTTACTGGCGGCGAATGACGCGACCACTTTTATTTCTACAAGCACATCGTCGCCTCTTAATTGCACTATTGTTCGATGAAATTCCAAAGGTTGTTATTAGCGCGTTCCGCGGACTGTAATTGGAGGAGAGTAAAAGCCGAGGCTTTGCGTTTTACATTTCGCACCGACTGGCGAAGTTCGTTACGATCCGGAAAAAGTCGTCCCTTGAACAAAATGCCCGCGGCCGTATTTGTTATTATGCGGCTCTTCTACGCGATAGCAGCGTTTTGCAGCTAAAAATACCTTACGTCCGTTTAAATTGTCGCTGAGCTCAAACGACGACTGCGCGGAACTAAGGAGTCTTGGCGAGCAATTAGCAATTAGCCTTAAAGATTAACGCTGAAAATAGCAAAAATAAAAATAGGCTCGTCAGGATTGCTCAATATTATAACAGCCGATTGTAAATACGCGTCCATTGGGTTACGGTTTTCGGGAACGGGTTTCATTTTTCATTTAAATATTTTAAAACCATTCGCTTAGTATCTTTACGAAATGTTTATTTTTGGTGGGCAATCGCTTAACACCTCGTTGCTGAATTGTTCCAATTATTACGATTTTTATTTACGTGACATCGTAGTTTCTGTAGATTCGTACAAATTGACGGTCCGCATACGTTTTTCTTTCGTCAGTAGATAGATAATGTTGTATTTTATTACTAATCGAATAATTATCACTACGCAGATCGATTAATTAATTTCCATTGTGATGATAAAGCAAGAATCGATCGACTTCGTAGCATATTGAGCATCGTGTTTCGAGGTATGAATTGAAATGATCTTGTGCATTCATTGTTGAGAGTGTGTACGCGTTATAATTACACTGTATTTTCAGAAATATTAGTTGTTTTAATGGTGATCATTACTCACCGATGGTTGCTGGTCTAATTGTGGATCACGGCATGTAAACGAGCGTGTCAAGGTGTTTGGATAAAAGTAATGGATCTGTTACGAGGACATTTTTCTTTCCGTTTGCGCGTTTAGAGAAAAAAAGTCTTCAAGACCACATTTCATTGTCCATTATATGCGAATAAAACATATTTAGACGTAGATTTTATTTTTACATTAATGTAGATCCATAAAGTTTTGCCATTGATGGTCTACATTGTTTTAATAGCTTATGTAATTGCATATAATTACACGCGGTTATTAAATATAAACAGTTTGTTTTCCAATAGTTTATTTAAAAAAATTATTCAAAAAAATTAAGAAACATTTAATTTGCCATACGAGGATTGAACTGTTAAAAAATAATATTCAACTATTCGATCAGCAATTTTTCTTCATATATTACACGTTGTGTGTTTTATTAATTTGTGTTTTTTTACAGATGTTTATATAAGTTATTGGTACATAATACAGTATATATAATATATAATAAATAATATATAATAAATAATAAATATATAATATATAAGTACAGTATATAAGTTATAATACATTTTGCTTAATATGCTAATTTATTATAAAATATATTATACAATCTATTTTTTACGTTAATCATTAACATTTTAAATGCAATGTTTTCGACCTAAAAATGTAAACGTTCCACAAGTCAAATAAGAAGAATCACGAAATCATTAAAATTGCCTTATTCTTTTATTTCATTTTTTCTTATTTTTAACGAGCAATTTTAAGATTTCCATCAATAGTGATGGGGCTAATATTCCAGAGGATCAAAGCTGGAATGGTCGAATGCTTCACTCGAGTAGCGTGCGCTTGTAAAATCAGTGGCTGTCCGTTCGAGTTTCTCGTTGTCGAGGCGATCGCCGACTCGAAAAACCATCAGGACGTTTTCTGCACAAAGGCTTTTTCGGCTTTCCTCGCATAATTTTATCGATTTCTTTCTACTACTGCTACGTCGTACCGCCTGTACCCGTAGCTGTCTTTTATAAGCTCGAGCACTACTTGTTCGGGATTATCGACTGAGCAGATAATTAATTGTGATACCCGTGTGTTTAGAATTGACATCGTGATTCGTTCGTTCATCTTGCAATGAACTTTCGTGGAAGTTGCGATCAAAGACGGGAAAACGGGCCTCTGGCACTTGACATATTCCTTGCGCGCAGGGTATTTAATGTCATCTACGACCGGACACACACGTCGCGTCATATCTGGTCTTTTGTCAATCGAATCGTATCCCGTAACAAAGTACTCCGAAACGATCGGACGTCGGTTTCTTTAAAAATCCACATATTTCCACGAGATTGGCCGATCGAATACGCGACGTTACACCGGATTTCCAAACTGCCGTCCTCTTTCGTGTATCTTTGCTTGGGATCAAGCAGATATCCGAGCGCTCGATGAATTCATCAAATCTCAAAGGGATTGCGTTTTAGACGTTACATCGAAGTAAGGATGGAGCGCGACGTGAACCGTGCAATCGTTTGTGATATCGTAAAATCCAAGGCTGGCGAGGTTCAAACCTAAAACCTTTCCACAGTGCACTCGGTCGGACATCATTTGTAGATTACCATCGCACTTGTAGACATGCGCCGATATGTAACGAGCTTATAGTCCACATAGCTGCCACCGCTATTGCAAGCAAGAGCCCTACTATTCGTCCTCATTTTCTCCAATTTTATTCGTATTTTTACTCGCGCTTTCACTCGATGACTCGATTGTTTATCAGCTCGGCTTTATTTTTGGAATCAGCCTCGTAAACCCAACAAATGGAGCAACGGCGAAAGGTTTCAACGTCAATGATCTCGCGTACGCCGCTCGTCCGAATATCGCCGGATACTCCGTAACGACCGAAATTTACGACACCTGCCCGTAATAAGTGTGCGCACTTTATCCGTCGAGCGGCGGCGGCGCCGGTTTTTGTTCGATGCTCGAGGCTCGATCGAAAAAAGCGTCGAGGGCGGCCGATGGGGCATAGAACAAAAGGCCCTCTGGAGACGAGCCTCGGCGACGTCGTTCCCACCCGTCCGCCATGTTTCACTGCTTCTTAAGGAAATTTTCGAACGAAGGAAAAAGGGTCGCGGCATCGTCTCTTCGGAAATTGATCGCCGATGCCCGGCTGCTCTTCTCTCATATGCCAAGGGCATCTTTTTGCCGATGAGAGCCACTTTACCTTTTTCAGAAGACACACTTTGCCTTTTTAGCTCGAAAGGTCGATGATTTTTCTCCGCTTCTTATCCCTCCGAGGAGTTTTGCTTCTTCTTTAATGACTCCTAAAATAGTTCCACTAAAGGCTGTCTGGATCTTTCATTGCTAATTACATATATTTCGGAGCGTTATTTCAGGAATTCAATCATTTAAATGTGCATTCATTATTTGTGCGTAACTTTAATTTTATTTTTTATCTCTGGACACGTCGAGCTGAACTTGTACTTTTTTACATTGGGTAGTTAAAGTAAAGATAAACCAGCTTTTTTCTTTGCAACGTTCTCAGTGCGATTTTTCTTAATTCAATTATTAATTCTATAATTAATTCTTAAAGTCGAATTCTTTCTTGAAAACTGTTGTGTATCAGACGAATTTTGGCAAAATTTTTAACGATAAAATATGAAAGTTTAAAATATAATTACCGTTAAAAAATCAAGGAAACTGCACACATAAAATTCTGAAATTATCATTAAAGTTTGCCAAAGTTCAAAAGTTTCTCGTTAAATATTATAAACGACATTTTATAAAGAAACTTGTCCTTTTGTTTCAATCAAAAATAAAACGAATCGTTCGTTTTAACTAAATCACGAAATACTTGTTTTTCTTTAATATTATTCGACCTATGTTTTTGAAATTATAAGTCATGATATTTATTTAGTGTTCAATTCCATGCGACTAATGTTATTTTAAAATAAAATTATTTTGTCTACGTGTATTTCATAATTTCTGTTTGCACAGAGTTGATTCTACACATATATTTATATTTGCGTAACGAATCAATTTCTAAAATTGGTAAATTTTTTAAAAAATTCTTTGAATATCTTAACAATTTCTTTTAAATTTGTACGTGTATTATTGCGTACTGCTCTTTCAAAGTATTTTTGTTTTAGTTATGATGTTTTGCTTAAATACTTTTAAGACATTTTGCTGCCTTTCGGCTACATTTTATTAGTAAAATAATTCGTATCATATTTCAATTATAAATGAATATGAAACTGAATAATTTATATAATTTAATAATTTTGTATCGACGATATCTGCATTAGTACCGGTACATTTACACAGTATCACTTTTTAAAAATAAAAATGCTTTATTATTACGAAACATTTTACTCTTTTAGTACAGTATTTAGCGAATATAAATATTCTTCGAACATAGTTGCGGTCGTAATATTTATTTACATTCCCGTAAATAATCGTTTTTTTCAAACATCCTCAAAATGCAATAAAGATTGACACAAAAACTTAAGTAAACACTACAAACTGCATTTACCTTAAAAATACAAGGGGTGTAACTGCATTTTAAACAAATTCATATTCCAATGTGTCGCATTTTTCTAATTTTCTTTTTAACACGGACATTAGATTCTCAATTGCGCCACGAGTTTCGTTTTCTCGTTTTTTTTCATCGTCATTAAAAATGTCGATTATTTTTGATTAATAAATTGAAATTCAAGAGAGATTATTGTGGAATTGTCGATGGCAATTTGCTCTTTATTCCGTAAGAAATTACTAGTAAAATTTCATTAATACATAAATCCAGTGTCATTTATTCGATCGATTACAAATACAATATTTTTAAGTGATGCCATTTATTAATAATGTTTTTTTTCATTTTTAAGGCTTTTATAGCGTTTCTTTTATAAAATAATACTTAATTTACTAAGAAATATGTTGAATTGTTAATGTATAGGCTTAGTTTATACATTATAACATTTATCTTTCGTTTACATATAAACATTTACGTATTTAGTGTAATACAATATAAACTTACGCATAGTCGCATAGTTGTTTATCGAACAATATAATACATTGTTATAAGCATTTAAACATTTTCTGTGACGTGTACATTCAAAGATGTTCTTAACATATTAGTTTAAACGAATTATACCGCATCTTAAAACTACGCGTGTATAGTTTACGCATTATTGCACTTACACTTTTATCACATTTCACTTATTTTATTATTAAATACAGATTTACTCCTAACATTAATTAACATTAAACTTAATATTCCCTGCTACACTTTCATTTTACACTTAATATTTGTAGGGTTTATTATTAAACAATATTTTTACACTGTTGTTACACGTAACATATTCAATTTTTACATTTGATTCAACAAATTTTGCACACATGAACTCTTGCATATTTAATTTCAGAATATCTTACTATTTATTTAACGTCTCTACAATTTCATGTTACGAATTTATTATCTTAACATCCATTTAATCTTGATCATAATTCTTATTTGTATATGTTTTCTAACTATTTTATGTCAATACGATTTTACGTATTACATACATTCGGTTTCTAAATTTTTTACATTTTGTTTTATATCTTTAAACTATAATTAACGATTGTATTAAATTCTCACGATTATATTTATTTTTTAATTTTATATTATAACCTTACTTGTTATAAATATTTGGTAGTACTATTACGTAAATTAGTTAGTAACATATTTTGTTTATATACTACATACCATATCATTTTACAAAAATCGACTGTTTATCAACTTACGTATTATGCATATAAAATTTTATAATTTTTCTCTTATTATTTTCAAAATTTTTCTTATTAACATTTCGTAACAATTTCTATTATTAAATATAAATACTAATAGTATTTTTTATTAATTTGGAATCTTTATTAAATTTAATAACTCGGAAAACGAAAAATTAATTTTTTCACTCTAAATGTACTAATTCCTTTAACCGAAAATAAATACATGCACAATCGTATCCGTACGCATCGAAGTTGCGGCACGAATGCACTGTAGTTCCGTTTTCGACCGCCAGGTTTTGGACATGTCCGCAAGGGATTATTGAATCTATCGGAGATAACTTGAGGCCCCGGAATTGCCGATTCGCTTTGAAGGCAAATCAAAATGCTTTCATTGCCTCGGCAATAATACGATTCTCTGGTCCTTTGCTTGAATTTTGATCGAAGTTGTATTGGAAAGGACGATTTCAATAATGAATGAATTTTGTGAGTTCAACTTTCTTCATTTTTCATATTACATACAAGTTATAATCCAGTCTTATTCCGAAACCTTCTATATTAATAAAAATTACTACAATTGTCCAGATCTAAAGTAAGATGGGATATTTATACATTTAGTGTGGAACCTTGGAATTTTGTGGTGTAACGTCATATAATTAGTGTCCTGTTATTTCTTTCATAAAGATAATAGTTTTTTATATTCTACGTTAGTGATAAACTCTCATTTTTGTCCTCGGGGCGTATCTTAAAGTGCTTCTCTTATATCTGTACTTTAACAAAGAAAAGGGCCAGTGTCTTCATGTATATTATAATAAAAAAAAATTAAGATGATATGTAATCAAATTTTATAAAATTATGAAATATCGAAGACCCAATGGAAATTGAACACAATAGCATAATTGTTATTTTTTATGTTGTCGGTTCAATAGCATTATATTTGATGCTATAGCTGACTCTTCTGGTTTTGTTTTTAGTTCAATATCATCACAGATGTCTTCAGAGCTCTCTAAAATGCAATTATACACTTTTAGATAATTAGCTATATTTTTTAATATTATCTTCATGATTGGCTGGTATACCCCGTTTGATTATGTATCGTCTACAAACTTGATTGTCTGCTTGACTTATATTGTTCCTAAAGCCCATCCTTTCTGTCTCTGACCTTCCATTCCTCTATGATGGATTATATCATAATGTAATTCTTATGGATCTCTTGTACTAAGATGATTCAATAATACTTGATGGTACGTTGTAATTAAGTGCTAATGCGATTATAAATTTTCGAAAAAATTCACGACAGTATGTGTTTACCTCTACTAATCCTCATTTGAGCATTAATTTAAATATTATTAATTTGTATTTTTTATGTTTTCCTTTGTATATTGAGGACTTGGGAATTGGTGCAAGAGTAAATCTTTTCTTTGATATTGCTTATTTGTATATTTAAGTGGTAGTTTACAATTTTTAAAACAGATACATTGTCTCATTCTTGATTACCACGAGTTCAACTCACCAATAACATATGATCAAAGATTATTGGAGTGGGTTGATCGACGGTCGCACGTCATTGTGCTGTTCTCACACGTTTCCTTGCAATCACTCCTGGATTCGGCGGTGGCTGCGTTCATAGTCGTCGCCGAAGCTTGTCCTCGTTCCTAGGCGAGGCGTCATATGGTCTGAACTGGTGTTGTGGGATCTGTGGCATCATATGGTAGTCTTCTTTATCTGTAATGAAAAGTGTAATATTGGATCTCTTGGGTACACGCAGATAACCTACGCCCACTTTTGTACTAGTGCAGATTGTGTCTTATATAGGTTGGGCGTTCCAGTCTGTTGGCATTTATGAGTAGTCCGTGAAGTATGTGAGGCAAGTAGTGTCCATTTGAAATAAAGGCAAACCCACAGGTGGTTGGGATTCTTCTTGCGGTGAGAGAGCGGTAAATATCCAAAACAGGTATTGATAACACCGGAACCAGTCGGTGCCTAAATCCAAGGCGCATACTCGGCTTCTTCTACCCGTGGAGGAAATCGAGGCGCTCGGAGAACCGAAGACAGGAGGAGGGAGGGAACAGCGGGGCGATTCACGCCAATCCATCCCACGTGTCATGGGTACCGACAATTCTGACCATTTGTTTTTGGGCCCCGTGACAGTTTGTAATGCTGTAATCACATAATTAATTATGGTATGGTTTTACTAGAAGGTAGATAGGATGCGAACACATACGAATACATATACTGTTGAACTTCAGTGGGTCCAAGGGTGTACCTTGGGCCAAAGCCTTGTATCACCGGTTAGAACGACTGCAACGGTTATGAGTCCAGGCAAACGGCATACTTAGATCTAAATTACAATGGATCATATATCCACGATGACCTGTTGCAAACTGTACACGATTAAGAGATTTAAACACATTGTTCCCAAGTACAGCAAAGCAATTCAATTCTCTCGGGGGCTTATATGGCAATTCGGCGGCGGAAGGTGGTGGATGTCCTTCCAGGTCACGCAACACGAGATAATCCTTTGACTCCATTTTCTCATTTCCTTGCTCTTGACCTGCGCTTTTCTTATCGTGTTCGCGACACTAGGGGAGTGTCTGGTTGCACATTCCCTCGTCCATCTGGATCACGGGTTTTTCGGAGATAGCTGTAGTCGGCGCATCGTGTCTACGCTTCCGCACATGCCCAGTGTAGAACTAGAGGTATTTAAGGCTTCGGCCGCATCCTCATTTTTCTTCAATCTTCCTGTTGAGAACATTTTGTGGCACACCCCTTAGTACTGGAGCAGATTGTGCACCACATAAGAATAGCCGTTGCAATCAATTAGCAATTATATAAACCAATATATTATAATGGAAATATAGTTAGCGCGTCCAGGACGCAGGTGGCAAGCTGCCATCAGGACGATGTTGGCTCTATCTAGCAGAGACAGCTCTTATGTAAATGTATTTGCTAAAGAGACGTCATAATCAGAGCAAAATTGAGAGCTCTAAAATTTTTAGGTATGTTTTTCAATAAAAACCAATCCCCTGATTTCTTTAAGGGTTCGTTTTAAAATTGAACAATCCAAGTTTTGCTTTTCCCAGTTTGCAAACTCAATTTTTGTTTCGAATCCTCAAGAGCTTTTATTGTCCCAGAAAGCTCAGACCGGAAACAACTGAAAGAATGAATGAAAGATAGTGTAAATCAGAAAGGGATAAAAGTAAATGATAAAAAAATAACCCTGGTGGGATTACAAAAGTTGACTTGCTCTGATTGATACTTCCTCCGCTTCACTTTATATTTTTATTACCTAAATTTATTACATTTTTTATGAGTACTATTACTTTCTTACGCTCTTTTACTGCACTGTTTATTTTAACATTAAAGTTATCTAAGATGATTTTTCAGGTATTTGCTTATCTATCGCGCGCTAAATCATATTAACACTTCGCGTTGAGTAATTGCCGTTTTCCTTATAAATAATCATTGCTCGGCTCTCGTTTATTTTTTAATCATTCAGGTAACTAATTGCTGGACCCTGACATGAAAATTCTCGTATCTGACACAAAAAGCTCCCGAATTTATATCAAAGGGGAGGAGTTTTCTCCCGGATCCCGTGCCGCTTCCCGCAAATTTCTGCCGCACGGGAATCGGGATTTTTTTAACTTCTTCCGAGTTTTCACATAATAATAGCATTATTGTTTTATGACATGTGTCATTGTGCGTGTCACATGTTTTTATTACTTCGCTTAGAAGTACTGGATCAGAATTTTATACATATTAATTCGTTAGTGATGTTTGTACATTTGAAATATGCTTTTTCATCATTGAATCAGCACATTGAAAGATAAGTGTTACAACTGAAACTAGTTTCATGGATTGTACAGTAAAAGTTCTATAACGATATGTTAAATATTTATTAGTTTATTCGGTGGTACTTAGATCTAGTTTCGTTTTAACGGTCGTTGAGGTTTTTCAAATAGTTGGAGTATCGGAAACTATACATGGGAGAAAATCATACGCGACAGCAGCAGAATATTAACTGACGCGCGGAGACAAACACCAAAGCGTCCGAACAACGAACCTCGCCTACGGGCAGATGCACTCGGCGTAGCTACGTTGCGCCTCCACGAGTGAAGCCCCTCTCCTCGAGGGCGAAGGTTACCAGCCTCGCGGTTTCGTGCAACCAAGTAACAGCATAAATTCCGCATTCATATCTATTTACACCTTTTCCACCACATCCCTGGCAGCGGCTCCGGGAGAAGCCGCCCTTGTCAATGTTGATGAACGTATAAGATGACATTGTAATTTATCACAACAACTTATATCATTTAATATACGTATTATTATGTGAATATTTATAGAACTAATCAAAATGCACTCTACGAAATTGGGTGAAATTCCAATTCGCTTTAAAGGCCTTTATTCGGAATAATTTAAAAACACGTTTATTCGATGCGTTACTTTATCAACTGCTCGAATAATTTTTATATTTGCTTTCACGAAGTTTTTAATTATTCAACGTGTAACGCGATGATTATTATTACGCTATTTTCCGAGTATAATTTCGGATTATTTATCGGTAAACTTCTGCAGGTTTTATTTAAACTTGTGTAAGCGTGAATGCTGTTAGCCAGTGCGCGATAAATGCAGGAATGTCGGAGTCAAAGTTAATTAAATTGAACTTTACACAAAAATGCTCTCGTTTCGTTAATTATGCTTTAGAAGTTATTATCATTATTAGAAATAAATCCGCAGAGCAGAAACTACAAACTTCAATATATCATAAGTTGAGCTGCCAGTAAGCACTGAGTAAAGTGAAAAGTGCATTTTGCCACTACGAAAATTCCAATCTCATCCGTTATCCGGTTATATGCAGCTACGCATACTTTCGAACTTCCCATCACTTCATTAAATTTTCGAGCGCAAAACGAAATCTATCATTTTATTTAACTATTTCATCATCCGAAATATAAAGCAAAAATACAGCCAAATCCAAATGCGCGGGGGCTAGAATCGAAAGAATAAAACGACAACTTTTTTCTATCGCTAAATTTAAACTATCGGCGAAGAGATGCACTTTTGTTGTTGTTTCGCGCGGGAATCTCAATCCCATCCGTCACTCGATTTTATTTAGACGTCGGAATCTAATTTGTCATCCAATTACCAATTCGCGGCTCCCTAAATGCTCGTAAATATTCTCGGCGCGTCATTCGTCACTCGATTTCCTCGCGCGATTTTCCTCCTCCACTTTTAACAGAGCAAAGCGTTAAGGGTGAATGAATGTCGAGCGGAGCGCAAAGCGCGAGTCGATTACTCCTTTACAACCCGAAATTGAAAAATCTCGTTCGATTTTTAATTGCTTTTCGTCTCGAAGGAAAGTTTGAAAGGTGCATCATCGCATAATTGTTTCGCTTGTACTTCGCTCCTGGCATCGAATGTCGCTTTGAGGCACCAAAGCTGATTTCGATTCGACCTGAATTAAAGTTCCGGATGCCACTGCCATAAACTTAATCTATTTACTTTTTGCCCACGCATAGCGTCGCACGAGCGTTGAGTTTCATTAAATGTCACGATACGAAACTAATAATAGTTCGAGCTTAACTATTTCAGGGCAGAAGGATATTCGCTGTTTTTTTCGTTGATGAATTTGAGCTATGAAATCGTCGCGAGTAAATACGCGGCTGTTCGAGGCGAATATTCCTCGAGAAATTACACAAAGTATCGGCGATGCGGATGAAATTCCCCAGCCGAAAACGGATATTCCGAGGAGACGATAACGAGGTTCGAGTAACAGCCGGTAGCTCTATATGACCTTCACGCGATCAAGCGCCCATCGGTCGTGCTTACGTTGAAGAATTTTGATTTTTCCAATTCTCGTCGAATTAAATTTATACGGGAATTGAAAGTCTAGACAACAAATCGTCTGTGGCTCCGTGCACATCGAATTATTCAATTAAGCCACGAGATCCGAATTTAAGAAATCTCTAGAAGACCTAATGTAAAGCACAGCTTTACTTGGAAGTTGGCTGAAGTTTTTCCTCCTGAAAACGGGCAACTCGGTCATACGCGCGCGCACAATGACTTTCCCAATGAAATTATTTTTTTAAACGTAACTGATATTGTTACCAACCGATCGAGAAAATTCCATTTGCTGCTCGCGACGAATCGCGTGCAAAACTCGAGGAATGCAGCGCTCGAAGGAGCAACAACTGCAGTGGCAGTTGTTTTTGAAGCCTCGCAGATGACTAGTGGCGGACCCAGAGGATCTGTAAAGCCTTTGTAGACGAATTCTCGATTGCATTGCCGATACTTGGTCAAGGTAACTAGAACCGACCAAATTCAGAGTCAACGAGCAGAGTTTTTTGCAGTTGCCATAACGATTTTCCGCGGAAAAGATACTCGGCGACGCGCTTTCGTAGAAGTACGAGTCTAAACGCATCAGAGCGTCGGTCCTTGTGTGCGGAAGATAGAAATATTCTTAGAACACAAGGCAATTCAGCAAAATTAGGAATCTCCGTTGCACTTTTAACGCGAGTGAAAGCGAGTTTACATCCTCGATGTAAAAACGAGGCGAAAGTGTTGGATCGATGCGTAAAAACCCTGTCTCTCTCTATTATACGCACACGTCGGGGCTCGTTATACGTCGTTGCAGAAGTTCGGCCGCACGGGCTTATCTCGCTGCACATCCTGAAAGCGGAGGCAGCCAGACAACGGGTTAATCAATGCGAACTTCAAGCGCACGCGGACCATGGGATTCTCCTGATGGACAGCGACGAACACCGCGGCTCTCATCCACATGCTCCACTGCCAACTATTTCGAGCCTTTACCTGTCGGTGCGTCCGTGTGCGGTCGTTGATCCGCTTCAAGTATCGTCGCTTCGCTGACACTCGAGTCGCTGGGCTCGCCAAACCATTTCGCGTGCACGACTCCAGAACCAGAATGTTCTACTCGAACTTACGCAGCTTCGAATTGTTGTTAAGTGTTTACACGTGTTTTTTGTAAAGAGCGTCGATAAAAGTATTCGAGGCCCGATAAATCAAGGTGAACGGTAAAAGGAAGCGCGTTAATTAGCCAACGAATTGTTGCATGGAAAAGACAAAGGGAGAAATGCAAAAACGAGAAGCGTGCGATTTATCTGTTGGTGCAAAACAAAGCAGAGCTTAATGTACTAAAGTAAAGAGTAAACATTTTTAGAAGAAAAACGACAGAGAGACGGAAAACAAGGAAAGGATAAGAATAAGAAAATTACGATCAATGATAATTGTTACACGTTCTCAAAACGTGTTAACGTTGTGAAATTGAATAAAATTAGTTCGTATTTTATTCAATTTCGAACGATTTCTTTTTTTAAATTTCCGCTCATAATTATGTCAAAAGCATTGATCGCACGACTTCTTTTCTGCCCCCCGAAATATAACTCAACGTTTTTTTCTGTATTTTAATATTCAGATAATTTAATTTTCTCGTTGAAATTTATCCAGTTACATCTGATTTATTAAACAGTTTGATCAATATCCATTCAGTTCTAATGAAACGCGTAAAAATAGATTTAGCAATTTAATACGAGCTTTATGCGAATATTGAAACAACTTTGATCATCTATTATCTTTATTGAATTGTATTTATATTCTGCACAGGCCATATTGTCGAAATCTTTACTAGTGTTTTTATTAGCAATTTATATATTGTTGTATAAAAATATGCACCTTTAATTTTAGTTTACAATACCTTATATGATATTATATTTTCAAGTTTACTTTTTCTTTTCTTTCTCTCTCTCTCTCACTGCTTCAAAGACTTTTGCGTAATATACTAATCTGTATTTTCGCTTTTCATTATTTTCTTCCGATTGTTCGTACTCGTTTCAGTTTCATTGTTCTCTATTCTTTTTTGCACAGTTTTAGTTTGACTTGTTCTGTCACGTATTAGGAACACAGCAACAAGTTTTACACGCGTCTCTCCTCAGTAGCAGTGATCGACCCCGAAGACGAAACGGACGCACCAATACAAGGACAGTAATTTAAAAAAAGTTAAACTACCAACTACACGTGCATTTGAAATCATTGAATTGCCGAGCATTTGTGGGCGTAGGAGGTGCTAATGCACATTCAACCCTTCTAAACGCAGTGCATCGTGGAGAAAAGGCACTTTTTTAGGTTTAAAGAGATTACCAAAACTATTGAAACGATTGGGGATCAGAAATCAGTGAAGCAGTCTGTTGCAGAGATTTTAAAAGTAGGACACTAGTGCAAGATTAAGGTTAGCGAACTCGTTACTAGAACCACGTAGGTGTGCGAGGTTTGTTGTGCCAAGCTGCAGAATTACGTCACAAACTGGAAGCGCTGATTCAAACGTATTCACGGGCGTTTACCAACTGTTCAAGAGCAATTCATCGACAATTTTGTTATACCCCAACAAGGGCGTCGATCGACAAACCCTTAGGAAAGGGAACAGAGAAAGGGCAGGCAAGGGTACAAGACTTGTTGCATGTTATTCGGGAAATTTCGGCACCTACGAGTGCATAGCGAAATTCCCAAAATTCGCAAACTATTAGTCGACAGTCGAGCAGAGGTTACATTAAGTATATTAACGTATTCGCCAATTGCGTTGTTGATTTTTGCTTTTCTGTCTTAAAATAGCAATGGGCTTGTATATTTATAATTGCAGCAGTTTGCGATATCGACTATGTTTGTTCATTTTAAAAATAAGAATTTAAACGAACTGTTTCGATTTCTTTTTTTCTCCAATCGATAGTAGATTTCGCTAAAAATTCGCTTTAAAGGTCTGTGTTCGCTCAAAAATCGTTAAATTTTTATACACTTCTCATCCATCTTCATATTTTCGGAAGACCAACGCCATTAAATTACTTTCTTATTCATGATATTTTTACTCTCCTAAATTACGCATCGCGCGAACATCGAGGAGATGTTACTATAAAATTAAATTATTTACTTAACGACGATTACAATTGACACCCAATTGATACGTCGCACGAAAGTTATTTAAATTTATTTATTTCGACACTTCGCTGTTGTGTTGTTAGTCACGAATTCGTGGGAAGTGGAAAGAGTAGGAGGTATGTAAAAAACACAGTTGATTTTTTGACTCGATAAACCAAAATCTGTATTCACCAGCACACGCGTTTAAACAATTCGTCATTTACGACTTGGGCCGGGCCGGCGCCGACTGTCCCCGGGGAATTTCGTCGGCAACAACTGTGATTTAAAATTGAAACGCGTCGTACACTTTTGCACTCGAAGCGAGGGAAAGGTGATACGGACGAGAAACGCGTGTCCGTGAAAGGAACTCCCGAAGCCTCGTTGCTTCCGATTTTAAGCGTTTGCCCTCTCTTGCTCCCTCCATAGTTTACAAGTTTTTCGCTAGCCGCTCGCTGCTTACTTACATTATTGCCTCTCGTGGTCGCGTATTTACGCGGGGCCCGTTTAGACCCCAACCCCGGCTACGGGGCCAGTCCTAACTTTTCCCTCGGCATAAAAACCGCCTGCGCGTCGGACAGGAGAAAAAGCCATTTACGAATCTAAATTACTCGTAGGCAGAGGTTTCCTGGTACCTGCGCCAATGCCTAATTATCGCAGGTTTCTTTCCTGGTCGCGACGCAGCGACACCACGTTCCCCCAGTGGCCTTGGAGCTTCGCGCTGGTGATCATTCCCTGCGAGTTGAGGATTCGACGTAGGAAGAGCTTGAGAAAAAGAGAATTGCTCGGTCGTAACGACGCTGAGTAATTGTAGGATAGTATTGAGTGAAAAATTTAGACGAATAGAGTGTAACTCGCAAAATTATGCGTACGAACAAAGTCCCCAAAAGCTAGAAGAGTTCGGTCTTCTTGAAGGGGAAGGGTAGTAGTTGCCAAAATCATAAAAGAAAAAAAAATAGCCGCGGAATCAAAATGCTGTTTAAACTCACTTAAACTCTTCAAAAAATGATATTCGGACGGCTAATATATAAAAAATCTTTACTGATATAATAGCTGTTACAAAGTGCTGTTCTTTTTTTAAATTAATATACGTGTTGAATGCGGGGGATGATAAATTATTAACACTTTTTACAAAATTTATTTACTTTCATAATTAAACTATAACAATGGTTGTAAATGTAATCGACAGTAATTTAGTGTAGATAATAACGATAATTATATAAATTTGAGTTGACGCGACCCGAGCGGTCGGGGAGGCTCGGCGTCAATGCGCGGGCGGGAGAAATATTCATCCGGCCCGGGGGGTCTCTTTGGTCTTGAAGGGATGGTGCTCGTGTCCCGGAAACGAGCACGGCCTTCGAGGTCGCACGGACAAGGGCGGATGGGCGCGGTGCCGAAGTCGATACCGACTACGAGTCGGTAAGAGCGGGCGCGGTATACTCTAGGTCTACGCGGCGTTCGAAAGTCACCCTGATAAGGACGGATGGGTGCAAGAGAAAAGAGCGACGATTGTTGTTGCTTTTTAAACCAGCAGGAGCGGGGGGCGTCGAATTCCCGTTCACCCTCCAAGAGTTCGGAGGTATCTCTCATACTTGGTGCTTACAAGGGCGCCCGGCTTTTATCTTCCCGGTTGGGCGGAAAGTCGCGCGAATTCGTCCTGTTGCTCGATCGGCGCGTTCGAACTTGTAGCTCGAATACGTCGAAACGTGCAGTTAATTTTTCCTTCAGCCGTCTGCGCGGCCGATCTAATCCGGGCTTTCCCGGCTTAGGCCGTCTAGACGCGTTAATGGTATCAGCCCTTAGTTAATGACCGATGCCATAAATCATGCGCGTGCTTTAAAGGCCTGCCGGGCTTTGGGCCGTATCGCGGTCAGTTTACGGCCAGGTAATCCGGATTAACGCCGCGCGTCAACTCGGCCTGGACACACGGACCCGATCGACGTCGGCGCTCATCAAAGTGTGTCAGTGTGTCTGTATCATTTGTGATTTTATTGAACTAAATTGTAATTCATAAGTTCTACAATTTACGATATTACGAGTCAGTGGGTGCAAATCGCGGACTCCTTGATATTGTATGTGTTTACTTGAGTTGAATGTGAAGGTGAGGATGACAAATTAACGCTTTCACGCTTCACACATGTACATCACTTACAAAAACCAATTCGACCGATTGGAATAAAAATTCTTTTCCTTTACAATCAAATTTTGCCGACTGAACGCGCTCCGGGTTTTCCCAGTTCCGTAATTGAGCATTTGCTTAAGTGAAATGGGGGCCCGATTGCTGCCCCGAAGCAATCGGCCCATTTTCCGGCTTCCCGGGGCCCCTCCAAATGGACGGGTCCAGTCTTTTCAATGTCGGCGTCGGCCGTTTCCATCCAATTTCCAAAGAAAAATCAAAATCACTTCGCAGCAAAGCCCGCAGATATTTTCCCGCGAGCTTTCCAGCAAAAATAAAAAGAACCGACAGAGTCCTTCGCTTATTTGTGATAAATCTGTCGACTCGTTATTTTGTAATGGCGCAAGATGCGCGTCGGAGACAATAAAACACTTAAATCTGCGCTGGACACAAGCGAATTCGCACTCCCCTTCCGTGTCCCAGCGCTCGTCCCTTCTTCAGCTGTTGTAGCCGACGCGTAAGCAGGCGCCCTTAGAATTAGAATGGCATAGAAAATATTCCAACTGTAAACTGCAAACGAGCAGGAATAGAGTTAAGACGTAAATATGTGCAAGGTAAGTGGACGGTCAAGGTAAAAAAGGCCACTTGCAGTTATAGTGAGCCGAGTCGGGCCGAAAATTCGGCAATAAAAGCGTTAAAGCCAAGTATATTTTCCGACGAGAAAATATTCCTCAACATGGGTCTTGGAAGTGTACAGAAACGGTGCGAGTGTAAGACCGACGGAGGCAGACCCATGCCGTAGGGCCCATGCACGGCGCTCGCGTTCCTGGCCTCTCCCTCTCTCTCTCTCCCTCCCTCCTTCTTTCTCGCTCTCACCCCTTGAATTCACTCGGTCGATTGCAGCTGCTATCGAACACTAGGCTATCGACAGCAAGAACAAGGAGCTTGTCCTCCCCCGACGTCCGCCTGGTGCACTAACTTCTACATTTAAACGATTAAACGAAGCGAAGAAGTTTCGTAAAACTGCTGCTTCGAGTGACGAAAAAAGGCCCGAAAAATAATAAAACTATCACAACGGAGAAGCGTCGTATATAACCTACCCAAGTTTGCGTTGACGTATTCCAAGATGAACAATGCGATTCTCCCGATCGACCTTTGGCCTCGTTGGCGGTCATACTAAACACTAAGACCTTTGCACTTTATGTACGTGCATTTGAATACGAGCGAGAAAGAATTCTCCTTGAGTCATTTGTTCCGGGTCAGTCCCCCGAGAACAAAAGATAGCCTGCGTCTGCGTTAATTGTCGATAACAAGAAGTGCGGCACGATGGAAACGGACAGGTTCGGCTGTCCCGATAAAGCAATCACAGTGATTTACTATGAACGTTATTTCCCAAAATATTGAAATTTTCCGGAGAGCGAAGGCGAATCCAAAACATCAAATCGTCAAACGCGAAAATACATCCATCTGTTTCGACGGTTAATCAATGGGTCGGCTAACAACTACTGCTACTGCGAACGGCGATGTGTTTTCAAGGCAATTAGAACGATGAAAACAAGGTAATAATAAAAAGAACTCTAACCTCTTGACAAGAGCAGAACGTTGTTATTATTATTACCTCGCCAATTTTCAATTCGATTTTCAACTTATTCCTAACTGAAAATTGCGAATACGTGTAACCGTCGAGGTGCCGCGCCAGACACCCCCTATGCACTTACCAGGTAATAAATCGAGTTCGAAGTGTCTTTTTGGGGGCGAAACTCTAGATCAAAGGGTCACGGTCGAGGGGACGAGAGCCAGTAATTTCGGCGCGACTTTTCGCGACCATTCGTGGCCTCCGAACTCTCGTCTACGATAAAACACAAATCGAAATTGTTAGCAAAAATATCGTCGACATTTTGCACATCTTGTCTCGTAAGAATTTTAACCGTTACACCTAAATATATACCGATAAGTTGCAACTGACACAACTACTGATAAAGGCAATTACTTTTATAAATTTTTTGCTTGCGAGTAGAAACGTCGAGTCTCAGCGTTAAATGTCGTCTACGCGGCACGAGAACAAAATTTATTCGCAAATAATAAGTCAAATTCAAGCAAATACATTGTTTCAACGACGCATAATTTACTATTCGGCAAATGTTCCTCGAGTTCGTTTACATTTCAAAGAAAAGCGATTGATTATAACGAATAATATTTGCTACAGTAATTAACTGCATTTTATACAAAATAAGTGAAAATTATGTGCTGGATACTTGAAACGTGTTTTTTAAATTTATATTAAATTGGCTTTAGCAAAGAAATTTACTATTCGAATGAAACGAGTAGAATTAGAAACGAATAAACTTTTTACGAGTATAGAAGACTGCCAATACATATTATGCGTACAGTACATTTTAACATTTTATCCTGTTTTTTTTTTAAGCTATTATTGAAGAATTATAAAATTAAAAGAGCAAGTGAACGATAACGATGTATCTAAGCTTTATGCACTTTTAAACAGGAGGTGAATAAACTTCATCCGCGTTAATGTTAGTGGCAAGCTAAATAGCGATATAAATTATTTCTGGAGCTATTTTATTTGGCACGAGTTCTCCGACGTCTTTCGATAATTAGATATTAGTTTGCCGATAAAGCGGCAAGTTATAACGTAAAGTCGTAAAAACCATGGAATAGTGAGCAGTACACATACATCAGCAACGGTTATTGCTGGTTAGATTCCTTTTAATACTTTTTAACGAAGGTTCGACAATATGGGCTCGCGGCCAAGAGAACGGCGCTCCTATTGGCTCCTCGTTTCGTTCGTTTGCATCGTCAGTAACTGGGTCGACGCTTTTTCAATTATTCACAAGACAACGAACGTTTAGTTTAGCCGACTCTCACTTAACCTAGACGATCTTAAAAGTTCGACTAGATTTAATTCGTTTTCTTTTCTCGCACGAAGTAATCTAATGAAAAATGTTCCTGAACGTCGCTTACATTAATTTCAATCGCGCTTTTATCGGCAGTTGCGATACAAGTTTTATCTGCTTGACTCGGAGCTGGAGCCTTTAAAATAGAACAGGGATGAACGTACGAGCACATTTTCCAGCGTCCGGACAATAAAACAGCGAACACCTTTGTAAAATTAATCCAAGCCCGTGATTTCCGAATGACCAGTCGATAAGGTAGGCGAACAAAGCCGGTATATTTTACTTAACAAACTGCCGTCTCGACTTGCAACGGCCTTTTTTCAACTGACTTTGCAAATCATTGGCCGGGCAAATAAGGAATCCGCAATTTCACTTCGTATTCAAGTGTCGATCTCCGCTGCACGTGTCGTAAATGCTCGAGAGGATTGATCTTTCAATAGATCCGAGCTCGCGATTATATATATTGCGAACGAAAAAAACTATATTTTCGTTAGATTCGGTGCAGCAGTCGAATCGCGAAGTTTAATTCTTCACTTATTCATAACCGCAATAATATTATTTAGCTGGCGTCGGTGAAGATTAAATTTTATTATTATTTAGTCAATTTCTTTAAGACTCGTGCACATTTCAGCTAAAAGATTTTAATATGAATGGGTTTAATAGGATGCAGCGAACTAACCAGTCGAATAAAAATCGATCAAAAGTCATCTCTAATTGCACGACAAATCTAGAAACGAACCAAATATAATTTCTTCCCTTAATTTTACTCGCTTCGCCATTAAATAATTAAAAAGTACACTTATTGTAATCGTTTTGTCGAGTGATGAATTATAAGCTTTTTATCGATTTAAAAAGCTAATGAAAAATAGGTTTTTAGATAAATGCTTATTACAATTACTTCGGTAGTTTTTTTTAATGTCGACGATAAAAATCTCCGCTAATTTCATCGAAGCGCCATTTAATGAAGCTGAAAAAAAGTCCTTGACAAATATTTTGTAACGAGGATTAACGCGAGAATTTCTATGATATAACGTGTACTCCCGCATTCTGGTGAATGCGCTTTGTGTCTGTGTGTGCGTGCGGGAAAACTCGTTGCTTCGATACGAAAGAGAAATATTTTTGAGTCGAGCGAACGACGTAATAAATGGACGCCCTTTACGATTCGAGCTGAGCCGCAGAGCAAATGCGCGCCCATAGAATTCAGATTCAAATTAGATAGCACAAGTGATTGCACATCGGGTGAGGGGTTAGGATCTGCACTCCCGTTATTTCCTCCTTTTTCGTGCGTTTTTCCGGAAATAAAACTCTGACAATAGAATTTGAAAAAATGGCGGCCGGTTAATGAAAGAACCACAAATGGGCTCGCAACATTTTTTCGGCTCCCGCCTTCTGCCTCTTCCGGAAAATTAAAAATATTTCGCGCGTTTCGGCGAGAAGTCGGACAACAATGTATTTACCACTAAAAGTGTTATTAAATATGATGCAATATTTACGAAAAACTGAAATATATTTACATTTCTGCATGTTTTTAAATATTTGAGGATTAAACTCTTTGTTCGAAAACTTGAATTAAATATCGGCAATATATATTTAAATAAAACGAATATTTTACTAAATGGATATTTGCAATAATTTTTATTGCGTTGATTTTAATAAAAAATAATTGGAACGCAGTATGAGTATTATTTTGTAGTTTTGATTTGCTCATCTCCAAATACCAAAGAATAACTAACACGAGAAGTTTTCTGAAAAATTTATTGTTTTTTTTTTAAATTTATATTTATAAATATTACAATACTAACACTGATTGGATTACACACAACTGTGGTTGATTTAAAAAAAAATTAGTAACAAAGATAGATGACAGCTGCAATATTATTTGAAACGCATATTTTTTCAAAATTTCAAAAAACATGTTCCTTCTAGTGTTTGCACAAGTGTAGAGCTTTCAAAGCTTGCGAACATGTTCCGCGTAGTAATTAATATTGCAACAAAAAAATTGAAAAAACGTGGGCGGGAGACAAAGGAAGTTACAACTTCCGGCAGAAGAACAATAGCGTGCGCTGGATTAGTCGTGCACTCGGGGACGGAAAGAGGAAAGCAAACAAAAAGTGAAAAACGGAAAGTTGAGCGATACGACAGAAGTTCATCTCGCACGCGGCGACGAGCCAAAAATGGAAAAGTGAAGAGGCGACGACGAAACCAAGGCGTCGACTTGCGGCAACGTAAATCTTCGTTAAAGGGTCGTAAACGCGGTGAGGGAAAATGGAGATCGACGCCGATGTAAGAGCGTCTTACAGGTGCAAAAATGCAAGAGTGCGACGCCATCTGGAAAGGTCTCGCAAGCTCTTGAGGGGAAGCGGTGCGTGACACTTTCGGCTAATGAGGAACACGACCTGAGCCTGCGGCATGGCAACCTTCTCTACTCCAACCATCTCTTGAACTCGTCTTGAACTCGCGAGTGGAGAATATGGGCAAAGCCCCCGACGATGGATTCGCGGATCAGAAATGATGGCCGGGATCTCGAAATCCGACGAATTACTTTAACGCGAGTAATTGCAATTTCGGCGACTCGTGTTTTTAATTCAATACGTAGCGAGAAAAGGCAAGAAAAGGCCGTGGAAAGGAGAACTTTGTTTTGTTCGATTCCGCTAGGAGCGACGTTTGAAAAAATTAACCTTAATACAATCAAAGGAACCGAAAGCATTCGATGATCGTTTAGAGTTTTACCGACACTTTTCCGCAGCAAAATTGAAATGCCGAGTCGTAGGTAGCGTTTTCCGGCGATTATTCGATCCCAAACGATGTACAAAGTGACCCGAATACAAATGCAAGCTGTGGATACACAGTGAAAAACAATATTGATATTTGCACAAGGAAGCGCTCGTTTGCGATAATTGAATTTTGACATATTACCTGTATTATTATTAATTTCACTCCCACTGAATCAAGGTTTGCATTTATAATATTGTTTATTTAAAACAGAACTCCTGGAACAACGATAATTATAATATAAAGTTGCATCGCAATGCAATTCGGTTGTAGTGGTGGTCACCTTATAGTCCAAATTCATTTTTTGGTTATTAAAATTTCGGCTCGCAAAAATATTAAGCGGAGCAAGTTTATTAATCGAGGGGGCGTCCGATGACTCGTCCAAGTGCATCGCCTCTTTCCACTTAGGCGGTTCTCCTCGGATACAGCGAATATCGGAGCCACTGTTATCTCGTTGCACTGTATTATCTCATTTGGATGGAGCGCAGCGGAAAGAGATTATTGCCGGTGGACGGGCCCAAAGTTACGAAATTGTCGATGATTTTATAGCGGCGAGTCGTAAAAGGTTCGGACAGTTTCCTACGATACCAAGCGCGTTTTATCAAATTACATTTAACACGCGCTTTGTATCACCGATTCTCCAGGTCTTTGTGTTGTTTATCGAAATGTGCAGATCTCGTTGTGCGCTTTCCAGTAATCACGCGCACAGTGATAGGAAAAGTTCGAAAAAGGGAATTTTTGGAGGAAACGAGCAAAAGTTGAAAACCATTCGAAGAAAATGTGAGGAAATCGAGGCATGCGAATGAAATTAAAGAAACGGCGAAAATATTAAATGTGTATGTGCGGGAGTGTAAAAGAAGATTAAAGAAAAAGAGATAAAAATACAGTTAAAATTCTGGACAGGTGGAGTAGGAAATACGCACAGAATATGGGGGAGAGAAAGAGAAAAGGAAACAACGAAACGCGTTATAGAAAAATATGGCAAAATTCAAATTAAAGCAGAAAGAAGTTGCCTACTTTGCAGGGGCGCCTGAACGATATAAATGTGCAAAATGTAGAAGATAATAATATTTAATCTAACTTCGCGCGAAACTATAATTTTCATTCGCTTAAATAGTAAATCGAATGGCTAGTGACGCCGAATCGTGGATCCGAGGGACTGGCAGAGTGAAAAAATTAGAGTAATCGACGATACGAATTATTATGATTATGTATTTACGCAACAGACGCTCCGTTAGGGACACGAGAAGATCGAGTTTTCCGATTCTCCCATTTTTCCCATTGACCTCTTGAGTTCGCGTTTTATGTCCAATAAACGCTTTTAGCCCCTGCGATTCGAACATCTGCCGCTACTTTCGATACGAAGCCAAACGGAAATCCGAGTTTTCGCACGTTTTGCTCGGGCCGCTGATAACAGTGTATTGCTTGCATTGCGTGCGCATGTGTGCACCAACGCCAACGAGTCTCTGCACACATATTTGCTTATTCTCTGCTCTCCCTCTAAATACGTCGCTGCCATTAGTTTTACGCACAGGTCACGAAAGATCAAGTGTAACTGCCTCAAAAAAAGCGTTTCGGGAAAAATAACATCGAATAATTGTTTTTCTTTCGTCGAAAATAGCAACGATCGATTGAATTCTCCTGATCCTGATTTCTCGAGTATTGCCGAGGCCAATTATAAGCGGTAAAACTTTAACTGTAATTCCTAATTGTGTCTCTTATCGGACCACGTGAATACAGACGTTCCAACTTATATTTTCACCAGATACAATTTAGTTATTCAACAACGCGTTGTATGCGTGGGTGGGTGACTTTCTACCGCCACCCATTGCAACTTCCTGTTATTTTTTATCGCCGCAACCATTGATACATTTCACTGTTTCGAAGAAAAAACTAGTATTCGTAAATTTCTAAACTTTTTATAAATAATATTAGAATCACTTCCGATTAGCTTTAAAGCTTGCCATTCAATGCTTTAATAGACAGTTTTTCATATAATTTTCCCGTCGAGATTTTTATCTCTACAGTGGTAAGAGAGTATTTTAAATGTCCCTTCATATTAATACTGGTTAGCGCAATTTTGATGCCATATATTTCCATTCCATTCGTGAGTCGATACACTCTTTCGTTGGTTATATCACTAAACAAAATATTGACTTATTTAAATTACAAAGGGGAGCAATATTTTATTTTTATTTACTACGAAAAAATACTTGCGCACAAACATGAATATTCGATTAATCTTCGTCCTTCGTATTCGATGCCTTAGTGTCTTGTCTCTTTTGCATCAGCGCATGTGCATACTTGCACTCGCGCTACGAAAATACATCTTTGGCTATTCCATCCTCTTATAAACGACGTATTTGCTATTGCATCAACTAGTTTTACAAATGTTACTCTCGAAATTTGCTTCTGCCACTTTTCTTTTTGACTTTCATAGCACTTTGTTGTTCTTGCGATTCACAGTTCGAGAAATATGCACTTTTATTCAATTATTTCTATTAAAGTCTTTCTGATTTATTTGTTATAATTTTTTGCATTTTTCTGCACGTGGATGACTGATATATATCGACTTTCATTTTTAAAAAATCGTCTTTCTTTCTTTATAATAATATTAGTCTTCATTTCCTACTTGCATTCTATATAAATTATACAAAAAAGTATGGCTTTCGGACTATAACGTACACATTAGGCGATGAAAAATAGAAGAAAAATGGAATTTTCACTAATTTTTATTTCCCTTTTATTTTATTTAGGTTTTTCACGAAAGCGTTCAATATTTTCTAATAAATTTATACTCCGCAAAAAATATTTTTCCATCATCAAAAAGATCTGTAATTATCAACCGTTGGTATTCTCTTATCGCGATGAAAAAGTCTACGAGTTCGAAGCGATCATTGCAAATGTGATTGTCCCCGCACGCGAAAACACATGCACAAATTTTGTTCTGATAAATTTCATTTTATATAGGAATTTTATATTTCACATTCGTAATTATTTTTCTTCCTTGGGTGTTTCTCTTTTATTCGCGTCAATAATTCGTACTTTTCTTCCCACTTCCATTGAAAATAAAAAATATAGTAAAACATGTTGTGGAAAAGTGTGGCGAAGTGGAAAAAAGTTCATGCAATGCAATTCAACAAAGCCAATGCAACTAATAATGTATAACTATTTGAAAAAGTAATGTAAAAACATTAGTTTTTAAAATAAATTCATATTTGTCGATTCGAGTTAATATTTATAAATTTTAATTTTACATCCATAAATCTACTATTTATTACTTATTAATCGAACTTTATAGTTGAAAAGTGCGTAAATAATTTTTGTTCTATTCGAATGCGTCACTTAGATCTCTGTAACAAATAGTTGCTTACGTCATGATGACTATTCATGCTCGCGTGTATTACGGGTTGCCAAACGTTAGGATACTATAATGCTTCTAATTTTAAATTCGTTGATTTTTTGGAAAAACATCTTTTAGTATAAATGAAAACATTATTATCTGATTTCACGAAGTTTTTTAAGAGAGAATGTTTGAAAATTTTAAGGATTTTTTCAATGCAAATATCGAAATTAGCCGTTATATTTTACAAACGTGCTATAAAAGGTCCTTGAACAATTTAGTTAAAAACTTTACAGATTTTATAATAAATATCGTATACGCGTAAATTAGTTTTCCGAGAAATAGTTTGCATTATAATTTAAAGTTTCTGGATTAGGTAAAATGCACATTTCACTCTTTACGAGTTCGCATTACGAGATAACGGATGGACGATTCAATTTCAATCCTTCACAGTTCAATCATCCACGTAAAAGGTTTTCAATGTACCTTCCTTCCAATATTTTTATTAACATCACTCGGGGCATAATTTTTAGCGAAAACAAACGTAAAAGTGTTGCAGAGTTGAAAGGCAGCCATTTAAGAATACACGAAACATATTTGAATCCACGATGATACACTCGTAAAAGCGATACAAGTGTACAACAATTAACGTATTATCTCTTTAAATGAAGCTTCGAAGAATGCATCTGTGACTAAACATTTCGAACTGCTGCTAATTATAATAATTTTATGTGCAATAAAGTGCTAAATTTAATAAACCTTTTTTAATCTTCGTCAAATGTTTGAATTTATCTCGTCAAAAACTAAATTTAGTTAAAATAAAATACGCGTGTGATAACGTTTACTTTTAATAAACTAACGCAATTCTTATTGAGCAATGTTGGTTCGCTGATATTTACATTGCGAAGCGGGGAATTTTCTACAACTTTTACAACATCATCGCGATAATAATCGTTGTTTAATTTAATTCTAAGCAACAACGCACACATCGATGTAATAGAGAAGTGTTGAATAAAGGGTCATTGTAGCTGTACGCCGAACACTTACATTAGAAATAACTGCTTTAACTATTTGACAAGCCTATGACATCACTCAACGGTTTTTCGGCTCCTTGCAATGTCTCTAAGATTGCAGTCACATAAATGTATATATTATACAATATAATGTTTTTTAAACAATAACAGCATAAGTGTATTTGGACTGCAAGATATCGTTTTTCCTTCACTTAGAGAGTCATTAGTCTACAAAAGCCGTGAAAAAATACACTTATACTAGCGGCGTATCTTTTATACTTTTATGCACATACAAATAAATTCAATATATTATTAATAATAAGTGTTTGTGCAATTTATAATCATTCTCGATTGACACTGTGTACTTACTACACATTTGTGTGATATTAATAAGTAAAGTTTTCTATTAAATATGCAAGTGTATTTAACTCCTTAATAAACAACAATAATAATTATTAATATCAATTAGAATATTACCCCATTTGCCTTTTTTAAATTAAGGTTAATTAGACTTTCTTCTCGCCTTCGATTCTAAAATTTTTATCTGTCAAGCGCGTTATACTTTTGCCCTAACATATGATTGTACCTTGTTAGACTTTTTCGGTGAGGGTATTTCTTTCTCTATCGAAGCCCGTATTTTTAAAAACAATTATTTAGAGGTGTGCAAAAAACGCAATTCGAAGCGCAAGCAGATATTTATGTCGTTCCTAACATCAAAAAGAAGGTCCTAGAATTTCGTGTCATGTAGTCGCGATCGAGTTATGGTAATTGTGAAATCAAAAGAAGAGTATTTTTCTAGCTTTTTACTTTTATCAATGAAATGAGACGCGTTTTCGGGTCTCAGATTTTGCATTTACTTTCGTTAAAACTAGAGTCTACGATTATACCATACACGATATAATGAGTTTGAGGGTTAACTTACTGGATTCTAGTCTTTGCGCTTTTTTCGCTCGTGAAAAAGAAAATATACTCGGTTTCAGTCAAGTTTGTGCACAATCTGCAAAAGCAACGAATTAATCGCGAATTTCAGTTCCCTAGAACTTTCTTCTTTCGGACCGAATACTTTTATCGAGGTTGTCAGCGATGTTTTCACGTAAAAAATCAAGAAATTGTGTTCCTGATATTTTATATTTAGTCGCTTTAGAAACTTAGCTAGCATCGCATTTTCCCTTGAAAAATACGAGTAAATAGTAAGAATAATCAATATAATCGTAGATTATATTACACAAATGCAACTAAGTAATAAATGTAATATTAAACTACAAATTACACTGAGCTCAAAATTAAGTATAAAAAACGCTAATTTCCCGTCATTTTTCCGATTTTATATTTAAACGATCACAGTCGACGAATCTTGCACGGTTGTTTTCATCCCTTTGCTAAATTATGAACTTCAATACGCGTCGTTCGATAAAAAACAGCCTTTGGTTCTCGAGCGGAAAAATTGATCGGCTACGTTTACTCTTTTAACGCGAGCTCTTGGATTTTTCAAATACGCTATATTTAAAAAAACGTCAAGAGGGAGCTTTTGAACATTTAAAATTCTCCTTCAAAGTTATGATAATGAAACTTGGCGGCTTCTTTTGACATCATCGCTGCCGAGTTCGCGTGCGAGTGCTTGAGCAAAATCAAGAAAAAAAGGCCATAAAAAGCGGAATTAGAAAAGCAAAAAAGGAGTCGAGAGCGCCTTAGTAATGAAGAAGACAAGCGAAAAGCTTTGCGCTTCGAAAGGCCAAAGCAAACAAGCAGCAGCGGAAGCCGCGGCTCGCAAAAATCCCCTAATTAAAAATGCGAGAGCCTCGGAGAAGAGGAAGCTGTCCCACTCATTTCCCGACATTTTTTGTCGTCGCTTTTCCGTTGCTTTTTTTGTCTTCTTCATCCCGTCCGCGAGGCCTTGACTGTGTGTTTTTATGTTTTTACACGTCCCGCCGACTGTTGTATCGTGTCCGTCGTACGTCGCGGGCTCTCCTTATCGCAGCCTCGAATGTAAAAATAGGGGCGTGGCCTTTTTTCTCCGCTTTTAATTTCGTTTGGCTCTGTTTTTTATTCGGCAGCGGTATTTTGCGCGGATCGTTCGCATGTTAATTTTGGACGGTCAGAGGGGTGGGGGGGGAGCAGCGACAGTGACGCGCATCGCTCCCGGGCACAGACGTCGATGATGCGAGAGCGAGAGAGAAAGCGCAGTTTTTCGTCCCTTCCGTGAAATTGCGCTCGATATTACCATCCGAATCGCTCGCAGCGGTACGAGCATCGGGATTTATATTTTTCCGCGATGATCTTAGTTAGGAATATTGTTCGGACGCAGCGGCCGTATTGTTCTGGAAAATAATTTTGTTTTGCGAGTATAAGCGGCTTTTTAGTTTGTTTCCCGAACGATGCCTTTTCCCGTTCCAGCTTACAGTCGTTGGATGGAATATTTTCGAAATCAAACGCACGATTCGGAAAAATAATGCTTTTGTTGTTGCGCGCTTTCTTCGTTTGCGTTCTTTATAATTAACTTTGCTTTTAACGGCTCGCGCGCGTTTTACGAATCCCGGGACGTTTGTTCTCGTTCGTTCCAACGCTACTTTTCAAAAGCTAATTAAAACAGCAGAAGCGCGTCCGCGTTTCGTTACTGAAAACACGTTGTTTGAAGGAAATCGTTACTACTCCAGATTTCCTTCTACTGTAGCGTTCCCTTCGATGGGATTAAACGCGCGAGGCTGAAAACGAATATTTGCGTAAAAAGTAGGGAAGTTCGCGGTCCTTGATCGCGCTAATAAAGCGTTAATTTCGTGCCCAGGTTAGCGTTAACGAGCGCTTCCCAAGCGAATTATTGAATTCGCTGACCGCGTGTCTGCAAAATATCGAGTTCGTATTTACGATTTGGACCAGAAACAGCCGTGCAAACATTGGCAGAAGTGCCGCAGTTGCCCGTGAGTCGTTTGTCCGCGAAACTGCGTCGAGCCAACACAAGCGAGGATAGGATCCGCGTGTGTTGGTGTAAGTGGTGTATCGTTCGATCCTTTCTGTCGCACAGAACTTGTCCCGAAGTGGTTTGAATGCTGATCGAGCAAAGACTTATTCCCGCTCAACTTCTGCTCGTCGACTCTCAATTTTTCGAGCTCGACCCCAGCGAAGTCATCAAGTACAAAGCTGCGCGATTGTCCCCGCAGTTTGGGCAACTAAATATTAAATAAAACTCAATTTGGCTGTTTAAAATGTTGTTAGTAGTATAACAGTGTAAACGAGAATATAATAATTTAAAGAATGAAAGGATAGCTTTGATTTAGTATCAGAACTATTCGATGAAAATCGAACAAAATATTATTGTCGAAAAACCCAACATTTCTTGTAATATCTTCCGCTCGAATGCACATCGTGTGTTAACTACGAATCACTGCATCTGCTATTATATTATCCGAAGGTTTTTTTAACGAATTACCCGAAAAGCGAGAGGATAAAGTAAAAATTAAAGCCGGATATAATGAAACGACGATCGAGATTATTTATTGAAATTGTCCTTGGCTTTTTATTTCCTGCCGTCGTTGCGATTTTCCTCGAGTACCTTACTTATAACGTAATGCGTCAAAAATTTATCAACAGCAATCAACCGCACAGGAAAAAACCCATACTATGGCTTTGTGGCTTTCCACGGATTATTATAAATTCTAATAATACACTTTTGTCTGCACTCGCGATTTAATGCTTATGCTAATAATGAAAAGGCAAAAGGCTTAGTCAAAAGACATTCGCCGTTCGATAATGTCGTTAAATAATATATTTTTTAAAAAATCAGCGTTATTAGGTAAATGAAAGTGAAAATTTAAAAGTCACAGCATACGATGATAAATTCGAATTTAACGAAAGTGAGCGAACGATTGTGACAATAAGCTGTTTATGTGACTAAAATTACATTTCTGCAACTGCTCTCCTCGTATCAATCATAAATCGTGAACGTTAATCAATTAAATGCTACCTAAACTATAATAAAAATTATTTCCGAGTAAATATAATCGAGTGGCGTAGAAAATCTGGAAAAGAATTATTTCGATAAGACGAAAGCGCCACCTATCGATCGCATTCAGATTTATTGAATAAACCCACATTTCATCTAAAACTTGCCACGCCGGTGGATACAATTTTATAGAAAATTCTAATAAACAACGTTAAGAGTTTTGTTTCGAGTTAAAACTTAGGGCAAGAAGGCAAAGTATGTTATTTTAAAATATTTCCAACGGAAATAATCGACGAAATGTCGCAAAACAATCGATGGTTTTTATTAAATTTGTAATGTGCAAGTGCGATTAATAATTCATACGTACAAATAGTTTATTCCGATGAGTGGAGTTTTTTTTATTTTTAATAAAAAAGGCATCTAAAGTAAATAGCTATTGCATATAAAGTACTAGCCAAATTCGCTTCCTACGGAGGGAAAAACTCCACAAACATCCTCACTTTCTCGCAGTTGTTCAATGCAAATGTCGCAGTTCCTATGCGATTGTAAGTTTAAGGCAGCGGTCAGTTACCGAAAGGAATACGTTAAAAGTATTTCGCTTAACCGGAAATCAGGATCGAGGCATTACAATTCTCGGAATAAAATTTGAAAGCATTTTGCTGGATTGAGTTGGCAAAAAAAAACTGTAGCAGCGAGACGTTTAGTCGTGTGATTACGCGCGCGTTCGACGACAAATCACCGGCTTTTCAAATGTTAAATAGCCGACGGCAGCACCGAGAAAATCGAGAGTCGGATAAAAAATAAAAAAGACGCAGGGATTAATTTTACACGGTCCCGGTTCATCCTAACGAGATGATTCATTGCCAGCGACGAGGAGGAGAGGCGGCAAGTGAAAACAGGATCCCGACGTTGGCGAATAAAATTGATGGATTTTCTTCTCCGGGGCGTCCGTCGTATCGAGTAGACGTCAAAACGCTAACGATTGCATCGCGCCGCTACTTATTACCGAAATCTATATGCGATTCTGAATGTTCTGATTATGCGAGTTCGGTTGACAGTCGGGCTTTAGCTAGTAAATTATTGATTTGCATCGGAGCCCAGGGAGCAATTGTTTGGCGATATTTCTCACGTACCCCGACTTGTTTATCCGCATACATTAACGAACCTGGATTTAAAATTTGTATAAAAGCATGTAGCCGCTTTGTATAAAAGTCGAGCGGGGCAAAAGTTGAAATTGCGACTTAATTTTTTCAAATTTATCGCGGATTCTTTATCGATTGCTCGAAACCGACGAACTCGCTGGTTTCCAAAAATTTAATGCTGGTTCATTTACATTCTCTTACAAATCAATAATTAGATAAATACTTTTTTGCGTTTCTCTGTAATAAATTTAAACCGAGCAACGCAAATATTTTCACGTTTAAAATTTTGAAAGCTAATGCTTAGTAGTTGTCACTGGCGCAGTTGCACTTTACTAAGTAATCGATCGAAAATAAACACAAATTAATGTGAAATACGAAGCTCGACACTTTTAATCCCACGTCTGCTTAAACGTTCAATTCAGGCATTGCTTTTACAGAAAAAAAGAGAGTCTGCTTTCCTTATTTTTTGTACGCACAGTGAAATAGAAGATAATCAAAAACAAAATTGCATAATTATCTCAAAAACGCATCGAGATCAAACTTATAGCATCAATCTGTGAATAAAAATTAACAAAACGGTCTTACAAAATTAAAATTGAATTAAAAAAGGACATTTTTTAGTTTTATGCTTAGGATTGCTCGTTCAATTTAAAATTTTCATAAAACTGAAACGATCCTCGTTTTAAATACACAAATTTGAGTAAAATGTGCTTTTGCGTAAAATGCATTTTGAGCAACATCATAGGTGTTACGGATCGCGTCGCGTTCAAGTGATAGGATACGAAAATTGGAGGAAATAATTCAATTTCAATCTTCTTCCGTATGCTCAGATTTCAGTTTTATTTATAAAGGTTGCACGAATCGGCGAAAAATTCGGTCTATCCCAATACGAGTATCGGGGCGAAAAAACTGCTCGATCGCCTCGCGCTCTCGCTTTTACCCCTTTCCTGACGCATCTGTGAGCACTTTCGCTGTCATAAATGTTCCCTTTCTTCCATTTTTATTCTTCGCGCTGATCTCGATACTCGAGAAGTCTGCCCTTGTAATTTAATATTAATACAATGCTTGGGCTTGACTCCCGCAAAATTTCACACACGCGCACCTTTTACGATCAAACTAAACTAAACAGATATCCACTAAAATAACTAATCCGATGCGCTTTTACGAACAGGCTACGGTTCTCCCTCCACACATTTGTCTCGACTTAAAACTCAAGTACTACGTACTAAGTGCTTTAGGGTTAAACACGCGCGGCAGTCGTGATTGCGAGTAAAGTACACCGCGGCTGTGATCGCCGCTTTTCCGTTCCGCTCGGGACATATCGTCTCATTTTCCCGCATCCCTGGGCCAGAAAAAGCCCGCTGAGCCACCGAGGAAAAGGCCCTCGCAAGCTATCGACGGAGTGGCACTTGGTCGCAATGTTTCGCTAAGCCGCGGTGTTCGTTTCTTTTACGAGTTTTCCCACGACTCCTGGTTACGTATTCTGTTGGAGTCGCGACACCTGGCCGATGTTCGACTCTGATGCCGGGGGTTGCGCCACGTCTCAGCCGATTCTGCTGTCGTGCGAGTGGGAGTTGAGGGCAGCACAGGTGAGGAGGGAATGTCTCTCAAACTCAGACGATGGTTTTCCGCGACCGGACGCGAGTTTCCTCGGAGGCTGTCGCGGCGGGCTGATACGTCCCTGCGTTGGAGTCTGATGGATGAGAACGAGAGAGAGAGAGAGACTGGGGGTGGGTGACAGGAGAGGGTATCGCTGCAGTTTGCTCGCACGGCATGGGCCTGCAATATTTTTTATTTATTTTCTTCGTTTTCAGAAAACATTCTGCCTTGGAATATTTTCGGCGATGGTTACTTTCCCTGCTATGCCGAATTTCCGGCTCGCTTGGAAAAGTATCGTTTTCCGCGTCCGCCTACCTTCCACGGTGCCTTTCGCGCTTTTGCCGTTGTCTTACCTTACAACCGCACGCTGACGTTTCGCATTTTCAAATTCGAGTATTCGCATTTCGCGCGGGCGGACGCCTTGTCTAGGATAACGTAAACTCTACGCTAAATATCCTATTACTTCTACACCGATTGCTTAGCCATATAATTAGTTTTAACTATTTTTACTTTACGATAACGAGCGAAATGCCAAATTAACATGCCGCATCGACTTAAAACTTGAGACGTAGTTTCACAGCTGCGAGTAAATATCCGACCACAGCCGTAATTAATATCGTCTATTCATAACTCAATGGTAATGCATAAGTTCGCGATATTACAAAATAGAATTTCTTAATTGCTTCGAAATCGCCGCGTAACTCGGTGTACCTACAATAGGAATATTTGGATGGAACACTCATCCCAAAGTCTTATTATATTCGTCTTTTAAACTACGATATTTTTTAATTAATAATTCGGCGTCGCTGATTCAAGCGAATAATTGTTTTTAATTTGTTCACTCGTAAGGAGAAACGAGGACTGAAACAAAGTAAGCGTCTACGCTCGGAGAGTAATTGCTTTAGGTTACGAAGCTACGGCCTTTGCGCGTAAATGACCTTTAAAACGCTAAAAATAGAATTTAACGAGTTTTGACTTATTGATCTTATAGACAAACTTAGCATTTCCATTAATTGCAGAAGAGATACGTTGGGACGCCGTCCAAAAGCGGAGACGCATCTTATCGAATGCAACGACGTTGCCAGACGTTTTTCCTATGCAGGTGTGACGCATCCTCGGGTCTTCGCGCACTACTTTTAGGAAAACTCCTGCCTCGGAATAACAACAATAGCTGTCGCGGAATATTCCAAGAGGAGAAGCAAATCTTCGCATCCGCGTCAACGCGTAAACGTTGAATTTTGCAATGTCGCCGCTGCAATTATTCGATAATATTAGATAAAGAAGCACACACCGCTACCTTCGACAAAGAGATGTGGGCTAGTAAATAGGTTACTCGGGGATGTAATTTCTCTTTGCTTTAGTGCACCGTATGCACTTCTTCTCGGCGCGTGTATGAATAATGTTTTACACGATGTGCGTTTGTTTATTTGAAGAAGACGCCCGAGTCGAGTGAATAACCATCGCGCGTTACGATCTTCAAATGTTTCGGAAAAATGTTTAAATCGAACAAACATTTGCCGTGCGTTTTACGGATAAACTGCAGTTGGCGAAGCACAAAAGAAGACAAAGGCGGCTCGTGTTATTTCGTTTAATATTAGCATTATAAAGGCTATCAAGCCCTATCATCATACATTACGTTGTAAACAAGCGGTCTGTCCGTCTGTCCGTCTGTCCATCCGTCCGTCCGTCCGCCGTCCGTCCGTCCGTCCGTCCGTCTGTCCATCGCGTGTAAAGATTTTTTCATCTCCTTAAAATTTCTTTACGCAGCCACGCCTCGAATAAATTTTGCGAGCGCAGCTTTTTTTATCCAGCATCGATTGCGATCAGCACCAAAGGGCTGCACGACTCCCCTCCCCCGCGCAAATATTTATCTTTGTTTAATGGACAAAAGGTTGGTAAAAAGCGACAGCCGTGTATCGCGATAATGCGGCCTCGGAGCGATTTATGCGTTTATTTTTATTGTGTATGTCGGCCTGCAGTTCGAGAGCTGCACCTAACAAATTTATACATTCGTATATATTCAAGGTATTAAAGGTTTTTAAAATTATTTTTGTCAGCAAATGTGTCTCGGAATTTTCGCCAAGACCCCGAGACAACAAACGAAGTCGTGTCTTGTTTCTCTAAATGAAAAGTCGCAAAACGACGATGTTACTACTTATTTATCAGAGTTCGAAGCAAAAAGACGGTCATTTTGCTTTTAATACTAGTTACATCCATCACAATAAAGGGGTATTGAGGCCCGCGAGCTTCGAAACGAACCTTCGATCCCTACTCCGACGTCACAAATGCAGCTTCGCATCGTCAAGAACCTCATGGACAAATTGCAGCAAAATTACTGGTCGTGTAAACGGCCGAACGCGAAATTCAAAGTACTTTTGCAGGGTGATTCTTAGCAACCAAGGGTCCTTTCGCAATATCGTGTGCGTAACGAGTCCAATTAACGACGGACAGAATGAAATTCTCTCTTTGCGCTGATTCCCGAAAAAGCCTTTTCTTCGACTCGAAAGAGCTAACGGAAACTCACTGGAACTGTTCTAGTTGTTGAGATGGAGGTTGTTGAGATTAGATGCTAAAGTTCTTGTAAAGTAAGCAGCGCCTCGAGCAAAAATACAGAAGTAGCAAAAACAGTGCGCGTTCAGATGTATTCCAAGAATATTGCGAGAAACTTGATTTTTAATTCGAACTTTTTACACCGGGACGTCGTATTTCTCGGGACCCGTCAGACGGAAGTTCGCGACCGGGCAAAGAGACTTTCGGCTCTTCTTCCTCCATGCGGATTTATTATTAATGCGCTTGATTAATAAAAGCCGAAAAGTGCCGCTTTCGCGTGACTTTTCGAGCAAATAACTGAATAATGAAAGCCTGTCTGGATTAAAATTTCGTTATGAATAATTTCAAAGTGTAACGATTGACATTTACTAGCTTTCTCGCGCGCCCGTTACTTATTATTTGCAAATTCTTTCGAATGCGTCCTTCTCTAAGTGCAGATCTCGTATAAAAATACAAGTATAATTTTGGCTGCAACGATGATATTTTTAAAAACACTTGTCCGCTAATTTACAATTCGTAATTCTGGTGCAATATAAACAAGTTTTTAAGCAACGAAAGATTTATTCGACCTGTAACAAAAACATATCCAAAAAATGCTGTTGCGAAAATACGTTTTTTACGGTCGAGTTGGAGCTTGAAAAGGTTTAATCGTAAAGCTCGACGCGCATAGTCGACTGAACTAACGTACGTATCTGCAGTTTCATGACAGAAGCTGATATAATTGTATAAAAGTCAAATGTTTTTGCTTTTTGTCGTATCTCGGCCGTCAAAAATATTGGCATGATTGATTTAGCCGGAAAAGAGCATTATGTTTTTATCACTGACATCGATTCCAAAACTTAGATATGCATCTTTTATAAAGTCTATATACGCCGTCTAAAATTTATATCCCACCTTCGTTTCTGGCTCACTGTCCTATTAATATCCCATGCAGCAGAGGAAAATCTTTTTTTTAGTCAAACTAGTTTAAATGTTCCCGGTTTATAAGACGCACATTTTCTGTAATTGTCGATGGTTGTATTGTAGCTGAGAATAATGGCGCAGATGCGAATCGATTGCTCGTCAAAAACTAATTATCCGTCATTTCTAAAGAATTATAAACGAGTTATTCGTGTAAAGCATTGACCAAATTATCTCATAACTCGATCCGAATTTCCCTCAGTTGATCAAATTACGCATTACGAACATTACGAATGAACTAATTAGAGTATTGCGCCATTTAAATAAACCTTGGAGATGTGTGTGCAATAAAAAAGAGATAATTTCGTAGAGAATAGATTATGGATTAAAATTCAAGAGTCCAGATTAAAATATAATGAGAACGTCAGTTTGTGATATTTAAGCTGACTACTGTAAAATATTAAAAGACAAAAATCAATATAAATAATTTACTTTCCAGCCTCTTTGAAAGTCGTTGAAATTTCGAGATCAACGTAAAGTAACTCTTTGAGCTATTTAACCTACATCTGCATGAAATTATTCGAGATGAATAAAAATAAATCTGATAGACTAAAAAATGATACAAACTTTCGTAATTTTTGTCAAAAATTTCCAAAAATTGAATTGTTACGTGCGCATTAGTAAAAACACCTTAACTGAACTGCCTAGAATGAAATATTCGGGGAAAAGAGTTTTCAAATCAAAGAGAGACTAGAAGTACAAAAATCATCGATCGATTGTAGTTGCAATTCTTAATCATAAAGCTACGGATAAAACTTCAAATACCTCTTTTATTGATTCAAAGTTGATATTTCTGAGTTTTTCAGTTTTTCCGGAATATTTTAGTTTTCATAAAAGTGATCTGATCGAGTTAATAAAACGAACTGTCAGTTTTGCATTTGCAAGCGATGTTGAAAGGAATAAACTAATGGAAGCGATCGATAGTTTCAATAATACCTCAAGGTAAACTTGGGATATTTAACGAACGATTGATTTGTCTACTTCTGGTCTCTTCTTAATTTATCGTTAATCTATAAATTCTTGCACATGTTTCATACTAGAAACTAAAATGCTTACAATTTTACAAAAGTACTGAGAAAAAATGAAGAGGTTTGAGTTTTTATAGCTCACCAATGCAAAGTCAAGTGTTTATTTTTTATTTACATATGCGTATCCACCTTAATTTTTTCCTTTAAATAAATTGAAAAACTTTGTAAAAAACATAGTGTGGTATAGAAGCTTATTGAACAATATTAAAATTTCATGAATCATTACATTAAATTTGTTTTATACCCAAGTTTTACATATAATCCTTACTTATTTATTCGCATTTTGACATAAAAATCAATGCGCTTTTATATCTCTTATTTATAATAAAATAGTTTAACATCGTCCTTGTACCTCAAATTCAAACATTAAATCTTAATATAGTAGTATTTTATTGCACAATATTACATTGTCATGCTTTATTATCATATTTAATTACACATTTTCCGTATTTATCTATTCTTATATTAAAAAATTGGAGTCTTACAATATTTATATATTTTTTATATATACCTAAACACATATTTACGGTATGATTTATTATAATAATACTCTTACATATTATGCTTGTGACTTTTTGTATCAATAAATTTATTATTTTAACGCCTTTTTACTCATGAAAGACATTTGTTCATAATACTGCATTAAATACTTAGTTATAAACGTTTTTAATACAGTACATATTATGGTAATCTAATAAAGTTGCAAAAAATATATATATAATTCTTGGAAGAACGTTGCGAAAGTTAGGCACTTATTTTTACAATTTTCTCGAAAGCTAGAATTTGAAAAACACAATCCGAAAGGGATTTGACCGGATCTCAAAAACATGCAAAGTTATAAGCCTTCGACTTGAGTTGTGCGCGAGTAATTTGATCGGCAGGAAAAACTTGAGTCGTGTTTTTCCTGAAACGACGTTTTTTCGACGTCTGTCACGACAACTTGGAAACTTTAATGAAACAAATTTCGAATCTTGAAGGATACCAGTAATGATATTTGCTGCTGTAAAAAAATGATCGGGGAAGTGATCTACAATTTTATTAGAAACACGGCTGGACACAACTAAGGGCTTTAATATAGGGATTTGGTCATCCGACTCGAAACGCTGAGCAGTTCGTGTCTCCTGCAATGAAATTACGGATATAAGGTTAAAAAAACACGTGTCTAAGCGAACTTTTATTTGCTTTGCATGTGTGTACAGGCAAGATCTGTTTACACAACCTTGTCGACGAGTCGAGCAGACCGACCCGGACAAACACACACGCGTTTCTCATTTCGCGCAAAACGTCGCCTTAAATCAGGTTTACAATTAAGTTGTCGCATATCCAGTTTAATAAGCGAATATAAGTAGTTGGCTTTACTTAATAAATGTTAATCGGAAAACTATTTATCTCGTTTAGATTTTAATAAAATTAACTTAACGTTTTCGAGTCTTCCTGCGCATCTTGCATTCGGAGAATTCAGATTCGGTTGTTATTAGCGTTACAGCGGAAATATAAAACGAATTATACTGAGAAAGCAATTACATTTCAAGCTAAATATTAGTTAATTAAAGTATTTCATTTGTTGCGCATGAATATTTTTTGTAATTGTTTACATTAAAATATTCTTCCGAGTAATCATCATTTTCCGTACTTTTGCAAAAAGTTAATCGTAAAGTTCGGAAGACTAGACGAGCGGAGAAAATAAACTCTTTTTTCAATTACTTAAGATACGGGAAAATTTTTATTACAGAGCTAAAAAAATTATCTTTAAATTATCCGGAGGAAGTTATATTTAAAACTACTTTAAATTTTATGGAAACAGAATTTTCTGTTGCAATAAGAAGAAAGACTAGATGAAAAGTAAAGAAAAATTCTGTTGTTACTCATTTACTTTAATTAAAGCATCGGACAAGACGCATATATAAGTTTAGCTTTTATCGTAAAAAGTTTATTAAAATAATTGACCCCAATTTGTACTTATTAATACACCGAATTATTATAAACAAATGAATAGTTAATGGATAAGATGACATGCTAAACAAACATTGATGAGAAATTTTCAATTATCTTTATTGCCCGTGTATTGAATTATCGGTGCTTCATTTGCATTAAATAATCGCGTAGAACATTTGTAACACATTTTTTTAAACATAAAAACAAAGTGTAAAACGAGGTTACGAAGCTTTCCAAGCTTATTTTATTTTACTATTAATTTTTTATTTATTTTCAACATTTGATTTCTTGCAAACTGAAAGTTTTGAATTATAAAAGCAATTAAGAAATATTAGACGATGCGATGATGGAATTTCGAACTGATGTTTACTTATCGAAACTAACAAAGAAGAAAATTACGTTAAAGTGTTCTTGTTACATTAACATTATGATTTAACATAATTATTGTGAAAAATGCCCTATATTTTTCTGTTTTTGTTTGTATTTATTGTATAATATGAATTTAATCAAAGTATAAGAAAAAAGTTTGGAAATAAAAACATACCTTATCGTTTATTCTTTAAAACCAGAAAATAATATTTATATATTAAAAGTCTACTGACAAAGTATCAGTGTAAAAAAAAAGTCCAATCACTTATTAGGCATTTTTTTTTAATGAATCTGTAGATTTCCCTAAAATTTTCCTGTCATTATTCAATAAGGGGGATACAAGAGAAATACAAAAAACACAATCTTAGTGGATACTGGCCGCAAAATTTATGCATGGACACTGAACAACAAAATAGAGGAGCACATGGAAGTAAAATGAAATACAGAGCCACACAACTAGGGTTCAAAAAAAGGGGAAAAGGCACTGAAAAAGCGATTTGTGTGCTAAAATCTACCATAGACGCTAAAGTGATGAAAGAAAAAGCATTTATCTGTTTCGCAGACTTAAAGGAAGCATTTGCAAAATCGGAAGAGGGGAAATATGGGTTTAAAAGAAACAAACAGGTATCAAAAGATATTTAATTAATTGCATAAAAAACATTGTTAACGACGCGACAGAGAAGAAACAAAATAAGTATGTATATTATTCCTTTCTCTCTCTCTCCCACTATTTATCTCTTGGATATTACGAGATTATAAAATGCAAAATTATTAATTGGTAATTAAATTAAATAAATAAATTATTCATTGATTTAAATTATTAATCATTTTTTTTATAATTCTTAAAGTTGGTGCTGAATGCAAGAAGTGGAAGAAGAAATTGTATAAAATTGTTTAAAGTGTCGTTGCTTAGTTCTATAAAAAAATTTTGGACATAAAGTTTCTGAAATTTCATATCTTAGGCAAATTTCTATCGATCGTTTTTAATTGTTTATATTAGAAATTTATTTACTAAATAAATAGAAGACCAGACAAGAGTCTTTTTTATAGATAATATTACGATAGCAGAAAAGGAAATGCTACTTAAGGTTAAGATTTTAAATAATAATAAAAAAAAATCGAAATTTCCTGTACTTTCAAGTTTGACATTTATTTCCCGAGTCTATTTGATAATCTAATTTAAAAATCTAATCTAATAATTAAACATTTTTAAGTTACGATAGATACGACAAAAGTGTATAAATTATGCGATTTGCGAAACTCTTTTCATAAGTTAACTTAATTTTCATATCTAATTGTGACTGTCGATTGCTTAATAAATTTCTGGAAAAAATGTATAGGAGAGTAAATATGTTATCGTTCGTACCCCCGTTTTTTTGTGATTTTAGTGAAATAATTCTCGAAATAAAATCATCAACTGTAAGTCAAGTTCAAAATTACGTAGATTAAGAGTAAATCTATATTTAATCAAATAAGGAAATAATAACAATAGTTTTGTTTATTGAAATCAGTTAAATTGATTACATAAATTATTTTTATTCACTTGGATTAGATTTTGCCGCATAATAATTTTACTTATTTTTCTATGTTGAATTAGAAAAAATCTAAATAAATATTTATATAATGACTTGAGATTAAAATGCTAATAAATCACGTACTTAACTTGATGCTGTTGACGTCAATATTTTGAATTTTTATTTTTACTCAATTGAATATCAGTACGACCGTTTAACAAAAATTTTTTTTTTCTTTTTCCGTTGCAGTCTTTTGTGATTCGCACTCTCTCTCTCTCTCTCTCTCTCTCTCTCTCTCTCTTACGAGGCTATAAAACCCAAAATCAATTCGCGAATAATAATTTTTATTTTATTATTTTTAAAATTGGTACTGAATGCAAGAAATATGGGAAGAAATCGAATTGTTTAAAGCGTCGATGCTTAGTTCTAGACAAAATATTTGGAAATAACGATTCTAGAATTTCGTTTCTTAGGAAAATTTTTATCGATCGTTTTTATTTGTTTATAATAGATTTTATTACTAAAGTAAACACAAGACCTGATAAACGTCTTTTTTGGTGAAAAAACTACGATAACAGATACGCGAATATTGATTACGATTAAAAATTTAAATAATAAAAATAAAAAATTGAAATTTCCTGTAGTTTCAATTACAATATTTATTTCCCGAGTCTATTTGAAAATATAATTTTAAAATCCAATCCAATAATTGAACATTTTTTAATTAAGATACATACGATAAAAGAGTATAAATGATGCGTTTGGCGAAATTCTTTTCATACGTTGACTTAATTTTCATATCTAATTGTGACTGTCGATTGCTAAGAAAAGTTTAACGATGAATTTACTTCTCGTTGCGTTTGCGAGTTTATTCTACCATCTGGTGTCAGGAGAAGGTATAATCGTTTTATTTAACAGATTTATTTAAATATTTTCAATATTATACTATATTTTAGAAAATATAAAATTACCGTTTACGAAATTAAAAATTATTCATCAATATCTTTGTTTATGCCAGGAGTGAAGAACATTGAGCAAATTTCCATCGTCGATAATCTCAATTGTTCTTCTTCGCAAGTACAGCCGACAATTGGTACGGGAAATTGTACAAATTCTAATGTGAATTGTATGATTCCTTCCGATTACAAGAAAGTTGATGATTTGGGTGCATATAAATTCCATAATAAAAAAAGGAAGTGGAACAAAGCTCGTAAGATTTGCGAAAAGGAAGGAGGTAAAAAAGTTTGAACATTGACAATCAATGCTGTTTAAGTTTCTCTAATATTTATTTATTAATTATTTTGTTAGAAGTTATTTTATTCATGAAACAGAAAAATATTGCACAAAATATAATACTGAGCAAATATCTTGAAACTAATTTATGAAATATTTTTTCAGGTCATTTAGCGATTCCCAATTCTGAGAAAGAAAATGCATTTTTGGGAAAATTTTCTAGAGGGATATATATTTGGTTAGGTATTCATGATCGTGTTGTTGAGAATCAGTTTAAAACTGTGATAGGTCATATCCTCCGAAAAGAGAATTATCAAAATTGGTCTAAAGGTCAACTCAGTAATAATCCCAAAGCGAAGGCGGAAAAAAATTGTGCACTTATGCTTCGTAACATACAATGGGATAACCAACCTTGTAACTCAAGATTTGCATTTATTTGCGAACTTAACATAAACACTCAATGTAAATAAACATCAAAATAATGTAAAATAAAATATCAAGTTTTTCTTTGGAAAAATTATTATTGTGTTGGAAAACAATTAATAAATTTCTGGAAAAAATGTATAGGAGAGTAAATACGTTATCGTTCGTACCCCCGTTGTTTTGTGATTTTAGTGAAATAATTCTCGAAATAAAATCATCAATTCACACGTTCTACCAATGACGTTTTTTTTTTAAAGATGCGCTCAATGTAAATATAATAATGTAAAATAAAATGTCGATGTTTTGAATTCAGTTTTTTAACTATATTCTTTTCTCTTTTGCTCACTATTTGAAATTTTTTCACTGTCTGACTATATTATGCGACTTATGCGAGTTCACCTAGCAGACCTCCAGGTACCATTAATTATAAAAATGCGTGGATATCAATAACCAAAATAAAATTACCATACATAAATACATTAAAATTTTATAAACAACGAAAAACTACAAAGGTTTTTAAAAGTAGCTCAATGTTTAATTTTAAATTGATTATTGATTATTAAAATTATTCGTGAAATTAATCCTGTTTTTTTTTTCTCAGGTAAGCCAAGATTTCTTTGGAGTGGCTTTCAGGAAAGTAGAACTTGCAAGTATAAAATTAATTTTGTATCGTGATTTACAATTAAAAACGTGAATGTTTCTATAGAAAAGCTTTAAATTTGCCAAATAGTAATGTTTATTTAAATTGAAATCCCAGGGCTTGGAGTTTCGGTGTTTAGTAATTCGGTATTCGTATTATTTTAGTGACTCTCGCGACTCTACGCCCTGTAACGAAAAATATATATTAATGTAGCCGCACCGTTTAAAAATTGAATTTTGCATTAAAAAGAAAAACGCGGGTACGTAAAAGCGTCGTCGATGATTTCCTTCGGCACCTGGAGAATAATTCGAAAGTCGTTTCCTCTCGATTAACAGATAGAAAACGAAAATCCAAGGAAAATCAAGCCCCGGCACCGGTCGAAAGAAAAGAATCGTCGGCAAAGTCTCAACCGAGGCCTTAAAAAATTAACACTCGCTCACGGGACTCGAATGGGTCACTCGGGATGAGATTATCCGCTGTTTTATTAAACGTCCTTGGTGGTTCTTCCCCGACCCCCCTTTCAATAATTCACCCCGAGTCCCGCATTCGTCGCGGCTTCGCGAATCCGTGAAATCGGCTTTGAAGAATTATACCAAAGCCTCGCGCCTAATTTCCCTATTTTACGTTTGACGAAAAGCTCCGTCTCAAGCTCCGCGGCTGCCGTGAAATTTTAATGTTTAAACGCGCGACACTTTAAACTGACGGGCCTTTATTAATTAACGGACCCTGATATATCGGGGCTCGACAAGCGCCCCCATGTTTAAAACTAGTGGCCGTGGAATAATCGTCGCGCCGCGCCGCTTGTCGCCTTCATTTATTGAATGCGAATGGAAAATCCCTCGCCTAGGAGGTTAAACACGCCCCGTTTGAGGAAAGCGCGCCAAGTTGGCCGGGGGATAAAGATTTGCTTTTCTCTCGATCCGCGGAGCTGACAAATCCCCTCGAAATAGCAATTTTCATCCTCGCATTCACTTATTTATCATTAGAAATAATGCAAGACTACGTGAACTCTACTACTCTCGACTACTTTATCGACTAAGTAATAACCAACTTTTGATAAAACATTAGGGCTGACGAGGCTCCGATGAAAGAAATGTTCGCGCGCGTATGAAGGATAAAATTATGTCTAATTCACCAAAATTCGCGATAATTATTTGAAGCCTTAATAACTCTTAATAATTCTTTTCGTGAAATTTATCAAACGAGCTCTAAAAATGTAAGCGTAATTGTTATAAAGAGCACATTTATTTAAAAACGTAATCGGTACCGTTTGCAACGATTTAGGTTATTCTTAACAACCAAGTAATTAATATTATACAAATGTTTATAGACAGGAAAAAAATCGTGGCGTAGCAAAGAATTTTTTATTTACATCAAAATAACAAATAAAAAAAGTGAATAAAATATAATATGTTTTATATTATATATTATATAATATAAATAAATATATAAATTAAGTATCAGATCGAAACTTTGAATGTTAGTTTTTACTTTTTTAAAAATAACAACACAGTTGTTTTTTTTATACAAATTGAAATGACGTTGATTTGAATTTTCCATAATTTACGAGTGAATTCTGCATTTAAAAAATACAAATATACATATAGATTAAGGGCACGTAATAAATTGGAGAAAATTGCTAAATATTTATATAAAATTACAATTACAAAAAGAAATAAATGTTAAAAAGTTAAAAAACTGATTGTGCGAGATATTGAAAATATTCGTTTCAAAAAATAATTTAATAATAAAATATTTCTGTTAATAACAATCAAGCCGGCAATCAATCTTACTCGTTCATTAATTCAACTAAAGTAAATAACTTTTTTAATAAATCGAATGATGAAAAATGTATAAAATTTCAGCAACACTGCGAGTAAATCAAGCAATACATGGTTCCGTTTCGTTGGATTTTATTAGACAGTAAATACAAATAATAGCTTTTTTATTTAAATTACGATTAAACTCATTTCGTGAATTTGTTCCGATAGCTGCACGTAATACATTTGCTAATCCGATTATTTAAAATTTTTGAAATATTAAATATTTTCTTTAAAAAAAAATTGCACTTTATCAGTACGAAATTTAAAAACAAAAACAATTGTTATTAATATAATAAGTTCTCGTGCGTCGAAATTTTTCCTTAACTAGTTAAAAATAATTTAGTGCGATATTGAAAGATAATAAAATATAAGGAAAAGTTATCCGTCAAAAAGAGCTGATATTTTTTGGAATAAAATTCACGAGTTAAGACTGATTTTTCCCCACAAGTTTCGACCTTTTCACGTCCCATTGTTTACGTCTAGTCGTTATTTACCATTTTTTTCTAGAAAGCCGCGCGCTCCCTTTGTAAATATAAAAAATGCCTATAATACGTACAGCGTGAAAGAGTTTTTAGTAAACTTTGGACAAACTCGACAGTAACTGACTGTGTCAGATCGATGCGGCAACGTGAAATTTGAAAAAAGCGACGTTAAAAGTTCTATCAACACGTTTGAACCGTTAAAGTGAAGCGAATAAAATAAAATTATTACCGAAAATTGACGCCAAAGGAATAAGTTGTTTTAAATAACAAAACTTTAAGACAGTGAATTCTAAATATCTATCTTGGCTTAATTCAACTAAAGCCACGGTCGTATAAATTCCTTCAAGAAGTTTAAAGATTTGCAGCTAAAAAGCATTTTTAGCTTTCACGAAACCGGATTCGCTTACACGCCAATGAAAATAAAATTGCAAAATAATCATATTTTAGACAAAATGGCAGTGATAAAAATTATTTGCACTCAATAGTAATGTAATCCGTCGAGTAGTTCGGCCGATAACGCAGATCGAGTGCGAGTTCGAGCAGAGAATAAGTCGTAAGGTTAACGTGTTAATTCGAACGAAGCTGTTCGGGGTGTGACGAACGAATCTTCGAGTGACCTCAAGTGTGATATTCGCTTAATCGGCCGGATGAATTGCACCAAAAGGGGCAGCAGCAGCAGCAGCGAGTATGATTCGAGTGACCGCAGGCTAATCAGTGAGAGACCACCGACGTGCTTACGCGCACAGGCAGAGGCGGCGATCAAAAAGACGAAGGACGGAGGGGTAGCTTTGTACTTTCGGAAAATGGCGGAGCGCCTATTAAAAGTTGCGCAAAGTTGAAGTCTTTGGCGCGGGGGCGTAAAGCTCGCCCCCCGGCGCTCGCCGATATCGAAAAATGAACTCGGACCATTGGGGGGAGTTCGTGCCGCTTCGGTGCCCCTCCAGTGCCTCGGTGAAATAAATTTCTGGTCTCGTCACGCTCCATCCATCGGCAGTATAACTCGGCGCGCGTATCCCAATCTATATGCATCACGCAGGAGGCAGAAGCCCATCCAGGTACATAACCTCCGCCCGATAAAGAAGGGTTTTATAACCAGTGGCGTAAGCGTAGTGCGCCGCCCCCGGGAACTTTCGTAGCTCGTAAACGTCGAGCGCCCGCTTTTACGACTCATTTGCATCCTCGCCTTTAAAGACTAAGTCCGGCAATTAAACCCGTCCGGCGCAGCTGCGCGTCTCTTTACGGGCGCACCGCTCGTATATTCCAATATCCGTGATATAATTCTCCCAGCAATCGCGTGTCATTACCCGGAGATATGAAAATTTCGCCCCGTCTTCCTTGTATTGTGTGCGCGCGTCCTCTGAGCCCTCGTAGAACGTGTCGTCGTCGTCGTCGTCGTCGTCGCCGTCGCGATCTTCGTCCTCCAGCTATTGTTTTGGGGGGAAGAGATAAGTTGACAGGGGGAGGCCAGATGACGCGACGCCTGCCGAGCGAAGGAGCACATAACTTAGGATGCTGATGCGGATCTTCCTGGCGCAATTGACTTTTGCGGGCGCATCTCCGAAATCTCGGACGCGCAGAGGCGAACGAACGGGTTACGAATTATTGGTGGTGCCTTTCTGGATGTTAATCACAAGCCCGACGAAAACTAGCGACATTTCCTCGATCAAAATTCGAGGCTCGAGCACCGCCGAGTGCTTAAGATTGAAAACTGAAGATAAACTTTCGGGTAAACGCGGAATGTTTTTGCTAAGACTATTTATATCGACAGCGTAAATTTGCTTTGGTTGCGTGGGTTTGCCCGCAGCAAACTTGCGTAACGACATTAGTAGTGTCGTCAAACTGAAACTCGTCGCGCTGCAAGACTTGGAACGCGACACTATAGCCTGTGAGCTGAGTTTTCTTAGGCTCGGTACGCGATACTCGGAGTTAATTGTCAGACGCCGATCGTTGATTTCGGTTACGAAAAACTTGTCCGATCCCAGCCATTAATAATAAGTAACGTTCATCGGTATTCCGTGAAAGAGTTTGAAAATTGCGCCCGTCAATTTATTTTTCAATCGAAAAGCAGTTAATCGCTTCCTTTTTTCGATTCAGCGCCTCGCAACTATTTTTTCAAACGTCAAATTCTGTTCGAAAGTTCAAGTTTCGCATCTGTATTATCGAGTCTCGTTATCCACTCGAAGTCATATATTTTTTTATGTTAATTATATTCCATGCCTGTTATTATTTCCTGTTATAAAACACATTCGATTGATCTTAATTTATACAACTTTTTTACATTTATTATATCGGGTGACCATTAATCGAATTTTCATTCCCACTACTAATTTCTTATGAGTTGATTTTGATAAGTAAGGTTCGAATGTATTTGGCTCATTTTTCCATAACAGCCTTTATTTTTTATCCGCTAGAAATAATAAACATCGTTATATTTTGAATATAAAGCGTAAAATTCAAAAGTTTTATTTGTAAGAATATATATGCCTTTAGTGTTGTATAGCGCGATTATGTACAAATTTAGATATTTTTCTTATTAACGAGATTAGCTTTAAAATATCACAAATGATCCAAATGGGATAATAAAAAGCAATTTGTTGTAAATAATTTCACTTATTGTCGCTACAGATGCACGCAGATAATGTTTCGTAAGAATTCGTCCAAAAAAATTTGGAAGATAAGTTAGCAAATTCAGTTGCAATTTTCCTTAACTGATGAATATAAAGTTGCCGACTTTAATTCAACGCTAAATGTATTTTATGCATTTTATATATAATTTATTTGCGTATAATCCAAACAAATTAGCTACGGTTCCACAACAGAAAAAAGTCGATCTGTTTATTGAACGTTATTTCCCGAAGTTTGCGGAATCAACTTTTCGTCGGGATTTTCCAGCCACCGAGTGAAAAAGAAGTTAAATTGCCTCCCTTAGCCCTAAACACGGAACGATGGGCGCGTAACCTCTTAAGAAGCTTAATATACGACTTAATCGTCCATTTCGCTGATTAGGGGTTGCACCGAGAAATTCTATTTAAGGAGCTTAGATGCATCCATCGTCCTCGGATATTTCACCAGGACATTAGTTTATGCGCATCTCGGTTTTGACAAGCTTATGCATTACCTTCCCTTTGGACCGCGAAAAGATGGATGGAGAAGTGCAGATGGTCGGAGAATCTAGAATACGCTGTAAAGAAAAGTGTAATGGTTGTCTGCATCAAGTTCTTTCTGGAAAGCTTAATTCTTCAAAAATGTATAATAATACAAATTTTCAACTGCAATTTCATTACGAGAGTCTTGATGCAGTAAAGAAAAAATAAAGTTGACAAAATTTCGCGTATTTCCAACAATTATTCCCGAATACACAGAATTGCGGGCAATTATGATTTTGCTTTATTATTGCGTACTAGTTGGTCTATTGATCGAAGGAATTAGATAATTCGTTATCATCTGATAAGAACGTATGCTTTGCAAAACAGTAACATATTTAAATCGCAACATTTGCCGTCAGTTTTTCTTTATGTTCCGATTACTGATGAGCTTAAATAATCGGCACGAGGTTGGCGTAATTGAGTTTTTCGCAAACGAAATTCAAATGCAGAAGTGCATCGTATCTTTGAAGATTCCATAATGTGCAGTTTGGACGCAACCTTTTTCTCAAATGCTTTTCAACCCAACCTTCCAAAAGCGTTTCTATGAATGTTTCTTAATTATACTTGATCGGCTCGGTCGTCATTCACGAGCGCACGAGTGTTAAATTACGTTTATTTGCAAATAGAGTTATTAATTGGAAAGCGATAAGAAAATAAGTGCGATATGGAATTCGAAGCAGTCTCTTCCATTTTTGGGCACTAAAAATCCACTATTCCGTGGAGTTCATGATCGAAATCCTCAAGACCGGAGGATTTGTATCGTCCTCTCCCTTCGGGTACGTAATACCGTATTCCCGTATAGACGGAAATAAAACCGAGTAAGGGTGTGCGTGAGGTTTCGGGCGGGGGCAGGCGTGTACGTGTGCGCGGGGAGAATAATATCCGTGCACACGCTTCGAGTATTTCGTCACGTTTTAGTTGCAGACAAGGACGCAGACACGCGCATCTTTCATATTCCCGTATCTTCTCTCGGCCCCATCCAGCCGATCGGATTTTATAGCCATTTTGTATAAACGCCTCCGTTTGATCGGGACGCCGTCGCGTTGCAACTGGATCCCACGAAACCCGATACACCTGAGGCGACCCAAATGGGTATAACTATATATGGACTCCTTTACAGGTTGCTCGGAAAAACGTCCGAGGAAGCACGTAAAGTCGAGGCCACCCCCGAACCCCGAGCCCCTCTCTCTTTTTGTTGCGCTGCTACTTACGTCCTTCTTCCTCCACGTTTTTCGTTTGTGCATCGCTGGTGGAAATGTTCGAGTGGATGAGTGCAGCGATAAGAGGGATGAAAGTAAAGAAATTCCACAGGATTTGAGGTGGCGGTCCGTTCGTTCGCTCTCCCCCCACCCCCACCCCTCCGCCCGATAGTAAATCACGGAGAAAATTCTCTACCGAGTAGCACTTTTTTTATACCAAATAGACTCGCGCTAAAGTTTGTTTCCCGTTTCTCGTTAGCGATTTTTTCAACGTAACGTTTCTAGACACGTGATACGTGGATATCTGCATTTTCATTTCGTTTTCAGGCTAAAATTATTTAAAATTAACACAAATTTAATTCTCTGTTTAGCAAAAAGTATGCTGCATCTTTAACAAAATTTTATCAAGTTAGAGGTTAAGGTATTTAATCGGTTTAGGCGAGTCTGATGATTTATTAATAATTTCTACAAAGGAGCATTCGCTTTTGCAGAGTTGAACCAATTGGTAATCCAATCTCGTGTACTTTTTGTAAAAAATTTTAAAAAATAAGTTCATCTGAAACGATATTACCGCAGCTTACAAAAAAATGGTATTTCTGCAATAATTGCATCCGAGTGTAAGTTAATATTCTATATTTTATTTCATTACATTCTATTACAAAAAACGCTTAGATTATTTAAGATAATAAATCTAATAATGTTTTGCGCAAGAGCAAACCAATAGTAAATTCTTCTTCTTCTTCTTATTATTATTATTATTATTATCATTCGGTATGGAATTACACGTACTTTTAACGCGATAAGCAGCTGAGCGTATTTTAATCGACTTAATATTACGAATCGTGTCTCGCATACTCTTGCAGTTATCTCGCGATACATTTTAAAATTTCGCGTATCGAGATAATACATTCGTACTCCTCGCGCGTTACACTTTAAATTTTAAGGTTAAGTCGAAACGCCGTACGTGTGTTCGTAACTTCTCGACGAATCCACTAAACTAAGCATATTTTTTATAAATTTGCGACACGACGCGTTGCGATGTAAAATTGTCAATATCGTGGGAAGAATTATTCGTTTGCTTACTCTACGAAGAAATATACGCTTAAAATATTCAATTAAAACTTTTGTTGAAGTTAATAATCTACCTAATGCTTTGTTATAGTTCGTATCGCTAATGTAAAAGTATGGATAAATATAGCTGAGATGGCATCGCACGCCATTTTCATCTTAGTAATAAACTGCTTTATTTAGTTACAATTCGCAGATATAAAATAAAGCGCGTGGCGTAAGAACTACACGCTTACATCGATTGTGTAGCACAGATTTAGTTACCTCTATTTAAGTTTAATTTACTTAGGTGTGTTAAATTTTTATTTCATATATGGACACGTTTATTGAGTGTACAATATTCACATTTCATACGTACATACGTGTAAATAACTTATAATCGCAGCGGAGATTTTTTACGAAAAATTTGTGTTCCGGTGGTGTTTATTACAAAATTGAACTGCGAATTATTTTTTGCAGTCGTAATACGTTAGATAAACTGATAAATGTAAAACTACTGTTTTACTTTTATTATTGCTAAATACAAAGCACAATGCATTCCGATCAATTTTATTTACCCACGTTAAAACGGTTCTTTATTAAAAAAAAGTGTTTTCTGAAAAACGTTTTCGAACATTTGCTCCATTTAACTTTTCAAACGAGCGAACGTCAGCTTCGTCTTTTGTTAATGCGAAATTTAGTAAATGCAATTTATTGAAAGAGAAAAATTTATAAATACAGCTATCGAAATTTTTTGAATAACTCGAGCTTCTGTTTTCTCGACAAAATAATATTACGTCATGAATTGTTGTAAAAAATAACTCGCAGAGGAGATGAATTTATTTTTATTATCACAAAAATGAAAGATAAATAGGAGATAACAATATACATTTATAAATAAATTATGAATAATTTTTGAATATGCGCGAACAATGTATTACACGTTCTATATACTTCAACGTAATCTAATTTGATTCTATGTAGTTTATGTTTATGTTTATGTATGATATGCATTTATCTTGATTCATCGATTGTTTACAAGGCACTTTCTAGTTATCTCTCTCTCTCTCTCTCTCTCTCTCACCCACGGTTGCAGAAAAGAAACGACTGTACTCACACTCGTGCGGCTCGATTAAAAGCACTCGCATCCTCGTTCCTCGCATTCGCGTACACAGTATTCGAGTGAGAAGGAAAAGAGCTGGAGGAGGGGGTAAAGTACAATGCGACTCGCATCTACGATCAATTAGCGTTTCCAAATGTTTTCCGTTTTAGCCGCGTCCTTCCGCTTTTCCAACAACTGCCAACGCTCCTTAGCTCACGCGCGACTTCGACAAAATAAATAATTGACAAAATTGTTTGTATGGCTTTTATCGTTACTTTTACTCTATTGTAGCGCTATGAATTTGTCGGATAGCTTATGGGTTATTTGTACTATTATTTTTTTCTCGATCTGCGATCTACCCCTTACCGCACATTTTACATTTTCCATCTTTTCTTTTCCAAAATTTTCCCCCTCGTTCGATGCGCATAATGCAAAGACGTTCTCGAAAACACTTGGTTCGTTAATTTGCTTACAATTTAGCCGACATTTCCAGTTAGTCTTAGGAATAACGAATCGCTTTGTCCAATTGCGCGAGGAGATTGAAAATTTAGATACAGTGAGTCGTACGGCGATCGACACTCCCGCAGCGAATAAAAATTAGACGAACAGTATTTCTAAGCTATGGGGAGCTGATTAAAGTTACGCTTTTCGAAACGCTGATAAAAGTAGCGGACGTTTTTACAACTGGTCTCGAAGAGAAGACAAATTCTTGGCTCGTGTCTCGTGCATGCGCAGCAGCGAATGCAACTGATAGTGCAGGATAAATCGCAAAGTGCGCGTGCGTTATCGCGAACGTTATCGTTCGCGCGCCTGTAAACGCATAGACTTATAATTAGGACGCCGGAGCAACATCTTCTAGAAGCTCTACGTGACCGGTGCAACGGATACAAAAACCTACTACTGGCAACGCTCGATCCTTTTTCGCCGATAAAACAGAGTCGTAGGCACGAAATTGCGGATCCGCCGCCAGTTCCGGATTCATTCGGAGATGAATGCGTTGGAACTCGGGTGGGGAGTAAATTTAGCATCTTTCCACACACACACACACGTCCGAGTTACGTGTAATAAAATCAGCGCGACGATCGGTCCGTGAGAAAAAAGGCTTTGCCACAAGCGACGAAGATACGAATCTCGTCCTTCGATTTCGCCGTAAATCCTCTTATTGATGATTAAGATCGTGCCAGGATAGTGCGGGAGAGAATAATTCGCTTCCCCAGTCTCGGTAATGACGTCGACGCCAGAAACGTAACGAACTCCTGCTCCGCGAGATTGACGGCAGCCATCGGCTCTTCTTGCATTTAATAAATTTTAATAAAACATTCTTTTATAGCTGCCCGTCGCTCCGCCGGCGCTCAATTTCATAACTGAATATTTAAGTTTTCAGCCGGAGTCTCGCCCAGACGACGATATAACGCGGAATTGGAATTTTTAAATAATTCGGCCTTTTTCGCGCTCGCCGATGAAGCGTTTCGTGAAATAAGCCGAGTAAATTCGACAATTTTTGCCCCCCTCGGATCGAAGCGACTTTTCCATTGACACGCGCGACTCCAAGATTTGTCTTAACGCTAATTTTCCGCTCTTTTCCACGACGCCAACAAGACCAAATGTCGGCAGCTAAATTTTAAAAAATGTCTCTCGCGCGCAGTTTTACGTTTAGGTTGAATTGGGGGGGGGGGGTGGCGACAACACCGTGAAAATCAGTTGGAATCTTTAGGACGCCGCTGTTCGGTCGCCAAGAAAAAAAGCCGCCGAGCGCTCCTTATTTTCTCTTGGCGAAGATGTTCTCGAGGAGCTCCTTGGTGATGACGCGGTGGGGCCTCGTGGGGCTCTCCGTCGGTCGCTGGTACAATCTGCTGTTGATGGCGTAGAGCTTGGGGCTGAGCTCGCAGCGGACGTTGAACCACCAGTCGCAGACGAAGACCGCCTGGCTGAACTGGGTGCCGTTGGGGCAGAGGAACGTCGCCTGGCGGCCGTCGATGTCGCAGTAGTGCCAGGCCTGGCAGCGCGTCTCCACGTCCGCGAAGAAGCCCGGGTACGGCTGCTCGTCGCAGTAGAACTGCGTATACGGGACTCTGCCCAGCACCGGGTAGTCGGTTCCCGGTCGACCTGAAAGCGCAATCACAGTTAATGCCTGCCAATACTAGCTTTTTTGCGTTTACGCTCTTCCAAAGCCATGTTCTCTTTTTTACCGTGATTGATCGCGAGATAATCTTTGTGGGATCCAGCAAGTTTTTATGCTTGCAAATAAACGTTACCTTAATTGTCACAGCCAATTAAAAGTTATTTATTTCTAATTGTCCTGCTGAAGCGGCTCTTTTCTCGTAAACTCGCGCTTAATTTGCTATTCATAATTTAATAATAGATTAATTTAACGAGGCTACGATTGCAAGCACTTGAACATAACGATGTAAAGATGGACATAAATTTTCTACCACAATTCTTGCGGCGGAAAATAAAAACACATCGAATCGGAAATACTGCGTTACTTTCTTTTAAAAATTCGCTAAAAACGCTTTTTAACTTCAAGGGAATTTTTAAGAGAGTACCGGAGCTTAGCTTACAATATTTTCTACGAGCGAAGAATAAATCGCTCTTAAGAACATACTTTTTAGATTCGCGAAAAGTAATTTTTAAAAAGCGAATTTTTAAAGGAGGATAAACCTTTTTGGACCTATTAAAATGCCGATCTTTGTGATCTTGATGGATGTGCATTCATCCGTTTCTTTTCAAATTGACGCGCGCACTAAACAGTTTATAAAATAAAAAAGAGCACCGTGTCGTATTTACTTTAAGACTCCGAAAATGGCGTCCTCGAGGAAAAATCGCACCCTTGCGCGGAATTAGCGTCAGCGCGGATCAACGAACTCCTCCAGTGGCGCGAAAAAAGGAAGTCGCGAGCTCGACACTCGGCGTCCACGGGGAATCAAGCGGCATCTCGTTAAAACAACCGCGGCTGCTCGCACAAAAGACAGCGACGACGGCAGTTGCGCACAATAAAGGCCGCAGCGCAGTTTCACGAGTAAAATTAATTAGTAACTCGACTCCGCGCTAAACTGCATTACGCGAAAATCAGCGATAATCCGGCAACGACGGGGAGGAGCCTCCCCCGCCCCCGCGTCTCTAATCACCTCGAATAAAGGAATCGTAGCCTCGCATAGTTAATGCGAACCTCATCGGTCAAAGGCTTTTCTCCAGCTATCGAGTCTTTCCGACAATTGCGCCTGCGCGCTTCTCTCCAAGAGTTTTCGAAAAAAGCGCGTATCCGTTTTTCTAATTTCAGCCGAAACGTGGTTCGCGCTTCCCTACATCCACCGACCGACGTATTTGTTCTTTTACAAAGTATTCGTCGAAATTCGCGCAAACTCATTCCACTCGTTCCGTCAAAGCGAAAATGATTTTTCCGCCCCTCGCCCGCTTCTAATAACATAAAATAACTTTCCAAATTGGACTTCTTTTATCGATTTACTTATTTCCCAACGTAAAGAGCGAAGAGAAACAGTGACGTGAAAAATTTTCAATGTATAACTTAATCTTCCAATTTAACTCTTCGCGTTGTTCGACAGCAGAATTAAGAATATTTTCCCTCGACAGGGGATTTTGGTAAAACCCGTGAAATTAATGAAAACCTTGCAATAATTCGAATTACCGATTATGTCTTAAATGAAAAATATAATCGCGCGGGGAATAATTTTTAGAATCAGTCAAGTCTTATCGATAAGTATCGGTAATTTTCGTATTCGCCATTGCCGATATCAATTTCGTTGTTACGCGCCTTTAATTGCTCATCGGTTAATCTAAAAAAGTTAAAGGCTGTATTTCAATTTAATAATCTTCTAAAACAATGGCATCCGTTGAACTTCAGCAATTTAAACTTATTTTAACTGAGCGTCGTATCGGGTTGGCTGATGCAGATCGTATGTGCATTGAAACAATTTTTACATAACGAGCTCTCGTCGATTATTTTGGTTCGGCATTTTGAAAAGGCGCCTTAAACAGACTCGTGAATTTAAAATTTGTCATTTCAGTTTGAAAAAGCGTCGAACGGTTTTAGTGCTCCATTAGTATAAACAATAGCAAGAAAATTCCTAAAACTGGGCACAAATATGTTTTTAAACGGGAATATAAATCATCGAGTCGAGGGTAATAGATTCGGACGTTGCGTTTTGTGCCATAAATTAAAACAAATTCAACTACGAAATCGTTACCTTTGAGGTTTACAACCTAAAAGGCTTGTTACGTCTCACTTCATATTTAATGTCTTTCTTTTAATACGCATTTTTAATCAGTGCAATGTGCAAAATACGGAATAATTTATAAAATTTATTCGCATTTAATCAGAGCTTTTCTCGAACGTATACGTACTATGCGGTTTTTTTAATAGTTAAAGGCAAACAAGAGTCACTTTTAATACACGGCAGTTATTATTTATGAATTATACAGACATTAAAACCGATGTTTCCCTTTTAATAATAGTTTTGAAGAGTGAAGGGCGATTTAAGGCGCAAAATGTCTATTCTCGAATGAATTTACATCGATATCTGGATACATTTCGTGTGTCTGACAAACTTTGATTGAAAAAAAGAAATGCTGACTTAGATTCGTCTGAGATTAGAAAAGTATTTCAATACAAAGCGAGCACGAGCAATAAAACCGATTTCGGTTCGATCACAGACAACATTTGACGAACCGACGATCTTTCAGTCACACACACGCGCGTATCCGCCCTGACTCTAATGTGGATTTCCAAATAATAAATTACGCGCGAATGTAAAATACTTGGGCGTCCATTGTGTTTTATAAGCTTAATAATCAATAAACTCGGCAATATTTAGGAGGGAAAGTTCAGAGACGCGTTATTTTCATCGCGACTAGTTGCTCTGGTTAGCGTCGCTAAGGTTAGACGAACGGCTTTTCTAAAACTCGCGTGCTCGTGATCGATTTTCCGAGGGTGAAAAAGGGAAGAAAAACAGAAATTTGAAAAGGATTGATATTTAAGTAGAAGCTTTGAACGCTTTGCTCGAGCGCACCGGGCGGAGTATGAGCAAAGCCAGCGTCGGGAAACTTCCAGCTTGACACCCGCACAAAGCTTAGCAACGCGGGGAAACTCTTTTGAGAACTCATCGACAGAGGCGTCAGCTGCCAATTGCAGGCACCAGCTACTACCAACTATGAACTCGGATCCGGTCCCTAGGCTAGTGTCTTTCACTTTTCCTCTTTCCTCCGTTAAATTAACAATGTTGCGAGTCTTAAAGTTGCGGCTGACCTCGCACCGGTCACCGCACTTTTTCGCCGCGATTTTCCACCAAATAATCGATCGCGCGCTTTCGAGACTCGCATTTTCCAGGCCGCTGCCGGCTAAATTAATTTTCATTTCGCGATAATTTTCGCGCGAAAGCGAATGCCGCCGTTGCTTACGTCGGGAGTAAAGCTGCGAACTCACGCCGCGACGACTTCTAGTATTTTTTCCCTTTTCCTCGTATCGAAAGTCGAGAAAAGCCGAGGTCGCGTCTTCCGAGTGGTTGGAAGGCCCTTTTCAGTGACGCTCGAACGACCCACGATTCGAGACCCCGCGAGAATCCAAATTTCCAACTGCGCGCGCAATAAATTCTCTTTATTCGAGAAAACAATTTTGTTGCTCAGCGCGAGTCCGGCGAGTACGAAAACTTTCGCGCGCGAATGTTCCTCAATGGCGTTCGTTGCGAAACGATAATTTTTCCTTTTATTGTTGCGTCGCACAATGGGACGGACGAATGCGCGCGCGCGCGCGCACGCACACACTCTCGAGCTCCCGACGATGAGTCCACGCTTAGGCTAATGAAACGTCTGGCACGTCTTCTGCACTCGCACAAAGGCAGGATCGTTGACCAAATAGCCCGTAATTACGCGTCGCGGTAATTCATCGTCTTTGTGCGGCGGTGGTGCGACGCCTTCGATGCGAAAACGCGCAATTTTCCTATGGGCGTCGTCGTTGCACAGCGGCGACGTTGCGTCTTGTCGGCAGCGCGCTTCCAACCACAAGCGGGGGGGGGGGCTCGAGAACATTCGGAATTAGCGGTCTCTTTACATTCGCGAGTGCCGCCGCTGTTACAGCCAATATCCATCAGCGCCGGGTAATTGCGCTCTCGGTTCCGCTCTCGTTCCGCCAACGGGTTAATGAAGCTCCCTTGTGTGCTCGCAACGCTCGGAGATGAGAAAAGCGCCGGGGGCGTGGGTGGATGTATTATGGATCCCTAAGAGAATCGCGCGCGCGAGTCAGTCAACAGTGCGTGCGCTCAAGTGAGGTAAAACAGCACATCGCGAATTCCGGCTGCCGAACAAACACGTGCCCCTCTCCCCTCGCCCCTCTATCCGCGAGTGCGGCTGCGTGCAGCTGAGCAGTGCAGCGCCGATGAGAGAATTCGGGAATGTATACTTTGCAGGCGCCCGGTGCGTACCAAAGCCGGTGTATCGACCCGAAATTCGCTCTGCGCGCTGCGGATTCGATGCTTTTGCTGGACGAGTTATTACACGCACACGCCCTCGCGCTGCTGTTTGTTTCGCTCTCGTTTACGTTTACGCTTCGCGGTTGTTTATAAAGAAATAATCCGACTGTTGTATTTATTCGTCTTGGATATTGCCGAGTTCGTTCGAGGAGTTTCGCTTACCTCGTTATTCGAACTCGATCCGCGGAGATAAATTGTTACGCAACGCGATGGAAGGTGTCGAACAAAGACAGAATGTAATTAGATCGTTCAACGTTAACCGCTTCGTCTGCTACTGCAAAATAATTTCGTTTTTCACTCGTGAGCTTTCGAAACGCCGGAAAAGTAATTCGCGATATTCGCATTGATCATTAACGTTTGAAGCGAATTTGGCACGTGACTTTGCCTGCAAATGTCATAAAATGCATCGCTTAGTTACGCCCCTCCAAGGATCGGTACATTAATTTCTCGTGTAATATTCAATAATTTATACAAAGCCTCGGTGTGCATTCGCTGCTCCTGTAATCGGATGTTCAAAATTGTGCCTTCGCGCTTGTGGACGTAATAAAAACTGTCTTTTCATCGTCGCGCGTCATTACTTGATTTTCTATTTTTACTCTTTATTTACGACTCGTTATCCATCAGCTCAACGTTGATATCGTCGCAAATCTGATTTAATAAATAATAATAAACTCGATCGAGCAAAATTAAATTTAATCCATATAATTGCAATTGCTTATACGCGTGTCTCGTTCGTAATTTACAGAAAACTTTTTTCAAATTTAATTACTGGCGCGATAATATCGAGCGACGATAAGCGTAGAAAACTCAGATCTGCCCGATACTCGAAGTAAAATCTTAACTTTAGCAACATTAATAATGCGAATTATCTCGGCCGACTTTTCAATGATCGATTAGAGCGATAATAGATGCCAATTGATGAAGTTGCCGTAAAGTTATGCGCGGAAATTTTCAATAAATCGAGCTTTAATCTTCGAGGATTTTTTCGGAAGAAACTCAAAATCCTTGAACTCCGTTCACAAACGCTTGCATAATTGCAGATTTCTTAATGCAATTCAGGAGTTTGGAGTCGCGGGGCTCAAGGAGATGCTGCGGCCGACGTCTAGCCGAGAGAGCAATTTTCACTTTCGTGCTGTAAGCGTCGAGTTCCATGCAGGGAAAATCGCTGCACTAAGACACTCCCCGCGTGCGTCCATACCGACACGGGATTTTGGAGCTTCCGCGCTAAGACGGTAGATTTTCCAAAATGGGGGGCTTTAATTTTGTTCTCGGGAACTGGTTCCTTTCGCTATAAGTCGGACTGCCGCTGAAATACCGGCTGAGGTCAGGCACATGGTTAGGCAAACTTGTTAACGCCGGTGGTCTTCCAGGCATCCATAAATACTTGGCTATAACCGTCGCACGACGACGATTACCAATTCATGTGCACCGAGTGCGAATCCACTCGCCTCCCGGACAGATGCGGATCCTTCAAAAGCGACAGTTTTATTGGACAGGAACCGAAAATGCTTCCATTTGAACTGGTGCGCGTTATGCGATCAGCCGATAAAAAGGAGCGAGTTTAGTCTCGTAACGGGTTGTGTCAGATTTACCGGGATTAGGCGAAACCTTTATGGCGGTTATGTGACAAACGAAGACGCTGACTTTGAGTCGATCAACTCTTCTGTTCGGGGTATCGATACACGCTGGCTTTGGATTTGCTCGTCAAAATCAGTTGGCAGTTGAGACGGTCACCGGGACAAGAAGCAAACCGCTCGGATCGAGACTTCTTTTTAAGAGCAAACTCGTAAGAAAGGCGATCCACGTTGAAACATTCGTAGCTCAAACGGTAAAAGATCGCTTGTGCTCGGAGGAGATTACCGATCTGCAGCCATCGAATCGAATCGAATCGTTACGTTATTAATATATTACGGTAAATCGCAATGAAAAGCAACCATTATATCCGTAATATCCACACGTTTGCGTAATCGAAAAAATCTGAAAATTGACACATACATTACAAAGTAAATTTAAAAAGCTCGAGGCTTCCTTCGTCGAGATAAGTTCTCTCTTAATCTACCCAATCCACGTGCAAGAGTTCGATGTCGTCGGAAATTTGAACTATTTTTAAACTCGTCCGCAGATACGAATTAACGTTGAATTTGCTTAACCGTACGAGTGCGATTTGTGAATAATTTTGGTATATTTTGTTTGCAATTAACGAGCCGAGGCAGCGTTTTCTCTTCGTACGTTGTCCGCGAAGACAATTTGGCGCAGAGCAATTTTCCGTAATAATGGAGTCGAAGAAACGCGCTGCCAACCAACCAATCGCCGCTCAGTCCCGTAAAATCGCTAAAGTTGCATTTTGATAAAGAGGAGATAACCTCATTTGTTGTGACGCGCGAGATAAATTTTGATGCAGAGTGCGGATTTCAACGGGACCGATACGTCATAATATTACCCGGTCGTCGGCACACGTTGGTTTGACGGATGATGTTTCGCGAAGAACGAGGAAGCGAAAAACTCGGCGCGTCTCCCTCCCCTCCCCCCTCGGTCCTCGCTCTCTCGACGGACTGGGAAAAATTGACGCGTTGCCGCGAAAATTAGTATTTTGCGTTACGCGTGCGGCTCTTTTTTGCTCGCCGATGAAAATCTCGATTTAGCGACATCGTTAGCGGTGAAAGTCCCTCTTTATTATCTAAGGCCTCGCGTGCGATGCATCCGCCGGGCTTACGTGCATCTGCGCCTGCGCCTGGAGAACTCGTGGGATCGATAAATTCCGTTGCGCGCCCATTGTAATTTTTTACAGCGGGGAAGAAGTGATAAATTTTATCGGGATGCTGCGACTCTTCTGACGCGCGAGCATCTGGAGAAAGTTCCGACGGAGGTGCGTATTTTACGAGCGTATCAGATGTAATGGAAGGAATGCGCTTCCTTTGTGCGCCGAGGAGAGGAAAAATTGATTATTCGAAAGTGCGTGTCGTCGATGGAAAAATGTCGGCAAAATCCCCGCGACGACTAAAAAGTTGCTTTTCTGCACACAATTATACAACGGAACAGTATTTACGTTTGCTGTTGAGTTTCTCGCTTAATTAATTGTCGGTGTCTCTTTAGGTGCGACGAATTTCAACATAAGAGGACGACTGCAGCTTTGAGTCGACGATTTCAGAATCATCAGACGTAGGATAGTGAAAATTTATGAAAAAATCTTAACGTCGTTCGCGCCCAAAGGCTGTTGTTGACGTTAATGCCAATACTTGGAAGCGACTGAAACAAATTACAGATTTTTTCTTTTAACCCGACAAAGCCATAAGCCCCGCGATTTTTCGACGAAATGTTCTCTCGAATCTTTACGAGCGTCGCAATAATCAAACAGAAATTAGTAAAGTGGAAAAAGTCGACTTTTAAATTTCAGCCGGAATCAAGAAGTCGCCCCGAGACTTTATCTCTCGTTCGAGCGTCACTTTTTCAATCCAAGATCGGTGGAACAACAACAATAACAGCGCGTCCCCGACAAACAGCCAGAAGACGCATTCGCGGCGAGCAAAGCGACGGCCCGTCCAAAAGTGTCGCGCAGCTCCGCGAATTAGCAGCGCGCATTCGACTCGTGGATAGAGAAGGAGCGGGGAGGGGATGATTTAATAAACACAACGGCCGTTGCCCGTCTCCGGGAGCATTTGCCCTTGTCTAGCCGCAGAGGTCGGGAGGTCGGCGGGAGCAGAACCGCATCGGACGATTCGATGTCTCTATTGTGTTGCCTCAGCCATTGTCAGCCGGTGCCGCGCTCGTGCGCCTCGGCTTATTGTGCGAACCGCAAAGCGAAGGTGACGAAAGAAGGAGGGAAGCTGAAAAAACGGAGATAATCGTATGCTCCTGCTCTCGTCCCCGTCGGGCAAATAACGTTTACAAGCGTTGCTCGAATAAAAGTCGCGGGCGGTTGCGTTACTGCGTGTTCGCAGTTGGCGCGGGATGGGAATTCGCAAAGGGCCGCGCGATTCCGCAACTTTCGAAGCGACAGTCGATGATTTTCGGTGCAGCTGGACGCGTTAAAGTCGCGCAGCCGCAACTCCGCTCGGAACGCGGGGAGCGCTAACGGGGAGAGGGGAGGTGGGGGGGGGTATCTCGGTTGCCCGGAGAATCATAACCGCGCAGGTGGGCTGCCGTGTATCACGGTGCGCATCTCCCAGTGGAGTAACCTGTCTAAACAACTTTGCACCGGCGGATGCTCCGTCTCTCTCGCTCTGGGCGCGCGCGGCCGGGAATCTCATTGGATGACAGATATGGCTTCGTATGCTCCGGCGCGCACACGTACGCAGCTCGTGAGGCGCGCGCCGCGCGACCCATGGAAAAGCGAGCGGAGACGCGAAAACAAGATACGGGGGAGATGGGATGGGATGGATGGTCGGGAAGACGGGCGGCGCCAACGACACAGTTTCGAACTCGTCGACGCTGACGGAGGTGCGACACCCGAGGCTGAATATTCGTTGACCGCGAACGGCCCGAGGGCTCGGGCAACTTCTCCCGACACGTTCCACGGCTTCCCCTTTTTCCTTCCTTCTGGGCCTTCTTCCACCTTCCCCCAGCCCAGCCTCTTCGGGCTTCACCCGATTCACTCGATTAGCCGAGTGGCCGCGATTTCGGGAATTTGGTAACTTTGCACCGACCGCAATTGTAACTACCGTCTTCAAAACTTGGCCACCAAACTCTCCTCCTCGTCTCGATGAATTTCGGTGCAAATTGCGAGGAGCGATTTGAAAAACGCCTGCAAACAGTTGCGCTCGCGAGAACTTAATTGCTCTGATTATTAAGAGGCTCGATCGAGTGTCTTCTTTTAATCGACCATTTGAAATTATTGTCCGAATTTGGGACTTTTCGAACGGCGAGTACAACAAGTCTTGCGTCGCTTCAAGAAACTGCGCGAAGGCTGATGCTTCTCGCTAAGAATCAGCAAAACCCAAAGTTATGTAGAAAGCGGGGAATGTGTAACGACGAGGCCAAGTTGCGAAACCTCGTTATTATATTTATTACGCTCTCCTAATCTGTCCCGGATTTCGACGTTCGGAGTTGCTTTTATTGGGACGCGGGGGGTGGAGCAGTAGTTTCTCAACGTCGGCTCCGAAAACTGCATAATAAAAAACGCGACTCGTTAGCAAGAGCCAGCGCGGTCCTTTGAGGTCTCGCGGCCGTTTGAAAATAATAAAATAATTGCTCGTTAAAATTATTGGAGGAAGGGTCAGGCGTAGCGTTCGAGTCCTAGCAAAACAGCCGAGAGATAAGAAAGGAGGAGGATGAAAAAGCGCGTAACGGAGACGAGAGCTGGATGGATAATGCGGGGGAATAAACGCTGTTGCCGGCCAACGACGTCGCGGAAATGCGAATACGAGTAATGCGATAGCAGAGCTCGCGCGGAGGGTAGAAGACGCGAGTTAATTGGGGTTTGTAACGGACGGACAGGCGAACGTGTAACAACGACGGGGAGCGCGCAAACTTATCCCGCACGCCTCGTTAAAAGTAGCGTCTTTGAATTTGCATTTTCTGGCATCTGCGCCGAGCAGACGCAGCGAGATTATTCTTTATAATTAAAGGCCCGATTCCGCTCGATAATAAATTGTGACAGTTGACGGGCGTAAATTTATAGGCCGTTCGTTATTAAATTTCTCGCTGCGCGCCGATCGTTCGAGTTTCGGAATGTAAACCGATCTAATTAGCCTTCTTCCGCTGACTCCGCGAGGCTCGTTTCTTCCGTCCAAGAGACGACCCAACCTTACCTGCCGCGCGCGCGCGCGCACCGCGATTAACTTCACGCGCGTCGTCGATTAAAAGTTCATTACGAATCGAGAAGAGACGTTTAAGTTCAATTAATTGGGAACGTTCGCAACTGTTCCCGTTGTCCTTTGCGAGCTGGTCGTTATACGTCAGCCCGATGACGATGCGCATGCGTCCGCGCGTATTTTTCGCATCGTCGCGGTGTTTTATCGCGCTCCGAACTTTCGGAGGCTAATTACAACCGCTTTAGTCGCACTCGGGTGTAGTTGAAGTAGAGGAGCTTCTTGGAGTTAGTCGACGAAAGATTCGTTAATTTGGTCGTCTCCTTGGGCCATCGGCTCGAAATTAGTAAAATCGAGATACGCGGAAATGGAGGTTCTTTTCTGCTTAAAAAAAAAAAGGCGGACGACTCCTCCTCCGGGTTTACGAGGAAAGGAAGGATGAAATTACAAATTGTACCACGGCAGGTGTTTTAGTCGCGCGGACGGGACGATTAATCTGTTAATCGCGTTATAAACAATTGGGTAAACGCGCATCACGGGATTTTTTTGTCGTCGAGGCTCGCGTTTTCAGCTCCGCGAAAAAAGGCGAGTTATCGTTCTCCTTCCTCCCATTTTTTCTCTCTATCATTCGTTACGTTGGCGGGGCGCTGCTTTAACTCGTTCGCAACGCTCTCGGCACTTTTTGCGGAAACGTAATGCGCTGATGCTTAAATCGAGTCTCGCTTCTTGCGCTTCCCGCCTACAATGGCAATGACATTATAATTTGAGAAAATATTTTCCTAATTGCAAACCAGATGTTTTCTTTCTCATTTTCGTTTTCGTTCTATTTCGCAGGGTAGTCCGCCGCTCGTGGAAAAACTCGTCTCGCTACATTAATATTAATTCAATTAGCGCTGTACTACTATCGGCGCAACAATTACACTTTAAAGTTTATAATTATAATTGCTTTTAATTTTCTTAAACTCACTCGCGGTGAATTCGCCGCTTCAAAGGAGCACCAACGCCGTTCCAGTGGAATATCGAGTAATTAGAATTTATCGCATTTTTCAAATTTCAGATGGAAGCAAAATTTATTTTACTACGAGTAAACTCTGTTGTTGAGTTGAGTCGTTGCGGGTGTATTAACATTCTTTTAGACGGAAAATTTTAGGAGAAAGAATTTAAAGAGAATTTTCTGGCTTAGACCAAGTAAATTAATCGAAAGTTTTTCTTCCTGTTTTTTTCGCAGGCAAACGAATATTTATTTATAAATTTTCTTCCTCTTCCTTATTTGTTTACGTTTACTCTCCTTCAATTTATTAGTGATAATGAAAATAAATACAGAGTTGTATTTATCTGAAAATCGCTTTAAGGTTAAACTTGAAATAAATGTCGCTGTCTGACAAATATTTTGTCGTTAATCGTTTACGTAAGAGAAATTTTTATTCGAAAAATACAATACGTTCTCTAAAATTATTTACGCATCTCTGCAAACGAATAAAATTTTTAATCCTTTTTGCACTCGCAATTACTTGATTTTGTAATGTTTGTGATTCAAATGGAAAATTTGAGAATCAGTTTATTATTATTTAACGGTAATCGTTAAAAATGTCAGCCACGGGGTGTAAACTAATTTTATTAAAGATAACTCGATAGAATCGAATTTTATACGCAGCATTTTAACAATGTCACCGTGAACACATACAGGCGAATATTTTTCAAGCCTTTACAACAATGATCGCGCATTGCACAACTACATATTTTTATTTCCGAGGACTTGCGCAATTACCATTGTTAATTTTGTAGGAAAATTGCTACTGCATTCGTGAATAAACGACACACATTCGACTCGATCTTAAGCTAAGCTACTGTTTTTTAGTTTTGACTAGGTAACTCAGCCGATGTTTATTCGCCGATTTTTCATTTCGAGCTTTTGTGCGCGAATTACCAACAGTAGAGTTAGCCTTTATTTCCCAATAATATCGTGCAATTGCGACAGTCTATTTGAATTTTCTAGCCGACAAGTTCTCCTCGGTGCATTGCAATCGACGGATTCGCAATCAATTATGGATGGAAAATTACTAAAATTGAATTTTCGCAAACCCATTACAAGTTGAGCTCGGAAGCCAAGTGTCCGTGGAAGGAAATAAGTCGTGTCAGGGAATATCGCTGACTCGAGCTCGTCTGTTGTCGTTCGCTCATTAAGCGGAGATTCGAACGAACCGCGTGCAATAATTGGCTATTCGTCGCTCTTCTAAGCCAAACAAGAGCGGCGGGACGTCGATCGCTCGTTTAAGTTCGCGAGAGCCACGCGAGTTGACCGACGTGCGTCCGAGAATGCAGGGTGACAACGCGTCAGCTGCTGGCCAAGGGATCGTTGCCCCAGCAGATGGAGACACAGGCTGGCCGAGGAGGCGCTCGGTGCAGTCGAGACGAGATGCAAACGCGTCGTCTCTTTTATCTTTCGGCTGGAAGGAGCGACTCGAGCAAGGGGGTCGTGCCTTCCGATTCCTGCTCGCGTTCGCCAAATGAAGGAGCCTCGCCCCTCCAGTTTCTCCTTCCTTATCTATTTACGACTCTCTCCTCTCCGGCACTTTTCTTCCGTATTTTAGTATCTTCTCCCAAGCCCTGTTAGCTCCCGTCTCGCGTTCTTCTTTCTCTCTCGCTTTTATGTTTCCGTGTGCCAGCCATCGTCATAAAGTCAGCGAAGCGCACGGAACGAGCGGCAGCTATTTCTCTTCTGCGCTGCTGCTGCTCGGGCGCCAGTAGGTTAGCTTGGCTCCCTCGACGTGTGCGAGTGCGCGCGCGCGCCCACAGGAGGGAGAGCGAGCGGTTCGTTTCCGCGGAGGCAGCAGCAGCAGCGACTACCGGGGGAGAGCGAGAGCGAAAACGAGTCCGGGTCGAGAGACGGGGATATTTCATTATCGTTGCCGGTGCACGTCGACGCGACCTCTTCCTCTCCGGACTCCCCTCCCGTCCCTCGCCATTGTTCTCTTCGGCTCTCGAACTCTGTCTTTCGATGTCTTGACTCAGTCGCCGCCATCAGACTGCAGTACGTGGAAGACCTCGGGCTCCGCCGACACGAGCGAAACGTTATGTCAATGAGATAAGTTTACGCTGCCATATTGATTCAATGCAATCCCGGCCCGGAAGTCAAGATGTATGCGCGCCGGGAGGTTATTCCAGGTCGAGAGCCCCGGATCTTCCGCAAAAATTCGTCGATTCCGCGCTCGCCGATTGTTAATTGGACCGCATTTCGGCGTGTTGGCCCGCCGCTGATCGTATCGAGCCGCTATTGATCTCTCGAGGCAAATGTCGAAAACCGCTCTCTCTCTCTCTCGCTCCTCGGCGATCGCACCGATAAGAGTGCGCGTCCTTTGACCCCGAGCACTCCGAAAAACACGCTGGTGGTTACGGCGCTAATCGCGACTTCGATCCGCGCCGCATTATTAATTTCGTTTGTTTTCGATAAAACCGCCTTTTGCACGCTTTCGTCGATAGCCTCAAAGGGATGCCGTTGACCAGGTAAAATCGATCGCGTTGCCGCGCGAAGAGTCTCCTTACCAACCCACCGACCCACGCGTGTGGCGGATCTTTTATTTTTCTAAAGAGCGAAAAGCGCCGGGAATGAATTTCTCTTAAAAACTGTTCACCGACAGTCGGGCATTTCGCTAAGAGACAAAGGGTAGTTAGGTAAATTTAATTCGTTTCGAGTTAATTCGAAATTCCTCTGCTATATAATTAGAAATAATTCAACAACTCTAGTAATGTGGATAATTTTATTTATCTCTCTCTCTCTCTCTCTCTTTGTAGCCCATCAGCATTGCACGTTAATTCGAGTTAATTCATAACCATGATTTTCTATTTCTGTTTTTAAAGTCCGCTCGATCGATTTCAGACGAATTTGCACGTAATATTAAATCGACGAAATTTGAAGCGATAATCCCATTGAATTAAGAAATATTTCTTGACGCGACAAAAATCGACCGATAAAATTATAAAATTTAGCGCAAACTGCAGCGAGTCCAAGTAAATATTTGCAAGCGGCTGGTGATCGTTCGAAGTGTCGGTACAAAGTACAGACTCGGTCGCGTGTGTTGATACGTGTCCGTGATATCTTGGAGACTCGAGCGAGATTGAAAAAATTCGCTCTTATCGACTCGCGTAGTTTTTCCACGCAACGCGACTACAAGTCCTTGTACGTTGCCAATGAACTCCCGATTTTATTCACTGCGGTAATAGTTACCTCCTGCCTGCATCGGCAACTCATTCGACGAGATTAAGCTTCGAACGGAAATAATTTTGAAAGAACAATTACGGAGGCCGGCGGAGAATAATCCAGATGATACGAGAGGCTCTCGGCTTCCCTGAGCTTCCCTCTCGCTCGGGAGGGATAAGAGTACGCGCTTTGCGCACCTAGAGTTTACGTCGGGAATAAAAGCGCCGGTGCGAAATCTCGAAATGTGTTTCCTCGTAGGCGCGCTATTCGCCGAATACCTTTTCCGAGCGATGCGGAAAAGCCGAGGGTTAGTGCGCCTCCCTTGCAATTGGCTTTCTCCTCCGAACGGCTGGAAAGAAATTGGTCCAGTTGCTTTGTGACTCGTTTTATCTGCGGAGACGTTAAGCTGCGGTCACTCGCGTCCGGCTTCGGTTTAACCGTAATATTAAACAAATGGTCTCGCAACTGAATAAACGTTTAACTGCAAAATAATTGTGCAGTGACGCAAAGGCGCTTTATTTTTATCCGTTTTTTGACAATTTCATTGGTTTAAAAATATCTCCGGTAGTTTTTTAAAATTTAAAAAACCTAATGTTTAGATTCCGCAGCCTAGAACAGTGCAATTGACCATTTGTTAATTGAGATTTTATTTTAATCCACGTAGTAGCGGCTACTTGTAACCAATAACACACCCACGATAGCTCGTGCGCGATTAATCATAACAACTATGGGCTACTAATGTAAACTTTGTGTATCGTCGATTCTGAATTTAATTAAATATGCAACGAAATATAAAACTATTGTCCGTGCACTTGATCGAACGTTGCGAAATAATAAATTGTAATCCCACGAAGAGTTGCGAGAAAGTTGGCCGAACGTATGAAAATTACATTTGTTACATCCATAAACCAAGTAATTTTTTCAAATTAAAATCAGTCCTCGCCATTTTTCGTTCAACGGTAATACGATAAGATTTTTTATTTCATACTGTTCCACGCGAGCAGTTGTGTAAGTCCGCGCCCACACACACACGCGCACACATGCAGAAACAAAGCATTCAAACCGTGCATTCAAATTGAGTCGAAGCTGCAGTTACGAGTTTAATTCATAGAAATCATTGTAGAAAATAATTTATAGATGTAGCGAAGGAATTTGCGTCTAGATCTGAAATCAATACGATAATTACGAGGCAATTAAGTACGAATGAAGATCTTACGTTATGTTTTGTAATCGCGTGTTCCTTAAGCTTCTTGAACCAGAAGAGTTTTATTAAAGCCGCGTATGATAAAAGCAGTCGTCAGCCGATAAATGTACGTTTAAAAGAAAAGGGAGTGATTTATTGCTGATAATTGTGATGCGTAGTATCATTAAACTCGATTTAATTGATCGATAGATTAATTAAAGGTATAAACGGTATGTCAACCATTCCAACATTTATATTTTTTGTCGTTTCTGCTTCGCGATTCGGCCGAAAATCTCTTGCGGCGATACTTTCATCATTTCTTTACGCCGGAACAAGGACTTCCAGCTTAGCCAATCCCATTAATCCGAGTTTCGCCAATTGCGCCTCCCGGCGAACTTTACAGATAATCTCGGACGCGACCACGTAACTAATTTAACATTATAACCGATCTAAACTTCTGCCATTTTTTCTTCGAGATCATCCAAGTGGAACGGATTGTGTCTGCGTCCGTTCCGAAAATCAATCACGATCACGAGTTGTGCAAAAGTAGCGGGAGTCTGGCAACGGGCGATTCGACGTTTAAATCCAGTGGTAATATCGGCAGAATGAACTTGAAAAATCTAGCTCGGCTATTAGTCGTTGACAAAAATTGTTCGTTACGCTACGGAAAACGCGTTTAACGCTCGAGCGCTAAATCTGGGTGGATATTAAGATCAGTGGTAAAATCAATGTGTCAGGAGACCGGATTCTCGCGCCCAAAGATCAGCGATCGTTAATGCTTTGGAACAATTTCTCCTTTTAACGTAACCGAGACTCGTTTAGACGCAGATTTTATTCAGCGCTGCATGTCGATGCTAAAGCCTCGCGCAACTGCCAGCTGCTTACGTCGTAATGTACGATTACTCGATCGTCGATGCGAGTTATACCTGACGATCGTTTATTTGCGCATCGACTGCTAAATACTAATTGGTGTGGCTGTTTTCGATGATTTGGTCGCGAGAACGAAACGCGATAATTTCACGCAGAGATGAATATCGTACCTCTTATTACTTACCATTCAACTATTGATTACTGCTTAAAGTAATAATCTGTCGTTATTAACTGTTAACAACATTGTAACAAGTTGCGAGCGGAGAAATCGGCTGCTCGTTGAAAATTTAAACGCTTTACAAACGCGTAGGAGAAACAAACGCACATCTTGATAAAATTGGATTAATCGATAATAGCAGTAAGAGTAGAATTCTGTGATCGAATTTTGCAAAGCGAGTTTATAGGCTTTTGAGCTAACCATTTTTGGTACATGCAACGGGACGATTTTTAGCTAAATGTAAAATATTTTTAACTAATAGCAATCGGCGCAATTAGGTTGATTCAAAGTATCGTCAGCAGCATTGCACTGTGAATAGAGGCAACGTTGAAGTTTCAGTACGGCATCGACGAAAATAGAATCACGTCGTCGACAGAATTACTTTCGTGCCGCACAATTATTGCAATTTCAGTTTGCGTCCATTTCGTTTCTGGCTCGCGAATAAGTCTGTGCAAAGGTTTAATCTCGTACAGACATTCCCCTAAGAGTGACTCCTGCAGTTGCTACTACTACGAAAAGAGATTCAATGCCAATACAAACTCGAAATGACGTTCTCGAGCAAAGATGGGTTCGGAAAAACAAAGTTTTCTCTTAATGGAAAGCTGCAGGTGCGTTTCACAGTTCGGTAAATATGTTTTATTCAGTGCGCGATGTAAAAAAAGGTAATATTCGCCGACTGTTAAAAGGAGCCAATCGAAATATTAAAGGGTTCGGCTCCCTTTTGTTCGCGTGTCAACTCGAGAAGCCCAAATGTTCGGCTAAAAACGACGAACGATCGCGCGAATTCATTTAAACACGAGTGTCCGAGAAAATACGCTGATAGCAGGCACAGGCGCGCGCGCGCCCCCGTCCAATCTTGGCTGTCCATTGTTTTTCAACCGCTGGCACTGAAAGCTCAGCTCCGACCCGAACGTTTTCGGTTTTAATTCGTGCCCGGGTTCCAGGTGTCGATATCCAGGCGAAATTGTTTCGCGATGGCCGCGCCGCATATAGAAATACTTCTCCATACTACATCCATAAAGGACACAATCTTTCAGCGAGCCCCGGCGGGGAAAAACAATGAAATCACAAACAAAGGACCTCCCACCGGATGTTCCGTTAACGTACGCGACAAGTACCGGCGCTGTTGCTCGCCGCGCAACTTCATCCCTTAAAGCTCTTGATGGGGCTGCTTCTGACTCGCAATCTCTCTCTCTCGAATTACCCCTTGGACTCTGGCGGATACTCCGGGAAAAGGAGCGGCAAGGGGGGAGAGGGCGAGTCCGTGACAAAAGCGGGTCTCGCGGGCCATGGGGGAGGGAGAGGGAGAGGGCGGACGATCTTGTTTACGTACCGGGTATCGATTTACCGAGATCGAGGTACTCGCGCACCGACGGACTCAGGAATCCGGGCGGCACGACGGGAGCCTCGTTCGTCGGATTGTTGCGCTCGTCCACCTCGTCCTCGTAGTAATAGTCCTCCTCCTCCCGATCCAGGGGCTTGGCGCGCTTCGAAACTCTGCCGCCGCCCTCCTGCATCCCACCTGCAAAATGACCAATCAACCGTATCAGTTTACGCACTCGGTCTCTTTGCCGATTCCCCAGGGGCTCCTCTAATGTGATTATTTTTCGAAAAGGGAGTCGCGCCTCTGGAATATACCGTTTCAGCCGCGACTGCACGACGCGCCACCGCCGCCTCCGACGCTTCCTGCGCTTCCTTTGGAATTCGTTTCGGAGCTTTTAACTTTTACTATCCTCGCCGATGCACAAGGAAGCGCGTTTAGAAGGCAATGGCGCCGTTTTCACGAGCGAAAACGTTGCTTAAAAGTATTCAACGAGAGCTGAAACTAAAAAGTCTGTAAATACCGCAAACGTTTCACTGCCCGATGCTTTACGACCGCACCAATGAATAATACTCACTCACACGCACACGCCACTCTTTATTTTGATATTTAAAACTCGCACAAATCCCCTTCGAAAGTTCGCCCTGCTTTCATCCAACAAATTCAAACCCTTTCTTCTATTTTTATTTTAGAACCGAATTAAGGGCGGAGCTCGAGCTGTGCCGATGCACCTCGCGCTTTTTATTTTAATTCGTTACTTTTTCTCAAATAAAACGAGAAAGGCCTTTTTAATTTTTCTAGATGACCCGACAAACAAAGATACAGGATAAAATATACAATAAATAGCTTGATGAAATAAGAAATTGACTATAAAAAAAAAATAAATTCGTCGAGTTGGTCGAAATTCTTGTAAATTATTAGCGGATAAAAATTTGTTAAAAGTAAGAGGATTAAGGTATTTAAGAACGATCGCGATTATTTATTAGCGTTATTTTCGATACTTTCACACTTGTAAATGTAACGGAGATTTCTCACAAACAGATATGCCACCGTTTTAAAATATTCAAGAATAACAAAAGTTAAATTAAGCGAACGATTGTCTCTTAATGAGGATAAATTTTACAATCGTATTAAAAACACAATTCTTTACAAGTATATGGTAATGAAATAAATTAAGAACAATTACACGCTTACAACTCGACTTAAGGCCTTTTCCTTTCGATATTTGCGCGCACGTTTACAATTTTTTAACGATAGCTACGACTCTGCGATTTTTCAATCGCTCAACACGGATGTTAGAGCCGGTAAACTAAATCGAAGATGAAGGCCATTAAAGGTGGATTACATTGTAAATTATTAATTAATTATTCAAGGAGTTTTTATAAAAGTGCGTCATTTTGTACGTTAATTTCACTGCCGAAATCGCTGCCGGAGACAAGAAAGTTCTATTCAAAAGAGTAATGTATCACAATTTAAACTTTTCATTACTTTTCATCGCACCCGAAAATTACGGATTGGTGCTAATAAATTATATAAAATACAAACGGTCGAGTTTCGTAAAATAATTGAATATCATCGGAGGTACCGATGATAGTCTTTGCTATTTTTCCAGGCTGGCGTCAATTTTCTCTCTTAAAAGTTTATTTCCCGAAAGAAGTTTCGCGCCCCTGCGATTGCCGTTGACAATTCTTTGCGAGAGCCTCCCGAGTCCACATTCTAGCAACTGCATCGATATCAATTATTTAATGCACTTCATTTGCTGCACCTTCACCGTCCGTCTGAACCGTTTAAGCTTTCACAAGCGAATCCACTCTTTTTTAATGGCGCGTGCGCCTGCGCCAGAGACGCGAACTATAAAGTCATTTATTTTCCACCTTGACTTAGCAAATACCTCTCAAAAACAATTAGACGAGCAAAGGAAGGAGAGAGAGGCTGCTAATGCATTTACCGATATTACGGAAAAACGGACGATTCAAAGCTGATAAACGTTTTGCGTCCGAGATAAGATTCGTTTATTATTGTAAAATGAGAAAAATGCGCATGTTTCAATTGCATTCATAAACTAAGAAGATATCCAGTTTAAGATTCAACACCAATTTTCAACTTTAAATTTTAATCATTTAAAGGGTGTCTTTTGAAAAAGCTTGCCAACGGATTTCAAGTTTCGATTTGAATATTTAGAACCAGGAATTAGCTCGCAAAAGTTTTGTTCGCCGTTAGCCGCAGCTAATGACGGCCGCATAAATATCGACGCCGCTTTTTGCTCCAAGTCTTTGTTTAGTTTTACGCTGCACAATTGCATCGCGCAGTTTTATCCTGCGGCCGGTTGACTTTTCGACCGCGACCAGAGCAAACGGTCACCAGGCCCCGATTTCGGCGTTTCAACTTCGCGGCGAACGATTTATCTCGCGTGCCGCTTCAAAAACAAGGCCGCGCTGCTCGAGGATTCCACCGGGACAGAACGAAAGTGCGCCGAGCGAAGCCGATAATGAAATCACGTTGCAAGATTGCCAGCCTGTTCTCGCAGTGTGGGAACGCCGAGGAACGGAAAAATGATTAACGCGCGAAAGGAGGCGAGGAAAGTGGTGCTGCAGCAGTGCGCCGGCCCAGAAAGACATTTCGGCGCGGCTCGTTAAAAAGTCTCGCCTTTCATCTGATAAACGAGTGAACAGAGGAGCGCCGGTTATCAGCTCCGGCCCGTAGAGGCCAAGTCAACAATTTTCCCTCGCCTTTTTATTTCCCTCTGTATTTACGCTCCCATTCTTCTTATGCTTGTAATTCGCAAGCAGCTCGAGGGGCAGGAGGCGGAAAGGGATTACGCGGAAGGAATTGTTTGGGTTGGCGAGATACGGCGTGTCCTCGCGCGTGCCTGCAAACTGCAGCAGTTCGCCTCTACTTTTGGTTTTACGCTCTGTAATCAAGGCGAAACTGTCGCTCCCCCGTCTGGGCTCATTGGAGCAGCGCAATTTTTCTCGGGGGGAAATGGCGCGGCTTTCGGTCACGAGTCGGAAGTCCGCGGCGTTGAAAGCTAGTAATAAAGAGGTCCTGCCCTCTGCGTCAGTTCCGTTGCGGACATCTGCAATACCGAGCGCGGGAGCAAGGAACGTTCGTTATGTAATATTGGAGGTTCCTGGGAGTTGCCGAGCCTGCCTCGGAAAATTAGGGTCTTCCGTGGATTTCTCCTCGAGCTCCTCCCGCTCTTGTTTTTGCTCTTCTTTCCTCGGAAACGCTGAGCGATAGAAATTAAACACGTTGAAAGACTTCCTCCTCTTGTTAAATATTGCACGATAATTTATGAACAATGGCATTTGCAGTGTCGACTCCCGTCGCGGTAAATACCTGGATTGTTTGCTCGAAGATTGAGTCGCGAAAACATCGAAGGAGTGTTTCGTTCCGAGTCGCCGACACCACCTCCCGGCTCCACAATTAATTATATGTTTTTCCTCCTCTTCTTCCTCTCGGAATTTGTTTAATTTGTGCGATATTCTTCCGTTCGCGTTTCTGCTCGACTGCTGAATTCGAATAAAAGCTGGAGATAAAAGTGCCGTATTTATTTACGTTATTATGTTAATTTTACATTTCTCTCTTCTCTCCTTTCGTATTTACAGGACATATTATGACTCTATTCTTCTATTGTCCTTGTATCTTTCCGTCTTTTCAAACTTTCCTTTGTAACTGCCGAGAAATTTCTTCGATGAACTGCCATATTTTGTTCCTTGGATCGTCTTTTATTTTAATGTTTAATTTCCTCGACTGCTGCATCAATGTTTTCTCCCTAATATTGTTGTTGCATTCTTGTACATTTTCCACGTCGTTGTCTTCGTCACATTCAAATGTCTTATAACGTGGCTTTCTTTATTTTTCTGCTGCTGCGCCTACATTTTTTATTTTCTTCGGACCTTATTCGTGTCTTGTTATACTTCTTGTTTGGATTAGATGTTTATTTACTTCAATTTTCTTTTGTTTCGCATTATTTTTCCCTGCTCTATATACTTTTTTAAAACCTGTCCTTTGTCCTTTAGTTGTCATTCTTCTTTGTTCTATTTTATTTTTTACTCTATTATTTAGTACTGCACTTACAAATGTTCGTCTTACATTTCTCTTTTTCTTTAATAGATATTATATATTTACCTGCGCGCGTTCTTAAACATCGTGGATTTTTCTTTATTATCGATTGTTTAACCTTTTTCTCTCACTCTTTTATCAACGTAACGTTCGTGTATTTTCACTTTGAATACCGAAAGATGTAATTTTATGCTTTTACGGATTTTTAGTCTATTATCTTCCTGCTCGGAATTCCCAGTACTAAAGTCAATTGTCGTTTCTCCATATTTACATACAGATTTAAATTTCATTTTTTACATTTTGAATTATTACAAGCCGTTGCATTCTTTTCATTAGACTTTCGCATAATTATTAATTATTAATGTTTTTTATTTTTTTGTAAAAATACTACCATCGTTTTATTTTTTATACACATGTTTCTTTTTTATGCAGCTTACATTACTATCGTTGTTTAACTTTTATACTAAATTAATTACCGATTGTACCCTTCGATATAAATTTTTGTTTATTGTTTATTTAATTCCCATCGCAGACTCTTTTCGTTGTAGTTTTCTCGTTTGAATTACACGCAAAATTTAATTTCTAATCATAATTGTTAAATTTATATATTATTTTCTGGCGATACTTTTTATCATCTTTAAAATTTATTACGTTTTTCCGTATTTTAATCCCATTACTTTTTCTACTTTTTTCTTTCACAATTTCGTAATTATCTCTCCTTTTATCTACTTGATCATAAAATGCTTTATCCGTTTCGTTCTATCCGTGCGACTTTCCATCTATTCTTACTTTAATTAATAGACTTCTTTTTAGAAATTCTTTGACAATGTTCAACGAATGTTTTTCCTCTCTTTGTGATTACCTATTTTAATATTTTTTCTTTATATTCTCTTTTATCTTGCCTTAAACATTCTTTTACTCCTCCACTGATTGCTCGTGTTTTTCACGCTTTTCTCTTCTTTCTTTGTCTTTCTTTCTTTCTGTCGCAAAAATCTCTCTTAACTAAACTTCTTTGTCTTTTTTAAGAACTTGATTGTCACTCTAAAGCCGGTGATAGTTTCTTGCTGTGTATTTCTAAATCATTTCTCGCGATCGCACCGTAAGTGCATTCAACAAAACTCTTCGACTGGTGGATTTTCCTCCAATTTTAACAAACTGTAATAAGAATTTAACATTGTAATAAGAATTTAATTACATTGTTATATTAAAGAGTTTTTTGGTGTCGATTTACTTTGACGTTACGTTATGTTGTACTACCCTGAAAGTATGTTTGTGAATTAGTTTTTTTAGAGTCATTTTTACGTATTCAGCTTTAACTCGATTTATTAAAAAAATTAAAAAATTTTAAATTATATATTGCAGTTTGAATATTTCCAATAGCACAAAGTTAAACAATTGAAATATCGGCCACTAATTTATTGCGCAGCAGTTAATTAAATAGTGTACAATTATCGAGTATATTATTTTCATTGATGTGCTCATTAAACATTTTAAACTCGTGTACAATGTCCATTAAAACTTTACGAATTAAAAATGTCTTTTCAATTTTAATCGCAAATAGGTTTAAATTAAATTATTTAGAAAGATTTTTAAAAATGCTCTATGTTCAATCAAGTTAATTTTCTTCATTTAGTCGATTGTGTTTTCATCTTAATGTACATTTAATTGTTACATTTTTATACGCGCAATTGCACATCGATTATGTTGGGTCAATTTAATTGAAATCGTCGACTCTTTATGTTTCACGTTTCTCAAATTTCGGTTGCCTTTGATAAGATTCGTAAGGATCTTGTTTATTAGTTGTAAAATCTTTCCTACAATCTGTAATATTTTTAAGTATCATTGCCTTATTTAAGAGATTCTTAAACGTACTTAATATAATTTCTATACTTAATTTTATATTTATTTGATTAAAACGCAATACAAATTATTAGAAAAATGGAGGTTGTTTTATTTATTATTTTGGATGCACTTTTCTTGTTCATTTTAATAATGATCATGTAGCTTTTCGACAACTGCACGTGCAATGCTAATCGATATTTTTCTCCAAAAGTGAATACTTTCCGCGCAATTTTAATGTAAATAAAAAATTGACTTCTTTGTTTTGGTCTTCGTTTTTCTCGTTTCATTTTGGCTACGATTGTTCTCGAGTGGAAAGAATCGTTGCACGATTATTTTTCAGTTTGAATTCCAAACTTTCTATAACTTTACTCTTCAACAATAGGAGCGAAAAATCGTTCTTTTATGCAATTGAGTATTTAATTTTTTTGCAGTTGTTCTATCGATACTCACACTTGTGCACGCGCGGATACGTCGTTAGTATTGATCTCTAAATTTTTTCCAGATATCTTCTTTTCAGATGTTCCCCTGATTGGTTTAAATTTACGAATTAGAAAATATCAGTGGATATTTAAGCTGCATTTTATTTAAATGTGATACGAATTCTTGTAAAAGCGTACCGGTGTACCCGAGAATGCACTTTTCCTTTTTTACTCATAAAGCGTATAATAAAAGCTGACGTATTCAATAATTGATATTGGCAATTTTTTTAAAAGATCTCGAGCTTTTCTTTTGTCACCAATTAAATAATTTACCACTCGTTTTATGTTGTATTAATCTTATAGAGCGTCGCTTGTACACGAGTAACTGCAATTCTCACTATTACATTATCCTCATTTTGATAAACGATATTTTTTATTCCATCATTACGATAATAGATGTTTTAAAGTTTCCGAAGATGTTTTTACCTGCTATTATGATTCTGCATAATAATATCTATTTTGAACGTTTTTTACATGCATTTGGTGACAAGAATAATTAGCCCTGATTCGCGAGAAAGCATCACTTATAGTTTTCGTGCTCATTGTGTTCTCTCTTGAATTTTGCAAGGCATATTCGTTCAAGAAGACACAGAGTAACTATTTGATTTTTATCGATCATTTTGTAAACATGAATTCGTTCTCAACTTAATTTAATTTAAAAGAGAATTCACGGCGTAGAGTTCGAAGCCAAATGTAAAGATATTTTTACGAAAGTCTTCGAAAGCTTTACTTTGAACTTCAACTGCTTTATTCGAATTCTTATGTAACGCGTTAAACAATTCCAAGAGCGTCAAATAAGGACAGAGAATAAATACTGTATCCTCTTACTCGCAAAGGAGGTTCTCGAAATATTCCGTGGGTATCGGTTTTAAAGGATTTTTTAAAGTGCAAGTGGAAGAATTAAATAAGCGTTTTTGCAATAACAATATTGGCATAGTGGATGAATTTCGAAATGTCTGGGGTGATAATTTTGTGCAATAAATTGTTAGTGATAAAATTTATCGATTTTAAGATACAATAAAAAAATGCCTGGATGATGCTTTTACAAGTTTTGTCTATCGATATTATAAATTTGAAGCTATTTTTTATAACATTTATACTTTTCTAACAAATCGAGAATTCTCCTTCGTTTAAAGTGATTAAACCATTGCGCGCTAAATTAGATGCGAGCAAAGTAGAGAGATTATCTTCTCCGTATTATTACTGTGAAATACAGCTTGGATTTTGAAGCTGTAAACGATCAGATTTTGTATTTATTTTCTTTCGAATGTTTCCCCAGTCGATAATAAAAACTGAAGTGCAAAAGTCAAAAAAGGGGAAAAAAGGAACAGCAAATGCAAAAACGCGATTCACTAATTCGATCGGCGCACATAATGATTTATTTCGTTCGCAAGTTAATCCTGCTTTTTCTTCAGAAATGTATATTGGAGAAGTAAAAAGTGAAGTGGAATGCGAAAGAAGGCAGGAGGGAGGGGGGGGGGAATTGAATAATATGAAAATTTCTTCTTGTTATCCTTTTAGGGGGGAATGCGTTTTCGATGGCGCTTTAACCAAATTCTAGAGTTTTTCTTTTCACGCGTTCCGTCTGCCAAACTCCCGATGACGCGATTCGTACGAAATTGAGTTCATTATTTGCTGCTGCGCGTGTTTTGTCGAGCTATTTATATCGGTATTTTAACTGCACGCGTTCAGTTTTTGTATCGTGGATCGTTGAAATTTCCACAACGCATTTCGTTCTTCGTGCTCGTGCGAAAAATTAAGAATAATTAAGAATTGCACATTTCTCGTCTCATCTTCACTGGCTACGTCAGATATCCACTCACAACTACAATCGCTCAAAAGCGCACATCCGTGTGGAGCCCAAAAAAGAAACGGAAAATCTCGCTTTTCTTTAACATAGCGCCGGTGAAACTTTGCACATCTCGAATTAGCTAATCGATACGGATGCCAATTGATTCATTAATCTGTTGGACGAAGACGTTAACCTCCATTCGAACGACGGTTTTTCGCATTCGAACCTCGTGTTCGGCAAACACTTGGCTTAGATCGACCTCCGCGAGTATTTCGTGGCGTCCGAACAAAAAGGGCGATCCTCCCATCTCGTCTAAAATTTGCAAAATTGACAAGCTTCTTCACGTTTTGCGCTAAAATTATAGCAGACCACAATTGTGCCGGAGCACGTCGTACCCGCGAATCGCAGCAACTTTATAACAACTTTACATCTCGACGTGCCGAGACGAAATCGGCCCAAGAGCTATGATTTGGCGCGTCCGAAACTTTGGATGAAATTTGCAAGTTTGTTATAAGACACGTCCGCGTCTCGAGCGCATTGTTTTGTCAGTAATCAACATCAACACGCGAGCAACGAAATTAGAAATTAAAGATAATTATTAGCCGCGGGGCTAATCATATTCATATTCGTGCTAATGCGCTTTAAGCAACAACATATTTCCTCTGGTCGTAAAGTTTTTCCTCCGATCAACTTTACGCGAAGCCTTGCAAATTTGTTAAAATCGACGATTTATTATCCCAGTAATGGAAAGTATACTGTTTTTATAGTTCGGCGGCTCTAGAAATGTCTTAAATTATTGTAATTGGCAAAGGAGCCCGAGTTGTTGGTCGACGTCTACCAAAGCCGAAACATCCTGTGAAAACGTTACTTTTCAATTTAACGCAAGCATAGCTCGCAGCCAAAAAATTGCGACAATTTATGGTACAATTATTCTCGAATTTACAGGCACCGAAATGCAACGCAGCAGTTTAGATTTCCTTGATAACGGCGCTTGAATTTCCAACTGAGAACTACACGCGTGCGGTCGCTTTTATTTTTCCCTTTGACAAAAGTAAACGGCGATTAAGAAGCGCTAATTTTTATTCGAACTCAATCATTAAGCGGCAGTCGGGGCAATCGATATTAATTAAAGGCACGAGCCCGAAATTACCCGAGACTTTCATTTGTAATAATTAATCTTGAGTGCTAAAAAAGGTGATGAATGTCGCGACGCAATTGGAAATTCGTGCGTTTTGATAAAGCATTCGTATAACTACTTTGTTGAGCCAAACAAGCCACCTTTAAAGCACACTCCTAATTAAACTAATTACGAATTTCCAGTGCAGCCCCAAACCGAATGCAATTAACGCGATTAATATCAATAACGACCTTACGAGTAATGCACAATCGCAATCGTGCTCTTCGATCGGCGCATTTCTGCTCCGAATTACAAAGTATAATAATCGAAAGGCCGCAGCCGAGTTGCCATCGTATGCAAGCCGAACGCGAGCTCTGAAAACTGAAAACCGCGCGTTTCCACTTTGTTCTTGCATAGAGTCATAACAGGGCCAACGGGCCCATATTAAGATGAAAGCGGCGCTCGGCGTCGCTCGGCGTCGCTCGGTCTCGAACCTTCGACTTATAAGGCCCTCATTACCGAGAGCTACGCTCGATTTACAACGTCGAGCCGTGTAAACCAGTGAAAGTGCCAAAGTGCCAAAGTGACAAGTATATTTGAATGAATCGTATCGTAACAAATTCACGAGCGGCAGAAATGTTGCGCGTGTTACGTGTCTGTTAAGGTTTTCTCGCCGAGCGTCGAATTAAGACCGAATAGCACCGGTTCGCTAAAATCGACCCTTAAAAATCACTCGGAACGAAGGAAAATTCAGCTGCGCCGAACGCGAGCGTTTGAATGTGCCTATTCGAAACATTCGATTACGATGTCACCAGCCGTGTAACATTACAAGGAAGGGCCAACCAGAGAACAGGAGTCACAAATCAATTTATTGCTCGGACGCGCTGAGAAAAGTCTTTTATTTACGCCACGAGGATAATTAAACGCGTGGTAGCTGGAATAATCTGGATCAAACAATGTGCGTGTGTGCGTTACAGCGTTTACGCGCGAGAAGCAGACCGAGAAAAAACTGGAATCGTCGAATCCTACTCGGATAGCTACCTTACTTTACCTTTTGAAATCGCGAGTAAAAACTTGAAAATCGCAAAACTATTCAATTATTTATAACGGACAAACCGTCTGTCATCGGTACTTACGTTTTATGTAAATGCGAATACGCGAATAGCCGTAATAAAAGCCAGCGCGGTTACGCTCGATTAAATCGTACAAACAATTAAAGCGATAAATCGATACTCGGGAGATAAATTTTAGCGAAAAATTATTGGCGTCGCAGCGCAGAAGGTAAAGCTTTATTTCGAATAAAAGTTAAATTACATTGGGATCGGCAACGACGACAACGGCCAAAGAAACGCGAACGAAAGTAAGGAGGGGAGGAACTTTGGAAATCGAAACTGCGAATCGTCGGGCGATCCGCGCAGGATTGCCAACCGAACAAAGCGAATAAAAGTTGGCCGCTGATAATCTTTAACAATTTGTGAATTACGAGCGCAGCAGTACGTAAATATAATTACGCGCCGGAGGAGAACTCGAGCGTCTGGTTGCGAAAGACAATGCGGAGGCTCTCAAAGGTCAGGAATTTCTCATCGGACGAGCCGAGTGCGTTTAAATTATTGGAATGAAACGCCGATGCAGAACAAGAGGTAACGAGGACTCTAACGTCAGATTCGTCGTAAATATTATTTAATACGTTACGTTTTATAAAAGGTTACATCAACGCTTCGCTCGTAAAACTGAACTTCGCAGACGGTCGATTGTAAAGTAAAGAATTTTAAAAAAGCCCGCGAGCATTAAAGGCGCGCTTAAGAGTAAATTAAATTGAATTACAGTGTATTTAAGTGAGGTGTTAAGCAATAAATATTACGGGATACAAATTATCGTTGCCGGAGGTCGAGTCGCAATAAACTTATCCAGCGTTTTCCGATGATAATAAGCGGCCCGCACCGACCCGGGACAGGGGAGGGGGGAGCAATAAACCGCAGCTCAATTTCGCCGCCGCCAATGTCTCAATACGTCGGCGGACTCCACGACGACGATCGCCATTACGGAGTAGCGATTTGCATCTTTAGGTGCAACACCAACACACGCGCGCGCCGTCCCCGGCATTTTCACCGGCACTTCATTATAATTGCGCTTTTGTTTGGCTTTGTCGAACGACGAAAATTTGCAGCGGATTTGACGACAGATTTTTTCCCCCGCTGTTCGGGAATAACGCTTTTCTCCGATTCGAAGGAATAAATTTAGTTTAGCCAATTGCTGCAACTACTAGATTTGAAAAGCGAAATCTATTTCACGCGAGTCGATTATTTGTCGTTAATGCCTCGGCTAATTACTCGCAAGCATAAAAAAAGTATTTCGAAAAGCGAGAAATTTTTTAAAAACAGCGGAACAGCGAACTCGGTTTTTGAACAATATTTGCACGCGTGAATCCGCGATGCGCAGTGTCGCATAAGGCGGAAAGCGCACGCGCAACCTGTGCACGCAAAGTGCATTGCGGCACGAGTAAGATAAATTATGCGATTGCGTAAGGTTATAATCCGCAGCGTTTGCCGTTACATCCGAGATGCAACGCGAAGTTGAAGTTTAAGAACACAATTTCCTGCTGATTTATTTCGCTAATTCGAAAAAGCAACCCCTTTATTCCAGATGCACCGAATCCGACTATTCGTAAAAGTGCGTCGCGCATATTACGCGTCGTATTATTTGAGAACGCGATCGCTCGCATTCGTCGGAAGCAACAAACCCCGTGAATAATTTTCGTTTTATAAACTTGGACCGAACGCGGAGTTACAGAAAAGTGCCGTTTCGTTTCCCAGAAAAGCTATAAAAAGTAATACAAACACCGCGGAGTTTTAACTTTATAATAAAGTGCATAAAATGCTCGTAAAATAATCGTTTGTTTTATAAAGAGTTAACTTATAACTCCCGCGCCATTATTATCCGCCCACGTAAGATTTTTAAGGTGAAGTTTAAAAACCTTTCTAAACTATCTACGTTCTATGGGCTTTTCTCCCTTCCATCGTGGCCCCGTACTATTTCGCGTTTCATTTTAGCGAACGCAGCGGTAATTTTATATTTGATTGAAAAATATTCAAAATTATCCCCGGCTTTTCTTTCTTTTATCATTTGTGCGAATACAATCTGGTATTTCATTATAATATCGCGCCGAATGCTAAGGAAACAATAACCAAGAAAGTGAAGATGTGTTTGAAATTTATATCGGGAAGGGCTCGTTTGATCAATCATATTTTTCACTAATAACTTGCTCGCATCTAAACGTAAATCTGCTTGTTTTAGCAAATTTCCAAGGACTCGTGAATTTACTAATATTTTTGCAAATTATTCGCCGCTAAATATTCGAAAAGGTTAGCTTGACACTTGAATGCTGTAATATTTTAACGCGTTACGTTAACACGAATAAATCTTTGCGTTCGTTGGCCTTAGAATTAAAATTTGAAATATAATTCATTTTGAAAAGCAGTAATAAAATGAAATAAAATATTATCATCAGTTTTGTTAAAATGACGATTTTCAAATTGAACCAATGGTGATCCAGTAGTTGTTTTCCTTATAAATACATTAAGTTAAAGGCGAATTTTTTTCAATGGATTCATTAAAGTATTAAGATAAACCAAAATTGCTAATATTTGCGGATATTATTGCAGAAGGACTCGATTAAACGCCGAGTTTTGCGAATTACGGCCAAATTTAAGCGGTAGCTCGTCGATTTATTAAAAAGCGAGTTTCGAAAGAGAAGTTGATGATCCAATTCTTGCACACGTTGCGTAGCAGCAAATGTCAGGCTGCAATTATTTCGAAGACGCATTTCGGACTCTAAAGTGGTTACACTCGCGAGGAGAAGCAGGAAAGCAATTGATTGTACGCGCGTCTCGACAGAAACCAGCGCCACTCTGGTTAATAACAATCGTCGCGTGACGGACGAACCAGAGTTGCGTTTGTTTTTCGGCACCGGTGGATAAAAAGTTTGCCGAAACTGCGCGGAAAAGCGTGTGCCGGCGATAAATATCACGAGGAAATATCGAAATATAAAAACAGCCCCGTCGAAACTCGTACCCTCGACGCGCGTTTTATCCGCTTTAACGGTCAATCCCCGGCTTATCCTTTAAGAACACGCGATTCGCGGTTCGAGCAGCAGAAAGATAAGACGAGTGTGCGGAGCTTCGGTGCTCTTAGCGGATCTCTGGGCTCGAGCAAAAGCTTTAAAGCGGAAACTGAAGAATCTTCGATTGAACCGGAGTCCGTAGTCCGGTGCCAGTGCTATTAGCGGATTCCCGAGGAATTCGGCTGCGGACGTTGAGTCGGAAGACCGGCGGCTCCGGTACTCGAGACGAATTCAAAAGAGGCCTTTGTATCCTTTGGCGCAGTTCGTGTTCCGGGCACGCACACCTTGTAAACAGCAGCTCGGCGGCCGTGTGTGTGCGTATCTCCGCGCACATGCAGGGGATCTAAGGAGGGAGGCTCAATGGGCGCGGATCGTTTTAATCCAGCGCACGCACACGCGCTCCAGCTCGGGCTCGTGCACATGTATGGGCCGCGGGGAGGCTATCGATCGACGCACGCCTACGGTGTTCCTCGACTTGCCAAAGCTTGCGCTCGCAGTATTTTTCCGACGGCGAATTCAAAGCCACGGGATTCGTTTGACGGATTCCGCGCGAACACAAGCCAGCAGCCACGCGACGCTGCTGCTGCTCCAGCGATCGTCGAATTGTTTTAACGCGATAAATCAACTCCTCGGACTTTGACGTTCGTCCTTTTTTCGAAACGCCGGGCAAAACTATTTTTGTCCGGGAATTCGCCCGTTGCCCGCCTCTTACGTCAATGTTACTCAACGTCGATTTTCTTCGCTGCACGAGTTACTCGGAGGTAGTGGATTCCGTGCGTCTTAATCATAATCAGGCGGAATTATTTGCTTTAATTTATTCGCCCCTGTACTGTCCAAACGCGTAGAATCTCTTCCACGGCTTATGTAAACTTTTTAACCATTTAAATTCATTTATAAAATTATGAAATTGCTACCTGCTTCCGGTAAAAATTGAGCTTTCAAAATTTTGTTTCCGCGCATAATTACGCTAAGAGTTGCATCATTTACAAGTGAATTTCGCCTCCTCGCTGGATTTATCCGCGTAAACAAACTGATTTGTTTCAGCGTTAATAAAATTGTCTATCCTGGTAATTAATACGAGAAACTTGTTAAAACAAATTTATCTACGATGAGAATTTTAGTATGTGTAATAAATTTTATTGAATACCAGAAGTATAAAAAATTAATTAAAGTTCATTGTGCTCTCGTTCGTTTCCGCGAATGTATTTAGAGGTTATAAAAGGAAAAATTCATGTATGATAGTTTATCGAATTGTTGTTTTAAAAATGCCGAAACAAATAAGCGCCATTTTTCGGCAGAAGAGTATTTGAAAAATAAAAAGTATTTATTAATAAAGTGCATCTATCGGTATAATCGGATAATTACGATTGCAATCAGTAAATGATATTTTTCACAGAACTACGTTGTACAAGATTTTCCTATCTCTCTGCGCATTAGAATTAATACATATTTTATTTCAATTTTTCCCACGATTATTAACTGAAGTTTACCATTATATAATAAATTAAATTATTTGTTTTCGATATTAAAATAAAGTTTGTTAGGAATAATTAAAAATGCCTGGAATAAAAAGCATTTTTAATTAATTTATCTATAAGATGGAAATTATTATATTATCAGTAGTTTGCATGTTTTTCGAATAAAAAAATTTATTTTTTACTTTTCGTGGTTTTTCAGTAACAAAGTCGTTAGAATTTAAATACGGTTTGTTAGAAAAAATCTTCGTTTTTCCTTTTAAAAAAATAATACTGAGAAAGGGAAATTAAATCTTCTGAAAGATTATGCGTAGAATTTTAAATGGTTTTAATAAAAAATCAAATATTTGTTATCGTTCGACAGTTAACATTTAGCCATAAGTAATTCATTTTTCATTTTCCCCCAGATGTATTTACTAGAAAAACTGCTTTTCCGATCATTTGAAAATTACTTTTCTCTACTTTCGATAAGCCCATACTTTACTTTGTATTCGCGTGGATGAAATTAAAAAAAAATATGCAGAAAATTATGCAATCGCGAGAAAGGAGAACTCGCGATTCATTATGTGATATTAACAAGAGTAATTAAGTCTCGTAAATTATCGTTGACTAGGATTGCGGAGATGGAATAAAAAATAAATTAGCAGCAAATAGAATTTTAGTCCAGGAAGGAGGAGTAAAAAATGTCGAGTTACATCAAAATAGAGACGGAGGACTATTATTAAGCGGAATTTAGGAGAACTAAACTACGATCAAGAGCTCAAAACGGCTCTCGCGTAAAAAAGTGGCGTTTTTATGTTGATAAGGTAATAATCCTTCAAGTGTCCGACATCGCATGTGTCAGACCTTTGCTTCGTATGCGTCCGAGCTCCTAATAATTACACCTCCGAGTTTTCATTAGTTTCCATAAAATATTGTTTGAATAACGATTTGCATAAAAGCATGAATAAGAGCGAGTGATTTAAACGCCGCTGTTGCCCAACTCCGGACTAAAAACGCGAGGGAAGCTTACGAAACTGATCGAATTTTGCAATCCACGATTCGCACGGTACCATCCGACCATCGGCAGATGGATTGCAAGACAAGTCCGGTATCAAAACACTTTCTCGTCTCCTCAGGGGCGACGACGACAAACTGCCCGTCGGTAACCTGTTGCTTTAACGCGTAACTCTGCTACCGATTTGTCCGTCCGTCTCTCCAACAATGTAACCAATCGGCGACTCCGTCTGGTGCCTTCACTTCCTGTCTCGAGGTTCTGCGAGAGAGAGAAAGAGAGAATGAGAGAAGGATAACAATTCCTCGCGTTCCATTTTGATACGATGATTTTTGTCTAATTGAGGAGGAATTGCCAACTAATGAGGAGGAAAACTTCAATTATTTTTCCTGCACGTTGATATTTTTTGCGTTGCCATTAGAAAGAACATTTTTACGCTCGTGCTGACACCTGTTGCCGGACTTTTTATTAAATTACATCCGCAATACGCAGTTTCGCTTATTCTTCGAACCAAAATTATCACATTTCTGATTTGAATAATTTGAAAATAGCATGTTCTCGTCGTTATCTCGTGGAATCGATTGGTTGCTATTGATTCGAACGCGTAATTCCTTGGACTCGAATGTTTCGGATAGATTATCTCAAAGTAATACAAACGCCGTTAGGAAAAAAAATGATTATCGATGATTTCCAATCGACGAGGAAGACATTTGGCGGATCCTTCGTTTTACTTTATCAACCGACCGGTCCAAATGCAATTTTGCAGAAGTTCAATCGAAAGCTATTATAAAATCTAACACTCAACGTACATTTATAGAGTAGAGTAATATTTAATGGAGATATAATTGGAATAAAACGAGTGCTGGTGTATCGCGATGTAAACGCATAAAACACGTCGGTCGGCGTTTAGATCTTGAAATAAATTTCAAAGGTACTTTGGTAAGTTACAGCAGTTCGAAAGTATTGACGTTTTCTCCGGAACATAACGGTGTTGCTTTCAGTTCGATGAAACATTGATCGAAGTAAAAATTCCAAGACCAGGCAAATGAGGCCGTTGAGGCTTTTAACATATAACGATCGATTCGTTAATCGCTGCACGTCTCAGTGATAATAATGTAATTTGCTAATATTACAAAATATCGGCGACCAGCGTCGTCTTGTTTGCCGCTGGTACTTTGGTTGAGTCGTTGGTAATCTCGTTAAATGATGATAATTAGCGCGAGTGGCGTCGTATTCAAAGATGATTCTCCCCACCCGACCGTTGACTACGATTCTTGTTTTATCGGGATAATCCACGTCCTCGTATTGCAAATATAATTAACTTTACTTCTCTCTCTCTCTCTCTCTCTCTCTCTCTCTCTCTCTATTTTAAAATGAAATTTATTCAATTAAATTTGCACGTGTACTTGTTTGTTTCTATACATTTGAATTTTTCGAGGACTTGATCGAATTATGCTATTATCAAGCGAATACCCGGCTATTTGTTGAATAATAATCATCCTCTCATTTTTTTAATAAAAATTATTCGAAAAAATTGATTTCTTACAAGAGTTAATGTGAAGAAGTTTAAACCTACGTACAAACAGTTACAAATTCAGCGATCGAGTTTCAAAAAAATCATTTATGCACGCTTGTTACGTTCCACGATTTCAAAATAATGTGCATAGATTATTTTGTTAAATATTGTCGATGAAATCTACAACGACAGGAGAATTGAAGTTGCTAATGCATTTTTTAATGTATTTGTAAACACGAGTATGCGATATAAAATTTTCACACGTGTGCACACTTTTTTCGAGAAAAAATATGGATCAATTATAAAATCATCTTTCTTTAATCAAGATGAAAAATCCTATTTAACTGTTCGTATGCAAGCATAAAGACATTTGCAAGTCACAGCTGAAATTCTTCCACAGATCTCCGCGGTAAAAAAATGCCGTTGATCACGTGTCTGCAAGTACAGTAATTTGCCTTGTAACTTATGGAAAAAATGCAAAAACTTTTTATCGCGTTAGATGGCGATCTGCGTGAAAAAATAAAGCATTTTCCGAGAACGGCTCTTTCTCTCGCAAAAATCAGCGGCATTAGTTATCGAAGCGTAATCGAGGTATAAAATTTCCCAAGGATAAAGGTTGGAAAAGGATACAATGTTGTTTAGCTCTAGGTAATATATCTTGGCGGTGCAGCCACAATTTCCCCGAACGTCTCAGCGAGAGAATAAACTGCAAAAACGCATCACAATGGACTGAGTGGCATGTGCAGAGAGTGAGAGAGGGAGGGGAAGGAGGGGAGATGTGTCACCGCGACGCGCGAGTTGATTCTACTTTCTCACAACACGGGAGGCACGGTTGAGAACTAAAGAGGGAGGGGGAGAGGGGAGTTGTACAATAACTCCTTGGCGTCTAGGACAATATAACCGAGCATGCGCATGCATTTTAATCGCCGTTTCGTCATGCATGCGTAATAAAGACGCGCGGCACCGCGTCCTGCATTTTCCAACCTGCAGCTGGGGGGGGGGGCTTGCGAACTTACGCAAATGATCGCCGCCGATGACCAATACACTCGTTTAGCGCTAGAGGATGGGACGTCGCGCGCGCGATTTACGCAACGCCGACTTTCGATCGATCGGGACGAACCGCCAGCAACAACCCAAATCGCGCCTTTTCGCAAATAAAAACAGGTGAAGAAATGCGACGAGTGGTTTACGGCTTTTTGTAATTGCAATTTGACTCGCCGACTCATCGTAAATAATCCGCTGCTCCCCGTGTGTTTTAGACGCGGCCGGCATCCCCTCCTTTTCGCTGAGTACTACTGCACTACATCTCTGGCAGCGTCCGTTGCTCAACAGCGCAGGCACTCGCTCTGCCAACTGTCCTCGGACGAGTCCGATCGCCTGATCAGCGCCTCGGAATCAGCTCTGAGCATCGCGATCGGGTGGTGTCCTTTACGCGCAATTTTTCGTCGCGGAAAATGGCTTTGCTCTTAATTACCCAATCGTCCCGGCGCGTTATGCTTCGGAGCAGAGGCTGGCGTCGCACGCGCACTTTCTACTGGCCGCTGGCTCGCGTTGCGAAGCCATCGCTCCTAACGGATGAGCGCCGCGACCGCTGCACAACAATTAATAATCGGCAATCATCGCGAGGCGCAGCTTATTTCGAAGGTCGGACGTCGACGGCTAAGCTGTTAAAAAAGCGGCTTGCGAAAAACCACGAGCGCCGACCTTTTGCGACTGATTCTCTCTTTCTTTTGCGAAATTTCTTGAAATCGCTCTTCCGTCTTTCTCGCGAGCTTCGGCTTTGGTGCCCACTTTTTAACTATTATTTTTAAAGCCCTGCCAACGGGAAGGGGGGGGGGTAGTTCCTTCTACGGCTTTTGTTGCGAATATCGAATAAATCATCGAGCGCCGCGAGATTAATCTGCTCTGGAGTTGTAAAGCATTTATTGAATCAATTAGTCGAAATTACCCGGGAGATTTTAACGAGTTTCGATCAATTAATTTGGTATGTGTGCGCTCTAATTATAAATTCCGCAGCGCCTAATTACTCGAAAAAACTATCCTTGAATATAATTCACTTTTAATACAAATAATTAACGATTATTAGTAATGGCCTGTTCATTTTGAATTCCGCGAAATCTGCTCATAAATATCATCGGAAGAAGCCTCGAAGATCTTTATTTTATAAGTGCGTTAATCAATTTATATCGACGCGATATTTCCCCGAATTTTATATTTTTTGAATTCGCCTAATTTTCTTAGATCAACAAAGTGTCGATAAAGTATTCAACTTTTTTTTTGCATCGCAATTAAAAAAATTTTTATCGTCAGCGATCGATAAAGTTTGACGAACACAAGAATGTTGCGAAGTTTTCAGGGTATAAACGTTTCTAAATTCATCGGATATTATTTTTTTCTTTAAATAAAAGAGGTATCATTTCATTTTTTAGTCGAACCTTTATTTTTAAAATACGGATGAGCAAACCACTCTAGTAATGTTTACGTGCAAAAAGTCATTAAACAAAGTAAAAAAATTAAAGATATTATTTTAATAGAGATTCGATGAATACTCACAAGATTCTTGATTTGATTATTTTATTTGAAAATATACGCAAGTATTTATTTGCGTTGCTCGACAAGCTTTTGTTAAATGATAATATTCCAAGCGGATAGAAAATCCCGATTAAAAAACTTTCGAATAAAGTATATAAAAGAGCAGCGCGAAATATAAATAAAAAGATAATCTTGCGAAAGGAATTTGAATTGTCGCTTGAAAATAAAAAGCTAAACAATAAACAATATCAAGAATTTGTTCAATATTGGATAATAATATTATACTGAATCGGCGAGAACAGTGCATTACATTTTTAAATTCGGTTGTTGAAAATCATCGTTGCGAAGTGTGTACTTCCCGATGGTTGTGCACCCATGGTGGAATCGCATTAAAGTAAGATTTAAAACGTCACGGTCACAGTCTGGATATTTTTAACGCGCTGAATCAACCTTTCGTGATCACGAGAGTGAGAAGCCAATACGTGGAAATTATTAGAGCAATATTTGCATTAACAAAAGAAAATTCCGTTGGTCGGAAATAAAATTATTTTTAGCAAATTTAGGGGTTTACAAGACAAATTAGTCCACTTGGTAAAGCGCAATACGACCGCCGATAATAATTAGATGTGTGCGCGTGTGTGTGTTTTTACAGTTCAGGACATCGACTTTGCAGCGGCTTGATAATACGTGACGATTGCAAGAAATGTAAACTGCCAAAGTGTGGAATTGAAAATGCGAAAAAATTAACGTAAAAAGGAATGATATTGAAATTTAACGATGGCTCGATAATTGTGATGGCCGAGCCACGATCGAGTTTTTCAGAGCGAAATCGGAGTCTTTTTAGGCACTCGCGTGGCTACTGAACAAATTTGAACCGAAAAAGTTGCAGCACATCGAAAGAGTAGGAAAACGGTAAATAAAGCGCAATGAAAAATAGCGGAGCGCGAGCCTAATCGTGTTAGTAATGATTTAAGGGTTGATTTAGTGTCCGGGAAGGGCTTAGAGAAAAAACAGATCTGCTCAACTATTGTTGCGGCTTATCGGTGCTAATCAGCAACATCCGTTTTTAAAATTAAATCTACGTGTGCAACATTAAGCGCATGCACGAGCATGCGTGCGAGTGTGACGATTCTTACCGAAATCGTTCTCCTTTAATAAAACAACAGAGGATTGAATTTACGCTTAAAATTACGCTTAAGGCTGTTTTCGCGATCCTAATAAATATGGGAGTTATTTACTGTCCCGTGAAATTAATCAGCTTAAACGAATATTTGTTGCCTATAATAGTCGTAATGGACTTAATACTACTAAGCAATTACACCCATTGTATTTATTATTTTATTGGCGGGTAAAATTATTTCGTGGCGTGTTGTTGTTTCTACCGACCTTCGAAGTTTACCTGAACGACCTTTGAAAAAATTAGGAGGAAAAATGTTCGCTGATAACAAATTAACTATATTCAGAGGAGTTAAAGTTGATGAAATCGTTTGCTGTCGCAGTTTTTGCGCATAAAGGCACTGAAAAGTGAATTTATCCGTCGATAAATACTGTTAATGCGGATTGAGCAACAGCATTCGTATCTTTATCGCAATTAAAATTAAATTAGGTTTTGGTTTTCGCGACGAGCCGCGTTAAAAACGTTATTCGCAGCACCAGAATTCACTCGCAAAACAGCAATTACCAACCGCGTTTTTCCTCTCTGTGCCCGAGAATCACTTAATTTCCATTTCGGAGGAACAGTCGCGCGAAAAAGGCAAGAACTCGGTCGAGCAGAGCGAGCGAGAAGACAAGAGTCGCGGTGGTAGGAAGAGTCGACGAGCGCAGAAATAATAACGTGGAGTCGAGAGGAAGGAGGGAGAGGAGCGCGAGGGCAACGTCCAGTTTTCCGGTGAGGCAGGAGGCGCGAAATCGAAACCAAGACGTGGGAAAGCCCACCGTAGAAACTGTGCCGCCGCCGCCGCCGCCGCATCGTGAAAGGCAGGAGGCGGCCCGCGTCAATTAGAAGATCGGACTTGCGAAATTGGGCCCAGACGGGACCTCGCGACCCCGCCTCTCCCGAAAAACGGACGACTGCTGAACGTCTTCATTCGGATTGCGCAACCGCACACACGCGCACCAATAGACTCCCGATCGATAAATCCCACCAACTGCTCTTCTAATTGACCAATTGCTTGCGATACTTGGCGCTAAAAGTGCAACGTCGATCTCGGCGCCTTTGATTCCTTCGATCGCCCCGTCAACGCTGCCTCTTTATCCTACATATTTTAACGCAATTAAAGAGTGCTCGTGCGTGTGCGAGAGAACGATTTTAATTAGTTTTTTTACGCTAATAGGCGTCGTCGCCATTGTGCAAGTTTCGCACTTTCACTCTGCAAAAAACGTCGCGTCGGCTTTAGAAGAGCCACTCGAAACGATGCGTCGAATGATATTTGCTCGGCTTCGTTAGAGCGCCTCAAACATTAACTGAAAACTCGGCAGATGCTAATTGCTGAAAAATTAGCGCACCTGTCAAAACGATTGCTATTCCATCCGATGAATTATTCTCCGCGCTGCGTTAAATCAATTGGCTGGGTTTGCCTTAGCGAGGTCTGAAAGACTCCGAGTACAGCGAGTGAATTACAGGTTCTTACGGCTCGGATTAAAATTTAATAGCGCAATTCCGGAATAACGCGAATAAAACGACCCGTAATTTTTCGCTCGCACCGTGTCATTTGTACGTAATCCTCGTTATCGTTCCCACAATGGACCTGGTGCAAAAGCTTATTTTTATGTAATAAAAGTAGAAGGAAGCTAAAACGTCGCTCGGACGGGCGAAGATGGATGTCCCCGGATCTCGAGGCAAAAATTAAGAATGAACGCGAAAATCACAAATTGCTCGTGTGCTGCCGTAAAGGCTTAGTTGTGATGTCGAAATCGTTGCGTAAAATTTCTCAATGCTTTAAAAGACCTTGTGTCGTTGGATCATTGCTGAGTCCCTGGCTTTGCGGACTCCAACTTTTTTCCGCGATTGGTGAATGACGATTAAAATTGCGATTTGAAAAGGCAAAGGATGAACGAATGCGCGAAATTCGGACTCGGTGCTGTTTTTCTTATCGAAATTTGGCAAATACGACGAGCTTATTTTCGCCGACTGGCTTGTAAAGGGACTCGATAAAAACTGCCGCGAAACAAGGGCTTCGCTGCAACTTCAGAGATACTAATTTTTACGATTTAAAAGCGCAAAAGAGCGCGAGGACTCCAAGTGTCCCGAAGAAGATTTTCACGCAGTGCAGTTGGTGGGGGAAGGTCGCGTCGGGCATTGGATAATCTTGGCTGAAATTAGAGCGGCAACTCGTAACTTCACCACTGAACAATTAGCAAGGCTAAGCACTCGAACGAGTGCTGCCGAGTTGAAAGCTCGCACTTAGCGCAGCCTCGACCTTAATCAAGGTCGAAACGAAGGCTCCGAGGATCGAACGAAGACAAATGGTTATAGGTGAGCCTCGAGGATTTGTTCGAGGGGAGAAAAGGGGACACAACTATTTACGCAGACATAGATCCGTATTAAGGTCGAAGCCGGTCGGAAATCTCTGTTTCTGTGTTGCCGCTTATTATCCTTACGAGCTGTGAGATAACGTTGCATTGCGACACTCGCTGCTGCTGATGTGTTGGGATGAGAAACGCTTTCGTTAAGAAATCGAGAATATGCGCGGCGATTACTCAACCTTAAATGACCGAGCGGCTGTCGTAAAATTCTCGATTTTAATTAAGAGCTGCATAATGATCGCAGCGAACGGGGAAAATTGAAAAGTTAGTGCAACGCCGCCGCAACGGGAGAAAAACTACTCGACTCCAGTCTTCGGCGAAAATATCTTCTCCGATCGAAATGCGTGTTACTTTACCGAAATGGTGTCCCCGTCTGAACCTACTTTTGCAGATAAACTGACAAACACTCGTGATTATTTTCGTTAGGTCCGACAACAACAAATGGGCGTTGTGTGTTATTATTTTCTAAATAAACGCATCGGATTCGCTCGGACGATAGTTTAGATATTTTCGTACAGTTTGCGCTCGGGCTGCGGCGGCAAATGGTCCTTGAGAAGCTACGAACAAGCACTCGATCGAGTTTTACAAAGCACTAACATTGAGTTCACCGAAACGCTCGAAACTCCAACTTACGAATCTTATTCAAAGTTTGGTCGAGCTACAATTGCAATTAAAAAAGCGAGTGCGTGCAAAGGGCGGGAGGCGCTTTTATAAGGATTGCGCCGGTTGCGAGTCGAGCCAGAACTTCCATTAGTTTGACGGAAAAATGCAAAATCATGGCCCCGGTCTGGTCGCGCACGCGCACCTCGACTCCAGCTGAAGTTACAAATTGTTTTCAATATGGATAAGGCGAATAAAAGTCATTTGTACCGGTGGAAGCTCCTAAGTAGAATCGCCGAGGAGCGGAGGAGTAGTTTTAATTATCCAGAAGGAAGAGACGAGCTCGTTAATACTCGTCTCCCGGGAGGCGAAACTTTTTCCAAACAATGGATACCCGGAGAGCGAGTGCAAAATTTTACGGGGTTCCGCGGAAAAATGCCTCGTGCCGTGCAAGACGTTGGAAAGCCGCGTGATTTATGGCTGCTAAAGTGCGCGGAGAGCAGCTGGAGATTGGCCTTGCGTGACCAGCCAACTGACTCGACTGACTCAACTGACTGATCGACTAACCCATTTCGCTGCCCGTCACGGGAGCAGTTTCCTCGCGTCTCGGAGAAACTCGACGCTGGGACGCCGGGAAATCATCTCCGTCTACGGCTCGCGTGTGCGAATTTTTGGCGATCTTTTTCACCTTCTCTCTCTGTGTGTGTGCGCGTAGGCTCAGGAATAAGTAGCGGAGGGGGAGAGATTCGAAGCGAGTTTACGTCACAAGCCGAAAATCAAATTTCCATCCGGTCCAAGGTACCCGAGAATTATTGTAAAATTCACAGCAAGCGAGATGCGAAAATCTTTAATGCCAATTTTTAATTTCGGCCATCTCTGAAATTTCAGCGATTGGTTTTGTTCTTCACCAAACAATACAACGTTACATCTCATCTTTCGAACAATTGATTTAGATTTATTATCTTATAATTTTATAACTGTTGGATATTCGTCTCATTTTTTAAAACAATTGTGCGGCATCGCTTGTTCGATTGCTTAATAGCAATTTATTATCATAAATTTGAAAAAGCTATTGTACGTTGTACTCGACAAAAGTTGTGCGGCTGAATTTTCAATTTTTCAACTCTTCGTTTCGATCGAAAGCTGAGGAAAAATTTGAAATTTTCACGATTATATTTCAAGTTAAATTGTTCCTTATCGTTAAATTATTATAACTCATTTAAAAGTCGAATTTTATGTATTTTCACGGTTAAAACGAACCGCGAGTTGTATCTAATATAATGATAAAATGAAATCTACCCAAAAAAAAGTCCGTGTGATTTCGAAAAAAGAACGAAATTAAATAATGAAATTGTAATTAAGCAATTGCAAAGCAAAAATCTTAAAAGTTCAACTAGACACTTTTGAAAATGTCGCGTCATAAAACAATTAACGAGAGAGTAAGAGAAGTAGAGAGTATTAATGAAATAATTTAAAGAAAGCAACTTCTCAAGTGCACCGAAATTGTCGTATTTGGCAAAAAAAGTGAGTATCGAAGGTGTAAAAAAGAAGGAAAGTTGAGAGTAAACGGCAACTATCAGAGCGAAAAGTATCAACAGTGAAATTAATCAGTAGCGCTGCTCTAGAAATGTTGCGATGATTGTAAAAAATGTGATAATTAAAAATTTCATTTACTTCAAATCGAAGAAATGCACTCGTGTAACGAAATACTATATATTGGCTGATAAAACAAACGATTTTTATAATTGTAAGAAAAAATTAGCGAACGAGAATGGATTTGCTGTCGCGCACGACCGCTGTAACGGAATTTTTGGCGGGAGAGAAATTCGCGACCCGGAAGAGTATTTTTTCGATTTTAAACGAAATTTTTCGATAAGAGGGTATCTAAAAAATAATCGCGATATTTTCAAGAACAACGCGGGTTGGTAAAAAATATCGATTTATATGGACACGGGGGACACGAGTGTAGAATAGAGGAAGGAAAAACTCGTTATTTTAAACAAATAACCATTTGAAATTTATTTAAAGAAAAGCTGCGTCGCATCCATCTGAGCGCATCAAAATTTGGGAGATGCAACCGAGACTAACGCGTGTCGTCGTCGTCGTCTCGCGTGTACGAAATATTTCCCGAGCGCCTCGCAATTAAAATTACCGAATGCGCGCATAATTTAAAAGACGGTACGCGAACGCAAAACAGAGCAGCGCCGGCGGATTTTTATAAAGAATATCCATCGGAGGTGGAAAATTTAAGTTTCGCAACAAGGCTTCGGCGCGAGAATTGAAGTGCGGCGCGATCGATTAGAAGAAAGTAAATGGAATACCTTGTCGTATTGTGTAGGCATTGTAGAGTTATGAAAAGTGTAGGCGGCTGCCTTCGATTAAGAAAACTCCCCTGCCTCGATGCTGAAGCCGAGACTAAGTTAGCCTGAAGCACGTAACGTTGCGCAATGTTACGTAAGGTCACGAATCGTGGCTGGTCGTTTGTAATTTCGTCTCTTCGCTTTAGACGAGAGCGCGCGATTAGAAACGAAAATCGCTGCTTGGCGTCGCGAGCGAATCGCCCCTATTACGAGAGCACGAAAAGCTCGAAAAAGCCGAGTTAATTCGCGATTAAAAACTCGCGCGCCCGCAAACCGGGAGAATCCCATGACGCGACGGCACGTCAATCTCATTACCTCGACAACGTAGACGCGACAAAGAGGGGGTGGGGGGGTGCTACCGAGCCCCGAGTAGGTGCAAACGGCAGATTTCCAGCCGGAGCTAGGAAAACAGTAATCACGGGGGGTGAGTCGGGGGTCGGCTGGCAACTTGGCAACTTGGCGTCACCGGGGCGTCGCTTCGAATCGAGTTGTGGCCCAGGGACTGCAGTCTACGAGTGCGCGCCGACGCTCCGCAATGCATACAAATGTTATTTCGCACCTCGTCGAGCTCCTCTACGTGCCTCCGTCTCTTCCCGTTATCTTCGACGAGGAATGCGCATTCGCACATGCCTTCTTTGGCCCTCCTTATTACTTCGTTGTTCCCGGATCGCAGCCTGGATTTGTAGCTCCTCCGACAATGCGTTTACGCGCATCCGGAAGATTCGCTCCGGCGGCGACTCGCAAAGTAATTGGCTTCCGGCTCTTCGGGGCACGAATAGAAATTGAGACTGTGACCGACGACTTAATTTTCCGAATTCGTCGTAATTTGGATTGCGCGCCTTTTCCGCGCTTCGACAAAATGGACGTCCAGGAGAGCTGATGTACGCGACAACGGCCGATTGTTCTACGGAGAACGATTAAAGTGTTCGGGCTCGTTGTTTTGCCCGTCACTTTTTAACGTCTGGCGTAAAACGCAAAAGCTCGCGGACTTAGAACCGAAAACAAGTTTTTCGCTCAAACAAGACGTCGAGATGAACTGCTGCCGGCGACTGTTTGTCGAGCCAACTTTAACCAAAATTCGACGAGCAAACTTCGATTCGGGCTCGAGTGTTGGTGCGCGACAACTAATACCCAATCAAAGCCGCCGTCCCTTTTCCCAGCGCGGGCTCTCGGTGCATTCGCTCTCTCTCTCTCTCTCTCCCCCACAGCCACTCCATCGGAAAACACCTTTAGCGGCTTATCCCCGCAAAGTCGTCGTTCGCGCCAACTTCCCTCGACTGCTCGGCTATACTGCTTTGTATTATAATCGCGCTGTTGTTTCCTCGATCCCCTCTGATAATGGCTCTTATCGAATAAATTTTCAAACGCTCTCTCGTGTGCTTTCTTTTTTTCTCCACCAAAAGGATTGATGCGAATTAATTTTCCTTCGCGTGATTAAATTGCGTTCGTTCCGCGTGATTTTAATTCGTTATAAATTTCAAGCGCTATTTCTCGATAAAAGTATCGCTCGGAAGAAACAAAGATTTCTATCGATTTCAACAACGAGTCGATATAAGAATTCTTAGTTCGGTTTTCGTAAATGTTCATCGGTAAACTTGAAAATAATTTTTAACTGCTTCTAAAGGATTTCTGACCTTATAAAGTTTACCGAGGAACGGATTCTTTAAAAACCTGGATTTAATAATTCTACGAACATTCAAGCTGCACGTGGAATATCCTGTTTTCGGTCCGATCGATAACTTATCAGCCCCGATCATTCGCTACGCACTGCAGCTTTAGATAATAATATCGGCTGGCCTGTAAGTGTATAATTATGCTTTAAATCGACAAATTGAAAGGTATTAATTTTTTTAAAACAAAGAAAAGCGACTTTTATTAGGTTCTATAATTAGAAAATAAAGAGCGAGGAGTTACTGATTTTAATAAAAAATTTCAATGATTTCAGCACTCGGTTATTTCACTTCAGATTATTAAATTACGTCGATCACTTTTTCGGACTCGTATTCTAAACAAAGTTTACAAAAAAGTTCGCTCCTCGTTCGTTTCTAATTTTTCTTGGCTAATCTTTACTAGATTAGTGTCAGCCTATTAAAAATGACCGCAATTACTGAAGTACAACTCGGTTAACGTTAATAGTCTCGAAATAAAGTATCTTGGTTTTCATCGCTTTAAGTCTCTATGATTTATTACGACGGACATTCTGCGAAACACAAGGCCAAAATCATATTCGTTCAAGCGACTGAATGTATTTTTCTTTCACCTCGAATTAAGTGAAAGGATTTCGGTAATGGTTGTGAGTTTTGTTAGTACACTCGTTGATTTTATAATTAATACCCATTAAAATAATCTAAATATTAAAAAATATTCGTAAAAAGCGCAGGGAACAATGGAGTTTCGATTAAATCGCTGACTCGCCAATCTGATCTGCGCGTGGTGAATTATCGCAAATTTAATGAAATGTTACGTATAACCGTGACAAGGAAAAAGGGAAATGGATCCGGTTTACTCACTGATAATAATTAAAACAAGTGTAATCTACTAGTTACTCTTCCTGATTAATTAATGGGGAGAACCGAGGAAACCGAAGTTCCTTCCAACGCCGTTATTCTATGGAATCTGCATCTAACCGTTCCCATCAAGATTTCGCACTTTTGTCGACTATTTCCATAAATTTTCGCGACCATTTCTTCGCGTATCCTCTCGAGTTTCAAAAGGGCGCTGCAGTAAATGCAAAATACAAAATTTTCCTCCTGGAGTGTCTCTGCGGACTATCTCTTTTTTTAATTTTCGTCGTGGTCCAGCACAGATTTTTGCGAGTGAAAATTGACGATTCCAAGAGATTATCTCGCGCGACAAATTGGGAATCTAAATAATACTCGTAGTCGAAAGTGAAGGGAAGCAAATGTTTAAATTCCCTGGGCCCTCCTTCGAAAAATTCAGGCTCGTACGCGTCTCGTCGACGCCCATGACACACGCGCGCGTGAAATTGACGATCTTAAACCCAACAAGGGCTTTTCTAATGGGCGCGGTAAAAATTTAACGAATTGGATGCCTCTTTAAACGCCTGTCGCGCAATTTCTAGAGCTCCGACAAAATTACACGGGACGCGGCCAAGAAATTCAGAGATTCCTGGCTCGACGCGCAATACGAGATTACAAATACGGAGGATTACACGCGGGTCGTCGAGGCGAGATGTCGTGGACCGAAATGATAGGCTTGCGCGTAATTGCAGCCATTTTATTGGAGGCGGTTAAAAAGTTCGGAATCGGCGACGTCCGAGGCGAAAAGGCAGAAGTTTCGCAAGTTCTCGCGCACCAGCCCGTGTTTGGCTGTAATTAATAATTTAAGAGGCGCTATTATCGACGCGCAATTCGGCGAATCGTGATAAATAATATTTCGCAACGAGACTGTCGAAACGGCCGCGTCCGAGGCTTTGCCGAGCCTCGAGGAAAGCGAGGAAAGGGGGAGGAAAGTGCAGGCCTTAATGAGCGGGAAAAGCTCGCTCGGGCTTTTAATTTCGGCCGGATCTAGATAAAGATAAGGCGAGTAAAAAATTATAAGGACATAAAAGAGAGCGTTTATGATTTTTAAGCTGTAAAAAGCTAAGGCGAGAGCCGCTGTAACGACGCGAGAAACTTTCGCCGGCGTTCGGGTTTATGGCCTCCTGCGCCCCTTTTTTCCAAGGTGGCGCTCGGCGCCTCATACGTTTATGGGCTGCTTCTGGATATATCCCCGGAAATGCAAATAACGCGGCTTTTACGCGCGAACCAGCGGTGGCGGCGGCCCCGTATAACCCTGCGTCACGGAAGATGCCCCCTCCCCGAGCAGCTCTTTTATCTCCTCTGCTTCTGCGAAATTGGATTCAACTTTTGTCGCGTTCCGAATTCCTGGCTGCGAGCATTTTCTTTTCTAACGTCGAGTTTCCCCGCAACCTTGATAATTTCATCGCGAATGGACGCGTTAATTTTCGGCGGCGGGAATTATCATCTCGCCAAGTCGAATGCGCGTTTTAAAAAAAATCGTTCCTTCTGCGCTCGATAGTGTAGGAAGCATCTTTACCCTGGGAAAGTTTGTTTGTACGACGCATTGAAGAAAAGCAAAACTTAGGATCAGCCGCGGGACTGTACTTTGAGAGAAAACGGTATTTGGCGTCAAACTCAGCTGCGACGCACAAAGAAAAGTATCGTTAAATTACGGGCCTTTTAAGGCGCAATTCATAATTCACGAAATGTTAATAAGCAGGTGCGCACGAGCGGACGGTACGAATTGGCCTCGCGACGATTCAATAGCGCAGCAAAAATATTTTTTCGCGCGCGTCGACGATAAACTGAAAAAGAAGCCGTCCAAGTCTGAACGTTCCAAGGGTAAAGGGCCGCGGTATTTGGATTAAGGACGTGACGTAACGCAAAGGGGTTGAAAATTGTAAGCGGACGATGATCTTGAAAAGTACGAATCCTTCCCGTTTACTTTACGCAAAAGCTCGCAAACTTAATCTAAGTTCGTGCTGTGTTATTGACAGCTAATTTAATGAACTTGTTAATCAAGTTTAATAAGCTAATTAAGCCCACGAGTTTGAGCAGATGCAATGAACTTGCAGCGCCGCGCGTTCCTTACAAAAGATATTATACACTACGCGCCTACTTGTCTTTGACGACGAATTCAAATCTTGCAACTTTCGCGCACCTTTCAACTCCCCCCACCCCTTTGCACGGCCAGCCTCCTCTTGCAACTCATACTCACACTTTTCTACGAACTGGTAAATTTGCTCCTCTCGCAACTAACTTGTGTCGAATGCTTTAGGCATTGGATGCATTTGAATAATTATTACCGCGATTGGCGCCAAGTATGGATTGTCGTTTCCTTTACGCAATTGGATAAAATTTAAGGCTGGTAAATGTTTTTGAAGAAATTTTTACTTTATCATTGCGAACGCAAAAATCGCTTGGCTCGAGCTCCTGCAGCTTTAAATTATTCTTCGAGCTTCGGGCCAAACGCTCTCGCGAATAAAAAATATAAGTGTTAAATAAAATTCGCGAGTTTTAAAGGAGATTTTCAAGAATAAATTTCCTCTTTGTTGAGCGAATCAAGGAACGGAATGTAATTATAATTAATTTAGCTCTCGCTCGCGCTGGAAAGTGCGGCATTTTATTCGGAGGCGTTTTCGCAGCGATGCGCACTTCTATGTGTGCAAAGCGCATTTTAGAGAATATAAAAAGGGCAGGGGCGCGAGGGCGGAAGGGAATAAGAGACGAAAACAGGAATCTTATTTGTTATCGCGTGGCACTTTTCTAAAGTGCATTTTTGACTTCAAACAGAGAATTAAATGCTGCCTGGCAGAAAGAAGAAACTGGAGAAATGGATTTTCCCGTTGCGAGGCAAGAGACCAATATGATTACAATCCGTGGAAAAAGGAGGAATATTTTCAGACGATAGTCGGCGAATAAAGCAGTGATATTTCAAGAAGACGTTGCCTTATCTTTTACGGCGGGAACGCAACCTTTCTTGTCCTCCCGTAACAACATTTTTCGCTTATTTTCGCTCGTAATATTTGATTAACAGCGGCTTGTCTCGTTTCTTTTCATTTATCGTTTATCCATTCTCCGCGATTTTCCCCAAAAGATCATCCGGAAAAACTTTGATAACACTGCAATTTCGCCTGTATTTTAGTCTTTCGTAATTAGAAGGAATCCTTATCGCTAAGTTGAGAAAATTTAATTAATAACAAACTGCGTTCCCTCCTTGCAAACGAATTAACTATTAAGGAATATTTTCTCCTTGGGAAGAAAAATGCTTTTCCAACGTAAAAGAGAGATTATCTATTAAGTTTCGGTTTACTAGCGGTATTTTTTAAACGAATTCGTCTCGAGTTCATTGTTATCGTGGCGGGACTCGGTACCTAGGGATTTTTTATTACTTCGATGTTGGCGAGATTCCTCGACTTTTTAAATGTGTTTTTCGTATTTATTAAATCTATATTCTCACTCGCAATTTAGGTTTGAACTTAAATTTCTCGAAAATTTAAAAATCAATTGTACGCGTGTAGTTTTTTGCATCAAAGTTTCGTCTGTTTGTTCGTTATAATTAAAGTGGAAGCTCATACGTGTAAAGTTGCGAAATAGTTTTTCAATAAACAGTTCGATAGTTTTAACAAAATTCGAACGAAACGGAGCGTAATTTTTCACTTCTATCCAAAACTTTCCTGCTTTCTATTACTAAAACAAGTTTTTCCACCTTTTCAATGCTTGTAAGGGTCGTTTCATCCTGATATATTCATATCGAAAGGTGATTTCGTTCAGTCGATACCTTTGAGGGTGAAAGAGTCGCCAAAGTTACCAACTGTTAGCATAAAATTTCCCAACTCACCACGGTGTTGGTGTAAACAATTAGAAGGCTAAATGTGTAAAGCTGTGAATAAATAGTAATTTCAAGAAAACCCTTAGTCTGAAAAATGAAATCGGGAAAGGAATGTTCGAATGTTATTTTAATTCAGCAGGACGTATTTATAGTTTGCAATTATCGGCGAAACGTCAATTCGGAGGCATTTGCAAACAATAAGCAGAGTCGACGCGGAAAGAAATGCGAGCGAAAAATAAAGTGTAACTTTGCGAGATGACAGCCGCGTAGATGTGTAATTCCTGTCTGGGAGTAAGAAGACATTCGCCGGTGTCGTAGCGCCTGGCATGTGGATGAACAATATTGCCAACGTAACAACCCCGGAAAATGGGAGCCGAGCACTATTTTATTTTTTCGCTTTATTTTTAATTTCATCGCCGCCCAGAGCTCCGGTAGTTTTTACACGTCTTTAAGCGCACGAGGTTCGGTGCTCGTTTTCAAGTCTTTTCTCCTTATTTATTTTTCCAAGGTGCGCTGCAGTTGACGGACAACAGACGAACGAACGCCGGCGCTGGAAGTTTTTTTAATTATTTAATTAGTAAATTAAGACTTAAGAGAGGTGCACTAATTCACCCCGGGCTACGAGTTCCTACTCCAAGAGAGAGAGAGAGTGGGGGGGGGGAGTGGGAGGGAATCAGTCTTTACGGCGGCGAGTTAAATAGCGGGGTGGAATAGCAGATGTAAAAGAGTATGTTGCGGACTTTAAAGCGGAACGAGTTTTTATGGCCGAAGGCCGCTCGAGCGAGTAATGAATAGTTCGCGGCAGCTGCAAAGAGGAAAGAAATTTGAGACCCGAGATTTTTCATTTTCCTCCTTTTTTCCTTTTAATGCTTTTCTTTAGCGCTCAGGATTAGGCTCATTCCCGTTTGCTCTTTTAATTTTGCAACCTTCTATAATATTTGGCTGGATGCGGTATTCAAATCTCGCGGATGAAATGACAAACCGCCTCGACGCGCGCGCAATATTAGCGATAAAAGTATTTATCACGAATGCGAGGAGCTCGTGAACCCGAGAAGAAGCTGCATTTGTATTTTTCGCGCGCCCCGATTCTGTTCGTTTATTTGTATAATTTATTTTTTATACCCAAGACGAGCCAAAATATGTGCCAAAGTTTTTAAAACTGCGTTCCCCCCCGGTATTGCGCATTTCGTCAAACTCTGCAATCGCAAAATGTTTATTTGCGCTTGCAGTGACGATACGATTTAACAATAACAGTTGCAGAGAAGAAATCGATGAGCGGGTGTTAGTGCAATGAGTTAATCCAATCTGCGATCACTAGTGTGGAAACGACATTAAAGTAAGATGCATATTATCGAATGCGAAGGGATTTTCAAATTGGATCACTGCGAGTAAATCGCTCGTTGCAAAATCAAAGAGCCGAAAACCCATTGGCGCGACAATTGGAATTGAAGCAAAACGCGCGTCCGAACAAAAAATTGGAAGCAATAATCTCGAGAGACGGTGGACTCCCCTCCCCTCCCCTTGTTAGCATTAGGCGCGAGTGTGGAGTTGCTGATGCGTCAATAGCGAATAGGCAGAAATCGCGCTGTGTATCGGCAAACAGTCGCATTATTAGCCCGTGCAACGTTTGCCGAAAACGTGGGGGAGGGGGGCGGTGGACCCCATCGGCAAATAGCGCGTGCGAGCGACGTATTCTGTAGTTGCACCGTGAATTGGCAATACAGCAAAACTCCTTACGCCCTCGTTAGCGTCTGACCAAACTCAACCTCTGACCACTACTCCGCGGATCTCGACGAATCTTCGCTTGGACTCTAGTCTCCTTTTCAATATCAACAACGCGAACAACGCAATCACCGGTGCACTGATTATCAATTTCAAGCCCAGCGTTGTTTTATGCTATCCCCGTCTTTTGTTTCTTATCGCTTATACGGATAATCAACACATAGAAATGAATTGTAATTTAGACTTTTTGTATAAACCAATATTGCGAGCAAAGTTGAGAAAGTGAACAACGACGTCATTATTTGCAAAATCGTCAACGTATTACTTGACAAGTTTCGAAAGTTATTTGTTTATAATTGTTTGAAATTTGTTTATATCGATGCGGCGCAAATATAATCAGTTAACGCGCTAAAGTATTGAAATGTTTATGTTGGAATTTCGAACAATTCCACATCTGCGCCCATCAGTTTTTGCAATCGAAGATTCGCGGAACAATCGAAAACGCGTGTAATTGTAAGACTCGTTTTAATGACATTCGCAGACCTTGTTATGTTGCTATCCGAATACTAAATATATGTGTGTATATTAATATTATCTAATGTGAATTTGCGATAAGCAATGTACCGAATTGTAAATAACGACGTGGGCTTGTTTGTAAATAAATTATAACGTAAAGTGAGTGCCGATCACTACTCGCGCATTAAAAGTTATCGAATGCATTTTAAATTTTCAGCAAAAAACTATTTAATTAATATACTAACTTTGAAAAGAGTAAGGAAAATTATAAGCAAACTACACAAAAGTCAGTGGAAGTTGAGGGAGTAGTGATAAGAAAAAGAGAAAAAGTCTGAATGGAGGAGACTATGACTATATCTGCAAAAAACAATTGTAACGATTTAGAATTAATTCAATATTATTAAATGAAACCATCTTTGTTTAAAATTATATACATAAAATTTTAGTAACTTGAAAAGTTTTCCATGTTGAACATTATGTGCAAATTCATAAAAATTAATATTATGTTGGGTACAAAAAGAAAATTCAAAATTATAACGTAGATATACTTTATTTGCATAATGATACGTGATTTTAAAATTTGAAAAAGAAACCTTAAATACTAAAAATTAAAGTTTACTAAATTTTCACGGTAGCTGTTTCGTTTATACGATTAAATATCATACGACAATTTCGAGTTACTTTAATTTTATTTTAATAGCGTAAGGGTAAGTAAATAACTAAGCGAGTGAAAAATCGAGTAGCGTTAAGCACAAAATTATATGTGAACGTTAAAACTGTTACCAAATGACATAATTAAGTAAAAATTGTTAGTTTATAAGTCAAAGAGGAGTAAACTATTTGTGCGAAATTTTAAAAGCCGAGTAAATATGTTAAAACTAATACGTTATAAAAATGTATAAGTGTAAATTGTAACATATTATAACAATTATTTTGTTCGATAAATTAATTAACTCTGTAATTTATATGTTAAGGGATTTGAAATACAAAAGCTTTTAAGATCTTTTAAAAATCATTATTTTTAATTAAAGCAAAATCGACGAAAAGGAGGACAAAATTTCAGGAAATGGAAAATCAGTTTCTAATGATGTTCGTTTTGTCTAAAGTTTATTATATTTGTTTCACCAACTATCGATACAAAAGTCAAAAGTATTTTAAAACTAACATATTTCCCCTACGTGATAGAGGAAATTATACGAGATTTTCAAAGTCGTAGTGTAAATAAATAAAAATATATAAGTAACATAAGAAGAACAACATAACATGAGCAAATACATAATTAATGATTTTATATAAGAAACATGTATAATCGAAGAATCTGATGAATGATAACAATGTGATTGCGTTTAAAAATTTGGTAAAAAATATGAAAAGTAAAATGTTAATGTAGAAAATTTGAGATATGTTTATACAATGTACTTACGATCTCGTTGAAGTAAATAGATAGATTTAATAGTTCGTATACATAAATATGAAGAAACATAACTATAATAAATAAATATTATATACGAAAATAAAAAATATTTTACATTCAAATTTTGTACACAATGTACAATAACAATAGTAAAGTATCTTCCAATTACCTAAGCAAACAGGTAACGAGTACACACATATATATATATACACATACATACATATATGTTACGATGCAAGTATAATGTTTATATGTAATGATTTATGTAAAATAAATATATAATCAAATCGAGTAAGATAGATAAATAGATGCAATATCGAGAATTTAAATCGCAGGCAATTACGAGTGCGAGCTCGAACTTATAATCGCAAATTATCGGGCCCACGGGAGGCGTTTAAATCCATCTAAAACCCATCGATGTCCGTGTTAATTTAAACCCCGGAGCTTCCGTACTAAATTCAATTCTCTATTTGTTTCCGCCTCGGTTTCGATTCTGTCCACTTCCTCGATGTAGGTGCTCAATTCATCTACCGAGTCGAACGTTCGCCCAACCAGGTGGACGCGCAGGGATGGGCGCAACGTCTCCATAATATTTTCCACCATGTCTAACTCCTGGTATTCCGGATACAGCTGCCGCATGGCGTCTCTCTTCGATTTGATGAATTGTTCCGCGGTTTCAGACTCTGGCTGTAACCGAAATAACTGGGTTCGCAGCCGTCGTCGACAGGCTCCCACGTTGAATTTCCTCTTGAAGGCGTTGGCGAATTCTTTGTAGGTTTTAGGTTTGCGGTACCCCTCAGACCAATAAGCTGCTTCTCCTCGCAACTGTTGTATTATCCCATGCATCTTCTGTAGGTCCGTTAAGGTCGGCGGCAGGTGGTAGCGCTCGCAGACCTCCAGGAATTCCTCTGGGTTTTCCCCGTAGTTGCCCTGGAAAACCGGTGCATACGTGATCCGTCCCTGGAAGATCATTGTAGGCAGAATTTCCGTTGGGCTTGTTGTCGGGGCCCTAACATTACTAGAGGTTGAGGGCGAGGAGTGCTCCGATTTATTACTCGCGCCTACTTTATCAAACGCGCTATTTTGTCCATCGATAACCTTGCAGCAGCTGCTGTATTTTTTCTTCAAGGCGTCGACGAAATCGTTGTAGGTTTCAGGTTTGCAGTGCACCTCAAACCAAACGGCTGCGTCTCCCCGTAACTGTTGCGTTATCACATGTATCTTCTGTGGGTCCGTTAAGGTCGACGGAAGGTAGCGCTCGCAAACCGCCAGGAATTCCTCCGGGTTATCCCCGTACTTTCCATGGAAAGTCGGTGCATATGCGTACCATTCTTGGAAGGTCATTGAACGCGGGTTTAACGTTGGGCTTGTTGTCGGGGCCCTAACATTACTAGAGGTTGAGGGCGAGGAGTGTTCCGATTTATTACTCGCGGCTACTTTATCAAACGCGCTATTTTCTCCACCAATAACCTTGCAGTACCTGTTGTATTTCTTCTTGAAGGCATCGACGAAGTCGTTGTAGGTTTCAGGTTTGCAGTACACCTCAAACCAAACGGCTGCGTCTCCTCGCAACTGTTGCGTTATCAACTGTATTTTTTGTAGTTCCGTTGTGGTCGGCGGCAGGTAGCGCTCGCAGACCGCCAGGAATTCTTCCGGTTTTTCCCCGTACTTACCGTGGAAAACCGGTGCACACGTGTTCCATTGCGTGATGGTCATTGAATTCGGATTTCCCGTTGGGCTTGTTGTCGGAGTCCCAACATTACTAGAGGTTGAGGGCGAGGAGTGTTCTGGTTTATTACTCGGAACTACTTTCTCAAACGCACTATTTTCCCCACCAATAACGTTGCAGTAGCTGCTGTATTTTTTCTTGAAGGCGTCAACGAAGTCGTTGTAGGTTTCAGGTTTGCAGTACACCTCAAACCAAACGGCTGCGTCTCCCCGTAACTGTTGCGTTATCACCTGTGTCTTGTGTAGGTCCGTTAAGGTCGGCGGCAGGTAGCGCTCGCAGACCGCCAAGAATTCCTCGGGGTTTTCCCCGTACTGGCCGTGGAAAACCGGTGCACACGTGTTCCATTGCGTGATGGTCATTGAATTCGGATTTCCCGTTGGAGATGTTGTCGGGGTCCTAATATTACTAGACTTTGAGGGCGAGGAGTGTTCCGATTTATTACTCGGGACTACTTTCTCAAACGCGCTATTTTCTCCACCAATCATCTTGTAGTAGCTGTTATACGTTTGCGTAGGTGTCCCGGGTACCACCACACTTGATTAGTTTGGCTACTGGAGACGCCACAACGGGACGGGTGAAAAGTCAATTCGACAGATTTATTTGCACGGATAACACGGATAACCTCTATATCATGTCGAAGAGCTACTGTTGGCTTTTCGATTTTCCGGGCGAACTTATATTTGCCTCGGAACACCGTTAGGGCCATCCCTTCCCTTCCCCAAATCCGTTCACCAAATCGGGGAGAATCTTAGATTTTAGATTTTTAGGTTTTTACGATAACTACTGACCGTTGAACGACCATTAATTGGCTTCCTTAAACGAACCCTTAACTGCATTCTAATATCTATTTTATTTGGGCTGGGGACCTATTATTGGTTTTCCGTCAATAGGTTCAATCGACTTTTCATTGCTTTCTTTTCTAAGAATGATACAAAATTTAAAAAAATATAAATCCTGATTGCGCTCGTGAATTTGTGCAGAAATTCTGAAGATAACAGATCTCGTAATTGATTAAGGAGGTAAGGCGTTTTAAAAACTTTTTGTCTTTGCTTTTATATTTTAACTTCTGCAAAGAGGGCGAGGGTCAGATCGATTAAAAATTTTTCAAAAATACGTAAAAAAATGTGTCGTTAAGTGAATTTTTTCAAACGCATTCAATGATAAATAACACAGAAATTATTGATATTAAGTAAATTAACGCATCTACATTTATTTTATTGCTTCAAAAATAGATCTTTACTAAGTAACATTGTACGTTTATTATAAATGTGATATCGAATTCAAATTTAGATTACAATATTAGGGAGCTAACACTGAAATAATTATTGAAATAGTTTTGTTGTCGACAAGACGAAGGTTTATAGTCGCGACATAACAACAGAAAAAGTTTTAAATAGTAAACGCTTGTGTTTACGAGTCCGCGAGCGTCGAAAGTTTTGGGAATCCAAGGGCGTCTTGGATGACGTCACGCGCTCCGCGAACAGCAAATGCTTATCTGTAATCAACAAAAGCGCTCGGTAAAAATTTCTAAATATCGAGCATATGTTTTTAAATACACCTCCGATTATAGTTACACCACCGAGACTCAATACTGACGTAGCCTTCTCTCTCTCTCTCTCTCTCCCTCTCTTATCAACTTCGTCGGTTGGGAAATTTAGCGTGTAAAAGGCCTTTTTCCGCTGTTGGGACGCGTAGGAGATTTTTAGACCGAGTTGAATAGTTTAAATAAAATATAATAATCATTGCGTTTTGGCGCCAATTGTTGCTGACCGTCATTCCGAGTTAGCAACAAAGGCGAATGACCGTCGTTACAGTTGACGCCCGACTTAACGACAAATAGTTGTCATCCGCTTCTCAGCGGCCAATAGGAAATAAAGAAAAAAGGGGCGGGAGGAGAAATGGCGCAAAAAAGCGCGAGCGACGGTTTTTTTACGTTACTTCTGTCTCGAGTGCTATTATTATTATTACCTTGGACGAACATATTATTATCGCTTATCTCAAAAATAAACAAATATTATTTTTAAAACTAAGAACGTCGAATATTTTACTTGATCACCTATTTAAATTTCTTCTTGTTACTTGACAATAACAAATATCATGAAATCGAAAAATTGTCCTTTCTAGACGAAAAGTTTAAATAAAATAGCGTATAACCTTAAAATTTATATCTATTTATTCTACTTTGAATGTATAGAGCGACTTGGATTCACATAGTTTTTTTTAAAAAACCGAAATAACCGTTTTCAGTTACGCACGTGTGTGTGTGTGTGTGTGTGTGAAAACGTGTGCTTTTAAAGTAACACGCAATTCGATTTCGGAAAGTAAAAAGTAAATGAAAATATGAAATTTATAAAGTTGTCAACTCGTTAAAAGAGAACTTATAATTTATATTCAAAGGCCCGAACTATAAATACTTTTTGCTCGTCACAATACAAGGAGCAAGTTTAACGCGTATTCCTATTTAGGAAGCCGAGCATCGGTGATGGCCTTGATATTATTCAACAGATGTCATCTCCTGGTTTTCTATATATTTATTAACAAGTTCTCGCAGTCGTATCTCTTATTCCTTACATTTCAGTATATTTTTCGTTCATTTATTTATTTCCGTTCACTACTGAAATTAAATAATTTCTCAAGGTGAATTTCGATTCTTCCTTTTCAACTCGGATGTAATTTCCTTCCTTTTACAATGGACGTATCGCTTACAATTCGCATTATCATCGACGAATCTAAGGAAAAACAACGACGAATTGTAAAAATGTAAAAATCGACGAGTCGAAAATATGTGAAAGAGAAAGTCCAAGTTTTCAAAGATTTCCACTGCAAAGAGTCTGCGAATGTCATTAAAACGAGTCTTACAATTACACGCGTTTTCGATTGTTCCGCGAATCTTCGATTGCAAAAACTGATGGGCGCAGATGTTCACGCAAACCATTGGGCAAAAGTCACGCGAATCTCAGCTAAACTCGTTTTCGTCGCATTTGTAAAAAAATAAACATTTCAATACTTTCGCGCGGTAACTGATTATATTTGCGCCACATCGATATAAACAAATTTCAAATAATTATAAACAAATAACTTTCGCAACTTGTCAAGTAATACGTTGACGATTTTGCAAATAATAATGTAGTCGAGTCTTTTTAATAAAACTAAATATCAACTAAATTCACATTAACTTATATAATTATTCCACGTAAGATTACCTGTTGATCATTATTCTGTTCCATGGACAAAACAACGATCGATTGAATTAGGTTCACACCGTAAGAGTAAAAAATATTATTTAAAAGCTATACTTTTTGGTTACAGCGGATTAAATTTCAAAGGATCTTTGATTTAAATTATTATAATTTTTCTACATTGAATGAATAATTATTTTCATCGACGGAACAATTCATAAGAATGATCGAAGTACAAACCGAGATTCTTTATTCTTTATTAAAATTTCTTGCCGTCATTCGCACGAGTTTTCAAGTCGCAAAAATTGTATTAAAATTAAAACTCCAATTAGTCCGGAAGGCCGTTTAAAATTGTAAAGGGATTAAAGCAAATATTTGAACATCGTTGCATGCGCAAGATCTCATGTAGAAACATTTTCATTTTTTTGGCCTGGATAGACAAATTTCGTACTACTTTCGCCGAGATCCGAACGTCGTGTTACGCGAATTATAAATGTTTTAATAATAATGACATAAATGTAGAAGCCGTTGCGAAAGGACGCATTTCGTATTCAATTACGGAACAACATAATGACTATAAATAAATTTGTCTGCGAGGTTTCTATTTTTGTTATTATCTCTTAAAATGTTAACGGCATCATAACCTCAAATAGTATACAATTAGCTTACCTAACGTATGCTATAAGAAAGTATTTATCTGCATTCTGAGGGTAACGAAATGCATCCGTATTAATGTATTGTGTATTAAAAAAAGTCTATTTGCAAAATCAATCTTAGTTCGTTTGAATCTGAGTTTTCGATCGCTGCTATTAACCTTAATACATATTCATTAGCTGTCCGCGAGTGGCTAAATGCATTTCTCTTATTAAAAACTTTTACCGTCAATCTACAAGCTATATTTCTCCGAAAGATAAATAGATAATAAATAGAAATAACTCGTTAGAAATGATTTATTAACGAAAAGGATGTCTATGCCTCTTTTCATTATTTTTCCACTCTTTTGTCGCTATATATAATCAAAATTTACCCTTTCATTAACAGTCGGATTTTGAGAAAACGCACGTATGAAAAAAGTGTAATTTGATACTTTGATGCAGACATTTAATGAAAATGTACAAGAATATGTCCATTTAACGGTATAAACGTATTAAATTAGTACACTTTTGTTTTATCATTCAGAGTATTTTAGTGCATTGCTCTTTTCCTAATATTAACGTCCGTGTAAAATAATATCGTTTAAGAAGAAAGATAATCTCGGAACATTGAAATTTTTCAATAACTTTTTCGATATTAAATATTTGGAACACAACGTATGTTCAAGTTATATTTAATATGTGTAATGCAGTTTTCATAAAATTGACTTGAAAATTAGTTTTCGCGCGTACATACGTACACGTTTAATTATTAGTAACAAATGGAGTTTAAATTAATTTTTCACTATCTTTCAACGTTATGAATTTTCGATTATATTTTTGCGAGTAAAATCAAAATTTTGAAATATTGAGGTAGAATCGAAAAATGATATGTACATATATGCTACAAACACCGATAATAATAACTATAAAAACATTATTCATTTTGCAACGCGCAATACTTAATCAACGTAAAAAGTAATGCCATAATTTTTAAGTTTCAAAAAGAAATTATAATCACTTAAGAAACATCATTCATCTGTGTAATTGTGCGCCCGGCTTTTTAATTTATCGCCAATATCTTCAAATATTTACGCAGCAGTTGACACCGAACGTAAATTTTTTAGTGAACTCCATCTAGCGGAGCTCGATTTTTAAGGCCCGAAACAGCGAATGGCGCGTTAAAGTAAAGTCTATTTGAATGCTCGCAAAGACAGCCATTCGCGAATTAAAAATAGGATAAGCGAGATTCGTTCGCTCTATTTGTGTTTTTGATCGAAGCGAGTCGCTCCTTTTTGGGGAGCGAGTCGCGAGGATGTTGCTGGAAAGATGAGCAAGCCTCAAGGAAAACTAGGCTGTTGAACGAAGGGAACCGGTTTCTCGGATTGACGAAAGCGAAGCCGAGCGATTATCGCGACTTTCATACGTAACGTTGAGGCATTGCGATGCGAATCTGGTAATTGCTCGGTCGAGGTTGGCGTCTTCCTTTTCTCCTTTAATTTACGAGACCTTCGTCATCGCTTTCGCAACGCCGACCCGATTCTGTATTGTTTCTGCTCCTCTGTTCTCGCATATTCAGTTATTAAATGGTTCGGATCCCTCAATGAACACGAAAGCGATCGATGTGGTTGTAACAGCGAACGGGAAAAATCCGTCGAAAATCATTCGCAAAAGTTGCGTGTTTTTTGATCGACGATCGGTAACGGTCCGCCGATAAAACCAGCGTCCTAACTTTATGTGCGATTTAACCGCGATTGTTAGATTAAGCAAAACTATTAACTATTTGTTTGAGTAAGTAAATAACTTCAGAAAAACGTCTGTTGGCACAGAGGTATTATTAAATCCAGAGCTAAATCGACGGATAAGTAAAATTTATGTCCTTTTAAACGACGGCATAAAATCACAATGAGTATAGAGTGGCATAAAAGATATTTTACTTTCAGAATGTAAGAATTCGAAATTAGTTAATGCACTATTATTCCGCTTATAAAGAAAGACATTCGCGTAATAAAGTTTTTTATTATCTTATAAATTTCGGCAAATTACAAGCTTCTCGAAATTTCATAATAATGATAATAATAATAGTGCCGGCCGACTTTATTGCTATAAATTCTTCGATCGATGAAGAATGTGCAGTTGCAGTTATTTAGAGGAAAAAATTGTTTCTGCCCATCCCCTCTGTTATTATTCAGTCGAAAAATGGATAAAGTCAAACAAATGACCGGTAATAACGTAAAGTCGTCGTCTTTCATTTTACACGATATTGCATTAAGCAATTGGAGGAGAAGTTTGAATCGCTTGATATTTTATGATTCGCATTAGCCTTTATCCAATTTTGAAAGATTTTTCCCCGCCAATTGAATACACGAAGTTTTAAAAAGTTATAAGAGCAAAGAGTAATTATTTCTCACGTCAAATTCAACGCTCTGTCGGTAAATTGTTTACGAGTCTTGTCACAAGGTGATCGTTTTTCTTTTTTGTTTCTTTGTTAAAAAAAGGAGCATCCATCTTAAAATACGAGGAGTTTTTAAACCGATGCAGAAAGAAAGTCCGAACAAAGAACGCGGGAAAGGGAGAAATACGGCGTCGTTGCATTTTCTTGTCTGCCCGAGGATGTGTTTTCCCTCCTGGAGGAGATTCAGCTGGAACATGTATTTTTTAGAACCCAGTCGCCTGAATTTTTTATGCCCTTCCTGCTGCGACGCGGTTTTTGCTTGTTACGCGTGTGCGTCCCTGTTCGCGCACATAAATTCGTGATTGACTGGCGCCTACCTGCTGGACGATGGAATTCCCGCGGAACGCCCCGGAAAATAGCCGTGGAAAATCATTACTTCGATCGCTTGTTACGCGCCGTATTGGCGTTTTCCTTCGTTTCCTGCATTTTACAATGGTTATTAACTTTTCGTGGCCAATGCGCAACTTTTCATTTGTGCATGTAATTATTTACGCACCGAATGCCGTTTTTCTTTCCTCTTCTAGTCTTTGCGTTCTATGCAGTTGGGGAGCAAAACTTTCAGATTTTTCAGGTCGCGCATCAATTGCAATCTTAAAAATAATGCCTGCGCCGGGGGATCGGCCGAAAATTTATGTAAACTTTTTTATAAATTATTTCGCTCGAAAGTTAAATTATCTTTTCGTTTAAAATCAGCGATATATTGTACTTATACGGTAAATACTAGCGCCGCGATTGATTCCGCGACTTTCTCAAAACTAACTGAGAATAATTGACTGCTCGTCGAGTCTTTATCTTCGATTGCAAGATTCGATCGTCAAATGAAAATAATTGCGATTTAATCGATATTTATCATTTCGTATTTAATTATATTGGCTCGACTTTTTCGAGAAAGACAATTTTCGCTTGCAAACTGTACAACCATCGCCGTAAAATTTGCAAATTGAAATGTCCAGCGCGAATAAAACATCGTTTTTTGAAAAAACTGAGTTTTGTAATATCAGCTCGAACCAAAATTGGGAATCTTTGCGAGTTGATAAGCGCCTCGATAAAGGACTCCTTTAATTTTTTATTTAAAGAAAAGAGCGACCACAGATTCACACTTTTCGGAATTTTCTAATTGCATTCGAATTTTTTATCGTAGACGCGCAGCCGTAGCCTGAAAGGAATGCAGTTGTCGGTGCAACTTGGCCCAGTTATCAAGCAAATTCCAAGAAAATTTCGGAAGCGCCTACTTTTATCGCGACATTCAACCGAAGCTGACGGCGTGCGAACGAACAATTTCAAGTGTCTGCACGTGTGCGACGGCTGATAGGAAAGGTGTCACACACGCAGCCGTAAAAAATCTAATATATAACGCAACAATCAGTGGCACATAACCTAAAAGTAATATAATCTTTTCGTGGAAACGGAACACTCGTTCGAGTTCCTCGTGGCTATAATAAAAGCGCGCCATTACGTAGAGACGACCGAGGCCTTTCGTAACGCCGCTACTGAATTCTGCTGGCGTGCCGTTGCTATTGTTTGTCCTGGAGTGAGAGTGAGACGAGACGAGGCACTTAATACGGCGTGATTTATGAGGCGCGGAATATCCTCCTCTCCCCCGGCCCCCCTACCAAGCACTCGTTCGTTGATCGCGTGTCCAAACACCAACCGAATTCGAGCTCCAAAAATTTCGGCTCAATTGTTTCTCTTAACTTAGTCGATGCGTTTGCGACTCAAACTTAACCTCCCCGCACACTATATGTTTTTTTATAACGATATACTTATTATATGTATTGGGTCCTCGACACACACGAAATGGCTAATCAACGGCCGAATTGCACGGTTGAGGTTATTTCGATTTGCGCCTGTCACGGTTAAAATTGTTAATTTAATCACGAGTAATAGAAGCGCAATATTGATTTTTTTATTAATAAAAACGGAAACGGGCACTTCGATATTGCAAACGGCACAAGAAAATCCACATTTAAAACTGGCAAACGTTCATTTGCAACGTATTTACTCTTGCGAAGCTCGTGAAATCGCTAAATTATTTTTAATCGCAGGCCATTACCGCCATAATTAATCCTTTTTGACGGACTACGAGATAAATATTTCCGTAATAATTTTGCTATTATTTTGATTAATTGATTATCCGATGCTTCGAGGCCGGAGATTTCTAACGCGCGAATTTTCGATTTCTAATTCGAAGGTCGGATGCTCTTGCGATAAAAAAACTTTCAAATTTTAAATTAAAATTTGGCGCGTAGGACGTGGCAGGCGATTTTCAATCGCCACGACAATAAAAACACATTCGAGTATTCGCGCACAGCCGAACAATTGTTTTGTCAATATTCACAACCTGGAAATTTGCGCGTTCTGATTCTATTTATAACAAACACAAATGCGAACGTGACTGTTAATTTTAATTTATATGCTTATTCGTTAGAGCATAATTACCGAATCTTAATAGAATTGTTTAGTTGCACAATATTTATTTCTCTCTGCAACTCCGCTTATAATCTAATATCGAGAAATCCCTGAATTTCAAATATTAGCAATAATTAGCTGCCGGTACTATTAATTTAAACGCGAATAAATTATTTATTTCGATTATTTTTTAATTTAAAAGTCGATAAATAAGGAGCGCAATATTAAAACGAACTGCAATAATTACGCGAGTAATATTTTATTATGTTTTTGCATAAATTCAAATTTTTCAAGGAGGCAAAAAGTATGCACATCATTTTTAATTTAAGGAATCAAATTATATTGAGAAAAAATATCGCGTTATGCACCGACAAAATGTCCTTACTTTTTCCCCTCAAAGTTATAAATTAATATATTTATGCGAAGTATTTCTTCTTCTTGGCGGGTCTCGCAAAAATGCAAAGCCTTTAAAATAAGTTGGTATTGTTTATTTACATAAACAGCGGCTATAAAGTAATTACGCGTATTTTTATCGCGTCGTCATCGGCGTCGTAAGCGCCACTAGTAGTAACGAATACTTTGAAAATGCTTGCATTAAAGTTATTTCACTTTAGACAAGATGGCGATTTTTTAAAAGCTGCGTGAATAATGTCTTCAGTGATATATTCGATATTTCCTATACGAGTTTTAATTTATGTTACCGCGACAAGTAACTTTTGTCGTTTATGTTGTTCAGTTTTGTCATTCGGGTTGTATGATAATAAACACGTGTAAAATACAATTTATAACCTAACAAAACCGGAAGGAAAAAAATTCTCCGCATTGCAAATACAAAGTAATCAATATGTAAAAGCGATACACATTTATTTAATCAAAAGTTGGCAGCGTAAGATGTGGATGGAGTTTTTAACAGTAAACTATTATCCTATTAAAACGTACAAACGAGATATCGTATTTAATAGAAAATTTGAAACCAGTATTATACAAGTGCCACCTAATCCAGTTCTGGCAAAGTGAAGTAAATGTCAAATGTTAAAGATTAATCGCTGGACGAGAAACGTAACTTATAATAACAATTCGTATCCTTAATGCCCGAGCGGCGATTTTTAAACGTGCAATAATTTTGTCATTTTTGCCGCTTCATAGAGCAAGACAAGCTCGCGAAGAATTTGCCGTGTCCTCGCGAGAACACTCGTTATTAGCGTGTGTGTGTGTGTGTGTCGCGTGCGAAGCCGATCAGTTCCGAGTGGAAGCGGCCGTCAAAAGTTGGGTACCGAAGTGTCGAACCTACGAGCGTTTACTCGCTCGATGGCCCGATGCAGTTTCATCGCCATTTTTATTCGCCTCTTCAATCCCGTCGCCGTCGTTGCTCAACCGCCGCCGGCGCGCATAGTCCTAATGTATTATTTGCGTGCTAACGATCGTATCTCTGTGTGCGGCGCAACAATAGCGATGTGCCGCCGCGATCCAGGAGAGCGAGAAGTCCATCGGGTTGGGCGTTGTTGCGTTCAGCGACGCGGCGATTTGTACTACTCTAGGAACGAGGCCTCCTGGGGCGTCGCGAATCAGCTGTGAAAATAACCCAGCGCCGGCTCGGATCGACTTACAGCGATTTAGCCGGAGCATCGGGCATATAAATTTCTCTCCATACGCGCGGGGAACCTTTCGAAACACGTACCTGCCGCCGGCCGCCTGTCCATTAAAGTGCTTGCGCTCGCGCGACTCCAGACAATTGCGTGAAATCGCGTTTCGCCGGAGGATCGCGAGGAGAGACGAGCTTTCGACGAGATTTCCCCCCCCCCATTTGTGTCCGACACGTTTGTTAATTTGTTCGCGTTTTTTGCCTCCGATTTCAACAGAAGACAAGTGGTTTTGGACTCGCAGGCTCCTTAACACTCGTCAAAATTTAAGGAGAGAAATAGAGAAATTGACGTCGATCCCGCGCTTGTAAATTTTCGCTGGATCAAATTGGCCGTTCGTTGATTGTCGTAGCGCCGATTGGTGGGAGTCTCGGCTAATTTTCCCGGGCTTGGAAAATTTTTGCGAAATAAATGATAAATGCACGTAGACGTTGAATTATATCAATAATAATCAATACCGTTGGTTGTTGAACGATTAATCGGTAAGCTAATTAAAATAATTGGCAAACTAAAGCGTCTAATTGAACGATTATTTGCTTTAAATGATATGCCGATAAGTGGTGTCTCCAAAGATTAGCTTGACTTGACAACACGCGCGCACACGCGAGCCTCTCTAGTGTTCGAGGAAATCGGCATCGATCTCTCGAAAGTAAACTCTCGCGGTGAAAAACACCTCGTAAATAAACGTGTGACCAGCGGTGGCCAGGACCGTCACAATTGCAGTCAAACTAAAGAAATTATCGCGTAAAGCAAAAGCAAAAGCGTCTTGACGATTGCGATTACAAGAGGAGGGAAAATCGTGAAAAAGACAATCGCAAGGACTTCTGCCCTTGAGCAGCGACGAGGATTGACTAATCCCGAGTTGAAAAGCGAGGAAAAACGTGAGAAAAGAAACCTTTCGCAAGGTTTCGTGGGGGATTATTTGGGAAAAGCGAACTGCTCGCGGAGGCTTAAGCGTCGTATTCCCGCGGGACGTCGGTTGTTTATTGTTGCGAGAGGATTCGTCGGCTCACGACGGCGGCGTCCGTAATTAATTTTGCCAGTGCGAGAGAAACTTGGAAGAGTGGAAAGTTGGGCGTAAATTAAGGTTGGGCGCAAAAATGGCTGATTTTGAGGAGCCGCTGTTAAACTGTATTGTCTTCTTCCTCCTCGCCCACTTTCTCGCTCTTGTCTCGACGCGACGCGTAGGTTTCGTCAAATTTTTCGCGCCGTGAGTTAAACGGCCGTTTTTTGCGTCCAGCCGAGACAACAAACGCATGCTCATTGCGCGCGAGTGGCTGCGGAAAAAATCGGCTCGCAAAAAATGTTGTTAACCTTTTTAAGTTTAACGGAGTACTCGGATAATTATATACGTCGCCGTAATTTCGCGATAAAAATTCAAATTCGCCAGTAATTGGCGAGTCGAGTAAAAACGTCTCACGGTCGCGTTTTGATACGCAGTTCTCGAGCAACAACATCCTTAATAAATAACCTTTTGCAAATACTCCGCAGATTATAGTTGGTTTATTTATTTCCTCTATTAATGCAACGGCATTTTTTCAAGCGCCTCGCGCAAAACCTTAATGCTCGAGCGTAGCCGCGTAACTTTTTAGGCGTCCCTGTGTCATAACTTAATTATTAGGAAGTCGAGTGCCAAGCATTTCAATTATCACGTTTAACACTGAAATTTATAGAGATCAAGAATGAAAAGGGGGAGCCAGCAGTTGTTTATTTGCAGTTGCTCTCAATCGAGATCTATTTGCGTCTAAATTCGTTTTGACAGGTTTTTTCTATCATTTATAGTGCAGCGGTTCGTTGAGAGTCGGTGCAGTTGTTGCTAATTTCCGCGGGAAAAAGTATATCTGCTTTCGTAAGAATTCCCCGATAATGCACACTTACATTATATAATCGTAAACTTAATATATATTTAGTTAATCCAGTAAACTGCGTGTAATTTAATGTTACATTGTGCTGGACGGCTTGCAAAACCTCCTGCTATTTTTTAAACTTAATTCATTAAGAAGGTGTCCGGCAAAACTTTCGAGCTTCGATAAAATTCCTGAAAAAGCTGGTCAAACTTTCAATTTCAGTTGCGACTCGTGCTCATCGTCTTCGATTAAACGTTGAAAATTGCAAAACGAAAGAGTGAACTATTTTTCGCTTTTAGCAGACGTCCTTGGAATTAATCCGATTCTTACGATCGAACAAATGTTTGTAGATTATATATATATCCGGCACACGCGGTTGGCGATTTACGAGATTTTCCGAATCTTAAAAATGAAAATCGAGGTAAACTCATTGCTGCGACTTGCATTTTACGCGTCTTGCCGATGAATCGCGAATACCAATGACGCCATCAACTTCGGACTCAAAATCCTGTACGACGCGCCAAACCGATAAATTGTGCTTCCTGAATTTAATTTAATTACGAGTTGCAATCGAGCTGCGTTTCACTCAACTCCATATTTGCTCGTTTTCTTCTTTACTCCTGATGCAAAAAACGCACGCTGTCGCTTTCTCGTGCCGATCGTCTCGAGGCGCGTCGACTCGAAAACGTCGAAACGCCTGTTTAAAACTAGCGGGAGTGTAAAATGAATTTTAAAATCTGAGCTCGAGAGAGCAGACAAAGGGGGAAACAGGCGCGGAAAAGCCACGAATATCCAAGTCGCGCCTCCCCTCCTCGGATTTTCTCCGAGCCGATATCTGCAGCCGCGATCGCGACCCGGGGAGTTTGCGCCTCTTTGCGGCCGATTTCGTCTCTCCTATCTTGTAAAGCTCCGAATTCCATCCGCTAATGCTTTCGCGACACTCGGCCGAATCCGCATCGGCTGCATAAATAAGGAGCCGCCGAGGCGTAAAACTCGTGTAAAACGTATTCTAAGTCTGCCATCTGCATTCATCGCGCGGAACAAGCACTCGATGCGACGTTTTTTATCTTCGGCACCGGGAGGGAGAATTTCAGTAATTTTCCGTAGCGATTCTTAACCCGTTGCGCAGGCGCGTAACGAAAAAGCTCGTTATATTTCCTGCTCGAATATCCCGCGCAACGAGAGACGCGAGCGAGTAATCGCGGTTCCACTCGAAGGCATTTTTTAAATAATGCGCATACGTTGCTTTTTAAAAAAGAAATTTTCCCTCGTTCGAATTCTCGAGGGGAGATGCTATCGGTTTTCGCGGATAATAACAACGACTGACAAGCTTCTGCCGGTGCGTTTCGCAATTTGAAAAATGCACATGCGAGACTCGGCCCGTGGAAAGTTGGGACAAAGGTATTTTTAAAATCGGTCTCTGCGACCGTCAACCAAGATACGCGCGTTGTAGCGAAAGCGAGTTGCCCGCGTAATGATTAACGATTTTTCGAGGCGAAAATCAATTGTAAAAGTTTCGCGCGGCACGACTTTTGGTAAGAAGCGATCGTCGAGCGCCAAGCGAGAAAAGCAAAAGCTGCCGTCGTGATTTTTCGTCGATCCAACGAAAGCAGTTTGTCGGCGCGTCACGCAACGGGGGAAGATGGAGCCTCGCGGCTTCGAATAAACAAGGAGGGCGTGTTGCCGTCGACGGAAGCAGCAGTTGTCGAGGACTCGGTATCAAATGTAACCTGTTGCGCTCTCTTGTGATTTCGCCCACTCCCCTCTCGTTGCGGATTTACCTAAACGCTTTCCTGCCGGCGACAGCCGTTGTCTCCTTCGCTAATTAATTGCGCCGTGCGGAAGACCGAGAGAGAAGCCGCGATCGACTCCCGCCCTCTACTTTCGCCCGCTGGAAACGAAAATTTAAGGAAACGGGAGACAAGACTTGTTTCGTCGTTGTTGTGTGTGTGTGGCTGAATTTAACGAAACAGAAATTGCGAACGAGCGGCGAAAACGTGTGTGGATTGAAACGAAACAAAGAAATAAAATTGATTTGAAACTGACGGTCGCCGGGAAAAAGATTCCTCTTGTCGAAGTTGTAATCGACGGTCATTCTCGGATTCTTGGCCAAATTCAAGACGCACACATCGCTAGCGTTTCTTAGAGCTATATTCTGGTAAAAAAAATTAAAAAATCGATATCTCTTCAAAGTCGTCGGTTACATAGTTCCACGAACAAAATTTATCGAAGGAGTACGTAATAAATGGAAATTTAGCGGGAACCTCAAAATCGAACCTTATTTTAGCGAGCGTCACACCGAAGAGCTGCAGTCAGTTCTGCAGATGCGAATTTCCTTTATTTATCGACTTTATTCTACAATCGCTTGTTTATTTGACGAATGTATCGATACTCGGCTGTTTAGAATGCTTAAAATCCTCTACAGTCTAGGAAGATGTTAATCTCTACGGCTAATTAACGAATTATAGTTAATATAATGCAAATTTAAAGGCAGGTCAGTTCACCTCGAGGTTAAAAAATTAGTCAGATTAATGCAAAATCACTTATACTCGTTTAAAAAATAATCTCCATCCTCCTTAAAAGAATGTTCTTTGAAAGAGTCTACGATAGTTACAAAAGTTGCGTAAATTTTTACTTTATCTCAATTTGCGTCCGATTAAGGTAACCGAAGTCCTACTTTTTCCATATTCAAAAGCTTTTAAGCCAAAAATAGCCCGAGTGTTTAACGTGGCACTTTAATTATAATGTACAAGTGAGACTCGTAAGAAAGTGCGGGGGCGCGTTAATTCACACGAGCATGGAAATTCACAGGTTGGATTCTCAGTCGAATGAAAAGCCGCGTTTCCGATTTTCCGCTAAATCCGCTAAAACTACACGCGACAACGGCATTCGCGAGCGAACGTGAAAAAACATTTCGTTCGCCGCCTGAAAACGGGAATTCCCCGAAGGAATCTCATCAATGCGAAATTATCCTGCACGAAGTCTTAAACGTAATCTTTATCGTTACTTAAAGTAATCAAGAGTTTAACGTCACGTCCATTGCGAACTCGGAAAAGTGAAGAAACCTTCCTCTGATTAAAGTTTGAATTTCTTCTATTATTACCATTTACTAATTACTCCTGCCCCGGCGCATTAATACGTCATCCGTTTTATCGCGATCGTATTTTATAATTTTTGTTATGTTATTAATAAGTGTAATGGTTCGGAGCAAAAAAAATGAACAAGCGCATAGAAAATTGCAAGCGTGGCTGTGATTGAGGAAGTTACGCAATGCTTTGAATTTATAGAAGAAGCAAAATTAGCGGTAATTATGCAAGATTAAGCAGCAGTTCATCAAAACTTAAAGGAACACACCCAGCGATATTTTACTCGTTGCTTATGTTTATAAGCGAAACTTTGATATTATTTAACTCGAAGCATTTAGTTGCGCACGCGGACAGAATTTCGCGTTTTAAAAAAATATTCTCCACGTATTGGAAGTAAACTTTGTTGTAATGTCCGCTTTTAATGTTGGCAGCCTCGTAATTTTGAGCATTAGCCGCTTTGCCGAGGCTCGTGTTGCAATTAATGCAGTTGCCGAACCAGACGCAGTTTTTCCAATAATTTTTAAATGCTCTAATCGTAAATTGACGTCTATTGTATTTTTTATCGAATGCTCATTGTTCTGCTTTTGTGACCTGCATTGCGACTACTTTTATGAAACGAACCTTTGGCAGTGACCCTTGGCATTTACGGAATTTAGGGTCGTTGGGTTCTCCGTTGAGTGGTCTAATGAAAAATGCAACTTTTCAGACCGCGATTGCCGGCTCTTAGGTTTACATCCTTCCCCTCCGGCAAGACTCAGTGCAGTTTAAGTTTAAACATTGACAGATTGTTTTGTTTTAGATTGTCCATACTTTTTGCGGTTGCAGTAAATGATCTTGAAAACCGCACAATTGGTATTAGCTAATTTGATATTCTTGATGATATTGTAAAACGCGTAATCGAAAACTGTTTATATCCGTGTACGCGGATGCAATTAAAAAAGTTTACTATCTTCATTTTGCAGTTAATTTAAAGTTAAAGGTCCCGTTTATTAGATTAGCCAATTGATTTTTATCAGTAATTAAACCTTTCTTACGTTGCCAATAACGGCGGATTTAGTTAATCAGTATTTGAAAAGATTCGAATAATTTTTGCCGGTAAACTCTTCGTTTTAATAGTCACGCATTTGTCCGTGGGAAATAAATTGAATCAAAATCAAACTCAACTCCACCGTCCGCAAATGTAACGTAAGACAATAATTTTTCACGTACATTGCAAAAATAAGTTGGAGCCGATACCAATGAATTTCGTACACAGCAACTTCAGGCCTTCTGATTTTGAAAATTCATTCGTTCGTAGGCGCATCCGAGTATTTTTAGTCCTCGTTTTGTCGATTTCGAGCCAAAACGAAAAGTAAGATTCTTCGGTGTTCAACGGAAAGTTTGGGTTCAGCTGCTCCTTCTTGGCTGAATCTTCGAGCAACGTTTCCGCGACAATCACAGCCGTTAATTCGATGTATGGGTATCTAATCGCGCGATAAAAGTGCAGGTGAAAGTATCTGGAATTCTTTCGAGAGGTTATTTATGCCGGTGAAAAACTTTCGTTGCAAGCATCGATAAGAATTTAGATTTATATGGGATAAAATTTTAATTATTTAACTAATTTCGCAGGCTTAAAAAGTTATGGTAATTGTTGGATCTGCGAGGCAAGGAAAATCGTAGATTCAGAGATTTGTGTGTTGGAACGAATACATTGTGCACGTAAGTATTATATTGGCTTTTTCGAATACTAAATTTGTTTCCGAGGCTCCCGGTGTTGTATTCATAGCGTAAAAGTCGTTATCTCTGCGATTATAAAATACACAGGGACTTTCTAATAAAGTGTTCGATAATATCGGGTTGATGGAAATTTTATTCTCTCCGACTGCGTTACTTTTAAATGAAAGGCTTTGTTTAAACAAGATGTTACGGATCAAAAATTAGCCGCGTGTATTTTGCAATTCGCAAGCAAACGCGTAATTCGATAAGTAAAAATTACACACATCGAAACTTAAAAGCCCATGTGCGCGTTGAATGAAATTCCTATTTTTAACGACACACTACGTTAACACTTTTTCGTTTTAAATTGACTTTTTACCAGGTGAGACGTTATCGATTTTTTTCTAGTATTAAAAAATTCGATTCCGATTGTCATCTAATTATCATCGCAAAGCAATTGTCATTCCTCCTGCTCGAGTTAATGATAATCATGAAAAACCGGCGCACAGTATCGAAATCAAATTTTTGCACTTTTATTTTTGAAAAAACTAAAATTCACGTTTTAGTCTTGCACCGAAATATAGAGCAAAAATAAGTTTCCGCGTTACATTGAGTTAAGTTACGTTTAAGTTCTGCTGGTCATTGGCGAATCGGTAAAAGTACGTTTAATATTTTTTCGTCCTTTCTCTCTTCACGCGCAATTATTCATTAAATTCAATTCAAGTGTAGCGACTTTTCATTGCGACGGGTGAAAATAGTTGATTTGTTTATGCCTAGATTTTGCCGACTTGGATTCGTACGAGATTGTCCGAGTAGATCTCACGAGTCGCGATTACTTTCGCGCCGATTGCATCTTTGACCGGTAGCCACGATTTTGCATAAAGTAATGCGTGAAAAATTTACGTTTCACAGTTGTTGTTTGCACGTATAGCTTAACTTAAAGTCGGTGGTGTATTTTAAAGTTCCGCTCCGCTCGACGAGATTCATTTTTCTCCTTCGACTCGCGAAGATACTCGCACAATTATAAATCTTTCTCTTGCAAGAGAAATGGTTATCGGAATACATTAGCATGTAATAAATAATTAGAAGACCCATACGTTGCTCGCATCGATAAAAGTGCAGGCAGACATAACGAAATTTCGATTCCAGCAAACGCTCCTTATTTTTCTCACAATGAACACTGGGAGCAGTGACTATCAACCTGTGAGAATATCAAGTACAATTAAGAATGCAAATGGCGTTGCGCAAGCCGTGATTGCGAAACGCCGAATCGGCCAAGGCGATCGTCGATACACGGGCTGGAAATAAAAGTATCGCCAGAGCAAAGTGGAGACGCGCGAACCGAAGCCGATGGGCAATTCAAAGAGCATTTTGAGGAATGCAAATGGCAGGTTAAACGTCCATCCAGTGGATATTGGCCGTAAAGTTTTTGCTTTGCGGATAAGCATCGAAGTGACTCAACGACCGAGATAATAATTCGAATGTGGTTCCGGTGTGGCGGCCGGATGTTATTATTTGATTGAAAACTTTAGCCTCTAGGAGGAGGTTCGCCCGAGGAAGAATTAGAACGAGCTGAATTTATTCATGAGACATTCGCGGAGGGCATAAAGCAAAACGCGTCGTGCCCAAACGATCTCGTGCTCGGGCCGGCGAACAGGGAGAGAGACGCGTGCGTTTATGTGCCGCGTCTGTTGACTCGTTGCCAGCGACATTGACCCGCTTGCCAAAAGGAAGGATCCGCGTCGTTCCCCCTTCCTCCGGTAACCGCTGCTGGATGTAGATGTGGATGTAGATGGCTTATCGCTCCTCGGCGGCGCCGCGCCGCGGCAAACCCGAGTGGAGAAAAATGTGGGAGGTCGCGCTTTTTATTCCTTTCGCCCCACTGCTTTTATCTCCCAGTCCTTTTTGATGGGCCTGCCGCTTTGTTGGCAGACCTTTTTTGAGAATCGAGTCGACTCGTAACTCGTCAAGAGTCTCCGATCCCCGGACTTTGAATGCAGTTTGTAATAAAAGTTGGCTAAGTAAATGACGCGCAATGTTTGCCGTCTAATAAGACACTGATTTACGCGCACTTTTTTTTACTCGAGCCATTTTTATGCGCTTCCGGGTGCCTGTTTGCGCTTTACATCGCATTATCGGCAAAAAATGTTGCTCTCGAAATCGTTCCCGAATTTTTCCAACGCGTTCCGACTGCGGAAAGCGCGAGATTTACAAGTTTTCCGGCGGCTTGTAAAAACGACCCTTGACGTTAATAATTAGAGCGCCACTTTATCTTGGCGATAAATCTTGCGCGATATTTGGAGTCATCCTTAACATCGTGTATTATTAGCTTTTGACAATTGCATTATTCTCCACTGGATGTTTTATATTTAAGATTTTCGGATCTAGCCTCTTTGTCAAAAGTTATTGCACACTGATGAATTACGCGCAAACACTTTACAATTGAGTTACTCGATTTAATCGAGGTTTTAATTGTGCAATTGTTTGTTTTCAGGTATGTTAGCTCGAAGAAACTAATAGCGCTTTCTCGATCTGTAAGTAATGACTTTTGCACTCGTATCGATAAGTTTATAACTTAAAGCTAGCGTTTTTACCCTGCGATTTTCATTTAGTTGTTTTTCGTTAAAATGTTATAATACGTGACCGAAATAAGGGAAATTGCGGTCCGATTGCAGAACTTTTAAAGACAGCGTTTAAATTTTATCTCGTATTTTAGCGCGGGTAAATTTATTTAAATTTTCCATGGAATTGCGAGAAGTAACGACCATTCAATTTATTGCATTCGATATGATAAGCCAACGGCAATAATATCACATTCGCTTTTATAGTCGAATAATACTAATGACTAAGATACAAGATTGCAGTCGAAGATTGCAGTGTTGCGAGTGCTTAGGCGCGTTATGCCAAACGCTTTGCACTTACTAAAGTAAATAATAAAATTTAAGTGGAAGAGAGAGAGAGAGAGAGACGCGAAATAAAAAGGCGCAAAAGTGGATGTTTGCCAGCATCGAAGCGAGAAGTAATATAATAAGTTAGAGAGCGCGGCCGATGTTTCTACGACAATCAAACACTCGACCGGTAAAGATATCTTTCATTATTTGCAGAGAAATCGCGGAGGGTGGAATATTTTTTGGCTGCTGCCCATTCAAAGTAGACGCATTATCCGATTCTCTATTTTATTTCTTCGCTTCTTGGATCCGCGCCACGTCTCCCGCGTCCTTTTCCCAAAATAAAGCCATCAAATCAGGCTATTGTGTTATTTTCGGCGTGTCGTCTGCTAAAATATTATAGGAATTTGAATGCTAATTTTATAGTCCGTGACAATAGATATCATCCAGTAACGTGAAACGCGGCAATAAGATTTTGTAACGCTTCCGCAACCCATAACCAAACATAACCTTACATTCTACCAATTTCTTCAATGCCGAAGCAAACGGCCCCTAACGTCGCATTTAATGCGCCGCAAATGTACCGAGGCGCCGTTAACGCGAAGTACAAAATGTCGGACCGATTTATTTGTTTCAATCCAATGACAAACTGCGTTGCTGCGAGCGACTCCGATCGAACGATAACCAACTTGCCCGAAATAAGTCTTACAAATCGGAAGGACGAGTCGAGGGAGAGGGGGAGGCTGGAAAAGTTCCATACGTCTTTGTCGTTTGACAGCGAGACGAGTAATGCGGCCCGTCAAGTCTCGAAAGGAGACGGTACCAGCGACGCGACCGGATAATATCAGAAAGCACGGAGCCGAAAAATTCATCGCCGCGTGAGTTCAATTGCGAAAGCCGAACATTGCGCGTAATAAATGTGACAAATGGTGCCTAATTACAGGAAAGGTCGCGCTCTGTGTCATTACGTGGCATCGACGTAATTTCCGAAACGAGGACAGTCTCGAATTGCACCGCGATATTCGCCAAGAGCAGTTGTGCGAGTAAAGTTGAATTTTTACTTCGGGCCGTAAATCAGGAGCCCGCAAGGCGAAAATTTCCTCACCCCGTGCCCGCGGCTTTCTTTTAGAAAATCCTCTTAAATATCAACAATCGGTGCGAGTCGTCCGATCTATCGCTCGATTGCACTTCTCGCCGCGAGTGACGCAATCGTGCAATTTGATTTATCCAAATGCATCATTTCGGGAGATCAGCGGACAAATTGCCCGTAAAGAGCGAAAAAACGCATTCCGATTGCATTTCATTATCCGCGTGTCGGACAGTTTTAACGCATTTACGTTACAATTGCATCTTTACGCATTAAATTCATTTGCGAATTACTGTTAGTTGACTTTGCTGGTGGTTTATTTGTCTCTAAACTGCGATGCACCCGTCGAGGCTTACCTGAAACAAATAAAAATAAATAAATTAGATTAAATTGTCGGATTAAAAGTACCCGAACGATTTAAATCTCGCGCGCGCGCATGATTAATGTATAGTTTTGTAATTAAATGACTAGAATGTCTCTGGCAGTTATTCGCTGATATCGAGATTTTCGCCACAAGTTCACAAGCCAATTGATAAACTTTAATTGAATTTCTTATAAAACGTGACTCGATGCCTCCGTCCGGCACACACATAGAAAACATTACATAACATCGATGGAACTGATTTGAAAATTCTCGCACTTTTGCGGGAAGTTTTATTTTGAAAAGCAACTTCAGAGCCGGACAATAATTTACATTGTGCGCGAATAAGAATCGCTCGGTGCGCGTTGCAAGTGCGTGTAAAGCGTGATAAACACACACACGTATTGCGTGAAATCAAATATTTCCTTTGAGTTACGCAAGCCGCGATTACAGTGTGAGAATAATTACACGGAATTTATGGTATAATACACTGCATCATCCATCATACCATAAAACGCTCGTTTCACTCGTACGTGTAATCTTAAAGTTTTATGTATTTATAAATTGTATTCGAATAAACGCAGTAGTTAAAATTGCTATTTGTCTTGCGTTACTCGATCAGAGCTGAGCAAACGGAACGAGAACTAAGTTTAAGGACGCAACGACATATTTTCACAGGTCATCTGCTACATTTGCGCACTTTTAATAAATTAGTTTAAAACAAGTGCATTTTGCATTTTGGATAACTTTTCAATTAAGCTGCTTAACTGGGATTGTAAGTGTACGTTTGCATTTGCACGCCGTGTAATCATTTGTCAAAAAAGTCTGTTTTCACCGAGTAAAGGTGTAAATGTCACTCGGGGAATGCAACGCAAGGCCTTCGAGTTGGGAGAATTTGTAGGGTTGAAAAGGACAAATGACGGTACGGAACTCGCAAGCACTGACGCGCGGCTAACACGAGAAAGAAGGAGTCACCGCCTCGTATTTTTACGATTTTGCCGCATATTTTCTCCTGCAATTTGGTAGACGCACACGCGTCATATGCAGACGGTGAATGGGTGAAATTTCCGTTGTCTTATCGTAAAGCAGCTCGTAAATTAAAGCTCGACTTTTATAAGCGTCGCCGGCGTTAATAAACTACAAATTGTGCGTAAAACGGAGCGGCGGTTTCGGGCGAAAAAGACGAATTCGCCTCAACGTCGAACTGCAATTGTTAACTAATCAGAAAAGGACGACTACGACATTTTCCAGCGGCGACTTCAGCTGCAACCAACAACTTGTACTTTGTCCCGAGGCCCAACGGGCGGATCGCCGATTCTGCTCGTAGTCTCAACTCGCGGACTTTTTTCGTAATTACACACCGAGTTTTTCTCAAGAAACGACGAAAACTTCTTCGCCAGCCTCGGGAAATTGCACGAAATTTGTCCGATATTGCATTTCGGTCGAATTAGCGTTTCTAAATTAGTCGGTAATAATAATAATAATTTCTCCGTATTGCGGAATTCGCGGTGATACGTTTTTCAAGAAGTTACGACACAGGCAGAGAGACATTTGCCTGTCCCGTAACAATGTGAGCATTACACGCATGAGAAAAATAAAAGTTAACACGGTTAATTTCGCTGTAAGAAATCCACTTTGTCATTTTATCGCTTAACCCTTCCCCTTCTATGCGCATCAGTCGACGTTTGTTGTTTACGTCACCGTCGAACTTGTGCTCCCGTAAATATTTGTATCGGTACAACCATCCGTTAGATCTTGTCGCTTGTCTCGGAAAATTCGGCTGTGGGGATTAAAAATAAACGTGAAATTGGTTGGTTTTAAAACGAAAACACGATCGTCGCGTTGCGAGGAAATTCCTCGGAATGCGAACTGAGCGCCGACTAATATCAGAAGACACCATTCGTCTTGTTTATTACGACAAATTGCACGGAAGCGGCGAAATCTATTGATCTTTAAAAAAACTCTGACGTCTCGTATTCAGCATGTAAAACGATTCTGAGCATAAAGGCATACTGATTAATGGAGGTTGCAATGTCAGCGATGGCTTCTAACGTTTTTAAAAATCGACTTTGCATTCGATTAATATTCGTGCTAATTTTTGTATCGACAAAAATATGTCTCTAAATTCATCCACCGAAAGCATTTTAATTTGGCTCGGCTGTGTTTTTTAAATTCATTCAATTATTTAATTTTTACGTGCCACATCTTCCTTTAATAAGTTATTTATTTCTTAATAACGACGTTCAACGGTCGGACTGAAATTTGTGCTTTAGGAACGCGCATTTTTAAAGTTAAATTTTTGTGCTTACGTCATCGGATCTTCTGATATTTGGTGAATTGTCGTCTATAAAAAACTCTTACTGCATACAGAGGCAGTGCGGGAAAAATTGTAGTTGTTATTTTTATGATTTAGGAACAATAAGAATTAAATCATCGAATAGAGTGCGAGACAAAAAGAATGAATAAATAAATAAATTTAGTATAACGTTTTGCCAATCTTAGGAAAAAGGGAGAATAATAAATTTTTATCCAATTTTATCCAAATTACGAGTAAATGCCGTAGTGCTGTTTCAGTATATACGTTTTTTAAATGCTCTTATTCGCTAAATATATTATAAAATAAATCCTTTCCCATCTAATCTCTGTCGTGGGAAAATAAATCAAGGAAAATATGAAAAAGTTCATTTTTCTTACGTTCATAACTGAAACGTTGCTTATAAACATAAATAATTTTAAACACGCGTTAAAAAGATAAGCCGATTAATAATTCGATCGGCGTAATTTCATTTTATTCTAAAAATGATAATAGACTGCTTCAGCTGTTCAGCTTATTTTAGCTTTTTCGTTAAAAAGAATCTGCAATATTTACATAAATAATATAGACTTAATAAGTTTCTTATGCTAACAAAACTTATAAGAACTGAGAAATTCGGTAGTTTATTTTTACGAAATTTAGTTTTAAAAATGAAAATGCAAGAAAGTGTTCGCTTCGACTTGATTTTTGCCAAATTTACAATTAAATTGCTAATTTATACGTGGTACAATTTAAATTAACTTTCTGTTTTCATCTGTTACGACTGTTATTTAAGACGATATTTTAGTAACGTAAATTCCAGTTTTTCACTAAAAATTTCGATATTCTACGTAAGAATACGTTAATCGCAGAAACATCAGATTCCTGAGAAAAAAGCTACACTTTGCGTAATAAAACAGACAAATATAAAAGAAGAGGTATTTTTTATTAGCTCTTTTTCTGATATTTTCACATATTTTAGCATTCGAAATGATAATTTAAGACTCTAAAGTCAAGGAAACATATTTTATTTTTAATACACCCTCTCCGAAGAGGTAACATTTTTCTGCTGAGACGTACAATATTTCGAAATTCGCACAACTTGGCGAGTCCAATCGATGAAATATAATCGCATTTAGATTCTTCAATATGCACGAATATTAAGGTAATTGCAGTTAAATTAATTACGGGCAATGGGCATTTGCGATTGTGACCATATCGTGAAAAATGAGAGTTCGGTAAAAATAGAAATTTCCACACTTCGATGATAATATTGTATCGCAGCTTTGCTAATATCTCAACTTGACGGCGCGTCTAGTTTTTCATAAACTTTTTGTCGCAGCGAAACTCGTGTCTCTTGAATTATTCTATCGAGTTGGTCATCGGCTGCGAAGCAATCGGATTTGAATTAATTTAAATGCACTTAAAATTATCTCTTCGAGAATTAATAAACTTTGAAAGTTGAGTAGATCTGCAGCGAAGTCCGGTGCACCAAAAGGTGCAGAACGTAAATCACGCGTTGAAGAAACGAGCACTCGAGTAGTTTTCCAGGATTTTGTACAAGATTAGAAAAAAAAGTAAAGCAAAGAAAGTAAGTGGCAAGGCAAAATGTTGAAAGAATCTTTGTAATTTGAAGGAATCAATTTGATGGTACATAGACTCGCTGGTGCCTTACATTGATCAAAATTTACATACGAGCAGCGTTGGTAAAAAATAGTTCACTAGTGCACGCGTAATTGCAGGAGAATACTTTAAAGGCCGGAAAATAAATAGTTGGCCTAAACGCGATAAAAATTACACGTAGAAAGTTCGCGACCGTCTGCAAATAATTAGCATCCCTAGCGCAAAGCAGGTGCTTAAAGAAAGCCGAGAAACTTTCTTCGAGAGACAACGGACGTGGCGATACAAGTAAACTTTCATCCAAACGGCCTTAAATACAATTCGGAACAAAATATTCGAACGTCAATATTCGTAGCGTAGGCCTCGCTATTTAAAACAAACCGATAGGCTTTTTTAATAAAACTCAAATCTTGGCACAAACGAACGAGTAAGAAAATGCCCGAGTGTAGGTGTACAGCAGACACCTGGCGAAATACCTACACGTACTTGGCGTTATTTTAAAATAGCGAGTTAAGCACGAACCGCGATTATTTCCTAACTTTGGACGGTAAAACGTACAATTCCATAACTTTGCTTTTTTTTCCCGCGTCTGTGTTTTACGACGACACAACTCTTAACTTGTTGATGTGGATATCCGCGGAAGGCGACTCGTAAATTTTCCACGCGTGTCAACCAACTTTTCCCGAGGATAAGCTTATGAGTAATTGACCAAAACGCGAGTGCTAATTAACTTACGGTGGACTCGACATCGTCCCACGAGTGCGAGTTGGCAGCGATGCGCTGTACCTAATCCGCGTGGAGGAGGGAAAATTCGTGGAACGTTCGTTGCAGTCGGTCGCAATCGGTCGATTGGATAAGCCCCGTCTGCAGCTCGTATTAATTCGAATATTTGATTAAGCAACGGATTTTCCTGTAACAATTGGCTTTTGGCTAAATCGATAATCTTGGGGACACTGTAGGTAGGGCGATAAGTAAAATTTCAGTGACGTTCTCGCGCTCCGAAAGATACTTTCAAACTATAGTGTGAAACTGAAAATTGGACCGTCAAACGGCGCGGTAATGATTATTAGATTTTTGACACGTGTGGGCAAAATTAGAATTGGACTTTTTATGATTTTCAGGCTGAAGGATTGGAGGCTCGACGTTTAAAATGGGAATAGAGTTAGACATTCAAATAGTAGAAATATTTTTTTGGACAATAGTAATGTTAACTTTTAAACGCCAAGACTTCGAATATTAGTGGCCTTCTTTTAACTTGAACATTTCCATGCACATTACTAATAAAGTTTCAAGTCTCTACTCGCTCTGCTCAAAATTTAATTGTTATTGTATTTTCTAAAAAATGTAGCTGCGCTAAACTAATTGCCTTCATCTTTGCAAAATTAAATTTCACCCTTCGCTTTCCCACGATTCTTAATTTAAGCGCGTTTTTAAACTTTTATAATATTTGGAACTTTCAAAATTATTACTCCTAACTGGTTTTGCAAGTGACGCGTTCTTGATTTTTTAAAGGGCTACGGTGAAATGCATAATTCTCCATTCGTTTGGAATGCAATGTTGGCTCCATCGAATTTGAGTAATAAAAATTAATTAAAAGTTAGGGACGATCAAGGCTCACTTGTGCAATATCCTGTAAAAATTCACTGCCACATTCTTAAAAGTTGAAATTGCGCCGACACGTGCCGATACTCGTAGAGATAATTGCGCCAAACCATTAGAAATGCTCTTTAGTCGGTATTAGTATTTAAATTATGAAAATAATAAAATAAAAATGCTTTCGAATGCTTTGAAATCGACTCTTCCAAATTCCACACGCCAGGCTTAGCATTCGAAATTAAAGATTTTAATTTAAGACTTACAGCGCTTGTTGCCGCGCAATTAGTTCGAGGACCGAAGTTAAAAATTCAAAGACGTCGTCGTAAAAATTTTCATAACGGACGTTTCGAACAATGCCAACACTTGTTTAAACGTTACGGACGTATATCGGAGCGTCGACCGGAGCTCGGAGCTGTATTTTTGACATAAAACAACGGGGTGTCGCTCTTTTGGAATCATCAAATCTGTCCACGTGCGCAGCAAACCCTTGTGCTGTCGGGGTGCGGCCCTATAAAATTCTTTCGCAGTTGTCGTCGGCGTCTCGGCCGTATTGCCGCGTGGAAACTTTTCATACTCGGGCTCGGCAGCCGCTCGTAAAAGGAAAAGCACGCACTTTTCCGTCTCGCCTTCTTCCGCTGCCTCAGCTCCGAGGATTCGGCGGACTCGACGTAATCTTGGCGGTCACGTCAGCTCGGGCCCCATCCTTACTCGGGTTCAATTCTGCAAATCGAAACGAGTGATCGATCGCTTTGTTACCGGCTAAGCCCCGACCATCGGTGCTCGTCACTCAACGTAATTAAGTGACTAACGACCCACGCGGTCACTACGGATAACAACAATTTTCATTTATAATCTGCGTTTATAGTTTGCGTTTGTCTCGTGAACGGGGTGACCGTTTATTTCCATCGATTTTTCATTCGCTCATCCTTCGTTTAACCGCGCGAGTGTTGCAGTTGCCGAGCGAATTCTTCGTCTTCTTTCGACTGAAGATAAATAATTAAATTCACGATCGTTCGCGATAGCTTTCCGGCTCTTACAGTAATTACGCCGCGAGAGCAAACAGACGTCTGCAGCGACGAGTGTGTAAGTGAGGTGCCGAAGTTGGGTCGTTTCGGGGTCCACCAGACAGACAGACAGGGAGAGAGAGAGAGAGAGAGAGAGAGATTAGGACAATCCGGAGGAGATGCGTCTCATTGGCATCCCGCAAGTGATGTACTCGCACAATGAGTTTCATTTAGCGTTCGATTCGCCCCACCGATTCTCGCCTCGGCATCGCAGCTAAATTCGAATTCTCCCCCTCCCCAGGGTTCTGCGTCTTTCTCTTTACGAGGCCCCTCTTCCCTCCGGTTTTGCCCTTCCTCTCATCGCGCTCGAGCTCCTTTATCAGCGCGCGGAATAAAGGATTCGCCGCCGCCGCCGCCGCCGCCGCTGCAGAAAGGGGATAAAAATAAAAGTTGGACCGTAAAACTAAAGCGCAAGCTCTGACAATTTCGATTTTAGTAGCGCCGGCGCACCCCCGGGCGTCCCACCCCGTGCGCTCATCCCGGGGACCCTTGTGGAGGTTAGCTGCCGCTGCCGCTGGAAGGGGTGCAGCCACATCCTGGGCCGGGCTCACCTGCACGAGCAGCCTCGCGCGCTCCCGTTCGCGGAGGACCACTAAAACTTTCCCTCCCTCCTCTCGTGGCGCGCTCACCCCCGCCCCCGAGTGGTTAACGTCGCGCTTTCATTGTGCGTTAACTCGCATCTCCTCTCTCGGCTCACTCGTGAGATTACCTAAATGAATTTCGCCGCTTACGAAAGAGCGCGCGCGAATTTTTGCGGGTGGGAGTTTTCGAAAAACTCGATTGTGCGCGCGACTGCCCCTCGACCACTAACGGCCACCTTTACGAGCGCGCGCTGCAATTTCAGCTAATACAATAAAAGAGCCCCGGACGTGTGCAGCGGGGATTAGGAGCCAGAGGGAGTTTATTGTGGCCGTCAACCGCGCGGATGGGAGGACGCCATAACCGGGAATCGAGGATATGGCATTTATGATGGATCGGGCTCGATTGTGTCGAGATATGGGATATAATTCGGTGCGGGCCGGGGCCTGTGCTCGCGGCCATAATGATAAGTGCGCCTTTACAGGTAGAGCAGCTCGTAACGATGGGTTCCGGCCGTTGGTAGACGCCTCTTTGCAACTCGCGACTTTACGACGCCGGAGAGATTATTATTTTATTTTACGCCGCTGCTATTCGTAAAAAGAGCTTTATTTATGCCCGATGCCCGGAGCTTTTGGCCGCGAGTTATTTCTTGCCGATTGAACCGGCGCGATCGTCGCTCCCGATTGTTCCCGTTCGCGACCTTTTCTCGCGCCGATCGCCAAAAGTCGGTGGGACGCGTTTCGAAAACAGTTCGGAACGACGCCGACGACCATCTTTTCCTTGTTTGCGCTAATTCTGCGCGATTGTTGTTTGCCGAAAGCGGGGAAACCAGTTTGAACAACTGAGCACAACAACAGCGTTACTGCAAATTGTTTGTCCCCGATTAATTGCATAATAATTTCATTAATTCGGAGGAGGTACGACATCAGCGTTTAATCAGTTTGATGCTCGGCTCTTATCTAATCACACAGAGTGTCAATATTGACTATTGTTATACAGCGATAGCCGGCGCACAATGTACATCAAGCGGAGGCTAGTACTTTTGGTAATTACCAAATGTTCGACTCGGCGCCGGTAATGTTGGCAACATTGCGCCTGACCCAACGATTGCAGATGTATTTGCGCTTTCTGGAAACTTGAATAACCGAACCGCCGATCACGCGAAAATGTTTGACGGGAGAAACGCCGCAATGCTTGAATTGTTTATTTTATTCAATGTCGTTTAGTCGCGATAAGATGGGTTTGTTTAAAAAACCGTCCATCTCCGGCGCCTGGAAACATCAAGAGCAGAGTTCGAGTACTAAACACTCGAGAGGAATAAATGTTAGTGACTGCAAAGTCCGTGTTTTATAGCGCCTCTATTATGTACTTTTGTATTATAATTCCCCGAGCGTTAAGTTGATATCGATGCACCACCGAGGCGAAGAAAAATCGCGCTCAAATGTGCATACTGCATTTTCCGCGTATTATTGGTCGCGATCTGTGCGCGCGAACGACGAGAAGTTGTCTTGGGTACTTCGTTGTTCAAATACGCGCATATTTGTTCATTTAAAAACGAAGAAAAACTTGTTCGGAAAGTGCAAATAAATAGCCGTGCACATTTGTCGAGGAGAGCAACTCGGCTTTTGCAACTTGCTTATGCTTTTATAAATGTCCGTAAAAGACGCTATTATTCGGTTCATATTGATAATCGAATATCGTGTAAAAATGCAAATGAAGCTGATTCGGATAATTTAATGAAAACATTTGAGTACTAAACACGACTATTATACAACATGAAAACACCAATCGCTATAATTTGAGAAAATTCGAATAAATCGCTAAATTCGTTTAATAATATTTAGTCTCGAGTAGGTGTAAAATCAATTTAATATGATAATTTAAATGAAAATTCGGTAGCTTCGGTAAAAAGTTTAAAATCTCAAAAGTGGTTTCTTACACTAATTTTACGCACACTATAAATATAAATATATACTTGGTGAATTTATAATTTAGTACAGTATAGATGCGACGACAGTACAGTTAGGCATTGAATATACTTGCCTAAGTATTTAGAATAATGAACGTGTATGTATAACCGCTTTAAACAAAGATTCGATTAGGAAAGAAATTTTTATATTTTTAATTAAAGAATTTACTCGTGTCTTCTAAATGCAAGTTTTACGAAAAATATAAAGAGTCGTTTTCGCGAAAAATTTCTTACGACAGTCATATTATGAAAATAATTGTTCTTTGAGAGAGAGAGAGAGAGAGAAATTTGAAAGGGCATTTAAAAAAGGTTTAAATTTAACGAAACCAGTTTTTCAATCTTTTCTTTAAAAATAATTAAAAAATAGCGATGTCCTAATGTGTTTCGAGAAATTGCAAGCTTTGCTCTATTTTGCACGGAAATTCCACTCGAAGCTTAAGTACAAAAATAATTCGAAAAGTTTAAAAGGCACAAGCTCCACTTGACGAGATTGAATATTCACTCTCATATTCGTAAAGAGTGAAGAATCAGTGTAAGCTGGGATTAATTCGAAGGGGGGATTTGGAGAACGGTTTGAAAAATTAAGCCGGTCATTGAACTCGCAGACTCGGGAAATGCAAGCGAGATTTTCGTTTGCTTATATCGAGAAGGTGAGACGACGTTTATTCCTCTGCTCGCTGCCGCTCGTTCCTGAAGTTTAGATGAAAATGGCGGCTGCGTCTCTCCGAATTACGAGCCCCTCGCTAATTTACGTGCAGCCGTAAAGTGGTATTTTACGGAGCGGAGGGAAGAGGGTGAGCGAGAAAGAGAGAGGGGGCAGGATCCGGAAATGTATTAAGCAGACTCTTCTTTTATTATTTTCCTTCGCGACTTTTCAAAATTTAATCGCGCACATCTACGAAAACTAGTTTACAGTTAAGCTAAGCCGCCAAGATTTTCGCCGAATTTTCTTTTTTCTTGAGCGGAGGCGTATTTCTCGAAATGTCCCGTAGTCACGCGCCGTTGTAAAAGTGCAATTTAATCGCACCAATATTTTTAAAATATTATTTTCCATTTTTTCCACAAAAAAGACTTCAACGTAACTTTCCATTTGAATTTAATTGATCGTTAATGATATTCTTTAAATCGCCAAGATCTCCGTCCGTATTTGTGTGATACATCAATGCGACTTTCGTTTAAGACTTCCATTTAGGAAATTCCTATCGAGGCAATTAAATAAACATGTTCTGTTCGCAGTGGATGCGTGAAGAGTTTTCCACACTTCTTATTTTATCCTCGAGCTCGATGTAATCTAGTTTTGAGAAATCAAATGGAAATTAATCCAAAAGCGCTGCAACGTTGGTACGCGAGCGATGAATCGGTTAATTAATTTGTCGAATAAAATTCGCTCGAGCCCAAGTGAAATAAATTGAAAATATTTCTCAAATTATCAGGAGCCGCGCTGAGATCTTACACACGTACGAGCTGCAGTACATAATTCAAATTGATTAACGGCGCGATACTTAATTATTGACTCTTTCACTTAAACGAAAACGCGATTCGCAAAACAAAGTTGAAAAAGATTGCGCGCCGTAACATAAAGTAGAGGAGATTAAGCGTCGAGGAAAATAAGCTAATTGAACGCGAGGGCTGGAATCGACTCCCCCTGCTCCCCTCCTTCAAAGCAATTTTAAAAGCGCAAGTGACAATCTCGCGTCGCCAATTCCAGGCGAATTTTTCTCGCGACGTTTTTTGAATAAACACGACGGGGTTCGTTAGCAATCGCCTTAATTAATTATGAAGTCAAACAAGCCTTTATTTGCTTTTCATTAGAAAAACCGAGCGCTCGGACTTCTTGCAGTTTATTTGCTTGTAAATTTGTACGGACCCTCGTGTCTTTCACCGTCTTTGCTCTTCGCTAATTTCGAGCACCGGCTCACTTGTGACTAACCCTAAGAGAAGTTACTAATCGCAATTTTTAAATCGACAGCTGATGTCGGAAGTGACGTCACCGAGATCAATTACAGCTCATCAGCCCGCGGGTGCATTTTTAACTTGTTACGTTGGTAAGATGCTGTTCGCTCGCGTCGAGTTGAAGATTGCGTTTCTCGTTTCGCAAGATTTAGCCGATCGCCGCTCGCACGCGGATTAAATGCAATTATTATGCATTTGCATATCGCGAGTTATGAGGATTTCGTTTTCGTAAACATTTCTTCGATTATAATTTCTAACGAGACTCTGTCTTAAGTGAGCGATTCGATTAAAAATCGAAAGCTTTTACTGAAAATGGAACTTCGACGTGTAAAAAACTCGTTGGCAGGTTATTTGTGTAATTCGCTTATGCTTTTAGGCACTTATCGCGTTCAATGCAGACAAATGAGCTGTACGATTGATGAACTTGTCACACACACACACACGCGCGCGCGCGCGCGTTACGTGCGATTCGCGGGAACGATATAAATTTAACAAGTTATTAATGCTCTCTGTGTAAATGTTCTAACACAGCTCAAAACCATTTAAATAAATTTTACATATGGCAAATCAGAGCTAAATATTGCGATTGCGCGTAAAAGATAAGCTTAACTCAATTTTCAATTAATATTCAATGGGTTTTTAAGCAATAACGCACGTGAAAACTGGTGTTTTGTATTTGTTTCTTTTTTATATCGTCGCTATTTCTATGCGAATTCGCGTATAAATATTTTTACCTAAACGTACATCTAATGTCGTGGAATTTCGAAAAACAATGTTTTAAATTATTTTTTACGAATTTGATTTGTTTGTTCTTGACGGCGCGTTAACATTTCGCGATTCGCGTATTTATTCTCTGAGATTTCTCACCCAAATTAGACTAATATCGACAATAAAAAACATAATTAGAAGAAAACGTCGTTTATTTTGCAGGCGAAATTGCGAAATAAAAATTGATGAAAATAACGTTTAACGGTGATATTTTTATTTTCACATTTACGACGTCAATAGGAAATTTTCTGAAGTGCTTTTTCGAAAATGCATTAAATTCCTCGCAAAAGTTTATTAATGCAAAGTGAAATGTTTTTATCGCAGTGGACTTTCAATTATTGAACTGCAGTAGGCTTAAAACGTCTTTGTAATTTACTTTTAATTAAGACTCGCGTTTTACATGCATTACAAGCTGTCAGGACTCGCGAAAGTCAATCTCACCATTCTGGTTTTCATTTTTCCGAAAATCGCATAAAAATCCATCGCTTAACCAGCAATTACAATGAAAAAGCGTTATTAAAAGTTATTATCCAGAAGGAAAAGACAATAAGTTTACGACTAATACGTCGGCCGTTAATTTTTACTCGACTTCGAACGCGAGCAAACACGTGCATAAAATCATCGCTTGTAACAGCGGCAGTGAATTAAGTATCGTAAAACCTATTAATGCACAATCGGTCCAACGGCGGCTTTAGGGCGGGAGGGGGGGGGGGAACAAACACTTGCAAATACGTTCGCACGAGCATTTGACATCTCGACGTAATAATATCTGTCGTGTCGTTTTACAAGCTAAAAAAGCCAGGCTTTGGAAATAAATAGGTTTACATGTTTGCTTTAACGACTCTGAGGAGTTTGGCGAGCTTATCGTAAAAAAAGAAAACTGCAATTAGTTTTGGAACTTAACCTCGTTCCATTAGATTTACGTGCTCGAGCATTCAAAGTCCGACGGTAGGTTTATTACGAGAGCGGATAATCAAATAAATCTCTGCTCTACGTCTCGATGATAATGCCGATAAAAAATGAAATTTAATTCACTTTTGAGCCCAGAAGTTGTTTAGGAACCCGAAGCGCGAATGTTTCGTGAAAAATCATCCGAGAGTTTCGATCGAAAAAAGTGCAGCCATTTTCTTATCTGATTTTTACCGGCTCCAGATTAATATCCGTCGATACGGCAGATTAGATCTTTCGTACATTTTATTGGAATAAGTATCGGTTTAATTAAATTTATGTTAGTCTAATGAGAAATAATGTTATTTTTTATTCGGCGCACTTTCTAACTCGCAGTTGATAGCGAGTATTAAAATTAAATTCAATATCGAGGTTTCCATTAAATTATGACTGTAAAAGCATGACTCATAAATAATTTTATATATTACACGTAATTATAATACGGAATCGTAAAATTAAACTTTGCACGGGAGAAATTGTTGCTTCGAGTCTAATTGAAAGTATCGCCTTATCAAATATCATTTTTATCTCCAAAGAAATCAAAACGCAGCTTTTATCGTTCCGTTGCAATCGCAGCTTTCGAAGCAACAATTTGTTTGGTTGTTTATTCGAGAGCGGAAGCTCCGGCCAAATACGTCAGCTGCTTCGGCGTCAAAATTATTCCTCGATAGCTTGTCTCCGTCTTTTATAATATCGCCGCTCGTGGAATAGATTGCGCGGGCGCAATCGGCCAACTACATAATCGTCTTGCATATTAATTCGAGTTAAATCGCGTCGAATGAAATTAATTATCAATTTGCGCTACAAATAGAAAACGATTTTGGATTAAATTGGATATTTGCTCGTAGGCGCCGAGCGAGGAGAAGTTAAACCGGCGGCATTTCGTAATTGGAGTTCTCATTCTTTTTACTTAAATACGCGAACTTCTTAATGAAAATCTCGCGATTTTCGAGAAAAAAAGCAACAGTTGGAATAAATCCATTTTAAGCGCGCGGCGCGCGCACGCGCACGAGAGGAGCCTTTCAAATTGAAAAGTGGCGTTTCAAAAAGTTTTTAAGAAATTATAAACGCGTTCCCACGGTTTCTGCACGAATTGCCATCCAACCCGTGCATTAAAATCTACATTAAAATCTCGCTGTCTCTATTGCGATCTCCCCCCTCTCCCTCGCCGTCACATTTTATCTTTAAGTTCTTGATGCGGTTTCAACATCGAGTTCAAGCGGGAAGCGCGCGAATTTCGCGTGTCACTCCTCGCACGGAACAACGGCAGTCCGCCTTTTTAAAAGTATTCACCGGCCGATAGCGAAGATTACGCAAGAGCAGTCGGTTAACTTTGGATCGATCTCATCCGGAATTAAATCTCCCGCAAAAATTAGCTCCGCGTCGTTCGAAGGATGGATCCTCTTAAATCGATCTCTGAAAGGCGATGTAAATTAGCGCAGTGTGCCATTCTTTAAAGATTCTTCCTATTTTTCCTTTGAAACGGACACATTTCGGTTCTCCCTTTTCGTCTGATTTCCCTTGCAAGTCTTCCGCTGCGTTGCGTTCAAGCGCAAAACGCTCTTTATTTAAAGTATGCAAACTGAACTCTCGTCTATGTGTGCGGGTTATCAAAAAACCCAAGATTTGTTACTTTTTATTTAGAGGTGTTAATAATAAGATCAAAATAAGGCGTCGACTGTAGATCAAAATTTCTGATTGCTGATTTGCACGAAAGTTATTTATTCATACGCTAATAACGAGGAATTCGCAATTTCGCATCAATACTTGAAACAATGTATCTATAATTCACGCCACGTGTTAAGGCATGTTTAATTCATAATTTTTTTAAAAAAGTCGTTTCCGTTAATCGGGAAAAACAATTTGACGAGATTACGTGTTTGCGTTGCTTGATATTTCTTTGTTTGTACAGAGTTTTGCTTATTTTACACGACACTAGTTGCTCACAGATTACACGCGGCAAAACTATTTTTCTACGGCGCAATACATTGAAAAGCGTATTTATCAATTGACTTTTTTCAACGCGGAAAAAACACTTTTGCTCGTCAGGTTGTGCGACTAAGCGATTAAACGGAAATAAAGGTAAGGTCCGTTCGAATAATTACGCTCCTAGGCTCTGCAAGTGATAGAATAAGTATTTGAAAATGTTAAACAGGAGCAGATCCTTGAAAAACTCCCGTGAAGCTTATGATTTCCTGATACGGAGAGTTCAGCCAATTCTTTTGATCTAAACCAAGCACTCGGAGAGAGACGAGTCTAAATGGAGAAGAGTCGACCTGCTGCCATTAACACTATAAACATCAATAAGTATAACTCCAAAACGGATAAAATTTGTAAAGAAAAAATCTCGAATAAGGAATCATTTCGAGTTATTATTGAAAGTATTATTTGATAAAATTATTAAGCTCTATGGGGAATGTAATTTTTGGTGAATCAGGTTGCAGGATAAATCTATCGTTTCTTTTTCAGTTCAAAAGAGCTAAGCGACGAGATAAATTATTATCGCACTTGGATGAAATTTCTAAAATTGCTCGATCACAATTCTGTTTTCTCGTTATTAGAAGTTTGTCGCCTGATTTTTTTGAAGCACCCAAGACTACCAACAGTCCGGGCCCAAGATTTGTTGATTAGTATACGTTGTTATTGAATACACACACACACACACATATATATATATATATATATATATATATATATATATAATAATATACGTTGATTAGTAAGCTACGCCAATAGGAGAGAAAATGTCGTGCACGATGGTTTGCCCGTCGTAAAGTATTCGAGTGGACCAAACATGGACGAGTCGCTTCTGTACGAGAAGTACGGGATGTTAAAACGAAACCAATTTTCTTCGTTCTTTTTTACCCTCTCCCCCCTTCGCTGTTCCTTCCGTCCTTTTCTTTCTTTAAAGCTGCCGTTTTGTCAGCTTATTTATTTTTCGCGTAATGGAACAGCCTTCCGACTTGAATCATCGGTACAATTAATTGCACATTTATTCACTAACGAAATATTTAGATAAATCGAACGAAAGCGCAATACCGCAGTTAATAACTGTTTTTACCTCAAAAATAATGCTTTTTATTTAAAAGTAAACAATGTATCTTAATACAAGAGAAGCGAAGTTTTTACAGCAGTTTTGAACTTTTGTTGTAAATCGACGCGTGAAATTTGCACTCGACGCTTTCATACCGACGGTCAGTTTCGTATAATATTTCTAACAATTTGACAAAATTCAATTTGGTCGCGGGCATTTACAGTGTATTGGGGTTTTTATCGGTACGAGGGGTTTTAATAAGCATCGGACACGCGAAAACATTATTTTATCGGAATGATGGACGAATGTTGATAAAAAAAGAAACTGCTCGCATAACTGCATCGTAATAACGCGAAACGCAGATTAATTCGAATGGAATAAATTTGTTGGCAATGCATTAAGTTTTTAATCCGCAGGGTCTGGAATATGAATGAAAATGAAATTTCTGATTGGATTGCACTCGAATCGGCTTTTAATTTGATTTAGCCGAAATCGGATAATTAGCCGCGTGTAAAAGTAATAATTTTATCAGATCGAGTCGATACACTTACAATGAATACGTTTATGAAAATGTTACTCGTGACTGCAGTTAAGTTAAGTTGTAAACGAATGTTGATTAGCTGAAAAATAAAATAAAACGCTCGACTGGCTCAATAAAATAAAACAAGTTTCTCGTATCCTTAGATATCGTTGCGAGTCGAGCGAGCGGCTGTTGTTCGGTTGTTAAATTTTTAAAATCAAACTTTTATTCTCGGCTCGATCGATCAAACTGGTTTTTGTTCATTAGTTTCAAAAGATATTGGATCATACTCGTGCGCAATCTACGTCATAACGTACGAAACCTTAAATTTTAAAAGATTATTTATATAAATAGCGAATGGCCTAAGATCGAGGAGCTAAAAATCCGCATTTCCAGATCGAAAAAGGCGACGGCTTTTAAATTGTGTTTCGCGCTCGAGTTGTAAAAATGTTAGAGGCGGGCGCAGTTTTTGAAACGATTACGCGTCAATGGAACTCTAATTTGGTGTTGCGCGTTGCGCGAGAAGCCAAGCGGTATAACTGAATTCGCTGGAGATCGAATATTTTATTTATCACTTGGATCGGGAACGGATCTGCGATTTATCGTCCGAATAACATCTGAACAAACGATAAAAACTTAGATAATGATAATGACAATGATAATGATAATGATAATAGCTTAACTTTCAAATTTATATCGTTTTTACGATCTAAAATCCTTGATATTCTTTAATTTATAACTAGACGCCATGGGTTCGAGTATAAAAAATGTCAGCTGATGACATATGATCGAGATACGGTAACTAATAATGCATTGTGTCCGTTGGCGAGCGCTGGTTGTTAAACACATTGTTTTATTATACCCAATAACAATTTACTATCAATGTGTGTGTGCGTGTGTGTTGAAAGTTCGTAAAAATACTAACGGCGCGCACGCTAAAATCTGATCATAGACGGATAAAATACGACATTTTTCGGGGACTTTAATTTGCAATGAATCGGCGCGGATTATCGGCGATTCCGATGAATAATTCACTTTTCCTAAATTCCAGGTTGCCGATATAATATCAGTTGGGTGGGTGGGGTGGGGCAGCCTAGCAAAGCTTTATCTCGGAGAATCCGGCGATCGTCCATTTACGAGACGTTCGATAAAAGTGCGCCGAAACCGCGGAATCTGCTTAATATTACAAAACGGGCGACAGCAAATCTTCCTCGGGATTTTTGCTTTCCTCGTTGCGCCGCGGCGTTGCAACGTTCGTCGAAAATAATTAGTTCGATCGAGGCTGGAGTTGTCTCATTATTAGAGCAGGATCAGGGGAGGGTGGGACGCTTGCGGAATACTCGAGAGTCGAGCGAAATGACGGAACGAAGGGTTAAGAGGGGGAGAGGCGGGGGCGCGGTTGAACGAGGACGAGAGAGCAAGGCGCGGTCCAGTCGAGGAGGGAGGGAGAGAGTAGTAGTCGCCTTGAACTGAACCGGGAGCACCGCACGACGTTAATGACTGGTCGCAAGACTTTTTCGCTGAGCAAGTCCGTTTTCTCGACCCTAAACTCGCTCCGAGCTCTCTTTTGTTTACGACTCTAATCGAGCGTAAAACCGAGAGAGAGAGAGAGAGATTTTTGTAATCAAGCGTCGGGCGTCGGCCCGATGCAACTGCAACTGAGGGCACGTCGGTCCTTCACTAGGAAGTTGATGCAGCGCTGAATCTCCCCCCACGTCGCTGTGTCTCTCTCCCTTCCAGCTTCACAACTCGTCCGTTACTCCTTTTTTCTCTCGCTAAAGTGCATTTTCTAAGAATCCACTTTATGATGAAACGCGAACTTTCAGTGTAATGAGCTTTTACGACTATTGTAAACATTTCGAATCCCCTCGATTACAGTTTTCCGCCTGGAAAACCTTTCGAGACGAATTCTCCACCCCCCCCCCTTCCCGTGCGTGTGCGTGCGCTCGTATAATGCTAATAACGTCACTAACGGCGGATACGCGCCTGTGTTCGATTAATTTTCTCGTTCAATTTGACGAATAAATTAAGAAAAAATCAAGCACGATGAAATTCGCCGTGTGAAACAAAGTCTCGAGAGACAGGGACTTTATACGGATTTATCTACCACAGGTTTTAAGCGAAACACAGAATAAATTCTGATTCCGCTGTAGTTCCATTTTGTAAAATATTTCACTTGCGTTTTTCTTTTCGTACGAATGATTTTCGATTCCTTGAACCCATAGACGCTTATTTTGCTAAACTCGCTCAAGTACAACCTCGACGAATCTGTACGTTTTGAAGAACTATCGTACCTGGAAAGCGTTTCGAAAATCTCTCAAAGTTCGGGGAAATTCTAATTCTCGTCTGTACGTGACTCTCTCGGTGTAAATGGAGATAAAAGACGCGATAACGTAACTCGCGTATTTCAGATTTGATTTTAGCGACATTTGGTGCAGATTATTAATGAACCTTCGAACGTTGCACTTTGAAGTTTTTCTCGCGAGTTATATTATTATATTGCATCGTAATTAATGATTCTAAACGTAGAAGGTTCTTTGCAAATAGCAATTATCTAAAATGGAGTATTTGAAATCCAGTCATGTGGCTCATAGTTGTATAAATATTTAAATAGCGGCGCCGTTAAGATAACGTAAAAGCTGACGTTATTATTTAAATTCATTCCTCGCACTCCTTCGAATATCTGACTAGATTTTGTAAATTTATGCTTGTAATTTTGCCGGTAAAATTGAAGCATTTCTGCGTCGAAAACCTTCCGAGGTGAAAAAAGGTAAAGCGTTACAATGTGGCCAGTGAGTGTTTTATCCCGGCAACACCTAATTTCCCTCAGTTTCCTCCTACTTAAGCGTAATAATCCCTCCGCGAAACTTTTTTGCATTTCCACGATAAAATTACGTCTAAATATACGTTGTCAAGCTCCGCGTACTCGAATTGACGTTATTATTTACTATAATATAATTTGGATTTTCGTAATATTAATAGAGCCAATTTCGATCGTGTGCGCTGCACTTTGCTCCTGTAAGTACACACACTTTTAAACGCAGTCTGCGTCTAAAAAACAAAGTATGAAATGTTTAACTTTGAAAAGGGAAGGCCTGTATTAATGAAATCCACGGGTTTGCGCGAGCGATCGTCGGAATTTCTCTTCTCGCGCTGTTTCCAGTCGCACGCCACAGCAACATCGAATAGCCTTTTAACGTATTGGCGCTGAAAATAGTTACGATAGAGCATTTGCTAATAAATAAAATTCGCGCGCTCAAAACCATGCCTACCACGGCAACAACGTTGAAAACAATTCGACGTCGTAACGTCTGTATCGAAATATTCTCCATCGGTAAATTTACCGCGGCGATTCGTCGACGAGGAGGAATCTTAAAACGTACACACACGCGTACGCTACGTTTAATATTTTATTCGATTGGTAAACAACTTATAAATACGAGACTCGCGTGTCAATAAAGTTGGCTGCTTCGACGAGAGTTGTATACAAGTTGACGAGTAGCGACGAAGCTGTAAACATTAGTTCGATACAATCCACCTCGCGCTTATTTTTAATTGGACGCAACCTGTGCTCTCGTATCGCGTTTTTCAAATACACACACACACACACACACACACACACAGAGGGGAGAACGCGAAATTATCCATTCGCCTAACTTTGGAATTTTTATCGAAAGGGATTGATAATTCGCTCAAAGAACATTCCCCCCCCCCTGAACTTGCGCTTATGATTAATTAATACGAGTTTTAGTAAGTTCGCTATTCTCTATTGTGCGCACGCATTTTTATCGGCAGACAATCGTCTTATCTTTAATATCTTTCAAACTCTTTCCAGAGTTAACCAAGTCTAATCGCGCGTTCCTCAATTTATTCAGAACCAAATGAATAAGCAAAAGTTGGAGCGGCAATTCGGATTTTTCCGCTTTAACAATAATTAATAATACGTTCAAAGGCTGCATTTGGAAAAATTATCTCTGTATTTTGTAACGAATATCGAGATCTGGGGCTCGTATTTTATTTCAATGCACAATGAGAATATAAAATAGGAGAGCGAGAGCCGGAAAAGTTGGGAATAAGGAATTAAAAGTTAAATACTTCAAAGTCGAGACAAGATTATAAATTATTTCTGGCTTTGACTTTGATGCATCGCCAGCCCTAGGGCTTAATTAATAAAAGCTAAAAAATCAAAATTCCAGATCGAGCGTAATTTTTTATTTTCCATCGTTTTATGAATTTTTCTCCAACGCTATTCGTATGGGAACGGAGTCTTGGGAGCGGAGTTATCGACGTCGGTGTCTGGTAATAAGGTACCAGAAATCCATCTGCGTATTCTTGTTTGAAGTACGTGTCCGTGGATGTTTCCATCGCTCGCTCGGCGAAGAAAATAAGTTCTCCCTCTGGTTTTCTTGCCGCGGTTATTCATTCAAGGGGCGTGGCGATTGCTTCTTAAAATTTCGCACGCGGAGCAGCAACAGCGGCCTTCTATCGTTGCGGCCGGATAATTTCGTTAAGCTCGGCGAAAAACAACGGAAAAAGAGAGAGGGGGCGAGTGCTCGTTGTCAGCTAACGAGATTTATCAAGGACCGCCGCGGTAACTGGAACTTTGTGCTCGTGTTGTTCGCGATGGAGTAAAGTTCGACTCTGTCCGACGTCGTTACCTTGTAATCTGTGCATGTTCTTATTAGAAAAACAGGAGGGAAAAATCTAACGTAATGCACTCGGTGCAGTCGGCGGACAAGTTTCGCAAATTTTTAAATATGAGCTGTTGTACGTTCGAATCGATGTTGTCTGGCGAAAAACACAGCCACAGCCGTGGGCTTATGGGAAAGATTTTCGCTTGGCACACTCGTCGGTTCTAATAACGCTATTGGCAACACTAAGACACAAGTCGACAACAATAATATCGCCAATTCCGCAAAGAGGACGAAAATTTTATTCTACCTCCCCCCCCCCTCCCCCCGTTGCCTTTGAACGCTTGCGAAAATTTAATGTCTCGGAAACGAAAGGTTCAAAGTGTTCCGAATGAAATTTGACGCGAAAACGCGCCTGTTTGCGTCTCGATGTTAATTTTTCGAAAGCCACGCGTGCGATGTATTAATTTAAGAACACGGTATTTGCACTTTGCGAAACAAACGACAGCGCAAACACGCGTATAATTTCGCTGATAAATTACGGAAACGTGCAAAAATCGATTGTATTTTACAATGATCGATATACGCGTGTTCGAGCGCACAGATGTGTTTTTGTTAAAACTCCGACAACTGCGGAAATGCGGATAAATTTACGAGAGACCGATGCGAACTTGCGACGCAAAAATTATTCCCGGAGAATGTGTTAGATTTAAAAATTTGACAGCCGATCGAAATAACGTTATCGTTAAAATTTTTATGTTTTCGTACTAATTAAAATTTAATAATTCCGAGGACGTCTTGACGTTAAAAACACCATTTTATCCGTGCACTCGAGCAAGTTTTCAAAGCTTCAGGACGATAAGCGAACACAACGCAGGGATAATTTGCAAAAGCTCGGAGATCGCCTAAACAAAGTAAATTTTGCGTTTTAATGCGCGAGATGTCGAGTGCCTTGACAAATTTTCGCTCGTACACGTGAACGAATTGCTTTCGAATACTCCAACGAGCTGCAAAAATTTCTACGCACTTGCATTGTTCTCGTCGTAGCCAAATCGAAGGTTTTTTTCTCGCTCGACGAGTAATTCTAGGGCTCGAATTAGTATTCGAAGAAGCGAAGGGTTGGCATAAATTTATTAAAAGTGAAATCGTCGTGGCAGTTGGGCCTTTTTCCATTTCCAAATCGTCGTTGTTGTTATTTGACGGACGCGACTGCAACGCAACCCGTCATAATCAAAATTAGCAACCGAGTAAATGTCGACAGGCAGATCTCGATGGGCTTTCTCATTTTGATTTACTGTCCCAATGTTGATCGTCGGAGGTCAATATTGACCTCAATTGCCGTCGCTCCTTTTATTCCGCATCTTTATACTCCATTAATTATGCAGTTGCATATTTAAGGATTGCAATTACCGGGCTATTTATCGATTGGTCACACTTTTTTCAAATCTCGTTTCGACGGCACGTTTGTATTTAAATGTTACTCTGTCCGCGAGTACCACAATTAACTTTGCCGACAGGAGCTGCTTCGCGATAAAAATCGAAATATCGTTATTAACGCGCGAAGCTTTTAAAATATAAACGCGCGTCGGCGCTCGCGTTTGCAATTAAGAATAGAAAAAGCGCGCGGCTTTGGTCTTCAAAGGCTGGAAAGTCGTACTTTCGCACTCGGCCTGTTTGTAAACAAATATACAACTCCATTTCCATAAGTAGGCCTTTAACTTCGAATTTATGGAGCAAGAGACCCGAATAAAAGTATTTGTGCTCCGACGCTTGACTGTCTCTGCGTTAAGTATTAATTAAAACGTGGGCCGTATTTTTCGAGCTAAGACGAATTTTTAAATATCGCGAATATCTCGGGCTGCATCGACGTTTTCGGGTCGATAATTAAAATCAAATTTCTGGGGAAATGAGAAGGAAAATCGAGTTAAAAGAGCGCGTGTACGCGTCATCGATCTAAATAAATTTGACGTCCGTTGCCGACGAAGATGCTGGCGGACGTGCGGGCGGTAACGGGGACAGGCCTCCTGGCGATCGATTCTACCCGAGGGTGGAGGAGCACTCGTTGTCGGACAATAAAACATCCCTTTCGTCGGCTTATTTTAACCCCTGGCGCCATTTGTTAGTTTAATGTAAACAGTGGAGGGAAAGCCGACGAGACGCTTTTCGCTGTCCACGAGATAATGAAAGCTCGTTCCCGTTGGTCGGCGTAAAGCGAACTACGACGTCTCAGGACTTTTAATAAAAGAGATACCAGCGACACTATTATTCGAGTTGAGTCGCCGAATGAAAACATTTTTCGCTCAAAAGTATTTGTCTCGAGTATTTGCTTACGAAAAACCGCAGACAGGCCCCGAGTCTCTGGATCGAAGCACACAGCCTTAATAAAGGGAAAACTAAATTGTTTCCCACTGGAGAAAAAACGTTTTCATAAGGTTCGATGGAAAATTTAACGTCTTCGTTATCCTTCGCTATACAGGGAATGCAATAATTGCGTTTGAAGGTAAATTTGAAATTAAAGGAAACGGGGAAATATTGACGCGGCAATACCTAAATTAATTGCAGACAAGTCCTTAAAATAATTACTCGTAAATTCAATCAATTTTAAAATTAATTAACGCGAAATTCCATCTCGCTTATTAATAAGAACTCCTGATGCGAGGATCCCGGTTTGTGGCTTTAATTTAAATAAACAAATCATTGACAGGGATAAGTTTGCTTTGAATTCGATTTGCATTTTTAGCTGGAAACATTTTCCACGGAGCATAAACAATTTAAATCTAATATAAAGATTAAGCGATGACAATGGCGCGGGAAATAAACGGAAAAGCCGCGTCTGGAGTTATTAATTAAAATAACCACAACAGGACTACGTGTGCGACATACATAATGAATTATTTCAATATCGAGACGCGATTAATATTTGTCAGGAGCAGCGCTAATAATGACGCGAACGCCAGCGTCGATTGGCAGAATAAAGGGAGTAACCGAAAATTACCGTCAACGCGAGTAACCGACTTTATTGTTTATTTTTCGCGCAAACGCTTCCCAATTTTTCGTTGAAATTGCGTTGCGGGTTTTGTCTCCTCCTCGGCGTTTTAATGCCCCGGGAGTTGTTACTGCGTCCGTAGGTTGAATGTCACGGGGAAAATGCGAAACTGAAAATCCACACGCGCGCTTGCGAAGAATTTCGCTTTCTTCTTTCCATCGGGGGATATTTTAACGATACGCTTCGTTCCTTGAACCTTTTTGAATTTATCTTCGAGGTGTTGTTGTTGTTGTTGTTGTTGTTGTTGTTATCGGTGAGGTTCTTTATTGTTTTCTTCCGATATTCCCGTTCAGGTCACGCGACTCGGTGATTTATGTTATTTATGAATATTATTTCCGACTGTCGCTTTCGCATTTCGCCTGATTTATCGCGATATTGTTGCACCGATTAAAAATTTACAATTCACAGAGAACTTCTCGAATCAATTTATAATCGATAAATATGAGGTGCATTTAACTGTCACCTGGTAGGTCGTTGGCCCTCGTACGTCAGGTAGTGTAAGCTTAACATTTTTCGAAGTTTCGGAAATAATTGTGCTAATGTAACATTGATCGTTCATAATTAATTTTACATTCAATTTCGGCGAATTTTTCAGCTCCAAACAAATCGGACGATTTCGTTAAGTATACGCAATGTAAAGACTGTCGCTTTGAAGCACATTAATTATACAGCGTCGCGTCAAAAATAAATAACAGAATTTACTCAAATACAATATAAGAACAAGGCATTGCACGATGAAATACTTAATCCGAATTTATCTTGTGCAAAATTAGCGGTAGACGAATAAAATAAAAATTTACAGCAATGGAGTTTTGGAGTCAAATGCGCGTTTAGTTCGTAATCGAATGAAAAACCTAATAGTTTATCCGCGGAGTCTGAAAAATTATTTCGCGCATTCTTAGCTGCGAGCATTAAAATACTCGGTCGCGCGTAATTCTAATACTTTGCATTAAAATTTCTTTGCCCGCGAATAAATCGGTCGATTGGAATCGCAGCTTTTGTCACTCGCGCGAGAATCGCAATTTGGCGATACGCGTACTGGAGTAAACGTTGGATTCTACAACAAGCAATAACGCGAACGTAAATCTTGATTATAACGTTCGACGCACATGCAAATTGCCGTTAAAATTAGCGAAAATCGCGATAATTCGTCGCAGCTGATTTAGCTATACAATTAATAACGAACAAAACGGGCAAACGTTCATTAATGTGCGTTACATCGCAACGAAGGAAGTTCTTTTTGAACTCTTCGAAAAGATACGCGCCCTCGTTGCTGTTGCCTACGTAAAACTTTTTCAAGTTTTTTGCTTCTCTCTCTCTCTCTCTCTCTCTGTCTCTTTGTCTAACCGGCATGCACGCGTGGGCACGTTTACTCACACGCGTACTCCCGTCTTCCGTCAACTTTCTCTTTCTCAAAAGGCATATATTATTTGCATCTATGATTCATTTGCAAATCATTATTTTTCGACTCGCGCGTAGTTTTTGTACGCCGCTAAATCGTTATGTAAGTGTATTTGTGGAATTCCGCTATTCTTAATTAATGTTGGTTAATATCCTATTGTCTCATCTCGACTTTTTCTCCATATGCGAGTATCAGATTTCTTATTTCTGGTACAACGTCGTATCGTGTTTTCGCCCGATCAAATCTATCAAATGACTTTCTCCTTTCATTTTTCAAATGTGATTTTGTGAAAAATCCGTTTTTTCTTCAAATTTAATCTCCTCGAATTTATTAAGCATTGGAAACTGATACACGGGAGATTTATCAAGGTCTCCTACCGTATTCGCGTCTCGAATAAAAAACGTCGACAAAGTAACGCTTAAAAAAAGATTATCGTTACAAACTATTACGCCTTCGCGTGATTAATGATTGTGGCTTTTTTAATTTAAATACGCGAAAACATCGAGTTATCCTTCCAAGTGAAAAGCATCTTACGAAAAAGTCCGTCGCGTTTTGGAAGCGTTTAATTAATAGCTTCGGTGCTTTTTCTTTCTCAACCAAATGATCGATTGATTCGGCGGCATTTTACTTTCGCGTAATAACAGTGACGCGTATAATTTTGGTCTACTGTGTAATGCCTTCGCCAAGACGCTGCGGAGAGGGGAGGAGGTAAATTACAGGCTCGCGTCATTGCCGCGTCTTTAAAATTTGTTGCAGTCGCCTGAAATTTGTTTTTTTCAGCGCTAATTATCGTCGTGCGCCGAAAATGAGCTTAAAAGCTGCTCTCCGAGGTGAACGTAAACGAGATTATAGAGTATATTGCGAGGGTCGCGACCGTATGATTATTCGCTATGCCGAACAAAAATAATTTAATTAAGTTAAATACGAGGAGAAGTGTAAGAGCTTATTTATATTTCCTCTCTGCGTTTAATTCAGCTTCCCTCGTTTATGTTTCATAGGAAAACCTCCTGGCCGTATATTATTTCGACTAATAATTCATTTCCCCTCTAATGGCCCCTTCGGAAAAAAATTGGGGCTTTCGCGTATTTTAATCGGTAAAAATAGCTTTTGTATTCTGTAACTGTATCTTGCATAAATTGAAAATAAATAACAGCTGCTCTAGTATCCTTGAAGAATTGCGGTAATGTTGCGGCCGAGATAAGAATACGTTTTTACTCCCCGAGCCGCGTAACTTTATAACTTTAAAATTTAATAAGCCGTTACAGGCGACTGTTAAATTACGTGGATGGACGCTTCAAATTAAACGATTCGACTGTTATTATCCGCTATTCTTTGCAATCCAGCCGGATTCGGTACTTTTATCGTCGCATTGAAAAACAACGTCCGATGTCGCGATCGCTCCTTTCGGTTTCTCGTCGAGGATCGACATTTTAGAAAACAATCGGAGCGACTGCTGGGAAAATTAAATTAAATAAAAGGAGCGAATATCGTTTAAATTCAGTCGACGAGCGCAACTTTTAGATAATGCATGTAAATTGCAAAATAATTTTGCAAAGCTGTTACTTAAAACACGCGAAATTGCGCTCATAAACGCTAAGAATAAATAGAATTTTCATAATACGCTATTAAAGAATTTTTGCGAGCCGCTCGGGGGATACGTATAATTTTCTTTCGTACTTTACAACCTGTAATAAGTATTTTTGTCATATTTCCGAAAACACATAGACAGAAATTACGCTCACGTGTATCCTTGTGGAAATTACGGCGACGTAACCTTGCGTAACGGCGAACTATATAAAATAATAACTAAATAACGATCGGAGCATCGAATAAGGACTGTAATAAGCCTAACGACGTACGCGAGCAATAAAGCCGAGCGCAATAAAGAGAAAACTAGGCAGGTGGAATCAAAAGTTGATAGAGCCGATGTCTCCTTCCTGGCGGCGGCGGCGGCGGCGGCGGCGATCTTTACGTGATCCAGGGAAACAATGCGCGGATAAATTAGTCGGTGAAAGCTCGAGCGCTTTTTTCGCCTGGCGACGAAGCATTTTTCAACTGAAGCAGGAGAAATTCGGTCGAGCGAACCAGGTGACAGATTTATTAAATAACGACAACTCGGAGAATTTTATCAAACCTCTTGTCGCCTGGAACGCGAGTTCGACTCGTCGTCCGTTGCGCGTAAATGAAAAAGAACTCGCACTTTTTCGGCGCTTTATCCTGGAACTAGATAAGTGAGCAACGAGCGAAACCGAAGGTCAACTTTAAACATAGCGCAAAAAACGTTCGCCACTTTAGTCGCTATCAGCGCGAGATTTCCAACGCCAATCAGTTCCAATGAAATGTATTGTATTTAGCCAACCGGAAGCACAAGCAGAGGTTGCACTTGGCAATAACTCGGGTTTTAGAAGGCTTTAAATTTCGAGGCTTCAAGCTGGTACGTTTTTAACCGAATAATAGCTGATTACTGTACTTTACAACAACAGCAACAGCAACGGCGGCTCGAAGATTTGCGAGCCGAGGAGTCGGGAAAATAATCGAGTTCAAGAGTGCCAACCTGAATAATTGAATTTAGCCGCGTGTCGGAGTGTCAGTGCTCGCGCGGCACAACGTAGGCGTGGTGGTCATTGTTCGGCGCAATATAAAACTCGAGGATATAAAATAAATATAAAATAGAAAATGTTCCAATTACGGTGTGGTGGTAATCCGCGAGCGCGACGCATGATTTATACGTTTTAAGTGCCTGAAAGGGAACATTTTTAGGCATCGCTCGGTCTCGCTCTAACAAGGACCGATCCCGAGCAAAGCACAGCCGCTTATAAATCACCTCCGGTTTATTCAGCTCGCGGTTAAATAGCGGCAGTCCAACCCCGTTACTCTCAGCTGTTCCTCCGAACAAGGGACGCATTCCTCAGCTCTCAAGGTGGATTTCTTCATATTTAAAAGGATCGCGCGCGACCGCGTATCCTTGGCCCGAAGCGGCCAAAAGGAAAGCGGAAAAGGGGGAAAATGGATGTGTCCCGCGCGTTCCCCGCTTTCTCTCGCCATCGCCGACGAAAATCACCAGGCGCAGGCGCGCGCGACTCCAGCGACGCAATACACGACTCGACGGAATCACGCGACCACGTACCGTCATTATGCTCGCGTACCTGCACTCGCTCTTATTATTGCGACTCCTCGCTCTCGCTCCTGCGCACAACGCAAAACCAGTCCTCGATTACACGCATCCGGTTTCTCCACCTCCAGGACTTTTCTACTCGCCCTCTGCTAATGATCCGATGTTTTCCCGATTATCCAACAATCAGCCGGGGGATTAATAAAAATCTCGCTTCGCTCCGGAGCCGATCAATTCACAATCGATTACCCGTCCCTCCACTTTAATTGCGTTTAAACAAATACGGCTGCGCTCCGGATCGTCTTCGGCGTTGAAGGTCGCGAGCTCTAGCTTTGAACTTTTTTCATTATGAGCGTCAATATTTGCCTCGTCTGCTTGAACTTGGCGGCAAAGTACAATCGAGAGGGTTGGAGTGATTTTCGGACTTTGCCTCCTCTAGTCGGAAACGCTGCGTTTCTAACAATGTTTTTCCGCTTCTAGGATCATTGGAGCTGTTGTCGCGATATTGCACTGCTGAAATTCTTCAATGTTTATTTTCGATCGCGGCGAATAAAAAGCGACTACAAAGACAAGAGACTCGGGCGTGATTGACCCGAGTTGCCATTAAATATTACGCAAACTTAACCTCGAGGTGTAAATCTTGTTCAAAGATACGCAATTCATCGTATCGGTATGTGGGCTAATTCACACCGAGCATATTATCTTTTGCAAAGAGATTTTATGAAAGTTCTTTGTGCGCGTTGCGATGAAAAGGGGAGCGATTTTGTAAACGCGAGGCATTAATAACGTCTGTGCACACAACTTATTTCGTCGCAAAACAACAAACTATCCGCGACTGCGTTGTTTAGTTGCCCATCGGCAGCTTTCGCAGTTTTCCTCGAGAACGCTTCTCCGGAAATTATTGCGAATGCGGCGCGATCGAGATAAACATAGAACCAGAAGGAAAACCGTTGCAGCGAATGGTTTAATTTAAAAATTAGATACCGAAAGTACATTTTCAACGAAGTTAATGTCCTAATCATCGATAACCTTTCGTTCGTGTACGTGCGTGCCTGACTTTATGGTCATTGGATTTTTCTTTTAGATTCGTTCGCTCGGGCGCAATTGGATTGTAAATTAAGTATCGTCTGGTTTTCGGTTCCTTCCGAATTTTTTCCTTCTATTGCTATCAAATCTAATGTAAATTCATTTCATCAAACGTGGAAACTAATCAAATCGACTCCGAGAAAAATAGGCAATTCTTTCCGAGAAACGTGTACTTTTATATAACGAAACTTAAATTATGATTAATATACGTGTTATGTAAAGCGCTTAAGGTTTAACTTATATCACATCACATATCATTATCATCTCGAGAGAAATTGTACGTTAAACAAATTTGTTTGGAAACTCAATACGTGATCTTGACGCACAAATATCATTTTTTTCGATATCGTAAGTTTGGCTGGAGTCTTATTAAAAACAATGATGCAATCAAATACCTCATTTTTCACCATAAAATTGAGAGATAATTAAATTATAAATGTATGAGATTTTGAGAATAAATAGATCAAATTTCAGCACGTATATCCCATAACGATGTTTTAGCTTAATAAAACACAGGTGGATATGATAAAACCAGAAAAATCAAAATTTACGGAAAACGAGAAGAAAAGAGTTTCTTCATTTGGTTTGTATTTTGAATAAATAAACTTTGTTTAAAAAATAAATGTAAATAAAAAACAGCAAAGTCAAAATGTGCGCTAATTATGCTGCAGAGTTTTGAAGCACGTGATTAAGAAAGTATGACTTTTGTTTGTCTTCCATCGTTTTCTAATGTATTGATTCTTGCATTATTTGTCGCTAAACATAATTTTAACTCGAGCAATTGCAAGTAATCGAATCTCGTTAATTTATAAATTCGCATTATTTTTTTCTTCCGTTTCCAACGACCCTGAATTCGTTTGCGTTTGTGTGAGATATTTCAATATTTTCAGATGATCATCTTTAAAATTGAGTTCATTATTTTGGGTTTGAAGTTACGATCAATTATAATGTTGCATAAGTTTACCTTCCTTTTAAGATGAATTGGATTTTTAATAATTAACTAGTGTAGTTTAATTAATTATTTAATACTAATCTAGTATTAACTAGTCGATTCAATTTTACTAGTATTACTTGATTATTGCTGTTACAAAGTCTTTTCCTTAAATAGTAGCTTATTTATTTTAAGCGATGAAAAAGTCTTGATTCTTCCACATTAGGAAATTAATAATTTTAAAAAACGCTACTGGAAATAAAATGTGTCTTTGTATATAACATTAGCAGGAAAAAACGAGCGGAATTAAATTACAAACGTCTGGAAAATCCAATGTATTTGTAATCCTTTTATTTCTTTTTGCGTTATTGATAAAACTAACTTATGGGATATGCATTTGATATTTGTATTCTAATTCGAGTAATTCTCGGTCGGCGAAGAATTAATGAAATTAACTTAAATTTTATCGATTAAAAGGAAACCGGTGTACGATAAAAGTGTAGCAGACTGAATTAACCTGAAAAAAAAAACGTGCGAAAGCAGGCGGTCGGTGATTAGAACATCAGCTCCGAAGGAAGTTTGTGCGAAAGAAGTCGACAAAGCGTTTAAGCGACAAAGAACTAGAAAGGGGATTGAAAGCTCGTGGAAAAAGCTTCAAATATGGCTGGAACGGCACGTACGAAATTTATTACGCGCCGATAAGAATCCGAAATTCTGTGAAACGGCTTGGATCGAGTTTTTCGGATCTGATGAATGTGTGCCGGTCGGAGTGTACGCGCGCGCGTTTGTCCATTGCCGCTGTTTAGCTTTTTACCGTTTCCGGTGACCTTGTAAATCTGTCGAAAAATCGAAAAGCTCTCGGGCGCGGATACGGTCCTTGAAAAGGCAGCAATCGTCACCTAATGGACACACACACACACACACACATGCACGCCTTTCACGACGCGCGAGTGCGTTTTGAAGCACTTGGTAGATTCGTGAGTTCGGACGAAAATGACATTTGCCGACGTTTCGCGACGATGTTTTGTGAGTTGCCTCGTGCACGGCCGAGCGTGACGTCACGCAATCTAACCTCAAATTGGCAGAGCAGGAGCTCTGCGTATGGTTCGCAAATTTGGTCGTCGCGGTGAAAGTCCGAAGCGCACCCTGACATTGTAACCACGTAACCATGGGATCGCTCATTAAGGCAGAGTGTACGCGGTAGATCGTGGCAGATCGGACACCATCTACGTATCTACGTATCTGGGTACAAGATTTACTAGCTTTTTCACGAGCTCCCATGCCGACGCTAACGTTGCTTTTTGTCATCGGGTCTGCACGAGTTATAAACGAGCGTCTAACTTCGCCCTTTTGTCGCGAATTATTTTCATAATATGAAAGTCGCTTGTATTCATAAGTTGCAAATTTTTGTTTTTTAATTCAATCGCCTCTTGCGAATCTGAAAACTCTGCTCTCATACTTTCTTCTAGCCGTACACAAATTCTTTATTAAAGGGGGAATGATCGAGCAAGGGAATTCGTGTCGTTATCTTAGGATCGAATGAATAAATTTTTGCAAAATACGGTATTTGATTAATCGTTTAAAAAATGTACACTTGAAAGAAGTTGGTACGCAACGGTGATACACGAGAAAAATGCAAATACAAAAGTAATAGTTGTATAATTTTATCTTATCCTGCGTTATTTCTCCTGGCGAAAACACGTGTCGCTCTTACACAGAGTAAAAGTTGTACAAGTTTCTGGAGTTAATGATAAAATTGTTAAAAACAAAATCTCCATCCATCGTATTTGTGTTGCCTAATTTCTCTCAAGGGAAATGGTTTGTTTCCGTTTCATGCGCTATTTTGCTTCGTTGTGTCGTACAATCACCCAAATATTGTTTAATACTGGCTATTTCACTTTGTTAATAGTGAAAAAAACGTTGTTCATTACTTCATTTTATATATATACATATTATGTATTTTAAAACGTCTACGGATGAAACTACAAGATAGCATTCAAGCAAGTCGAGAGAGAGAGAGAGAGAGAGAGAGAGAGAGAGAGAAGTTGGTTAAGGGCTACTGTAGCAAGTTAATGCATTAACTAAATGTGTACAGCTTTTCCAACACTTTTTAAAAATTGGTACGTTGGAGTGTGTCAAGATGTATGTTTGATTGTCTTTTATGGTACGACACATCTGGCACTTTTCGTAATTGTCAAATTAATTTCCAATTAAGTGGTAACTCTGACTTCGTTTGGAAAAGCGTTTATGCGTCTGTCTGACTCACATTCGCCTAGAATATTTCTGCCTTATGTAACGGGATTTAAACTTTATTCCGTATTTCTTTAAAACGAATGTATCTTACCTTTTGTAAATATAAAACTTAATTGTATATTTCACGAAGATAACGCGAAAATTCAGTCGGCGATTTCTTCAACGAATTTTCATACAAATTTAGTGAAAATTAATATACTTGAATTCTAGAATTTTCGATTAAAGCCGATTAAATTTAATTTCCAATTCGATTCGATTTAATCGTTTTTCCGATCGAATATTTTAATGAAATTTCGTTATTATTAATTTATCGAACAATATACAGATTATTATAAAACATAATATAAAACAATACGAAAACGTTTGTTTTCATATTGTTATACATTAGTTACACTTTTTGGTGAATCGCATCGCAAGTATTTTGACTTAATGTCTATTTTCTATATACTTTGCTTTTCTTTACGATTATTAATTATCTTTTCTTCTTGCATTTTTATTAGTATTTCCGTCTGCTACAATAATTATATATTTGAGGTTCCTTTTACAACCTCTATTCTGCATTTATCTCTATTTTCCAATTCATCGCGGTTTCTATAACACGTGTCATGGCTTTTCCCCTTTTTCCGCATTTTCTTCTTCACTTTTCCAAAATGCGTTTGTTCTCGCTTCGTTTCTCATTACAAATCTGTCCAAAATTTCCATCCGTTTTTTCTTTTTCTCGTGTTTCTCTTTCATCTCTTCTCATTTGAAACATCTATCCAAGTGCCCGTGTTCGAGTGCATCTGCACAATTTTTAAATATTAATAGCAAAGACTCGTTTTTAAGATCAACGTGTTACGAGTGACGTGTTCGCCAACGAAAAGTAGTTGAAACTGCCGAGTCTCGAATGTTTTTGTTCTTAGGGAATCAGAAGAGAGTAAGAGGAACGGGTGGAAAATTACCAAATTTCCAATCGAAAAAGTGCGCGAAAGTGAAGGACAGCCGTAATCTAGCGAACTTTTGACGAACGCGTTAAATTCGCAAAGAAGATAACCGATGCAAGTAACAGCGTCACCGCCTGAAACAAAGAGTACCGATACTTTGTACTCTTGTGTCGTCGGCAGCTCGAGTGCCTCGCCACCTGCGCGCGCGCACGAGATGCAGATCCGAGCGCATAATTAGCTCGCAAAGAAAGTCGAGTTACGTAAAAGTCCTCGCTCGGACGTGTAGTAGTAGTAGTAGTAGTAGTAGTAGTAGTAGTAGAGTAAAAAAAGGCGCCACTAGTTGAATTCCGTCCCAGTAGGCACTTAGACCGGTTGCTCTTAACACGAAAACTTAACAATGACATTAGGCTCGACGTGACGACGTATCGACAAAGCAGCGTGTGGCCTCCGTTTTCTCGACTTCCCGAGCTTTTGCACTAACTTCGGCGGCAACCTTGTCGCCGGCATTTTTGCGACTCCGACTCCGGAGCGCAAAGCCGCTCGTGATCCGTGTCGCACGACGGAGGCGGTGGCGTGCGACTTGCCCTGGATAAACAATAATTAGATTTCGAATGGCATTATCTCGCTGGGAAGTTGAGCCAAACTTTCGCTTCCTCGTCTCCTCGACGCCTGTGCTGCGCCTTCGAGGCTCATCCAGGGCGGCCGCGACGGATTCGTCTCCCGGAGATGGGAATTTCGCGTGGAAATTATTGGCTCGCGTTCCAAGCTTTTTAACCGCTTGAAATAAATGCCGTTTGTCTCCGATAAACAACAAGCGGAAGTGTATCGGCGCGACACGCAATTCTGGTACGACCTGGAGTTGCGCACTGGAGCACTTGGTAACTTCGTAACCAAGTTACTTCCCCAGATTTCGAAACAGGATTTCCAAGCAACTCAAAACTTTATCGTAGCAACGGCAGCGACAACAATGGCGACGATGTTAATAAAATTGTTCAGCCTTACATAAAGACTTTCGATTATCCGGGATTTTGTTCCGCTCGGGAATTGCGAATAAACTGCCGGTAATCGCGAAAACGCAGAGTCCGTTGCAAAAACTCGAGTTTACTCTTTGAAACATCTTGTCCGTCGCTAGATTAAAATAATTAAATTTATACGTAACGAGTAAGGAATCAATCGGGTTGGTCTTCGAAAATATTTGAAAAAATGTCGTTGAAATGTCGCCGAATTCGGTGCGCGTGGGCACGAGCAATTAATACAAATTAAAGGCGCGTGCGTTTTATAATAAGCGCAATTTAATTTAAACGTAAATACAGTGTCTCTAAACCTGAAATGTCGTTCAATTTTTAAAGCTCCGTAGTAATTGACTTTGTATGTAACGTAATTAAAACTTACACATATTAATGTACAAATTTCCTGCAGAAATGCCTGCGTTTTTTCGTTTTTATTAACTGGTCGTCGCGTTCGCACAAGTTTTCAGTTAATGCGTATCAAAATTGTCAGCTGCGGTAAGTTAAATTAAGTTACGTAAGATACGAGATCAGCCGACATTCCTTTGAGGTAATAAATGTCACCGACGGCAGTTAATCGACCAAATTATATTCCGCTAATAAAGTTCCAATAAAATTTATTGAAATTACCTTGATTAGAATTTTAATCGCGTCTAAATTCTCTTTCTTCTAAACGGCAACCAGGACTAAAAAGTGAGTCTTATTAATGTATAGCGATGTAATTGGTTTTCTCACGATAATTCAAGTCAAAGTTTGATACAAAAAATTGCTATATTTAACGCGAAATATAACGTTTGTTTCTTCGTGTTTTAATACGCGAAATAAAGAAATTATTTCTCTCATTCGCGAAGCAATTCTTTTTAAGCCATCTAATCAATTGTTCGAGTTTGCGGTTAAGTTTCATCGCGCGGAGTGAAACAGAGTAAAGAAATGTAGTGCTAAAAAACTCGAGGCAGCGATACTTTTGACGAGTTTGGAGGCCAACGTCTATTGTCGCGCAATTACGCAGAAAAACTCTCACTGGGCGCGGAGGCAGAAGGTGCGGAGAATTACTGCAACAATGAAGAATTGGTTTTCTGTTTGGTTAATAAAAGATGCGCATAATGAAGCAAGAAAAATGCGAAGATTCGTCGAAAGCTGAATAAGGTTCGGGCGTGTTTCGAGAAAGTCTCTGACGCGGATACGCGCGTTTAATTTTCGAAATTCCGCTTCAGAATTACTCGTAGAAAGAGAGCGAGAGGGGGAGAGGAGCGTTGGGAGAGGGGGTTCATAGAGATCAAAGCAGAGTAAATTAAAATTTCGAGTAATTCGCTTGTTCTCAAAGGAATCCATTCCCCGAAGGTTAGCCAGTCGGTTTCGTAGTCTGTAAGTGCGCAGGTGTGTAGGTGGGAGATAACCCCAGATTTATCAACGGCGCCCTACTCCTTTTGCGGCTGGCATTCACCAAATTCCCAGCGACACACGCCTCCAACTTCCCAAGAAGAGGCGCTCGCGCTCACTGCTCGTATTTCGCGTATTATTGGCTCGAGTCCTTAATTAACTAGAGTATATCTCCCTCTTTGCCTGCCCTCCCCCTCCTATCCTGACATCCAGTTCGAATTCAAGCTTTTTATCTGGAAATTTCGTCGTTAAATGTCTCTTCCGTGTTTTCCGTTTCGAATCGTTTATTCAACGAGTGACCGGTACTGTGACCGGTAACTGTCTCAGATGAGCATCCCTCCGATCCTTCTCGTTTTGCAATTTTTATCATCATCCCTTCTTGAGATTTCCGCAGAATTCGGTTGGCGCTGCTCCTCGAAGGGCTTCTTTCCTTTCGTACACGAGTTCGGCTAAAATCCAATTTATTTGAAAACAGTGCGTTTACCGTTTGATACCATCAACTCGCTAACTTAAAATAATGAACAAATGTCAATTTGGTATTTCTTATTTTTATGAAAAAGTAGCAAATAATCGATCGTCGAGTGTATTAATTTTAAATAAATTGTTGCCTGCTTAAAGTTAAATTTTAACGAATACGCGCTTCTTCTGCGAATGGAAAGTAATCGACATTATTCACGAGGCGCCAAGTGCCATTAAAATAATTGCTGATAATAAAATTGAACGACGATCTATATTTTTTCTTCTGCCAAATTATCATAAATCCTTTTTTCTTGTTTTTTTTTCTTTTTTCTTTTTTCTTTTTTTTTTTTTGTAAAGAGAAATTCAAAGGAAATTCATTTACATATGTTGCAGTTTCTGTCTGTCTAAATTTAAAATTTTAATATCCCTTATGTTTTCTCTTCGTTAGTCACGTAACTCGAAATATTTAGTCTTAAGCTTCGCTCATTAGATGGAACTACTGTACCTTCTGTTTCAGCGTCTTTTCTACAGCGATTCTACTCATTTTCATAATAATTCAGTTCAAGCTACACTCCGTTTCTTCATATTCTTGTAAAATCGCTTACGAGTCTAGGAAATCTTTTCCTCGGCACTTTCCCACAGAAGACGCCTGTAACTTATTTATTAGAAGCAAATACGTTTTTAGGCTTCTACTGCGTTCACTTTGTGTCCCTATTAATCGTACGAATTCGCATCGTTTTTGCATCCCAAAAACTGGTTCTAGAAAAAATATCTCACACACAATTTATTTATCACGTTATTATTTATTTATCAAAAACAACTTTTACGTTGAATAATATCTCTTTCTCCTTTTTAATTGCTACTGTAGAGCTATAAAATGCAAACGCACTTGTATTCGTAAATTGAATCGTTTTAGTACGTGTAATTAAAATAACCTAAAAGTAGCAACATAATCATTTGTTCGTAGTATTGATCATACCGTTGTGGGAGCAAATGCACTCCTACTTAACAATGTTTTAATTGCTATTTTACAATTAAAACCAATAAAAACTTATTAATAGAATGCATAATCGATATTAATCAAATGTTTTCAAAAACATTCCACGAAGCTTATTAATCTGAAATTTCTTCTTTACGATAAAATTCGAGAAAACGAAAAGTGTTCCGAGTTAATTCAAAAGAAACTTATTTATGACATGTAAATAATAATAATACAACTAATGAAGTATAAATCAAAAACATAATAATAATTAAACTAAATATAGAGAGGGGGGGGCCAAAGTCTAGGAAGAGAAATGAAATGTAGTGAAGCGAGCAAAAGAAAATTCCCATATTTTATTATTGACAAAAATAATCGAAGGGGTTAAGTAAGAATTTATAACAATAATCGCTAAACTATTTCAGTTGGTTTAAACTGATGTGGCGGCGTCTGGGTGACATAATTTTTATGAAAGATATTAAAATTGAAAGAAGCGCATGAAATTATTTCATATTTTTATAAAAACGTGCTCTAATTGTCAAGGATACACGGTTATTTTATCGATTGGTTGATTAAGCGATAGTGATGCTCTGGTTCGTATTAAAGGTGAATTCAAGGACAATCTTTGACAATTTTGCACCGCTAAGATCATGAAAAATAGTCTCGAGTTATTGCAAAACGCAGATCGATAATTCATATCCTTTTCTCATTTTTCGCCCGATTAATAACGATAAGTTTTTATTGCGTACGCAGCGTTTGTTTAAATTTGTTGCTTCGGCATGCGAAAAAAGCGAACTCGTATCGTAAGAATAACGAGATTATTAATATTCGCATTAATAGCCGCTGTAAAACGTGATTTCGTAAACGAAAAGTCCTTAATCGAGATAACGCGTTTATAGATCCTTTATGATCCTGATTACGAAATAACGCGTCCTTATTCGTTGGCGTCGGCCGGCAAAGAGCAAATAATAGATGAATAAAATGACGAAAGCAAAAGTCTCGAGCGTTGGTTGTCCATTTACAAATGGATCGCCGGTGCGAGTAGAGCAGCGAGCTAGTGTGTGTGTGCGCGCGCCGAATGCAACGAGCGCGACTCAGGTAAGGGAAAAAGGCGATACGCAGGACAAGAGAGTCGGTATCGTTGGTAATCGCGCGCCTGTTCGCGGATAATTAGCCCGAGATAAAAGACGAAACGCTCGTTCGCGCTTTGAATTTGATGAAACATTTTTTAGCTTTTGAAGCTCGAGTTTTCTCTCTACTGCCCAGGCTTTGCTAATTTAGCGATCGATTCCGCGGGTGAGCATCTTAGCAAAAAGGGGGCACTGCGTTTTTAATTAATCATTAGATGATTTTAATCAGAAATAAAAGTTCGTACGCGGCCGTAATCATCTCTCGATCTCTCAAGAGGAAGACGATCGAACCGTATCTCCAGCTGATTATCTTTTAGTAAACCGGTAAAGTTGCAAAGCCTTGTAAAATGACATTCGAGCAAATGTTGTTTGTTTTTCGGTGATTAGATTTTGCGCGAGGAATACGGATTTTTACGGCATCGAGTCAAGCTTGGCCTTAATTAGCGGATTAAGCGCGGAATAAGAAACGGGGAAAACAGTAGGAGACCAAACAAATAACCGACGCTATAAACTAGAATTTCGAGTCTGCGAGCTCCGAAAGTTCCCAAGTTCATTCGTAAAAGCAGCAGCGCGTGTTAAGAGCGTGTAAGTGTTGGAAGTGCCGTAAAGAATCGGCAATTTTAGCGATAAAGATGCGGGCGCGAATCGTAACTCTCGAAGGATCGGGGAGAGGAAAATAGAAAGATCTCCTAGATGCGGCTCCCTCGGCTTTTCCGCGCAAGAGGGCGCGAGAGGAGAAAAGTGCCCGTAAAATAAGCGAGCGAAGAAAGAAAAAAAGGTGGCAAGGAGGATAAAGGAATATACCGAGTGAGTCTTAGCGGCGTCATAGGCGTTCCTTTTATCGCGATCATTACCGGCTGCGGCAAGAGGCGCGGGGGGAGATTTTTACTAGCGGCTCGCGCTCGCTTGCGTTCACTCGAGCGAGGATTTATCGTCCGAGCGACCAGTGCACCGCTCGCATGACAATCGCAAGCCGAGTCAGTCGTAAACTCGCGCTCGTGCGCGCCCGCGACGATGTACCGCCTGTTGTGTGTGTGGTGCCCCCCCCAGCCCCCGCACTTTTATTGGAGGAGATAGCGCCGGTTCGTGATCGCCGAGGAGTGGCTGTGGGGGCGGACGCCACACCGTTTCCTTTCTTCTCGCTCGGGCTTTCAGCGCCTGAAAAATTGATGATTCCGCTGCTACCGCTTCAGCTCTGATTGAAGTGCCGCCTCGGAATGATCAGCCGGGCCTCCACTCCCCAGCGGATCTCGTTGCGAAAGACCGCGAGTCGCGTTCGCCTCGTCCACTCCTCGAGGATAGACTCCCCGCCATTATAAATGAGGAAATATCTTAATCGCTGTTTACTTTATGTAATCGCTCCAGGTGTCCTGGGGCAGTCGCGTATCGACGACAGCGACGACGGCTTCGTGGCTTTGTCGCGCTGAGCTAATGATTTTCCGGTTTATTTATCAGCGAACGGAAAAAGACGAAAAAGTCCCCGGCGCAAACGGTTGTCAGTTGTTATTGCAATCGCCGTCGAGGGTCGCTCGGGGTCATTACGGAATTCGTGGGGTCATGCGTCAATGTCTTGGAAGACTGACTGACTGACTGACTGGCCGTTCACGTATTCGACGACCTTTTCGAAAAAACTATGCAACACGCGGGTTATCGACGTTATTTGAAAATCAATTGTTTTCTTTTGATGCAATTCGCTGTTTTGCATTGAATTTAAATTTTCTAAACTTAAATAAATTAAATTTTTAAATGCTTATCTATAATAATTTAAATACGGAGATAATAAATTTAAATCAGAAAAATTATCCTCTTCTGATTATGGTTTTCATTAAAAAAAATGTTACGTTTTGCGAGACTTTCAATTACTTAACACGAATGAAAATTATTACAAATTTTAAGTGTCATTAATAGAAATTGAAATGTTTAGGTTGTAAAAAAAATCCCTTAAAATTGGTTAATTTGAAAATTGAAAAATGTACAATACAATTTTCCAATCACTTTTAATATAGTTTGGTTTATTTTGTATAAATTTGCGTGCATCGATTAAACGATGCTCCCGAAATTCTATTGCACACAATAAATACTTTGCAAAAATAAAGTCTAATATCAGTTGCTTTAATGTAAACATTACTAAAGCGAATTACTCGTGTCTAAAAGGTATTTCAAAAGCGTATTTATGCAATTGATCTCTTGTTTTGATTAAAATTAACAATCAATAATTAAAATTAATAATTTAATTAAAATTAAAATTAAATAAGCATTAAGTTTTCGCGAGCATAATAGTTTTGTCGAATCATGATGGAGACAAAATTGAAGATGAGAAAAAATATTAACTCACCATAGTTATGTTTTTAACATTTCGAAAAAAGATCGTATTACTTTCATCGACGGCAAATCGACTGCAATTAAATTTACTTTAAAACGAATTTATTCTGCATATACTCGATACGTTTTTCAGCTCCATGGCCTGTAAAGTCATAGTCGTAGTATGAAGACAGTGAAAGATACAACAAAAAAACCTTCTTTCATTCTAGTTTTTGGTTACTCTTACAAAATCTTCAGATTTCCATTGTTTTTTTTCTTTTTAAATTGCAATTGTAAAGATGTAGATTTTGATTTGATTGCCGCCGTCGTATTATATTCGTGTTGGTTTGATGTATTTGAAGATATTTTCGAATCGAATTGTCGCATCATTTGAGAAACTTTGCACGACACTTCTTCCCGATTCGCTTAAAAAATCAGATCTTTATTATTTCCGAACCGCTCTGCGTTAAATTAAACATTTGGAATCGAGCTCTTAATCGATACACTCGTTATTTTCCAATGCCAGATCCACTTGCAACGGCTTTGAAAAGTAAAACAATCTTCGTCTTGGAAGTGCGTCAACGGAATATTCGAGAAAATACTCATTTAAGGGTGTCGCATTTTGTTCTTAATGTACTGCTATCGTTGATACGATTCCGATGGCCATTTTTATCTGCTCCTTAATTGTGCTTTAAGTGCTTTTAGCAACTAGTTACGACAAAGCCGCTGTGTTGGTGCGTCTTGCGCGTGTGTTGAACTGTACGGGGGCGAAAATCCCTCGTCCGCTCTTTGAGAAATGTTACTTTTAACGTCGCAATTCGCTTATCGAACCCTTTAATACGCGCGTTTGAAATTTCATCGAGGTTCTTTTTCTTTAAAGACAAGTCTGGTGCACCGAGCAAACGTTTAAACCAGACATAGTCGACGTTTATATTGCCGCGAAAGTACAAGTTTGGCTCGTAAACCACGTCAATTAAGGCACGCGACCGTGAAATGCGCGATTGTCAAGTGAGCGACGCCGATTTTGTGGACGAACCTCGACGCTTATTCCGAGCCCATGTGGGCACGTGTGCGCGGCTGTTTGTCGAAGCCACACACCGGCGGGGACACAGTCGAGTTCGTATTTGTTTCCGTCAATATGTGCTTTGCTCCCTATGACGATTCGAGCGCGCGCGTATTCGCGCACAAGTTGGTGCACTTGGAGTCGTCGAGTGGCGGCACGCGTTTTTCCGTTGGAAAACCGGCAGAAGGAGCGTAAAGTGCGTTTGCGATTTTCCTTTCTTTTGCTCTTTGTCGCTTTGTAGTTGCAGTCGGTTTTTTGGATAAAGAAGAAATTGACTACCGGCGCTCTTTATTTGATTTTTCTTCCGTGTTTATAATAAATTGAATTTTTCCCGCAAGAACGTCGTCTTTTCTTAAATTCGAATTTAAAGTCAATTTAATATCGATTCTTTTCGAAATTTGCTTTGCTCGTAAAATGAATGCGCAAAAATGAAATTGACCCTTTAAGGAACGCAACGTTGACGAAGAGCTTATAAGCGCAATAATTTCCACCCGTGGAAAACTGAAAACGAGAATGAATTGTGCCGGGCAAGCTTACGTAAATACTTTTCTCGGACTCTGTACTATTTTCGAACGAGAACCTATCTTCTGATGGTGTATAATCAGCGCTATAATTCTCTTTCTCTCGGGCTTATTGAAAAAAAAAATTAAAGAGCGCGGAAAAAGTTTATTTTTTAACAAGTGTATCGCGTAAAGTGAAACTTATCCAACGCCTGGATGCAGCGAAGCGCGAGATAAATGTTTATTATTCGCATTGACAGCCGAGGCTCGTTAGTGTTGTTAATCGTGTTTACTGTATTTACTAATGCGATCCCGTAATTGAAGGAAATCTTGTAATAACAGGGGAAAAGATCCGCATTTTTAGCGGCGCTTATTATTAATTTAACAACTCGCGCACTCAATTTGTAAGTGAGAAATTGAAATTACGTGGTAATACATTACCGACTGTGTATTTAATATCATTAAGCAACGCGTGCTACGCAAGATCGAGGCGAGTGATTCGCTTCGATGCCACATCAATCATCCCAATAATAATGACTTTATTACAATAATGGCCGAGCCGGTAAAACGCGCCTCGGGATAATCGCTTACAAATGAAGATATTTCGCGTAAACGAGCGTAAATTAAGAGCGACATTATTCGATCGCGATCTCGCTATAAAAATAATTGTGATACGCGAATTATGAATCGGGCGAATTGTACAAGCGTCTGGCATTGTCGGCCCTATAAAAAATACTTTCACTTTATTCTTGAAGCCGAACGGGGCGCGAAAATTTTCACTTTGAACACTCGCTATTGGAAATGACGAGCGGAGAATTTTTCTTGTAATTAAAGCGACGCGCGGCTATTGTTATTATTATGCAAACATTGCGTTTCGGCGATTTTTGCTTTAGACGCTGTGCAATTTTATTGGCTCTACGCTTGACGCTAATATCGCGTCCATTCGCTTTTATTAACCGACGAAATTGCAGTTACTATTTTTCACCAGTTCATCGTGGAATTGACGAACCGTTTTAATTATTGATAAACTTCGTTGCATTGTGCAGAAAAAGTTTGCCATCCTCGGCGGTCGGGCAAATTTTGAAAACGATAAAGTTTATTATCAAATTCGCGGGACGATTATCGGCTTGAAGCGACGAAGGTGTGCATAGTTAAAAGTTTAATCGAGAAATTGTCAAAGAACGTCGTAATCGTTAGATATTTCAAAAAGCGGACAAAACAGTGAAAGTAATGTAATTCATAAGTTGCGCGGGGTAATTTTTTTCAAGTTTTTTCAAGTACACGTTAATCGGCTTCAAAGGTATTCGTTTCCTCTTCTTGAACGTGATTGTAACAAATACGTTTGGCGATTTATACAGTACGACCTAAATATAAACAAACACACACATACTCGTGCTAAGAAATGGCATATAAATACGCACAAAAAGTTTATAGTGCTTTATAAGCGCATCTAGAGCCGATCATATTGTGCGAAGTAAATGTTTGCCGTCTTTATAGGCAATTAAAGTGCTGCTCAGTTTAACGAAATGCATTTTCCGCGATGACACGCGCGCGTCCTTTGAGTATTTATGATAATCCGGAGCGTAAATCTTCAGCGTGTGTCGCTAGACGGAAAAATAATTACCGAGGAATTCCCGAGAAGCCAGAGGCTTAATAATATTCGTGGCGAGTTTGATGCCGAGTATCGACAGCTTCTCGGCAACTTTTCAATTTGTTAGTAATTGTGCGGCGAACTTTATTAGCGAACTGGCAGTTATAACTCGCTCTACTGCAATCGTTATAATCTTTAGACAGAACTTGGCCTAAGCTTATTTCTGCTGCTTTTTAAATTTATTTTTAAAAAGGCCGCATTGCGCCGTCGCCATTGATCAATGTCTGTAATTGCCGGTAATTAAATCATTTGAACACTTAAATGCGTTTTTAAAAACGGTAGCTGCTAAAAATACAATTATTTCAGTAATTGATTGATACACGCGCGCGCGCGCGCACACACGCATACTTGGCATACAAATTTATTCAAAATCTGATCTCTCATTGCTTTAATACTCGCATTGACTTAAATCGCGCTGTTAATTATTATTATTATTTGTAATGTAACGCGGTTTTTTACCGATGCGGGAGATAAAATTCGTTATAACACTAAGTTAATTATTGCACGTTTAAAAGTTACAGAATACCCAAGTGTTTAAAATAATTAAATCAATAACGTACGCGTTCTGGATTAACATTTATGTAAATCGCGTAAAAGTACAGAAGATCAATTATTTAAAATCACTGATAAATGAAAATTGCATTTTATCCGAAATTTAAAAATTTTCAATAATATTTAAAACCTTTATGATTTACAATTAATGTTAATTGCGTTATAAAAAGCGGTAAAGCTATAGATTACAAATAATAATTGATTGTACGAACGTTTCCATTGCGTTCTTATTGTCATCGGATTCGGACGAGAAAAAACCGAAAAATATGTCACGTTACGACTGCGGGCGAAGAAAATAATTTTAAAATCTTTCCATTGCAAGACTGCTTTTCAGGTACATTTAGGGCTTAAAATGTTCCGATGTTATTATTGTCGTTGTTGAAGAACTTTTTATGAAATTGCGCAAAAGAAATTACACGTTTCATTTTCGTTGACAAATGCGCAACTTTGTTCGGTCAACGCGCTTCAACAGCGGTCACACGCGTCAAGTTGTATTTTCCAGTGAAAATAGCGAAAATGACCTTGCGTCGATCTTAATTTATAGTGCAATACGAAGCTTGCGTGATACTAATAACTACCTTCTCTTCTTTAAATTTCGTTTTCGTAGAGTTCACTTTGCGTCGAATGGATTAAATCATTATCCGAATGAGTCAATCGCAAAAAAACATTGCGAGATACGATCATGTATGTCGATGTGTTCTATGAAATAAGTTAATAGACGATGTTTACGATCGTCGCTGCTCAAAATAAAAAATTCCATAGTAAATTAAGCAAAATCCGATCGGCGCAACCGCACGTACGTCTGCAGTTGTTCCAAAGTCCATAAGCACAAAGTTGTGTTTTCTGCATAAAATGCGCTGTGTTGACGTTGACAACACATGAACCGTAGGTGTGGTAGAGCTGATATCGAGTAAACTTTTGGCCTGTACGATAACTTAATACGTCGGCTTGATCTGTCTGTGTGCGAAAAATTCAATACACCTGCGTATATGAGTTATTTTTCATTTATCGCGTTGCACTGTAAAAATAATTACGTGAGAAAGTAAGTGAGGCAGTCGTTGGCTCAATAATACGACAAATATGGGTAAGTAAGCTTTTTTCGAGTTACATTAGAGTCTAACTTATTACCTAATGTGAACCACATGTCCTTTCATGTACGTTTTTATCAAATAATACGAGATACACGATAAAAACAATAAAATTTACCAATTTCCCGAAAAATTTTGTAATATTCGCTACGGATTGAAAACGTCCCAGTGGGCGATAATTCGTTTTGAATAAAATGAATTGAAGCAGTATTACGCTCAAGATATGTGTGTGTGTGTGTGTTAGCGTTAGCAAGGCTCTTCGTGGATTATAACTCCATCAATGCAGTCACGATTCGGAGTTTCGAGTAGAAACTACATACCTGCAGTCGCGGGTAAATTAAACGCAGGAAGTTTCATCCCTTTTCTCGTTTTATGCCTTCGCCCTTTGCAGTTTGCAACCTAAGAGAAAGAGAGAGAGAGAGAGAGAGAGACATAGACGATGGCAAATATACACGAGCGGAAAAAGAGATGGGAAAAATATTAAATACTTATACCAAGAGACAAGAGAGACGAAAGCTGTTGATTCGCTTAAAGAATAGGTGCAGATTCCGTTACCGAAGCTAAATAAATCGAAGACATTAGCGACGAGAAGCTAAAGCGAGGATAGCAGATTATTTTAAATCAAAATTCAACTTGTTAATTAAAAAGCCGCAGCGGAAATTGAATGCATCTAAAGAAATTTGCGCGCTTAAAAAAAATTGCTCGCACTTTTGAAACACATTTTACCTGCTTTTTTACTTCGAAAAAGATCGAGTTGATTTCGGGGAGTTCGTAATATTTAAAGCGTAAATATAGCGAAATTGTTCGTGTTTAAACAATCAAATCTGTAACTTGATTAAATTATGTACTCGTAGAAATATTCGATATAGCCGAGAAGACCATTACTTCTAAATTTTAATTTTCTTCGAATAAACGCGTTTCCACGTTGATCTAGTGAATTATATTGTAAAAATTATGTATTTCCCATCGTTGAAAAATCCGATGATACATTTTCGCCTGCTTTCGGTATTTTAAATATTTTCATACGAAGGCTGCGTTATCTTGCAAATTTCCTTCTACGAGCGGAAAAAAGCTAATAGCACAGTTTTATTTTATCGTACGAAAGTAATAGTTATGAAAAGTTATTTTAAATTTTCTAACAATCCAATTAAAATGTATTCTCCGTGTAGACAATGATTTGTAAAATGTAGAATTCAGCTTAAATAACAATAGCAGTAGTAGTAGTAGTAGGAACAATAAGATGTAAGTTTTGAGTTAATCTTGTTTAATATTACGGGGAAAGTAGATTTGAAATTTACAAGAAATTTATAAAAAAAAATTCACGATATTAGTTGAAGTAGGTGTTAAGAATTATCTTGCCAGCGCGCTAAAAGTGAATAAATTTGAAGGAAACGATTATTGTTATGGGAAAAATTCGCTTTTCCGCGAATCGCACTGTTGATTAAAACCGAAAGCGGTGTATTTGAAATCGACGTGGAAGATTAGAATAAATCCTCCGCTCGCGCACAATCGCATTTCTGAAGAGACTCTCTCTCTCTCTCTCTCTCTCTCTCTCGACGCGCCTTATTTCAAGCGAGCGTCGATTATGCATACCTGCACAAACACAAACGCATACGCACGTGCGGAGGGCCGCGCGCGAGCCAGCGCCGGAGAAAGTAAGGGAAGGGGGGCATTACATTATATTATATTACGCGTGGGAGGTGGCGTCGCTAATTCGCAACTCCGTTCACGCCTCTGCGGCTGCGCTACGTCCGTGTGTTTATTGCGATGTCGCGCGCGTGTGTCGACGATCCTCCCTTTGACGCCACACGCACGCGCAATTTATGCGAGTGCGCCAAAGTGCGTCATAAATTTCGAATCTATTAGCTTTTGTCGAGAGATTATCCGATTTCTTTATTCGCTCCTCTCTCGATTGTGCTACAAAGTTGTCGAGCCGCGACTTTGTTGGCCGTTAACGAACGCGTTATTTACAAAGCATTCGTAACGTTTTCATAAATACGCGGGAGTAATTAATCACGGGCTTATGGTTATTATACCCGATACTCGGCCGTATTATTCAACACACGTGACTCCGCGAATAATTGTGAGAACTCTATCGCTTAATTTGTCAGGCGCTGCGTAATTTTTACTTCGCACCGACTTATTATTTATCTCGGCACTTAATGCGTTATCTAATTTATCGCGCAACGCCGCCATGCAACAACCGCGTGCAGCACAATCTCAGTTTTTTCCTTCGAATTTCCACGTTAATTTTACGCGCTTGTAACATCTCCGATGAAAAGTCATTTTTAGCCTCGCCGCCGCGAGTCCTGGCAAATAAGGAGATGGGAAACGCGCGAGTGTAAGAATGAGATCGAGAGCAAAAGGGGAAAACGAGCGAGATCCCGCGACGGATGCGGTCAGGATCGTTACGCACTTCTGTCTCGGATCATCGCGCGTAAATTAGCTTCCCAGTGTGTGATTGTTAAGAGCTACGGTGTGCTGTTAAACGTCCTTGGAACAATAATCCAACTATTTTTTGCGATCAGCGACCGAAAAACCGCGAGTTGCCGCTGGCCGTTGGCGCGACTTTTGCATAAAAGATGAATTGCAGCTTTTGAATAGCTTGCGCGAAAATGCTGATAACCGGGGCAAATAGAACGAACGGGGTCGAGAAGACTCAGCGCGGTGAAGTAAGTGACGAAATGACGCGTCAGGGACGAAAATGCTCCCGAGTATCCCGGAGTCGTCCGGAATAAAGCAAAAGAGTTATAAAAGCGACATTTGCACAGGGAGCGTTAGTTTAAGCAATTAGGCAATGGCTGCGGGTGCCTGTCCGTTTGAAATTTTAGTCGAACTGCATCGCATGCGCCTCTGGCCGTCGACGTCCGCGTCAATCTGCTCTAACGTCGGAGAAATAAAAGTGACGGCTCCCCGAGCAGCTCGCGGTCATTGAGCTAAATAACAAAGTGAGAGGATCTCGAGCAGAAGACTCGAGCACATAATAACGAAGGAGGAAGGCGTGGAAACTAGTTTCTCCCCGTCTCTTTTGCTCGCGATCGCGCCGCCGAGGTATTTTACCTTTTTCTTCCTTCTTGCTTGGGAATAAGAAGCGTCCAAGGGACGAGCGACGGCTGAGATTCCCGAGATCCCCGGCTTTTAACGTACAAGAGCGCCGCGATCGTTATCTCCGACTCATTAGTTTTATTATTCCTCCCGGGCGATTATTGTTTTCTTGCGATACATTGTACTTCGCTCGGCGAATCCCTGATTCGACAAACTTCTTATCCGCGATCGTAGGCATTTCTTTTTTTGGTAAAATTCCGAATTAGCGTTCGAATGTTGGTTGCTGATCGAAATGCCCGAGTTCGAACTCCTCGTTAAGTCGTCGACGTTATTTCGATTCTTCGGAAAAAATCCTTTTTTCTCTTCGAGACAACGACGGCCGAATCGATGGTTAGTTTTTTTTTTTTTTTTTTTTTTAATTTTTCGATAACAAGGTGCGAAACTTCCTTTGAGCGATTGAAATCTAAAAAGCCACGCGATGAAGTGATTTTTAAACACAAATAACGCGACTACTCAACGTTTAAAATTCAATGCAAAATTACGAACATAAGAATTTCAAATGTAAACACGTGCAAAGACTAATTGGTCGTAAAAAAGAGAGCGACAATTACACGGACACGCACATGCGCTTTTTTGCGAACAATCGTTTGCCGGTATCCGCTTCTTTTTATCTTCGCGATTATTCACAAAGGGAAATTCTTTTATTCGATGGAGTCGATGCAGTTCGCGAGGTAAACAAGTAGTTGTGGGTTTAATAGATCAGCGCCCAAGATATACCGAGAAATGTTATTAGTTTTTCAATATTGAGTAATGTAGTTAAAGAAATATCGTAGTCGAGTTGATAATTTTTTGTTTTCAAAATGTTGCAAAGCCATTTAAATGATATGCCGGTGAGTGTCGCGGCCCTGAGGATTCCGAGCTTTTTATAAGATGCACGAGTGCGATTCATTGCCTCACTTGCATTCTTCGCGCTTATTATTTTTAAAAACTTGCTTGTATAAATTATTAACGTTGATTGCGTTCGCGAATAAAATAATTATACAAGTTAATGACGAATCGCGAGGCGCGAACCGGGATCTTACTTTTCAAATTGTTATTTGTACGATCGAACGTCTCAACTGTATCGTTTTCATTTGATTATTATTATTATTGTTATTTCGAGATTATTTAAGCTTCGACCTCTTTATTTAAAGGTACGAACGAACGAAAAAGGCTTACGGAGAGTTTTAAGTTTTGATTTCGGTTAGCGAAGAAGGCAATATTGGAAATTTATGTTACGTCTTTACCGGCTTTACTTCTTAATTTCTTAATTTTAATGCGCGCAGTAAATATCTTAATGTGCGAATCGAGAAAAAAGCCGACAAGTGCGATCGTATCTTGTGATGTTAAAATATCGATAAATTGTTATTGCTAAATATAAAATAATTAAATTACTTATACGCGTGCTTAATTGTAAAATATATACTTCGCATACATTACTTTAACGATTGCGCATTAACAATTTAATATAGCTATTTCGTTATTTTTGTTGTTATTATTATTCACGGCCGAGGGGATTTCTTAAGCCAAATTTAGGATTAATATATATCAGTTCGACGAATGTCGGCGAAAATACGAGACTGAACTTGTAAAAAACAGGTGCGAAAACAAGCGCTACAAGATCATTGGACGCGGTTGTTTTGATTATTTATCAAAGTTTCGGACGAATAATCATAATAATATTAAGATCCAAGTCGAAGATAGAAACACGTGCTCGCCAAATATTCCGCGTGCAAGGATAGACGGTAAAAGCTTGAGTTGCACGTTCAAAGTTCGCATTGCACATTCGTTTTACAACAGTCGAAAATGTACGTTTGTTTAAACATTTTAAAATTTATCGCCTGCAACGAGAAACGATTATCTATCGGCTATTCCTACGGAAAATTGTAGTCCAAGCACTTGGCTGTACACTTTCTGCGATTAAATTCACCTTGACCGCAGCCAATGTTTCTCGGTGCATTTTTAAAGTTTTAAACGGACATTCCGCCGCACTTATCTTTCAAGCTTCAACCGACACATCCGAAATACGCGTCGTCAGCGGTGCCTCCAGCTTTTATCAATAACGACGACATTTAAATGGCGTTTAATATAATTTATTTTAATTGAAATTCGCTCGTTATTTCGCTGGCAAAGTCTCGCTTCATCGACACTCGCAACGAAGGCGCGCGCGTGTGCGTGCGAGACGATCGGGCGCAGTCGCACTCGCGCGGCAAGAGGAAAAAGTTTACGAGTCAAGCTCTTTGCGCTAATTATCGCGCGGAACGTCAGCAGCAGCAGCAAAGAAAAGTATAAGTAAATTCCCCGGACGAAGTCGCCGCTCGTTTTACAAGAAGACTCGCACGCGTGAAAAAGTCGTTCGCGCACTCGCGGAATACGCGCTAAAGTGTCGGCGATACATCGCAGATGTTGTGCTCGGCGAGCGAAAAACAAACTGGATACGCGTGTCGAAATTATATTCGCGCCGATTCAGCTTCAAACTCGCAAGGGTTAGCTCGCCTCTGCAACGCTCTGAATATGCGTGCGTGCGTGCGTGCGTGCGTGCATTAAGAACGACGCGGATCGATTTTAATCGCGACAAATACACCGCCGTCGCCGATGACAAAAATGTTAAAAGTTGTTCGCGGCCGATCGCGAGTGTTTCGTCTGTTGCGCGGACAGACGGACGTTATCATCGGAGCTTTTAAGAAGCCGTTCGTGCGCCAATTCAGCCGCGAATATCCACTTCCTGCGAGGGCCGCAAATCACATATCGGTAATTTATGTTTGAGCCGCCGCCGCCGCCGCCGCCGCCGAGCGACATTCCACTCGCGCGCGCGCGCGTCTTATCTTTGCGTTTGCGTTAATTGCCGAGCGCTGGAGGGGCGGGAGATCGAGTGGCTGTTTAATAAAAAGCGCCGCCGAAAACTAATGCTTTCGCGGGTCTGACGAAAATTCGTTACCGACTCCAGTTTCAATTTGTTCTCGAAAATGACGATCGAGTCGAGGCCGAACGCTATTTTAATTGTTCAAGTGTAATCGAACGTGGCCTATCGAAAGTCCAGACGAAGGGATTCGAATGTTCGGTCCGAGTGTAACCAAGTCGATAACAGCGTTGGATGCGAAATTTGAAAATGCGCGACGGTTGCAATTGCTTGAAAATAGCCGAAACGGGCACAATTTGTTTGTCCGCGTTCCGTTGAATCATATTAGCATATAAGTAACCGTCATTAGACTTCGATTATCAATCCACCTAGTTTTTCCGTAAGTAGAACGGAGCCAAGCGCAATAAGTGAATTTCATGCCCCTCGGATGTGCGATTGGTACAGCAGCGGTTGGAAAAATGAGCGAATCGTCGCACAATTAACCGCGAACTTTTTTCTAGAAAACTGGAGAATCTGCCATATTGGATCGAGTATTTATGTTATTGCCCGTCGATTATTCCCTCGTACATTTCCGAGAATTGTTCTCGATCCGGCGCGTGATTTTTTAATTTCCTTTGCTTCGACTATCGTGACTTTAGTCGTAATAAGCAGTTGCAAAATAATATTGTACCTACAATATTACTCAAACTCTGCGAATGTTTTGTGCAATTTTTAAACAATAAGATATTTAGCGACAGTTGGTTCGCAAATTACGTGTTTCTAAAATTTTTATCGATCGGTTTCGCAATATCAGCTACATTACCAATAGACTATTTCTATTAACTCCAGTCCTTGCGTTTTGCATTTCAATAAGACGTTTGTTTTCTTATCGATGCAACCAACACCAAATCCACTCCTGCAGTCCAATAATCGGTAGGTAATTAAATATTGCACAACTTACCTATTAATATGGAAGTATAAGCTTTTATTAAACGCTACAATATCTGATATGAACTCACCTAAAACAGAAAAAATACTTTGCGTTACTCGAGTGCGCGGGCATGAAAAATAAATCGCGCAATAATTTTGAGTAAATAACTGACGCCCGGCAAATTAAGCCGAGCGATACGAATTTACGTATTCGATGCTGCAATTAAGAAACAGATTTACAGACCTACATTGACGAAATTAAGGCGGAAAATGGGTGGGGAAATGGGTGCATTTTCCGGGCGCTTAGTCTAATTAAAACAGACGTCGCTGCTTTGTATATCGAGGCCGGAGCGGGAAAAGCTTTTCGGAAAACTTAAAATCCATCGATGAAGAAGTACTTAGAGGAGGAAAACACGGAGCCACTTAGGAGTCATCGCCTTGTATCCCTCGACCGGGGGCCAAAGCTCGAGTTTACTTCGACGGAAGTCAAGCAGCAAATGGAAATTTTCCACTTTCAAAGGATTTCCGGAAAATCCGCGGCCTTTTCTCGACTCACTTTGCGAAAACACACGACGCGCCTCTCTGTGTGTGTGTGCGTGCATTTTCGATTTAGCGCGCGCGTGCCGTCGCGAATTCGAAAGGAATCGTGCTTTGTTGCCCCGGGAATTGGATTGGATATTGTGTCGTGAGCCGATAGTCTCAGCTTCTGTCCGTGTGCCTACGTGTGCGGGACCTTTTTAATCCCGGCGCACTTGGCTCTTTTGTAACTGACCGCCGATGTGCGTCCCGATTTATTTGTGTTCGCCGCGATACTCGCGACCGCGGCTTGCCAATCGCCTGCGTCTCGCCTCGCGGTACAAGGTCACGACTGGCCTTAATTTTCTATTTCCCATTTTCAGCTTTTGCAATTATTCGACGAGGAGGCGCTTTTTCACGTCGTCGCGACAAGCTGTTGTTCCAGTATCGTCGAACGTCCTCTCCAAGATTATTCGATTAAACGTTATTTATAAAAACGTTCCGACAAATCGCCAAGTGAATTCTAACTCAAATTTCGTAAAAACGCGATGGCTTTTAGAGAAAATTGGAAAAATACTTTTCGATTCGGCTATTCAGCTTTTCGTTCAATGTCGGCTGTAAATATCCTATTGGCGACACCACCAATTAGACAAAATATTCAATTACAACACACGACTTGTGACAAATTTCTATTATTTACAACGGAGCTCGTTTTTTAATAATTTTCAAAATTCATCGAGATCCCCAATTTATTTAATATAGATCCAATTAAAAAATAAACTAGTAATAAGTAAAATATCGAATGATGTAGACACAGGCGTTAAACGCAATAATATGTAGTAATATGAACGCGTGTGAAATGTAATTCAGGCTTTAGAAATGCACAAAATGTAAATAACAATGCATGAGTTGTTTGTCTATAGTAATGATAGTAATAATGATAATAATAATAATATTAGTCCGATTATTTTCCTCTAGAATATAAAATTTCAGGCCAAAAAAGTAGTCTGGTATTGAGTAATTTATAGAAAACGATGCGTTGTGCGTTTATACGTGCGTTTACGCGAGTTTACGTCGTTGGCAAAAATCACTCTGAAGCATCTCGTACTTTATTCGAATACCGGATTTGAAAAAACGCGACTCGAGTGAACCGTTTTTAAATACAAAGATCGCGAAGCTCGTCCAGTCGATAGATCGAAGCGACGTTTAAGGAGCAGCCGGTGCATTCGGATGCAACGCGCAACAGTGTAACGTTGCTCGGTACGATTAAAGTACTTTGTCACGAAGTAAGACGCGAGTGCTGACCGTCACTGATTGATAAGTGAAAGTACGGGTTATGAGTAAAAAAGCTTTTTATATAATCCCTTTGACCTTATTCTACGGGTAATTGGCGATAATAACTTGGCAAGCGCACAAGGCATTTCCTTTCGATTCGAGACTATTTAATTTTACAGATCGATACCGAGGATTTTATTAAAATCACTCGTACGGCAACAGCGCCATTTCCGTGCGGACCCTTTTAAAGAATAAGCATTCGGAAAATCCTCGGAATAAGAGCGCAAGGAAAACGCGGGCAAATAACGCATAAGGGAATTTGGGCTCGACGAAATTTTTTACATACTTAGCGCGGAATTTTATTTCGAATGGACGAAATTCCGGGAAACTGGCGAGCGGGACAATTAGTCTGGTGATTTCTAGTGTTGAAAATCCAATAAATATATTTGACGAGTGTATCTATGAAAGATGTCGAAAGGTATCGTTTTTCAATTCTTCTTCGCACTCGCTTATTAAGGAAAAGCGAGAGCAGAGACGTTCCGTCGCGATTTCCGAATACATCCGACAGAAATTATTAATTAAACTCTGCCGAGGATAAGTGAAAAATGCAGGCATGGAAAGCCGATAGAAATCGGCAAATCGGCGGATCAGCGGCGCGAGTAAGAAGGATTTACAAGAACAGCCGCTGGGGAACTGCAGTTGCATTGTAAACGTGGAATGAAAAGTGCACAGCTGGGGGAGGGGAGGCAAAGCTCATCTAGAGAAGCAAGAAGCATTTGTCGCGGGAAACGTCGGTGCAGCGGCGCGCGATTAAGACCGAGGGCATTTGAAATGCAATGCCAAAGTGCATTTCTCGGCGCTGTGTTATGTTATATATCCCTCGGCGTGTCGAGTGCAACGTGAAATACTTAATGGCGCTCGGGTGTTACGTAGGTGTGTAGGTGTAGGCTATTGCGCCGGTACCTCGGTGTGTGCCTCCCAGGGAAAGAGAGCGGGAAGAAAAAGTCGCCGCCGAGCGTTCGATCGCTCGAGCGATCTATCGGGAAATAATTCTCCTTCAAGGATCTCTCAACCTCGTCCCCCTTACGTCGCTCGCTCGTACACTCGATCTCGGGTAAAAAGGTTCCGATGTCGGGTTTCTGCTTTTCCGCACATGTGCGTTTCGTAAATCGCGGCGGCGCTTTAATCGACGATTGAAATGCCAATTGCGAGCGCCCCCCCCCCACCACCAGTGCCTCCGATCCCTTAAGCTAATCGCCCTCAAATGCCGGCCCGCGAAATTACGCGAAGCAACGCAGAAGTAATGGAGAACGCGGCGTCTCTAACGAGGGACGCCTTGCAATTGTCTCTCTCTCTCTCTCTCTCCGCGACGATTTTCAAACGTCGTTTAATCGAAGTCGATGGAAAATAGTTGGCTCCGCTAATTTCCGTTAAAGCGAGTCTTCGAAGGAGGGGGAGAGTTTCGCAGCGAATGAATCCGATGTCGGTTATGTTGCTCGGATTCCTTTTCGCCGAAATTGCGCTTTTCTTTTCCTAAAAAAAAACTTTGGCGAGTCACTTAGTCGAGCTCGAGTCTCGCTTTCCAACACACCGCTTACTAATTTTTTAATTCCCCAAGAGGGGGTGGGCTCAGCTCTCCTCTCGAGCGCGTCGCCTGCAATTCCATGGACAGACGCGAGCCCATTAATGTAATTACGTCGAACAATTTCGCTGATGGAGCTGCGGTGGACTGGTGCGGAAGGAGCGAATGTTTGCCGAACCTCGGACCGCATTTTTGTCCCTAATCGTCCTCGCCCTCGCATTCGCTGCTATTTGTTTTCTCGTTTCTGTAGTGGGTCGCGCTAATTGAATCGATGGAGGAGGAGAACTTCCGGCCGGTTAATCGCGGATTTGCGAAATTGAGCGAAAACTGCAATGGAAAAGGAGTTTACGCGCGAATCAAGCGACGTATTAAATCGTATTGCGTTGATCATAACGCGGAACAAGCGCCGATGTTTTTTAATATCCGAGCTTATATTTACGCGTTAGAAGCTAACGAAACGGGAGTAAAATGACCGACGGCATCGACTGCGAGCAGTTGTACACGTCCGGAATAAAGAGCCCTGTTTTATCCTTATCTATTTGCAGACAATCGCGTCTATTAAAACTTAGCGAAAATAAAGATTAACCCTTTCCCCAAACAGTCCTAGTGGATATTGCAACTGCGACGATAAGACTTTTTGAGCGAACGCGTAAATTGCGCCTTTTTGCGTATTTCAGTTCGTTTTCGAGGACATGCTGCGAATCAGTGCAAACGTTCGTTCGAGCTTTTGCGCCTTTCTAACGATTCATCCAACTTCGTCGACAGCCGCCTCCTTTAGCCGAACAAGAGGTTATGCGAGGGAGGGGTTTTTCAATTTTCCCCATTAACAACATCGTTCGGCCCCCTGCCCCAACTGCCGGGATCGAGGATTTCATTCGCGCGCTCGTTTCCACCGGCGTCGTCAGCTAATAAAAGTCCCCCAAATGCCTTATTATTGTTTTTTCGACTCGCAATAATTGGCGGTTGGCTGTAAAGACTCTGCGCGCGTTCGATTATTGCGTCAGCTTTCCGCTCCGGTGTTTTTATAATCGAGCACCCCGAGTAAACGCAGCTCTTTGTCGATTAATTTCGTAAACTAGTTTGCCCCGCACGCAGTTTGTCGATCGCGTATCCTCGACTCGTTATTTTTCCCTTTGCGCGCGCGCGTGTGCGTGTAATGCCAGCGAATTACCTGGCGAGGAGTGCGATTTTCGTTTTACTCTCTCTCTCTCTCTCTCTCTCTCTCTTGAGAGATGCTCTCGCCGGTGTCGCTTTTATTTCATTGGGTCCGATGGCAGCTTTGCGTTAGCGCCGGTTGGGCAATTTGTTCCTTTCGCGTTCGCTTGTGCTCGCGCGCACAAAAGATGGCATACTAGCACAGACAACGTATGTTAATGAAGGAGCTTTGAGCGATGGCTTCCAGTCGTTGCCGCTTCGTTGACTTAATGATCTTGCGATTTATCGGCCGACGTTGATACGAGAGAGGCGCGTTGTTGCGATATTGCGCAGCTGACCGTATTATTTATCTTTTCTTTTTTTATCGCTGCATCGAAAACAAATGTAATTTTGCCGGTCACAACGTGATTAGTAGGTCAATGCGTCTTCCATTAAACTCCCGGCCTTTTTGTTCCGTTCATTATTCTCTGCTCTTTCAAGTACATTCGTCAGCTTTCGTTCTTGCTCTTATTAAAAAAGAACGGCGAATCTTAACCTTGCGCGCGTGTGTGTATAGCGAAAATTTAACTTCGCATTTTGCGCAACGTTACGGAGTTGCAAAAATAAAAGGCAATACTTCGCGTCGAGCGATTACATCTGCCGCTCGAATTTTGACGAGAGCGACAAAATGTTTTTACATTTAATCCACATTTCCGACCATCGCATCTCATGGAGAATCCAAGAGATTCTTGACGAGCCGCGGACTCGTCGGATCATCGCTTGGCTCGTCAGATAATTCGTACACTCTTCTTTTAAGCCAGATAATAAGATAACACCAAAGCGATCAAGTTTGAATTTGTGACGTATCGGCACTAGTGTAACTGAATTCTAACGCATTTTATTGCTGATTAAACAAAAGATTTTCATTACCAAAAACATCTAATTTTTACTTTCGTCTGCAATTTAATGTATGCAGGTGTACGACGCGTGTAAATGATGTTTTGTTGCACGAAACATAATTGCCGGACTAAATTGCTAACGAAACGTAGCATCGGCCTCTAAATGGACATTTTACTTTCAGCCATTCATCCGCGGAAAACGTTGGTCAAGTTTTAATTATAGAGTTATAATTTATAAATTTACATCGAGATAAGCAGATGGAATATATTATTTAATTGATATAGTTACTACAGCAACTAATTTACGATTATAATAAAATTATACGTAATTTCTCGAATAGGCCTTTAGCAAATGAGGGACTTTTTTGGTTAAATTTTTAAGCTATCGTTCAATTTTACATCACTAATTTAACGTTTTAGGCCACACATGCCTCGACTTATATAAACAGTATTAATATGGAATTCGTGCAACACACGCGTGTGCAATCGACTTAAAATTTGTCTGCCAGTTACGGGGAGAGTCTCGTTTTTTTATTAATAAATGTAATGTTACACGTCTTAAAACACTGTATTTAATATCGCGTAAAGTTTTTTACGCTAACGTATTATGTTTTTTTGCACGGTACAATTAAATTTATGTAATTCGGAAGTATTATAAATCTCATTTTCATTAAAATTAACGAGAAAAAATTTAAGTTCTCTTGAAAAAAGTAATCTTTGGCTGATTTATGTGTCTGGTTAATTGTGTGTGTGTCATTCACGGAGTTATACTCGTACACTTCCTGTAATCATGTTTCATAGGGCTTTAATAAACATCATGTTCAATTACAAATTTAATCTGGGCCAAAAGTACATGTATACGTGTGTGCGATGGCTCGTGAAGCACGTGATATTGCGATAGCGTCTCGATTATTCTTTTCGACTTGAAATTATCGAATTGGGTTTTCCAAATATATTTTAAGATTTATTATTCAATATTGAGCCGCTAGATGGAAATTATAAGGCTTGCGGTGAGCAAACAATTTGAAACGCGATACGTGATATTAGGCAATTGGTAATAACGCGTAACGCAATCCCCAAATTTCCCAAGTGAAAAAAGAAGTTTTCCCGCTTTTAGTCGCGAGTTGTTATAAGAATAAACATAGATTAGTTTAAATTTTCACCAGCAACCGACACGAATAATCGCAAAAGTTTAAAACAATTACAAGCGCAGATGTTGATTCTGAGCTCCGAGTAAAAATGTTCCCTCGAGTCAATTACAACTAAAGAGAATCTCCTTGTTTTTCCATTTTTACGTCCAACGCGTCAGAGCCCGCGTACGTGTGCGTGCTTATGAAAGGGGCTGACAGAGGGAGATTAAAAATACAATATGGAAAAATACAATTGCATTGTGAGACAAAAGCGCCTCGACGGTTCAGCCCGAGCAGGAAATGGACATTTTCATCTTGGCCGTCTATTGTCGAAGATACGTGATAGAAGCGTAATGGATTTGCCTCCGCGTATTGGTGGCGCCGTTTCAAAGGCTTTCTTCAGGACTGCCGCGTGCCTAAATCGGATGCCAGTGGTGATTGTTTTTCGCGAACGCACACACACACACACACACTTTGTTGCGCGCACTTTACAACGAAATTGGCCGAACAATTCGAGTCTCGGAAGCTTCGACAAAAAAAAAACTGCCGATCGCGCCCACTGGTATTGGAAGGCGGAGAATTCGGTCCGATTCGGCGCGAGAACAAAAGTCTTGGACGACCCGAGCCTTTTTACATCAGCGGCTGATCTTCGCTCGGCTTTTCGGAAAATCCGCGTGATGAAACGTCGCGATTGCACGGCGCGTCGATTATGTCTTCATTATTTTACGTAAGTTTGGTCGAAGCAACGCACAAGTTTTGTTTTAACGAACGCGATGCTACGATAAGCTAATTGCGTGTAATTTCGTAGAAGTGATGGACGCCGAAAGCCCAGACGCAGTTGTGAGGTTGTAGCGGGCGAAACTTGTAAATGTGAAAACAACGCCAGGAGTCTCGATTAAATGAAAGCGGTAGAGCGACAACTCGAATTTTTTTTATTCTTCTTTCTTTGTTCCTCGCACTACGAATCCGTTCCCTATAATTGTTACCTCGCCCTTGCAATGCTAATTGAAAATGCTTCGAGTTGTGTTGTTACAGAGTCCACGTGCAATAAACGTGTCTTGATTAGTGGACAAGCGAGTAACCTAACCTAAACTCGATAAGTTTAAGTTGCTCGAGAAGGAGGATGCGCCGAATATTCCGCAGCGAGCCAAGTTTTCGGAAAAGAGCGGCCCGCGTTTAAAAAGCCGCTCGATCAAGTGCACAAACTCGATAAAATTGGTGGAAAACCGGCGCAACGAGGAAGCGAGTCAAAGCGGCGAAAACGCACCCCCTTTTACGGTTTCGTCGCCGAGTGAACTGGAGAGTTTACTTCGAGAACCGTTTCGACATTTTCCTCGACGGCAATTACGTAAAGCGGATAAAGAGGGCGAATCTTTTATCGGAACGGCTGCGATTGTCTGCGCTCCTCTTTCCCTCTCGCTATTTCATTCGGTTAAGCAAACTCGAGTGCACTTATACGCGGAAACGCCGATAACCGCGTTCACGTAATAATCGCGTGCATCCAGATTTTAATGCAGACGTTAGTCGTCGATTTCCAAAAACAGCCCGCGCCGCGTTTATTACACAAAGCGCAGCATTTTTCTCTCCGACTTGTGAGGTTATTTTTCAGCGGAATCGAAGCCGTCAATTGGTTCGAACGATTAAAGTATTCCTCGCATATTGAACGGCCTATAATCCGCTAATCTTTATTATATAATTTATAGGGATTTTACGATAACACACGAACGAATTTTGAATCTGCTTAAGGTTATTGCTCGCGTTGCGTAATAGTAACAAGTTGAAACACAATCATTAATAATCAATGCAATTACGTGATTGAATTTATCACGTTTATGCGTTTATTGTAGATTTGGTATAACTGCAGCTCGTAATGGAGAGATAAAAATCATCGCTGCATGTTTCGCTGGAAATGCCATTTTTGTCGCAGTTAATACAAAATATATTTCATAATTTCTTTGGGTAGGTTTAAAGTTTGCTTGTATTACGTATGCTTACACGTGGTGGTTCTCGACAACGGAAAACGCTCCTTTCAAAAAATCGCAAAATTTCATTCAAATTTGGCATTGAGTCAAATGCGCTTATCGATGCCGGAACTGCCAAATTAAAATTGCTCAGCCAATAAGATAAAAATTCGATTTGAGCAACCTTTAAAATTCGCGACGTTCTTGCGAAGAGAGTCAACAGCGCGTAAAAGCGAAGCCAAGACTGAAAAAAATCCTAATCGGCGATGCTTTCGATCAAAAGGAAAAAGACGTTCGCGAAAATAGCAAAAATACACACAAGAGATAGAGAAAGAGGGAGAAGCCAAGTGCCCGTGGGAGACACTTGCAAATCCAGTGTCGAAGCAAAGAGGACAAGCGAGTAATTCAAATGAGCAAACGTGCGCTACTTCCATCTCCGTGAGCGAATTCTCTTGCCTAGTTTTCTCCGATTTTCTCCGATTTTCTCCGATTTTCCCCGGCGACGTATTCGCGGCTCGCCGCAGGTTTGCCGGGTGTGCGACGTCGATAAAAGCCCGGCGAAGAACAAAACTGGAACTTAATGGTTGGGTACCGGCTTTTATTGAAATTTTATCGCTCGGCTGATGGTATAGAGTATGGATGGGTCTTAGCGGAGAGCAAATTTTTTCAATAGACTTGTGTTCTTCATTGATAAAACCAAGGGGACGTAAATAATTTTTATTCAATAATTATATAAAATTATCCGAGAATGTGATTTCGCCTCGACAGTTACTAGTCGCCTCGGCCATTTTCTAGTCAACTTATTCGTTAAAGTGTCGTTAACTTAAATACTTGAAAGTTAAAAACTATACTTTAAAGAGCATTTCGTTTAATTTCTTTTAAAACATCTTTAATCGGGGAATTTAATTATTCGTTTGTGGAAATATGAATTTTTAGATTACAGGATAGACGATTAAAGGGGATAATTGGTGTAAAAATATATTTATATAAAACGCTTGTCCGTTTTTGAATTATTTAATTGCATTGTGGTGGAAATAAAAATCGCCACTTATCTTCGTTTGAGATACAGAAATTTAAAAAAATTAAAAGTTAAGCGCTAGAATACATTTATGAGCAAATAAAACATAACAAACAGAGGGTCGAGCAAGTTGTAATAACATCCATTTTATATTTCTATTCGTACTTTAATTCGTTAATTCGTTCAGAGTTGAACAATAAATTCGCTAGCGGTAGCATAACAATTGGCTGTTTCTAATCGATAATTCATCACAATTATTGGCAATAATTCAAACTTTGCACTATTGGGGAAAGTCTTTTAAGATTATTGATTGTACTAAATTCGAGAGGAATCTCGTAAGTTGCCCTATTAATCGTGACCATTAAAGGGCTTTCAGGTGCATTACAACGTTTTTAGTACTCGTCGACGTGTTAACTTGTTACAATCGCAAATCACAAATCGAGGAGAGAATCGTTGATTTCGAGACTCGCCCTCCCTAGTCGATCTCTTGCCACAAGTGCGTAACTCGCGTTTCGATGATTCGCGATCGATGGAGGCACGCGAGCGCGTACGATCGTAAATTTCTGGGCAAGTTCAGGATCAGCCGGAGCCAGCGAGTCGCATTCGCGTGTTCCGAAGAGCCGCTCGCGTCGACTGAGAAGAGGGCAAAAGAGGGAAAGAGGAGGAGGAGGAGAAGGAAAGGAGGCAGGAATGGGACACACACACGACTTCCTCGATTATTGCGAATACTTGAGATCGCGAGCGCGATTCTGCGATTCTGGCAGTCGCAGTCGAGTCGTCATTTGCATAATCGCCGCGGACAAATATACGAGCAAATGGCAAGTATAATAGTTATTGTCCGCGATTGGATTTTTGCCGTTTTCCCAAGCGCCGCAATTATTATAACAACTCGACAACTAATCCGATCTTATTACTTTGAAGGAATGCTTTGATTTATCTTTTATCGGCTCGTTTGGTCGCGCGGCCAGCGGCAGTTTTTCAACAGAAACGTATCGCGATCGGCCATTTTTCACGTTATTGCGTTTCTCCGCGTTCCGCAATTCGACTGCATTGCAGAAACGCTCCTTCCAACCCTTTCCAACTCCCCCGCACTTTCCATACAACGAGTACTGCTCTTTCGTTCCCTCGCGCCCTTCCTTTGCGTCCGCGTCTTCTCAAAGGATCCGTACTTTCTTCCTCTCCCTCTGTCTTATATTTGCTCCGTTCCGCGATAAATATATAATACGTTTTTTCCAATTTCGTTCGAAATATTCACCACCGACGATAAAAGCTCCTATTATTTCAATATCAGTATTTAAAAGCATCTAATTTATACGTGTGAGTGCGCGTAAAAGATGATTCAAAAGTTGTCAGGGTTTGGTATACAGAGTCAAAATACAAATTAACGTCTACCGAATCGCTGCGCCGGCATTAAAATTTACTCGAAAAAATTGTTCGCAGAAGAGCAGTTTACAAATTTAGATCTCGCAAGTTACGCGATTTTAATAAATTTGAATATTACATTTCTACCGAAATTTTTAAAATAAAAATGCTCCCACATTACTCGACTGATTTTATTTTCATTTTTTAAATTTCAGCTCGGCAAAGGTAAAATATTTATTAATTACACAGTGTCGATATAATTAAAGAAAAAACGCACGAGACACTCGCGGAAAAAGATATTAAGTTTGAATTGAAAAAAATGTAGGAAGAACAATAGCAATAGATTTAATGCGCGGATAACATAAACAACTCGATTGCGATTGAGTGCACATGTGTATGAATCCCGGATAGAGATTTGCGTCAAAACGGATGAAATCCACGATCTGCTTTTGCGTCTGTCTGTAGCTGAGTTTCAAAGAAATTCATCGACTTGCTGCACCGCGTGCACACACGTATGCAAATTGACGCGATTTCGACGACTGCTACCTACACACACAAAGGGCGCGCGGTGACGATGGAATGGGAATGTTGACATGGAATTATAATGTCGTACAACGTTGTACGTTTGATAGGTTTGTTGAGTAACCCAATAACCCATCGCGTCGATGGAAATCAGACCGAAACGAATTTAGAAATAAATTTAATTTCTGGAACTCCGTTTTAATCGTGATTTAAGGCAACGAAAAAGTGCAAATATATCCTCCCTTCGGAGCAAACGGAGCGCCAAGTCGCAATTGTCAGCGGGTAAGACGCGGATCAGCGTCCCGTCGCGCTGATACGCATGCGTGCGGGCCGATAATGGCTATATCGAGTGCGAATGCTATTTTTGTGGCCGGGGAGTTTCTAAGTTTCTTTAAACGAAAGTTTCGCCTCTCGCGGGATTAAAAATACAGTGGCTCTAATTGTCGAATGTCTTCTCGATTCATCGACGTAAACTTTCACTGCTTTTTAACTCCGACTTCGATTGGAAAAACGAGAAAAAAGAGCGAGTGGAGATTGAATATTATCCATTAGAAAAGTGAAACTCAAGTTCGGTCGAAGTACCTTAAAAAATTAGAGGGTAATTGCCGCATAGAGAGTGAAATAATTTATTGTATTTTCTCTTGCATGTAAATTTGACGGCTGTTCCCGTAGCCTGATGCAGTTTCAAATTAAAATGCATTTTAAAGCAGCCGCATAATTATTCGATATAATTTCAAAAGTAATACAAGCCTTTATGGATTTTTGCGCAAAAATTAGGATCTGACAAATGATCCCGACTCTCGTGCGTAATAATATGCGTAACAGTAATGGCGGTAGTGCCGATCTATTATTATCATTCGCGTCTCTTTCCACTTCCACTAGAGTTTTGACGCCAACTTGCACAATGAATTTGCATTTTTTAATTTCTTTTTGGCAATTTTTTTCTGGCTCCTTCGGTTGATCTTTACCTCGAGATATCTTGGACCTTTACTTTATAAGAAAATAATGGTTTCGTTCTCGGTTCGAATAGTCATGACCAATTGCAAGAGGTCGACGAGTCAAAGAAAATTTACCAATTACTCAACTTTTTTTCTCTAAAATAATTCGCGCGACATTTTCACCGAGTTTGAAATTTTTTTCAGACATTTACAATAAATATCTTGTCTTTGCGACGGCAACGCGAGTATTTGAATTTTTTAATCGAGAAACAAAATCTAATCAAAAGTTGGAATAAAAATGAGTTGCGTTGCGCGGGAAAAGTTTTAATTTATTCAAACCCCTCGTATTCGGTAAAATAATGTTTCCGAATAAACCCTTAAAATTCGGTTAAAATTTGACGAAACATATTTTCTATCGTCGCTAAAACATCAGGAGTCTACGATGCAGGCGGAAACCTGCATTTTCTCAAAATGTAAAATGCGTGCATAAAACCTTGCAACTAGACGATTGCAGTTATTCGCATAATTATGTGTAAAATCCGTTGGATTAACTCGGTATGGTTATCTACTCAAAGCTCGCTGTCATCGAATATTTAAAGACACGAGGCTGTCCAACGTAAATTCCCAAACGATTCGAACGGAATTATTAAAAATTATTAAATCGCGTTTCTGAAATACACGCGGAGAGAAGAAGAATAGGGTTTGTTAAGGCGCTACAATCGCTGGATATTTTTGGCGAATGAAACAAGTGGAATGCGATTCCAACAACGTTAACGGAGTTGAACGATTTTCAAGTAGATTTCGGATGACTTTAACGATAATTTTAAATTAAAAGTTTGCGAGAACACGAGGTTCAATTACGAGCCTCTTGCACAATTAGTTATAGTTCATGCCTTTATTCCATTGGAAAGGAGGTGCAGTAATTGCTGCGTCTCTCCAGCTGCACTCGCAATTTATAAAAGAAAAGGTGACATTTTTTCAAAATGCTGAATTTTCGCAGCGTTTTTCACGAGACAAGTAGCAGCGGACCGTCGAACTTTCATTAAACGCAAGGACACTTTTGTAACGTTGTCTTCGAAAATGCGACAAAATCCTCTTGCAGTTACAAAATGATACATTTTACCCAATAATAGTAATAATAACGAAATGATAGATCCAGCGATTAAAACTGCTTCGAATATTCGCGCGTACAATATTCAAATTTAAATTACTCCAATCTCCAAGGCTAATCGAGAGTTTTCTTATTATTTAAAGAGATTATTGCGAAATCGAGTTTTCGCAGCGACTCATTAGCGGTTTTGTGGTTTTTTGAAGCAAACACATTCCAAGTGCGTTAATTTATTCTTACATAAATACATTTACAGAAGCGTCTGTGTATCGGTGTCGTAATCGGCGTATCTTTGACAAGTCAATTCGATTATTTTCCAACGGCAGCTTATTAAAAGCTGAGTTTTCACGGTCTGCGCCTCCCGCAAAGGGAGCTTTGAATTTTTGCGCGAATCTCGCCGAGAGCGAAACTTTTCAATTCCATTCCAGCGCACCTAACGAACTGTATTTATTTTAATAAAATTGGCTTCCAAGAGAAAAGTTGCGAGCAGCTCTCGTTGCAGCTGGAGAGATAAAACGGCTCGTAAACGACGTCTTCGTCCGAGTGTTCGGAGAAATGTAGGTATCGTCGAGCGTAATAGGGTGCAGCAGCAGCAGCAGCAGCGAGTCGTTTCTCAAGCGGCTCGTTGTTGTGTCGCGTCTGGTCGTGTCGATCGCGGGTCAAACGCGAGTCAAGACCCTTTTTACGCTGCGCATCCAGTCGAAGCCTTACAATCGCCTCGTTGCGCAACGGGTGAACTTCTTTGCTCGCCAACGTGAGCATTGAATTTTTCCCACTCGACTTGCTAATGGATTCATTGGCTCCGTTGAAATGGAGGTTGAAAGGAAAATACTTCTGTCGCGGCCCTAAACGAGCATCTGGGTTATCGGGACTGTAGGCGTGTTGTGACGCATCGCGCATTTCTCTCGCTGGTGAAAATCCGCTCCGAGGAAAACTCGATGCCCGACCGACTGCTTTTCACATTGGGGACCGACGCCTGATAAAGCGCGGAATTTGCGCGTCATCGATCGGCTATTAGGCATTTCCCGTTTAATTTCCAGGCCCCGCCCTCGCAATTTACCTTTTGATAACTCGTTAAAAAGTTTTATTCGTAATATTAACCAAGTTTTTAATAGTCGGCTATCGATCGCTCCTATCATTAGCGATATTCTCGCGCGCGTTTCGGCGCTAAAAGTAGAAATTGCTTCCCTCTACCCTTTTCCAAGAAAATTATAAATTTTAAGATCCAACTAAACGGAGAAGCTCCCGTCCGCCATCGGTGCGCATTTTCACCGTGTAAAGGATGTCTGTTGTCGGGAGTATGTGCCGCTTTTATGAAAAATGCCGGTTATTAAATAAAATTTAATATCTCCCGGCGAATAAAAAGATCATTAAACGAAAGAATTTTATACTGCCGGGATAGAGAAAGTTAGGAAAAACGTAATCTTGATACAGATTTTTCCGACAGCTCCACATGTTGTGTGCATTCGTTATAAACTGTAACCGTATTAAAGGCATTATCAAGAGGAACACGCTGCTTTAACGAGGAACATGCGCTTCGTACGCTTTGAAATTAAATTTCTCTGTAAGCGAAAATATGCTTTCGATACGTTGAAATTTTCGTTCTCTGCGAATTTTCGCGCTGCTTTTTTAAATCAACAACTTTTTTTACTTCTAATTTTCCGCTGCTCGGGTTTTATTAAAAAGGGATTGCTTTTCGATGGCATTAGCGAAATAGGGTCTGGTCCGAATAGGACATTTATACGCGAGCAAAGTGTAATCGTCAAAATTATCAATTCATTTTATAATCGCGAAGCGCTAATTTAAGCTAATCATACGAGGAAATTTGCATTCGCTAATTGTCAATTACGTGTTGTAAAATGCGCAGAATCCATAATAATTGCTGTATTATAAATTTCAAGTCCCGACAATTTTGTCTTCTTCACAATTTCGTGCTTTTCAAACGAACTTTTTAAAAATGAACATCTAGACAAATAATTATTGTCTAATTGTACTTTCTATATTTAAAAAGTAAAAACTTGATTATAATGTAATATAAAATTATTCTTGGTATTTAATACAACCATTACAAAGTTATGACAATAAAAGTTATTAATTTTGGAAAATTTAGAAATAGTACGTTATTGAAATTTTTACATTAATTAATAAAAAAAATTAATTACGAAGTTAAATTAATTACATTAGAACAGTTAAAACTCTTTTTCAATATCAAGCACACGAATATTTTGTTGTCGTACATTATATATTTTAAACATTTTTTATTAAAACACATACATATTTATTAAATAATGAAAAAGTCCTGTAAATCTTTTGTAATGAAATGTGTGTGCTTGGAGGATTACCGAGCTGAGACGTTTGCCATTTACTATATTGAAAGCTATATAACTTTTTAATATATTGGCGATATTTTATGATATAAACCTTATTTCACAGTTACTTCAATAAAATTATTTCTTTTATTTCATATCGTTTTAATGATTGTTTTCCAAAAATATATGTTTGCAAATGATGTATCGGTTATTCACAGAACTTAATTACAAACATCATATACATGCACACGTATAATTACGTTAAAAATATATTTATTGTATATTATTTGATTTATAATATATAAATAATACCTCCACGCCCCTTCGATGTTATCATTTATTACTTTACATCGATACTTGATAAATGACGATTTTAATATCTTGAAAATCGTTTATTTATTAAATTGAGAATTACAATTGAATCTGATTATTATATGATTGTATTTTTAACTATTAATTATTATTTAGAGCAAAATTCCAAATGAATAAAAGATTATTGCAGTTTTATCGCATACTTTAACGCTGATAATTTATTTACATTTAAATTCGATTATTCAATAACACATTAAGTACGTAATGTATAATTAATATCATTATCAATTTTTGTAATTTTTTGTTTAATGCGTAACGTTAATAATTAATATTTATATACTATGTAATAACTCGTATTTTCTATTAATTTGTAACACATGTATACATATTCATAAAAAAAAGTTAATAAAATGCATAAAATTTACGCGAGACAAGATATATTGTATGGTCTTACAAGTTTCGACTGCTTCGTCAATATTTTAAAATTTATATTTTGCTATAATTCTTTTTTAAATAATGCAGATTTTGTGTGTTTATTTACGTAAAATGTAAGCCTTATAATACCACGCTGTAATGTAAATACGTTAATTGAAAAAAAGAAAATAATGGATTTGCGTGTATCCGATAATAAGAAAATTCATATTTCACGAAATTCATATTTTACGAAAATTCCAATTAAAATATTCTTTGAAGTTTTTATGAATTCTTTATTATTTTGTCATAATTCAGATTTTAATTAAAAAATGTATTAATTGAAGCCGTATAAGATAAAATTGAACGTTAAAATTTAAAAAATTCGTTCAAAAATTTACTTTGGCAATATTCGTTTAGAGTTTTTGTTCGGTTAAATAATTAAAAGAATGACTTTTGAAAGCTTTTTTAAACTCCACTTTATATTATTCTTATATATATATGTGTGTGTGTGTGTGTGTGTATTAATTTTCACAATTCTTCTGAATATACGCGGAAGCTGCAGAATGTGTGTAAAAAGCACTTATAAAATATGTTTTAAATGTAAACCACAATATTCTTTTGCAGGCGAATTTGTGCATTTAATAAGGAAACGCGGTTTTACAAAAAAGTGGTCTCTGAAAATTCAGCAACTCGTAGAAAATACGAATAAGCGGCTGAATTGAAAATACGCAAAAACAAAAGGAAGAAATGCTCATTGGCAATATAAGAATTGCTCGGTTTGATTCTTTGCGTCTTCGTGTCGTCTTCGCTAATTTTGCAACGATTTTTGCAAAAGTGACGGAGAGAGAGAGAGAGAGAGAGAGAGAGAGAGAGAGAGAGAGAGAGCGGGAAAAGCAAAAAGCACTCCGATCCGAGTGGAAAGTATAGCGGAGGCAGCAGTCGAGAAAGTTCCTTTTCACCCGACAGAAGGGGAAATCCTGGCAAGGGAGAAAGACGCATCGATCGGGGTGCATAAGCTCCGTAAACTTCCCGGCCGATTTGCCTGACGCGCTAGTGGGAGGTGCGCTTACGCACTCACGCACACAAAAAGAGGAGGAAATCTCGGGTATAGTGCAGCTTTGGCGCTGAAATGGCTCACCGGCGAATGGCAGGAGCATCCCACTTGCACTCGCCAGGATGAGTATCGATTGCACGAGCTTCATCTCGCCTTCCTTGTCTTCGTCCTCGCCGGCAACTCCGCTGCAGCTAAACGAACGAGCCAAAGAGCGCAGCACCAGCCCAGGGCACAACAGCCGGAGATCCCGAGCGAGTCGAGGCTTGCAATCGAATCCTCGGCACTTTTCGAATCAACGGTACACTCGGGTACAGAGAGTTCAGGGGCCCTCGGAGGCGAGCGAAGAGGAAAGAGAGGAGGAAGAGGAGGAGCAGCGCTAGGAGTGTCGCTGGCGCCTCGTGATCATCGCTCGAACGGCCTGAGCGCGCGCGAAACTCTCACGCGCACCCGCACTTTCGCGGCTGAGGCAAAACGAGGCCCGCGGAAGCGTATGTGGAGCGAGAGAGAGAGAGAGAGGGCAGGGAGAGATAATGAGAGAGCAAGAGAGGAGAGAACGGCACGTGCTGCACTCGACTCGCGACCGAGGGAACGGAGAAGATACCGCAGCTCGTGTGTGCCCGCGCGCGCCTGTGCACACCAATCGTCGCCAGGTGAAAGACTGAGGAGGCCCCCGCGATCGTCGAAGCGGCCTCGGTCTACCCGGACCCAAAGTTCGACGAGTGAGAGGGAGATCGAAGAGGAGGTAGAGAGAGAGTGAGCCGATTTGTTGTCGTTGTTACGCGGGAGCTGACGCTCGATGCAACCGATCCACTGCGGAAATGGGTTAGTGTGACTTGTTCTCTGCTCGCGCCTCTTATCCCCCCCCTCCCTTCAAATCGGGCCTCTTTATTTGAAAAAAGACGCGTTCCGACCCCCACCCCACTACTTCGCGTTTGCACAAAGATGAACATTTCTCGCAACGACGCGGAACTCGAAAATATCGGGAGAAATTTTCAAAATTTCATTCGATCGGATTCGATCGCTTCGAGATGATCGAGCTAACTTTTTGGAAATGCTGATTCCTATCTGGCGATCATTATTCACGACAAAAAGTAAATTTGAATTCCAGATTGTTACAAAAGACTCGGCGCCGGGTTCTCGCGCAATACCGACGACTACACCGCCTTGACAAACGCCTTCTTTCAAATCCAAAAGATTGTTTATTCCATCATTAGTATTATTAATGCTAATCAGGTTTTTGAAGCTCGCAGACGTACTCGATCAGCGAAAAAAGAGGCTGGACGCGCGGATTATTTAAGACACGTGGAGAAGCGCGACGTAACGGAAAATAGCCTAAGAGAACGAAAGGAAGCGTCAAAAGAAGAAAAAGAGATATTCGAAAATTATATATTGTACACTGGAGCAGTGGGAGAAAAGTTTTAAAATATAGACAGAAGAAGCGGCAATGCGTTTAAAGAAGAGAGACGAAGAAATGTTATAATAAAGCAGATTAGAAGCGTCGCGTTGCTGCTTCATTGTGCGTGCCGGTGTAAAACTGTCAAATGCAAATTTAAAGACGAATTTCAGGCTGCACTCGAGCAAATTATCGAATGCGCAACGTTCAAATTTCATAAAATAACCGCGAAACGCGCAAAAACTTTATATAATGCAAGCAATTCAATCTTCCTCGGGCTGTAATATGATTCGAGGCATTCCTGATCACACAATTAGATTTCTCCAAATACACTTGTTACGCGTGTCGAAATTTCCGCGCACGCGAGACGTGAATCGATATAAAGTTATGCGCACCGCCTGGAATCTTGAAATCCCCGCACAATAGCATCCCAGAGATACGCAGACGCCTTATAAATCTAATCGGCACTCCTGTAAAAGGCAGCCGAAGCGCGAATCGCGTTACGCGCCCGAGATAAATCCAAGATGCACGTATAGTGTGTCGCGCGAATCGGAAGTGACATTTGTTGGTTATGTCGCCGGGGATGAGAGTAAAGAGAAAAAGGAAATACCTTATAGAAAACCCTAGTCGCGAAGAGCGAGTTGCTTTTCTCTTTGCATCTTCTTTTTAGTGACATTTCTTCGAATGGCGCCGGAAAATTAGATGTTTCGTATTCGATTTGCACGTATTCAAAACATAAACCAGAGCTGCACACGCGTTTTCTGCTCTTTGGCGTAATTTTACTTCGATGTGTTAGTTACAGAGATTCCTGTGCGCGTGGGTGTGTAAGATTGCTTTTTACATGGGATAAGTTAGAGAAATCATTGAAAATTACTCGAATATCTGAAGCCGTAGCTTGAAAAACTGTTTCAATCGATGCTTTGTAATCAATTTTATTTCAACAATACCGATCAGTCCGAGTACACGGCAAAAAAGGCGACATTTAAAACTTTTAGCTGACTCGATTCCAAGTTTAATCTAATAAAAACAAAATTTAAAAAAATAGATATTAAGAAGAATGAATTTGTTAATTTCCCTTAAAATGGATAATGTTATTATTTTTAGCAAATTGTTAAGCGAAAAATTTTTATAATTATTATAACGCCAATTCTGTATAAACAGCAGTAGTAACAATATTATCCTAAACAAATTTATTTACTTTACTTTTATTCGATTTGAAGTATAATTAAGTTGATATTATTTAATTTTTTTTTTATTGAACAATATTCTACATATTATACAACACATGCTGAATATGTAAATTTCAATATTAAGATTTCGTTTACACATAAACACTTCGGTAGTTTCTTTTATTATTTTAACCAATATTTTGCTTATTTTTATCATTTGGTACCAATTTCTCTAAATTAGATTTGCTCTTAATATACTTAATTTTGCATTTGACTCACAGTTGGCGGGGGGGGGGGGAGAATATTAGACAGCGAAACTGACAAGAAGAAGTTTATAAAAAGAGGAGATTAAAAGGGTCGATATTTTATATTACTAATAATGAAAAATACAAAGCAAAACAAATTAGAAGAGATGTAATGAAAAAATACAGAGAATTGAGAGAGAAGGAAGGAGATATATTCTACATAGCATTCATCTTTTTAAAGAAAAACGTCATTGGAAAAATGTATGAGTCGATGATTTTATTTCGAAAATGATTGGAGTAAAATCAAAAAGAAAATAGGATACGATAACATATTTACTCTCGTATAAATCTTTCAGTATTTTATTAATTCATTTCAAAACAACAATAATTTTTCCGAAGACAAATTTGATATTTTGCTTCTCATTATTTTATAAACATTCGGCGCTTAGATCAATTTCGCAAACAAAAGGCGCAGTTAATGCACAACTGATGTCATCCCATTTTCCATCCGTCCATATACTCAGACAATCTTGTTTTCCCTTTTGATCGTCCGGTTCACCTTTTTTCCAATTTTTATAATCGTTAGGTCCAAGTGTATGATCTAAAACGGTTACAAACTGACCCTCAACAAATATATCATGGATACCAATCCACATATGGATTTTTTTAATGTAAGATCGTAGCAATCCATTTTCTTTCGCAGAATTGGGAATCGCTAAATGACCTGGAAAATTCTTTTTTTAAATAGTTTCAAGATATTATTTTAATATTTTCTGTTTCATAGAATAATTAAAATTTTTATCTAAATCAGCATAAAGTTTGAAAAATCATCTTCTGTTCATTTTACAACATTTTTACCTCCTTCATCTTCGCAAATGCTACGAGCGTCGGTCCAATTTTTTTTTTCATTATGGAATTTATATGCACCTAAACCATCAACTTTCTTGTAATCGGAAGGAATCGTACAATTCACATTAGAATTTGTACAATTTCCCGTACTATTTATCGGCTGTACTTGCGAAGAAGAATAATTGAGATTATCGACGATGAAAATTTGCTTAATGTTCTTCACTCCTGGCATAAACAAAGATATTGATGAATAATTTTTAATTTCGTAAACGGTATTTTATATTTGCTAAAATATCGTATAATATTGAAAATATTTAAATAAATCTGTTAAATTAGACGATTATACCTTCGCAACATGGTTCTAGTGCAGTTGGCGCTCCCGACACCAGATGGCAGAGTAAACTCGCAAACGCAACGAGAAGTAAATTCATCGTCAAACTTTTCTTAGCAATCGACAGTCACAATTAGATATGATAATTAAGTCAATGTATGGAAAGAATTTCGCCAAACGCATCATTTATACTCTTTTATCGTATCTATTCTAACAATAAAAATGTTTAATTATTAGATTAGATTTTTAAATTAGATTATCAAATAGACTCTCTAAATAAATAATCAATTTGAAAGTACAGGAATATTTCGATTTTTTTTATTTATCATTGAAAATCCTAATCTTAAGTAGCATTTCCTTTGCTGCTATCGTAATATTATCTATAAAAAAGACTCTTATCCGGTCTTCTGTTTATTTAGTAAAAAAATTTCTATTATAAACAAATAAAAACGATCGATAGAAATTTGCCTAAGAAACGAAATTCTCGAAACTTTAGTTTAGAACTTAGAAACGAGACTTTCAACAATTTGATTCGATTTCTTCTTTCACTATTTGCATTCAGCACCAACGTTAAGTATTAAAAAACAAAATTTTTTAATTTCGAACAAATGATTTTGTGTTTTATAACCTCGTAATATGCAACATAGAGAGAGTGAGAGAATAAGAGATTCACAAAAGCAGCTACGGAGAAAGAAAAACAAATTTTTTTAAATTCTAAATCTGTCTTGCTGATTTTTAATTAAATAAAAATAAAATTCAAGTACGTTGTTTATGAAAAATTTAATCTCAAGTCATTATATAAATATTTATTTAGATTATTTTCTAATTCAACATAGAAAAATAAGTAAAATATTTGAACGAAAAAATATATTCCAAGTCAAGTAATCGAAAATAATTTACGTAACCAAATTCGCTAATTTAAATGCACAAAACAATTGTAATTATTTCTTTATTGGGCTATAGTTTAAATGTTTATTTTACATTATCTGCTGATTTGGTACATTTTAACATTTATCTTCCGCTGACACACAAACACTTATGTATTGAATTTAATACCATCTCACGTATTATGCATAAAAATTTTCCTTTATTATTTTAACATCATTTTACTTATTTTCATCATGTGGTAACAATTTTATCACTAATTATAGTTTTGCCCTTAATCTATTTAATTTTGTAATTATCTCGCCGATTCTGGTGGGGGAAACACTTGACAGAGGATCATACAAGAATTTATAAAAAAAGGGCATTAAAAGGGTTAATATTTTATATGACCAATGACGGAAAATACAAAGCAGGAAAATTTGAAGAGATGAAATGAATAAATGCAGAGAATGTGGAGACAAGGAAGAAGATATATTCTACATAGCATTCATCTTTTTAAAGAAAAACGTCATTGGAAAAATGTATGAGTCGATGGTTTTATTTCGAAAATGATTAGACTAAAATCAAAAAGAGAATAGGATACGATCACATATTTACTCTCGTATTTATTTTCTAGTAGTTTGTTAATTCATTTCATAACAACAATAATTTCTCCGAAGAAAAAGTTAATATTTTATTTTACATTTTTTTATAAACATTCGGCGCTCAGATCAATTTCGCAAGCAAAAGTCGCAGTTGATGCACAACTGATGTCATCCCATTTTCCATCCGTCCATATAGTTATACAATCTTGCTTTCCCCCGCTATTATCGGGTTGTTTTTTTAACCAATTCTTATAATCTTTAGGTCCAAGTGTATGATCTAAAACGGTTACAAAGTGACCCTCAACAAACTGATCATGGATACCAATCCATATATGGGCTTGTGTAGTCATAGATCGCAGAAATGCATTTTCTTTCTCAGAATTGGGAATCGCTAAATGAGCTGGAAAAATATTTTTTTAAATAGTTTCAAGATATTTTTTTAATATTTTCTGTTTCATAGAATAATTAAAATTTTTATCTAAATAAATATTAAGCTTGAAAATTTATTTTCTGTTCATTTTACAACATTTTTACCTCCTTCACTTTCGCAAGTCCTACGACCGAAGTTCCACTTTATTTTTTCACTATGGTATTTATATGCACCCAAACCATCAACTTTCTTGTAATCGGAAGGAATCGTACAATTCACATTAGAATTTGTACAATTTCCCGTACTATTTATCGGCTGTACTTGCGAAGAAGAATAATTGAGATTATCGACGATGAAAATTTGCTTAATGTTCTTCACTCCTGGCATAAACAAAGATATTGATGAATAATTTTTAATTTCGTAAACGGTATTTTATATTTGCTAAAATATCGTATAATATTGAAAATATTTAAATAAATCTGTTAAATAAGACGATTATACCTTCGCAACATGGTTCTAGTTCAGTTGGCGCTCCTGACACCAGATGGCAGAATAAACTCGCAAACGCAACGAGAAGTAAATTCATCGTCAAACTTTTCTTAGCAATCGACAGTCACAATTAGATATGAAAATTAAGTCAATGTCTGGAAAGAATATCGCGAATCGCATAATTTATACTCTTTTATCGTATGTATCTTAATTAAAAAATGTTCAACTATTGGATTGGATTTTAAAATTATATTTTCAAATAGACTCGGGAAATAAATATTGTAGTTGAAACTACAGGAAATTTCAATTTTTTATTTTTATTATTTAAATTTTTAATCGTAATCAGCATTCGCGTATCTGTTATCGTAGTTTTTTCAACAAAAAAGACGTTTATCAGGTCTTGTGTTTACTTTAGTAATAAAATCTATTATAAACAAATAAAAACGATCGATAAAAACTTGCCTAAGAAACGAAATTCTAGAATCGTTATTTCTAAATATTTTGTCTAGAACTAAGTATCGACGCTTTAAACAATTCGATTTCTTCTTCCACTTCTTGCATTCAGTACCAATTTTAAAAATAATAAAATAAAAATTATTATTCGCGAATAATTGATTTTGGGTTTTATAGCCTCGTAAGAGAGAGAGAGAGAGAGATAGAGAGAGAGAGAGAGAGAGTGTTCGAATCACAAAAGACTGCAACGGAAGAAGAAAAAAAAATTTTTGTTAAACGGTCGTACTGATATTCAATTGAGTAAAAATAAAAATTCAAAATATTGACGTCAACAGCATCAAGTTAAGTACGTGATTTATTAGCATTTTAATCTCAAGTCATTATATAAATATTTATTTAGATTTTTTCTAATTCAACATAGAAAAATAAGTAAAATTATTATGCGACAAAATATAATCCAAGTGAATAAAAATAATTTATGTAATCAATTTAACTGATTTCAATAAACAAAACAATCATTTTTATTTCTTTATTTGACTACAGTTTACATTGTTTTTATACAGTATCTGCTGATTTGTTACATTTTAACATTCATCTTTCGCTTATACACAAACGCTTATATAATTTAATTATTATCATTTTACATACTGTGCATATGAAATTTTTACTTTTTCTTTTATTATTTGAACAATATTTTTCTTATTTTTATCATTCGATAACAATTGAATCACTAAATATAGATTTACTCTTAATCTACGTAATTTTGAACTTGACTTACAGTTAATGATTTTATTTCGAGAATTATTTCACTAAAATCACAAAAAAACGGGGGTACGAACGATAACGTATTTACTCTCCTATACATTTTTTCCAGAAATTTATTAATTGTTTTCCAACATAATAATAATTATTCCAAAGAAAAACTTGATATTTTATTTTACATTATTTTGATGTTTATTAGCATTGAGGGTTTATGTTAAATTCGCAAATAAATGCAAATTTTGAGTCACAAGGTTGGTTATCCCATTGTATGTTACGAAGCAAAATGACACAATCTTTTTCCGCCTTCGATTCGTGATTATAACTGGGTTGAGCTCCAGACCAATATCGAGAATACTGTTTTCGGAGGTCTTGACCTGTCACAGTTTTAAACTGACCCTCAACAACACGACCTCGAATACCTAACCAAATAAATTCCTCTCTAGACAATTCTTCCAAAAATCTTCTTTCTTTCCCAGAATTGGAAATCGCTAAATAACCTGAAAAAATATTTCATAAATTAGTTTCAAGATATTTGCTCAGTATTATATTTTGTGCAATATTTTTCTGTTTCATGAATAAAATAACTTCTAACAAAATAATTAATAAATAAATATTAGAGAAACTTAAACAGCATTGATTGTCAATGTTCAAACTTTTTTACCTCCTTCCTTTTCGCAAATCTTACGAGCTTTGTTCCACTTCCTTTTTTTACTATGGAATTTATATGCACCCAAATCATCAACTTTCTTGTAATCGGAAGGAATCATACAATTCACATTAGAATTTGTACAATTTCCCGTACCAATTGTCGGCTGTACTTGCGAAGAAGAACAATTGAGATTATCGACGATGGAAATTTGCTCAATGTTCTTCACTCCTGGCATAAACAAAGATATTGATGAATAATTTTTAATTTCGTAAACGGTAATTTTATATTTTCTAAAATATAGTATAATATTGAAAATATTTAAATGAATCTGTTAAATTAGACGATTATACCTTCGCAACATGGTTCTAGTGCAGTTGGCGCTCCTGACACCAGATGGCAGAATAAACTCGCAAACGCAACGAGAAGTAAATTCATCGTCAATCTTTTCTTAGCAAACGACAGTCACAATTAGATATGAAAATTAAGTCAATGTATGGAAAGAATATCGCGAATCGCATAATTTATACGCTTTTGTCGTATTGATCGTAACTTAAAAATATTTAATTATTAGATTAGATTTTTAAATTAGATTATCAAATAGACTCGGGAAATAAATATTGTAATTGAAACTACAGGAAATTTCAATTTTTTTTTATTATTATTTAAAATCTTAGCCTTAAGTAGAATTTCCTTTGCTGCTATTGTAATATTATCTATAAAAAAGACTCTTGTTTTGGTCTTCTGTTTACTTAAGTAAAAAAAATTTCTATTACAAACAAATAAAAACAATCGATATAAATTTGCCTAAGAAACGAAATTCTAGAATCGTTATTTCCAAATATTTTGTCTAGAACTAAGTATCGACGCTTTAAACAATTCGATTTCTTCCCCCACTTCTTGCCAACATCCAGAACCAACTTTCAGAATTATAAAAAAAACTGATGATTATTGAATAAATAATTTTGGGTTTTATACCCTCGTAATACGTAAGGGAGAGAAAAAGTGAGAGAGAGAGAATCACAAAAGACTGCAACGGAAAAAGAAAAAAAATTTTTGTTAAACGGTCGTACTGATATTCAATTGAGTAAAAATAAAAATTCAAAATATTGACGTCAACAGCATCAAGTTAAGTACGTGATTTATTAGCATTTTAATCTCAAGTCATTATATAAATATTTATTTAGATTTTTTCTAATTCAACATAGAAAAATAAGTAAAATTATTATGCGACAAATATAATCCAAGTGAATAAAAATAATTTATGTAATCAATTTAACTGATTTCAATAAACAAAACAATCATTTTTATTTCTTTATTTGACTACAGTTTACATTGTTTTTATACAGTATCTGCTGATTTGTTACATTTTAACATTCATCTTTCGCTTATACACAAACGCTTATATAATTTAATTATTATCATTTTACATACTGTGCATATGAAATTTTTACTTTTTCTTTTATTATTTGAACAATATTTTTCTTATTTTTATCATTCGATAACAATTGAATCACTAAATATAGATTTACTCTTAATCTACGTAATTTTGAACTTGACTTACAGTTAATGATTTTATTTCGAGAATTATTTCACTAAAATCACAAAAAAACGGGGGTACGAACCTATTTACTCTCGTATACATTTTTTTATTAGTTTATTAATTCCTTTTAATCGCAACAATAATTTTCTGAAGAATAAGTTGATATTTTGTTTTTAATTATTTTAATGTTTATTTACATTGAGCGCATAGGTTAAATTCACAAATAAAGGCCGTATGTTTATGACATTCCCAGTCGTCCCATTTTCCATCTATCCATATAGTTCCACAATCTTGATTATTGTGGCAATTGTTGGGTTCATTTGGCGCCCAATTTATAAAGTCTGTACATCCAAGTGTATGATCTAAAACGGTTACAAACTGACCCTCAACAAACTGATCATGGATACCAATCCATATATGGGCTTGTGTACTCATAGATCGCAGAAATGCATTTTCTTTCTTAGAATTGGGAATCGCTAAATGAGCTGGAAAAATATTTTTTAAAAATAGTTTCAAGATATTTTTTTTAAATTTTCAGTTTTATATATAAAATAAATTTCTTTTGTAAATAAATATTAAATTTGAAAAAATTTGTTCTATTAATTATAAATTTTTAAACATTATTAAACAATTAATCATAAATATTATAAAAACTTAAACGACGTTGATTTTATAAGTTTTAATATTTTTACCTCCTTCATCTTCGCAAATCTTACGAGCGTCGGTCCAATTTTTTGATTCACTATGGTATTTATATGCTCCAAAACAATTGTACATCGTGTAACCACAAGGAATTTTACAATTTTCATTATAATTTCTACAATTGCAATTACTATTTACACAATTGCAATTATTATTTACACAATTGCAATTATTATTTATGCAATCCTCGTTATCATTTATAAAATTGCAATTATTTATAAAATTCTCGTTATTATCGATGCAATTGCAATTACTATTTACACAATTCCAATTATTATTTATACAATTGCAATCGTTATGTATCGGGTGTTCGTGCGAAGGTTGACAATTATTTGATCCTGGAATAAACAAAGGCATTAAATTAGATAATTATTATAAGTTATTGAAGTTAACGAATATATAAATTTTTAATTTTTGGAATGGAAATTTTATATTTTCAAAAATGTCGTGTAATATTGAAAATATCTAAGTTAATCTGTTAAATTAGAAGATTTATACCTTGGCAACAACATGGTTCCCGATGGGATAGAGCACTTGGTATTAGATTGCAGAATAAACTCGCAAACGCAACGAGAAGTAAATTCATCGTCAAACTTTTCTTAGCAATCGACAGTCACAATTAGATATGAAAATTAAGTCAACTTATGAAAAGAATATCGCGAATCGCATCATTTATACGCTTTTGTCGTATCTATCGTAACTTAAAAATGTTTAATTATTAGATTGGAATTTAAAATTAGATTTTCAAATGGACTTGGGGAATAAATAATCAACTTGAATTGAAATGACAACAAATTTTGATGAGCTTATCAAATATTTAAATTTTTTATTTTTATTATTCTAAATCCTAATTTTAAGTGGCATTCGCGTTGCTTTCGTACTTTTATCACAAAAAGCCAAGGTAATTTCACTATTTTCCGCGCTTATCTGGTCTTACGGTTACTTTATTAAAAAAATCTTCTTTTACAAACAAATAAAAACGATCGATAGAAATTTGCCTAAGATACGAAATTCTAGAAACTTTTGTCCAAAATTTAGAAACAACACTTAAAACAATTTGATTCGATTTCTTCTTCCACTTCTTGCATTTGGTACCAATTTTAAAAATAATAAAAAAAATTATTAAACCTAAATAAATAATTTTGTATTTTATAACCTTGTGATATGCAAGAGAAAGAGAGTAAGAGAGAGAGAGAGAGAGAGAAATTGAGTGAGAGAGAGAGAGAATTACAAAAGACTGCTACGGAGGAAGAAGAAAAAATATTTTTAAATGTCTCAAACTTTCGTACTACTAATAAAGTAAAAATAAAATACACAATATTGACATCAAACAGCAAAGAATCAAGTACGTGATTTATTAACAATTTAATCTCAAGTCATTGTATAAATATTTATTTAGATTTTTGTCTAATTCAGCATAGAAATATAAGTAAAATATTTGAACGAAAAAATATATTCCAAGTCAAATAATTGAATATAATTTACTTAAGCGATTTGACTGATTTCAATAAACAAAACAATCATTTTTATTTCTTTATTTGACTACAGTTTACATTGTTTTTATACAGTATCTGCTGATTTGTTACATTTTAACATTCATCTTTCGCTTATACACAAACGCTTATATAATTTAATTATTATCATTTTACATACTGTGCATATGAAATTTTTACTTTTTCTTTTATTATTTGAACAATATTTTTCTTATTTTTATCATTCGATAACAATTGAATCACTAAATATAGATTTACTCTTAATCTACGTAATTTTGAACTTGACTTGTTACCCTTCGATTTTTTTTTTAAACATTTATTGTTCTAACAAATTAGACTTGTACATATTTTTTACTTGAATCGTCTATCTTCTTGCTTTTTCTTCTCTCTCTCTCTCTCTCTCTCTCTCTCTTCAAATGTATTTTTTGTGCAGACATCTTTTCTATTTCCTTTCATAAGATTTTTTTTAACGTGTCTCGTCGATTCTTTCTTTTATTTACACATTTTGCACTTTTTCTTCTTCCGACAGCCATTGCGTTGGTTTGCTCCAATTTCCTATTCTATCCCAAATACTGCTAAAATTTTCATGCCAAATCTTCTTTTTTCTCCCTCTTTTTGTATATATAATATTATTTAATATTTACCTATAATTAAATGAAATCCAATTAAATTGGAACTCTAAATTTACGTAGATGACATTTAACCAACTTTATCATTGTAACGAATTATTAATGAAGTTGAGGGTTTAGTTGACAAATGTATAATAAACAATTATAATTATGCTTTTAAATAATATGTTGCTCTTAGAATATGTCTATGTTTAATCTCATTTTACACAGAAAACAAAGATTTGCCTTAAAATACGACAAATAATATTCCACACTTGTGTTTTTTAGGATCTCAGCAATAAATTGGCCGATTTCGAGAGCTCAGATGATTTTCAGACCGTGGAAAATACAATTAGCAAACACTTCATCCACTTACACGGTGTCTTGCAAAATTTGGAGCAACAGCTGAAGAATAAGTTGCTCGAAAAACGCGAAGACTTTCAAAAAAAAATCGGTGAACAGAGCGGCTTTTTTTTACAACAGGGGGAAGAATTAGCCAATGCAGCTGAGGTAAGTGAACATTAACATTAGCCCTCGATATAATTGTTGTCCAATTCATAATACGCTTTTCCAGCGCTTTCTGTCTCTACCTTACATTAAAGTATAATCGTTATTTTTTAACGATTGTTAACAAAAAAATAAAGCTTGTATTTCATTTTTTTTACAAAGTATGTTTCTATTAAAATAAAAATTTTAAAAAGTCATTGTAGCTTGAAAAGATCACTTATTTCAACGAGTTTAACGTCAACAGGAGGACAAATGTTTGTTTAATGGTAAACCAAGTGGCGTAAAAAATTAGCGACTAAATGTACTTCTTACAAAACTTTGGCAATAAATTCGCCGAAATAAGCAAAGTTATCTTTTAATCGTACGTAAATATGGTTATGTTGCACCTCCTGTATGTTTTTGTTACTGGAAGAGCAATTACTTTTAATTGGACATAATTAAAGCTCGCAAAGGTGTCGCTTATCGTGAATTGATTTTTTTCATAATTTTATATATTTTTCAGATATTTTCTTTTGACCCTATAAATATTGTTAAGTGACCTAAATATAATCACAGTGCACGTGAAAAGGCATACAGAGTTTTGATCTAAAATAACTCTAATCTGTGGCTGTATCTCTTTCAATGTCACGTTAAGTGCCGAATCTCGATTTGGAATTTGGCTGATTTTGACATCTGAAGACGTCAAATCTAAATACAAAGTTCGAAATCCGAAGGGCCGTCTCAAGGTCATTTGTCACGCGTCGTTTCGCACGCGACAAATTTCTTCAACCTTTACCGATTGATCGCCGCTCAATCCTGTAGAAAAAACCTAACACATTACTGCTTATTTCAAGCTGTCATTACGTAAACAGGGAGTCGCGTGTAACTAGATTTATGGTGATTAAATAAAAAACACATTTTAGAAAATGTGCCATTTTTATCAGGGAGTTCCATACTGTGCGCGAGACAATATTGACGCATAAAATTTTTACACGGTGGTGCTGGATCCCGAGTACTCGAGAGAAATGCTGATTCGCATGTCCGAGTAAACCCGCATTTCTAAATATTGCCGTGGGTGTGAGCACAGTCGCGCCTCCAGGGGAGCGACACGAAACTTTGGCTTCGAAGCGTCGCAACCACTTCTTTCTGCCTTTCCCGAACCGAACACTCGAAACTCACCGGCGAGTCTTTTTAAAATTCTCTTTCAAAGTCTTTTTATACAAGAGCGTGAAGATAATCGAGGATGTCCGTAGTAAATTTATTTGATATAATTTTTATAATCTGAATGCGGGTGTTTCAAATCAAATATTCAGAAAGAAACGTATTTCCTTTATTATTCGTTTGTAAACGATACTTTATTATTGTTATTTCTTAAACTTTGTGTTTTAATGAAAGTTCATTGGAAAATTGGTCCAACTCTTTATTAATTTTGTAAAATAGAACTGTATTTTGTAGCTTCGGATCGGATTTATCAAATGCAGATTATCAATAAACAAAATGCTGTTTTCGGTAGAATGTGAAAAACCATGCTCTCGGTTCATTATATAATGCACTTTGCATTTTTCAACGAATGATGAAAGTTAACGCGTGTTAAAGAGGCCTAATGGTGTTGTATATATCCAATGTAATAAAATTTTCATAATCCGAGAGATCTATTTTTTATCAATTCTAATAAGTACTAAAAAAAGTGCTCAACGAAAATTTTATCGTATAACAAATCTATTAATTATAAGAATTATAATGCAATTCGTGTATATTTTTAAAAGACGTTGAACGAAATGCATCAATTTTTTGAAGTAAGAACAGTAAAATTTTGGGAAATAGTAAGACTCGAATGATTATAAATTAGAGAGATTCCTGTCTTATCCGGGGATACTTATTTTTATTTCAGCATTTTAGATTTTTTAAAAGAAAAGTTCAACTTTCCCTGAAACTTCTATTCGTAATAATAAATCTTGTTAGTGGCTGAAACATTATTCTCGATAAAAACGCAGGTATGAATTATTTTAATAAAAAATTTCGCCGCTATTCTTTGACCTTGGAAGCAATAAGTTGTCGGTCATTAAAACCTTGTAGTTTGTGTGCTTTCTTAAGAGAGTTTTTCGTGAATATATATTTTGTATAATATTAATAATTAAATACATCGCCATGCGTAGCTAAAAAATCAGTATTCGATCTTTGGTCTGAAAAATGTGTAAAGCGTGAAAAATGAAAGACGCGGTGAGCGAAGAGTAAAATTCAATAATACCCCCATTATTTATTTAATAATGTAAAGTGTTAACTGCAGTTAAGATGCAAAATTATAAGGTTTCACCCGAGCATATAAGTAAATGAAAAGTAAAAATCTTCTCCTTCGCGCGTAATTTTTATAATTTTCGAACAGAGGCCGATTAAATTATTTTAAACGGTCCGGTTACACATTAAAACATTTATATATAATTTAACGAGCAACCATCATCACTATTACACGTAATAATAAAAATTATTAACTTTTAGATGGTTACAACGATAGAAGGGAATTTCAAGAAGTTTAACTTGAAAAAGTTCACGGATTACTTGTCTGATTTAGCTGATTCCTCGCGTCATATCATCGACGAAAATGTGTCCGACGAGACTTTGCGGTAATCCAACGATCAAATATTATTTTCCATTATGCTTTTTACAAAATTTTATCGATGGTCAAGCTATTAATATTTATGCAGTAACGGTTGATTTTAAATGCTTTAAACTGCCTTTAGCTAATGGCAAAACGTTGTGGCGTTAAATTAAGGTTAAATCGAGAGAGTAACGAAAGCGAGGATTTTATTGCATGAAATTGTTTATAATGTTATCGCACGTTAAGTGACTTTAAATGCATTTAAACAAGATTACGATATTTCGTAACAAGCACTGACGTTAAAATTTCAATAAAAATGAAGGCTGCAGTCTCAAGTAGTAAGTTTAATTCCAGAATCGAAATCGACGACGCTATATTTACCAACATTAAGGAACATTTGCGATTGCACATACCAGACACTCCAAAATTTGAAACTGTGCGGTTTAACGAACTGCCCATCGAGGACCAGGAACTAGAACCAGGTAATGCAGTTAAGGAGTAACTGCGTTTTTACACCAATATTAATCACGCGTAACTGAATAATACGAATACCATAAGTGGACGTTTAATATTTTTATTGCAACTTACGTCTTAGAATAAGAAACTTGCGAGTACGATAAGTTAATAATTAAACTAATGTGTAAAAGAGAGATTTGTACTGTGCAGCTAAAAAGACTTTATTAAACGCAGTTGTTCGCGACATTTTTTACAACTACGAATGAAGAATTTTCTTCGTATTTGAAATTTGTTTTAGTTTTCTTTTTAAAAATAAGCCACTGCTCGACTTATCTGTACTTTACACAATCAAAAGAATCTCGATTAAGATTTAAGAAAAATGAAAATTACACTTTCTTAAAAGTCTTGCAAATTATTTTTACTTAGCAAAATTATTCTGAATCGAGGGTAATTTTCAAAAAGATGAAAAATATGGCTAAAATGTTAAATATCATTTAATCGATATTCTTTCTTGGAATTTTTGAAAGTATTAATTTTTAATTTATTGTTAATTATTTACGGGAAATAAGAATATTGCCTGTCAAATAAAAATTACATTGTTTCGATTTGCTCGTTTTTTACTGTTTTGTCATATTTCGAAGGATATCTTGTATTCTTTATTTTTATTTTAAACAAATTTTATTCATTTTTGCGTACATTAAATTAACGTAAATTTTTGTTAAACAAATAATAATTTTTACCTTTTTAAATTTCCATTTTGTTCTGTGTGTTTAGATGAAGATTTCAAATTTAGTTTAATGAAACGAGACGTTTCATCAGCTGTTACAACACATTCATCGAACAGTTCGTTAACTACAATAGACGATGATGTTCAATTAGTAAAAGGTAAAAAAGCTTTAAACGTTCGTTACGTTTTATTATTTCTGCTTGGTTAACAACACGTTAGTACAAAATATCCAATTTTTTTTTACTGATTCATGAAAGCAGAGTTGAACATTTTTTTTAATTAAACGAAAATAGAATCTCGTACAAAGAGAACTAAAATAAATTACGTAAATATTAGAAACAGGCTGTGGTTTTTATAATTTAATTCTGATTATTTCTAATAAATTTTATACCCGAATTTACTATATTTAACATTTGATGGGCTGACATTTAACATTTGAGGTATACTTGACTCTTAATGCATATACGGTTTTCAAAAGGTGATGTTCAATCATGCCACCCGGACCTTCATTACACGAATATATTGAAATTAGTTTATTATTTTACATATAACGGGTGAATTGAAAACTACCCCTTTCCCATCTTGTATCCGTTGAAATAATTCACTTATTTGGTCCGATATTCTTGTTTCACGAAAGACAACTTGGAGCGCGTCAGAGTGACGTATGTCGAAGACCCAACCGACTTTTACGTTCAAAAACTCTCGGTTACCAGGTTGCTTGACGACACCGAGGCCGACATCGAGAAACAGGTCGAAATGGACTCGTCGATACCGAAAATCGTGAAAATAAGTAAGTATAGCTTCTATTCGGTTGTTGGTAAATACGAAGTAATACTGTATTGTACATCGAATTGAACTATCAAAATAGAGTTTCGAAAAGGACGTTAAAGTAAACTCGGAACAGCCGAGGCTGAAAATCTATCGTTAAAAATGGCGACGAGTAAAATATTAAAAAAAAAAAAAAAAACAGTTATTTTTTAAAAGAATTATTGGTTTTCACGACAAACAAAATCAACTAGTTACCTGAAGCATGTAAAAAGTAGAACACCTGCGTTCTATTATTAAATTAAAATGAAACTTTAAAATTGTTTCTTTATATTCTTGCATAACGGAATATTAAATAATTTTGGGAAATGGTAACGATAAGACAGAATTAAACTTTCTCGTTCAGAAATACTCGTGAAAAATAAATACTTTTATCAGAAAGCTAATATTCGACGAAACAGAGAAATAAGCTTCTGTGCAATCATCATCAACGCTAACTTTTTTCGCAATATTAAATGAGCAAAATGTTGCAATTTAAAAAAATTGAAAATTTGCCTTTTTTGCCATTTTGTTCCTGCTAATGCGTTGTGCAAAACTCCCTTTAAGGTCGAATATACGTGGTGCAAAGCGCTGCGGAGCACAAGTGGTGTCGCGGAAGGGTAAACAAGATCTCGCAGAGTCCGGACGCAGAGGATACGTACGAAATCTTCTTTATCGATTACGGGATGACCGAGACTGGAGTGACTCGGAATCGGATGCGGAATTCTCAAGCGAAATTTCTTTCGATGTCAGGACTGGCACTGCACTGCACTTTGTCAGAAATTGCCCCCTTGAGCGGCGAGTGGAAGGAGCACGCGATCGAAGAATTCAAGAAAATGGTCGTCGGGTAGGTCCACTCTTTTACCGAGGGATTTTCCGGATATGCCCGATGTGCTAATCATCGCTCGCTTTTCGCAGATTCACCCTTAAAATGGAAATTTTGCACACCAGCAGCGTCTTGTACACCGTCGACTTGCGGAATAAAAATAATCTGTCCATACACGATTGGCTTATAGAAGCAGGAATTGCCAAATGCTTAAGCTACTATAAGCTTAAGGTAAGCTCTTGTTTTAATATTGAATAATTACAACTATTAATTTTCGACGACTAAGTTTATTTTCCGTAAGTGCCACCTGTGAAAATTAATTTGTTTGTTTATCAGAGGATGAATCCGCTATCCGCGCAACAGTTTTACTACGAAGATCTTCATTTGGAAAAAATGATCCCAGTAAGAGTTTCACACGTGGAATCTCCAAGTTGTATATACGTGCAAAAGGTACTCCACCCTGTTTCTTTAAATAAGCGATTGTTTGCATTTCGAATTTTGTATTTCGCTGGTGCAATATTTTTAGGCGAAGTTAACGGCGCGTAGCTTTTCGATCGATTGTCGGCTTAGGAGACAAAAAGTTGCAATTTCCGAATAACAGCAATAGTTATACCGAACGCTCAAAAAGTGCATTCGCTAAACGCTAGTTGGGTAACGAATTCCCGTGGAGGGCGAAGTCTTGACCCGCGCAACAAAAGCTCGGGGTCGACGTACGCGACGCCTAATATTTGTTCCTTAATCGAGCGCAAACTCTGCCGCGCTTGTTCTTTCTGATCGATTGCTCGATTAATACCGTATCAATTCGTCTTGCCGCTACTTTTCTTTCTTTGTCCGGATTTCACTGTCTTCGCGGACATCCCCAAGATTCTCGTCCCGCGCGTGATTTACGAGCATAAGTAATCGAAGTGGAAGCGGAAGCGGGGACTCGCGACGAAATAAGCCGATCGGTGTACTTAGTGTCGTAATGAGACGCGTGGGAGTGAAAGGCGGACGCCACTCGTTAATTAAAGTTACCCCCTCGCAATATGCTCCTGCATTATTTATTGCTTGCACTGTTTACAATAAGTAATCTTGTTGCTTTGGAAAAGATTTATTTCGCTAATTTCATTTTGAATCAATACTTTTACATTCCACTGGTGGAATGCATCGATCGTGCAGTAATCGTTATATTTATTATTATCTCTCGGCTTAATTACTTCGATGTTAAAATTTTTCGCGCAGCTTTCAATGTGTCGGATAAATTAGTTTGTTAAATTGTTTAGCGTTAAGAACTGAAATTTAACTCGTTCATAACGAGCTTTTTTATATTTATTATAAATGACTGTTGATATTCGAATTAAATATTTTTTGTTTTAGACAACAGTTCGATATAATTGTTTCTTCGTTTTGTTTTTATAGTCATCGATGTATCGAAGTGAACAATACAGTAATTCGATAAGAAGTCTTTAGATTATTAAGAAACATTATTAATCTAAATTATTAATTTAATTTTGAATTAATTATGACATTGTAGTCCTGCACTTTTTTAAACGTAAATTTACTCATATATTAATTGATCAAAGGAATCGTTAAAATTATATATTTAATTTATTGAATTTTATTTCCATGCTGATTTAATATCGTTGAATGTTTTTGAACAGATAAACTCGTAAATTTATACACAATTATTTTTGTTTACCTATTTATCGATGATTTATATTTTATATATTTTGGACAACTGTAAGTCGTTTAACTTAAAATCTTCATTTTTTCAAAGTTCAGTCCTTGTATAAATATTAGAATAGAACTACTAATAACTGTTGTATCACGCTATAGTTTTTCAAATGGAGAAACAAAAAATATATAGCGTTGAGTAGATTATTTTCTGCTTTTATTTTAATATGCAGAATTCGGTTATATCCATGTATATTTTAAATAAAAAATTTGTAAATAAAAAAATTTCTAAGCATCGAAAAAATTTTTAATTTTTTCTCTAGCTTCCATAAACACTTACCGCTTCTTTCACATTTTATTTTAATGGGAGCGCGTAAAAAATTGTAAAATGTAGAATTAAGAAAGTGAAAGCTAGATATAAAATAAAGCTCGATCTTTTTTCTTCATACTGACCAAAATAATATAGATTTCTGTAGCGTAAATATAAGCCTAGAAATGTTTTATTAGATAATCATTCAGAGTATACATAATTATTTTAATACGATGAATTATTGTTTAAATTTTATAAAAAAAATTTCACATAAAAAATGAAAATGTTTTTGAATATTACTCGTAATGAATCTTTTATTAATGATAAACAAATTACATAATATTAGAGATATTCTTTAACCTACATTATATTTTTGAATTTAAATAAAAATAAATTATTCTCCTTTTAATCAATCATATACATTTACTAATTGCAGTATGTGCGTCATTGTTTTGAGCAATTTGTAATAATATTACTTTACAAATTATTAAATGGAAAATTATCTCAATGATGTATGTGCACTTTATTTGTACACATATGAAGTATTGTTTGCAATTACTGAGTTATAATAAAAATATTACAGCGAAAAGTCTATAATTTTTTTTGTTATTGCATGAATTAAATATCAGAGTACAAAAGTTTTTAAAAATTATAAATTTTTGCTTACAATCATTTATTGTTTTGCAGTTGGATAACAAAACTTATAGAGAAAAGATGCATTTTTTCTATCAAAATTATCCAAATCTCCTGGAAACCACAGATTTAACCATTACGTGTCCTGAATATGGTAAAATTTTTAATAATAATCATGTAAAATACTCTTAATTTGTCATATAATAAAGAAATATTTAGTTACATAATGTTTAAGACTTTTGCAAATATTTCCTTAATGATTAAAAATATTGAAAATTTGTTATTATTTCCTCAACACAGTAGAAACCTAACAGTCAATTACTTATATAAAGAATAACTACTAAGAATTTAATATCTGTATTTAATAAACAAACTGGATATATTATTAAAAAAGTGAAATTTTCCAATATATTTCATAATCTAGCGAATTTAATATTATTTAACAAGAAGATTAAGTTGAGTAGGAAATAACTATAAAATTAACGTTTACAAAACATGTATAAAGAAAAAAAGTTCGTACAATGTTTGTTTTAATTTTTAATTTGATAATTTTGAAAAAAGTTTTTTTATTTAATTTGATGTCTGCTTTAAACAGTTATTTTATCATAAATGTTTAAAGTATTATCATATAAAGTAAATCATACAAGTATTTATAATTTTATACATAAATTCATTTTCTCGTGGATTAACCGATAGTAAAATTATGTATTTTACTAACACGTCGTCTAAATTAGGCAATTAAAATGACATGTTTAATAGAATTATGAGTTTTTAACAAGACCGATATTAAGTAAAAATACAGAAACCAGATTTGGTTATAATTTCGTTATAATTATAATTATTCACGCCATAATTGTTTATAAGTAAAAGTGAAAAAGAAGCGTTTTGTTTTAGGAAATACCGTTGCTTTGAAGGACAATTTATTCTGGTACAGGGGAATCATTACTAAGGTTTGCGCCATAAAATCTAAGCTTCACGTGTTCTGCGTAGATTATGGTTATACTAAGATTGTAAATTACGACAGAGCGACGCACTTGCCAAATCGATTTTGTTCGTGGAATGCTCAGGTAAGGTGTTAACGATAATTTCCGTATGTCACTTGATTCATTAATAAAATGTTAAGTCTAGATTTACGGAATTTGAAGTGGTAATGTTTGTGCGTTTAATTACGATTTCGCGTAATTTTAATTCTACGTAACTGCAAACAGCAGTAATTGCAGTGTAGCCTTTTTGCTTGAAATTGTTGACTTAGGATTATTTACAAAGTGAACGTATAGTGGTACAATTGTTTTATGCTGCTTTTAGGCCATTCAGGTTTCTTTGAGAAACATCAAACCAATCCGCAACGAATGGTCTGCCGAAGCAATCGATTACTTGAACAACCATTGGAAGGGTCAAACTGTGAACATCGTCCCCTTTTCGAAAACGAACAAGACCTACAATGTTTGCATGTACACACTTTCCAAGATAAACGTTAATAAAGTTCTTGTTTCGATGAATTTGGCTCGTGGTATAGGAATTTAGTAAGTTTCCTTCTGTTTCACTCTCAAATGTGTTTGCTATTTTTTGCTTTTGCGAGGTTTCAATGTTTCTGCGATTACTTTAATAAATATTACAAATTTTTTCGCGAAATCCGTAGAAAGTTGCAGTGCGTGGCTTTCAAATGAAAATTTTGTCAACGCTTTCTACCCGAATTAGAAGAATTCATAACTTAAATTTTGCAAAACGATACTATTAAAGTTTACAATGTAATACATTTCGTTGTACTCTGCTAATGATTTTTTACTTTTTATTCGTTACTTTTTTACTCTTAACTTTTAACCGTATTTTAAAATCCGCGGCTAAATATTTTTGAAATCCGCTGTGTGCGACGTATCAAAAATTTTCACAATCCAACCGAAAACTATGCATTTCATAATCGAAATGTAGTAATTTACAAGCAAATACCTTAAATGTTTATTACCAGATATTTGTTTAATTATTGCATTAGATAAGATGTTCATCGTAAAAAATAAGTTAATATATTCGTAAAAAATCCCTTGCCTTTTTATTTTCTATTATCCATAATTAAAGAGAAACTGTTACCACATATTTCGTAAGAAAAGAAATTTTTTATTAACTGGAAATATATTTCCTTGTAATACTGTTAGTCGCGGGTTCGCGGAAAAGTTGAGAGGACAATCGAAATCAGAAAAGCTGCATTGAAATTTACCTCGGCGCCGGCCGACTTGGTCATTAATGACTCGGGCTGGTCCGGTCCTGTCGTGCCCCGGGTAATTCCCTCAGGGAATCCCATCGGCAACAAATACTATTAATCTATTCTTACAAGAATACGCAACTTTTTTTTTAAAAATTCTTTTGAAAAGCGTCTTTTTCCTCGTTTTATAAAATTATATTTTCTTTTCTGCTGCAAATTTTTGCTTGTCCCTTTATAATTGATTTATAATTTCATTAACGTTGGAAATTAAAAATATCATAACGTGGCAAAGCTTTTCGAACTTTTTAATTTACGTACAAATCGATAATTCATTCGCATAAGCACAAGTTGGGTTATTGTCTTAGAAAATGAAAATTTAAAGTTAAACTCCTGCAATGGGAAAACGTTTAAAATTCAAAAATGCATTTGTTAATGCGCATATGTGAATCGTTTCCTAAATCCTAATCCATTCCAAAAGCAGCCGAGTTTGCATTGTATTTGAAAAAGCATTAAGCTATTGTTTATGATTTCAGTTCCAAATTTGCGATTTCGAAGAGAGAATACAAACGCTCGATGGAAAACATAAATACGAACATTAACATTAAGAGAGCATTCGAAAATGTCGATACGAGCCATCGAGAGACTATAAATACGCCGGTGAATAATCAGGCCTCGGGTCAGACAGCCGAGGACATGGATCCATTCAAAGTTCGAGTCATCGTAAAAAGCGTCGTCTCGCCGGATGAAATCTACGTGTCGGAGGCGTCCAACAACGACGCCTACCAAACCATGAACGCCGAGATGCAGCGATTCTACGAGACGAACCAGTGCACCACCAGCTGCAAGTTGGTATCCCAGAACTACTATTGCGTCTATTCGCGCAAGGACAAACAGTATCTGCGAGCCGTGTTTTTGGAGCTTTTCGAGGGCGAACCTTCGACGGCCACGATGGAGTTCATCGACCTCGGCCTAATAGAAAACGTACCGCTCGAGGACGTCGACCTGCTCGATTCCAGATTCTTCGACGTCTCGAAGAACATGTTCAAAGTGAAACTCGCGGGTGTGAGACCCTGCGGTGGCACCAGCGTCTGGCAATCGTCCTCTTGCGAAAAGCTGAAGGAGATTATCGACGATACCGGGGAAACCAAGTACTACATCACGCTAATCGTAGGTTTTTTATCGCTTCGCCGATCCGAGAAAAAATTATCCTTGATCTTTACGAAATTCAAACTGATTAATTGGAAAATTTCAAGGTCTATTTACTAGCTACAGAATTTGACCGCGAATTTAACAAGTTCAGGACGAAATTGCGAACCACCTTATCGTTACGCTTTGTTTCGGCGTCTTTTAGCGATTCTACCAACTAATTAATACAACTCGGTAATTAACCTGGATCAACAGTTTCGACATTCATTTTGCGTTTACCGTCGACGGTGTATTATCCGCTGTCGATGCGTATAAATTGGTGTGCGTGCTGATTTAAGTAGCAATTCGTTTTTCGAGTAAAATGCTCGTGAAATCCGCATAAAGACGATTGATAATGCAGGCGCGTTAATTTATTTGTCTTTACAGAATAGTCCCGAAAACAGTACTGAAGACAGTATATACGTGGACTTGTTCATCAGGCGAAATATCGTCGTCGGACCCACCGAACCTAACAGAAAGGAAACATTATCCGTCGCTCGTCGACTGATCGACGAAGGATTAGCATTGCCTATCAGAGGGTATCAGTTCTGCCAAATACAAAATATTTTTTTCGACGCCGACTCGAATTTTGTCGTGTGTTTTGCATTTTAATCGTTCGAATTATTTTTCAGTTACGCTGGAAGTCAGGATAAGGAATTGGGCATCGAACTGATGAAAAAATTGCAGCTCGATTCCACTTATACGCATATTGAAGAAGTTTTTCCAGAAAAAAAATATGAAGAAAATGCAGAAGTAAATAATCATATCGCGGGTATGAATGCAGAATTCGCAAAAAATAAGTCAATTCAATACGATTTACGTCCATTCGAGGCCAATAGTTCTGATTGGATTCCGAATAATTATTCATTGCCAAAGACGTTTAATGTTGTATTCACGTATGTCGATTACGAATGTGACGTATACTTTCACCTGGACACAAAGGAGTGTATGTATAGCCTCTAGCTAATGCAAACAAATGCATGCGTTTATATATTTATATATCTATAGGAAAAAGAACCTCGCGTGTAAATATTTTTAATTACGTTTTAAAAAGTACATATCATAATTGTTTCGCGATTAAATAATATCATAATCAAATATTGACGTTGAGTCAATATTGCAAATGCACCTTTATCAAACTTTCGCTTATAATTTGATTCCTATAGTAAGAGTATCAAGATTTATAACTGCCTTTGGTAAAATGTTGACGCAGTTGTATTTATTAATTGTTTCTTTTATTTTTAGTTATTAAAATTGCTGCTTGTTTTAGATATTGTATAATCAAAGATAAAAAAATTTGAAGGAAAACTTTCTTACAGAACTGTAAACAACTTCTTTGAAAAAATTAAAATTCATTAAAATAAAAAAACTTTTTATTTAGTTTTTACTCGATAGTTAAATTTAAGCTTACAGGACCAATAGATTTTGAATCAATTAAAGATGCATTTATATCTAAGTTAGGCAGTACGTTAGATATTCATTTTAGATTTAGTATTCGCCAGCTGAAAAGTTTGATATAAAACTCAGCTTTTTCGATGCTTCGCATCATATTATTTAATTTACCCGATGCTTCTAATTATCTTCGCATCCAGAAAGTTTGGATTACCAAAATTTTAACGTTCCGCTTGGCTTATTTTTTATTGCATTAGACAGTTTTTTAACGACAAACTCTTTGAAATGTTTTTACTTGTTTATTTTTTATTGCCTAGAAAAAGCTAAATCCTTGATAATTTTGTTTTATCGCTATATGTTCAAGGGATTCTATCCAATCGGATGGATAAGAAATCAATTTTTTAACATAACTATTTTTTTTCGATAAACTACCTTAAAAATGTGTTGCAAAAATTTCGGTAACATCTGAGAAAAAATTGAAGTATTGAGGCAATAAATAATTATTATATCGTGGTTTAAAAAAAAGTGAAATCTTTAACTGATATTTTTCGAGGTTACGTTTTTTGAGGAAATACTTGTCCGTAACTTCTAAATTATTTTTAGAAATTAGGATAAATATATGTTACTTTTTAACCATATTACAAGACATTACCATTAAATTTATTATTTATTTATAATTCTTATTTTAGGCCAGCAAAGAGTGCTGTACATTAGCGACGCTTTGGATAAATATTACCGAGGCAGAAGCATCCAAGTACGCGATGACTGGAGAAGGGGAGATTTGTGTATGGTAAACTACCACGTGGACAAGAAATGGTACCGAGGAAAAGTGGTAAAAGTCGTGAGTCGCCAAATCCTCAAGGTAAGCACGCGAATCTCATTACCGAAAATTAATTTAATTCATCTTTCAAACGCACTATACTCAAGTTTTACGTTTAGATTCTGTTCGTTGACTATGGCAGCGTAGAAGAGTGTAAAGTAAATTGCGTAGACAAAAACATTAACTTGAAAGATATCCCCATTCAATGTATTAAAGCAAAAATCATGGGTTTGAAACCAGTAAGTTAGTTTAATGTTTATGTTATTTTATCTCTTACTATTAATCTGCGTGTAGTTTCATTATATTTATCCGTGTTAAAGTCGCAAGTTAAAGTTAAACGTAGATTTAAGAGACTTTTCGACAGCTGCTCGTCAAGAAATGAATTTTGTTAAACTTTAAACAAAACTGCCATACGAGCAAAATTAATAGTCTCTCGTGAATTTCGAAGAAACGTTTTCATATTTTACTTTTTAAACGAGCGCTTATTTATTTTTATCAATCAAATCTCATAAAGTTTCGTTTTATTTTCCTGATCAGCAAAAAAGTTTTTGGAAAATCGAAATTTGTCGGTGACTTTTGAGTATTTTTTAAAATTGTTGCAATGCACGCAAAAAGTGACGCGCATCTTGGAAAGACTTGTTATACGCAGGGAGGAAATTATTGGTAATTGTTGGAGTGTTAAAAATTTTGATTAAACAATGAATCAATAATTTCCCCCTTCCCCCGATGCATGATTGTAAAGGTTAAAGAGAGATAATGTGCTTCGATAGTCTCCTCGACTGTTTATGTTCAGCATCTGCATCTTCCCCGCGAAAGTTTTGTTTATGCTTTTCTGTAATATCTGTGGCTCAATACACGTGACATTATTATTATTATTATTATTATTATTAAAACTCGTATCTAAAGGATTTTTATAAATTTTAAATGATTCGAGTTAATTGCTCATTTTAACATTTCATTTTAGAAAGACGGAAAATGGATCGAACGCGACTTAGATATTATACATAAATTAATTGTGTCAACAACTTGCAAAGTTGTTGTCGTAAGTGAACCGTCAAGCCCATTAACGGTAAGAATATTCTTTATCAATTACAAACTCATCAAATCTATAATACGTTACAAAAATATTTGTTCGACACTGTAATTGTTATCTTTGAGTTTTATTAATATTATTCCACTATTTCACGAGCGAGCATGTGTTTAAATTTTTTTCCTAATATTCAGCCGTAAAAAGTGAATACACTCGTATTATTAGTGTATGACAACTAAAAAATCCTTATAATATTTTTTAAAAAAGTAATTGATATGCAGTTGTAACGATTTATTACGCTGTTAAATTCGATTGTATGCATTGCGTTTTTAACTCGGAGTTAACAAAGAACGAATATAAGCTATAGTCGATATTTTTATTTACACCGGATCTTTATCAAAATTTAGTAATGCACGGGTAGCAACCATAACGACAGCCATGATAAAAATAATAACATGTATATTTATCAACAGAATGGCTTACTGTAAATAATAAATATTTAAACGCCGAAGAAAATTAACCGCGTGAAAAATTTTAGATCGCCATCTGGATGCTTAAGGACTCGTCGATTTTCCCACTCCCTTGGTACATAATAAATCACACACAAATACAATGCATCGCAGAAGATATCCGGGGACTTTATCCGTTTAATAATGAATCTGAATCTAAAGATTTTGTAACGAGCGAATCAAATATGAATATTTATGCGTCAACGAAGTCGGGAACAGCGAATGATTATTTTGATTTTGCCGATGGATACAAAGATCTCGATACCACAACAAGTATTGGTGAATTCAACACAAACTCATCATACGCGGATAATTGTTTTGATGAAGAAAAGGACGAGTCAACCCTGAATTCTCGAGACCATTTGGTGTCTACTAATATTAATGCTCTAAGGTAGAATTATGTTTTCCATTTTGTTCCTTTTTTCCCTTATTTTATTTAAGCCACTCTAAAATTTGTATTTAATATCGTAACTGTGCAAATGGTTGAATGTTGCGATGTAAGAAATTTCTTTATTTTTATTTTTATTTATCTCGTATGATTTGTACGGAAAGTTAAAAACTTTTTATTAAATACAGATTCTGCAAGGATTAGCAACAGCAGTTTTTCAAAGCAAAAATAAAGTTTTGATCCAGCTATTTTTTTGTGGCTAAAAAATTACTATCGTATTATAAATTAATCGCAATTGCATGTGTCCGCGCACTCACACTCAGGTGTTTATTGGTTCATCTCTTTTGATTAAATTAAAATTTATCTTTACGATCTGAATATTTAGAATAATGAATAAAATGTAGGAAATGTAAATTTATTTATTTATATACTTTTAAAGACTTAACGGAGCAAAACGAGTTATTATTAAGCTTCTTATATCGACGAATCTAAATTCCAAAATTATACACATTTTAAGCGAGCATTTGTAATTTTGAAATTACGACCGCAGATTAAAAGTATATTTACAAGGCTGACATAATTTTTTATAATAAGTAGATTGGCTTCATTTAAGAAATTCAGTGCTTCGATTTTAATAATAAATTAACCTATTTTAATGGTTATTAAGTATTAACTTCCGTGGAAAAGTTCATTGTAAACCAAAATTAAGAAGATAAATTTTTTGTCGGTTAATAGACATTATTAAAATAGTCGCTAATAATGAAAATAAAATTTAAACAAAATAGAAAATTCATTAACCGGCGTTAATTTAAATTCATCTCTACAAAATCTAAACTAAATATAATTATTTTTTTACTTTGTTTGCTTCGAGTTAATTAAAACGAAATCTCGTACTAATTTATCGTAAATATTTACAAACATTTTTGTACCAATAACGCGAAAGAACCGACGTGAAATTTGTTTGAAATTTCGCGTAGGGATTAATGTTTAAGGTTGACGATAAATTCAAGAATCCAGATAATAAATTGAAGTATTTTTACGATTCGAATAAACTTTTACGATGCTCGTCGACATCGGAAGCTTAACTTCGACTGGTCTTTCGGAATAGTGACGAAACATTTCATAATTTGGATATTGGTACACTGTTATTTCGAATAGTATTTAAAATTTCGCGGAAAATGCACATTGAAAGACGTTTTGCATGTGCGGCGGTTACGTATTATATAGCTTTTAAAAAGATCATCATCTGCATTGGTAAGAAATTACACGCAGTTAGGCTGTGATGCAAATATTGAAATAATCAAACTATACATTGCGAGAATATATTGTAAAAATACACGAGTCTGTTAGCACAATTTTTGATAACTGATTGAGCTTTTAAGGTATAGTGCGATTTTGATTCTATCCGAATTGTAGTATTTACAGTACAGCAGCGAGTGGCAGTTCTTATCCATGGAACAGTTTATCGACAACGCTACGGAACGTCGAAGAAGCAATCGATGTCCCGAAGAGCGACTGCGAAGACGCGGAAGGTGAATACCAAAGTGCATTTTTCTCGACTAAACTCGCTTGCAGATCGCCGATCGATAATCTAACAATAATTCTGCCTAACATTGTAGATTTCGAGAGCGTCAACACCGAGATTTTAAACAACGATTTAAGAGAAGCCAACATCTCGTCCTCCACGCCTCTGGAAAACTGCTATATCTATCAGTTCGACAAAGCCATTTCCTACTACATCGATTTTCAACATTATAACATTAAATCGTTCGAGATGTGCATAGGACAGGCGTTTACGGAGATTCGAATGAACGGATACATCGTCAATTCTCCTAGAAAAGTACACGCGCCCCAAATGGCCCTTTACTACCTTCCATAAGCGTTTAGAGTTGTAATTTAATAAATCCATTAGTGTTTCATAAATTAATAGCAACGGCTGGAATATTAAAAAATGTACGATTGCGTTGTAAGATAAACGGGAACTTGTTGAAACGTCGAATTTTTTCAGTTTTTGAAGGTTTGAAACTGTGAACGCCGTTATATCGTTAATTTAACTGTAATTTTCGACTTTTTAATATTCCATTGCTTTATTGCTGTCTGAACGAGATATATCGAGTAAGATAATTTTATTTCTTTAAACATTACGATTATTTCAACGACTATAGAATCTTTCGAAGCTTCATGGTTGTTTTAAACATATCGCTAATCGACGTAACGAGAGTTCGTTCGTTTTGTTACCAGTAAATCGCATCTCGTTCCAATTTAAAAAATGTTTCAATCGTCGTAACGCGACGCCTCGTTAACATTTTATACAACCGTGTGATGATATAAAAATGACTAAGACGAAGAAAAAAGTTTGTAAGCGCCGGTAACTTCATTGAAACTCCTATGCACTACTTTTTACTGATAATACTCATTGCTAATATCCACTTAAAAATAAAAAGTATACTCAAATTTAAAATATAAACAAATAATGGGTATTACCGTAGGCATAGTTTAGATTTTTTGTTTTGCACGCGATTGATTCATTGCGATAGAAAGATTAAAAAGAAAAGTTTTAATTTAAATATCTAATTAACTATGTCCTTATTGTATCAGGATTTGAATCTATGGATAGCCAGGAGCAAGAAACTAGAAGAAGAGATACAAAAAGATGCCGAAGAACAGCCGTTTTTAAGCGAAGCATATGATCTGCAGGGTAAACAATATTTATTGCTTATTTTCCAATTACTAATTATAATTATTACTTTCACGTTTGAAAGTTCCTTTTTTGACAAGTAAAATTTAGCTTAGAACTTGTTAAAGATTCTATGGAAGTTGTACTTTGGAAAGAAATCGAACTATATTGCAATGATTATTTCCAGAGCTCACACAGTAAAAACAAGTATTTAGCAGAAAAATTATGAAATTGATAAACTGGTATTTACAATAACTTTTCCATTTGAAGTTTCAATTTAACAATTAAACCGTAAGGATATGTATATAATAACCGATTGTTTAGTGGATACACGAAAGTGTAATTATAGCCGGTGTATATTATTTCAGATATAATTTCTTACACATAGATTTTTAAAAAAACTTTTTTTCGATTTATTAGTCAAGTTTCTCTCAATATTTTTACTATTACTTCCTGAAATATATTACCCAAAGCTCTAAACTTTATCTTAGAGTCAGTAATCGTTTTTCGTTATTTGTTTTTTTGAATATTTCCCGACATATATTTGTTTCAAAGTCGAATACGAGTTTCTTCTACAGATTTACAGTGGTTTTTAGTTAATACATTATTAATTCTTACTCCGTCATTTTTCCGCGACAATGTCATGTTTAAGTACAACAGCAGAATTTTCAAGCAACCAAAAGGAAAAAGTTCTTATGTCATACGAGAATTGACTATACATTTAATAATTTTCCGCTTAAAGCAAACTGCTTAGAAATTATTCTAATGCACAAATGAACTTTGTATTTATGTGATAAAATTTATTTCGCCTTATAAATTGAATCTGTTTATTTACACTTACTATTATTATTATTATTATTATTTTCTGTCCATGAAAACTTCATTGGTGTTTTTATTTTTCAAATACAAATAATTTTTTTAAACTCATTTCTCATACTCAACCTCGTGTTAAAAAGGTTTGAAAATGTCATTCGAATTCTATTTTAAGGTCGGGCAGCTTATTATTTAGTAACTTTGATTATGTTAACGACGTATTCTTGGCAAATAAATATACGACAAATAATTCGATAATTACAAATATACTTATACTTTTGCTTACCTAATTAATAATATAATTGTTCATACCTTGTGAGCAAAGCTGTACTTTACTTATGTAAAGAAAAAAAAAGAAACCTACTTCGTTTCATAGCCTTTTTCAACATTAATCAGAACACCTATTTTAGTATTTCTCATTCCCTCGATTTAAATCTTCCCGTTAACTGCATTGACTTTACCACGTCTATTTCATTTAATAATATTTACGAATTTTAATTTACAATTATTTTAATAGATTCGTCGCAATTGTGCATTGCAAAATATACCGATGGATTGTGGTACCGAGCACGAGTTATAAGAATTGGAATTTTGGATGAAAGTATTTTGGTGGAATTCGTCGACTTTGGAAACCGTATAACCATTTTTGATAAAACACAGTCAGTAGTTTTGTATTTTTGCGTGTTAACTCGCTACTATTTTGAAGCCGATGCTCGTTACTTATCATTTTCTCATTTTTAGCATACGTACCATTAAAAAGGAATGGTTAAGGGTACCGTGGATGAGCTTTCATTTCAAATTGTTTAATGTAAAAGTTGTTCCAGATCGTAACAATGAACTACGCGAGGCATTTACTACTGCATTTGAATCTGTTAACAAATTCACAGCTGTCATAAAGGTATTTGTAAAACGTTTATGGAAAGTTTTAAATAAAATTTCAAATAGCTTTTTAATACATTATCGTTGTATTCAAAATAAAAATTTTAAAATAAATATTTTCAATTTCATTATTACTCGTTGATGCAAATTTTAATTTGCGCAAAGGACATCAATTTCAGAATAATATTGTGAATTTATAAATTTAATACAATATCTCATTGGTACATTTAAAATTTGTTAAAAATACTAATGCACTACTCGTAACAGCGTTATTCGTTAAAATCTACTTATTTTACAGAAACACGAACCCGAATTAGAGCTGGAATTATACCTGGACGAAGATTGTAAACAACTGGCTTATAATTCATTATTTGAAAACAATTTACTGGAAGTGATTAACGATAATTACAAGTAACATTGAAATTGTGCCTTAAAATTTAATTTATTTAATATTTTTTTACAAAACTTGTTTTATAATTTTATACTAAGTACAATTGAATATGTAATGACTCTAATTATAAATCAAAGTTACATATTTATAATTATTAATATGTAGCGTTCGACACTGGATAAATTATAATGCTTTAATTCGTAGAACAAATATTTAACCGAAATTTGTAAAAATGTTCAAAACTAAGACATTTTATAATAAATGATAAATTAATTAAGAACATATTGTTGTAATCTGTTTTCACTATTTATCTCATTTCTAAAATTCTGTATTATTTATATAACTCATTTATTGCTTTACTCTTATGATTTTTGATCGATAGATTGGATTGAAATACTTGTATACTTAAATGAAGAAGATTGAATATTTTGACCTTGAATACATAAATATAAGAATAATTTAAGAAATAAGTTGATTTGATATTGTTTACACTGATTATTATTTTATAATAAAAGTATACTACAAACCAATAGCTTCAAAATATTACCGAATTTGTATATTCCTATTTTGTGTAATCAAAGACGTTAGACGTATTACTCACACACACACCCGATAAAATATTTATATCGTGTCTTGGTTTTCTTTTAAATATTTGCTTGATTTTCGTGTAATTGTCACAACGAAGTGGAAAGGAAAATCGGTGGTATATTTACGAATAATTAGATGACGCATACGATTTAAATAAAAAATCATTTTGAAAGTATAACATAATATTTTCACCAGAGATTTCGTTGCACTTATAAAAGCAGCGATATTATTTTTAACCATTTAAAAAAGTTTGAATGTAAAAGCCCAAATAATTTGTACACGCGAATAAAATTTTTCATAATGAAACGCAAATTTAATCTCTTGTGTATTGTATCTTTTTGACATCTGAAAGATCAGATCAAAATATCATACATTTTATACATCAACAATATGGATAGTCAATGTTCTTACAATGTCCTAATAACTGAAGTTAAATATTTAAATTTTGTAAAGAAGTTATTGACTTTGACAAGAAACTGCAAAACAAAACACAATGTCAATTATTGTAATTTATTTAAAATCTTATTTAAATTAAACAAGCTTTATAACATTACAATAATGAGCTTTAACAAATAAGTAAAAAATAGTTATTACTTTAAATAATCCTAACATACTATGTTTGAACTCTAATTGTAGTAGCTTGCAATACTTGTACAATCTTGGTATTACAAATTTAATGTAATGAGTGAAAAGTAATAGTGTTAGTAATAGCTTGAAGCTAATCAAGAAATTTTTACCATTGCTTATATACTTTAATACTACTGTTTGAATGTATAATGGTTTGAAAATTTATATTTACGCGTTATTAAGTTGTGTGTGTAAACTAATAATGGTTTTTTGCAGTTTCTATAAAAATATAAAACATATAAACATATAAAAATATATGACATTACTAAATTATAGATAAAAAACAAGTTTATAGAAAAAATTATTGTATAAATTAACTCTTTTTATCTTTAACTATACTCAGATAACTGTACGTGCTCGATCTGTTTTTCAACTTTCTGTGCAACGCACACGTGTATTCAGTAAATTATTAATTATAATTATTAGATAAATTGTTCTATAGATTTTTACGGAGAATAATAAAATTTTATATAGTCGACGTAAATACAGTAATGATCAATTAGAAAAGTATGTTGTTAGAGAAATTATACCAACGGGTTAACGGACTCTAAATATATAAATAATAGTTATGAACTTTAAAGGACAGATTTTCAATGTCACAATTTAATAAAACCGTCTTTTATTTAAGAGTATTGTACATTATTAGTATAACATACCAATATTATTTAAAAAAAAAGTTTAGACTTTTTTCTAATTTTTTATGTAAAATATTTCTATTAATTTCATGAAAATGGATAAACATTTCAGATTTAGAAAAAAAAACTTTTTTTAGATTATATTTTGAGATTAGCGAATCAGTAAATAATAAAGAAACACGGTGAAAGTCATTAAAAAAAAAAGTAAATTACTCGTTGTAATAATCATAAATTAAAATAAATCGATACACGTTTAAAAAAAAATGAAATTCGAATTTATTTCATATTATTTTAATTATTTACAATTCCATCGGTAGAATGATATAAAATTTTCAAGCAAACCTTAAACGAGTGAGTCATGACGTCTCAAAGTTTCATATAAATCTTAACCGATTAGTCTTATTTATTATAATATATATAGTATAAAAATCGATGTATAAATTTACGCTTGACTTTGAAAAATTAGTTTATTTTAAATTTATATTAAAGACTTTATACTCGTTTATATTATGTTTGAGTGTTTATCAATATATTATCAATATTTATCAGTGTTTATTGATGTACCCGAATAATAATGACAACGATCGTTCGAACGATACAAAAATAATATTGAATTTTTGTTCTGATACATACATATTTTATTGCTCTCCATCGAAATTGACAATTTTCATTTCAGTTGATTATTTATGCTGTACATTATAATAATATAAAATGAAGTGTTCATAAGCTCCAGACATTTTTTTCTAGGTTCGTTTGACAAAATATACACAAGAGATTATATTATTTTATACATGTATTAAGAGAATAAATTTTAGCAGTAACTTTTGTTAAATGCTTAAATAATTTAAAAAATCGTACAAAGATATGTTTTTAATCAAATATAAAATAGCGTTTTTTTTAATTGAATTAAAAAAAAATTAAAATTAAAACAAAATATTAACTGCAATACTAATAGTAATATTCTGATATAATCGTTAAAAGTACGTTAGTATAAAGTATTTTACCTTTACGATGTTTCGTATCCTTAAATTAGCCAACATTAAAAAACCTACGCGTTCTTATTAATGGTAGAAATTGTTTTACTACTTCATTGCCGCCGCCCCATCAAGGAATGAATTTTGCGAAATGCGCAAATTTGGTTTTCAGTTTTTTTTTAATATTCTTGAATGGCAATTGGGAAAATATAACAGATGTGGATGAGCATCGTTTTATTGTTCTGGATACGGTAGATTCGACAAATTGAATGACCTCGTACTAATCGTACTATGCATTCATATACATCACAGTAGCGATCAGTACAAAGATTTCCTACTTATCAATATTAATTAATTAATATTCATCGTACATTTCCACTTTGCCAAACAATAACTTCATTAGAAGCGCTTACTGAAATAAAAAAAATATTGACTTGTAAATATATTTTAAATTAGTTAATATATTTCAAACAAAATACTAAAATGTTTTCATTTAAAAATAAAATACATACGGATACTCGTAATGCAGTATTAAGCGATACAAATGCTTTTAATTAGATGTGATATTGTAGTCCAAAATATTATCGATATGCTTTGCAAACAATTAAAAAGTTTTAAATCAAATAAGATCTGTTTAAAGCTGGACTAATTTTATTCAAAGTATTGTATTTAATATTCAATAAAATCGTTTAAATACTTTTAAACAATTAAAACTTTGGATTTCCAAATCTTTCATTTTATTTAAAAATGAAGCTGCGTTCATTTTTCACAAAAATATTCTTTAGTTAAGAATTTTTTTTAGTAAAAATGTATAACGAGTACCCGATTGCAAGATGATCCTTTGAAAAATCCTAAACGCAATTAATGTTAAATATAAACATATTGGGGCGCAATATTTCAAATTTTTAATAGACTTACAAGATTATTATTTTACGTACAACATAAAAAAAAAATACTCACCAAATGAAAAATATCCAATTTAAAGTTTATTTACTTCACAACACAAATCACAACCGCTCGAATTAAAACTGAGCTTGAAAGTGTTGGGACGGCAGCTTTTATAACAATCGGATTGAACACAAATTCCGAGTAAAACAAATGTTGATTGGTAATCGTATAATATACTAACCTGTATGACCCGCCAAAATAGAATTTCTCAAGTTCAAGGGTCAAATATTAGAAAACAAAAAGAAAATATCGTAGTGTGCGATACGTATAATGGAACGATATTAAAACGCAGCGCGCGTTTTAATATGCAATTTTGGCGCGATGCATTGATATGCTCACTTTTTGGAGGACAGAAAATGCAATAAATACCCTTTTCCCGTTGGAGAACAACAAATATTTTCTTTCTGATTGGTTTAAGTTTTTTCTTCTTCTCTTTCTAAATTTCCCCCTTTTACCGCTCACGCGCCAATTCATCGCTTTTTTATTTTTTCTCCGCTTTCCACTTTTAAACGGTTTGTAATTCACACGTTTAACGAGTAAAAATAATTTTTTGATTATTTAATTTTTATACTACGAGAAGAAAAATAACAAGATTAATCGATCGTATATTAATAATATAATTTTTATTTATGCATCAAGCGCTGACTTACGGTTATTGTTACTGGGTTAATCTACGATTTTATTGCATGTAAATTAAACTTCAGATGAATAATCATTATGGCAACATGATAGATAATATTTGTTTTAATTTAATAATTATATTATTTGCTTTTATAGAATATGTAAATTAAAGTTTTTTACATTTTATCATTATATTTACATAGTCACACAAACTCTCTCTCTCTTTCTCGATTTAAATATCAAAATTTGTATTAGTAGTAGTAGTATTTATTGACAATATATACATTTTTATTACATTTTTACATAATTATTTTTTACATTTGTTTATATGACTTTTATAGTTTATCTCTTACATATCTATTTTATAGGTTCTTGTATATATATTTATTTGCTTTACATTATTTTTAACAAATCTATAGACAACTCGTTCGCAAATTTTGTCGTTTACTCATTTACATTTTTAATTTTTAATTTAAGTTTATATTAATATTGCTTTTACATAACTGAAGCTTATAGTATGGTATTGAATCGTACATTGATATTTTGAATTACAGTATTTAATTTTACATTTTATATAACAATTTTCTCTTATGTTCTTATCTAATTATATCGAATTTTGTATAATTTTTAATAATTTTAATAAAAAATTTAAGATAGCATACAACAGTAAAACGTTTTGCATATATTTTTCATTCCAATGTCAGTTAAGTGTAGTAGGAAATAAGGGGTAGAAATAAAGGACAAATAGAAGTCGTATGTTTCAGGTACCAAAGTTTTATTGTTTAATGCTCTACACACTGTATTTAAATTATACTTTGCGATTATTTATGGTGAACCAGCGGACTCTCTTTCCTGGATCTGGTGTAACGGATCTTTCGGGAATATTCAAATCCCGTGACGTCACTTACTGTATACTTTCTACGTACACTTAGCAGTTACTCCATCTGCTCGGCAACTCGTTTACAGAATCGCGATAAACCCAAAATATTTCATCGTTTAGGTTCTTTTGATCTTCTAAAAGTCACCGTTTAACTTGAAAAAGTCAAAAAATGAACGAAATGCAAGATATTAAAAAGCGAATAAGTATCGGGCTATTTGATTATAGTGTGTGCCTTTCAAGTACTGACCCTTCGCTACTTCGTTACAGCGCAGAGCTGCTTCTTGGAAATGGCAATGTTTTTTTATTCAAGCTTTCAGCGCCTGCAAATAATACGGTAATGCATCTGGTTGTGCATTGGAGGACGGATTAACCGGTTGCTCCGGAGTTGCATCTTACTAAGTAATTTAAATTATATGAAATTTTGTGGTTCATTGACCTACGGTTCGATTAACAGAGTCGAATTGTTTGTTATTGTTGATGTTTTCATCAATTTTTCGCGCGCAAGATCGAGTAAGTTAATTTCACCTGGAAACATAGAAGCGGTACTTGTTTAAAGATATTATTCATAGCTTTGTTTATTCCACCCGTAACCATTTAACTGACATATCGATTTGAAAACAATAACTTTGCAATTCAAATTTACGAAAATTTTCTAGTTTTTTCAGTAGAAAATATTTAAATAATCGTGTATATTTAATTTATTAATTAGATTTTTTATTTTATCATGTGCTAGTTACACATTCGAGTCACAGAACATTATGCGCTAGTCAAGAAATCTAGAACTTTTTATTGATCATTAATGTTGAGACTAATCGATTACTTGTGAAAAAAATTAATTTAGATATTTTACACACAAGAATAAAATTAATGTAATGTTGATATTTTATTTTATTCACTATTGGTTTCGGTTTTATTTCTCTTCCTTATTGACCTTTGAAATATCGTTAAAATTAACTTTATTTGAATTTCGTGACCTTTAAGGTTTGACAATTCAACTTTTCACAATTTATAAAATTCAAATTGAAAAAGGAAACCACCTAAATAAAATGAATATTTATAAATAAAGCAAAATTCTGGCAATAGAACAGGAGTTGTTCAACAAAAAACGAACTTAATTATCCTGAACCTATCCATTAAATTTTTATGAAAAGTGCATATCTTTGTCAATATGATCATTATTATTAATTAATAGAAATTATTAATTTTTTGATTGAATATTAATTACAATATTTTATTATAGTAGAAGCTAAGAAATATTGATATTACATTAACGAAAAAATTTAATTTTGTAATTTTCAATGCTTGGAAATTCAAATATATTTTGTACTACACACCTAGAAAAGTTAATTATATGTAAATAACTTATTATAAGATCAATTAAATTTATTTAATTTTAAAGTAAATTACATTTTACTTCATAGGATTTTTTAATATACAAATTAAAATACAATCACAATATACTTCGTTTAAACTGTACAAATTTTATTTTTGTAAAAAATTGTGCATAGATATTATGCACTAATCTTGTAAACAAATATTGTTAGTCATAAGGATTAATATTTTACAATATTTTCTTATAATTGAAAGTTGTAATTGTATACATGGTACACTATTTTTGTATGTATAAATAGATAAAAATAATTATTCTATCCAACAGCATCAATAAATTGTTAAAATTATTATCATTAATTTATAACAGCTCGTAATAAAACTAACGTTGTGTACTTTTTGCAATTTGTTCTTTGAGTACTAAGATACTTTGTCGTTGCTCTGGTGGTAACATCGCTATCTGTTCATCAGAGAGTTGCAGTACTTGCATAATAAGGGCAGCCTGAAACACAAATATCAAATTATTAGCAACTTTTTTTCATTTCGTATCGATCAATGTATTTTGCTCTTGTACTTTAATTTATTTTGTCATCCGAGTCACTCAAAACGTGTAATTATTGTATTTAAAATTGAAAGCAAATTTGGTTTTACCAATATAATATTGGATATGCTTTTAATTTTTTCATTTTTTTACATAATTATTCGGTGAATATGTTGCAAATGGGTAAAATTTAATTGAAATACCTTCTCTTGATCAGTCGCACCGCTTGGAATATTTCCTGCTGGTGACATTCCAGCCATCAGTCGAGCACTACTAGTCGTAATCGAAGTTCCTGTTACTACAGTTGTGCCTATGTTCGGTGGAGGAACAACTGGCGCAGTAGCTGTAAAAATAAACAATTAACATCAATATTATTAGTGTTGGGCTTTTCTTTCATTTCTAATAATACATTTTAAGTAGTCTTATTTCAACAACATAATTAATAAATTTTTAAATTACAATTTGGTTTAGCAGCCATTCTCGGATCAATCGGCATCCTTGGATCTCGTGGATCTCTTGGATCTCTCGAAAATCGATCAGCCCTTGGATCTCGGGCAAAGCTGCGGAAAGAAAAGTTTACAGTGAATTATTGTGAGCTTTACAGTAAAATATTAACCGAAAAGATATTGTTAGAAAGAAAACAATTGAAACCTGTCGATTCCTTCCATAGGTAGAACACTATGCATGACAAAAATGCCAATATGGTATTAGTTGGAAATTTTATTAGTGATGCGAAGAAAATATAAGTGAAATTTATGTAATACTAACGTGTCTCCCATTGGAAAAGGAGGTGCAGCTCTTGGATCAGCAACTGTAGGAACAATAACCGGTGCTACTACTGGTGGAGGAGGTGCAACTGTCGTCTGTGGTGGTGGACCTCTTAGTCTTGATCCATTCTTGCTATCCTTGGATCAATTGTCTCTCTAATGTCCTTAAATCTACATCTTGATCTGAAATATAAGAACAATCCTTTAATACATTTATAATTTAAATACAAGGTTATACAATTTTTGATCATAGTAATCACACTCGTTTTAGGAAATTTTTTTTTACACTTTTTTAGTATTTTCTAAGAAGATCTTTACAAACGTTAACTTAAGTACTGAATATTTAAATTGATATAATTGTATCATGAAATAAATTTATATAAATTAAAAGTACTTTTTAATAAAAAAAAACATCAAAGTAGAAACACTTACTTGCAAATATGGGAGCAGGTGGATTTACAGTTATGGGTGGAGGAGGTCGGGATGCAACCCAAGGTTCTTCAATACGCGGAGGTGGTGCTGTAATAACAGGTGGCTTTTCTGGTGGTACAAGTACTCCTGGAATAGGATTAGCTTTATGTAGCATATTAACAGCTGTATGTGGATCGACAATTCTCATTACAACTTGTGCTTGAAGTAATGCATAAGCTAACTGAGGATTCTGAAGTAGCATTTGTCGTGCTTCATTAGGATTGTTTTGAACACATAACTTCATTTGTTTCATGAGCTCAAACATTTGCTCTGGAGGTAACGAAGCTACGGCTTTACTAATTGCTTCTGGTGCTTTGTCCGCTTGAACTGCTTCACCATATGGATTTTCTGTATTTTGTCCTTGCAGTAAACTTTGCATTTCCATTCGACTTTTTTCAGTACATGCATTATCAACGCGCAATGTTCTGCCCCCAATTTCATAACCATTTAAGTTTCGCATAGCACTAAGTGCTGTTTCTTGATCCTTGTACTCGCAAAAGCCATAACCTTTTGGTTTTCCAGTTTCTCGATCAAAAACTAACCTAATATAAAATAATAATAATAAACATAATAGAAAACTGTTATACAGTAGGAAAAAATTATAAAAAGTAATTTATCTATTTTATTAAATTAATGATTTGAATATCTAAAAATTTTTTAGAGATTATATTTTTTAGGTTATAAATCAAATTTAAAAGGAATACATGACTTACTTAAAGGATAAGACCGGGCCAACTTCACTGAAAATATCTTTTAAATTCTCTTCTGTTGCCTCGTACGGGATGTTCCCGACTAATAATGAATAAATAATATAAAAATATAAGATTAAACATTGTCAACAGAGGTACAGTCATGAAATTATTTTCATTAACGAATGATGTTTCTTACCAAATACACTTCGCATGGACTTATCCATTAGTGATTGATCCGAAATAGTTGAATTACTCATTTTGGTATTTTGTCGTTTCTGTTTTGTTTATTGGAAGATCTAAAACAAACCACACTTCACTTGTATCTACCTTGTCGAAAAAACCTGTTAGCTTTAGCACAAGTCTGTTCTTGAATTTGCACGCATTCGCATATTTCGATTCTAGATGCAAGTAAAAAGCTTTATACTCAACGCGTGTTTTGGTTGAAAAAATAAAATTAAATTAAATTTACAGATATATATTGTTAATCGAATAAAGTCGTAATGGATAAACACTAATGCAATGTACCGAGTGTACAGTGCATCATTAATACACTCTTAGTAATGTTTGCTATGTTTTTCGAACACACAACTACATTTAGAATAAGACCGCGTAAAGAAAATTAGTGGTAGGGACATCCGCCGGTGGGTGGCGCTGAAAAGCAACATTTGCGCGCGGCAGTTGAACACAGACCACCTGTTCCTGTCTTCTTAAATAACGATTGCAAATTTTTGACATTACAAAGTTGTTATTGTTACAATGTAGTTTCACTTTCAGATTTCTATAATCGTTATTGACTTAATATCCAATTTACGATTAGTAATATTAAGAATATTATTTGATTAGGAAGGTCATACCGATACCTCATCTATCTGCCGAGATAAATCGCCTGCATTTTCTCAATTACTTTTAACGACTGATTATAAATGAGTTTGATCAAACTTAGACTTTATTTAATTATAAGCTAGACACGAAAAGTTTAATAGGTACTGTAACAATTTTGAATTTATCGAAGATCAGCGTTGATCTCTTAGAGAAATTGAACACCTTAAACTCGTTGAGGCAGGGTCACGCAAAGTAATTTGATATTGTCTCGGTGAAGCCAAGGATCGTAATGGAAATACAAGAATTTAAAATAAAGGTTTTACTGGAATATAACAACGACGTTAGATGTGTATTATGTTATAACTAAGGAATCTTGATGCTATAAATGAAATATTTATATTATATATAAATAAATTAGCGTTAAGGAAAAATTGAAAACTTGAATAATCACGTGATCAGAAAGACAATAAAATTTCGCGGAGCCATTAGAAAATTTTGATTACTAAAAAGGGAAAAAACTGTTGATTTGTGAAAACCAATATATCTGACAGGATATTGACTGTTGTGAAAATCGAAAAGCGAATATCGGAAGTTATTTTTAAATCCTATGATGAGGTTAACACGAATAAAAAATTAATTACAGTATATAATATGTGACCGAATGAATTCATATAACTTGCGCAGAAAATCCTTCTGTGATTATAAACAGGAATCAACTGGTATATAAAATCGAGCGACTGCATTTTAAACAATTGCAATGAAAAAATAGAGTTTTGGTAAGTGAGTTTATTGTCATTAAATATACAATACATGTCAAACAAAGATGTATAGATTAATTACTTAATATACAGATTTTCGTTTATTAACGAATTCAACTGAAAATCAGTCCTTCAAGATGAAAGAAAAATATAAAAGGGTTTTAGCTCGTATTTAGCTAAAGAAAATATTTTTATTATTAAAGAGTCCAATGTTCGAGGTAATATTATACATAATTTTAATCATAATTTCATAATTTTGAATGTGATTCACTAAAGCTTACACAATATGATTATTAAACTTTAACTGAATTTGCATAGTTTAAAATAATACCGTTTGCTTTTGATTTATTGAAAGAAATAAAAATAAAAAATACGAATTATAAGTTCTTGTACTCAATTATCGTATATTCGGAATATATTATTTGTATCAAGTGAATATCCAGAAAATGTTTAAATCCATAATGATGAATCAAATAGAACAATCACGTATTCAGACAAGTGGATGAAAATAATGAAATAACAGGAGAAAAAATTAAACATTTTACACAAAATGTATTGAAACAGAGAGAGAGAGAGAGAGAGAGAGAGAGAGAGAGAGAGAGAGAGACAGAGACAGAGACAGATAAGATGAAGAACTATAATGTCAAAAGACAACACTACAGGTAAAAAAAAATAAATGTTGAAAACGATATGTATGAGAATATAGTAAATAATATAATGTGACAATATCGTAAAATGTAATTAAATTAGAAGCAATATATAAATTTTTAAATGACAATATGCAATTTTTTCTTAAATAATAATAATAATGTATTCTTTATTTATTCATTAATAATTTATACATTTTTATTTACAATAGCAATGTATAAAAATTATTAGTTATATTAACGTCAAAATTAAGTTTTGTAATTTTCAAAACTTGGAAATTCAACTATATTTTGTACTACACACCTAGAAAAGTTAATTATATGTAAATAACTTATTATATGATCAATTAAATTTATTTAATTTTAAAGTAAATTACATTTTACTTTATAGGATTTTTTAATATACAAATTAAAATACAATCACAATATACTTCGTTTAAACTGTACAAATTTTATTTTTGTAAAAAATTGTGCATAGATATTATGCACTAATCTTGTAAACAAATATTGTTAGTCATAAGGATTAATATTTTACAATATTTTCTTATAATTGAACGTTGTAATTGTATACACTGTACACTACTTATGTACCATTATTTTCTTGTCCAGAGTCTTTTTTGAGATTTTAAATAAATTCAATCTTTTCTCCACCTCGTCTGACCCATTACGGATGTACTGTCCCAAACGCTCGGATCGTTCGTTGATAGAAAATAAAGCTTTCGCTTCGCATTTTTGGTTGAACCCAACGCAAACGAACGCGAAATATGCGAATATTAGATGTTTATCATTTTCAGATCAACGCAAAATTTCGCGAACGAGTATTTTTTGCAACAGCGCGGATGTTTGATCAAGACAAAGTGAAAAGGTGACGTGAACACCTTATTTATACTAGACTGAGATGCCGAGGATTTCACATGAGAATTTTTCCTTATTATCCATATTATCGAACAACGGATAGCTTATTATTAATTATTCATTTATATATTTTCCACTAGTGGTTCAAGATAGTTAAAATCCACTTTGACGTTTTGAATAATTGACAAAAGTGCAGTGATTCATTTGCAAAATTAACGTTTACGTTTGGTTTGTCTCTGCATTGAAATTTTGCGACACCTTATAGTGAAATTTTGATAAAATTACTTTACAATGCAGTCACTTCTTACGCCATCTCTCGACATTGTCCTGCTATAAATGCCTCAGATTCGCATCTCGTGTCACCCATTAGGATTACCCCCGCCCCTGGTGGAGCACTCGCTACTTCTGGAGTTATCGGATATTTAAACGGTGGTAGATAATATTTAGAAATTGCAGGCGCTGAACCAATATAAGTTGCTGATTTATAATAATCCGTAAATTGATTACGATTGTCCTCCTGTACCAGACACGTCGAAACGCAACTTCGTAGGTTGTTCGACAAACTTTGCGCTTCACATTGTTGGTTGAACCCAACGCAGGCGAACACGAAATATGCAACTATTAGATGTTTTATCATTTTTCCACGAACGAATATTTTTGCAACAGCGCGGATGTTTGAACAAAACGAAGCGAAGAGGCGACGTGAACACCTTATTTATACTAAACTGAAATACCGAGAATTTCACACGAAAACTTTATTAATCATTCATTTGTGTAATTTTCTGCAAACGAAGAATTTAAATAGAAAGTTATTCGCTTGTGCAAAGACTTTGTAGTTAATAGAAGTACGAGCTGTAAGGATATTAATCTGTGCCAGCGCAATCATAATTTAATTTCAATTTATCTGTTGAAATCACGCATCAATCTCTCTGTTTGATCTATAAGTTTTTTTTACTCATATTGCTCGATACCATTTGAAATAATTATATCCAAGTTTTGAATTGTCCTTTTTTACAACTATAAATTATGTAAGAGTAGCTAAAACTAAATCGTGTCAATAGGCCCGCATTATAGAAGAAAATTTTTTTCAACGGGGCTTCGATTCGTTTAAAAATATTTGTAATGCAATATGAAATAATTGCGAACGTCCATTAAAAAATTGTATACATTTCAGTGTCAGTGATGTATTTAAATGCAATTATTAATATATCCAATCAATAATCAATTGTCACGATAATCATGTAGATGGCGAAAGATGTTTTTTTAACTTTCCATGCGAATAATTAAAATTTTTTATTTTTATACACATTAAAACTAATTTATTTATAAGTTAATAAAACTACATAATTAAAGTTTTTTAAACTGGTAACACACGATCACGATTGTATTAATTACATTAAGAAATCATACTCAAACGTCGATATTATTAATAAGATCTTTATTTTTTACTCGATTAGAAAAAATAGATACTTTTATAGTATCGTAAAACGTGTTTGAATATTTTTATTACATTCTCTCGGGAGTCAGCGCGAGTTGGTGTAGCAACAAAAAAATAAAGAATTGCTTTACTCAGATGCGTTTCAGTTCAAATACGCACCTTGAGCAGCATTATTTGGCAGTCATAATTTTTACGAGTGTAGTTTATAGTATAGAAATCCTTTAGTTCAATAGTCTAGTTCGAATCGATTTGTCATAACTTGTTCCAAATGCTCTGCACTACTTTATTGATTCGTATAATGGATCGTGGACTTGTCACTTGTTAGTCATTCTTAGACAATAGCTCCCTATTACAATAAATGTTGCATCACACAGAGTGACGTTCGTTTTTTTGCAACTTTAACGATTAAATTTAAAAAGCTTAACAAGGTGGATTTATCCTTAAAAGGGGCTTGTATCCTGTACATCGATCACAATTCCGCAGCTCGACAAAACGCGTTTTTCCAGCATAAGCAGTAATCAGCATTTAAAGCAATGTAACTGGAAAACCATTTTTTTTATTTATTATCCAACAGGATTAATAGTTCTTTTTAGTTATAATTACCAATACGCGCAAGACAAATATTTATCGCACCAAAGAATTATTATTTAAGCTAAAAACGAGTAATTTTCCTGCTCTTGTTTGCGAATGTAGAAATTGTGAATTTATTAACTGATTATTTATTATTTAATGTCACGAGCAATTTTAATTTGAAAAATCTCTCTTCGAGGCGCAAATCGTAATAAAGTAGTTTACGCATTCTGGATTTTTGTCAAAATATATTGTTATATCATTTTTAGTTTATTAAAAAATTTATTACATTGCCATGATACATTTTATAATTAAATTTGAACATATTAAATCAATATAATTACATTCCGACACTTAAATATTTAACACTAAGCTGATTTACTAAACATTTTTTCTAAAATTTTACTTTATAACTTAATTTTATCTTAACTATAAAATTTGTCACAATATTTCTTTTATTCACAATTATTTTCTACCTGTACATATATTTATCTTAAACTTAACTACACTAGTTGATAAATTACATGAAACATATTTAATCTTACAATGTCTTATAACTTATCTACCTTATATACGCTATGTTTTTATAATTCTTATTAAATTATTATATTTAATTCAACTGCATCGTTGTTCTTCACCTTGAACGTTCTTTCCCCTTTCCTTCACTAATCCAATATACTTTGTATAGAACACCGATATCCTTCTTGTTTCCTCTCATGCAGTCTTTCCCGTTCTTTGTGTTGCCTTTTATTTCTTTACACTTTTGAAAGACCTGTTTTTTCGTTGATTAATATCTATTTTATTTAGACTACATACTTTATATAAAAAATATTAATGTAACAATTTATATAAATACACATTTTGAAAATTAACTTTTGGAATTTCATTGTATAGTTTAATTGTTAATTATGGTGAATAATTAAATTTTTTATAGTCTATTTGATTAAAACTAATAATTATTTTCTTGAACACTTGTATGCGTAAATTGATTTATACACGTATTAATTATATTTAAGATCCTTTATTTTTGTCATTTAGTTATCGACTTAATAAAAAAATTATAATTTCTATTTGAGTATGTTAAAAATCAAAATTGTAAAACTATTCAAGTAAAAAAATTTTTCATTAATAAATAACTTATGTTTGAAATAATTTATTTTTTGTTTCAATGTTAATTATATTTTATTATAGTAGGAGGTAAAAATTATATATATAACATTAAAGTCAAAATTAAGTTTTGTAATTTTCAAAACTTGGTAATTAAAATATATTTGATACTACACATCTTGAAAAGTTAATTCTACGTAAATAACAAATTGTTTTAATAAATTTAATTTATTTAATTTTAAACGTGTTTTTAATAAACAAATTAAATACAATCTTGATATATTTGCTTTAAACTGTACAAATTTAATTTTCATAAAAATGGTGCATAGATATTATAAACTAACCTTGTAAACAAATATTGTTAGTCATTAGGATTAATATTTTTTTAAAATTGAAGTTGTATTTAAATTCACAACACAGTACTTATGTAAATTATATACACTTAAATATTTACTTAATTTTGACTTTTCACATTTCTTTTTCTACCAATTCATTTATTAATTTTAAACTTTAACTACAATTGTTTACAAATTATATTATACTTATATTTAATCTCACCATATTCTATACCTTATAAACATGTTTTTATAATTCTTATTATATTATATTTTATACAATCATTACTCTTTATGTGTCTTTTTTACGTTTCCTTTTATTTATTTATACTATTGAAAGATACGTTATAACAGCTCGTAATAAAACTAACGTTGTGTACTTTTTGCAATTTGTTCTTTGAGTACTAAGATACTTTGTCGTTGCTCTGGTGGTAACATCGCTATCTGTTCATCAGAGAGTTGCAGTACTTGCATAATAAGGGCAGCCTGAAACACAAATATCAAATTATTAGCAACTTTTTTTCATTTCGTATCGATCAATGTATTTTGCTCTTGTACTTTAATTTATTTTGTCATCCGAGTCACTCAAAACGTGTAATTATTGTATTTAAAATTGAAAGCAAATTTGGTTTTACCAATATAATATTGGATATGCTTTTAATTTTTTCATTTTTTTACATAATTATTCGGTGAATATGTTGCAAATGGGTAAAATTTAATTGAAATACCTTCTCTTGATCAGTCGCACCGCTTGGAATATTTTCCTGCTGGTGACATTCCAGCCATCAGTCGAGCACTACTAGTCGTAATCGAAGTTCCTGTTACTACAGTTGGCCTATGTTCGGTGGAGGCAACAACTGGCGCAGTAGCTGTAAAAATAAACAATTAACATCAATATTATTAGTGTTGGGCTTTTCTTTCATTTCTAATAATACATTTAAGTAGTCTTATTTCAACAACATAATTAATAAATTTTTAATTACAATTGGGTTTAGCAGCCATTCTCGGATCAATCGGCATCCTTGGATCTACGTGGATCTCTTGGAATCTCTCGAAAATCGATCAGCCCTGGATCTCGGGCAAAGCTGCGGAAAGAAAAGTTTACAGTGAATTATTGTGGCTTTACAGTTAAAATATTAACCGAAAAGATATTTGTAAGAAAGAAACAATCGAAACCTGTCGATTCCTTCCATAGGTAGAACACTATGCATGACAAAAATGCCAATATGGTATTAGTTGGAAATTTTATTAGTGATGCGAAGAAAATATAAGTGAAATTTATGTAATACTAACGTGTCTCCCATTGGAAAAGGAGGTGCAGCTCTTGGATCAGCAACTGTAGGAACAATAACCGGTGCTACTACTGGTGGAGGAGGTGCAACTGTCGTCTGTGGTGGTGGACCTCTTAAGTCTTGATCCATTCTTGCTATCCTTGGATCAATTTGTCTCTCTAATGTCCTTAAATCTACATCTTGATCTGAAATATAAGAACAATCCTTTAATACATTTATAATTTAAATACAAGGTTATACAATTTTTGATCATTATAATCACACTCGTTTTTAGGAAATTTTTTTTACACTTTTTTAGTATTTTTCTAAGAAGATCTTTACAAACTTTACTTAAGTACTGAATATTTAAATTGATATAATTGTATCATGAAATAAATTTATATAAATTAAAAGTACTTTTTAATAAAAAAAAACATCAAAGTAGAAACACTTACTTGCAAATATGGGAGCAGGTGGATTTACAGTTATGGGTGGAGGAGGTCGGGATGCAACCCAAGGTTCATCAATAGGATTAGCTTTATGTAGCATATTAACAGCTGTATGTGGATCGACAATTCTCATTACAACCTGTGCTTGAAGTAATGCATAGGTCAATTGAGGATTATCAAGTAGCATTTGTCGTGCTTCTTTCGGATTGTTTCGAACACATAACTTTATTTGTTTCATGAGCTCAAACATTTGCTCTGGAGGTAACGAAGCTACGGCTTTACTAATTGCTTCTGGTGCTTTGTTTGCTTGAACTGCGTCACCATATGGATTTTCTCTATTTTGTCCTTGTAGTAAATTTTGCATTTCGATTTGATTGGTTTCAGTACATGCATTATCAACGCACAATTTTTTGCCCCCAATTTCATAATTGTTTAAGTTTCGCATAGCACTAAGTGCTGTTTCTTGATCCTTGTACTCGCAAAAGCCATAACATGGTTTTCCAGTTTCTCGTTCAAAAACTAAACTAATATACAATAATAATAATAATAAATATAATAAAAAACTGTTATCTGTTAGGAAAAGTTTAAAAAAATTAATTTATCTATTTTATTAAACTAATGATTTAAATATCTAAAAATTTTTTAGAGATTATATTTTTTAGGTTATAAATCAAATTTAAAAGGAATACATGACTTACTTAAAGGATAAGACCGGGCCAACTTCACTGAAAATATCTTTTAAATTCTCTTCTGTTGCTTCGGGCGGGACGTTCCCGACTAATAATGAATAAATAAAATAAAAATATAAGATTAAACATTGTCAACAGAAGTGCAGTCATGAAATTATTTTCATTAACGAATGATGTTTCTTACCAAATACACTTCGCATGGACTTATCCATTAGTGATTGATCCGAAATAGTTGAATTACTCATTTTGGTATTTTGTCGTTTCTGTTTTGTTTATTGGAAGATCTAAAACAAGCCGCACTTCACTTTGATTGTGCCTTGTCGAAAAAAGTTGTTATCTTTAGTACTAGTCTGTTGTATTTTCACGTGTTTAGATATCACGAATGATTAGAAAGGAGAAAATAGACTGTTATCGCGCGTTTATGCTTTTCCGTGCGAAACGAAAAACAACAATGTCCTCCATGTCCCCAATCCTGTCCTTTTATAACTTCCTCCTTCTACCCTTACAGTTGGTTATTTCCAAGTAACCCCTAGTTCTACTCTAGTTTCGGGATAATATCCTGACTCAAGTTTATCCCTTTCCGGTACTTACGTGCACAGGGTAGCTTGTCTGTCACTAGTTTTTTCCGTCGCGAACAATATGCAGTTATTTAAATTAAGTAAATATTAAGTTTAAATTTAATTACTTTAAATTAAGTTTCTCTCTGATAATGTTATAATAATTCATCGTAATAATTAAAGACGATTATTTAATTTAAAAATGTCATACTGAGTATGATTTTAAAAGAAAAATTTTTTTACTAATTTTTTAATCAGAACATGACCCTTAACAGTAACTCTACATTATAATAAATGCCTATTTTTTAAAAAGCCATTCATTCATCTGTGAAAAAAGTTATGATAACAACATATTTTTTTTTAGGTAAATAAGTTAGTAAGTTAAAAGTTTATTAAATAAGTGTAACATCAAAAATTTACTGACTTTATAATATTACGGCACTGTAAATTATTGATTAGTTTTTAATTTTAGTTTATTCATTACTAGTTATTACATTTGGTTAGAATTTTCGAAGTTGTCGGTACTTTTTGAAATAAAATAATTGAATATTTATAATGAAATTTTACTGTTAACTTACGATAAATGCATGTTTTTCTATTTCTTTATATATACATTGTAACCTCGAATTTAATCATGAAAATCAAACATCCATATTCATTTGATTTTTTTCAATAAGCACCGTTTAAATGAATAGATTAAAAAATATTATCAGTATTTTAATTTTTTATCGTGTTAAATGAAAAATAGTAATAAAGTGAATTTATATCCAACAGTATTTTATAAGACTTAGTTTGTATATTTAAATCTCACATGCATTTGTTAATAATTCGGTAAACTTCGATTAGGATTAAAATCTTTATAGAGTTTAATAATTAAAGAAATTAGTTATTTTTATAACAAAACAATTGGTTGCAAAATACCATTTTTAATAGAATATAGTAAAAAAAAACCCATTTATTCTAACTTTTAGTGTTTACAGATAAGAATTTCTCTTGCTTTGCTCTTATATATTCTTATTCATTGAACAGTAAAATTTATTCATTTTATCAATAAAATAAAATTATTTTTCACATATGACATAATAAAAAAAATTTAATTTAATTTATGAAATAAAAAGATTAATGTTTTACAAGTTTTAATTCATCTACATAATAATATATAATTATTTTTAAAACAAAATTTTTTTAAATTAGTTATTGTAAATTAATTAAAATAGAATAATATGAAATTTTTGATTAAATATAATTAAAATTTTCAATTATAGATAAAGAGATGAAATTATAAATTATTTATATTATTATATTAAAAAATACTTTGAAACATCTATAATTAAGTATATAATATTATTTTTATGAATATTTATATTTAAAATAAAAATATTTTATTTGTTGTAAAATTTATATTTTCTAATTATCAATAACTATAAACCTATAAATTGAGTTTTTTTATACTAAGATGTTTAAGAAAGCAATTCAAGCTGTACAACTACAAAATTAAAAATACTATATTAAACAAACAAGATATTTACAATGAAGCTATCCAAACATTTAACAAGAAATTTTAAACAATCAATTTTTGAAAAATAATATTGATTTTATTTTATAATATTATTGATTTATTTACGTCATAAATCAATTTCTTTTATCATACAAATTAATATGTTAAGAAATTTTTATCGATTGTGGAATTCCTTTATTTAATATATTGTATATATATATAATAATTGCACAAAAATTTACACTAATTAATTTAATAAATTTCTAATTATCTTGCTAACCGATAATTATTTCCTTAAAAAATAGAAGTTGAAGGTTTTACTTTAGCTTAAGCTATACATTATATAACATATACGATAATTATTCCTTTCATTATACATATTAGGCAATTTTTTTTTAATATGTAGAATATATTCTATAAAAAATAAATCAAACAAAGAATTCTTTATTTCCTATTTTTTCGATGTATAAACAAGATTAATAAGTAATTGATTTTAAGATTAAAAATATGTTAATTTATTTTATATTTTTCAAATGTGAGTTTACACAAAACTTTCATAGCTTCTCATTTCAAGTGTAAATATTAATTTACACTATACTCTTATAGTGTTATAACAAATTTTTTAAATATGTTCAATTTTTCCGCAATAGAGATATACAATTTAACGAAGATAAAATATTTAAATAAACATCAAATAGTTAATAATTCGTAATAAGGCGTGGCTATATAAAGCATTTTTTTTAAAATTCTTTCTTCTGTTCCACTTGCAAATTTGAACATGAATTTTTTAATCTTCGTTTATCTGTGTTTAGGATTAAGTTATGGTAAGTTGAATTAATAATTTACTATTATTAACCGATATTGTTTTGTCAATTGTATTTATATTTTTCAACGTATTTTCTTTTTAAGTTACTGTTTTAATGTAATTTGCAATTTTTATAATACTACAACATCCAATAACAAAATACTTTATTCTACTGTCATTTATTTTAAATTAACAATTACCTAGTGATTTTGAAAAATTTTTAGCATTTAACAATAAAATCCATTGTAGCAGTTTTTAAAAAATAATTAAAATTTTGTTTAAACCTATCGTAAAACCGAATAAAGTCTTTGGAGATAAACATTATAGAAAGTAAAATTATTGTCACACGATATTTATGTAAAAGGACAAATAAAAATGTTATCTGATAATTCTTAGTTATTCGGGAGATGCTCATAAATAACATCATTAAGATTATTCTATTAGGATTATCAAGAATATTATTAGTATTATTATTATTATTACCTCGGTCTTTACAAATACAATATTTTGTAATAAACTTTATGCTTTTATTATGCATTCGTCTTTGCTACATAGTAAAATTAATTATCTTGTCGATAGTTTATCTAATAAAATGTTAAAAATAATCGATAGATATAAAATGATAGTCGAAATTAAATTTGTATTCCAATTTGATATGCTAATACTTAGCATCACGTTATTTAAGACTAAAATATTTTTAAATTAAAAGAAGTTTTCCACTTCTCATCCTAGAAAATGGAAAAACAACTTATGCAAAGTTTAGTGTTAGACATGTGTTGATATTTATAGATTTATTATTAAATTTTTAACGATTTTAAAAAGTAAATTGTAATCGAAAATTAAATTAAATTTTTATTGTTATTTCTTTATTTTTTAGTATTATTTTACAACAAAACCAATTTAATTAAATCTAAATTTTTGAACATACTCGTACGTGTAGATATACATATATAAACATGTACACACACACACACACACACACACACACACACACACATTAAATTTTATTATATGAAAAATGGATAAAATGAAATTGAGATTCTTGACTTTTCGCTATAAATATCTGTAAAAAATAATAAAAAAATGTGTCAATAATGCAAATAGTGTTTGTAATCGATTGATTTATGCCTTACTTTATATTTTTTTAATTATAATTTATGTGTTTGCAAAACGACACATACTCTAACATTAAAATTTATTTAATAACCAATAATCATCATTTTTACCTTGACTTTAGTTAAGCAAATAAAATTAATGTAAATTAGTGATTAATGCAAAGTGTGACATGCGATAAGAGATACCAATACAAACAAATTAGAAAAATTACCTGCGCATTTAAACTTGATCGAAAAATTTTTCGCATCGATTACACCGATGGTTCGTGTCATAAAATTAAAAAACAAAAAATTATTAAAACTCATAATAAGTGCAAAATTTTTCATAAAAGATGCATAAAATAGAAAATTTGAAATGATAATACGCGTAACGATCAGTAAGAAAAATTGCGTGCACGAATGTTTGCTTTACGCATCTTTAAAAAATGTACGTAATTTATTGGAATACAAAAGTAAAACATATTTAAGAGTTTTGGCGAATAGAATAATTTATCTTGAATAGAACTGCAACGCATAACGGCGTAACCAGCATGTGCATTTACTTTTTCTGTTATTTAAGAAGTTTTAATCTAATCTATTTTTAACAGAATTTACTTAATTTGATTAATTCCCTTGTTTTTATTTGTATAAACTCGTCCAATTTTATAATAATAAGTAGTAAATTTCGTTGATCTAATTTATTATAATTTCAGAAGTAGAGTTCACCTTTGTTTATTTCGATAAAAACGAATACTCGAACGATGCTTATTATTAATAAAGTTTCTCATCCGAACTGCATTCAACATTTACCAAAATTCTCGAGGCTCCAAAATCAATTTCTTAAAAGTTCGCGGGCAAACGAGGAAGCTCGATTAATTAATTTTAAAAACGATTGCCGAGTCTTCAACCTTTACTATTGGGGCAGGAGGTTCCCTCTTTGACAATAATATACGATAACTTTTATCCGTTCGAACTTTTCAGGCGTCTCGAGCAAAAGCGTGCGCATCGTGGGTGGCACGGAAGTAGACATAAGCATGTTCCCGCACCTGGTGTCCATGAGGAACGCGAGGAACAACGGACACTTCTGCGCGGGATCGATCATCGGCCCGGCGCACGTCCTCACAGCCGCCCACTGCGTCTACAGAATTCGCGACCACAAGTCCATCAGGGTTTACACGGGAGCCAACAGTGCGGAGGAAATTACGACGTCGGTGTACAACGTTGCGCGCATCGCCGTCCACCCCTTTTTCACCGGAAGGAAGTCGTACGACGAGATGAACTACCACGACATAGCCGTTGCCACGGTAGGTGCGTGCGCCCACAAGTGGATGCGCAATGTGCCGTTTTCATTTGAACGACTGATCGAACGAACGTTCATCTCTTAGCTCTCGTCGCGCATCGAGTTCAACGAGTTCCAGAACAAAATTGAGCTTCCGTCGACGCCCGTCCTCGGCTCGACCGGCATGATCGCCGGTTGGGGCGCGACGACCTACCCCTCCGACGCTTACTCCGAGTCGCTCAAAAACGCCTCGATGACCATCTACAGCAACTCTCAGTGCGCGCAGGTTCTTCCGTTCAAGTTCAAGGACGAGCAGTTCTGCGCGTGCAGCGCCGAAGGAGTCGGTCCCTGCACTGTAAGTCCGCTAAGTGGGCCTTCGCACTTTCGCGCTCATCCTACGATTGAAATTATTAAAAGCTTTACTCTTTTGTCGTTGTAACAGGGTGACAGTGGTGGTCCGATCGTGAGCGGAGGAAAAATCGTTGGTATTATTTCGTTCAGTCTTCCTTGCGCTCGGGGCATACCGGACGTCTACACCAGAGTTTATTCCTACCTCAGCTTCATCAGAGGTTCCATGAGATAGCGATTTGCGCAGACTCGATATTTATATTTTTAAGACTCGTGCGTACGCCAACTGTCGTTCGTTAAATGTATTTGTTAACGATACGCAGCTGCAAAACTTCAAAATCGTAAATAATGTCAAATATTAATGTTTCTTTGCACGACACGTATTTACATTTGTGCGCGTGTGAAAATCGTACACTTGCACAAGAAGCACAGGTGTTAATGTATTATTATTATTATTATTATTATTGCGCCGTATCGCCGTTAGAAAGTTACGTTGTTGGTTGAATCGCTTGCCAATATCTTGCGGCGCAACTAATGCGATGTTCGAATAATCTTATGTTAAATTCATTAAAATGAATTAAGTCAATATATAAATATTTAGTTTTCAAATTATTCGCAAGGAACGATCGTATCGAATATTATATTACCTTGTGAGTGTAAGAAAATAAAAATTAATTCATTCGGAATATAATACACCGAATACACTTTTTAATATAGTTTGCATTTATCTTGGATGTTTCAATGTACAGCTCTCAGAAGGTACGTGCATGTGTGTGCTAATAGGCACAGGGCTATGCATTAGTATAGTAAACCGGCCGAACTGTAATCAGTGATTTACATTAGAATAAAAATTTGCAAATTTTTCTTCAAATGTGCACAGTTGGTTTTAATAAAAAAGGATCCGTTTTTTAATGACTAGCTTTTGTTGACACAACCAATAACGTATTTCATATTAGACTTTTAACGAATACATTGCTAATAACTTGCGGTTCGTTTCGTACATAAAAATTAACTACTACGATGATTAGTGAATCATTGACATCGGTGTTTTAGCAAATCGTAAAAAGTATTTTAATTACAAATACGGATTTGACAAATCTGTGCTCTGAAATACAAATTTAATTTAAGAGATATAATTCTATTCGCAGCTATTGTTCCAGCAGTAGATGGTATTATTTTAGTAAGTTCGTGAAATGTTTCCAGAAAGACTCGGGAGGAGAAAACTCTGTCAATGGCTGTCGTACGTGTGTATAAGCGTGAACGACCGAGACTGTGGGGATCACTGCGGGGGTGTAAAACGCTATTTTCAATTCAAATCGTCGCTCTTTTTAAACTAAGTTGAGGCGAAAAATTAGCAGTCGATAAATAGTAAACTCTCTATGGCATGATTTTTTGAACATATCAAGTTGTCGATAAAAAATAAAGATAAACGATGACTTGGTTATGTTTCCACTGACATTTGCAAAAGTAATTCCACGAGTTGAAAAGATTCACTTTTGTTTTAAGTGTTGCAAAGTCTTATATTTAAGAAACAGTGAGGTATTTCCTTACACTTTGAACATTTACTCAATTATATTTAATCTCGATATAGAATCGCTGATCGCAATAAGCATGATTAATCTAAAAAAAGCCGAATATAAAGTGCTCGGTTGCACTATTAAACTATTGGAGAGTAGTGGGGTTTGAGTCTGACGTGGACGTGTAGGTCGTTATCGGTAGACTCTCCAAGCGCAAATCGTTTTGTCTAGCGCCGCTCTGGCTGATCCAAACCTTTCGTTATCCTTGATTCCCCTTTTATCGACGTCGATGTAATCGCACTTCGGACTCCGATAGATTAGATCCGAAACGGGGCTAATAAATTTATCGATACTTCAACGGAAAGAACATTTTCCTTTACGTCCACTACAGGAGTTATAAAATGTTCTCACTTACTTCAATAAACACGAGGTTTCGCGGATTTTCCAGCGATATTTTTCGTTGATCAAACTGCATACATTTTTAATACAAATATAACGGACTGTCACAATTGCATTCCAACTCCTTTCAAAGGGCATCGACATGCTTCGAGTCGTCCTCAAATGCGAATTTAGACTAAGAAATAAAAACAATAAGTCTTTCGTTACCTGCAATGAGACGAGCGGAAAATATAATTCGAAAAACACAGACGAGTCGAGAAAATCGAGAAGAGCAACTCGATTCGAATGGCGAAAGCTTACCACGGAGATGGGGATGAATGAAAATAGACTCGCAATCCTCACGTGACCGCATTTGTTGGAGGTGAACTTTCGTCTACGCCCCAGCACCGCAGTCTTATATTTTTTCTTCGTAATAGTCATTATATAATACAATAATGCGTGTAAAGATTTTTATGAAGAATATAAAGTTTTATTGAAATGCAGAATCCGAAGAACTTTTTTATTCGGAATACAATATTTTACAGCGAACGATGTATTGTGTTTTAATAGAACATATTGCGCCCGATTATTCATCGTATTAACGCAATATTATTAGTAGTCTGAAGGGTATTTATAATGCGATTGCACACTCTTAATCGGATAAATAAATAATTCGAGTTCCTAAAAGAACCTGAATTTATCATATTTTCTTCAAAATTAAAGAGTAATGGATAAATGGTAGGTAATTTCAAAAAGTGTGTGTAAAAATTAAGGTTATATTTGTTTACTTATTATTCTAACATATTTCGTTTAAAAGATAAGCTTAACAGTGATGTAGATTAAGTTTTATATTTATTAAATAAAAAAAATGTATGCATGTACCAAAACTCAAAGGTATTTTTTTATTTGAATTGTTACAAAATCGGTAAATATTTTCGGTGCTGGTACCATCAAAGATAAAACTATTATTTATCAGAGATCGGCATTCGTTTAAAAATAGATTAAAACGAATGATAGAAATAAGTGTAAAGACGATTATTTTATTACACTGAATAAAACTTTAATGAAAAAATAGAATCTCACGATTTCTGCTTATTTATTTATTCTTTTAGGGTCGTTTAATTTTTAATAAAAAGTACTCGAAGAAGGATAAAGATACATGGCTGAAAATAACGAAGAAACATTATAGTTAGCAAAGCTACCTTTGTAACTAATGCACGTAAATAACTAATATATGGAAGAAATCTCGACTCTCTATGATTATAAGCTTTTAACATAGTTGCATCTGCTTAATCGAAGTCTCGACGAGTTTTTCGTGTGTTGTAAATGAAAAATCGTGCATTACCTTGCAATAGTAACCGATTCGAATAACTTCGATTAAAAAACGAAAGATAAAGATCTATTTTACTCGTTTTACTCGTGATAAACGAGTGAGAAAATAAAAAAGACCGTGTGTCGATCAAGTCGATTTTACCAGCGGAGTCACGGAGGTGTGTAGCTTCGAAAACGATGTGCAAACTTCCCGGGCTCGTGGATGGTTTTGTCAACCAAGCGACTTTACCGACCGACTAAATTGACTCCACGGGCCAAAAATCGTCGGCTTGTGACGGCCAACCCCGAGCCCGACAAGTCAACATTGTTATCTGCATTTCCACAATAATAAATGACTTTCGACAAATGTGTAAGTAATGATCATTGTTGAAATAAATAACAAATATTAGATAAAAAATTCAATTGAAATTTATTTTTAATAAATATACGGGAAAAATTTGATCGCTCATTTTAAGCGCGTTAATTAATTAATTCTCATTCTCATTCTCCCCAGCACATTATTCACTCTTTATATTTACACATTATACTTTTATATTTTATGTAATAAATCGAGATTCGTCTTATATTTAACAATAAATAAACATTTTAATTTTTCCTGTTTTTCACTATAATTTTACGCAACACGTAAGATTTAGAGCAAATAAATTAGAGAACTGCTATTCGTCTCTTCTCGAGTTTAGAACATGAAATTATATTTTTTAGCAAATGTACGCGTGCAAATATTTCTAAATCTAATGGAAAAAAAAATCGACAAGATTTAACCAATCGATCGATATTTTGCATTATGAAAAAGAACGTCTAATATGCAGTGAAAATATCGCGTTTAAAATGCGACGACATATTTAATTGTTTAGATTTAAAATTGAAATTTGGCTCAAATAATATTAAATTCAGAATTGATAAGCGGTACACTTAGAGCAAGTAATAATAATAATTAGGTGCCGTACAGAAAGGGATTATCTTTAAGCACAAAGTTGTAAGACTCTGCTTTAAAAATAAGCGGCGATGGGTCAATTGTCACGCTTTCGCATTAAAAAGTTTTTACACACGTGCATTTACGCACGTACAAACACGCGCTATGCATGTGACAATACCAACGCGGTGCATAACAAGGTGTATCTTCCAGGAACCAGGAAATATTACGAATTCGTTTAAGCTCTTTGTATTTTTTACTTTATATAATGTGTAATAATTAATGGATAAAAAATTTGAACGCAAGTGTTTCAAGTGCAATGTATGTACACGCACGCATACTTTTCAAAATATATTTTAACATGTCACCAAGCGAGTTTGTTAAAGAATAACAGATATATAATGAAATAATAATAATTTAACAGATTTTAATTACTATCATGATGTTTCTTGGTATTTTTCGATAGCTGCTACGAAATTTATCTGTTTTTTATATAATATTTGATTTTTATTGATTTTATTCTAATCGAGCAAATAGAAGCTATTGTGAGCAGAACTTGTAAAGAAAGAAAGATATTGTATCGGTGTTGTTATACTATGTCAACAATTCTAATAAAATATTGGAACAAGAGTCGTTGTTTGCCTAGTACAAAATTTTTCGAATTAATATAAAACATTCGATTTTGTTTTACTTTCATTAACTCGTATTCAAACGTTAAAATGACATTCAAAATTATCATTTGCTTCTTTTTCATAGTCATTGTTGGTGAGTAACAAGAATATATATTACTTTATCAATTTCATTATATTACATTGCATTTAACGATCTAAATTTTATTAAAATATATGAAACTCAATTTATAATTTCGATAAAATTACTAAAATTTTGCCACATATACCGATTTAAATTAGGTTCTTTAATTCTACTTTTACTTTTACGAAGTTTTTCTTATTATATTTCGAATTATGCATTGATATTTTCGCCATATATAGTGAATAGCTACACTTCCGAAATAACTGGTATTAATTTTACGTGTATTATAATATTAAAATATCGTGGAAACTTTGAGGTTACGAGAAAATAAGTTTAAGTTTGAAATACTTTACGATATTTACTTATCTTAAAATATGATTAATTATAATTCTGGTCAATTGCAAATTATATACACTAAATTTATTGGTTATTTTAGCACTTGGAGTTAATTTAATCATAATAAAAGTACTATAATATTTAACAGGATATTTAAAAAAACGTATGTTTGCATCTGCTTTAATAACTTGATCTATGTATTTGTCATTTGTCACTATTCACCAACACGTTGTACGTTATGATAGTTCTATGTAAATAACTGCTGCAGATAATGTAAAATACAAAGATAATACATAGTTTGTTAATTTTTTTTAAACACTAACTATTGATTTCAGTTTCATCGCGTCTCCGTAGTGCTACGTTGTACATTCCCGAGCAATCTGTTTGACGAGTTCGATATATATATATTTACACCAAATCCATTAACGATCTAATTTTAAACCTTATATATTGATTATATTAATTAGTTTTTCAAACTATACTGAGCAAAGAACACGTTGATCAAATAAGTATATTTATGAATTCATTAAGATGGATGGAAAAATAAATTTTAGCAAATTTAAAAAAATATCTAGAAGGACTCGACACGTATGTCGACGATTTTGAAATTAAACTCGTGGAATTATTAATATTTACTCAATGCCAAATGATATCGAAGTACTGTATTGTTCAAACAAGTTACCGTTGTTAAACTTGATAATATCGCTTTTCAGAGACTAAGAACTGCGTAAAATTTCATTTATACTATCAGAAACTTTTAAACACAAACTCAATTGAAATTATTGCAGAAATCTGCTCTAGTGATTTTGGTAAAAGAAGCAGAATAATCGGCGGCCAGGATGCCGACATCAAGGAGTTTCCTCATCAAGTCTCGTTCAGATACATCGACGGTAACAGGCACTTTTGCGGTGGTGCGATCGTCAGCAACCTACACATCCTCACCGCGGCTCACTGCGTTAAAGACTTGTGGCCGCCCTATAGCAACGTCAAGATGTACACCGGAACAAGACTGTCAGCGTCTATCATCGGACAATCGTACCGGATCTTGATTGTTCAGATACACCCGGGATACACAGGAAAGAACGAAACATCGTTCCACCATGACATTGCAGTTGTCACGGTAAGATAGAAAAGTCGGTGATCGTTTGTGAAATCGTTGGTAGAGTACGTAACACTGCGGCAACTGATTATTTTTTATTTGAATCACTATTACGAAAACCAGTCGGTGATGATTCTCGTAATTGTTTGTCTAAAACTGTTTTTGTATTTAATCAGAAGGTAACCCAAGATTTTTTCCTAGTCACTGTTCTGCCATACAGCATTAAATTTTTCATTAACGTAAAATTTTAACACCTATATATTCGTGGAAAACATATTTATTATAGGGGTTATAAAAATTTAAAGTGTGTTTTAGATAATTTAAATGTTTTCAATAAACTATAAAAATACAACGTGCAAGTATTGTTTTTCAATTATGCCAATGCGTAACGAAATATTACAAAATGTCAAAGCTCATTTGTAATTTAGGTAAATATTAATCAGCAATACTTGATAACAAAGGACAAGGATTTTAAAATTCAAGTAGTGTAATGCATTGTGTTGCCAACTCACCGCTTAAATTTTTACTCGAATCTATTTTTGCTAAAATGTGCCGAGAAAATTCTTTCGTTTCGATTCGTACCAGATTTTATTCGATTAAAAGTCTGCGCATAATTGTATTACGAATAAAAGAATTAAAATTCAATTTTTGTTGAAAGAGCGGCAAGTATTTCAAGCACAAGTATAGAGAACTTTGCACTGACTTTACTGATATTATATCGTAAGAATATTAAAGTTGTATAAGTGATTATTAAAACATATTTCACTTCTCATATCAACGACTGATTAATTATTCTCATAGAACAGTATTTCGATACCATCTTTCCCTACCATTATTTCTAAGAATAACGATTATATTTTGTTCTTTAGCAGATGTAGACACAAAAGTTGTTTTTGACAAAATATATGTCGAGGAGATTATTTACAAGAATGAAAACAAAGAGAAGTGAGGTAAAAATTACCCTTACGTTCTTTAAGAATAAAAATACGCTCGAATAGTAAAACTCGACGCTTAATAAAACATTACACAACGGACATGCTAAGGATGCAACTATTTGAAAAGTGTTCAAACACTATTTTACGCGCTGGCTTTTTAATAATCAAAATAGAGCAAGAAAATATCGACGGAGTTGTACTTCTTCTTCCCGACATTCAGTGCTCAAAAAGAGAAAATAATTCACAGTATTAACAAGATAGTATGCAGTTACATACATTAAGTCCGACATGCCTGTACTTTCTGGTGAGAACAGATTGTATATTTGGGGACGGATAAGAGACCAACCTGGTACACAAACACTTGGTGCCGCATTCAGATATGACAAAAAACATCATACCTGTATTTGGACAGAACCAGAACCAAGGCTTACAAGATCGGTTTTACGGACTTATACGTCAACCGAATTTTATAAACCCACGCAATTGTTTTACAATATAGGTTGGAGTTCACAGACGTTGCCACCTTTAAATACACTTGCATATGGAGTAGCTACAGCCACATAAAAATGCCAAAACTCGCACTCCATTAGTGCGAATGTACTACACATTTCGTGCTTGCTATGGCCTCGTAACAACATTATCACGAATGAGCAATTGTTTTAATCTACTATCTCAATAATGTTACACGAGAGATCTGCAGAAAGAGCTGAAATAACCAGGAAGAGTATACGTGGATGGAAACAATATAAAAATACATGTTCCAAGGTGATAGAAAATACAACTAAACGTCGCTACTACTCGACGCGAAAAGTTGTGAAAACATTAAAATTGATAAATTTGCAAAAAAAAGCTCAAAAAAACCAAAAGATAAAACTGCACGTTCTGTCACCAAACTGTGATATTATAGGAATTAAGACTGCAGGTTTTTTTTTATATTTTTCATGATATCAATAAATTATTACTAACACTCTTTTAATAAGAAGATAATTTATTTCTTCAATTATAATAGTAATTTTTATATAATATTTTATAATTATATACGGATATAATTATTGTCAATAAGTGATGTAGTTGTAATAGTGGAGAAGAGTGTCCAAACATAACATATAGGCTCGATGTTCCCCAAGCGCGATTTTTTTTATAAACAAAAGTCTATCAGCCTACGCACTTGTTGCTAATTTTATATACTGCGAAGTTCTATTCTATTACGATAAATATGTATATTTGATTAATATAAACATTCGATGTGTAATAAATGTATAGCATTTATATGGTAAAATATGTGTGCATGTTACAAAACTTTTCTTCTTTAATTTTATTATTTTTACGTCATTTTTTAAATAGAAAAATTTGTTTTTATAATATTTTTTTTATTACTGCGTTTCACACACGCTAATATCCACATATTTGCTCTAAAAGTAAAGGCAATTTTTAACAGTATTGAACCCAATAAAAGTTAGACCAAACCAACAATTGAAATTGAACCGACTGTCACTAGGATTAGGAAGTGACTGAACCAAATGCAAGAGAAGCGGAACACGACCCCGAAGACTGAAACTAAACAGCCACATCAGAAAACTCGAATAGCGATTTATTAGTATTAAGCTTTTAAGGAATTGGCAAAATATCATCAGCTATTCTTTTGAAGATGTGGCTTACCAACATAACCGTTCGTTCAAATGACAATTTTGCAAATTTACGAATGAATGTGCGTAAAGGCGCAAACGTTGCTATAGGGACCAATAGGTCCCTAAAGGAGTAAGTCGCTGTGAGGATGTGTTATTTACCCATCAATAATTGAATAATAAACAGAAGTATATCGGTTTAATCACACTGTGTACCACATTTTTTTGCACTAAACTCGCAGAATTTTGTCGAGTCGTTACTTTTAGTATACCATCAATTTCATATATACCAGAAACCAAATAAAAATAAAGTCAACCGATTTTTGAAAGGTGGTATGATTCGAAGAAGAAATAGTGGCTTCGTCGATTGGTAACGAATTTTTTTATCCCGAAAAAAAACTTTGTAGAAAAAGAAATAATTATCTTGGCAGGTTACTTTTCAATGAACTTTTAAATCAGTTAGATCAGAAATTGAAAAAAACGAAGTCTTATTTAGCAAAGAAAAACGGAATACATCAATATAACTTTGCAGCTTATCACCTCGGGGATTAGGTGAATCGCCATACCAATCTCCTAAAGGGGTTATGTTGAAAAATAATAAAGCTGTTATCCACAACTAACAATACCATTCTCAGCTGATGGTCTCAGTCTTTAATTTTTAAGGGTTATATATTAATAGCACGTATTTATTTTGTAATCATCGACACATTTGGTCGAGGAAAACAAGGTTAATGAACTCTGTTTTACGATCAACTAATTATAGTCTAACGTATTCACAGATTAATCTGTAAAATTTTCAGGTCGACGGATACATCAAATTCAACGGATATCAAAAGAAGATCGAGCTTCCGACCAAAGACGTTCGCACTGGTGACACTGCCATGATCAGCGGCTGGGGATTCCAGGCTTTTAATGGAGTCACTTCTATATATTTGCAAAAAGCTAGTATGAAGATTGTTTCCAAGACCACATGTATGAAGTCCATCGGGAGCTACATCCACTTCGAACAAGTTTGCGCGTTCCAGAAAATAGGAGTCGGTGGATGCAACGTAGGTTACTCTTATTTTATTTATGAGCTTTTTTCACTCGTTGCACAATTAAACTATTATCAATTTTAACAATGAAAATTCAAACTGATGAATTTTATTAAAGCTTAGCGTTACAATTGTTGATTTTTGCAATAACTTTTTCGAAATTAAATCGGTTAAATAAAACAATTGCGTTGTCTTTTCAACGCGCAATTTAAAGACCTTTTAAAGTCTCGATATTTGTATTGCTCGGTAAATTGAAATACCCATTTTTGCGTACTTTCGTTACATTCGGCAATGTAAAAAGATTTTAATTGAAAAATTAAAATACGCACTTTCTAATGTCATTTGAATTCTACAGGGTGATAGTGGCGGGCCATTGACATCTCAAGGAAAAATTGTTGGCGTGACGTCATTCGTCGTACCTTGTGCCACAGGTGTCCCAGATGTATTCACGAGAGTTTATTCTTATCTTGGCTTCATTAAGTCCATAATCGAAAAATGACATAATGAGATCATGTAATTTACGCATTGAAATTTTATGTCTTGTTGGAAGTGTTAACAAAAGCGGTCGAGCGCTCCGACTAGGATTTATGAAATTATAATTATTTATTTATTTAAACTATGAAAATAATATTAATAAATATCAAAGTATACAAAATAAACGGCGAAATTTTTTTGCGTCGTAAGTAAATTGATACACAGATAAAAATCAATCCATTTTACAAAAACAAACGTAAATAATAATAAATTAGTTAACTTCGGAATAGTTTCAGATTTTAGACGTTATCATTAATATATTATGAGCGAATTTTATTAATATTCATACGAGACAATTAAAGTTTTAAAAAATTCTGTTTACCTGTAAACTCACAAATGTGTCATCAATTTCTGTATATTTTATTTAAATAGTTTATAAACAAATTACTTCGTTATTTTTAGTATTTTTAATCACAGAATTGTTTTAATAAAAATGCTTTAGATTTCACACAGAATTATTGATATATTCCTTAAAAAATATACATTTATAATTTTCGAAATAATCAAGGCAGAAAAGGGAAAGCGATATATGGAACGGGGGAACCACATATAGAAAGAGTGAAGAGTGTCAAGTGTAGGGATCGGAACCTAACAATCATTGAAAGTCCTATTGTTTTAAAGAATTCTAATCTTAAAAAATCAATAGATAATATAAAGCTTTATATTTAATTATGATATAATTATAATATAAAGTTTTATAAACAATGAAATACGAGTCTAAGGACCCCTTGTTGGACCTACTACATGGGCTGGTGTCAGATGGAAGAGCACATGATTTAGTCCTCATTTCAGGAATTCCATGGAATCAAAATTCATTACACTCACTGAGAGTTATTACTCACTAAAAATTATTCTATATCCATTGAAAGATATAAAATATTTGAGAACGTTCTCGAATATAAGAAAATAATAATTTATAAACTAATTAACGTTTAAAGTATTATTTTTATGTTTAATGAAAAAAAAGTTATTATTGATTAATAACACGTCGAATGAATAATTAATTATAAAATGTTTAGTGACTGCATTGATGTTCATTAAATGCATACAGATGGGAGAGACCGACAAGATGGCGGCTCGAGTTTCATAAGGTATTTCGATAATATGCTTATTACATCCTGGTGGCGTCATTATATTTATTATATCAATGTTAATAATCAGCATGTAGAAAGGTATTTTATCAGCAATGAATGTTATAAATTGATTTAATTAATCACCAGCCAAATGATAAATTAAGTAGAAAAAGTAATCCTTCTGCTGGAAAAACCCAATGTATATCACCGTTGTAAGAAATGCTCATTATTGAAAGTTAATTCTCCTTATCAAAGAAAAGCAACTATTCATTATGCAAATGTTAAATATTACTTAACGGAACGGGAAAAACATTGAAATGTATACGAAAACACTGGCCCCTTCTTATCTTTTTATTTTTTCCTTTAAATTTAATTCCGTGCAATTTAAAAAGAGATGTATAAGAAGAGGGTAAAGTATATGACCCTCGTTTGATAATTATTATTATTCACTTTTATTATTATTTTTGCTTCGCTCTAAATTTTGAAATTATTTTATTTTAGATCTCATTTCATATACAACTTTAATAGATATGAAAACGTTTCGTCTGGTTTACAAGTAAAGACATGAATTCTTAATAGAACAGATAAAACCATTTGAAACTAAGATTAAAAGAATCTCGAGAATCTGAAGATAAATAAGCTTAGAGTTAAGAGTTCAAAAACTATTATTGGCCGAAGACATTATTTCTCTAACGATTCTTATAAATGTGTTGGCGATAGAACGTTCGGTCGCCTTCCTACATACGTGGGACCGCATGGGGACGACCGGAGCGGACCGACGCCGACATTGAAAAGACTGGACCCGTCCATTTGGAGGGGCCCCGGGAAGCCGGAAAACGGGCCGATTGCTTCGGGGCAGCAATCGGGCCCCCATTTCGCTTAAGCAAATGCTCAATTACGGAACTGGGAAAACCCGGAGAGCGCGTTCAGTCACGCGACACATTTCGACGACCTTTTCGTTCCCATCAGCAAATAATAACTTTCATGCCGCCATCGTCTTGCAAGATTTGTAAAAGTGCTGGAAATAAAAGTTTTCAGATAACTACGTCTGTTGTATTCAACGTTCCTCTCCTTCCCTTTTCACCTGTTCACGATTACGCGAAGAACAGAACGTATAAACCGATTTTAGAACTGATTCAAGCTCTCATTAATTGCTTATGCTCTTTTAATATGTAAGTATCAAGTAAAAGTTAACCAAATACCTTTCTCTACCCTACTTTATAAGTGATTTATATGTAGATTAGATCTTGTATTTCAAACTCACACTCATTACCGGTCACTACATCAATCATCATATTTGTATATTTGATTATTTTTTATTGTTATATATGAAGAACCTCAGCAGACGCTTATACATCATAATGAAATCGCCATTAACTTCAAAATTCATCAACACGAATGAAAAATTAACTTATAGATATTATGTTTAACTTTAACAAGAAAATCATAAGATCTTTTCAAACTATAGTCAAAGAAAAAAGGTAACCATTTATACATTGTATAATACATATAAAACTTTCAAAATATTCTCAAAAGTCAATAACTCGAATTATGTATGATGAACATAATACTTAACAGTAAAAGATAGACGTATAAAATCTACGAATTGTATAGTTTTTTGGCAATTATTATGCACGTAAAAACAATTTTTCGTTTTCATTTCAGCAAACGCCACCTATAATTCAAAATGGAAACTACTAGCTTCAAATAACGTCATGTACAAAACACGCGAATATTAATTTGTATATAATAATTTTGCCTATATATTTCTATAAATTTTAAATAAATCAATTTTATATTTAATTACAAAATTTTACATAAATTAATACAGTTTATTTAATTCGAACTATTAGAAATGTAGAGGACCAATTAACTTTCTAACATTATATATAATTTAAAAAAAAATGTATTAATGAATCTTTATTTTGATACTAATAGATTTTTAAATTTAATAAAAATTCATAAAAATAAGGCAGTTAAAATTTAAATATTTATAACAATGATTGGTATTATCATAAATGTATTCCAAAATATATTATAGATTAAATCAGTAATAATACAAAACCTCTTAGTTAAATTTCCCCGTCGTACAACTCTTTTAATCCATAAAGCTACAGATTATTTATTTATTTAAGTTATATACATAATACGTTATAACTTACTGTTAAAGATTTTTATAAGAAGTTTTTTATTCAAATATAGGATAATATATAGCATTTATTACTATACACATACTTGTTCAAAGGTGAATGAGAGTTTGGAAAGAAGTCTTCTTATTTAAACTATGCTAAAAATAAAACATTCAAAATGAAGATAATATAAATGATTACAGGATCTGAAAAGAGAGAATTACGGGAAAGACAACAATAGAACACTGTACTGATTAATATCAAAACAAAATTAGATGACATGTGATAATGATTTTGACAACTTTTGAAGGAAATACACAGACGATAAAAGAAAAATAAAATGCTTATTAGTCTTAGTATATCTAGTTAGTACTGCAAAATCAAAACTAAATAGTATAAAGACAAGCAGCTGTGAGCCCATAAATTTTGAACAATAAAATCCCATTTGTGCATTTTGAATTGCATAAGCATGTTTTATATATACAATAGAAAGTTCTCAGAAAAGTATATGTATTACAAATGTGCATTCCACAAAAAAAAAAATAGATGATCTCCTCTTGAATGAATAGATGCAGCTTCTGTTGCAAAACACCTATAAATGTATAAATATGTGTTATATAAAAAAGCAAATATTAATGCACATGTACAGAATTGACAAAAAATAAATTTTTTAATATTTAACAGTAATCTGATGAGACGTTGATTGAAAATGATCATTTGATTAATCCTATGATACAATGACGGCTTTGATGATATTTTCATTTATCTGGCCATCTACATTAATTGGCAATATTCTAGATTAATCACATTTTTACTTCATTACCTGTCATTAAAACAAAATATGTGTTAATATATTATAATGAATATGCAACAATGTTACCTCAACTTTCTTAATGAATTCACTTGGAATAAAAATTTTCAAAAAGAAAAAATTCATGCATTCATGTTAAAGGAATCAAAATGCGATATAATTTACTTTAAAATAAAATTTAGGAATTAATAATATTTTTAAATGTTTTGCTTTGGCATTACCTACCTATTCCTGAATTAGAATCTGTTTTGTACGAAATCTGTAATATAATTGCAAAATTAAAACATACACAAACGAAAACAAATAAAAATAATATAATCTAGGTTACTATTAATAAATACTATTATGAACATGTAAAGAATTTTAAAAAATTAATTTTTTAGTTGTTATGCGACAGAAATTTTATTAATAATTGAAATATTTACAATAGAAATAAAGTTAATTATTAAAATGAATTTAGAAACATCAGAGCAGAGTTAGATACGCTTTTTCATTATGATAATCAAATATTTAACGGAAAAAGATAAGAATAACTAAACAAATGAAAATTTTAATTCTCGTCAGCAATGCATTTCATAATAATTTATCAATAATCAACTAAACGGAAGAGTAATGCTTGGAGAAAATGGATAAATAACGGGATAAAAAGTAAAATATACATGACTCGACTCATCGACAAATATGGAAATTGAGAACTTGCGCTTTCAAAAATTTGACTTCTATAAAAATACAAATGCTGCACAAGTGAATAATACCAGCAACAGCTAAAAAGCACCAAACTCAACGATCGGATATGGACAACCATAACTCAATAACGGAAGAAAGATTATAAACAAAAATCGAAGAAGACCTCTTACAGATAGATATAGAAATACATTCAAAATGACAGCCACGTAAAAAAGACACAAAAATCAAGCCACACATTGATAAAAATATGTTAACAAGCTTAAAGGAGTAGCGAGCGGTAATTGCTTTGCACGAATAAAATCATTGGAAAAATTTTTCTATCGAACCTAAAAGTTTATAAGACTAAATTCAATTTTTTGACGAATTTCTGAAACTTGCAAAAGGGAACCAAAAAGTCTGTTTTCAGGTATTTGAAAAAATAAATAGATCTAATATTACTATCATAATGTTAATCGAGGTGCTTACAAATTTTACTTTCTTCAATATTAAAAAAAATGCTGCATTAAATAGATTGAATTATATAAGCAACGAAATCACGTTTTGAAAATAAATAAATCTGTAAAAAAAATTAGTTTATCATTAATTGTATGTATAAATAAAAACATGGGCGATACGTCAGGTATATTTTGACTTCTTGTATTTAAAGATTAAAAGCAAAATAGCAAGCCAAATTACTAATTCACTACGTCAAAAAAAATTTTACTGTCCATATAAATAAACCGAATTTATCAGCTTCAAGCAGTTGCAGTACTTTTAAACGTCAATGCCATCGAATTACCGTTTATATACTATGAGATGCATTTACAAACGCGGATTTGAGAGCCTCGCGATTTCAGGGATAGAAGGGATTTTCAAAAATGAAAAAGCAGTTTTTCACTGATGGTGCAATGGAGTCCAAGCATGTATCACTCGGCTGCTCGGGCACGAGGGAGGTATGGTATTAACGCGTTGAGGTTCCATTGCAGGAATATTAATATGACCGGGAACATTTTAGGCACCTGGACCAAATGACCTGACAGAGAGAGAGAGAGAGAGAGAGAGAGAGAGAGAGAGAGAGAGAGAGAGAGAGAGAGAGCGAGCGAGAAAGAACGGAGCTGAAATCACCCGATGAACCTTTAAAAGTTTTCTGCATTATTGCACAGCTGTTGGTAGGCCACGACAAACACACACACACACGAGCATTATTTATCGCAGTTTATAATTGTCCATTAACGAGCCCCGAAATCGCTTCAAACACTGCGTAAACAGAAATTGGCGAGAAACACGAGCCGATTACTGCGATCGAAATAAAAGATGCGTCAAAGACGGACAATTAGAACGCGAAACACGCGTTAAGGATCGAGCAAATTTTACACGAGCATAATGGAAGTAGATTAGAATTGAAACGCGAGAAAAACGTAAATAGTTAATTTGGAAAAATGATGTAAATATAGGAAGCGTAAGAATGTAAGAACTACGATCGAGGTAAAACGAGTGTCGAGGTGGCAAATTTACAAGCAAATTTAAGAACTTTAAATAAATAGCACATAAGATATTGCGAAATTAAATGTGTAAGAGTGAATATAGGTGTAGAAAAATTAATACAACGAGACGTGGATATAAGACGAGTAAAGCGCAATAGCAATATAAGAATATCGTTCGATAAAGATCAGTACTAGGATCGAACTGCGAAAAGAAAAAACTCGCAGGTTAGATTTAGTTGGAAATGAGCACCGCTGTATCAGTGGAGGTTCTTCGGGAAAAGTTCGCGATAATAATATTAACGACGTTGACGACTAGTTTAACGAGACGAATCGCAGCAACGACACGTGCGATAATTATACCTTCTAATGCAGTCCTCAAACGCGCGTCGCTGTGACCGGAGCTTCGACAGATGGGCATTACTTTTTCCTTTCTTCGATTAAAAAATACAAGGTCGGAAGCTTCCCAGGCTCGCAAGAGGCACTTCCGTTTCGCAATGTTTCGCGTCTTCTACGATGCGCGCGTCGATATTCACGCGGCGAAGAAAAGATTTATCCGAGAATGGAGTGGACTGCAGTGACAACGACCGCGACGTCAAAAAACGGTCCGATGCTAAAGAGAGAAGGACGATACTAGGCCGCAACCTCGAAGATAATCCTGCCGATGTTGTAGCGAACTCGTCGGTGGAAGAGCTAATATTAGAAACGAAAATTCGTTTGGTTCCTCAAGCGCGACCGTGTAAATTATACGATTGCACCCTCGCAGCTCCAGGGCACAAAACTCGCGATTTCTCAAAGATCTTAATCAGTAGGCGAAAAAGTTCGACGGTGCAATACTGCATATTTTTTACAAAGTCGTGCAAGAAGGCAATCGATTACGAGTCTGGGAAGAAATACATTAAATGGGTAATGTGCAACATGGAACGTTTAATATTCAACCGATGATTTCCATAAACACGCACCAAGAGTCACTAAGCGTTACAATTTATCCAAAAAATCGAAGGACTGCAATTTTTTAAATTACAGTCATGAAGGGGACTTGCTCTAAAGACATAACTAAATAATAAAAGGACCGAAATTCGAATTTTAAATGTGCGCCGTAACTTGCAAATATGTCATTGAGAGCATTAATAAAAGGCAAGATTGATGTCCGTTGAGAAAAATAGATGGTTATTGTATCGTTCGATATAAGTGATGCGAATACAGATTGCACAGTGAAGCTTTAAAATCCAATAAGTTTTCTATCGCGCGTTACATTAGTAATAGCTTTTGATCTTTGGTGAATACTCTGCTAGAATTACGACAAGAACAGTTAACGATAATAAAAGTCTACGCTAATAAAAGAACACGTACCTTCTACTTCATAAATATTGAGAAAAATAACGAGAGAGCAATACACGAATTTACAGCAAATAATGTACAATGAAATTGCATTAATCAAAAACAAGGCAAAGTTCTCAATTGAAACTCTTTGTTCTTATTGCTTTTTTGAATTATAAGCCAGGTAACAAGCCGAGTTTGATTTATTTCCTTCCTCCACCAGCGTGAACAAAAAATTAAAAAAAATTGTTATCTTCTTGAATTAACTGTGGAAAATAAGAGTTTTTATTTTAAAATTTTGTTCATATCCGGTATTATTATTGTTATTGGAGGAAAAGGGAAGCGAGTGCGAGAAAATGAGAACGAAAGAATTTAAAACAAATTAGTTAACATAGAAACAGAGGGTGAAACGAGAAAGAAGATGAAGGAAGCCACCAGAGAAAGTCAGAGTATTAGAGAGACAGGATCAAAAGTGAAAAAATGTTGGAATAGCAAAAAAGGCGACGAAATGTGTAGGTAGTTAAAAACTAAAATGAGTTGGAGGATATGTGGCGAAGATACGCTGAAGAAAGAAAAAATGAACAAAAAAACTAAAACGGAGATAGAAGAAACAGATGACGATAAATCAAATAGACTCGGTGAAAAATGTGTTTGATAGAGGGAGAAAAGACAAAATACGTAGATAGCAATATTTCGAAAAAGGAGTGGTCGGCACGTTTTAAGAATACGTGCGACGTAAAGAGAGCAAGATATATTTAAGAATAAGGAAGCTAGCTAAGGTCGTAAGAGAGCCAGAGAGTAAAGAAGAAGAAGAAATACAAGAGCTAAAAGTGGAAGAAGTGCAAGAAATAACAAGCGACATGAAAAATCTCGGTCGGCGACGAAATAACGAACGAAACTTGGGAGTACGAAGCACCAATAACAAGAATTATGGGATGAGATAAGAAATACAAAAAAGGGAGCAGCACGTGCAAGTGTGAATTAGTAGTGTCGAAAAATACAGATATAGCGAAAAAATGAAGTTGATAAAATTAGAAAGCATAAATGATAAAGAATACATACGTGAAAAGAAAGAGGGAGAAAAAAGAAGATTTGGCATGAAAATTTTAGCAGTATTTGGGATAGAATAGGAAATTGGAGCAAACCAACGCAATGGCTGTCGGAAGAAGAAAAAGTGCAAAATGTGTAAATAAAAGAAAGAATCGATGAGACACATTATAGAAGAGTGTAGAGAAATATAAATAAAGATGAATAAGTGGGAAAATTGCACGACAGGAAACAAAGAGGATATCAGTCTATTGTAAAAAAATACAATGGTAGGAGAGAGAAGTAAAAGAACAGGATAAGCAGGAAAAAAGTGCAAATACAAGTATAAATAATGAATAATTATATAAATAAAAGAAGTTATGTAAAAAATTTATATACATATATATGCATATATATCTCCTAATGAATTAAATCATAAGAAATGTAATCGCACAGTATTTAAGTTTATAGTAAAGTTGTCATTTAAGCGTTTGGTACGTACAAAGTAACTAAAGTATCACAACAGTACAAACACGTCGTTCAATAAATCAATCAATTAATCAATCAATGAATCAATCAATCAATCAATCAATCAATCAATCAATCAATCAATCAATCAATCAATCAATGAATAAATCAATAACAAGAATTAACGAAAACGATTTATAAGGGAGAAAAAGTTTAAGGATCGTTGGTGAAATGAAATAGCGCATTGATTTTTTAAATAGAAAATGGGGAAGACAGAAACAGTCGTGTACAGAGATTACACTAACAGATCAAGAAATAATATGTAAACAAAACTATTAGGAAAAAATATGAAAGAAGAAAACATGAAACAAATAAGAAATTAGCTGGTGAAAAATTGCAAGTTAGAAGAAAAAGAGACACAGTAAGTATAGTTTACGCACTGAAGACGACAGTAGATGTAAAGCTGAAGAGAGAATATGGGGATACGTTCGTATGCTTTACAGACGTAAAAACGGTCTATTCGGCAAAATAGGAGATAAAATATGGAACTGGGTAGAAAAGGCAGTTTTCAAAAGGTGCTTTCTCAATTGCACCGAAAAATCAGTTATAAAAAAGTGCGCTCTTCAATTGCACAGAAAAATCAGTTATAAAGAGGTATCTTCGAAATTGCATAAAGGAAACTTACAGAGAAGCCAAGATAAAAGCCAAGACGTACAGTGAGATAATTGGAACAATGGAGAATCAAACGAGTTTTATCGACGAATGCAACGTCATTTAATGTAGCGGTGGCAGATCTGAAGTAGTAATTATAAACATTGAAAAATTTGGGAATAAAGATAGAGAAAGAAAGAACGAGAACGGGCCCTTAGCAACTGCAGATGATACAGTAATATTTGCCAAGAACGGGGGTGAATTGGTCAAATAGCTGAAATTAATCACAAGGTACTCGGAAAGGGTTTGGTACTGAAGGCGGAAAAACAAAAATATTGAGATTCTCAAAAAATGTGGGAAGGGGATAAATTTTAGATAAAGAGAAACAAATTTAAAAGACGTCGAGCAATCTGCGTAGCTTGGGCACAAATTTGAAGAAAAAACGGGCCCGAGGAACATAAAAATCATGGCAAGACCAGCGAGTGTGGCATATTGGAAAAAAAGCAACGCAACGCGAAAAGATGCTTCAAAGGAGCTTTTAAAAAGTCATTACGGCACTAATGAAAAAGTACAATAGATGAACATGAAATGAAGCTAAACTGCAAAGAGTGGGAGAGGGTTCGAGGCCCGTGTGCAAAATGAGTAGTTGGTCTCGATAAAGACACGCATCTATACGCACAATAATGCTGGAAACAAAGACAAATGAAACAAAAATAAAGAGTCGGAAGCGCGCGATTAGGTTGAAGACAAAGTAATAAACAGCGCAGACGCGCGACTTATCAACGAGTGTGTAAAAATAACAACGGAAGAAAGTAAGGCATGTGAGAGCAATAGGAGAGAAAAAAAGAGAAGATAGAGCGGGAGAGTAAATTATGGAATGAAAACGAACCGATTACTTGTTATTCTGGATGAAATAGCTTCGGTAGATGGAGAAATTCGAGAGTGGAGAAGCAATATGAGAGACACGGAAAAACGAGAAAAATAGCCCGACGACTGCAATTGCGGAGATACGCCCGAAAGGAAATCCGATGAAGCGAGAAGAGTGGGTGGGGAAAGTTACACACGAATGATATTTCAAAGCCATGATGACGAAAATATACGAAGTGCACGTTTGAAAAGGAAGAAGTGGAGTAAAGCGGAATTTTGGTTGAGAAAGTAAGAGAACGCGTTTGAACGAAGAAGTCTAAAGCAACGGTGAAACCAATTTTAAATGTATCCAAAGTTATCGACGAACACGATGAGAACGAAGTGGTGGAATACCTTGAAAGGAGAAAAGTAATAATATGTTCGGTATGTAAAAGAAGTACGATTAATGCGGTGCAGTATGTAGGTAAAGATAGAAGGGAAACATGGTGTTAAGAAATATACAAATAGAAGAATAAGTTATGTCATTAAAATCTCACGTAATTGTTACATTTTGTTTATTCTTCTATTTGTATATTTCTTAAACATTTCTTCTATCTTTACTACATACTACCGCATAATCGTACTTCTTTTACATACGAAAATATTATTACTAAAATTTCTCCTTTCAAACTATTCCATCCACTTCGTTCTCATCATGTAGTTTTCCTCATACTTTGATACATTTCCCAGTTAGGTCACCGTTGCTTAGCTTCATTTCAAACGCGTTTCTCTACCTTCCACGCAAACATTTTTCTTTTCCTCAAGTACTTCGCCACTTTCAACGTGTTTTCGTCATCATGGCTTTGAAATATCATTCGTGTGTAACTTTCTCCCCCCCCACTCTTCTCGCTTCATCGTGATTTCCCCTTTTCGGGCGTATCTCCGCAATTGCAGTCGTCGGCTATTTTTCTCGTTTTTCCGTGTCTCTCATATTGGCTTCTCCACTCTCGAATTCTCCATCTACCGAAGCTATTTCACCAGAATAACAAGTATCGGTTCGTTTTAATTCCATAATTTACTCTCCCGCTCTATCTTCTCTTTTTTTCTCTCCTATTGCTCTCACTATGCCTTACTTTCTTCCGTTGTTATTTTTACACCCTCGTTGATAAGTCGCGCGTCTGCGCTGTTTATTACTTTGTCTTCAACCTAATCGCGCGCTTCCGACTCTTTATTTTGTTTCATTTGTCTTTGTTTCCAGCATTATTGTGCGTATAGATGCGTGTCTTTATCGAGACCAACTACTCATTTTGCACACGGGCCTCGAACCCTCTCCCACTCTTTGCAGTTTAGCTTCATTTCATGTTCATCTATTGTACTTTTTCATTAGTGCCGTAATGACTTTTTAAAAGCTCCTTTGAAGCATCTTTTCGCGTTGCGTTGCTTTTTTTCCAATATGCCACACTCGCTGGTCTTGCCATGATTTTATGTTCCTCGGGCCCGTTTTTCTTCAAATTTGTGCCCAAGCTACGCAGATTGCTCGACGTCTTTTAAATTTGTTTCTCTTTATCTAAAATTTATCCCCTTCCCACATTTTTTGAGAATCTCAATATTTTTGTTTTTCCGCCTTCAGTACCAAACCCTTTCCGAGTACCTTGTGATTAATTTCAGCTATTTGACCAATTCACCCCCGTTCTTGGCAAATATTACTGTATCATCTGCAGTTGCTAAGGGCCCGTTCTCGTTCTTTCTTTCTCTATCTTTATTCCCAAATTTTTCAATGTTTATAATTACTACTTCAGATCTGCCACCGCTACATTAAATGACGTTGCATTCGTCGATAAAACTCGTTTGATTCTCCATTGTTCCAATTATCTCACTGTACGTCTTGGCTTTTATCTTGGCTTCTCTGTAAGTTTCCTTTATGCAATTTCGAAGATACCTCTTTATAACTGATTTTTCTGTGCAATTGAAGAGCGCACTTTTTTATAACTGATTTTTCGGTGCAATTGAGAAAGCACCTTTTGAAAACTGCCTTTTCTACCCAGTTCCATATTTTATCTCCTATTTTGCCGAATAGACCGTTTTTACGTCTGTAAAGCATACGAACGTATCCCCATATTCTCTCTTCAGCTTTACATCTACTGTCGTCTTCAGTGCGTAAACTATACTTACTGTGTCTCTTTTCTTCTAACTTGCAATTTTTCACCAGCTACATTTCTTATTTGTTCATGTTTTCTTCTTTCATATTTTTTCCTAATAGTTTTGTTTACATATTATTCTTGATCTGTTAGTGTAATCTCTGTACACGACTGTTTTCTGTCTTCCCCATTTTCTATTTAAAAAATCAATGCGCTCTTTCATTTCACCAACGATCCTTAAACTTTTCTCCCTTATAAATCGTTTTCGTAATTCTTGTATTGATCTTATTCATTGATGATTGATTGATCGATTGATGATTGATTGATTGATTGATTGATGATTGATTCATGATGATTAATTGATTGATTATTGAACGACGTGTTTGTACTGTTGTGATACTTAGTTACTTTGTACGTACCAAACGCTTAAATGACCAACTTTACTATAAACTTAAATACTGTGCGATTACATTTTCTTATGATTTAATCATTAGGAGTATATATGCATATATATGTATATAAATTTTTTACATAACTTCTTTTATTTATATAATTATTCATTATTTATACTTGTATTTGCACTTTTTTCCTGCTTATCCTGTTCTTTTACTTCTCTCTCCTACCATTGTATTTTTTTACAATAGACTGATATCCTCTTTGTTTCCTGTCGTGCAATTTTCCCACTTATTCATCTTTATTTATATTCTCTACACTCTTCTATAATGTGTCTCATCGATTCTTTCTTTTATTTACACATTTTGCACTTTTTCTTCTTCCGACAGCCATTGCGTTGGTTTGCTCCAATTTCCTATTCTATCCCAAATACTGCTAAAATTTTCATGCCAAATCTTCTTTTTTCTCCCTCTTTCTTTTCACGTATGTATTCTTTATCATTTATGCTTTCTAATTTTATCAACTTCATTTTTTCGCTATATCTGTATTTTCGACACTACTAATTCACACTTGCACGTGCTGCTCCCTTTTTGTATTCTTATCTCATCCCATAATTCTTGTTATTGGTGCTTCGTACTCCCAAGTTTCGTTCGTTATTTCGTCGCCGACCGAGATTTTCATGTCGCTTGTTATTTCTTGCACTTCTTCCACTTTTAGCTCTTGTATTTCTTCTTCTTCTTTACTCTCTGGCTCTCTTACGACCTTAGCTAGCTTCCTTATTCTTAAATATATCTTGCTCTCTTTACGTCGCACGTATTCTTAAAACGTGCCGACCACTCCTTTTTCGAAATATTGCTATCTACGTATTTTGTCTTTTCTCCCTCTATCAAACACATTTTTCACCGAGTCTATTTGATTTATCGTCATCTGTTTCTTCTATCTCCGTTTTAGTTTTTTTGTTCATTTTTTCTTTCTTCAGCGTATCTTCGCCACATATCCTCCAACTCATTTTAGTTTTTTAACTACCTACACATTTTCGTCGCCTTTTTTGCTATTCCAACATTTTTTCACTTTTGATCCTGTCTCTCTAATACTCTGACTTTCTCTGGTGGCTTCCTTCATCTTCTTTCTCGTTTCACCCTCTGTTTCTATGTTAACTAATTTGTTTTAAATTCTTTCGTTCTCATTTTCTCGCACTCGCTTCCCTTTTCCTCCAATAACAATAATAATACCGGATATGAACAAAATTTTAAAATAAAAACTCTTATTTTCCACAGTTAATTCAAGAAGATAACAATTTTTTTTAATTTTTTGTTCACGCTGGTGGAGGAAGGAAATAAATCAAACTCGGCTTGTTACCTGGCTTATAATTCAAAAAAGCAATAAGAACAAAGAGTTTCAATTGAGAACTTTGCCTTGTTTTTGATTAATGCAATTTCATTGTACATTATTTGCTGTAAATTCGTGTATTGCTCTCTCGTTATTTTTCTCAATATTTATGAAGTAGAAGGTACGTGTTCTTTTATTAGCGTAGACTTTTATTATCGTTAACTGTTCTTGTCGTAATTCTAGCAGAGTATTCACCAAAGATCAAAAGCTATTACTAATGTAACGCGCGATAGAAAACTTATTGGATTTTAAAGCTTCACTGTGCAATCTGTATTCGCATCACTTATATCGAACGATACAATAACCATCTATTTTTCTCAACGGACATCATCTTGCCTTTTATTAATGCTCTCAATGACATATTTGCAAGTTACGGCGCACATTTAAAATTCGAATTTCGGTCCTTTTATTATTTAGTTATGTCTTTAGAGCAAGTCCCCTTCATGACTGTAATTTAAAAAATTGCAGTCCTTCGATTTTTTGGATAAATTGTAACGCTTAGTGACTCTTGGTGCGTGTTTATGGAAATCATCGGTTGAATATTAAACGTTCCATGTTGCACATTACCCATTTAATGTATTTCTTCCCAGACTCGTAATCGATTGCCTTCTTGCACGACTTTGTAAAAAATATGCAGTATTGCACCGTCGAACTTTTTCGCCTACTGATTAAGATCTTTGAGAAATCGCGAGTTTTGTGCCCTGGAGCTGCGAGGGTGCAATCGTATAATTTACACGGTCGCGCTTGAGGAACCAAACGAATTTCGTTTCTAATATTAGCTCTTCCACCGACGAGTTCGCTACACATCGGCAGGATTATCTTCGAGGTTTGCGGCCTAGTATCGTCCTTCTCTCTTAGCATCGGAACCGTTTTTTGACGTCGCGGTCGTTGTCACTGCAGTCCACTCCATTCTCGGATAAATCTTTTCTTCGCCGCGTGAATATCGACGCGCGCATCGTAGAAGACGCGAAACATTGCGAAACGGAAGTGCCTCTTGCGAGCCTGGGAAGCTTCCGACCTTGTATTTTTAATCGAAGAAAGGAAAAAGTAATGCCCATCTGTCGAAGCTCCGGTCACAGCGACGCGCGTTTGAGGACCTGCATTAGAAGGTATAATTATCGCACGTGTCGTTGCTGCGATTCGTCTCGTTAAACTAGTCGTCAACGTCGTTAATATTATTATCGCGAACTTTCCCGAAGAACCTCCACTGATACAGCGGTGCTCATTTCCAACTAAATCTAACCTGCGAGTTTTTTCTTTTCGCAGTTCGATCCTAGTACTGATCTTTATCGAACGATATTCTTATATTGCTATTGCGCTTTACTCGTCTTATATCCACGTCTCGTTGTATTAATTTTTCTACACCTATATTCACTCTTACACATTTAATTTCGCAATATCTTATGTGCTATTTATTTAAAGTTCTTAAATTTGCTTGTAAATTTGCCACCTCGACACTCGTTTTACCTCGATCGTAGTTCTTACATTCTTACGCTTCCTATATTTACATCATTTTTCCAAATTAACTATTTACGTTTTTCTCGCGTTTCAATTCTAATCTACTTCCATTATGCTCGTGTAAAATTTGCTCGATCCTTAACGCGTGTTTCGCGTTCTAATTGTCCGTCTTTGACGCATCTTTTATTTCGATCGCAGTAATCGGCTCGTGTTTCTCGCCAATTTCTGTTTACGCAGTGTTTGGAGCGATTTCGGGGCTCGTTAATGGACAATTATAAACTGCGATAAATAATGCTCGTGTGTGTGTGTGTGTTTGTCGTGGCCTACCATCAGCTGTGCAATAATGCAGAAAACTTTTATTATTTGATTTTTTATATAGTATGGAAATAAAGGTATAGTTTGTTACAATTAAAACTGTTATATCAATTTTGCAAATATATCGCAATATTTATATTCGACCATCTAATCTGTGATTGCTATAATATGTATTTATGTATTGCTAATTAATACAACTATCTATCGTTTTAATTTGGGGAATAAAAGATCATAAATGAAACATTTTTTTTACTACGAATGTGATATAAATCTTTTCCGAACATAATAACTATTTGCTTGTTTGTTTAACTTTGCTTTTTTTAGTAGTGTAATGTTCTGGTAATATCACACATAAGTTTCTATGCATCGTATCTCTTTAGTTTCCGTCTTGTGCATTTTTCTAGAAGGAATTCAGTCTATCTTATTTTAACTATTTTACAATTATTACCATTTAAGATTTTTTTATGCAATGCATTTTTTAAAATTAAATTAGTATTTTGGGGAATGAAGATGTATGTGGGATACAGGAAGGAATAATAGGAATCAGGGTAAGAGGATTGGATGATGTTTGGTATAATCATAGGTTTTTTAAAGTCACGTGCACTAGGGATTCGTATCCCTGTGTTTGTTGGATGCACAAAGCAACTCGACGAAATAAAAAATCAATGTTGGTACAGGTAAAATTTGGATAAAAAGATGTAGGGAACGAGGCAATAAGTTTTTTCAAGTGTCTCTAGCCCATTTGTTTTGATTCTATGCTCTGGTTTTCTATCCTAATATGAATGACCATAGTTTCCTTTTAGAAGGCCTCTAGTCATTACGAGACAAGCCGTAAGAAATAGGTTTTTATGTGCATTCAATGACTCACATAATCGGGTCTTTTTTCAAGAAGCACGATGTTGCAGGGACACCTGTTAGAACAATATGAAAAAGAGCAACTCCATCATTACTCGATCACATCAGTGGAATTAGGCACGAAGAAAATGTATAAATCGGTACAGATCGCTTAAGATTAACAATGAACAGGCTATTAGGGACATATCTGATTCCTACAGAGAATATTTGGTAGCTTATGAAAAGAACAAAGCACTGCCTTAAAGCCTATAGTCAATATGAATCGATCCTAGGCTAAAGATACATAAGTGTGACGGACCAATCTCATTCTTTAAGAGTATTCGAAAATATCCATAGTCGCATGGTCCCTGTTTGAATTTAAAAACAATCACGATTTCAATTATTTTCCACAAGTAAGTGACCTATTAGACGACAAAGCAATAACACTACACCCAAGTTGTTGTACATATGGCAATTGATTGCGGAAGATGCCCTTGAAGTGATCAATATTCTAAAACCTAAAACTATTTGGAACACCAGAATTATTTTGAAGATATTAAGTAGAAAAACATTGTCATCGGGTAATTCTATAGATTAGTGAGGGAATGCTTACTACATACCCCGAAATTGGGCAGTTATTCAGTTAATGGACAAGGAAAGAGAATTAAAAGTAGATCAAGAGTATTCTCCATCCTAAACATTTGAAACACGAATGATGGCTTCAGCATGTGAACGGAATCTAGGGGAACAGATACTACTTCTCCTCAAACCAATAATTATCAAGTTCTCAATTAAGGCAAACATGCATGTTCTATCCACCCTCCTAAAATTCCAAGATCATATATCTTGGAAGTTAGGTTAGGTTCTCTTCCACATGAATCTAGAGCAATGGAATTATACCTTCCGACATTCCAACAGTTTGATCCTAGACACTGCATAGTCTATTTGGTTTTCAACACTTCCCGTATATGACACAGATTTTTACAGACTCTGCATTAATATCCGTAAACAAATTTAAAATCTCTTGGTTTTCCTGATGTATTCACCTACTAGAATTGTGATATTATCTCAAAAGAGAAAAAAAGTGATAAATGAAAAATATCACTTATCTATTAGTTTGAAAAGAACGAGGTATTTCCAGGAAATATGCTTACATTTAAGCAATTTACCACCCTATGATAAGTAAAAGCTTGAAGTACTCATAAGTATAATCATACACACTATGAGAACCACCGTTTTATATGAATCAAATATAACTGGAACTCTAGCAGAAAATTGGATTGCGGCTGACAACACGTATCTGTTTTGTACTACTGTGATAAACGAAGGTAACGGTTGCCATTTCCCTTCTCTCGTTTATGGATCGAGATAGAGATAAGGGTAACAGTCACAACTTTCTCAGAAGCCAGAGTTCGCCTTGTACAGATCTTTTTTTCTGCTTGCTTCGCCATATGGAGAAGAATATGTTCTCCGTCTATCGATGTTCAAACTTATTTATATCTACTTGATTATTGTGCAACGAAGAATAACTGAGCCTTACTAAGGCACGAAACAATAAATGCTTATCTTGCATAAAATGAGGGTAAATACGCGTTTGTGCGAATTGAAGATAGCTACTTTATCTATTATGCTGTATCTCCGATCACGTTTTAACGAAGTGGCTGGTAAATTTCTTGATGTTTTCAAAAGAAAATAAACTGTGTACATAAAAAATGTGCTATATTGACAATCACTTAAACGAAAGCAACATGAACACGACACCAATGGTAGTAGAGGTAATATTACAAAATTGCAATCTTACAATTAAAATTACAACACTTACAGAATGATCCAAAACGACGGACAAATTGCACATTAATGACCGCAGGCTTTAAAATCTCAAATTTTATTATCAAATGTAGAATAAGACTCGCCCTCTGCTGGATAAAATGTATACCAAGTATTCAGTGCAAACTTGATCGTTGCACATGCGCTGACGCAATAAAAGAGAATCTGTGTCATACACCGCCACACTATCGAAGTTATCGCAACTGTTTTCAACCATATAAAGTTGTAATCTACAAAAAAATGATATAAAGTTATTCAAATATGCGTTTGTTAATTCGAATTTATCATTAAACAGAAAAGGATAAATTAAGATGATCAAGTCTTAAAATATTACATAAAGTTAAAACGACTCTTCGTTCGTTCGCATTAGATATTAAATAATGCAGTGCCCGTTAATTATTTATTTTATTTGGTGCCGTATACTTGTGTTTTATATAGACATACTAGCGAATCATGTTGTCAATATTCCCTTCGAAAAACCATTGATCTAGAATTTATGGTGTCTAGGTGTACGATTCCCACGAAATATTTTTATTTTATATGATATCGATAACAGACGCGATTGACTTGATATACGACGATACCATTGCGTCGTTAATATATGTAAAAGCTTTTTCTTCTCGTTAACACATGGGAAGTTTTTCATACCAGGGAGTTGGAAAAAACACGAAAGCCGGGAAAGCCGTTGCTCGGAGCTAAAAAAAGCCAAGCGAAGCGTTCGGCTTTGCTATCGATTGAATCAGTTTTACACGTGTCACAGATTTAAATTATTGAATCGCAACAAGCATTAGTATTTCTTCAAATTCGATTAATACAATATCAACCGGCGCTAAATCGGGAAGACACAGGTATAAGAGTATTTTTATAAGGGATAGATCTAGCGAAGGAAGAGAGGAGCAAAAAATTAGCTTCGCTTCGATAAAAATACAGTAAAAAAGAAATTTTTAACGAAGTAATGTGGGAGGGCAAGTCCAGTATCCGAATTACCGGTCAAGAGAAGCCGTCGTACTAAGTGGCGTGGTGATGCGCCGCTGCAGTTTGGTGCATCAATACTATGTAGGCGGTGCTATACTGAAGCCTACATATAGTAATGCAGTACCTGTATAATGTAAAACTACAAACTTGATTAAATACTCTTATACTTTTATTTACGTAATCGCGTCTTTTTGCTTGTATTTATATCCCGTACACTACACCTTATCATCGCTAAACTAATAGACTTTTTATCTTCTATATAACTTTGTCAAGGGTAAATATTGTCAGAGAATAGCGTGCGTTTCAGTGTAAGCCGTTGCATTGCGTAGTTGTCCCACTTCTTTCTAAGTGACCGCACAAAGTCTCGTTTGTTTTGTTGTGCGTTCTACATGTTTTTTGGCGCGTCAACTGCATCTGCGCTGTACTGCTGTATGCATACATAGCTGTTATAATTAAAATATAAAGAGCACAGAGAATCTATTCGCAAAGAGATAAAATATATCAATATTATAATTTAATTATTTGTGTTTTATTGAATATTCATCCTGCACATATATTCCCATCAACCGAGACGCTGTAGAGATTCCTTAGAATTACCAACACTCTCGGGTAATCACGCAAACTGGTCCTCGTTTCGGACCTGTTCAAAGTCATGATCCTACATAAAGGCAAATTGCACAATGTAAAAAAAGCTACATTATCTGAGAACTTGATTGACTGGTGCGCCAGCAGAACTCATTTCACTCCCGACAACTCGATCGGGTCACCAGGAAACTGTAGGAATCTTCAGGTGGTACCTCCACCTCTTCTTTTACCCGTGCTACGATGATTCGAGACATAGGCGAACGCGTAAGCTGTGAAATATACAATAATTGTATTTCACAGCTTAATATATGATAATTTATAAACAATACGTTGTATCGGAAGTAAGATCCGAAAAAAGTATTGTAAATAGATGAAAATTAAATATATTAGATTTAAAACGAATATTTTTAATATATTTAATATAAATATCCATTTCTACTACTAATTGAAATAGTAGTGCAGTATAACTGTCATGTTTAATTAAATTAAATTTGTTGACTCTAGATGGTAAGAATGTGGTTTATTTGTAATTTTTAATGCTTCATTTGATTATTAGAGATTTGCATGAAAGGCTCAATAAAATTGAAATAAACTGAGAGTGTAATTCTTACATAAAAAAATTTCTTATGACAACAAATTATTCAAGCTTAAGTAAAAAATACATAAGCAACTTAAAAAAATGTATTAAAAAAATTAATTTGTTATTGAAAGTTTAAGATTCTATTTTCACGATAGAATAAATATTTATTTCTTAGTTAACTACAAAATAGCAACTAATATAATTAATTGAATATTCCTTCCCCGTATTATGTATGAATAAAAAAGCTTACGAATTTAAAATTTTAGTGAAGCTTTTTATAGTTTTCGTATACTTTTATAATCACACGAGTTACGACACAGGAAAAAAAATTTTTAGATTAAAAGATATAAATAAATACATAAGTTTGTAATAATATTTTGAATTCGATATACAATCAACGAATCAAAACTTCAAAATGAAGATTGACCTCAAAATACGAATACACACGACATGTGCATATACATGCGCACACGTAAACAAATAATTCCATACTTTGGAAAAGTTCACATCGAACGCTTCGCAATGGTGCGAAGCTTTACTTATCTTGAAAACTTGTCGATACTAAGCGCAGAATAACATGCGCCACCAATGAGACGACAAACTGAACTATTAAACATCCCTTCTGAGTAATGACTACCTGTTGAACACTTTGTGGATCGCGCAAGGACCAATAAAATCACGGTATTTGAAAGTTCGATTAATTTCGGCCTTCTTTTTAATTTTTTCTCAACAGTATTTTATTGCCGTGTTCAATTACGTTCGACTGTTACTTTAACGCATACGACAAACACAATAAATACTCCATTAAATAAAACACCATTCACTTTAATTTGTTTCACTCCCTTTTTCATTTCCCTTTCATTTAAAAAGTATTAACTTAGCAAAGGTAATCGAACTTGAAAATTTATACTCGTACTATATTGTGAATGAATTTGTGTATACTTTCAACATTTTTTTATCAACATCGATATGGATTTTACACCTTTGAAATTGAAAGTGATAATTTAAGTGAACAATAGAGATTCAAAAATATTTGTTACTTATGTCATCTAACTCTCCACAAATTTGAAGTTTTTCAATGTAAATGAACATCGACCTTCGGATGTATAAAAACAACTGGAGGTGCACTGCACAAGCGTGTTTAGCTACATTTATCTACATATTTAATGCAAAATGGAAAATTCGCGATTGTTTATTAGATCGAAGGGAAAAATCGATTAATTCGTGCGTAAAACTGAAAATGCCGGTGCCTTTTTTCGAAAATACGAATCGACGTTCCAAATACTGATTTTTTACACATGGAATTAGTGGTTTGAACGGTGCAAAATTGCCTTTGTCTTTTTTAGTACTCGCGTAAAAACTAAATTAAAAAATTAAACGGTAATAAAGTCTAGATAAAGGCAGATATTGTCAAATTGTCGGAGAAAAACGTAACCAAACAATTATCGAGTAAATGTGCAATATTGATCTTCATTACATGTAAATGAGAAATAATTTAAAAAGTTGTATGAAATTGTTTTTCATATAATATTAGTTGACATCAAATGGTTATTGCAACTATATCGAAGGAAAATTTTTGAATATGAAAACTAATCCCTGAAAATTGAACAAAAAATTGTTGTAATACATGTTATATAATTAATGTATTGTAAAAACTGACGTAAGAAGAACAACTAACATAAAACAAAGTAGTGAACAAGTTTTCATGAATATTCGAAGTAAATAGAAACATCGAATAAAGATTTGTTAAGCAATTAAAAGTCAATTCGATCAAATAATCGCAAAGAACAAAATACGTTGATATTTAAACAGGAATATAATCAATTGTGCTCTAACGCATTTGTTAAAGCGATGCAAAGTTCAGTTTTAGTTTTAGAACTGCATTAAAGACTTTAGTTGATTTTAAAATAATTGCATAAGCAATGAAAGTTATTCTCATCTTTACATTTAATCATATTGCGGTGTTTTTAATTGAAATATTATCGATTCATTGTGAATTTAACAAAATATGTTACAAATTTTTTTTTTTTTTAAATTTCAATTTCATAAAAGAGGAACATGAAAAATTGTTCATGCAAATATAATAGAAAAATAAGAAATTATAAATCAAATGAATTACATCGATCTCTAGCCTTTTATGCTGTTTAAATAATAAAATTATTTTTATCAAATCGTAAAATGCGTACAACAAAAAATATTTTGCACTTTTCAGCTCGAGGGAGAATCTTAATAAATATTTTTCCGCGATAAAAAGTTATGCTTATGAAATTACTTGTTATCCATATTTAAAATTATTTATACATTTTTGCATTATTTTTAGTTTAACTAGCTCGTTAATCTCGTGCTGCTCCATACGCATATACTTTAACTTATGATACTTTTTATGATACCTGGAAGAGTCTTAAGCAAGGATTCGCGTATTCCATTTATATTTGTGTAAAATAATATAAAATTTCATTTCCGTTCACTTATATCTAAGATATAAAATTGATCAATGCGCGCAATTAGCTGCAATCAGGTTATTAATAATTTTTTAATAGAGAAATTGCGTTTTCCTGCGATAAATCGTGGCACAGGCTACGAATACTCGTAAATTTTCTTTATCAAGGCGACAACAATTGCTTGACGGTCAAATTCGAGGAGTTAAGTTTTATTTTCCGTTCAATTCACCTTTCAAGCGATTCGCATCTTTAAAACTTAGTTTGCAGTTTTCTCTTAGTTTGCAATTCTTTATAACATAATTTTATTACATTATGTAAATTTAAATAATTTGTTGTTTTTAAAATTAGCGAACTTTTTCTTATTTCAAATGTCTTATTTCACGATAAATTTATAGAACTTTTTTTTTAATATTTGCTTTTTATTCATCATAGAGCTATTAGTTTTGTTATTATTATTTGCAATATTATAATCATTATCGTCATGATTGTCAATAAAATTATGGTTACTAGTATCATAATCATGAGGATGATTTATTATTTGATCGTTGACGTCGTTACACGTCAGTTTCTTCTTTATCGACTCTTAAACCATCATAATATTATAATTCACTAGATATACCAGTTAAATATAAATTTTTTAGTTTGCGGGAGAAGCGAGGATGTGAAAAAACGTTAAAAAAATTTAAATTAAAAAATAAAACCAAACTATTTTTAGATTATTTAAAAGATTGAAGGTGCGTGTAAGAAAACGAAAGTGATAAAAGAGAGAGAAAGGGGCTGAAAATTATAACAAGATTTAAATTAGGCAACGAAACAGAAGCGAACATACACCAAATGTTAATGGAAAAGAAAAAATGAATATTGTGTAATGGAAGGTTTTGGAATTTCAAATAATTTTAATATGTATTTAATTTTAAAGGTTTACTTATATTTCAGCTATAATCAGTATATAAATAACTATAAACTCGAGTGTCCGAGGCAAGGGACGAGTGGTTATTTATGATGGCTTCGCGTTACCTCTAGCGTTTTTATATTTTTATAGTAGTCACCCGATATTGATCCTTTGTCAGGGCCATATACAAATATGTGCAACGTGTCTGAGACTTGCAGTCCCTTTTCCGGCACAAGCGCGACAAGTCATTTGCTAAAGCTTAGCAAGTGACTTTTTGTATTTTAACTCTACATTTTCAGTTTAATTATCAAATAATAACTCTTACAAAAAACTCTGTGGTTTTTTTTTTATCTAATACATTCCAACAGAAGGTACTAACACGTATCTTACAGGAGTAGAATATTACAGACACAGATATAAAATATTGAAAGAAGACGTTAAAAGGGGGAAGAAAGGATCAAAGAACCTTACAAAATTATTTAAAGGGGAGAAAGAGTAAAAGTATTGACGAAGTTCAATCAAGTAGACGTCAGAAGAGAAGGTCCACGTGGGCAAAGGAGGGAGCAGAATAAAATTAGGAAGAGTGCAAATGTCAAATGTATAAAGATGCAGTTAAGCATCGATTAATCAAGTGCTCGTGACACTAAGACTATCGATGTAAGAAAATGCGCGAGTAAATAACTCCTACGACGCATTAACTCTCGATTCAAACGCACTTCTTATGCGTAAAGCCATGTTTATAAATTATGACTGTGATTATGTATATATTCTTCAATAAAGCACACATCTATCAATTTATGTATAAATTTGTATGTAAATGTACACACGTAACTGGGTGGTAAGAATACGCGTGTGAGCATCTAAATAGTGGCCCTTCAAAGGCTTAGATTTTATAAAAAACAAAGAAGGAAAAGCTCAAAATTTGTTCTTTTGCTGAGTCGACCATCGATAAAATTTATTTAAATATATACCGCGATTGTAAACATTTTTTCAATATTTACCGACATAGTCAGAAATATTTCACAAATTATAAGCTTTTCTACACTACCTTTTTTGCGCTTAAATAATATGCTGGAGACAAAGAATTCCATAAATTTTGCATAATTTTTTTCTACACTTGTTAAGTATTCATATTTGTTAACGTAACGTAATATTGTTTGGACTCAAAATTAAAACCACCAATACGAAGTGCGTGTGAAATAACTTTATTCTTTCATTTTCTATCAATCTTTAATGCGATTCCTCGATATTTGGCCGAAAACAAATATCGCAATTAATTTCAGGGATGTTACAATCCTATTATAATACCCTATTCAGATCTATAAAATATCTATAAAGGAGTTGACTTTACAAAATGTCTTGTTAAATTATTCAAGGTGAAAGTGTAAACGCCCTTGTTTTACACTTTCACGCTTTTAACAAACTATTTTAACGAACAAAAGTTACTTTTTTACGAAGAGCATTAAAATGTTTTTATAATGAAAAAATAAATCAATTTTATGAACTAACACTTAAAATTAAGACGCGAACAAATCTATAATTTATACATTAATATTGAATTAATTTTTTGCTCCTAAATGTCTTTCTCTCACACATCGGTTCACGTCGATTAATCATTTTTCGTAATAAAAAACTTATTTCGTAACGCATATTGCTCTGATTAATAGAGTGTATAGGTTATTCTTGAGTTTCACGCGAGAAACTGCGTTATCTTTATTGCGCGCGATATGAAGCAACGGCTGGTGTAACGGTTGCTAAAACACATCACATTAACTCTTCAGCTATTCGACGGGGAGGTCGATGTTTTTCCTACGCACAGGTGAGTTGAAAAAATTCGAATTTCACGGAAAACTTTCGGTTCCAATGGGGTGTCAGTAAACATAACCTGAAAAACCTGCGCAATAAACGTCTTTTGTATGAAATATCGATTAGAACTAACAAGGTCATAGACGCACTGCTGCTTCGCATTGTTGTTTATAAATTAAGTTTTATTATGAGTTAATTTTTTACGGTTGCCCTTCTATGAATCTTTAACTGTTATGTGTTTATATGGAGTTTTTATCGTTGCTGTTACGTTCTTTAAAACTGTTAACACATGGTTTCATAAAAAGTTTACTTCCTTTTGTGCAAAGTTAAAAAATGAAAGAGGTATGTAAACGTTACATAATTAGTGCCTTCTTCACTATTTATTATTTTAAGTGCATAAATTCGGTATTTTCAACTGAAAATTTCCTATTTTCATTTATGAAAAATTAGTATTTAATGTATTATCCCGTTTATTATTGTTTAAAAACTATAGCCATTTATTTATGCCCTCAACTTTTGTCACATTTTAATGTAATTATCGATAAATAATTCTCGACTTGACTTTATTTTAAAATTCTTTTAGAATATTTAATATTCGATATTCGGTGGTTTTTTTTTTATCGAAAGCGTAGATGAAAACAATAATACTAAAATAGCATCTTCTAATGGTTTCAATTTAATGTATATGCGAGATATAAACATGTATTCTTCATCGATGTAATTGGATGTCAGTTACAAACAATAGCATTTTGTTTAAAACCGAAGTAAGAGAAAGAAAAGTAGCAACAGTCGTTGCACGCTTTGAAAGTTGAAACTCCAATTAAACGGATCAATAATCTTTCAATGTTTGGCTTGAGCGTATTTTTTGACATTTTCTGTTTTTAAAAATATCTTAATTTATTTCGGGCAGTCGGTTAAAATAGTCGATCGTCCGATACAACGGAAAGCGTTACGCGGAGCTTTGGATTGAAAAATACCAAAGCAAAAGCATAGATTCATAACATTTTCCAAAGTTCAATTGTTTTTAATCGCATTCTACGTGTGGGGATGCTCATAACATTTTATCTGTTAATTGTGTTTTTTCCGTAGTTATACTTCCATTTCCCACTGTATTTCTGCTAATATTTAAACAATATGTTTTTAGCTGCAACGTACGTAAATTAATTTAGTTTTTTCCGAAGGGTGTTTTCGAATAGAATTCTTCGTGAAATATGTCGGTATCCTATAAACTTTGGTTTTTTATAACTATTTTCAGCGTTTCGACTCTTGCATACAATTTAATCCGCGTTTTATTTAATTTACTATAATATAAAATTGAATGATACATTTTTCTTAAAATGAAAAATGTTGCGGCAAAGGGAAATTGTACGGTATTGTGCGATCAATCAGTAGCTTAAAATTAAACAACAATTGAATAATAATCATTAATTATTATATGAAAAGGCTTTTAATATTGAATTTATATCGTATAAAAATCTGAAGAGTAATATTGATGTAAAAAAAAGGAGGCGTCAATTTGATAATTTAAAACCAGTCTGTTTCATTTCAAATTGAGCATTACGTCAATAACTGTCCGTGTATAAAATCTCTAATAAACTGCTTTAAAATTCAAATTCAAATCAGTCACAAGTCATAAAATTAAACCGCAAAACTCATTTCCCTAACCTTAGAAAACCTACAGAATTACTTTAAATGTGTTGATTATGTCAATAGAAAAAAAGTCTCGTAAGCTCATAAGAATGTGTTTATTAATTAACATACATTTGCACTAATATCTCTGAGCAAAACAAATTATTAGAATGCATTTCATAAGTTGAGTCCATAAATGAAATAAAGATTAACGATTACATTTCGCACTTTCATCTGTCTGCATTGTTAACAATTGTTCGTTTTGGACTAATCAAAATTATTATTTACAAAACGCAAAATGTATTTGTAGTCCGTACAATCTTATATCCAGAAATAATCGTACGCATATTTAAAAAGATGAAATTAAATTTAAATTTAACAGTTTTATTTAATCATATGCACGTGCTTTGCTTGTATTTTATAACAACATTGAATTGAAGCAATATATTTTGTGTTAATTGATGCCTCAGTAAAAATGAAAATGGGAATATATTATTTATTTAAATTACAGGGTTACAGAAAAGAAAAATGCGGATAACATTATGTTACTGGAAGCGATTAGTACTCATAACAAGTTTAAATTTTTTAATTTTTTTCTCGATTCACCTTTTCAAGTCAAATTTTGGATTTTACGACACTGAGGACCGTCACGAGAAACTGTAAGTAAATCTGTGTCAAATGCATTTTGAGGTATAAATTGTATTAAATTGTAAAATTTAAAGAGAACTACATTTTCTAATAGCCACAAATTGGTTGCTTTTAATTTTTAATATTCACGTGTTGTTTAATAATTTTTTTTTCTTCAGTTGACAGTTTAATAAAGTATCCTAAACAAAAATTATTCTATTTTATTGTGCGTAATCGACGGAAACTTCGTTGCTTCAGCATTACCGATTGAAAAAACTTAAATTAACTGTTCGCTCAAAAAATTATTTTTACGTTAACAAAATACTTGTAAATAATTTTCATTGCAAACTTGTTTTACACATTACATAATATTTATTTCAACTATTTTATTATTTATATGTATTTAATTATTTATCAATAATCTAATATTAGACATATCATTTTTTTAATAAATTAAAAAACGCAATACGTTTCTCTAAAAATTTTATAAAATTATTTAATAAAATTTATTGAGGTTATTATGTTATTTGTGCATAATATGTTAAATAAATAAGTAATTGTTTGATTTAGTGTACACATGTTACAAGTGATTAAAAGTTCCAATGACAACGCAAATCATACCAGGTAAGAAATAATTAATTATAATTATTTTAGTACCGAGAAAAAAGTTACTAGAAGTAAGTCAAAGCCATTTTATTCCCAACATAAATCAATAATTAACAAATGTTATTTTTGTTTAACTTACTTTTGCTGCAATAGGATATTATACATTGAAACTGAAACGCTATGAAGTAGTAAAAGTAAATTAATTTCGTCATTTTTTTTATACAATCTACTATTTACAAGGCAATGAACAGTTTTTAAAAAATTCATTTGAAAATTTATTTTAAAGTATCCACTTTAAGAAGATTTCATCTTTACATTAAGAAGAATTGTTTAATAATCGAATTGTAATTAATTACTTAATATAATCTCTAATTTCTTTTTATTTGTTGTAAAATAATGAGCTTAAACATAAATCGATCTGTTATATTAATAGAAATAATGTCGAAGAAAATTCCTATTTTTCTGTTGTTCTTGAACAATGGCACAATGAGCCAACAGGTAATCGCGCGATTGACTGAAAAATTACTTTAAAAAAAAATTCATTTTCCTAAGTGAATTCCATTAGATGAAATTTCATATTTTGATAAAAATTAATGTCGATATCAATATTATTATTTTCATTCGTAAATACATTTGTAATCGAAGTGCATAAATGCTGTGTAGCAGGAAATTATAATAAATGATTATTTGATCACTCGGCAAACATAGAAAGTATCGATTTACCAAGAGATTTTGCAGTGAAATTGAGTAAAAATTTTGCGTTTACTTCTGTAATTTCAAGGGAAATAAATGATTTTCAGAGACGGTTTTCCTGCTTGTAAAATGCCGGAACTGGATCCTTACAATCCAGATATAATGAAGTTCATTCACGACGTACCGATACTCGATTGTTCGCCTGAAGATTGGGTCAGAGCGGAAGGATCAGTTATTTATAATAAACCAGCACATGAATAGTCTCCACGGTGCAATAACATGTAAGATTAATGGTACGTAATTTCTTTAAAATCGTGTGCTTTTAACGAAAAATAAGCTAGATTGATTCGAACTCGAGAGCTCGATTGGTTGGCAGCTGATAAAATTTATTTATAAAATGCGCGAAAAAGACGAAGATCTTAAAAAAACAGATAAGCCACAGCATTCGAGTATAGTTTCTTTAATATTTTATGTTGTTTGATTACAAATAATAATGCAAACGAAAAATGAAAATCTCTTTTTAAAGTATTAATAAGCATTGGAGTTTATTATGTTTTTAGAAGGAATGTTCTATTCAGTATATTAAAAATCAGATGAAACTGACCAACACTTATAAACTTGCAACAAAAATTAAAAATTTAATAAATTTGTGAATTTTTGATAAAACACTTTAATTAAAATCTAGAAGCTTTTTCGAATACTATTTAACAGATAAAAAATGCAAAATTTAAAGTTTCTTTCAATAAATTTTAGGAAGTTTGTTTTTATTATGCCGTGCGAAATTAGAAATAAAATTTTGCCGAAAATTTTTTCGCAATGTAAAACACGCGGGCTTGAAGATTATTTGCGCTTAGGAATGAACGAACCGAAAAAATTACACTTAACACGAATAAAAAATAAAATATAATTTGAATATGTTAGGTTATATAGAATGGTATAAAAGATTAAATTAAGCAATTAAGCGACATTTAAAGTAGCTACACTAAATACCAGTTTACTAGTTAATGTTTCAAATCAAATCCGAGTTAAGGTTTTTCACCTTTTTTAACCTCATTATTCTGAGTCAGCAATTTTGCAATAAGTACGTATTACGTAATCTTTCTTGACTATTAAATTTCATTTTTATGGTGACTAAACTCTCTCTCTCTCTCTCTCTCTCTCTCTCCCTCTCTCTGTGGCTGTAGTTTTAATACTAGTAAAGTAGATATTTTTTTTAAAAATACCAATCCAGTTGTGATTTAAAACTATTTTTTATTTATAGAAATAATTACATTATTGGGCTTGAATAAATAAGGTTTAAATATGAATATTTCTCATATTGAACTTACAATTAACATTTAATTTCAAAGTGATTATTAATTATCTGAATAAATACAAAAATATCAAGGCAATATAATAGGTATAAATATTAAGATAACCTACATATATATAGGCTTTATTTTTTAATAAAAATATGTACTATCAAACTATAAGAAAGTTTATTTTTAGGTTATATATCTAAAAAACCACAATGAATTCAAAATTTTGAGCAATCACAATAAAATTTCGAAATCTAAGGTTCACACGCGATATTTTTTATACTATAGAACTATTCGCAATAATAACAAACAATTTAGATTTTTAATTAACTAATATTTCGACTGGACAAGTTTGATTTTAAACTGTTCATTTTATTCCTTTCATTCTAAGCTTTTTGGGCAAAATAGTTATAAATAATCATTATAAAAATACGTAACATTGTCGTACAATGAAACATAAAATTATTTTTAATGGCTTTGTATTTTTGTCTGTATTAATTTAATTCAACTATCACAGTTAAACGCAAAATTCGTTTCAATTAAAAATATTTGTTGTACAGTATTCGAATATTCGCTAGATTATGATTACATTAATCTTTATGTCTCCAATAAAATAATCCCTAGATCATATTTCGGATTTCAGTTCTGAAATAAATATTAAGTTCTTCCGATTCGCTGCTTACCTCAATTCTGAATAACTATTTTTTGAAGAATTTACTTTTAACTAACAAATTTGTTTAAATTCATACGGTGAAATGTATTAATTAAAATATCATTGTGGTAAATTTGTTCCAACATTTTTAATAAGCACTGATGTTTAAGTTGATACGATTTCCACGAATTATTCTTTTACAAATCTTATATTTTTGCATGGCACTTTAATAAAATTGCATTTCGTAAAATATAAGAATAGTTAATTACACTTATTAAAACTATCTATTTCAAGCTATCAAAAATTTTTTGTCATGTATTTATAAATATCAGATTAAATATTAGTTTTGATTATTAAATAATTAAACAATCTATTTTAAACTGTAAACACATTTGATTTGACATTTGAACTTTGTATCGCGAGTCTAAAACACAAACCACTACTACAACTGATTGTTTCAAGCTAGATTATTCAACAAATTACACGTGTGATTTTTAAAGTAAACTGAACAAACAAAATTTCCTTAGAAATTCTAAGAGTGGACGATCACAACTACAAACTGAGCGAAACAGTTGAGATAAACAACTATTACATCCTCCGCAAAAGTGATTATGCCGAAGTTAATTGCAAATCCACGAAAGGAAAACAGTGAGTGTAAATTGAACTCTTAATTTATAGCATTTTAAGCATTAACACAATAAATTACAGGTTTATTAACAGCGATTATTACGATAAAATAACGCAGTTCAGTGTTGCAACTTCTATTTTTGAAGTTAATTATTACCGTATTGGGCCATTAACTTTATTCTTATTAAATTTTTTTATTGCGTTTGATTAATTTCGTCGCTTAAAGATACGTGTATTACCGGTTTAACAATGATACAAGTGCAATGTTGAAATACCGATTTCAAACTCGCCTGTTCTAATCTACGTGCATCGGCTTTGCGTTTCGAATGCACACACATCTTCGCACATTTATACAAAATCATTACGCGCCATTAACATTTAGTACCATTGTAAAAACATTTTCAATCGTTTTCAACAAAATTTGGTAAAATTACGCGCTTGTTTGTCAAAAATACAATGTCACGAATGTAAATGCAAAGATCAGTCGTCTTCCCTACGTCACTAATTTATTTAATTAAACAGAGACGTGATCATAGAATTTTATCGCGTTGCATTGCATAGATTAAAGTTCCAAAATTTTTATGTTCGTTAATGTAAATCAACACTGGATTGTTGGGTCGACCATTGACTTACTTGAGAAATTCGTAAAACGAGTACTTTTTGACAAAAAATGTTATTGTTTATATTCACTTGGACAATTGTTACTCAAATCCAGTAGTAAACGCTAAAAAACATAAATATTTATGACGTGTGAATTCGAATCGACGACGACATTCCTAATTTTCATAAATTTCTGCTCAAAGTGTGAAAAGTGAGCGACGCTTAATGTGTAAAATAATCTTTTCACGTTTTTCGTTTCTTGTAAATCTATTTATAAAAATCTATTCTTACGAAGAAAGCGATTATTGGCATAATAAACCTCGCGTGCATAAAATTAGTATTGACAGATTGATTATTGTTCGTTTAAACAAAGATTGAACGAACCGTATTTGGTGAAACATACCGATCAGGGGTTGTTTTAGTTATTTTATCTTTGATCCAACGATCAATATCTTATACACAGTTGTAGGGCAAGGACCTTTTTTAAAAGCACAATAGAAAAATAAATCGAATTTTGAATCATTTTGATGCCAACAATGGGTAAGGACAAATTTAGTGTCTGTGCAGTCGCACGTTTTAGGCAGAGTTGATGCAACCATATCACGCGTTTCAAAGAGTCACATTTCACAAATTTGCCATTTGTAATTTGTTCAACGGCCTTAATCCAAGCCGGTATTGTTCCAAAGATACAGGTAACGTTTAATACTTGACAGGTGGAGCACAGTGTTGGCGGCAGTAAAGAGCGAAGAGCATTACGCGAGCTGGAAAAGAGTGCCGCAGGAGGTGGTGCACCTGAACATCCTCATGTTCGGTTTTGACTCGCTCTCCCGGAACATGTTCGCTCGGAACCTCCCGTTTTCCTACAATTACCTCAAGGAAATCCTCGGGAGCATCATCCTCGAGGGTTACAATATCGTGGGGGACGGCACACCTCAGGCTCTTATTCCTATCCTCACGGGCAAGATCGAGCTCGAATTGCCGGACGTGCGGAAACGAATGGGCGATCTCGCCCATTTCCTGGACGTCTACCCCATGGTGTGGAATGATTACAAGTGGGCCGGATTCGTCACGGGCTTCCTGGAGGACATGCCCGACGTGGGAACGTTTACCTATAGACTCAAGGGGTTCGACTATCAGCCCACGGACCATTACATGAGGACCTTCTACTTGGCCGCCTCTTCTCGCTTCAAATATTCCAAGCGATATTGTCTGGGCGGACAGCCTCGGCACATGGTGAGTCACTTTGTGCAACTTTCCTGATGGACAAGTTTAAACTGGTTTTTCTTGTATAATAATTTTTGGATTTCTTGTAAAGTTTTTCCATCAAAATTTAGTTCATTAAAATACATTTTTAAAAACTGATTCATAGGTTCGAGTAAGAAATTAATAAGTAGCTATGATTTTAATCGAGTATTTATAAACTGATGCCGTTGACGTCTGCATTTGTAAATGGTAAAGATAATCCAAGAACATTTTTTACTTATATTCGATGAATATTTCTTGGCAAGTAAAGATAAAATTAATTTTAAATTGGTTGAAAATTGTATATCTATAATTTGTCACTACTTCTTTTCATAGAATTTTACATAAAGTTTTTTCTCTATTACATTATTGAAAGTATATGATTATTAATGCATTTCTGCAGCGCGTAATCCAGTAATAGTGTTTCAATTTTTAAAAATTTCTCGTCCTTGATGACAAAGAATTTTTTCAGACAATATTCATACAACTAATAATTTTTCTTTCTTTTATTATATGATTCTATATCTATTCTATATATAACGCCAATAAAAGCACGTGACGTTGACAGGTGGGCCTGCGCTTCTAATTATTAACTTTTAGTAATAACTGCATTTGTGGTATTAATTTGTATCGGACTACGCGGATTGGGGTAGAGACTGATAACTTTATCCAAACGTTAGATACAGGGTGGACACACCTAATTCCTCCCCGTGTTCGCGTAATAAACCCTTATCCGGTTTATTATATCAGCCCGAATAGTTCGTGCGATCAGATTTATTTAAACGTGCATAATTCTTTTCAGGTAATGATAAATCATATAAAATCTATTTTGAATAAATATAAGGATCAACCGAAATTTATCTTTGGATTTCATGGAGAACTGTCCCACGACTCGTACAATGACATTCGTGTTGCGGATGTGGACGTAGTAAAGTGGCTCAAGGAGTTGAACGATTCCGGGGACTTGAACAAAACTTTGCTAATTTTCATGAGCGATCACGGCCACAGGTATCGTGAACATTTATTTCGACACTCGGAGCTCCTTTAAGTTAAATATTGAATTAAGCATTTGCCGCGAATACAACAAAAAATTATCGATGAAGAAATACGATTAATCGTTGCGTTGTACCTCAAGGAGTTTGAGGCCATTCGGTTATTTTCACGCCGATCTTTTGCAGATTTGCAGAACTCAGAAACACTCTTCAGGGCAAACTAGAAGAGAGGCTGCCTTTTTTCTCATTTACTTTTCCTCCTTGGTTCAAGAAGATGTATCCGCAATATTATAATAATTTTGTCAACAATTCGAAGCATCTGACGACGCCATTCGACATACATGCGACACTAAAACACTTGTTGAACTTCAGAGAGCCCAGGCAAGGAGACTTAAATAACCGAGGAATTAGTTTATTCGACAAGGTGTGTGTGCGCGTCTCTTTCTTTGACAATTTTTTAATTTATTTCGTACGAGCAATCGGTCGCGCCACCTGGTGTTCATTGGCGACACCCGCGGTGGCCATTCAAATAGCTCTAATTAACTTCATCGTTTATTTTTTTAGTAGCTGAAAAGTTTTAGGCGACAAAAACCCCTTTGAAACGATTTCGTTGCAGATTCCCACCGACCGGAAGTGCTCCGACGCTTTCATAGAGCCGCACTGGTGCGCCTGTTTGTCCTGGCGGGAGATTCCGGTGGAGCAAAATATGGCCCAACTCGCAGCTGTGAAGTTGGTCCAGTTTATAAACGAGTACACGAGTGAGCGTCGCGATTTGTGCGCTAAACTTGGTTTAAGCAAAATTGTGTGGGCGGCCAAGCTGATTCCTACCCAAGGTTGGTTACTTCCTCCTTTTTTAATCTAGAGTTGACAGTGATGCCAACTGTGAACAACTGTTGAACACTCGACATTATCTTGTGTTCGCTGCGAATTGTCAATTTTTAAATGTAACGGTATTAAATTATTATTTTATTTTATAAATTTCAAGTGTAATTTCAAATAAGAGTTTTAAAAAGACTTTTATAAAATATTCTTAAATTTTTGCCAGTATTATTAGTTTCGTTTGTAAAATAATTCTTTTTAGAATTTACGCACTACGTCTTTCTTAAAATAGATTAATTATTTTATTACAAAATTCTAAGAGTGTTATCGTTATTTGTAATAAAATAAAATACAAAAAATTAAAATAGATTTTATGAATTTATTAAATTCGATGTTTTCCTTTAAATTTATATGAAAATTAAAATAAATTTATAAATTTAAATTTTCCAAATTATTATCAGCTATAACGTGTTTTGAAATGGAAATGAATGCAAAAGAGAGAGAGAGAGAGAGAGAGAGAGAGAGAGAGAGAAAGCTTACGAAAAGTACGAGGCACCTCTTACAAAATCACTGCTTATGATTATTCGAACCTTTCTTTGGAAAAATATCTAAATCGCCCTCGACAATTTTTCTCGCAGATAATTAGTAAATCAAAAATCAAAAAGGAAAAAGAGCAGAGCAACGTCTATTGTTCGGATTCGAATTCTTCGCGAAATAGTATTATTTTTCCGATAACTTTACCACACTTCTCTCTCTCTCTCTCTCTCTATCTCTTTCTTTCTCTTTCTCTCTTATGCACTTGCGCGTTCCAATTTTATGCCCAAAATATTCGTGCAATCTCGTGTCTTATAAGCATTAAACGCCGAATTTCATCATTAATACATTAATCGGTAATTTAATGGATGTACTGTATCTGTCTATTTACGATGAAAAATTTTAATAAATCAAATCTTTTACCTTTGAAGAACTTTTACGTTTCAAAAAGACTCAAGACGCCGATGGATTTATCTCCGAATTAAGTGCCAATACCCACGTTAAAGATGAATGGTATCAAATAAACATAAAAACGTTTCCAGGAGATGGCCTTTTTGAGGCAAGTCTTTCGTGGGATATAAAAAAGAGAACTTTTTTTATAGAGGTACGTAGATATAATTTTGCGATAGTTTAATTCATTTTTATTTTTTTTTTTAAGTTGCCTATGAAAAATTAATTTTACAATAATAATATAATAATAACAATTGCTGTGCATTAATATCGTTTGATTATTTTAGAATTCGCATATTAGTAGAATAAACAAGTACGCGGACCAGATTCAATGCATACGGAATACACTATTTCATCTGCATAAATTCTGTCACTGCAGAAACTCACGAATAATTAAAGTGAAAAACTTGAATGTGAAAAACTCGATCGAGGAAAGCGTAAATGAAATGTGATATCAGAAACTAATTTATTAAATACTAATAGTGAGAGAACTAAGCTTTAAAAGCATTAAATAAACAAAGTTGATGCTTTTAAAACTTGATTATAAAGTAGAATGAGATTTTATAAAACGTAGAAGAATGTTCACAAAGGGACGATAATTCATTATTTGATTATTACATAAATTATTATCTTTAGTTGTTCAATTGTATACGAATTACTTGCTATCATCTTCTTTTACAGAACAACTTATGAAGAAAATAAGATTAAAATAAGAAACCTGTACCTTTAGTCCGAATAAATATGATCTAGCCTTGTTGAAATGTAAAACAATTCCAAGCTCTGGCTCGATTATTTAAATTAAATTTTTCTATAAAGAATCCGCTTGTAAGAAGCAGAAATGAGGAAAACATTTGGAGGCATGAGAAATCAATGAAAATTTAATTTTTAATGTTTTTTAGATAATTGCGCTTAAGCTAAATAACTTATTCCGTGTAATATAGTGATTAGTGTAAAAATCATATATACATATATATTTTTAAGAAAATTACTTATTATGATCGAATTTTATAAACCGTTGATCAGAAAATAACTTCATATTGCATTTCTATTTTTTATATTTTAGAAAATAGTTGCGCGAGTCGTCTTGGCAGCTACTAATTTAACATCTTTTGCAATATTTACAATTGATTATACTGCAGCGTCCGCTGGAATCAGAATAATAGACATTTTTAGAGACTAATTTTCAGGATTATCTTGTGAAACTCATTATCCGCTCGACTGCGTATAGACGACGTATAAACAAAAAGTGCGGACTAGTGATCAAAGTGAAATATTTTCGACTGAATTTAGCAAATATTTTAAATTCGAGCTCTGGCCAAATTGTAGTATCCAATTGCAATTGAAGTATATCTCTCGGAATATTTTTCTATTTCCTCGAATTCTGAGTCTCTATAAATAAATTTTATGGACGCACGCGAGAATTTAGTTATTAGTGTCGTCAATAGACACGTGCGTGTATCAAGTTGTTATTCGTAAACTGATACGTCAGTGTGTCATAACAGAAATTTGTTTGCGACTCTGTACTCGCACTTGCGTATCCGAGCATCTTCCATTTACACATTGTATTATAATATAGATTACGGAAATCTCATTCACAGCCATTTAGAAAATATTCTGACAACATCTCTATTGATTGATATTTTAATAGAATAAAATTCGATGGCTTTAACATTATGACATGTGTAGGTGCGTTGATACATTATCAATTCATATTTCAAGAGCGTTATAAATGCAATATTTAAACCGTCAAAATGTACGGTTTGGCGGTCTATTATTACTGAAGAATGCAATTGGCATGAAAATTTTAAAATAAGAAAAAATATTTTTACGAAAAGAAATTTTGAAAGTAACATTCATGGGCAGTAGACAGTTTTTCTTACTGTCGCTATAATTTTGTATGAAACAATAGATGCAACTACTTATTTAGGTTTCTAAACTCTTTTAAACTATCTGTTACACTAAAGCCTTAAATAATAACTTATCAGTATTAAATCAGTATTAATAACGAAACAATCAAATTTTGGTACTTTTTTTGTTGATTAGATGAATAATTATTTGATCATTTGGTTATGCATTTGCGATAAATTTAAAAGATAATTATGTAATTAAAACAAATATTAATCGTAAAACATAAATTGAATTGAAGTACTTCTGGTTTCTTTATCGTTATTAAAAAATTTTCAAGAATATTCACAAAGATTTTAAAGTCCTTACAAAAATGTTTAAAGACTTTAGTTTTGCCAATGATTTGATAAAATTTTACGAAAGCTAATTAAATGTATTTGCTGTAAATTAAAACATTTTTATTTTTAAAAGTTTGTATAGTTTTTCGAAAACGATTAAAATGTATCTATAAATTTTTCTTTGAAAATGTTGATAGAAAGTTATATTAATTTTAAAAAGGGAAAAGTTATGTATTTATTTCATATTTATATTTATATCTTGACAAAAATGATACTGTGACTTAATTAAACAATGTGCCTGATCGTAAATTTTTATCAGTATATTTTAATATAACGATGAAAGTAAATATCTTATTCAAACTATGGCTTTTAAATCTTTGAATAAATTAAAAAAAATATGTCAGATTACAAGTTGGAATGGAAACATTAAACTTAATAGTACATCATCAATGAGAAATACTTATAAGTTTTTCAATGCTTCTTCATTCATTTCTGTAAATTGAATGTTTGATGTATATTTGTGAACATTTTTGCCAAGAGTAACTGAAATACGACATTTTTCACTGTAAATACTTAAATTAAATTTTTTTAAATATATTTCGTATTCTGAATTACACAAATTATTTAATAAAATTAAACGAAAGTCCATCTTTAATTAATTTAAAATCTGATTGAATTTCAATTCTATTAAAATGAACAAAATAAAGAAAAATCTTGGCAGATATTTACATTTTGAATAATTAATATAAAGATAAACCTGTTAAACATTTTCAATGTATAAGAAATTAACAAACAAATTAAAATAAATTACCTATATTTGATTTATTTTCTTTCTTTTAGTATCGTATTTATGTTTATGACACCCAATCACTACTTTTAAATTGCTTTAAGTAAAAAATAAAAAACTAAATAAAATCAAGTTTATATAATTTCCATTGTGTTTCAAAGACAAGAAAATTTTTTTAATTTAACTTCGATGAATAAAGAAACTAATAAAAATATTACTGAATTTGAGTTTAATAAATTAAAAAATGGACTTTTTTTATTAATCATAGTCAAAATTATGCGAATGAACTAAAAACTTAATCTGATTTTATAATTATTAATAGTTATTTACGTATTAGCAATGCCAAATTCAGCATTAAACTGCAATTTTTCCATATCATATTGTCCTTACCAATATCATCCTTAACACCCTCTCTAACTTAAAAAAACTTTATTAACACAACTTTACTAATAATTAACAGCCAACAAACTTCAAATTTGATTAATTGTTTCCTTGCTTTACTTGTACACATAACCACTGTAAAATAGAACATTTTTTAAAGCAGAGAGTTTGGAATAATAAGTTTTTATTATTCTTACGAAAGTATTAACTATTGCCCTTGAAATAAATTATTACATTTATTTTATAAACAATTCTTATCCCGTCACTGCTGCTCCGTCGGATTGCAAGTGTTGACACTTATGTATTGTTTACATTCAATTACACTCCCTTTCTATCCTATATAAACCAAAAAGTTTTCCTGCAAAAGAATATATATCGATATATCTATAATTGTATTTACACTGTCTTACTATTGTTTACACATTTTTGTTACATAAAACCAATATCTTGACGAAGTTTGAATTGTATTTTAACTATAAATATTTGTTTAATTGTTAAAATTTGCTTAATATAAATATTAATAATTTTTAAATCTTTAAAATTACTTTCAAATATAATTTTTAATATGCAACTGATAAGATTCAATTGGAATTAAAATTTTTTAACTTAATAATAATTTAAAAATATAAATATCTAAGTTTTTTGTCATCCAATAGCACCTAAAGTACTTTTAAATTTAGCAAAAATATTTTTGAAAACGGATTTTAATAATTAATTTTCTTCGTATTCAAATTCTAAAAATTGTATTTAAAAAGAGAGTAATATGATTCTAACATTATGTATCTAAATTTTAGTTACATTTTCAACAGCATTTCATTCTAATTAATTTTTATTCTTAAAATTTACAGAAATTACTATATTGTAAATACTAATTATTGATCGAAGTGTATAAATACATGTAACGTGAATTATATATTTCGAAGAAAATACTTGTTTTAAGTCCATGACAATTTTTTCATTAATATGAATTTTAAGGTTATAATACGTCATTCTAAATAATACAAATTTTTTTTAGTTATTTTAGTGTACTTTTATTGTGTTTTTTAAAAGGTATGGTGAATCTTTAATTTGAGCAAGTGTGTGTAAATCTAAACTTTTTGAATTTATGAATTTTCTAATTTCATTAGATTTATATATTTGTATTTATATATGCGCAATATCCGAAAATTTTAGCCAAATGTTTTTTGCATATTTGTGATAAAATTTTGTTGAATTCTGCTAGGGATGAAATTAAAACCGCAATGATGCAGTTTTCTTTTGATGAGCTAATAGGTATAGTATTTCTTTACATTATCTTTCAGATATAAAACGAACTAAGAACGTTTAACTAAGTTTTTTTTAACTATAAGTAAGGACATAATTGAAATAAAAGATATATTTATTTTTATAAAGTTCATTTTAAAATATATTGAACTCTATATATGTATATATTTTTTAAAAATCAAAGTTCGTTGGTTGGTAAAGAAGAAATCTGAAATACATATCATCTGCCATCGAATAGTTTCTTCACTGTGGATTTAAAAATGGAATTAATTGGCGGGAAACCTTTTCACTTGTATTTAAGGCTACTTTGAAATGTTTTTAACTCCTGAGGATCGTAATAAAATAAACAATAATATATTTGTAGAATGAAGAAATTATATTTCAATTAGAATACTGTATCTTAGAATCATGGAGGACGTGTCCGTATCAAAGGTATTTACTATTTGTGTATACTTGTAACCTAAATGTAGAATATGACACGTTATATTAATTTTTTGTAGTATTAATTTTCGTTAATAATTAGACATATATTATCTTGCATGTAATATAAAATTATAAATTTATAATTATAAATTTAAAGTTGTTTAAATAGACTTTGTATTGTTATATGACAAAATTTTGACATTTATATTTAATAGATTTATTTATTAGAAAATTTATAAATTTGCTTTATAAATCTAAATACTAATGTGTAGTTATTAACTTTTATATAAAAAATTAATGCATAACTCATGAAATTGAACAATCATAAATATTCAATAATAACATTTTTTTACTACAGGGTGTGTTTCCTTATGCAAAATACAAATTTGGTCAAAAAAAAAAGAAAAATACGAATAATAATAATGAACACAAGAAGACACTTTGGTATAAAGTATTTAAAAAAACTTGGTCTATGGTAGAAAATGCAGCAACTGTAGGTTATTCATTTTCTATAAATTTAATAAATTATTATTAACACGTTATTAATTTAACTGCTCTTTTTATTTTAGGAAGTCAATAAAAAAAGTTTCAGTGAAATTTTATTTGATTTGTACAATTTTGTTAACAAAGTAAAAGATTTACCACCTTTAATATCTGAAATACCAACGGGTATTTTATTAGCAGGTTAAAAATTTTTATTAATATATCTTGTATCGTTGTATTAATAGTAATATTTGTAGAGATCATCATTTTATATATACATAAATATATATATGTTTATCTAATGAAATTTATTAAATTGTTTTGGATAACTTACGATTTATAATTAGTAATTTAAAAATTACTGTATTGAATTATATGTTAAAAATCAAATTTTGATTATTGTATTGGAATTATTGTAGGTGTAAATCTTCCTGACCATAACTTGCTTTTGAAAATAGTTATAAACAAATTAGAATCAATAACTCCTTATGTTGCTATGATATGGTCAAGAGATGCTTCTACTTTGAAAAGTTTAATCGAAGGAGTTGTATACCAAATAATTAATAGATCCCACGAAGTAAGTTTATAAGTTACATAATTTTATAAAGACACAAATAATTATTTTTAAATTAAATTAAATTAATTTATTTAAAATTGATCTGAAATTTTGACTTTAGAGTTATAAGATAATTAAACAAAGATATGAAATATATTTAAAACAAATTTATTTGCAATAAATATACATATTTTTTACTTGCATTATAAACACATTGTAACTATATTTTGAACAAAACTAATTGTCAATATTATATTTATTATTTTTTGGATTTAGGAAGACGATGACTCAAATGATTTTTCAGATTTAAAGAAAAACCATTGTACTTTTTATGCATTGCAAGCTTGGCATACGGAAAATAATAATTCAGATACTCCAATAGTAATAATTATACCCGATTTTGAAAGTTTTTCATCTAGGGTATTACATGATTTTATCTTAATATTAAGGTAAAATATATTAAATTAAGTAATTTACATTTTGCAATAGATTATTAGTATTCTTAATTTTTTAGCACATATTTAAAGAGTATAAAATTCGTATTAATTTTTGGTGTGGCAACTACTTTACATATAGTACATCGTTCTCTTTCATATGACGCTACATCAAAATTAAAAGTGCAGGTATGTTTTAAAAAATTTCCATACAATTATTAATTTAAAATATTTATTATATACTTAATATTTAGGTATTTCATACTCAAACTCAATTTCAAAGTTTGTCAAATGTATTGGACGATATTGCTTTATCTCCTGATATTCCATTCAAACTAACTGGTCGAGCATTTAAACTACTTGTGGATATATTTTTATACTATGATTTTTCTGTTAAAAGTTTTCTTCAAAGCTATAAGGTAGACATTTATTTTCGTTAGTCTCTAAAATATTTTAGAAAAATTAAAATTTAAAGTTTAAAAGTTTATTTAAAAGTAATTGAAATATTTATAGGTATGCATGTGGAAACATTTTTATTTACAAAATGAAAATTCACTTTGCTGTAATCAAGAAGAAATAGAAGAAAGAGTTTCAGAATTGACAAATTATGAATTAAAAAAATTAAGGTCACTGACATCAATTGAAAAATATCTTCAATCAAAAAAGAAGTCTGAAATCAATAACAAAGAATTCAAAGTATGATTTTATTATAATTATCTTTAAATTAAATTAAATAAAAAAGCCTGTGGATTATTGTATATAAATAATATAAGTAACGTCAATTTTTCAGAAAATATTAATAGAGCTTTCAAACAATTTTCATATGTATATGAATAATTTTGTGACTATTTTGAAATGCTTACATAAAGTGTCTGTCAATTTACCTGGATATCCTTTTGGAAAAAATGTAAGTAAAACTGTAAAATATTTAAAATATTTAAAGAAATTATATTGATTGCTTTGTGGATTCTTTTTCATTGATAAATTATATATTTTTCTTAGTTTAGGGAAATTTATGCAAAAGCTGTCAGAAACGTTCATATATGCGAATCATCAGAATATAAAAAAGTTATTCAACTGATTGGTTTTCTATCGAAAGAAGAATTATTGTTAAACATAAAGTATATTTTAACAATATTAGATAATGAACCGACACCACCTAACACATTTATAGAGAAATTAAAGTACCATATAAGCATAATAAAAGATGCAAGTTTAGAAATTGTAACACCGGAAACTGCTCCTCAAGTCATATTTAAGAAAAATATGAACCGATTACAATGGAAAGAGGTAATCAAGTTTATTATTTTATAATTTATAAATTAGGCGATAATTTTACTTTCAACCATAAATTATATTTACAGAAATTAAAACTTAATTCAATAGACACGCGTCGTTCGCCATATAAAGATGCACAAAATAATTTTATTGAATATTTAGATAAAGAGGTATTTAGAAAGTATTTGGTAAATCCTGATCAAGTACCAATGAATGAAATATTTTGCTATAATGATGCAATATCGGTTAACGAGGGTGTAAAGGGTTCGATGAAAGCATCTATTCATAATAGTTTAAATTATCCAAATGAGGTCCTATTGGTAAATATATTTGAAAATAATAGATTTAATTTCAATAAATTTAATTGTCATTATTGATGATAAATTTTATTGATAGTGTAAATGCTGCGATTCGTCAAGCGAAATTCTTCCTACGCATCCAGATTTAACTATAATTTATAAACTACACCTGGAGGCAAGGAAAATTATTAATATGTATGATTGGTTACAGGTAAATTAATTATGAATTTATTAACTTTATTATTTATAATATATGTATATACTTGTATATAATTCTTGAAATTTCCTATTTCAGTCTTTTTTGGCAGTAATTAATCCAAACAAGGTGGATGAGGAAAAGGATGTTGATCCACTCTTGCGGTATCCTTTTTACATTTTTTTCCTAAACTTTTCTTGGATATTGTTAAAAGAGAATAATTATATTTAAATGTTTTTGTCCTTAACACGTATTACAGTGCTCGTTTTACGCGAGCTGTTGCAGAACTTCAATTTTTAGGTTTTATCAAGCCTACGAGAAAGAAAACTGATCACGTGAAACGTCTGACTTGAATATTAAAAGACTTACTTTTATATTTATTAAGTATCTAAACGCCTAACGTGCCTTTAAGATTTATTGGTTTTATCATTTTTAGCGAATTGAGAATAGTTCGATCTTGTTTTTATCGTGTATATAAATTAAATTTGAAGGAATAATATTAATTAAAAGGAGTGATCTATTAAAATATATTTATTACATATTTATAGTAATTTTTACAATGATTTTTAAAAATAAAATAGCAAATATTTCATTACAATTTTTATATTATTTTTGATATTCAAATATGTAAAAAAACATCTCGTGCAACATTATAAATGTGCTGCGTAACATGTAGAGATATTTTTTTAAATTACATAAATAAAAAGACTCGTTAAAATATTTTTATTTTTTCTATTATATTTATTTACCGTACAAATCTCCTACGCATAAATACACACATGTTCGTGAAAAATTGTCGAGCAGCATGCTTAGCTTTTCAAGCAAACACAGCAAGTATAATTTTCGATGCACCATATGATAGATCTTAGTTTTTGCAATTTCTTTTAATTTAAAACTAATTTTCAATTAATAGTTAAATTTTGAATTTTTACTTATTGTAAAATTTGAATAATAAAAATGCGATAAACTATACTCTTTCCAAATTATTTTAAAAATCATGCACATTACGAAAAATGTTTTCTCAATCTTGTTTATCAATAACTACTTGATTAACCAATTGAAAAAATACCGGTTTGATTAATGAATTTCGAGTAGTACAGGATAAACCAAGCCTAAATAAAATTAGTGGTTGTTTTTAGGATTAATAAATATAAAACTCAGGGCTTTAAATTTGCTTCGAATTATTTCTAAAATTGCCTTCAATTCAATTATAAATTTAAGAAAATTTATAATTTTATGATCTGTATTCAGTACAGCGGATTAATACGTGTATATTTATTGTAATTATTCATTTTTCACGTTAAAAATAAACTAAAATTATTCGCTTGAACTTTGGTTCGATTTCCGAAATTGAATTTAACATGAAAATAGTATCTGTTAAAATTACGATTCATTACGTATTTTATTTCCATTTATTTATCTATTATGTATCTAAAATTGTATTTCCACACTATAATGCAAGAATTAAAATTTTCTGTTTTTTAGAAAAGTACAATAAAGTTTTGTAAACTTTTTTATATGGCATCAAAACTTATTCTTCATTATTTATAGAATGTATTTAATTAAACTTTATTCATTTTTTAAGGAAATACAATAATCTGATGAACGTATTTTATTTTATTAATCTGATTAAATTTCTACTCGCTACGAAGTAAAAGTCCACATCATAAATTTACCTTTCTTGAAATTCGTCAATTTATGATCTACATTTTAATTAAGTGATATATTTATAATTATATCTTATATTCGTACTTATATTGAAGTATTTATATGAAATAAACATATTTTATCAGCTTATATTAAACTTTTGGAATCAAATATATAAGTTTTTAATTATAAAAATACTGTTTATTCAGTTGTTAGATAAGAAATTTAATGGCTTCCTGATTTCACCGCTGTTTAAGTATTTATATGCAATTATATCGACATATTTTAGTACTTTTTTGGTACATAATTTCTACGATATAATATTGTAAAATTTTAACGTTCTTTTTTATAATACAATATTTTTTAATAAATTTCAACTGTTATTTTCATACGAGTAGATCTTTATGATAGATAATTTACAAAAAATATTAACTGTTAGTATCTTTTAACAATTGCTTAATTTTATTCTATAAATTTAATTTAAAATTTTTTTAGTTTCCACGAGAAATGCACATTATAGATTAAAAAAATGAAACAATGTCATATTTCGTTTTAACCATCACAATGTTAATAAAATTCATACGAAATTACTTCTATCACCTTTTAAATCACACGTAGTAGTTAAATAAATCTTCCTAATTAATTTTCTAATCTTTAAAAACTTATATAACGTGAAATTCATTATCTAATTCAATGTGTACATATTGGAACAATAAACATTTCTTCCAATTTAATGAGTTACATAAACGAATTTAAAAATATGATATTCCCCTTGATTGTAACTACATTATTTTAATAATTTATTCGAATAGCAAGTGATTTTTCTTGGTAGAAAATCAAAAAAAGTTTCATAAGCAATGGTAACTTGGATACAACGTTAATCGCTGTGAAATGTAAAGGAAGAAAAATTAATTTCAGAGGTGCACACATGCTGATTAATTCCAGATGGAACTCGTTCGAGGATTCCCTAACAGAAATCACAAATACTAATCATTACTAGTTTTACACTTTAAAATGTCGCGTTATTATCGATTCATTTTTACGCGCTTACATTAAATTATGAAATTCCTTGATATTTTCAACGTAAGTATAACTTGATATATTTAATTTTTTTAAACTAATGTTACAATTTTTAAAAATTTGATACTTGCAATATAATTAACGCTTTTATTCGTCAATCCTCATTGCTGATTTTATTTTTAAGCTTTTCCGTGTAAAGTCGACTCGTGCGAAATATGTTTCAATTTGCTATTAATAAATTTCGAAAATTTTTAGTAGTTAATGATTTATTTATGTATCAATTACAAAATTGGTTTCGACTATCGGTAGTCGCATTTAACTCGTAAGCCTTTCCGATCGATTTTTTATTTTCAAAGTTTATGATTGTCGTTATTTCTCATGTTCAACGTGTTGCACCGATCTCATTTTTATTTATTGACTCGAAATACACGACATATCTTTGTCGAATTTTACATTTTAAAAATACAACTTCATCAATAGATCATTAACAAAAATCGTCATCAAATTTTAACTTTGTTAAATCTATTATAGTAATTGCAGTAACTTTATTATTTGCGTTCATAATTGCCGTTTATGCCATCCTTTAAATTAAAATAATCCTTTGTTTTATAAAGAAATCGACGATAAGACTTTTCTCGAATAAATAAAAATTATCGATTGTACAAATTATTGGTTGAATGAACCCATACATAGTTAATAATAATTAATGATTGTAGTGTTGTAATAATCGTAATCATAACCAATGAACGGCAAACACTACCATTAATTTTACTAAACGTTTAAGTAGCTATAATACTAATAAAAATATTAAAGCAATATTAATTTTTATAACAATGTTCCGATTGTTGGTATTGAGATACATAATATTTACTTTTGTTGTTTATTGTGTATTTTATACTCTATAATGAATAAGTATGTGTAGACGAATTCATGTACGTATTTATTAAATTTCTCGGGACAAAAATAATTATATTTTTATACTCAAGTATGATTATTGTTAATCAGATAAAATAATATTATTTCGTATACTACATTGCGAAAATACACAGAGAAAATCTAATAAAAGCGACAGGATTTTAATAAGAGTCGTAAATTAATACTTGAAAAGGCACGTAGTTGCAATATTTAAAATGCCGACTTTTCAAAAACATATTTGGATAATTATAAAATCATATATTATACAACTAATGATACGTAATAATATTTAACCTCGGATTTTTAGATGTAAAGTTTAAGTTTCTTTATTACAAATTTTAATGAAAACTCTAGATTAAAATATATTAGATACATGCATGTCAATATGAAATACATAAATATTAGTACCAAAAAATTTTCATTAAATTTATTCGTATAACCTTTCAAAAACAGAAGCATGTTTAAACATCACAATATCAATAACATTTCTTTAAAGCGAAGTGAAATTTACCTGTAGAAATGCACTTTTTTAATAATGTGTAAGAATTATTACTACATAAAATGCTTTTGAAGTTGAATTGAGTTATTTTGTTTATTAAATTAATTCATACTATTGATATACGTAAAGGAATACTTTATTCAGAGCATTCCTAAAAACTATTTAATTAAATCACACTTTAATATTATAAATTACTATTTTCCAATTTTAAGAAGAAATTACAATAAAAGAGGACAAAAATTTACAGCATTTTAATATATTAAAAGTTTCAAACGACTTTTGAAGAAAAGAATTTAATTTAGCTCATAGCTTGTAAATTTATACCCAGAAGAATAACATAACGAAAACAGAGATAGACGTTATGGAGGAAAGGACTGTGAAAAAGGAGTAAGTGAGAAAGAGTAAGCAACCGTGAGGGGAGAGGGGAAAGCATGTAAGGGCACGAAAGAGCAAGAGGGGGACATCGAGTAAGGGGCTGTTAGAGAACGAGCAGAAGGGAAAGATCATTTTTGTCTAGGCAATGGACACCGATTTTCCTCTCGTGTTTCCATGTTTTCAGAAACCTAATAACCATTGCCGTATTTTTCCTTGCTACGGGATAGAAACGTTTTGAATGTGTTATGTGAATTTCTTGATCTATCGATATAAGTTTTAATCGTTATTTGCTCAATATTATCTAAAACTTAGAATTTTAAATTGCAAATTCATAATTAAAAATGAATTACGATTTCAAAACTTTGAAAATCATTAAAATGCAAAGTTAGACAATTACTTAATGTATAATATAATAACACACACTGGGTATTTGCCGATTCTTTAACACGATCAATAGAGTGTTTTACGTTTCCCAGTACAAAGTAGGAACCGTCCCATTAACAAATAATTCAAAGTGTAATGCCGTAGTATTTCCCTAGCATTAGTTTTAAATTCGCGATCGAAATTCAGTAATCAGTTCTTAAATGTTGAACGACTAGCAAAATCGCGTTTTAATACTGAATTACGGCTTTGTTGCAATTGTTAGGCATTTTAATGCAGTGCGCAAGCAATAGTTTTCTCCTGTGAGGGCAAATTTAAAATTAGCGATTCGCGTTAAAATGTAAAATTTTAATTTTCAGTCGCAAACGACGAGAGACGGCGCCTTTTTAATCGGAGGTGAATTTTACTTCAACGTTCGTAACTTTATCGAGTTTTAATTTATTTCGCGCAAATATTTAAGCAACGAAATATTATTTCAAACTGCGAACCGTTCCAAGTACGACATTGTATTATACGTATAAAAAATGGTGCGTGTGTGTAGGGTTATCTATGTAAAATTCGTCGCGAGTTTTAACTTTCAGTTTCGTACTTTTGACACGGCGCGAGTATTGTTTGGCCGACAATACGGAAATGCATCATTGTGCGTCCTCGGAAAATAAATCGGATATCGAATGCTGCTATCAAAATCCCATAAGATTCACACGCTCGTCTGAATGCACAGATCGAGGCCCCGCGATACTCCTAATCCTCGCTGCTGTCGGCGTCAGCTCGAAACTTTCTCTTTTCAAAGTGTGGAGGCGCATCCTCGAAAAGGTACAGCCAGCCGGCGGCGTGCGGTGCGGTAATTTTAGAAAAAGAGCTTGTACCTCGGCTCGGGTGTCGCCGGGGTTTCGAAAGACCGCATTCAAGAACGCATACCTAGCCATCCCTTCGAGCGCCGCGCGGAGTGGGGGTAGGACCTTTCCGTGGAGGTTAGGTTTACTACAATAACAATGCCGCCGTGGAGGCAAAAGTTACCGTCTAAGCGTTCGGAAAGAATTGATACCTCAGTTGCTGTCCGTTAGCCCAGTTTCAACTTTGTGTGTTATTACGAGCCGATATTATTCGACGCGAGGATGATTTTTAGTCGCAAAACTTGAACAACTTCCGCGGTACGCGCCTTTAAGTGATAATGTGGAAGACGTACACGTACGTTGAAGGATGTAAACAAGCCTGTGAGTATATGTTAAACGTTACATTTCGGTGTGTGAGATTTGGAGAAGCGTTCTTTTTTTCCTCGACCAATGACGTTTTAAATTCGAGGTTCTAGTGTCCAGTGTTTGCTTATGTCGATGAAAATTTTCGGGGCTTTTCTCTCGGATTTTTCTATAAACTTGCCGTTGGATACACGTTCAAGATTTTATTCTCCGTGCGTTGAAACGTTTCGCTTTTAATAATCTGCGGGTTGAGCAAAGAATGTAACGCACGAAATTATTCCCTAATTAGCTATCTACTTTACTTGCGTAATCGTCGATTTCGCATAATGAAATCAATTGTTTCGCACAAGCCGCTTTTAGTGATTCATTTTGTCAACGCGCCGGTAATAACTCAAAATCTCGTATAATAATCCTCTAAAATACACACGCGCGCGCGCGCGCGCGCTCATACACACACAACTCACACGCACACATGCATCGAGTGCCTAAACGCGCTCGAAATCCTAGAGAAATGAAAATTCTCGGTAAGAGGTGGGAAGGAGCGTTTCAAATAAGAAGTTTGTAAAGCCGTACAACGTTAAAAACGTCTATTACGACCGTGAACTAGGAAATTTTTTTTAAACTGCGCCAGACGAAATTCGAGAGAGATTTACCTGCTGACGTGCCCTGATATTTCCGTGACTTTCAAACAATCTAACCCTACTGTATTATACGGTAATAAAAGTTTACCGTTAGATGCCCTCTTCCTGTTAGTGGAGCAGATTCAGGTAAACGTCAAATCGCGTTTTAACGATTCCGAATTTCCAGAACATCTTGGGTCTCTGTTTCGTAAATTTTAAATAATTTCGAACGTTAGCAGCGTTTTAATGTAAAATTAAATCATTATATTCAATTATCGCTTATGCGAGACTTTTATTATCAATCGAGATGATTTTTTTCGTAAATGTACCATAAGCGCGCGCGCAACCAAGAAAATATTATCTGTATTTATCAATTAAACAATTTCATATTTCCAATTTACTCGCGTAAGAATGAGTTTAAGAAAACCTCGAAGAAAATTTGGTTGCGCATTTGTTTGCTTTAGCACATTAACATTTTTAATATTTTATCGTTCCCTTCTATTATAATAGTCAAATATATAATATTTATAATCACGAATGACGTTAATTTGATTCGTAATAAAATGATAAAATTAAAATATTGTATTTAAATTCACTTCAAAATAATTCTCAACATAAATATTTAACGACAGATCAATTTGTTATTATCAGTAGTAGTTACGGGAATTATGTTGAAAATTTCCTCGAAAATCTCAAATAAGTATATTAATAATTAAATTATATCTATTGTGCAGTAATCTATTTGGATTTAATTCTTTAGTTACATATAAATCTGTAAATCACATTCTAGCTAAAATAAAACGAAGTGTAAAGAATATAAGAATATATATATACTATTTATTAATATTCTGAAAGAATATTAGAAACGTGTACTGGTTTAAATACTGTATTTATCGAATAATTGTTGAGAATAGAAAAAAATAGACAACGCATTGTCGATGATATTCAGCAGTAAGTTTATATAATGTAATATATTACGAAAGTAATGATTTTTGTTGTAAAATTGGTGAAAAAATTCATTTTGAAATTAATCGAACGTTTTTATCTCGTGTAAAACGTCTGACGTAGCAAATGTAAAAATTCGACATGAACTGTCATGTTACACTCGACGCAATGTTTTATATTAAATTGCAAACCAGTTCTAAGAACGGTAAAATTATTTTTTCATTAAAGTATCGGACGTAATTTTTTGCTTCACAAGTTTAGGCGCTAAAGTCATGCGCCGCACTTTTATCATCGACGATTAATTTATCAGACTTTCCAACTCTGCACAACACGATTCTTAAATGCAGCTTGATGCAACTACGGCTTGACGTTTATATAAATGCGTAGAAAAAGAAAATTTATAGCTTAGAATTAAAAAATATTATAAATTTATAATTATGGTTATAATTTCATGTATGAAACTATGTTCGTTTTTTTTATAGAGTCTACGGATTGGACCGCATTTTTGAATCTCTGCCGAACTCCTTGCACCTTCTGATTAATTATCAGTTTGAAAGGCGAATAAATAGCCGAAGCAAGTATGGATGAATCTGGAAGGATAATAAATTCTCCCGAATCCGCTGTTGATTTAATTGGAGAAAGTGGAATCGGGAACGCAGGCAGTTATAGGATCTCGGGCCCCATTAATAGTACGTTATGCTGCATTAGATTAACCGAAATATTGTCTATTTAATCTTGGACTACCAAAATTATTTTGTACGACTGCTTTAACGTTGAAATAAGTTGGTGAACTGCCATTTGAAAAGTCGTGCAAGGTAATTTTTGTAGTTTGCATCTTCGTTTTGCAAATGCAAGAGTGAGCACCGCTGGCATCGCTGATGGAAAGCGTGCGCCGCGAGTTTTTCGATTACCTTAGTGTGTGGGTGAATTCCAGAAACAGAATTCGGGATTTCCTCGTGTCTGGAATCGGAACGAAATCACGCTGGCGTCGCTGGCAAGGACATCAACGACCTCCTTCACGAGATATTGAGCATTCAAACTCAAAACCTGGACGAGGCGCACGAGCGCAAGCGATCGCTGCGCAGCCACAGACTCATGCCCACGTTGTACAACGTCCTGTGCGAGTTCAAGGAGAAGACGGGATTGTCGCTGCGCCACGTTCACGAGGACGACCTGCAGCCGGACGCCCAGCTGATGCGACTGGACAATATGTTGATAGCGGAGGGTGTGACGGAACCCTCGAAGGCCGGCGGATCTGCGCCTTCGAGATCGTCCAGGTGGGATTTCGTGCAATTTTTAATTCGCGATCGATTGAAATTGGACTGCGATTATTATTAGCCAGCAGTGAGCTATTAATTTGGATAGAATTTAAGCGAACGGTTTCGGTTCATTCACCTCATCTCTTTCTTCAATTTACGAACTTCCACGTAACCATCCAAGTTTCTTTGCAATTTCTTCGTGTCTTTGCAAACGTGATATTGATTTTCTTTTACTAACAATTTACGTTTTTCCGTTAAAAAAAAAAACACATCTGCTTGTACTTTTAACCAACGGCTTTCGCCGTACATCACGATAAATCCATAAAACGCGTCTGCAGATTTGTTAATTTCGTAAAATCATAAGCACAGACTGAATTTAAATTCCTGACTTTTGTTAACTTTTGACAAAATTATAAAAATTCGAAACAATAAAGTACTTGCTGAAGCTTTAATCGGTTATAACTTCGATGTTTTTAAATTTTAATCGACTACATTAAACAAAGCTCATTACCATAAAACTTATAGATCTAACTGATGTTGAGGAATGCTGAAAAAAACTTTTTAAACTTTTAAAGGTTTTTTAAAAATGCATTAATTTAGGAATCACATTTTTTTACCTCAGGTTATCTTTGTAATAAACTTTCTAAACGATAAAAGTAAATCTCCAGCTTTTTGGTTTCACTAAAATATTGAATATGGGCTTACCTATTTTTGTCAGTATCATATAATAAGATCTATTTCCTTTTTTGCACCTTGCGATTGTCCTCGAATAGAATAGAATAAATTTCACCCAAAGAATTAAATATTATCTAATTTAATCTGAAAATAATAATTCCCACGTACTTCGATTACAATACTTCGAAATTTCTTATAAAGTAATGAATTTGCTTAAATTAATTAAATCATAGTTATATAAATGAGTATAATTACGATTTTGTTTAAAGATATTTCAATTTTTGTGATTTCGTTTTTTAAAACTTAATTGATTTTAAATTTTTTACAGTCCATTTTATACGTAGCAATTGATAATCGAATTTCTTACGATACAAATAAACTACAATGTTATTATTTCTTTTATTTTTCATAATGGCAAATGTTGATTGTGCCAATATTATAAATACAACATTAATTTTTGCCTCGTTTTAAACATGTGAAACATACGTTTAAGACTTTCAAAACGTAAAAAATCCACGTTATTTACAATTAATACATTTTCCATTATCATAAAATTTTATTTTCTCTCCTCCGTCTTCCATATATTTACAAAATCATAAAATTCTAAAACTTGTGTTTAAAACAAGATGGTTTCTACGAGTACAATTAGTAAAGTTACTTCGTGAATTTAGTTTATTATTAATTTTTTTTTATTTAATTATATCAATTATTATGTCAAATGAATAAGATAAATATCCAACGAACAAAGTACAGTTAAACGTCTTAAAATATTCAAGAATTGATTCTGTCAATCGGTTTAACGCAAATCAACATTATAAATATTGATTGTATTTTATATTCCCATGTTATTGAATCCGTAAAACTAAGTGTAATTCAGTGTCGTAGTTTGGGTATTTATTCTAATCGTTATTTATTTATTCCAATCGGATAACATTAACAAACGAATAACGATGAATTTACGAAAATTGTTGTTGTGCAGTCAACTGGACAGTGCCATCGAGCACTACGACTATCGCAGCAAACTTGGCACTATAAGGCAGTGGTACCACCAAGAGCTGGCCAAGTACGAAAGGGACTGCAACATGTTCACCGGTCACGTGGTCACTTTATTAAAAGATCAAAGCGCGGCCAGGCCGATCGCTAACAAAGAAGTCGAAAAGACAGTCCAGATAATTCAGAAGAAGCTCAGCAACATCCAAATTCAGCTTAAGCAGCAGACCTGCGAGGCCGTGATGAGCCTGAGAAGTCGGTTCCTGGACGCGAGGCGCAAGCGCCGTAACTTCAGCAAACAAGCTTCGGAGATCCTCAACGCCTACTTCTACTCCCATCTGAGCAATCCGTACCCGAGCGAAGAGGCTAAGGAGGAGTTGGCGAGGAAGTGTGACATCACCGTCTCCCAGGTAAGCAACTCTTCAAACGAAAAAATCCGCTTTAAAAAAAAAAAAGAGAGCGGACAATTTTCTAATTCGTCGGTCGTGTGCGTGCAGGTGTCGAATTGGTTCGGCAACAAGAGAATCCGCTACAAGAAGAACATCGGCAAGGCCCAGGAGGAGGCGAACCTCTACGCGGCAAAGAAGGCGGCGGCCACAATAGCCAGCAGCAGCACCGCGGCCTCCTCGCCGTATCGGCCGGGATCCTCGAGTCAGGGCACTCCCACGCCGATAATGTCACCGGCCCCCTCCCTCGGCTCCCAGGAGGTCCAGTCGTTCGCGCTCAACATGAACGCCGGTCCGGGCCATTACAACTTCTCCTACAACGCCCCGATGAACTACGACATCAAATACGACCCCATGCATCATTCGCGACTGTCGCCCGATTCGCAATAAACGCGAAGCCTCCCAACTCGCGCGGAAACCCTTCCAACGCGATATGGATCTCGCGAAATGTAGGTTAACCCGAACCGCTCGAATGCTGAAAAAAATGTCTTTTTCCCCCCTGACACGAGGGGGGGGGAGAGCAAGTGTTGCCTTTGAAAAGCGAAAAACGAAAAATGATGAATTCATTCAGCGACTCGTAAACACTTGGTAAACCCAACACAATGTCAGAGCTGACTTGAATTCGCAACCCACGCACACGAGGGCACGACAATGCTGCGATTGCAGAAAGATCACACATGTTCAGCATGAGAATTGCGCCCAGTTGTATTATTACGAACGAGCGTACGTGTTTTCAGGAGTTCCTGCACTTATCGGACCCATTAACGACCGCTTGCTGCTTTTTCGAGCTTTTTAAATAAATGTTTCTCAAAGCTTCGGAAGTCGCGAGCCTTCGCTGTACATTCTTAACGCAACTACAGGGAGTCGATCCGTCGGATCCGTGTTACTAACACTTAGGCAATATTTTATGTAAATTTATAACGCGAAGAGTTGATAAGACTAAGCGAGTGCTGCTGCCCGTCGGGACAAGCCTCGGACCTCGAAAAGCGTACGATATAAAAAAATTTTTAAGGCATGATATTTTTAATATCGTTAATCAAGTGCAACCAAATTTACCTCATAAAAACCCCAATTTGTATTGAGATGTCATATAAAATATTAGGCTATTTTGACTAATACCGGGTTTTATAGCTAAACTGTAAAATAATAACATATCTATATTGTATTATATCATTATAGCAACGTGTATTAGATTTCTCGCCGGTTAATGTAAAATTATTGCGGACAAAAATTAATATCTATTTCGAAATATAACCGCTTTAAAATTTTAAGCCAATAATTGATATACGTACGCGTACGAGAAATACGCGTGTACCTCAAAATCCTCTTTACTGATTAATCGAAATGTATTTGAATAATATTCACTTGTATAAAATTTTATCTTCGCATTTAGAATTGTTTAATATTTGCTTTTAGCGCATTAATTACTGTAGATTAGTTGAAATAAATTAATATCGTCATGGTTTAAGAAAACATTACCTTTTGTATTACATTAATTTTCCCAAGAATGTAATATTGAATTTAATTAACATAAATTTAAAACCAATAATATCTCATTTTATTTTATTGCGTAACCAAAAAATTAGCGCCAAATTTTTAAATAAATCGCAAGTTACTTCTTATTTTAAAACACTTCAATCGTGCCAGTGAATATGAAATCATTAAAAAAGTAAGTGAAAATTCGGATTCTCGTTGTTCGCGGTAATAATCATAAAAAATGTTACCCTTAAAATTTACACTAATAGGAACGTAATTGGTATAATGCACGCAACTCCATATTAAGAAATTATCGAAGATTACTTAAATCGTTCAGTACGCGTACGCATTTCGTTTTATTCAGTGTGCCTGTGTAGGTGGATTCCATTTTAGACGCTGAGAGTACGAAGGGTTAATGCATCGATCGATCAATCTTTTTCTCGATTGCACACGACTGGCCATTCGACCAATGGTTTCTCGGATTACGTACTCAAACTATTTACGCGTACTTTTGCCCTCTCTAAACAAATACACGTGTAATCTTGTATCTTCTCTCGCACGAAGCCGTAACCTGTAGATTTTTATAAAACTCAGTAATTGTCTTATTGTTACTCGTAAAAAATACAAGTAGGGGGTTGGAAAATGAAGTGCATTAAGCCCCTTTCCTCGCGACGCTCTTCGTTTTAAGATTACAACGCCAAAGCGTTTTTAAAAACACGAGGAGGATCTTCCTGCAGTAAAACCTTTATTTTGCTCGTTGATGTTATTAACGCACGAGGCAACAACTTCACGTGGACTCGATTAAATCAGAGAAAGCGCGCATAGTCACGCATAAAATAACAGCTTTTGTTGTTGAAGATATTAGCATTTGAGTTAATCACGTTGAGAGCGATCCCTTGCCGCGTAGTGGTGTTGTCGTGACAGTTTCATTAATGGCTGCTCGAGGGTGCGAGGGTGTTTCCAATAGTGCTTATTCACAGTACATGGAGCATGTCGGGCTCTTTATTAAGACAAAGATCATCGACCTATTAGTACATTAGCGATTTACATTCGAAACACGATTCAGATTGCAATAAATGATAGTTAGTAAGGAGCTATCAATTACTTAGCGCCGAGTTGTAAATACAGTTAACCACTCCCGTGAAAAATTGCAGTTCGTTTGGCTGTTTCATTCGTTCTGTTTTAAAAAATGAAAAATATAATTTTATAAAATGGCCCTTCAGCAAGAGTTCACGACGCATCGTCTGTCCAACGGCTGATCAAATCTGCTTCGTTTTGATAAACAAAATTTAGCTGAAATCAGTTAAAAGTATTGGGGTTAGTGCGTTGCGTTCTTGTAGACACTGCAAAATTAATTTACACGAATTTAATTGATAATTCTTTACCGAACAAGTGGCTTGATATATTTACCTAGACTAACAATAATTATAAGACAATTCGTTAATTGTTTAAACAGTCGCGCGCGATTAGTTGCTAAATATTAAAAAAATACACCGGCTGCTAGTGATGTTCGTGTCTATACTAAAAACAAAGTCGTGATATTTATATTTTCGACCAAATTAATTACCACCATTGACGCTTAATTTGTTTTAGTTTTTGTAAAATGGGTATTATCTAAAGTTATTCCTTAGAGTTGGAAATAAATGTTTCTCCGACGAAGCTAATTTGCAATTAATATTTGGTTATTTAAGATTCTCTTTAAGCAATAATTTGTTAACAATATGTTGTGCAAGCCATCGTTTAATAATAATAAATAACTTATAAAACGTGTTATGAGAAATTAAATTTAAGGTTGCAACGATGACTATGACTGCGCAGATAATATAGTAAAAAAATTTTCCCGTCGTAAAAAAAAATTATGGAGCTCGAATACTCGATAAGTATATTTAATTCCGCCTGGAGGTTATAAACTTACATTCCAACGCGTCAAATTATAATTTTGTAAAACTCGACGGAGAAGGAATCTGTTATTTTTATTTTAATAATTTTTACCCATATTAATTGAATTGCCCTATAACGAATATTTTTCTTTAATAATAACGTGGCGTAAAAATGTGTGATTATTCGATACTAAATTAAAGTATTTAGTATTTAAGCATTGCAATGAATATTCAACGGCTATTTATTATACGTACTTGCTATTCTTGGATCGTTATATTTTATTCAAATCATTGTTTTCCGAAGTATCCATTTTGTGGCATATCTTTGAAATCGGAGAAGTATAAATAAAACTCGACGAATAAAACTGTTTTTGACATCTCAACAAAGTAATGCTTTATTTAGTAAATTGAAAATCATTTATGAATTTAAACGCGGGATCAGTTCATTCAAATGTCAACATTTTGTTTTTTATAAGATTAATTAGAGAAACAGGTGGGTGCAAAATCGTGTCCGATTAAAATTCTTTTTGTGTAAAAATAAAATTTCTTTTAAACGATTAAATTCTTTTAAAATAATTTTTCTTTTTAACGATTACAGCTGATATGGCGCGACTAAGTAGTAAGATTAACAAACTATCCGTCCAAACATTATTAAACGAATAATTTCAACGCTTGTTAATTTTTTTTTTTACAACCGAATGGAATCTTTGAAGTGATTAAAGGTGTCACATTTAAGGAAACTAGTTTTTCGTAATTAACTTTTATAATTGCTTTTGTTAAGAATGGGGAAGCGCGTATTGTCAACGATTAAATTAAAAAGAAAGAGATTGAAAAATCCGTTGGTAGTTGATTTAAAGTTGTTATTTAGATTAGGAGAAGCTTTTTGTAAGAGGCGCAGTAATTCAGGGCAATTAAAAGTAGCGGACGACGAATATTCGCGAGTGCGAGTGAACGGAATTTCGAAGCCATAGTACGCACACACGCACGCGCCGTTCACGAAGAGAGACCCTACACAAGCAGACATAATTTATTAAACAATAGTTAGAAGAAGCAACTTTTGTATTTAACATGCAACGTATAGTACAACGCGTAACGAGGCCGTCGCGGCGTCGTCTCGTCGCGCATTCACCGGCGCTCGAGACTGCGAATCGACAAAAGCGGAGGTGGGAGTCCACGGGAAAGGAATTGGGATTGAAACTAGTAACCTCGCGCGACCTAGAGACTAGATGCGGCGACGGGGATGGCGAGAGGAGAGAAGAAGATACAAAGTCCCGCAGAATTCGAATGTCGGGGCGCGGGTCACTGGAGCTCACCGACAGATGTGCGCGCGAGTGTGTGAGTTTAAAAACAAGATGTGTCGTGCCGTCCCTTGTCGTTAACCCACCGCCCTAGAACGTCCTCACCCCTGCTGTCGGGGTGATCCCGTAATCCCGCCGCCACGTGCGAGGCTCCGAGCTGTTGCGCACGCACCTTCTCTCGGCTCGCGGCGATCTTCCTTTTTACGTCCGAGGGAAAATCGGGAAATGCCCCGCAGACGAGTGCCGCGTAAAAGCACCGATTCGAGCAGTCGATGGATTAGTCGAGCCTGTATTCGCCCTCGTAATATTCGACGGGTGCACTTAACAAGCCTCCCGAGAAACGTCCCACCTTCTTTATTTGTATTTGCGTTGAATCCTTTTAATTCGATCATGAATCAACAACTTTTAAATCGTTGCGAATTAGGCCCGAGTGCGTGTAAATGGTCAGGCGGCGAATAACACGCGTCTCGAGTATTTTTTGCAACAAGCAAACACAAACAAACTTATCCTCGATAGCGAGTCGACAACGTAAATTAAATTTATTTCGACGTAGTTCCTCGGCAATAGAACGATATTCATTAACCTTAGAAACGTTAATTTTTTTATCTAGTTTATTGGTAATTAGTTGCTTTTCTATTTAAACTCGTTCTGACGTGCAGACTGGTGTAATTAAAAGTAATGGATAATTAAAGTCGAAACAAGAAACGAAATATGTATAATCGTAAAGTAGACACTAGTTTCTAAGTGGAAAAATGTTTAGTTGCAGCTGGTTTATTTACAATATCTACTGTATTAAGTTCGCTCGTGTCGTTTTCTTCCGGATACATCGAGTACGTACGCAAATCTCAATGTACTTGCGTGTGCCTTTAAAATTTTTCTTTTGAAAAGGAAAGTAAAAAAGCGCGTTCCCAGTAGTTCTTCAATCGGTAATTTTAGTTCTTTCCGAGTCTATTTTGACGATTAATAGTTCGGCTTCATCCCTCATTTTTCGTTCGCTCGATAGTTTCTCGATCGGTTTTCTTGCTTTATTTAAGAAGCCGAATGCCCGGGAGGAATGTTTCTGCGAATCAGAAAAACCAGCGGCAAAAAACGTAAGCTCGATGTCTTTTAATCGCTCGGCTTTTTGTCGGGATGCCGGGATAAAAAGATCGATTTCTTCATCTTCTAATCAGAACTTTGTCACAGTAGGACAGGAGGAGATAAGTAGATAAAAAATTCGCGAATTATCGGGCTACATAAGTACGCGTGCAATTTTTTAAACGCGAAAGGCGCATCGGCGCCAGATTAATTTTAAAAAATATTCCAAAAACTTTTGAGGCGTTGACGTTATTCCGAACTATTCAACTTGACTTTATCCAGTCGGCATTCCGATATTCAACGTGGAAATTATTTTTAATCGATAAGTCCACGCAGACCTATAATTTGCATACTTATTAGAGAAGAGGAAAAGAATGCGCGAGAGAGTTTCTCGAGCTCTAGTCTACGTAGCAGCGAGTGCTGACACGTTAACACTTTTTTCGAGACGAGCTTTAGTTTCCTATGACTTTGGGAGCTGCGCTCGACGAGCGGACGCCCATTGCTTCCTTTGTGTGGAAAATAAATGGCTCTGGTCAAATCGTTTCAGCCGCTATCAATTCTTATTAAAGCTGCATTACTTATTGACCTTCGAACTTTCCAATATTCCCTGCAAAACCTGTTATTAACGTACTCTTAGCAGGAGCAGCCGAATTTGGACTTTTCGTCGCTTCGTTGCAATCGGGGCTTATGCAGCTGACGAATCTGCACTTGTCGAACGCGAATAATGAATAAAATAACTTTGATGTTTTTTAAGACGATATTTTTTAAGAGCCTCGCAACGCGTCAACTCGATTATTAAATAACCGATGAAATGTAATTACGAAGAATCCAGCGTCAAATCCGTTTTTCCAAAGGAAAGATCCTCGAGTAAAACGTTCTCGAGTTCAAGCCAACATTTTTTAATTGCTTATTTGTCATTAACTTAAAAAGACATTTGTGAAACTTGCAAAAAACTTGCCGAAACTTTTTCCTCTTTATTTCGCTAACTTCCCAGCGGAGGTTTAGGTCGGCTTGAGGGAAATTCCAGATGCGTAAAACCTGTCGTTTCATGCTCGACCTTTGATAAGATCTATAGAAATCCGAGCTTTCCCATCAAAAATCCATAAATCCCGAATTCTCAGAATCGCGCATTCGAAATTTTTTTTCTTAATGAAAAAATCTCCGTTTTCGGCCGAGCATTTTATGCCATTTTCAGCTCTTTTTCCCTACGGGTTCATCGCCCAACTACGAATTTATAAAAGATCGAGTTGCGTGAAAAAAATTTTCACATCTCAGTTTTCTAATACTACGCAAGCCCAAGAGAAAAAATACCACAACGTTAAACTTAAAATAGTTTTCAATCTTTCTTCAACTACAATTTAGCACGAAAAATTCGTTAAAAAATGAATCTGAATTTCCTTTACTTTTTATTTGTTACAATTAAGTTATAAATTATAAGTTAAATCTTAAAATAATTTTACTTTTTATCCAATAAGAATAACATAACTAGAATAATTACTCCGAAGATAAATTAAATTTATTTATGCGATTATCGCCTCAACAGATTGACGTTTCGCATTTTTACACAATTAGATATTTGCAAAAAAAATATAGCAACAATCAGACTTTGTGCAAAAATACAAAAAATGGTCAAGCACGAATAGCAATTAAGGAGCTCGATTAACTACATAAAATATATGTAATTTATGTAACTGAAAAAACCCTTTCCAAATTTATACCAACATTGTGGTTTTCTAAGCAATTCGGAAGAAAAACCCGCAATGAAGAGTTTTAAGTACGTTTTCGAACAAATTGAATAAATTCACCTGCTTTACATTGTCTAAAGACACGTATAAAAAAAACTATTCTTTGCAATATAAACATCTATTTTCGATCGGTGCGTGAAATTTTTGGAATAACTGTCAGTTACACGTGTAAATATTTATTACAACATTGCAGAGATGAAAATAAGAAAAATTGATAAAGCATTTCCCGACGCGGCGTTAATCCGAAGTTAAAGAAGAGACGTCGGTGAATTTGTTGTCGTAAAAAGTTTGCAAAATAAACTCGGACTCGCGTGTTTTTTACTGGACGTCACAAAGTGAAAGCTCGCGAGTGCGAAATTGAAGCGAAAAGCCTTTTCGTCTTGTTCAGCGATGCGACTTTGCGAGTAACTGCCGAGCGCGGGGAGTTGCAACTAAAAGCCGCGAAAAAAGATAAGAAAGCAGTGGATTTCTGCATCGGGAATTCGAGCGACTGCTAATCATCTCCGCGGAAGCTCCCCAGCTGTCCTCCCCCGAAGAGCCCGAGGAGAAGCAGAAGGGCAGAAATAAAAAACAAAGAGAGGCAGCGATGACAAATGGACACGGAGAACGGGAGCAAGTAGGACGCGATGCGCGGGGGCTCGGTTTCAGCACCCTCGTGGGGGTTCGAGCGCAGACCGTTAGGTGGCGTCTCTTAGCTGCGAAAGGAGTAAAGTCGCACGGCTCCAGTGAGGCTCGGGTCGCGATCGGGCTTGGATGCCTTGGATGCCGGCTCGCCCCGAGGGCTGTCGGCGCTTTCTCTCGCGATCAAGTGCCGTGGACTGCTACTCTTGCCGCCTCCGATATTTGGCTGGACGCTTTCGTTATAAGTACGTAGCCACCTGCGCCATTCGCCCCCACCCGCGCAGTGCGCGGCCCTCGTGTCCCCTTTTCTTCAGATTTTTTTTAATTTCTCACACCTCGCGCCCTTTCACCGATCGCATCCTTCGAGTCCGACAAAAACATTCCGATTAATGAACCAACTGCACGACTAAATATGCGAGCCCGAGTTTATTGGTAAACGATCGTTTCTTTTCGTCTAATGTGTACACGTTTCATTGCATTTATTAACCGACACGAGGATCGAAGTTTGTGCAGTTACGCGTTTTTCCATAAAGACGTTGAGTTATAATAATAGAAGAGCATTGCATTGGCTCGATGAATTATTAGCCACGCGATTGAAAGTGAACGCATTTAGTTAGCTCGTAAATTCGCGAGCAAATGTTACTCGTGTGTTTGTATCGGGGGGCTTTTATAATTTTATAATCTCCTGCACTTTTACCTAAAACGAGCGTCTGCTAAAGTATGAAAAAAATGCACGATATTTTATTAAGATTAAGCTTCGGGAGAGGGAAGTTCAGAATTTTATTAATGAATTTATAAATAACACCGCCTATCGAACCGCTTGACACATGACGTAAAAAATGTTATGGCTTTTTATCGTAAAAATTCGAAACTCTGAAACGGTTGGGTATTTATTCGGTTTTACGGATATTAATAAACATAAGAACGTCGAGTGTCATTTTTCCAATTACGAAATTAATATTTGCCTATCGGCTTATTTCGTCGGGATTGGCAAAATCTTAATTTCAAGGCGTTTAAGCTAAAATTTGTTTAATAATCACAGGCGACGTCTGTAATTTGTTGGTTGGTCGAAAATATTTTTGAAATGTTAGCACTATAGTTAATAAATTCGGCGAGTTCCCGACGCTCAAGCTTCGAATTGTTGCTACAGGAGCAATGGTTACGAGAAAGTAATCAATTTCCCGCACTCGACTACTATGTTTGCATTGGCAGTGAAAATTTCAAGAACTTGCCGGAAAAGCCTATCGAAGATACGAGTATTGCTTTCATGAATAATTGACTCAAGCCCAAGCGAAAAAAATCCAAAGCCGTTCCCGCGAACGAAATTAGAGTTTACGTAATGGAAATCAAAGCAACTTGTACTTGAATTACGGAGCTTACACGGGTTGTTCCAAGCACAACAACGAGCCAAGCTTCCCGGTTTTTCAAACGTGTCGAAACACGACTAATTAATAACTTGTTCAATTTGAATATCCAGAAACGAAAAAATTCACGACCATTACGTCGAATAATAATAAATTTGAAACTCCGACTCCGAAAAAGTTGCCCGTACATTGTTTTGATAATGTTTCGGCAAATATATGCTGTTCCCGTAACGTAATTGGTTATTAAAAGTTGTTGCTCGTATAATAGATTTTTATATTAAATTACGTTTGCAGATATTTAATTATGTTTAGTTTCGCAAAAGTTTTATTTTTGCAGCGCAACAAACCAGCGAATTGCTCGGGAAAATGAAATTAAACAAATTTCATTCGATCATTTTTACATAATTATTATTGCGCGCGATTGCCGTCTCTTTGCTTGTTGCAAAATTCTATTAATCCTTTCGAGCTTGCCGTTATTAGTTTAAGGTTCATCTTCTCAAAGAATAAGCTGATTATTGTGTTTCCAATCTCCCCCCAGCCCCGTTGTTTATCGTGCATCGCGCACCATCTCCAAACGCTTATCTGCAGCAGTTCCATTTATTTCGATCGAAAGTTGGCGTTAATTAGACGAAACGCTATTAAAGTGCACAAAACGGGCTCTTGTAATTTTGCAAATATCAACCGCGAAAGTTGCTCGACACTTTGGCTGCACTAGATTTACAAAAGGGCGCATTACGCACGTAAGTAGTGTAATTTAGATTTCAAAAATTTACGACGGTACTCGACGAAATTGAATCAAGTAACAACGACGACTGAGGGGTAAATAACGTTAGGTTGCAGTCGGCGCTACTACCCCCGTTCCAACGATAGCGCACCCTAATTAACTCTCCGAGTACTCACTGCTTTTCTCTCTTTGTCTCTCTCGCGCCAGATTTATCGGCTGGGCATCGACGTCGTATCGGCGGCTGAATGACGATTGCCAACGTCGTCTGGGTGATACTGAACCTTCCGCTGATCCTCCTGGTCCTGTTCCAGCTACTGCTTATGGTGCTGTCCCTGTGTTACCTCGGCTTCCTCTCCGTGCATACGTGTCTTTTCCTAATACAGTACATATGCAACCGTGTGCTCTCGAGTCTTCGCACATTTTGTGACATTTCCGGAAGGAGTGCCGAATGAGAGTGCGCGCCGGGTAGTATCTCACAGGCGCGTTCCAAGATTCGAGGCGATCCGACAGACGACGCCCACACCTCGCAGCTGTGTACACGCAATTTTTCACCCTCGTTGCGTGCCGCAGTCTCTTGGATCATATACGCTGAGGATCGGGAAAGGATTTTTCTTCCGTACAGGGTGAGCTTTTCTACTCTCTTTTTCCCTCTAAGATTTGCTTCTCGTTCCGCCAAACGCACACACGCGCACACACAGAGGCTCCCGCTGTGCGCGCGAGCCACTCGGAGTACACGCTGGGCACAAAGGCTCTGTTTTCCGCAGCTTCCGGACAGGCGGGTTGAAGAGATGCAACGAAGTCGCTTCGCTTTTTTTCACCGAAACGTCTTTTTTGCAATTTAACCAATACTTTGGCTGCATCGTTCGACAAGAGTTGTAAAAGGTTTCTCGGGGTTTTTAGTTTTACGTCGAGAGCGATTTCAGGGGCGAAAAACCTCCTTCGCCCGATTATTATTCCGAAATCAAAGAGCTTCGATGATAAAAATTATTTTCTGTCGAAGCTAATAATCCACGTCGTCTTTATTCCATCTCAATTTACTTTCTTATCGAGGACATCTTAAACAAGCTTCTTAGTAATACGAGATTAATGGTAAAATCTGATCGCTATATTTCTATGGAAATTTTTTTAACGTAATTCAGGTGTAAGTTTGAAAGAAAATCTAAGAGGATATTTACATTAAACAGGTTAGTGTAAGTACCGTGTATCTAAAATTTAAACCAATGATTTTTTAAATAATTGTAATTTTCTTTTGTGGGTTGTTGTTATTATTGAAAAGTTCAGTTTTATTGTAAAATAAAACGAACGCATGCCGTTATTTCCGACTAATTTTAATTTTGCAATTATTATTGCGCTTCGACTGTTGCTGCTTTTGTATTATTTATAATGTAAATGATAAAATTTTAAGAGACGACTCAGAGGAATATTTATTAAAATTTCTACGTATATTTAAAAGGAAAAGGTTTATTTCCAGAATGAATTGATACTGCGATATTAAAGTGATTAAACTTGTCAATTTAAGCCTTCGATAAAAGACTGGCAACAGAGAATAAAATTTTTCTCGGTAATTGAAAGAAAATTTTTTTCATTTTAATAGTCCTAATTGTATGATTAATTATTGGAATCGGTTTGTTTTCGCACAAAAATTTGATTTTATATTTCAATTAATTATAATAGAGATTTCAAGAGACGTTTCAATGTTTTAAAATGAAAATAGCAGAGTACGAAAAATCTAACGCAAAGAGCTAATTTTAAACTTTTAATAGATGACAGTGTTTATTAAACTATTGAATCTTAAAAAATGTGGCTTTTAAATTTTATGCAGAGGAACATAGCATTTGCGTGTGCGTGTATTCGTGCACACCTTGCCGCTTCAGAATTATAAGCACTAAATTAAAATTAAAATAAAGCAAAATGTAGAAATATTAACTGAGATATAATTTATAATCAGTTGGTTTATTAATGGATTTTTAATTAATTTTATTTAGTAACATTACAGTCACTACACAATATATATAGTATATATATATATATTTATTGACTTAGCAATTAAATATCTATCAACTACTCCTTTTCATTAAACGCAATATCGATTTTCAAACCTATCCTCTATGGAATGCAGCTCTTTTAAAAAATTGATGCATTTTAACGGGAATATTAATCACTGTTTTATTAAATCAAAAGTACTTTGCTTTATATTTATATCGCTGATTACAAAATTAGGAGCAAATTGTATCAATTTTCAACATTAAATATTGGTAAAGACCCAAAAGGAAGTCTGTAAGGTTTAAAAAAATAATGAGAGAGAGAGAGAGAGAAAAGAAATTTCCCCCCAGTGCATCTAATAAAAGGTTTAGTGGCTCTGAACTAACCTAAGTTTATGGTAGGTCATTCTTTTACGTGTACAAAAGAAAAGAAAAGAAAAAAGAACTATGGTTCTTCTCGTGCATTGCAAAAAAGTGTACAGTAACCCGACCGCAAGTCTCGATTCTCTCCCATTTTCTCGCCCTTATTCTCCCGGCGACCCTTATCTTCTCGCCCTATCGTCTTTTTCAACTAATATTACAAGTGTTGGTAAAATTTTCGAGATCACGGCGAATCAAGCGAGGCGGGATTTTTATTCTTAAGCGTATGTATTTGGCGATAACGAAGGAGTCGACGCGCGAGAAGACCTTTTAAAGTTATTAAACTCGAATGTTTAGGGTAATAATTTCGGGGGTGGGAATTATTTTAAACAAGTGTGTTTCCTTCTCCGCGCAATTCACCTTCTCTGTGCCGCAGTCGCTTCCAAAAATAGCGAAATGGGCTTTATTATTTAAGCGGGGAAAAATGTATTCGTACCAATAAAGTACCGATAAAAGCTGCGGGCACTTACTTTAACAACTATTTTAGGCATAAAACGTGGAATTACAAATTTATCATTTCACATTAATCTCATATATAATGTAATTACCGAGTTCAGGGAGGTAGCCATTTATTTTTCAAATATAACGAACCCACTTACTTCGCTTTTTAAAAATAAATCCATGCAACGACATTTTAAAGGATAACGGTGTTCTTCTAAATGAAATTTGAATCTACAAGCCCAAGGTGGATATTTGTATTACAAAAGCTTAGCCGCAATTTTCAAAATAACTTAATACAACCATAATAAAGCACCGTTCAAAGAACGCGAGCTCGCCCTTTATTTATTTGGCGCTCATTTTTAATTCGAGGAGGAAAAGTTTGCTCGTGCAAAATAATACACACGCAATGTAGTGCGCGACCGTTTGGGTTTACGCTACAATTATAATAAGTGGATGCCTCGATGATAGAAATGTATAAGTGGAGGAGTGACGCGACGCTTATTCAACAGACCTTACCAAATATCATCAAACTACGTAAATCAATAAATAATAAAGTGTTAGTTTTTTCTTTGTTAGTTTTATCGACGAGCGTTCGATGCACTATTAAACTTATTAATAAGATTTTCGAGATGATCTTTTTGAAAAATTTTTAACGGCTTTCCCTTTGTTTTGGCAATTAATTAAAAGTATTTTATAGTCAATCTGGCAAAATTGAAATTTCTCCTCTCGCTACTTATACTTTGGCTCGGGCTTCTACCATTCATCAGAAATTTCATCATTCGTTTATTATCGAGCCATTAAAATTACTCCCGAGCTTAATATATTATTTATCGCTGCTCTTTATTAAAACATTGCGTTTATATTTAATTTTGTAACAAATTAATAGACAGCTTTCTTAAATGTTCCTCTTGCATCTACCGATTCTTCATTAAAATAGCAATTCAAATGTGCGTTTATGCATTTTTCATCTTTACGAATTATTATATTTTCATTGCGTTAAATTGTATTTTACGATTATTTTTAGGGGATCGAATTTTCATCCCCCGATTCAAAGCACTGGTATTAGTGAGATACGTAAAATTTTAATTTTTATAATTACGGATTCGCCGCGCACTTAATCAACATTTTATTATAGAAATAATTGCACAAGAATAACAAATTTATTTTCAGACAAGTTATAAGTTAATTCGACAATGTTTTCCTCAACTGCATTGGTACCTATCGGGCTTCCAAGTAACAACTGATAAATTAAATGACCTGCAGTAGCTAATGCACTGCAAGTGCTCATAACTAGCGACCATAACTAAATCCGCAAGTCGTCGACGCTCAACTGCATTTATCGCTAGTTTACTTTAAATGTCTATAAGACGGAAAAGGCTAAGCTGGAGACCACTTGAGCTTTTTTGTTGATAGCTTCAACTCGAACGCTCCGAAACGTCATTCAAGTTTGAACAATGTATTTGCTTCGTAGCACTCGACGGAAGTGAATTAGGCGTGATAATGTTCACGAACAATCCCTTTAAAAACTAGTAGCTCAAAAGAGTTTTGCGATTTATTTTTTATCACAATTATGAACTCGGGTATTTTCAGTGATCGCGAGTAAATGGTGTAAAACACCGAGAAATCTACTGTAAAATCGTTTTAAGAAATTTGTCAAATAGCGATCTGATGTTGCTATTCGAAAATTTTACTAAAAACGTAGAAGTAATAATTTTACGTTGAATATGACTTTTCAATTACGAGCTCACATTACTCAAATAACAATGACTGTTAATTTTTTTGTTCCTAACTACCATTTCACCAAATTTCCAATTGTTTTCCTTACATCAAATTTACTTTTATCCAAACCAAGTCGCATCGACCGACAGTTTGAATAAAATTATTTAGCAGAACGTATTATACGTCGCTCGATATGAAATAATTATCGAGTTCCACTTACATCGATTATTATTTCTAGTGCGTACGCAGTAAATAAATTGCCCCACCCAGTGTAAATTTGATTAGCAAGGAATTTTTATTTTAAAACGTTCGAACAGAAATTTTCTTAAAAATATCCCTGCGAAATTCTACATTGATTTTTTTCCTACGATACATCTATGATTAAGATCTATTTGTTTCGAATAATTGCATAAATATTTTAAATGGAAACAATATAAGAATTGATTTCAACACGAGAGCGGCAGATAATAACGTTTCGCGAATTACGTAGAGACATCCTATTGGATCCGCTTCATTTTTATAATTTAATTATAGGATCTTTAATGGAATTGTGTTCGATTTTCAACACTTATTGGTTTGAAATTTCTTTATTTCATTATTTTAAAGTTTGTGTCATATCTTGAAAACGTGTCTCTTATTAAATGGCCCATCCTGGTTATCCACATCGCGTAATCCGGTATTAGATTCTTAATTTGGTATGTTAACCCAAGTTTGAGATGGAAGATAAGATTAAGATTGTGTTTGAGTTAATTACTCTCCGTGTTTCTGATGATTTATTAAAAATTTGTTATTGCGTGACTGAAGGAAAACAAGCCAAATAAGTAAAGCCACTTGTCGCGATGCATTACTATTATAAGATTAATTTTCTGCAGCAAAGGTGTAAGAAGAGCAAAAGAAACTGAAAATTGTGTTTTTTGATGGTTGTTATTCCGAAAAATCCATTGTTTCGATTGCGTAGGTAGATTTTTTAGTAAAAAAGGTGGACGTAATATCGTGGAAGGAAGATTGAACACAATCAGTGTTAAATGTCAATAAGCGGGTATAAATTGATCGGTTGCCGTTGACAAAAGTTATTTGCCGAAGCCCAGGAGATACACGAATGCAACGTCTCTCTCTCTCTCTCTCTCTCTCATTCGCTCTTTTCTCTTCAAGTGTTTTTTGTTTCTTTAGTTCTTGCTCCGTCCTTTTACCGTCTTTCCTCCTCTTTGTTTTTCCATACTCCCCCCTCTCTCTCAGGGTCATTCTGTTTTGCCTTCCTTTGGTTTTTAACGATCCCGCAGTTTTTTGCCGGTAGTTTTCGCTTTTTCCAGCGCTTCTCTTCCATAAACATGGGCATTTTGACGTGGCTGACGGTAAGAATTTTTGAAACAAGTTCTTTTTTTACGCTCTTTATTCGGCACTGCAATTTTCTTTTTTCACGCTCTTGTGTTTTCAGTAGCTGCTGGTGTGAAATGATTATTCCTCAACATGGTCTGACTTCTTTTTGACCGTCGTCGAAATCTACGTGCCAAGTGCTTCCTAATTTTCGATTTTTCTTTTCTTTCTTAACGAGAATTGGCATTTTTTATTTTGCAAAAACTGCTAAATTCATCAAGTTTCCGAGATAAATAACGTTTAAGTGTTTTGCTAAAAAACGCGGGCGTCTTTAATAGTCTTTTAAAAGTTATTTTAAAAAATTTTCAGTACATCGAAAGAATGACAAAACTTTGTTGTGCACAGCTTACTTTTGAACAGTTAACTATTGAATTTCTTATGTTTAAAGGGATGGCTCTTAAAAGGTCTGATGGATGTCACTTTCAAGACATCGTAATTTGAAATGTTTTTTGTCTCGCTGTATCAGAGACCCGACCTATATTTTTCAACTTACATATCGAAATTCCTTCGTCCTTAATTTTTGATCGCTTTTGCGATATTGCGGTTTCAATTAGTTTCACTATTTTTAAAATTGCATTGAGCAAGGCTGAAACACGAGACGTCATTATAAAAGTATGTTACCGATAACTAGGAATTTGCGCTCGTGGCTCTGCATCAAGTTGCTCTTATAGAAAGCAAAATATTTGCGCTGTCTGAGAAGAAATTTTAAATAAAAGCAGACGTATCTGCGTTAAATTTCCAAGCACAACCAGTAAAACAGCTCCTCTTACTTGAAGTCGTTACGCTTCGTGGGAAGTGGTGGTAATCTCTCGTTAGGAGCATATCCGCGAAAAGCACACAACGGGGCTGGTTTTGCGTCCGGAGGCGAGAAAAAGACGAGCAGGAAAGGTATGGAGAACCGTATGGTCGAGTAACCGACCCGGAAAGGCGGCCGCCGACGTCAACGAGGAGGGGCACGAGGAAGAAGCGAAAGATCGATGAGCAATCAGCAAGAAGGAAAGGAAGACGAATGGAGAAAAATAAAAGGGTGGAAGCAGCTCTTCGCTAATCGCTGGGGTGGCTCAGCTCTCTCTCGTTAAATACGAGAGTTGCGGCTCCCGAAAGAGCGTCATCGCGAGGCTTCGGGTTGCGTGCGTCGAGATTACGCGACGATTGGCTGGCGCACGACCAAACTTACGTCACCGACGTTCGTTATAAATCGACTCCTGGTTGTAGGGTCACGGTTGCGGTAGGTCCGGGGGCTCGATATTCCGTTTGCATTAGCCCGAGGGGTCAATTATACCCGCGGCCAATGCCCAGTCATGTCCGAGTCCGAGTCGCTCGACGCGCCAGACACGGACGGTTGGCCTCTTGCCAGTCTATATCAGCTGCTTCTGCTCGAGCGAGCGTCGCGACGCAAGGCGTCTAACTGTGCCTCGAGCTCGATTTATCGGCCGTTCGCGGCCCTCGCCGAGGAGCAGAGGGTAAAGTCCTCCGACAAAAATGAAGACTTCGCGAAATTTTTCCGCCAGGGGCTAATTTATTAATCGCGGCCGACGGGGCGAGGGGCTGAGGGTTAGACCTCGTCAACAGGCAAATATCGACGTGCCGGAACCACTGGTGCCCCTAAGGAGGCATGCGCGGAGCTTTGCTGTGAGCCGGACAGATAAGTGGATTGCACTTGGCGTTGCATCCGCACACGAGGGGATTTTGCGTTTTATATGCCCCCCAGCTTCGGGGCTCGCGTCGATGCGGCCAATTTTTGCGGCACACTTTCGCGGATGCGCCCAGAATATTAATTCGAGCGGAGCTCCAAAAAGCTAGAGGGAGAAACGAGCAGAACGCGCATTATTTTAATTTCCAGAGCGAATCGCCCCTTACACGTGGATGCACCCGGTGCTCTAAGAATGCACTTGTAATCCTCGTTTTCCGTGCCGAGCGCCACTTCGTTCTTAACAGCAACAAATAACGCTATTTTTCATATCTCGCGCCGCTGGAGAGATACGAGTTACATTTTCCACCGGAGAATTTATCGATTTTTGTCCGATGCACGCAACCGCCGCAAATTTTATAATGCAAACGCTTTAAATAGAAACAGGCGCCGGCACATGAGGGGCCGATCTATAAGTCGCGATGGAACGGGAATGTTTTTCGTCGGGCCAAACGGGAATTAAACGAATAAAATTCCCGTGTCCGCGGCCGCCGTTTTTTGAGAAACGGAATCGCGCAACCATATTCTCCGATATTTCTTATCGAACGTACTCTTTGAACGAGAGTGGAATCTTTAAAAGTCCAATTACTCTTTCTAAATTCATGTAAGTATCTTTTCAACAATTTCATTTGATCTACTTCAAAGAAATCATTATTTACGTTAGAAATAAGGAACTCGTAGTTAGTTTCAAGTTCCGTTTCTCTTTTTTGCGTGATTTTTCAAAAATAACCGAACCACAGGAATCGAATTCAATATCAAAACTACTAATTTCACAATATTTCGCGTCGATTAAGGTTTTTTCGTGTTTTTATCAAATCTATGTTGCGCGTTTCGTTACGAGTAAAATTTTTAAAATTTTACATTTTTATATCAATATCTTTATAAAGCATCGCATTTTGTTAAAATATTGGAAGAAATGGGTAATCATCTTTTTATTGTCCGTCGTTTATTTTAACGCAATTTTTTTTAACGTTACGTTAATAAATAATATGAGTTATTTAAATTGTTATTAACAAAAAACTAATTTCAATCTTTACACGTTCGATCAGTGTGGAAATTATTGTAGGAATAATATCTCTATTTGTTTATTAAAAAATGCAAAATTATTCAAAACAATAAAGACGATGATATATTCCAAATGGGATAACAATTGTGCAGAACTTGTTACTTTCTCAACGAATTTCTTTGTAAATTCAAGCGATAAAATGTTCTTTTGTACGGTAAGTAAATCTTGAAAATTAAAATTATCGTTAAATTTTATGAGTGATAAAACTCGATAAAAAATTATTATTTTAAATCATCCGAAACTATTTATTAAAACCTACAATGTTTTATTGACATAAATGTTTCGATTAAAACAATATCCTCATAAACACTTGGAAATAAAATTCGCTTAATTTTATACGATAAATAAATGTGAATTCTAAAGTATTTATTTTAAAAGCTTGATGTTCTTCAAGCGAATAGAACAAAACTGATTTTTACTTTTAATCTATAATTCAATTTAACTTAATCTTCAATTAACGTAAAATATTGGAACGTTATTCAACTTAGCAATAATATTCATTCCACTTTTATAAGTTTGTTTTTTACATAACTAATGTTATGATAAATTGCTTTCATAAAATCTGCCAATTCCTTCTATCTGTTGTACTGCAACAAAATATAATATTATGGTTAAGCGAACTTTGTATATTATAATTTTGTAGAATTAATATTATTCTATTTGTGTTCCAGATACTCAATGTCTAAATTTTAATTGTTTAAGCTAGTTTTTAAATTAGATTGTCAGATGTTGATAAATATTATTTTCAATGTTTCTAGTTTTTAAGCCCGTAACTATACTTTAATTAAAATTACAATAGGATTGATATAAATTTTTACTATGTTTTATACTCTTTTGCTGTGAACAAAGAATCATAATTTTAAAATTTTATATACAATTTCACAATCAACTTTTCTACTTGTTATTTAATAAGTTTTTCTCTTTTCTACTATAATTCGCTTTCAAGGCTTTTATATTTTATAATATTCTATTCTTTTCTAAAATATTTTATTAGTATTTTTAAAACTTTCGGGTTATACTCTTATTTATGTTTATCTGTATCTTTTATTGTTGTTGTAAATTGATAAAAAATATACACAGGAACTCGTATACATAAATTATCTCTTATGTTTTATTTTGCCCTTTTGTACAAAACACAGATATGAAGAAAATTTATCAAGACGTTAAATGAATGTATTTAAATACATTAAATGAATAAAATAGTTTGTTTAGGTAAGTACACGTTGGCGTACGTTGTTTAAAAATTTTGTATTGTAGTTTATTAAAAATATAACGACGTATTTTTTTCTTTTTATTTTTCTCATAAAATTATAAAGAAAATTTTTTATACAATAAGCGCATGTTTTTAATTAAATAAATTAAGTACAATGTTTCTTAATAATCAATTATGAATAAATAAATGTACCTACGATATAAGTTGAGAAGCTGAAAAATTTTTTATTACTTAAAAAACATATAATGTATATTAAAATTGAATTGTCGATTAAATAAAGAAAAGATTCTCTGTAAAATCAATGATATTTTTATAGCATAATTATTAACGACATTTTATAAATCTTATATAAAATAAATTTTCGCTTTAACAAACTGCGGTTAATATATTTACGTATTTTAATTTATGTTATTAAAAATAAGAACTATGAAGTATTGAATAACTTAAAATAGATTAGATTATGGAAATTAAGAAAGTTAGAGTTTGTAAAAAATTATTGTACTAAGGTCTAAATAGAAAAAAGATTTTTTCATCGAGGCATTGATGTTTAATAAGTGCAGTGTTAACTAAATACATACTTCATCATTTGCGAAATTGATTTCCAACCGAATACTACAGATTAATTTATTGTCTTAATAGTGTATTTAAAATTAATTTACAAAAAATATCCATGTTACAAAATCATCGAGTCAATGATAATTAAAAAAACAATTATTTAAAATATGTATTGCGTAACAATGAAATGTTAAATTATAAATCCTAAGATAAATATTTGAAAATATTGAAATCAATTCCGAAGTTTTTTTTTAAAAAACTTAAATTTATCTAGGATTACTTTCATAATATGCTCCGTTATTATTTGCATTTATATTTAACTTTTAATTTCTTTAGCCGTTTCTGATGAGCCACTTGCATTAATAAAAATGCTTAAATTATATATTTTTTAATTTTTATAATTTTTGCAATTTAAAATTTTATCTTCATTTTTATTTAATTAGAATACGTTGATTGTTACTTTAAATAATTAAGGGACACCGGAGATGAGTTTACTTAGATTAAAAGTTTTCGATATTATTTCTCCGCAGAATACTACACTTTAATTCAATTATTTAATTAAATTCTTATTTTTTATTAGCAGTACTTAAATACGCGTGTAACGTAAACGTAAACATCATTGTTGATTAATAGATAAGCGGTTCACCATTTCGAATTTTCTTTTATTTCAGGATTAAAGTAAATCATTGGAAGTTTGTGACCTTAGCGAAACTAATGTCATAATTGGTATTGAAATATCGAATCGTAACAATTAGGATGTTGTACGAATAGATAAGGTTAGTTCAAGGAAATTGTGTAAAAAAATACATACTCATACTTTTATTCGAATATCAAAAGCTAAATCAGCGTATTAATGAAAATATCTATAAAATTAAAAACGAGCCTGAGCAATATATTTCCGCGAATCGCATCGGTTTCAATTTAATGATAATTCTGCAAGTTCTTGGCAGCTCCTGTGAAACAAAATACACAGATGAAAATCGGGTGATTTCGAATTTGTCCCCCTCACAACTCGGACAAATGCTCGTCAAATTAAACGACGAGAGCAAAGTCAACGACAAAATCCAGTCCGTACATTTACATGCGACTCTTGTAATTTTCATTATCTTTCCGTGCGCAACTCCTTTAACCGCTCCAAAACGTTCAATGGCCCCGGTACCGGAGTTTATAAAGGTCTACGCGTTTACGCAACTGCCTCGACGCACTCGAGCGTAGAGTCGATTAAGACGTTGTCTTCTTCATTCCAGGACAACCGATTCATCACCGCTACTTCTTCCGTTCATTTTGCGATTTAGAAGGAATCGATGTTTGGTGTCGATCCTCGATTGCCCTGTTTAATTAAAAGATGTACAAGTTCTTAAAAACTTGGAGGAATTCTTTCATTTTCTAGTTGCTATAAAAAAGATATTTTTGTTTATTAAATTCGTGCTTCAAGTATATTACTTTTGCTGCGTATCGATGTAATCTTAAAAAAATGAATATTTAGAGACAGGCTTGAAAAAATGTAATTATGATTACGTATTTAATTAATAATGTATACGCAATTTATGAAAATTAACTTGCAAATTAGGAAACCTTCAATGTTATAATTTATTAATTCATTTATATGGAAATTAAATATAAACCACTTGGCGTCAAAATGGTTATAAAATGTATGACATATGAAAGACCGTATTTTCAAAAATTTTCCTTTCCTCAATTAATATTTCTGGAGATTATTTTATAATTTGCTTTTTTTAAATATTTTGTTTTAAAAAAGCTTCCATTTTACTTTCTGTACACAATAAAAATGTTGAATAGTGAATTAAATATCTTTGTGATATTATTAATTATAATTATTCTTATTTCATGTTCAGAGTTTCGTCGTGCATCGCGTTGTAAATAAAAATCATATCGAATAATAAAAGTACTTAATTAAAACTTTTGAAAATTAAATTCTATTTCTGTTTGCAATTTTTATTATTTTTTACATCAAATTATCCGTTTATCTATATCTTTTTCCTCAGCGCAACACCAGATTTTTCGCGCAACGTATTTCGTAAGCGTAGATGAAATTTTCATATCATCGATCAAAAAATATATATTTTCTTTGATAATAACACGTAATAAATTCTATTTTCATAACTAAAATAATTAAAATTTTTTAAATATTCGCTAAATTATTGCAATGCCTGTTTAAAATATTATTTAAACCTTAACTTTTTTCCTTCGTGAAATATTTTACCTTAAGTATATCTCTCTTACTGAATAGTCAATTTTGCTTCCATCTGTTTTAAATGTTTATTTAACAATATGCCAATTTCCCTTCAATAAAACTTTGCTAGAATTCTGAATCGTACAGAAATATAATTATGATTGTTTTCATCATAAACGAGTATACATAAAACAAAAAACTAAGCAAGCAAGAAGTTTAATTGCCTTTTGCACTATTTAAAGAAAAGTTTTTCAACATTAAAAAGATTTTTCGGTCTAAATGAAGAAAATAGGCTAAAAGTTTAAATGAATAAATCCTTTTCAGATTTGAGATTTTACTCGAATTTATGAAATTTTTCTTAAAATTAAATACCTTTTGTACCTTAATACGTATAGGTAATAAAAAAAAGGAAAAAAATATTTACAAACTTTGGTGTGTTCCGTAAAATAGAGAGAGTAACGAGTAATTATTTCAAAATGATTTAATGACGTCATTATTCGATTACAATTTAAGTTACAAATTATCTTAAGTCACAGTACAATAATTAATAAAAATAATTATACAAATATTTCTAAGAAGAAATTACGCGAGGAAAAGAAAAGTAATTCGAGTTTGTATCCGATAAGGCAACGACAGCAAAATAATAACTGGCCTTTAGGTTTTTGTTATTCCGATGTCTGCGAATAGAATTAAGGAACATTAAAATATCGATTCCTGCATTTTTAATGACTTTTCATTTTCGGTCCCTTTTTTCTTTTTCGCTGTCGCATTTTACGAATCGAAGGAAAGTAGACTACGACGATAGATGAATTTGAACATTTGGATTGAAGCTCCAAACATCGATTCGTCAACGGATTTGCCTCATGTGAAATGCCAGATTCTCTCTTGCTTAGAAGAAGCTCAGCTGTCGAATTCTTGTTGCGAAGCAAAAAGGGGTGATTTATTTTACGTCAGATTATCCGCAGCTTCCCTTCGCGAACGAAAATAGATGCGCGAGACGTTAAAATCTCGATCTCTCAAGATGATAATTAAATAGATTTATACTTAAAATTCGAGCAACTGTGCGTTGCATTATTGGTAGAAATAACGTCCATTCACATTTCTGGTCTTGCAATGGTTATATCAACATTCGATTATTTTGAAAGCGTCATAAGCATTGATTTTAGCATTACTAGTTCTTGAATTATTTTCTATTCCATTGTTTGCTTGAAATTTGTCAGTGTAGTAGAAAATTTAACTATACTCGAGATACTATCTACTAACCAAACTAAATCAATGCGGTTTCCAATAAAACTCAGGGGTAAGTGGCGAATACCCCGGAGTTCATTAAAAGAACATCTTTTAAGGATGTCTTTCGTCCATCAATTAGATGTGAAGGTTTCTTTTCGATGCGTACATGTGCGTGTGCCTACGAGCACTAATTTACGTACGAACATCCTTGCTATGTTTCATTGTTCCTTATTACTTCTCTCGTTCTATTATAAAAAAAATACTACTGCTTCTTCGAAAAATCTTGACAGCTATAATGTCACAGGCTTTTTAGAAAGAAGAATTTATCCGGGGATTGGTGGGATAAAGCCCTAAGTGGATGTTATTTCAAGGAGCCAATATTGATCGCAGAGCTGCTATTTTTTCTAACTTTTTTACACTTAAACACACACGCACGTGGAAGTGCGCGAACACGTGTATAATGAAGTCGGCCGAATGAATCGCACCACACAGAAAAATATTAAACGCTTGATAAGCCAACTTTCTTTCTATATACTTTTTCTTCTAGTTTCACTCGTGATCTGTCGTTTCTTATTTTCGAAGTGTCTATTTGTAGGCAGTAACTTGAAAGTGAAAAAAATCAGAACTGAAAGAAAGGGAAGGGAGAGAGAGAGAGAGAGCAAAGAAGAAAAACGGGGACAAAATCAATAAAAAATTTGTCGTAAACTATTGATCTAGATATTGCAAACCCAACATCAAGTGCGACCTTCAATGATTTTTACGTGCAAGTACAAATCCTTCCATCCGCACTGCTTACAGTCTTACATTAACTAATTTTCGAATATCCGATTTTCGATTATGTTTAGTCCCGATAAATCATCGCTTCAAATATAAAATGTCGGATAATGAAAAACATAGGCGTAAAATACTCGCAAGGAGATGCTTAAAGCAATTAAAAACATCGCGACACGTCGCGCTACATTTCCCGCGACACTAATGATAATAACCAAAGAACCACATCAGCATTTCGTGTATCATTCAATTAACGGCACGTGTAAGCTATTTTTAGTGGTTAAAAAAGTCCTCGCGAATAAATTTTAATTAAAGCGTATTAGAGAGCGAATGAATTTTTTTAATTTGGTGAGCAAACTATACGACATTTCGTTAAAATTATTTGAGTTTGGTTGACTCGAGAATTTAATCCTGCAAAGCGCATTAGCTCCATTTAGCGCCTTTTTATTAAATAAATATTCCCTTAAAAATACTGTCATGTTGTAAGTAAAATAGATCTGTTTCTGTGTTTCTATTATTCTTAGCTCCTAGTGCGCCTCGTCGTTGTCCCCGTTTGAGTCGCCGACGATGGATTTTTCTCGTACCTCCGAAGCCGTATTTTTAATTTCCCAATCGCGGGCTCGATAAGCTAATATGATTTATCTCCATTCTGGGGATCGATTTTCGCTTAATTTTATGCGGTTTTTCGGTGACGTCCGCGATGCTTAATGTTGGACTGCATTAATTATGCTTGGTACGTTACTTTCCCTTTCCTTGACGCCATTTTTCTGACTTATGTTAGTCGTTGTTGCTCTGTCGGGTAGAGACGAGGTTACTATTTCCGCGCACTACAGTCAAGCTTCATCAAGTTTACGCTTATGCAGCTTTTTGCTAGAAACTCCGTCACGAATGCCAACTCTAAAGGTTTGCGCAGCGAGCGGAGGGTTAATTTTGATCTTTGAGTTGCCTTCCATCGTCTTTCTGCGAGAACAGTGCGAGAAAATTACGTAAAAAAAAATTTTTCAAATAGTGGTCGACGATACCATTTTCGATCATTTTTCAGTCGATGTTGCTGTTGCTGTTGTTGTTGTTGTTGTTGGGGTGCTTGACAGAGCAGAAGAAGAAGCTGGTGTCCAACTGTCCAGCCAGCGAACGTAAATTACACCGCACAGGTAGGCGCATTAGATTACTGGGATGCATTAGTGTGCCGATGCTATTAGCAGAGGCATTTCGGCCCCTCGCAACCACTTGTTACGATCGATTAATTAGTAGTTGCAGCGTCAGTCTGGCGAAGGTACATTATTCAATCTTCGACTGTCGGCGTATTGTGGATACCAGAGCTGAAATCGACCATTTCTCTAGTCCCACGTGTTTTTACTCCTCCGGTGCCACTTTCCTCTCACTTTAGGGTCAATTTGCAGTGCAGCTTTTTTCCTCGATTGTCATTCAAATCAAACAACTTACAGAGCAGATTATTCGAATGCGAATTCGTACATCTTTGTATTGGTTATTGTCTGAGCGGCTCAACACACGTTTACAGCACTTTCGTGTATAAAAGAAAACAGTTGATCTCGGTAAGGATCACTTTATTTATCAACTTTCGACGAGTTGTATCTACTTACTTAAGGTCAACATTATCCGTATAAAATTTACAATCGTTATCCTCGAATAGTAAAAAATCGTGATTTTTTCAATTTATCCGATAAAAGTCAATAAATTGATGCACCTTTGAAAATATAAAGAACACTACTTTTTATTAACCTTTAACGTGTTAATAATCTCGTGTATTTTGTTATAAAGTTATTTATATGAAATACATTTATAGATGTTACTTACAACAAAGCCGGAAAATTTCGGGCGTTTTTCCGTTTATTTTGCAACGGTCACGTGCGCGATAATTTTCAAAAATGGTAAAAAATCAAAAACATCGAGAAATACTGGACTGATAAAAATTATTTTATGAATTTCTTTGTCGTTGGATAAGTTAGATGAAATTATTAACATTATAAAATTAAATTTACATTGATTAAAGAAATATTTTTTTATTTCCCTTAAGAAAAAATGTGATTTCTCGATAATATTGCAATAGAATCGAAGTATTATATAAAGAATTTCATCGAGTATCTACTGCTGAGACTCCTAAGTCGGAGAAAATCAGTTATTTTCCAGAAATCTAAGATAAACTCTGTACTTTATTATTTTCTTCACGTCCAAATCCTCTGAATTATTCGATTCATAAAAATTTTTATTTTCAATGTATAAATAATTTTTCAATTGTTATTTTTACGATACTTATTTTCATATAAACAATATATTATCTTTTCAGGCCAACGGCAAAAAATATGATTCTCGGTAGTTACAAGATTTTGCTGCAACAATTTGAGAAATTTAAGCTGCAAAACCTCAGTTTGCTTATAAAAAAATTTATGATCTATCATTTTTATAAATTCGAATTCATAAACATTAACTGCAACATACATAATATCGTTATAACTTATTTCTCTCTCTTCCTCTTTGCTTATTGATATTCCCAATTAATGCATTAATAATTTTCATAAATCATATAAATTGTTTTGAAAAATCAAACAAGTGCATAATTATTAGTTGCAAATATTTAATTCGAATTGTACATTTTGTTCGATAAAGAAATTTTTTAAACATTTAAACAAGTTACCTGTGTTAATCATTAATTTCAATGTACGATTCATTACGTAGATAGTTTACAAAGCAAAATATATTTTAATTAAATTGTACAGCTTAAAAATGTACTGATACAAACAAATAAATGTATATGAGAAAAAAATTATATAATTATTAAATAGCATCTATAAAAAATAATCCGACTACCCTTAAACATTATCAATTACAAAAAAGTAATCGAGCGTGTATTGTATAATATAATACACTTAAGGAAGAAATTATTAATTCTTTCTTTCCTAATATTTAGTAAAATTTTTGCGTTGACAGATATAATCATCATACATTAGAATATAATTTTTATCGTTGATCCATTAATTCGGATCGGTTATTGAATTTAGTTCATATAACTGAAAAAGTAATTTTGATAAAATTTACCTTAAAAAAATTAAATTTTTTACCAACGGTGTTATTCATCGTTATTATAAATGGCTTTATCTTTTCAATTAAATTTCGCTTCAAATAGTCTATCCCTGTACCATGGGTTCGCCTAATTTTATCTTAAAATTTATTTTTCTTATAAAACTAGACAACGCATTTCAAAAAACTTACGAGTCGCCCTCCAAGCTGTATAAAAATTGTTAAAAAAACTCGCGTTTTAAATTCACGAAATATAAGTTTATAAATATTTAATTAAACATTCACAACATGGAAAACTTTATCGTTTAACATAAATGAATTATGAAAGTTGTATACAATTAGAGTGAAGTTTTATCCATACAAAAACGAAGCCTATATTTTTAAATACAAATGTAAATAATGATGAGTGCACGACTAATGTAATGAAAAATCAAATCACCTCTTCGGTGACTTACACTGAATAATTTACTTTTAATCTTATATTCTTTATTTGTGAATTTTACTTGTACATATTGATAATTTGTGCGTGATTTCTACGAACTTGCGTCTTCAAACGCTACTTTTAGATACATCATAGTGTAGTTACATTTTACATGACAATGCGATCGTTGCGAATGTAGAATTTCAAGTTCAGATGCAATAAAATTTCTATTAAAATACTGTAGTTAGATAATATTAATTTTATAGAAAACATATTGCACGTTATGAACAGCTAAATTAGTGCATTTTGCAATTAGTTGAAGGAAATATGAATTGAGCAGGTCGAATAGTGTTTTTCAAGAGCCCCAAATTTAAATATTTAAATTTTACGATGTAAATTAATTAAAGTAAGATAAGAGTAAAATGTATGAAATAAGTAGAAGCTGTTGCAATGATTACTTTTTGAAGAAAATGAAGGATAAAATGTACAGATGGACTGGCGTCATTTTAAAGGAGAAAAAGAAAAAGATTGTATTTAATAAACTTTATAATGCAGCTAAATGGTGCGGTACTGGGCGTGTAGGTGAAAATAAGATATCACATATTCCGCTGGTTAATTTCAGTAATACCGACTTTTGCAGTCGAATAATTCAATTTCCGTTAATCGCCGAAGAACTTATAATGAAATACACCAAGTGAAAAGTTAATCCGAAAGAACTTTGATGGGGAAGGTTAAAAATGAAAAGACGAGTGTGAAAAATGTACACGTTTTTAAGTAAAATGCTTGTATATTTGTAAAGTAAAGATTTTCGAAGGTCCGTATAAGTTTGTTAACGATATTACGAAAACATGTTTCTCGCTCTTTAGTAAACGAACGCAAAAGATTATAGTCTTTTTAACTTACTCGTGTTTGATCCGGTTTTTTAATAATAACTACGAGAACTTAATCAATACTAACATTAGATACTTTGTCAGAAACCTTATGCTCTGCGCGATAAGTAATTCAAACGTCAAATTTAGTTCTCAGATGATTAAAAGCACCAAATCTTATAATCTAAATTTCGTATTCAAAGAGCCGTGAAACGATAATTGCATCTCCATTACTCGCATCGGATGCACTCGCTCGCGTCACTCCATAAAAGTTTGAATTATCTCGCATTCCTTTGCTTTCATTCGCTTAAAAATTTGCTGCTTTAGCATCTACGCACTTGTTAGTTATAAAGATAATTAATATTTTTATTAATTTACAATTTAGTAACAATTATATATTTGCCAAAACTTTTATTTATATACTGCAGTACTCGATACATATTAACTTACTCTCACTTGTTTACCCCTTAGTTGATTATTTCGCTTCACTTCTCTCCTTCATTCTCTTTACCCCTCCGTCGCTCATCCATCAATCCACGCGTATCCCCATCTACCAGCAGTTGTGCCCAATTCGCTTGTGTTACTTTTCGCAACTTTAAAGCTCCAGATTACCTGTAAAACACGTCAACGCATTGTTCGTGTAAATCTATAGTGAAACTCGTTTAATCGTAAATATGAACAAGCAGATTTCTTATTTAATTTTTACAGCCAGACGGTTAAAAATTTAAAAAACTTTCTACAAGAACACGCCAAAGAATAATAATGGGAATGTCAACAATTAATGTGTAAAACGTGAATATCATTAAAATCCTCTTTTGCGAGAAAAAACTTTTCTCATTTTATCTCTGGTTCTCAACCTAAGTATGTAATTTTACCGTAAAAATATAAGATTGATGTTATTTAATAATTATTCGTTATCCGTCAAGATCTTTCAGCCCATCTTTATAAATGTACGATTACAAAATATTAGTTTATTGGACAATATAGTTGTTATGAAACATTACAATATTCTCTGATACTTTTATCTGAAATTTTTATCGTTTGGTCACAATTTTAATCGTTAAATGTACATTTGCTCTTAATAATACTTAATTTAATACTTAACTGGCTTCCCTTTGACTTAGATTAAAAAATATTAATTTCCAATGGTTCTCATTTTAAATTACAACAATTTCAACCTCATTCATTATAAACATTAATTTAAACTTTTTGCCATCCGCATTAATATTTACTATTGCTCCACTGAGTGAAGATCATTTTAACAAGAAGTATTACACGTGTAGTTTCAGCAAAACTGTATTATAGAAGCATTTCTGTTTCTGCACTTCAGCTTTATTATTTTAAGAATAACATTTTGACACTTCGACACCCGAGTAGTAAAAACCCCTTTAAATAATTTTGGTGGAAGACGAGAGAGGACAGACTTCGTAGAGCGACATGTCCAACTGCTGTCTGCAATTTCGACACTCCCCCCCACTGTTTCTTGACAACTCGAGGACTCGACCAAAATCGGCTCCTGTCAACAATCTGATTTCTGAGTTTTTCCTTAGATACTTTTCTGTCAGGAGAGTAAAAGAGACTGTGAAAGACTCCAGTTCAACCCAGATTTGTTACTAGACCTCCCACGTTATGGGAGGAGGAATGAACTGAACTAGAATATAGTTCCTTAGTTTGTTTAAGTACAATATATCACGTCATTATAGTCCATTACAAGATTTACTTATACATTTACTTTCCATATAAATACTTACACATCTAATCTTATCTCTCAGACTAGGCATGCATGACTTTTTAAATTATTTTTACTTATTATTAGCATTTGGTAACAATTTCCCTACGATTCAATCAAGGTTTGCCATGTATAAAATTTACACTCAATTTTACGCTTGACTTGTTGCACTTTGGATTTTACATCTACTGTTCAACTAAATTTGACTTGCACGTAGTTTTCGATTTTTTATTAATTTATCTTCTTCTCGTTTATTCCCATCTCTCCTTCAGTGCATTTTGAACGCTAAACTTTTATCTTTTCTACCCCGTTCCATACTATTTTCCCACGTGTTTGTCTTAAATAACTAAACTTGTATGTGCAGTTGATCAATAGACCACACGTTCTTATAAAATGTCAAATCACGATTTGGAAATTGCTTTGAAGATATCGCGCGAAGAAAATAAAGGAGCACTGCGTCAAATAATACAAAAAGCAAAAATATTGAGCCAATTGAAACCGGAAGACAAAGAAGATCAAGGACGAGTAAATCGAAGTACACCGTTGACTCAGTCGCTGAGAAGTTTGATAAGATTCAGAAGAAGGGCTTGTTCCTGTATCATCAAGAGGAGCTTCTACTTGCTATAGTTGCGGTCGATACGAGGGGATCTGAGTTTCTTTTTAGAAGGGCTGATCAATTAGAAATAAAATCTAAGAAAAAGAAGAAGCTGTCTGCAGAAGATGATGATCGTATTTCGAATTTTGAAGATAATCTGCCTGATGTAATCGATGATTCTTAGTACAATAATTGCTCAATAACTGATCTTACAAATATTTTGGAAGCTGAAATTTCCTGTTTAATGGGAACATCCGAGGAACAAGCTAATGTCTTTAAGGATATTATTAAAGCTGCATTAACCGCTGAATTTACAAATTTGCCTTGCGAGAGATTAATGATCTGAAAAATTACATTTGTAAGTTAGTCAGTGTGACGAAAGCATTGCCATCTAGCAGTCATGTAGATCTTAACGAGTACGAAGATTGTGGGGAAATTTTGAGAAAGTCCTCTAATGAAAACGACATCGGAATAATTGTTGGATGCCTAAGAGATAAGTTATCCCCCAATGATTCTAAGCTCTTAACTCGGTGCTTGTGAAATGCACCAAAACAAAAGATTTGCGTACCCTAACCATGGAGTTAGGATTATCATTGTTTCATCTTGAATAGACTTGAATGTCTTGAGTGGAATCGGTCGGATTTATCGCGCTCGAACCAATTGAGCTCTTGGTTTTTTAGAAGACATTTGAAAATCTATAGATCATGACTCGCAAGCATTTTGATACACTCTGTATGACCAGTATAATCAACGAGGGAAATTTAATCCTTAATGAAATGCTAGGTGTCTTGGATCTCACGTCATGGACATGTATGATACAAGATAAAAAAGTCATTCAATGTGCAATTCATAATAAATATACCGTAAAATGTACTATCCGATGCGAGCTTTTTAAACACACAAGCGCACTTCCGATTTACCTACCTGATTAGCAATTAGACTTTGAAAACTTGCAAGCAAAGTATCTTCTTCGTTTTTGTGACGACAATTTGGGATTTATTAATTAAGCAAAGAGTTAATTTTATGCTTAAAACTTATTGCAATATATTTTTTAAAGTAAATATTTAGGTGTGAATTGATTAAATCGCAACAGTTTTTCTTCAATTCATTGCTCTTTATGATAAAAGATATTGTTATCGTTAGTTATATTTTTAGGAAAAACGAAAATGTTTCGATAGCTCGAATAGAAAATTAGTTTAATTTCTTGGATTTTGTTGCATCGAATCGCCGAGAAAAAATAAAGTTTGCTTGTAACAGTAAGTGATTTCTTAAAATGAATAAAGCGAGTATTTATTTTTCATGTAATTTAATTAAATGTCAGTTTTTACGTTCGTAATAATATTTTATTGCATTCGTGAAAACTAACTGTACGGCAATAAAAGAAATTAACTTTATGTATTATTTTATTATTTACGAGATTTTCTTCTTCGTTTCTCGCAGAGATGACGGGAGACAAATCAGATAATTCAATCTGTATTTTTACATCGCCCAAGGCAAAATTTATTCTACAGACTAAGCACAGCTAACTATTATTTCTAGAATCCAAAATCTTATCTTCCGCATTCCCCGAGCTATTCGATCAACAATATAGTTTCTGAAATTAGCCAACGAAACAGAATTATTTACGATTCTGTTGATCGGTAGAATAAAACAAAGTGACGGATAATATTTAACCGAAAATTGGTTCGAATCTTGCTCGTTCTATAACGACGCGACGCCTCGGCCATAATCACTGATATCGAAGACGCGCGACGCAACGCAAGACTCGCCCCGTTTGCTCTGTATTTCGAGAAGCGCGGGGCTTCCTCTCGCCCACGTCATAAACATCATTTTATAAATCGGACACATATTCGTTACCGACGTCCTTTGTGCGGGGGTGGCCCATGAAAAGGGGTTTTAAAAAGACGACGCGAGTTGTCGCGACAAATAATGCGAAGTCGCCGGAACCAAGAGAATCCAGTGCGATGATTAAACCAAGACCCGAGCACGTGATCCATTGTCTCTCACGGAAATAAATCCCCTAATCGGCCGGACTCCTTTTTCCCGGAGCCACGAATCCCTCGGTCCGACTCGAGGGGCCATTCCCCTCTACTGAACATCCGCGCGAGAGTTCCTGGACGTCCAGGACACCAAATATTTCATTAATCTTAATTTCGTTTGGGAAGTCTGTTGCGCGGAAAACCGATAGCGTAATCAGGTCCGAGCGTTCGGGGACGAAATTCGAGGAATTGCGCTTTTCCGACACGGAATATCGTCATCTCCTTTGGATCGGTCAGACTCGCGCTTGGACGCACGTGGCATTGGCTCTTTGTGCCAATTTTGCGTGGCGCTCGAGCGAACAGCGACGGCCATATTTTTAATTCATTTTTACAAATTGACTCGCACGAGCTGACGTTTGAACACCGGCCGTATCGCGGAGGACGTAAAAACCCGCTCGGTTGGAATTTGGTTTACGGTGCTGGTTTTGGGCGACGTGGCTGTGTCCGGGTGCATCAACACTCTCGCACAACTGTGTGTGCGGGAACGCGTGCGAAAGTGCGACGATGCACGTTTATTTATTTCGGAAACCGTCTATTTTACACTTAGTTTAAAATGTTTACATCGTAACTGCTGCAAATAAATTTATAGTCTAGAATATAAACGGCCTGCGCTCGCCGCTTATGTAGCGACTCCCTGTGATCCATTTTCTTACGATTATAAAGACCAGTAACAAATTTGCAAATTAGCAATGTCTGCTTTTGCGCGTTTAATAAGCGAATATCTCGAGTATAATTAATATCTCGCCATTGTTTTTTAAATTTTCATTCATAAGCATCAGATATTGCGAACGCAAACTGTACAGTTAGTCATCTTCTACTAATGTTTATTACTAAATTTCAGAAGCCGTGTTTGTTGCATACGTAAGTTTGCGGTATAGCTGTTAATTAAACTTAAATTTGTAACTAAAATGTGTTATATTTTGACAATTTCAACGATACGAGAACTCGTAAAGACCGTTTCGCAATTATCTCATTAAATATATAATAAATTTTCGTAAATTAAGTAATAAAGCAAATATTAAACCAAAAATTCAAAAACTACTTACTTCGATAACTTTTTCCGAAATCAGCTTGCATTCTACTTTTATTTCTCGAGTGAAAGTTAATTTTTATTCGTTTTTATGTCAAATAGATAAGTTTACAAGTTGCTTGCAAAATTTTCGCTGACCCATAAGAAAGATGGACAAAATCATAAAAGTCTTTGTTTAATTTTAACGTTGAATTGTTTATCTTATAGTTGCATCACGGAAGTTTCCTTTCCCGAATGCTTTTATTATGTACACGGATACTCTAAAATGTATTCTTGGCCGTTTTACTTTTATAAGTTGCCTTTTAATTTCGTTGAAATACAAATAAAAGTTAAAGTAAGGGAACTAGTTTCTATGTATTGCACGCTTGCGATATATGATGTGGTGCCAATTCGTGCAAATATGTGTATTTATTTAAATAATGTACACCTACGTAATTACGAAATGTATTTTAAGTGAATATTTAACTTTCTAAAAATTACCAAGGAAACTAATTTTTATTATTTCAATACTGAAACACTCGGTACATGTTACTGAACTAAGTAAACATTTTGCTAAATGTAGATCGACATCTTTCTAATAATAGTTCAGTTGGTTGTTTTTATAAAAAAAACAGATTTATTATTAGTTCACGCAACACGTAACTTTCTTGTACAAAATATATATTCGATAACTAATATTGAACAATTCCCTTTGATTTATTAGAAAATTAAAAATTTTAGTTTAACGCGTTAAATTTAGAAAAAATTTATTTATTTAACAATTTCTTTCAACGTTTTAGCATAGATTAATTTTATTGCTTAGGAATTAAGCGCGTTCTCTCGTAATGGAATGTTTAATAAACTTTGCCCCTCCCCCGAATTTATGTCTTTTTGAACAAATGGATCAATTTTATACTGCAATATACTTATTTGCAAAAGCAAGGAGCAGATACATTTTAATGAAACTATAAAATCAAAATGAAAATGAAAATTTATAAAGTAAATCGCAATTTTTGATATAATTAAATTGTATTTAAAATTTTTCTTTATTTGAGTTATGGAGCAAAATAGAAGCGATAAAGAGTAAAAAGTCGTTTGACTTGTACAATATGTAACAATTTAGCGATTCTCTAATTAATAGTGGACGGGTACAAGGATGCGTTTGGTTTCCGTCTCAATTTTCATTGATCGACTCGATATGCACCGTCAGGGAATTAGTGAAGAACCTTGAGGCCAAAGTGAACTTTACTCTCGAGCTCGACATTAGGCGCAGCCTTACATAAAATCGGTTGACTTTCCCGCGCGTGTAATTGGTTAAAACTGAAAAAGCCAGCGTGCGGAACTTTAAATCTTGGCGTAAACTCCGATAATCTTTCACTCGAATAAAGCTCAGTGTCATCAGAACCCGGGATTCTTCGCGCTTTGTTTTAATCTCCTCCATTTGTGAACTTTGACACCGAGTGCCGGGACATCCTGGTTCTATTGTGAAGCTGTAAATAAATCGCAAATTTACTCGCCACCTAGGAAAATTAAAACAAATAAAATAGAATTAAGAATAGATTCAGATATTGTTTCATTAGATCGTCTGCTCTCTCACTTTCTCTCGGTAGATTTAACGGCGTTGTAAATTAATGAGAAATAAGTTCGCCTTGACTTTCTAAACATGTAGGTTAGAGAAAAAACGTATTCTATTCTGTCATTGGGATTTTAAGTCTTTAATCCTGTTGAAAATTCTCTTATTTTACATTCTAATTTAATTTTCTTTCTAAACGCATCACTGAAATCACTCTATACTGCTCGTAAATATTTGCGTGATTCTAATTCTTAATTATGATAATGCAAATATTTGTTTTATTATTCTTTAATTGCTAATTTTGTCGATTAGACTTTGCAAAAAAGGCAGGAGCCGTAATTTTAACGAACCGACAATACGGGTACTTTTAACGAGTCTGAGTATTATTGAAAATTAATGGTCAAAAACGTAAGGTACTGATTTGTAAGTTTTTTAAATCTATAATCTAATTAATTTTACATAATAAAATAGATTAAAAATTGTTACAACAGGAAAGAAATGATTTTATAAATGAATACAATAGAATAAATAAATTAAAAATTTACACGCGTATTGATATATTCAATTATAGGAATGATGAATTTGTGGTATACATAATATTTGTATATTACATTTTTTAACCCTTTTGTTATTTTATGTATTGTTGACTAGTCGTTATTAATAATTTCGAGTTATATATTTAATTTAATCGATATGCAGCTCAACCGTTTTAGGCTGAACAAATTGTCATTTTCAAAAATCCGTTTTAAAATCTGCAATGAAAGATTGAAATTAATTACAAAGCAATGTTTTTAAATGCAAGTAATTTTTTACCGAGTATTTTTATAACAAAGTTCAGTGTGCGTTGACCTTGACAATTTTTAATCACCGTTTTGATTAATTATGCATTTAATACTCGTTATTGTGAGAAAGCGAGTCCTGCGATGTTTTTACAACTTGTGTAATTTTGTAATCTAAAAATGAACAAAAATTAAATGAACGTTATACCGCATGCGCAGGATAATAATTAATATTTTGTTGTGTTTCTTATACAACACATATTTATGCTAATTATGTATTGGAGTAGCAAAATAAAAAGTTTGATTTGTTTAAATTTATCGAATTACGACTTGGAAAATAATTGTAAGACTTACTTAAATTTCTTTTTTCGTAAATCTAACTTTAAAAACTTTGCTGTAGTGATGAAAGCCAGTTTGCCGTGCACACACATACGCATACGTGTATAAATATATACTATTGGCAATAGAACGTTCGGTCGCCCTCCTACATACGTGGGACCGCATGGGGACGACCGGAGCGGACCGACGCCGACATTGAAAAGACTGGACCCGTCCATTTGGAGGGGGGCCCCGGCAAGCCGGAGGGTTTCTCCAGACGGAAAACGGGCCGATTGCTTCGGGGCAGCAATCGGGCCCCCATTTCGCTTGAGCAATTTGTTTTCAGCCAATCGATATGTATTCGAATATATTTTAGTACGTGTGCAGTAAACGAGTTATTAAAGTTATTACTTAATTCGTTCTCGAAACTACGCACAGTCGAATAACTAATTTACATTGATTTAGGAAAATAATATTTGTCAGTATTTCTTTTGGTTCAACTTCAAATTTAAATTAATTGAATATAGTAAAATTTATTCAGATACATTCCGATATCTTGCTTGTCGATGTTGAAATTAAAAACTTTCCGATAATTCAAGCTTATGTAACAAGTTTTTTTATTTTTTATTTCATTGTATTCATTGTTTTCTTATATTATCAAAAATATTTGAAGTATTCTGCAATGTTTTAATAATGAAACAAGTTCATCTATTTGATTCAACTCGCAATAATAATTGATGATGTAAAAATCTGATACTTTAACAACAAAATATAATTCAATCTGATTGCACCAACTTTGATATTCTTCTGTATTATTAAATGCATCATTAATTAACGAGGAAGTAGAAGCTCAAATTATTATTGAGAAATTTTATTTCATTAAATTTTATAAAAGAAATTATTATTCTGATACAAGATTAATTTAAACAGTGTAAACAGACGTTTATTACTTTGAAAATAATTATATCGAACGTGTAGTTGGGAATTTCTTCAGCTTATATTTTATGATAAGAAACTAAATTTCAACTTTTATACATCCATAATTAAATTATAAAATAAATATGTTCGGATCCTTTTAATCATTCAGTTCTTAAAGGGTTGAATGCATTTTGTAAATTTATTTTATAAATTTTCCATAAAATTTGTAAGCTATTATACTAACTCACGTGTACATCTAAAAATTACTCTGAGAGGTCCAAAAAGTAATTATAAAATAATCCCAAGCGGTTAATGCCACGATTAAGTACAAGTTCCATGCTCCATGGTAATACGAAAACGGTATTTCAAGTTTTCGCTAAACTCGAGATAAAGGTGTACGAGCCGCTAGTTACCGAAGACTAAAGTTTTCATCGGCTGACAGAAATATCAGCTATGTACTGATACAAACAGGAATAGATTTACCTGTTTAATAAAAATAGTTTTCGAAAAATAAAAACCGAGAACCAACTAAACGCATAATATATCGGAAAAACTCGGAGTATTGGATTAAACTGGCCGTAATAATAAACTGAAATGGACTACCACTGCATCAAGGGTGAAAAAGACATGGAAGTAGAACTCAGGCTTCCATCGACAGTCTCTAGATAACCTGTAATACAAAAGTATTCGCAGCGTAAAATATGCCAATATAATCTTTAAAACACACTTATACTACGCAAGCAAATTAGCTTAACTTTCACTCTGGATCAATCGAAGTTTTTACAAGTGGATATAGATAAGTGCTCCGAAACCTGCCTCCCGGATTACTTGTTTACCAGGATGATGGCATGAGAGTAGGAAAGTAATCTTCAAACTTATAAGATCACTCGCAAATAATACAACTGGGAGATATAGTATGGCGTTTGTATCATTACTGAGGAATCGTACTTGGGCTGGATTATCACATATTTCAATGATTGAAGAATACATTTTAGAATACATTTAGGCGAATTTTGACCTAAATTTTTCAGAATTCACAGGTCCAGAGATGTTGGCAATAGCAAACGTACTAAGATTTTTGCTCTAGAAAGATCGTGTGTTTGACCGTTATTGTATATTATTGCAATAAAAGTATATTTATTTTAGGAGCCCATAGACGTACCAAGTCCAGAATTAAACAATAGTCTAGGAGCATTTAATTACTAACCGTAATATCGTATGACTAGGACATCAACTACAGTACATACTTAAAGGATATCAGTAGCTGAAGGATAGAGGGTCAACATCAGCCCCTACTGGCGAAATCTATGCTACTGAAAGTTGAGTTGCGGAATTGCTTCCTTACAGAGACATCAACGACACATACACGGCGATGGTTACAACAGTTGGTGAACATCTAGATCTGGGAGGATCCTTGGACCTACGATGCACCACACTCTGGTTATGTACGATGGTACTCAACATGCACACGGATTGGAAGTTCCCGAAGAGTGTAGAGCAACCCTTAAAAAATGGATCCAGAACGGCATATTTCAAGGATGAAATCCTGATGCATGTAAAAATACAGGAAAAACGACATAGTGTCCAGGATAAATCTGTCGAGGAAGTACTCAGTACTGAAACAAAGATAATTCAGGAGTTGTGCGTGTCGTACACCACGAAAAAATGTACGAAATGCAGAAAAGTGAGGGGTAAGGTAGTGCGGACTGTAGTGCAGACAACACCATAATGAACTGGTAGACGGCTTATCGAATGATTTGAAAAGGGACTTTTTGCGAGACTAGCTGTTGACACTATTTGTCCGTGAAGGTTGGAACGAAGCCATACACTCTGACCTGATAAAAGAAAAAAAGTAGTATCTCTTAAATCAGTGTTATTACAATTATTATTCCTACATTGTAAGGCGTAAACAAATTTGATAAGACCACTGGCTTTATCTAAGTAATAATTACTTCTGCTGGTAGAAGATCTTACAAGAAATAAAAGGTACTTTTTTATTTTCATTAAGTCACACGTGAAAAGGTTACAAATAAAATTGTGAAATTTTTACTTAGAAACTGTAATAACATTCAACAACGGATTAAGATACGTAATGGACTTTCATATATCTCTAGAAGATATTAACACAACCATATAGGATACATTCTAAAAGCGTAAGTTTGTACTCCACATTTCGTACAAAATCGACGAACGGCTACGCACAATTTTTTTAACTTAATCAGCCGTTAAGTGCACTGGAGATCGCTGTCTCTAATGTGGAAGGCATTCGCGGAATGCCGCCTAGTGGAGGCGCACCGAATCATAGTTGTCCTGGTGCGCGACGCGTATAAAAGATTAGGCATTAAAATACTCGCGACCATTGAGACAATGAAATTTTACAAACGAAGCAGAACAGAGGGAAACTTTCATGATAGAGTAACTTTAGTCCTTATCTGCCACAATCGTGCTTGAAAACTTTCATAATGTGCGAAGAAAATTATTATAAAATTGATTCAAATCTCTGTTAAATGCAGTGCGTAACTTAAAGTAAGTTTTTCTAAGTCATGAAGTTTTGCAAAAAAATTACCGATTTCACTTTGAGCCACTCAATTGCATAACATTCGTTCGAATACTAAATATTTATTGTCCAAATAAAAATTTTCTCTGAAATATATTATGTTTTTTTAATTTGAAAAATTTTTTAAATTTTATCTAATATTGGTTTATTCCATTAAATTTGTTTCTCCATTGAAGTCGATTTTCTTTTATCACCAACTAAACTCGGAGTAAATTTGATTCAAACTAGAGCTTCAAGTGTATCCCTAGAATAGTTTCCCACTGCTTTCTAAAAAAACGTTGCAAAATTCTACGATAAAATTCAATACGAAATACTTAAAAGATCGCCTTATTTTGATTCATTATGGATGTCTAACTAATCTTATCATTTATTTTTATCGTATTATATGGCAGTTGCAATTGAGATGCAATTTTGTTTGCAATCATACACTTATAACTTTCGATAAATTAAAAATTTACAATTGTAGTTATTTAAAATTGATTAAAAATTTCAAATAAACTATTTTCCTTGATCATTTTTTAAAATTTCATCCATTGAATACCTAAAGAGCTTTTAATTATCTTTGAAATAAAGCTGCTGCGGTAAAATATTTGCATTCCAAAAATGTCCCTTTAAAAATGCTGTCCCGGTGACCTCTGATCGGGTTAACGACATCTAGTGAACAACGATTCTCGTTTCAACGTTATACGAATTATATCAGTCTCATATCGACCGAGAAATACAATTATTCATCGCACAAAGAAGTTGCGTTTGCGGTATTTCAACAGGTTAAGCCACGGTATTGATTTTCCAAGTACTGCGTCTGAAAAAGAGACGAATACCTAAATAGACGTGTAGAGGCACACCGACAGGTCATCGCGATCTCCAGAGTTAACGTGTGTAAGTTATTTTGGACGCGGTAGACTATTGTCTGGCACAAATCCTCGGCGGCACTTTGTTACGCTTGAGCGGTGATTTCTCGGAATTAATATACGACATTAATGCCCCGGTATCAACTTTAACGATAGGCACTCCCACGCCACTCGAACGCACGGCCTCAGAGTGCACGAACCGCATCGGCTCGTAATTTCAAGCGAAAACTCAAACTTAATAGAAATATTTAAATTGAAGACGATGTAACGCGCGAAGCCGCAAGTTCCTCGAGGAAATATCCGTCTGTCGCGATGCACTGCAAGTGCACTTATGCACCGCAGCAATAACGCAGGGAGCTGAAGGAAGATGCGTGTTTCGCGAGGTTTTACAAGCTCAGGGCTAAACTAAGCACCTTATTCTCCGAAATAGCGCGAACGCTTCTGCGCGTAAAAAATATTAAGATAATGACGGGAGCAGAGGCGGGAGGCGAGATAATTAAAAGTAAATTAAGGAGAGAACGAGGATTTTCTCGGAGAGTCAATCCGAGGAAGCGATGGATTCCTCTAACCGAGTGCGCAACTAAAAACTGATTTCTAATTGCGATACCTCGAGCCTCCACTTCCACTCCCACTCGAGTCGAGCGAGCGGTTATTAAAATTTTTATAAATCTGATATTATTGTCAAGGTATTATTCGTCGGGGCGCGAACTCGAGCTCCGGCTCCTGCCGTTGAAGTTGAGCCGCGAAGCTCAATAAGACGGATCTCCCGAACTTTCGCAAAAGTTTAAAATCAAAATTATTCGAAATTATTTCACGAGTGTCTGGAGTGAAGGAAAAAACGAAATTTCCCGAGCGTAATAAGCGAAAGTCGCGGATGAGTAACGACTGCAATGGAAATTCGACGCCGAATACAAAGATTATACTTTCGCTTGAAACGAAAACAAACGCTCGCATCGAACGGCCATTAAACGCAGGCAGTCCATTTTGTTCGTTTCGCTCCTCTCGGAACTAAACCTCCAACTTTTTATTCTAAACTCGTTCTCGACGTTAATACGACACGTATGCACTTTTCCCGGAGTTTCCTTTCCGTCCCTGACGCGTCCCGACGTCTCTCGGCTGTCGTACGTAGACCAACTCGAGTCAGCCTCGAATGCTAATCAAAGCTCCGGCTTTTGTGAGTTGCAGGATCGAGTGCAGCCAAGTGTAATATGCACCGGGGAGGATGATGCTCCATCGCAGTACGTCGTCGCGGCGCCGGCGCGCTTCCCGGAGCGTCGCCAACTCGCCGCAGCAGCAGCAGCAGCCGCAGCAGGGCCAGTCGTTGGTGGGTCAGGGTCCGCCCCGGGGAAGGCGAGCCTCGCTGGCCTCCACCGAGCCCCTCTCGGAGGCCCTGGCGACGGGTCAGCTCGTCCTGGCCGGAGTCACCGGGATGGACAGGCAGAGGTCACCGCGCGGCAGCTGCGTCCCCAACATCGCCCTGGACTCTCAGGATGACAGCGAGGCCGAAGTGAGTTTGCCTTTACGATTGCCGCGAGGCCGAAACGAATCCGTTCGACGGAGTTGTTTGCTCGAGAAGTGCGTTTATGAAATAACTCAGATGTATAGATTCTGCTGCCGAGGCTCAAAGGAGAGCGGAAAAGGAAAGTCAAACAGACGCTCGTGCACAAGCGTATCGTTGCGGCTGGAAGGACAAGTTTCTTGCCTTAAAAGTGGCAGCTTCGCCAAAAAGCAGCGCGTCTGAATGTTTTTGAAAATTAATAACGATCCGCGTTTTAATTTAGCCGCACAAGTTTTGCTTTTAAGTTGACAGAACGGGATGTTCGTTGATTGGAAGAACACGCGAGATGATGGCAAATAATTAAATGCGTTAGATGTGCAAAAGAGCAATAAACCACGTTCTTTCAATAGTCGAACGGTATAGAAAAGGAAGTATTTAAATGGGTGTTGCGAGCTTTTAGTGGATAAGATACGCTTTAGGCACTTAAACATATATTTCCGTATCTCTTAATACTTCGCATACGTGTGCGAAGCACGCGTTATTACGTGAAAACCTAAACGAATGTGCTTACACTCGAGTGTATCTACAATAGAGAAATGCATTCGTTGTAATCCATAAATATTGAATGCAGTTTTAATTATATATGAATTTTATGCGTTTACATTTAAATGCCAAAGTTAAGATCACAATGGGTATTCACGCCTTCGAGTTATTACAAGTTGTCTTCTATTAATAATTACAATAATTATATATTAATATTTCACGCGTTTGTCAATTCTAATTTTAACGGTATATATTACTGTTTTTAGAGAAAAGATTACCTTATGCACATACAAAAATTATCAATCATTTATATATATTCTACATTAATTTTAACAAAGTGTATAAAATTTTAAGGATCTACTTAATTATATTCAAGCTTATCGAATATATTTAAAATTGATGTGCACAGTTTTTTAATCTTATATATATTTCAAATTAATTTTTATTTAAAAAATATTGTTTATTTTCAGACTAGACCGATGTTTCAGCAACTGTTGTTTTATTAATTTTTAAAATAACCTCCGTAAATTTTTGAAAATATTTGAAAATTGAAAAATAGAAAATATCGATTTTTATAGTAACATTTTCCCTTTAATATTAAATAAATTTTCATCGGTAACAGAGTTTGTTTAAATATGTAAATGTACAATATCTATTTTCTTGTCAAATTTTAAATTCAGTTCAATGAATAACTGATCAAAATATTATGTTAATAATTTATATCCATAAATATTTGTATATAACAAAAAATATTTGAGTTTACGTATAACTACTATTATAAATTTTTTTTTTTTTTAATTTATCGAATATTTTTGCATGACGGTAGTTTTGTCAAATTTATAAAATTTGATATAAAAAAATGTAAATTCTTGATATTATATGCCAGTTGAGGTACAATCTATTTATAAATGTATTTTAATATTATTTAAATTTTTTTATAATTTTTTTCTGTATTGCTTATTCCACGTTGAATTTCAAAATGTAATGGTGGTATGTGTTAATTTTGCTCTATTTATATATTTTTTCATAATATTTTAAAGATTTTATTACTAACATAACTAATAAATATAATAAACAAATATATAATATATATATTTATTTATAATAAATATATAAATAAATATATAATAAATTCGAGCTTTAAATAAATACGTAATATTTTTTTTAAATTATCGATAAATTTTAATCGAATATTTAGTCAATATTTATAAAACCATTAATTTCTATAATATATTCACATAAATATTCTAGAAAATATTCTATATTGTGTTTAAACTTATAAGCTAAAATTTAAATACATATAAAATGTAATTTAATTAAATTATGTATTAATTTAACTGAAACTCGAATATCAAGAGAAGAGCAGGATACAAAGAAAAGTACAGAATAAGATGATAGATAATGTACAAAGAAAAAAAAAGAAAAAAGCGCAAGATGAACAAAATAATCTATACAATAAAAAAGTACATATTTAAAATTAGAAACAGAAGATAGAGGAGAATCGAATCACCACAAACTGGTAGCGTTAAGAGAATAATAAAATATAATAACTAATTTGACAAGCACATTATAGTAATTAAAAATTAAATAGCTGTTAGTAAAAAATTAAACGGGAAGCAAAAAAGAGTAGAAACAAATAACGTCAGATTTGTAGACCAGAAGGAGGAGAAACATACTTAATAAAATTCATTGTATGAAATAAATTCTCAGTAAGAAAACAGCAAAATATAAAATTGAAGTAATTTAAAATAATACACGTTTGGGAAAAGTAAAAAAGAGATCTTAACGAATTATAAGAGAAATGAGAAAATATTTAGTATGAAGGAGTAAATACAAGAAAAAGTATAGCTATATAGTAACAATCATATAAGAAATGGTACGTAGTTTCGAAAAAACGAAATGATGTAAAAAAACAAAGAAAGATAATTGTAACGAAGGAAAAATGGAAATAAAGTGAACGATATAAAAATGTAAATAAAATAAATAAATAAAAAATATGTAAAATAGTGGAAAGTAATTATGCGAATAAATAAAATATTAATGAAGAAAGTTTAGTGAAAGGAGGGAAGGAAGCAGAAATTGTACGCACAGTTATATCAATTATATCACAAGAATATAGCAAGGAAGAAGAGTAAAAAGTCGATTTAAATTATTAAAATAAAATTTAAAAGAGTAATTCGAAAGGAGAATTTCAAAAATAGAGAGAGAGAGAGAGAGAGAGAGAGAGAGAGAGAATGAAAAATAATTTAAAGGCGGACGTGCATAAATAATAAAAATTAATCAAAAATAAGAAGAATCCTGTGAATATATACAGAAAATGAGTAATAAAATGTACAAATGCGAGTTATAAATGAAAATATATGTCGATATAATAAAGAATGCAGAGGAATAACTTGATATCACTTAAATGGAAGGGGAAAATAGAAATTACATTTTTCACGGAATAAAGTAACAATGAAGAAATTTAGGATTAAAAATGTAGAGAAACTTGTAGTGAAATGCAGTGTACAAAATAGATATTAAAAAGACAAAAGAAATAATAATAATAAATAAGAAAAATGTGACGTGTCACAAGTACGTTATGCTATGATTCTATGAATCCTGACGCAACGCACTACTTAGAAATTATCTTGAAACATTAGAAAAACATCTCGGACGAGGACAGTATTTTATCGAAAGCCATAACAGCAGCACACATACTCTTGAGTTACCAATGAAAAATTCGATTGGAAGAAAACGCGATCGTGATAATTATTAAAAGGTAAAACTACTTCCCGTTTATAATTTTCGCAAGAAACAATCGGTGAATTTTAAATTAGTCGTTACTTACTTAGTACTCGTAATACTTCAGCCGAAGTTGGTCTAATGGAGATTTGCGAAGCATACAAGAAGCAAAGAGCTTCGAGTGATACGCTTCACGTTTTTACTAAGGTTGAGTCTCTTAAGGTAGTCGCTCGTTTATGTGCTTGGGTTCAGTGCGAGAGTGACGCTCGGGATGATTCGTAGAGCTAAAAAGATCGACAGGCATCAAAGCTAAAAGACAAAGGGCACTTTGAGTCAAGTCTTTCTACTTTGCCGACCTAGAATCTACCGCAATGATGTTTAGCAGTAGCACTTGATAAGGTGGCTTACAATGTTTATTTACAAAACTGCTGGGGCAAATAAAATAAATTGTTTCGAGACCCGAGTCGCTGGTACAGAGCACAAATTTATTCAAAATTATTTAACCGCTGACCTGGAGAAAACGAGATGAATATTTAACGTAAAGTGTTTTCTTAATGGGCGTGTGTGCAGAGGAGCTCCAAGGGGGCAAAGAGAGAGGGTGATAAAGGCAGAAAAATTAAGGAATTCGCGCAGTGCTCGAGGCGCGAAACTCGGGGGCGATAAGGGACTCGCGGTCGAGATAAAAGCACAAATTGAAAAGATACCTCTGTTTATAATTTAAAGAGATAACCAATTTATTCAATCAGTCGACAGTCAACAAGTGAAGTTTATAAATAAAGTTGCGAAACTTTCCGCGCACGAACCGAGTTTACTAATTGCGCCCGTAATCGACCGAATAAAATACGGCAAGTCGATTATTAAAGTCCACACGCACTGCTTTTATAATAAGAGCTGGGGTCGGGGGAGGCACTTCGATTATTCTCCTAAGTGTAAGCTGCTTACGGATAACCTCGCTGCACAATAGTTTTCCTCGTTGTCCTGTGTCTCTCGACAGTTTTCCCCCTTTTGCTTCCAGAGCTCTACAAATTTCCTCTTTCTGCTACGATTTATTAGCCTCCGAAGCTTGTCAACGGTGCACGAAATCTCGGGCAACACCCACGTATCTAAAAAGAAACAATTTATCGTCTTACTTTTTTTCTCAGCACATCTTACCCAGCCTCGTTTCAGGTAAGCACCACCAGCCGATTAGTTTCAAGGCTACCCGGTCCCTATTAGCTGGTTCACAAAAGGTTCGGCTTCATCTTCTGCGCGATCTTCTAGACCCTTAATTTTGAAGGTTTTGCTCGCTTCTTGCGAGGTTACATTCGCGTCGACCTCTGTATGTTCCTCGTCCATAACATCTGTTTCAATCGAAAAGAGATTAAGATTAAAAATTGCCGGTAACGACTTCAAGTATTATATCGGGTGAGATTATTTAATATTCTATAATTCGTTAAAAACACAAACACGCGCACATGTAAGTGGATATACAGTTTTCTGTTTTTTATGCTATTATATACAACATCGAAAGATGCAACTACTTACACTATTAATATTACAAATGAATGTCGGAAGAAAATTAGCACGAGCATAATAGTGATTTATTATCAAGAATGATCATTGCGTCATCTTTCAAAAAGTAAAATAGATATTAATATCTACGTCTAGACCTTGCGAGAAATAAAATGGAAAGAAATAGAAGCGCTAAAAGTAGGTCAACAACAGCGAATTTGGATTAATAAACTGGAAACCGCAAAGTAGGCAGAAGGAGTCCAACGTAATAAAAGCCGCAAAAGAAAAATCGTGAAGGAGGAGGAAGGGGAAAAACAAAACAAGGAAAGAAATTATTAGCGAGATTCAGGATCAGGGAAATGAAACGAAAAACAAACAGAAGAGGAGCGAACGTGTAAATTGTGCAATAAAGAAAAGGACGCGAAAAGACGTTTCGAGGGGTCGAATGCTGTTGGATCCAAAGCAGCAAAGAGGGAAATTATTGCGAAAGGTGACGAGAACGACGCGAGCAAAAAATGATCGCAGCAGATGCAGTGGAACGGAGAGAGAGAGAAGCAACGGAGCGTACGAGGGGAAGTGGAAGGGCCGAGGAAGACTAAAGAAGACCAAAATTGAAAATATAAATGTCCGCGTATTCGATTATAAGTAATAGTCGTACGCGTGGAAGGAAATTTGGATCGAAGATAACCACAAAATTGTTGATAACAGCGTATACATTGCGATCAAATAAATAAATAAATAAAGTGAATAAAACCTACGTCTAAACGCCCATAATGAAAATTACATGGAAAAAAGAAGAAGAAAAAATAAAATTATATTTCTCTATTGTAAAATTGCGAAAACTGCTGATAATATAAATAAATCATTTTAAAACATGTTATCAGTATCTACCTATGAAGTTATAAACTTATTAAAAATACTAGTTTAATTTACTGAAATAAAGATATTTATTTTTTTGTATAGATAATGCAAGTAAATAATTAATTATTGTTTAATTTTCAATTATAGTTTTATTTTTTAATTTAGTTTTTACACGAGTACTAAAAAAGACAAAGGCAATTTTGCACCGTTCAAACCACTAATTCCATGTGTAAAAAATCAGTATTTGGAACGTCGATTCGTATTTTCGAAAAAAGGCACCGGCATTTTTAGTTTTACGCACGAATTAATCGATTTTTCCCTTTGATCTAATAAACAATCGCGAATTATCCATTTTGCATTAAATATGTAGACAAACCTAACTAAATATGTTTGTGCAGTGCAGCTTCAATTCAGAAAAATTTTTTTAAAAGATCTTCAACGCAGTTCAGTCTTTGGGTTCGCCGCTGCATTTGGAAACTGATTCGAGACGATGTTACGTTATTGGGTCCAACACCAACGGAATCATCCCTTGCGAAGTCGCGGAACTAGTGCTCGTGACGCTTATTTTATTAATATTAATGTTCCTCGGGGTTCGGGAAACCCCATTTTTGGCGCTCCATGTCGTCGTCTCGAAATCACTTTTTTGGATTAACGTTATTTTTAATAATTTTGTGCAACTGTGCAAAGAATTACGAAAGCCGTTAATGAATATAGGAAGCGCGGAAGATTCATCTTGCTAAAATTAAAAATTATTTCATACGGTTACTGAATTTTTGCTGTTAAATTTGATTAAATGTAATGATAAAAAAACGTTGAAAGTGGATGAAAATACAATTGCTCAGAAGCAAGAGCGCGAATTTCAAGTCTGATAATTGAATTTAATGCGTTCGTCGTGGAGCAAAAGGGTAAACTCGGCGGCAATTTAACGGGGTATCATCCCTTTGACAACAGGTTAGAGTACCAGGAGAACATAATTGAACGTTGACAGTTACAGCTACTGTCGTCAGATATTACTAATCGACTCTATCCCCGTGCGCTTTACAGATATTCAGCCGCAGACTGCTCCCCGACCCGGAACAATGCACCAGCGCCTCGCGGTTGTGCCTCGCAGCAGACGCCCACCGCAGCTCGCGCAACTCTCTGGTGCCCGAGGAATACACCGTCAGTCGAAGTCCTCGCGGCTCGCTTGTGCCCGACCCGAACCGCTCGCCCCGCGGCAGCCTGGTCCCAGACCCCAACCGCTCCCCCCGGGCCAGCCTCATGACCGAGGTGTCCCGCAGCCCGCGACACTCCCTGATCCCTGACTGCTCGTTGAGTCCTCGGAACTCCCTCATCCCCCTGGACATCGTCGGCTACAATCGCAGTCCGCGCGGAAGCCTCGTGCCAGGAACCGCCGGCTCCAGGATATCGCTGATGCCCGAGAACGGAATGAGCAGGAGCCCGAGGCACTCCCTGGTGCCGGACTCCTCCAGGAGCCCCAGGGGTAGCATGGCAAACATCGAATTCGACAGAAGCCCGAGGGGCTCGATCTGTCCGGAGGTAACAAGATCGCTCCGGAACAGCGTCATGCCTTTGGAAATCCACTCGGAGAAGAAGGTACGCCGTTCAACTACGACTTCCTAGCTTAAACTTTGTTCGCGTGTTCACTCATCGTGCAAAATGACGCAAGCCTAACAAACTGAAAAAGGGCTTGCGAAAATACCGCTATTATAGTGGATAAGTGTAGCAGTAAACTTGGGAGCGATTAAGTTTTATGCGAAATGTAAAGTTGTCGCATTTGAAAATGGGGAAAATTAAAGTTTAGGCGCGTTTTATCAGGTTGTATTTATTTAAAGCAACACGGAATAACCGTGTTTTTGCCAATTGATGAAAAGCCTGAGTTGAAATTCTGCGCGCAAAGTTCACGCGTTGAAATTGACAACTGACAATCGGGAGAAAATTCGCTACAAGAGTACCTCCGCGTTTGTCGATTGGCCAATAATCTATAACCAGCTGGTCATCTCCTACAGGATAGAAGCCCTCGAGGATCCATCGTGTCCGAGTGCTTGAATCAGAGTCCGCGGGGTTCCATCGTTCCAGAAATGTCGAATCGCTCGCCACGGGGTTCGATAGTCCCGGATCCTAACCGCTCGCCCCGGGGCTCCATCTGCCCGGAGGGGAGTAATCGCAGTCCCCGTGGGTCCATAGTGCCCCACGAGCCTCTGGGCAACAGATCGCCGCGTGGCAGCATCGGCATGATCGAGATGGACCGCAGCAGCCATCGGGGCTCCCTTGGTGGACTCACCGAGGACGACCCTGCGAGTAGAAGTCCACGTGGCAGCATCGGACCCATGACGGAGTTCGACAGAAGTCCCAGGGGCAGTCTTGGAGGTCTGGGCCAGGAGAGGCGATTGCCTCGCGCAGGTTACAACATGCAGGAGTACAGGAGGTCGTCCGCGGATCAAGGTTAGATTATTTATTTATCGTTATTTTTATTTTTATCCTTTATTTTTCCAATGGAAATTATTCGATCGTTTCCTGGTTTTTAAAGGGAATCTTGCGCCGTTGCTATAGGGAAAAATATTTCGAAATTATCGCCCCTTTTTCGCTGTCACTTTCTAAATTCAAACGAGCCGCCGATCAACAGTCGCTCAATTCACCGATGCCTTTCATTTGTAATTATCTTAGCGTCTGGTGAAATGACCTTTAAATATTTCGCAAACATTTTAATTCGTGTTTGACATCCATCGTATCTAGAGCTTTACTTTTTATTCGAAGCATCCGATAATTAATAACAATGGCAATCGTTGCGGCAAACGGAGCTTTGAAAAGTCAAAATAAGTATTAAACTACGTTTATCAATGTCTTATTGTCGATTAATTAATATTTTATCGATGTTTAATAAAATATCTATACGTTCAAAATCTAAATTAAAATACTTAAGCTCGAACCTCACAACCTTAGGTGTCTGATATACCAAACTCGTTACTTTTTAAATGTCGCTCGTTCGCCCTTTTGCCTCTAATATTTATAATTCAGGATATTTTAACAATTTCAGGCTGATTATTGTATTGCTGTACGTAAGTTTGTAATACGTTAGCCTTCCACAAAGACATTACATCTTTCGAGGTGCATTTCCAGTTAATTTTTTAATTTACTAACTAAATCGTTAAAAAAATGTTATTGTGTTTAAACTAATCTGTATAGTTAGGCCGCGTTCCATTTCGCTACACTTCGTCATACACGAGGGATTTAAATGTCGTTTTAAACAATAGTAAGTTGCTTGGAACAGTTGTGCTGTCCCCCAATTAACAATTGAACAGTTGTTCCGCTGTGATTCCAGACAACGAGATTATTGGGAGGATAAGGACGACTGGAAGCAACGACACTCGTACACTCGAATGCGAATAATTCTTAGCGCGACTTTTGCAGATTCGCCCTATTGTACCGTCGATAATCGATAAGCGAATGGCCCGTGGATCGTTTTTCGGATGATCGCGCGGTTGCAAACGCCTCACCGATATACGCAACAGCATTAAGTATAGATGTATAGTCTATTTAGAGTATTGAAAAAAGAATTAGATAATATTATGACTATTATTCAAGAGTATGTTACGTTATTGTCGTGAAAACAGCTTGGAAAATGAAAACACGATGATTTTCCAAGTAGATTGTGGATATTTGCTCTCGGGTCTAATTATTTTTATTAGCTACTGTAGTTTTATCGTTTGGAAGCTTCGAGTACTTTATCACGCCATTTGCATTTATTAAAAAAACCTTTTGAATTTCAAAAAGGTGTTGCCATCTTCAGTCACACCCCAAATAATCTCTGCGATATTAATTGCAAATAACAGTCAGTGTTTTCTGGCGTATTATTTCAAATATTACAGGTGATGCATAAATATTTGCATAGAATATCGATTAGAGACTCACAATGTAAAAAGGTTATGTATTCGAATCAAGATAAAATACACTGATGTTTTGCAGTGGTTTTCAATTTTTGATACATCACTCTATGTTTATTTGCAAAGCTTGCGAAACCTGTATGAGCGATAGAAGAGAAATTGTCTTGCAAAACGGTTTTCCGGAATAAGACGGTTATTCTAATAAAAGAGAAAATATATAATTATTAATTTCGTTAAAATAACGAGCTTTTCTATCGTAACGTTGGATTATAACTTATAACCATTTTTTCGAGTCTCATATAGAATCGAACTTTATTGTTGTTTAAAAAAAAAAAAACAATTGCCTGCCGATACTCGTTATTAGTCCAAACATTTGAAAATATTGAACAGCTCGCATTTGAAAAGTGACGGGACAAATAATGCAAAGTACGACGGAATGTTTTAGTAGGAAGGTTAACTAAATTTCCTTGTTTAACCAAGCAAATAGTTTGATGTTACAAATAAATTCTGCGCGGAATCTCGTCTTGAGAAATCGAATGTGCAAACTTGCTTGTAAATGTTTATGCAGCTTCTAAATTAAAAGGAATAGCGTTGAAGCGGTGCGCGAATTGTTTATGCCGAATTCGTTAAGGATTTGGCGCTTCCAAGTCCACAAGTGTGTATTTACAATCAGTAGTGGAAAACCACAGGGGAATGCTTTAAAAATATGTAACACGGAGAATAACGGAATAACGGTATTCAAGGCAGTTATTACATGTTCATTAGGCGTCTCTCAGGGGCCTCCGCATAGTTTAACAAATAACTGCCGAATGGGATCTGGGATGTGCGGATATTCCGTATAATCAAGACCCGGCAAGGGCGAGTTTATAGTTTCTATTATATTATAGTTTATACTGTGTCTATACGTGCACGGAAATCGCTCAGATGTACGGGGGAACGATGGAATTGAAAACAGTTTGTGGCAGCTGGCCGATCGAGAAAATTTCGCGAAACCAGTTGCCGAGAATCTGGTCCCAAACGCACAACTGAGCGCTGCGAGTATGAAATCATAATAATGCCATTAAACGTATGCCTAGGCTCAATAATTCATGCACTTGTTTGCCGTCGATCGTAAATCGCGCGTTTACGGTGTCCGTCCGTTTAGTGTTCCGGTTCTGGGATCCCATCAGTCCAATACATTATTATTAATCAGAAATAGCACAAGGAACTATAGAGCAACCATTATTAGTCCACTCGAGCCTAAACTTGCATACCTACTTTTCGCGAATTTTAATCTTCGATATTTGATTCAGTGAACTAGAAACTTGGGATTCCGCGCTGCCTTTTCTAATATTTTAAAAATACAGTTTTAATATTGACTTTCTAATTTAACAATTAAATTTCAAGGACTTGGCTTTGTACGTACTTGGATAATATGCAATTGTATTTGCAAGAAGATTTTATTGTTTTTTTATGAATATGAGGCTAATTCATTAGCTTGATTAATCGGAGCAACTTTGAAACTGTATATTTTGTAACATTTATGAGAGGCGTATAATGTACTCCACCACACGTATGTGTGTGTTTTACTACACTTAGGTCTCGTCTAAGTTTATGTATTCACAAAGAATTGCATGTTTTATAATTACGAGTAAAAATAAACAATAACCTACTTCATTTTTATGGCACATTAGTTGACGAGAATTAATATTTTACAAATTTGAAAATGCATGGAGAAACTTTATCAATCAATAATTTCAAAGCTTGTATTTTAGAACTGGATCAGCTGTTACTTCATAAATTATAATATTTTTGAAATATTAAATTTTATTCCTCTGGAGACTCAGTTTTAGATGCCGTTACACGATTTAACGCGATTATAGACTGCCACGTAATTTTTGTTTCGCGTTGTCGAAAAAATGAAATTCTAAATCAATAATTACGTTAAATTGATAATATTCACGCGTTACTCGTAAAGCTCGAATTTTCTTAATTCATCGTGTTAGAATAAATGCGCGATAGTCAATTTAATGTCACCTCTGCTTAAATTATCCTTGATAAAGTGAAAATTTTACCAAATACAAGATAAACTGTGCAGATTATATTTAGAATTTTTCAAAAAAGTGAGAAACTTCGACATATTAAATTTTTTATTTTTATTCGAAAACTTAGTATAGATTTATCGGGAAAGTTCCAGAAGTTTCAAAAACCATCATCTTATGATAAGTTTTACAAGTACTGAAAGGATTTACTTTTTATTTGCTTACTATCTTATTTTATATTTATCATATCGAACCCGTTATTCCGAATTGAATATTTAAATTGTAAATAAATATTAAAAGGTACTCGAATGAATTATCAAATTATTTAAAATTTAATGGTTGTTTGCAAAATCTTGTAATTTTTCAATGCGCCTCGGTGCAAGTTGAGGTGAATTTAGCGAAACAAAAATCTTCTCCTTCACTCGCCAATTGCCGCAGAAAATTGTAATATAAATAATTCTGATGTACGAATTTCGGAATTTCCAAAAATGGCGCACGAGTCCGGTTAATCCGATCGACATTACGAGGATTAAAAAGCGAATGCCAGGCCATCTTGTCTCGCGCCTTTCTTACTAATCCTTATCAACTGTTGCTGGTAATTAACAAAAACCGTCAATTGGTAAAAATCTGTTGTTTTTTACAGTCCCTTTCTGGTGGCTAATGGCCTTTTCGTCGAATACAAGCGCAAATTCAAAAGTGGGCGAAGAACAAACTTTGCTCGTTTCCATCGACGTGTAAAACGCCAGAATAAAAGAAAACCATTCTCGCGTTTGGTTATTTTTTATAAAGTATGCAGTGCTGAGTTGGACCGAATACGTACGAATAGCGAGATCGTGTAGATAAATAGAAATACGACGCGCCGCCGAATCGCAGCTTGCGATTTCAATTGGACGAGCGTCGGAAGGAAGGTAAAAAACACAGGAAGGCGTTACAGGTCGAACACAATTAAGCTGCATGAATAGCCGCCGTCCGGTAACTGGGTTATCGCCACAGTGACCTTTCACCTCGTCGCAGGCTTAATTGGTCAACCGTCCATTGTAGGTGATTAAAAAAATTACACCGACTAACTTCAAGCGGGCGATTCTTCACCCGTGCACACACACACGCGCGCGCGTACGTATTCGAATAACTGTCTCTTGTACTGCACTTTCGGGTTGCAAACGTGGCAGCCCCGCTAATTAAAAAACTTAATCAGACGCGCTCACTTGGAAGGAGTAATCGATTATTGTTTGAAAAACAGAAGTACAAACGCGAAGGAGGTAGAAATATTTCCGGCGACTCTCCTGCAAACTTCCGCAATTCGATTCTTAGCCAATCTGTTGATATCGATTGGTTGGCTATTTTATGCTCTGATCGATGACTCGAGAAACTTTAAAACTGATAAGCTTATTACGTCAGTAACTGAATAATTTAGTCCGAAAGGCAAATGTTACCGAGGGAAACCTGCTTATTGCATTTGTTCTATTAAAAATTCAAACGAGCGCTCGTGTGTAGATTACGTAAAGACGCTGGCAAAATCTGGTAGGATCACAGGTTGGGCACGTAAGTCGCAAATAACAGGCCAATGCAGCGATTGTCGTTGATGGATTCGTCAACTACTTCTCGGACCAATTCTTGTCGGATGCACACACTCTCGTTCTCGGCCGAGTGGAAGGATTTGGGGGGGGGGGGCCGAGGACGTAATTGTTGACGAAACGTGACAAAACGGTTGATGTTCGCGCAAAAAGTGTACTGGTGCAACGAAAGCCCGTGTTTGTCCAGAACTGGAGCCGCGAATGCAGTGGACCAAAGACCGAGCGAATAATCGCGAACTCGAGGACAACGCGAGCCCCTAAATCTTGTTGAATTATTTAAGCTCGCGCGCTTTTGTCGGAGTACACGCGTTTTCCCCGCGGAAGAATTTAATTGCCGGATTACTCGCCCAAGGAGTTTCTCGATCTACTTTGCGCAAAAGTGGAGCGACGCTAGCTAATAACTGCAAATTTCGCGACGAGTCGAAGAGCGAATACAGCGAAAAAATAAGCTGAGCGCGCGCTGCAATTACTGTGCAAGTCCAACTGCCCTTTGGCAGGGAAACGCTCGAGCGTTTTTCGATGTTTTCTGCTAACCGACTGTTGCATACCTAACGCGCAACGGGTTTCGACCGCGTGCAGCTCTTGTTGCGTCCAAAGTATTGACACTTGTGATAGTGTGGGTATTTATCGCGCACTCCTAGCGAGGAAAGGATAGAATCAATCCGCTCCTCTAGCTCTTTGCCTGCGCTAGTGAATTTAAATTTAACTTGGGAACAGTCCGAACCGAGCGATAAGCATTACTCGCTTGGTGAACAACGTAAATTTTGAAATTTTTGATCACGAATCTCGACTAGATAAAATTTTTAAGCTCTTGGTCGCTGCGGAGCGTCCGTCGTAAGAAAGGATAATTCACGGGTGTTATCTAGCCGAGCGTACAAAAACGGACCGTTCACGCGCGTCCATTTCTGAGTTGTTCTTGTTCGTAAATACGGCGAACCATTGAAAATGGCAATGCCGCGATAACTGGTCTGCTCGTGAAGAAAACTCGGGCGATTGTAAGATAAAGGCAATTTTTGCTCTAATTAATATCGCTGTTGAAAAATGCCGAGTTTAATTTTCTATTTTTCGCTTTCGTAAATTTAGTCTCGTACTCGTAAGTCTCGTCTTATCGGTTAAAATTATCCCGAGATCGTGCAAGTGAAATTTATCGAACTGTTGTGAACATTATCTTCTGGTTAATTTACTGGTTCGCCATAAGCATTAGCCACCAGTTGTCCCTGCGTCTGAGATTGTACTCGCAACTACATACGTAAGCAGCTTTTTTCATTGCACTAACTAACATTTTCGACAATTTTCTCTTCTTTCTCGCGGAAAAAGCCTCCTCGAGGCCAATTTATTCCGCTACGAACGGCATTATATTTTCTTGCTTTATCTGAAATGCTAAGACGTCGCGGCTCTACTTATCTATTTGGGTCGTTTATTATTTTTGGAAATACCTCGGTCTAAACAAACTGTGAATATTTAATACAAGAAACACCTTTCTGTTGCTCTTTCGTAATTTCCAGCCCTTGCTCTTCACAACATGCGAACAGTAGATTATTTAATTTTAAGAACAATTCGCTTTTTAAAAATTCATAACTTATCTTTGGTATTTATAACTTTCGATCTTTCGTAGCTGACTTCTTGAATATTCATGCTTAAGACATGTTATAATTTTACAATTCGCTATTAGAGAGTATAATTTGAAGTGGTGAAAAGGTGAAATTCTATTCTGGTCTCTCGAATTGAATTTTGTCCATTTGATTTTTGTCCGCTTGTTTGCTAATTTTAATGCAAAAAATTCAAGGTATTTCAAAATAGCAGTTTTTAAATGTCGTTATTAAATGTGCTCGTGATGACTCGATTGACCGTATAAGGAAAACGTTTGTAAATAATAAAAATTACTCAGATTTTTTACGTTAATTTATAAATTTCAAGTAACGGTACTTAGAAATTACGAAAGTAAAAAACATTGTTGTATTTATCAATAATTATATATTTTACTACAATGTTACTATTCTCTAATAAACACACACTTAGAGAAATCGCGTGTTTTTTCAATGATTAATTTTCGATCATCCCCTAATAATCTTTCAAGAGTACGAGAGGCAATCCTCAGAAATCAATCAGCGAAAACACGTCCGCTTACGCACATACACGTACAAAATCGTGTAAATCTCGATACTTGAAATTTGAGTTCCGCTGTTTTGCTTCCAATACTTCTTTTCTATCTGCATCGAAAATTCTTAATCGTCTCCCTTCGATTCATAAATTGTTATTATATGTTCCGTTGCCACGTGTGAAATTTACGATTTATATGTTCTTCATCGAATTGTTTGATATAATGTTAAAAATAAGATGTGTATAATAATGTGATTATAATTCAAAAATATGTATAAAACTATTCTAAGTACCCATTGACAGATGCGTTTTAAAGGGTAAATAAGTTTGATTCGCGCAACTTTAAGATCATCTGTTGTATTTAATCTTTGTTGATAAAGCAATTTTTTACAAAATATCATTCGCGTAAAATATTATTTGTAAGCGAATGAAATGCGAGACATATCGACCGAAATGTGAAAATAGAATAATATACATATTGATGTTGCACCTTTTCTTGTCCAAATATCATAAATAATGTAATATAAAATAACAAAGATTTTGTCGAAAATAAACATGTAAAACTGATATGTTCTACATACACATATCTATATTTTTTATATATTTGATCAATATTGGCGATACTAGATAAAAAAGACTTTATTAAGATGTATTATTTTTGTATTGTAAAAGCAGAATTGCATAAATGATGTTCGCGAAAAATGTATAAGATTCTGTTGTTGAAAAATACCCAGTTTAATTTTTCATTTCACTTATGTTCACTGAAAACGTAAAGTAATTTACTTATGCTGTTTTATGCAGCGTCACATACTCGATGACGCGTATCGTCAAACAGTTGATTGATTTTTAAATTCCTCAGCAATAAATACGAGAATACGCTTCTCGTCAAGCTACGCTGCATAGTTATACTTTTATAGTTAATAGGCTTGGTAGAGTGTCTGTGTACTTCCAGCAACTTATTATATTAAAGCTGTTGTTCTATTATTCAGTTTCCGAAAAAAACGAGGCAGGCAAGACAATATTAGAGTTGTCTTTTCTTTCTAGGCAACCGGCGTACGGGGGTAAGCTTGTGTGCGTGCACGCAGGGATAGCTAGATGCATTCGTCCGTGTGAAATGCGATTTTGCTCAAATAGTTTTTCAGGATATCGTTACGTTAACATATTTGCTCGATATAAAACTGTGGATTATTATGAAAAGACAGAATTTCGTTGCAAATAAAAGTCGCAGCTTAAGTTTTTTCGTAAATTCGTCTCTTGTAGACAAATGTATTATAAGGATGTAGTTTTTTAAACAAACGTTGGCGTTGCAACTCCCGAGTGAACCGAGAGGAAGCAAAAATCATGAAACAACTGGATGAAACGCGAATCTCGGCGGGACAAACAGATGACACTTGCAATTCCAAGTCATACGCGTAGCGTGACGGTCACTATTCCCTGGTGAGACGAAAGTAAGAAGGAATCGAGTCCGACCGCCAGCATTTGAATTCTGACTGCGTGGGTGTAAGAGGAAGGGGTTGCCCAGCGGTAGGAGCCACGTTTTCTTCTCCTCCAGGTCGCGCGTTCCGAGATTCGTATTGTCGTCGTCTCGAGTCTCGCGGATTTACTCGTTTTAGTCCGTACATATTTTCTCCGTATCACTTACATTCTTAAATCTTAGCTCATGTACGTATTGCTTTAATATATATTTACCTTCTTATAGGTGTAATTTGTTATCTTAAATAACATTCGAAAGTTTTAAAAAAACTTTTATATTTTTTCTATTTCGTATAATAATAGTTTATGAAATCATTCCGTTGTTTTAAACATTTAATTCAAGTTGTTGTTCCGTTATATAGACGGCACAGTTAAATTTTAAGTCTACCTTACATCTCATGTATTTAAAACGTATAAAACTCATTTTTTCCTACTAAATAATATTACTGTCAACCACTAAAAGAATTTGGTTTAAGGGGAAACTTTTAAACCTCTAATAAAAGTAGAACGAATTTCGACCTGAAAAAATTTACAGGTTTTGCAATCTGTATGATGAAAATCGGAAAATTAACCGGAAGATTTTTAAATATTTCGGTGCACGATAATGCACCATTTTTTTTATAGATTTAAAATATTCTCAGCCAAGACTCAATTTAAAAAAATTTTTTATAACAAGCAAAATCTAAAATCCACAAAAATTTTTGTACAAGATTAGAACAATTGCTAGTCTATCCAATCCAAGTAAATTAGAAAATTTTTGATGAATTCATAGAAGCCAATTTAAAAAACGTCATTTCTAAAGGCTCACATACAGATTTGAATTTAACTTTAAGGATTTGTTATTTTATATAGATTGACCGTAAAGTCATAACAATGGATCCATAAGTTTTTCTTATTTTAATAAGATTTTCCTCTCTGCTATTTTCTAAATCAAATTTAAGGACGATCGAATTTTCCAGTCCGTATCAGCCTTTCTTGCGTAACGCGTCACGTTATCGAACTTATAATTGCTGTGGCTCATATTGTACAGAACATCTTAAAATATTTTAATAAGATTACTTTTAATTTTAAGGAACTTCCCAAATGCATTAATTACCGGGGCTAAAATTTTCTTCTCCGCTCAGCGAGAATTAAGACATTATATTGCCATCCAAATATTTTTTAACAAGATTAATCTCAAAAATAATTTTCCAATAAATTGAAAAATATTTCTTTAAAACGCATTATTAAAGTTAAAAAGAATTTAATAAAAAGCCATTTTAATCTACTGAAATTCTTTTCGTATAATTTAAAATCATTAGGATCTCATTATTATAACAATGAAACATGTTTTTTTTTTGTAATTACGAAATATTGTATTTCTGCAATTTTTGCCGATAATAAACAGATCAGATTTTTTTGTACGCAGTTACTCGATACCAGACTGCGACGCTCAAAACTTTTTCTAATCAGTAGAAGTATTACATTACGGAAGTGCTGCAATTCGTTTCCGAGTCGCAAAAAAATATCTTGGGCTAATTATGCGTATGCAACCAACGTCGATTTATAATAAAAACATTTCAAGTAAAAAATAATGATTGAAATGTGGAATTCAAAAAGGTTGTAACGAGATATTATCAGTTGTGTACACAGAAAATAATGTTTACTTCCAAAGGATGAGCTATTTGATTGCGTTATGATGTCGAAAAATAATTTATTTATTTATTTAAAGTTAAACTAGAATTGAAATTTAGGAAAATTATTGCGTAGTCGAAAATATGGAAAAGCCTATGGTAAACGTTAATTGTAAGTAAAATATGTGCTGGAGGTAATTTAACATGCTTGGATCGAATCGTTATCTTCAAAATTTCGTTGCTCTAATGTCGCTAAATGCTATTTTACATTATACATTTTATTGTTCGTGGTTAGACTTTCTAGTTGCGCTTTAAGTCGGTAATTTCCAATGCACATTTGAATAGAAATAGTGCGTAACCGAATGTAAAAATGACAATAGAAAATGCGCGTGTTGAGTTGCTATTTCATAACATCGATAACAGATGGACATCTCGATGCGATGACGAAAAGCAGTAGAATCCGCTGCTCGTTACTAGGGGCTTTTTTGTTTGCCAAAATAAGCAACCTTAGCTCTTAATCATTTCTCCCTGGCGCTTTACTCGCCCGGTTGTTTAGTCAACATCGCGCGATTCTATTTTTAACTATTTTATACCTAAAAAATAGTTTACAAGCAAAAATCGACGGATAAAAATAAAAATTTTTATCTTCATCCATCAATCGTGGAATTTAGCTTTATATTTTATCATACCAATAAATAATTTTTTTCCATCATCTCGCTTATTTCTGTTGATATTTAGCTTATTTACGAATAATATAACTGTTGCAACACATTACAATATTCATTTTCTCAGGATATTAGTTTGAATTTGCATCTTAAAAATTACGCATTAACAGCTTATGTATTCTTTTCTTTACACTTAAGACTCGTGACATGGGCAGAAATCTTTGTTAATTCTTGGTATTCTTCCTCTCCTTATTTCCTTCATTACTACAAACGCTTCCTTGGTTCAATCATTGTCTTCCCCTTATCTACATTTTCGGACAGGTTTTTTAATTAACCGTTCCGCCATTTTTCTTTTCTTGCTTTGCTCTCTTGTCGATTTCTGAAGGTGTACACTAAGTATTTTATTTTACTTTCCTTGTGTTTTCACTAATTTTGCTTTCTAATGTGTTTACTTCGCGCTTGCACAGAACTTTTTTTCTATTTTTTGACGCGTGACAACATAACCACATTTCCTTCCCTTTTCCTATTTCAGTGTTTTCTCATTTATAACCCTTCACTTTTGCTTGCCTTCATTCCAGCAACTAATTTAACACTTTCTCTCTCTTTACTAATTCATATTCCAATTCATAATTATTTCAAATTTCTCCTTCACTGTCTGCCCACATCATTTATTTTCTGATACAATAAAATAATAATTTTAATAATACTAAAAATGTTGATAACAAAAAAAAAATAAGACTTTTAATGATAATAAAAACATTAATAAAAAAATAATAATAATACATGGCAAAATCTAGCGAAATCCGTTGAATGTTGCCGAAGAGGCTAACTATAAAATAGTTTACATTATAGAAGACCATTGTTGTAATACACACAACTTTAATTTCACACTTAAAAAGCGACACTGCAGTCAACACTTTCGTCCTTTCTCGCACCTAAAAACTATATCTTAACCGAATATACGTGCACGCGCGCGCCGCCTGTATAATTGAGTGCCAAATCTGTCGGTCGAACGGCTACAATTATAAGTTTATAATCACACTCGCGGATCAATGTAACTTTGCTCGCGAGCCTCTTTCATGTACCGAAGATGAGGAAGTCGCTAAAGACCAGTGGGATTTATTTAAGATATTCGCAGCTCGTTGGGCGCGGCTGCCTTGAGGCACAAGGCAAACTAAACGCGTACCTTCTCGCTCGGACGACTGATGCTCTTCGCATTACACTTACTGTCACGCACACACGCGCCCGCAGGGGTCAAGTTTCGGCGATAGCGAGTGACTCTGCGAATCTCCACAGAGGCGAAGAACGAACTATGAATATATAGGCAAAGAATAAAATATGCACTCGCAAAAAATACGAAATAAAGCAAACAGCTGTTACCTGTGACAATAAATTTACAGTCCTTCTAATTTAACGATGTCATTTTTATTCCTCTATGTTTTATTTGCTTTTAATTCATTTTAATGCAGTAATGTGCGCTTTATTTCAGCTGCGTTCTCTTTCAATTCGTTTCGACTGTCCCTTTCTGCGTAAGAATTAATTTTCAGGGAATGATTCATCCGAGATTAGCTCGCGACTGATTTAAGATTATTACTATTAAAAAGTTTGCCTCTTTTCGCGGAATCAAATTATTTGCGAATCGCTGCGAATAAATACCGAAGAAGTTCTCCGAGTAAAGGTAAAGTCAAGGTAAATGTTTTTGTGCAGCTTATGCAGATTAGTATGCAACGCAAACCCATTGAAGAAATTAACGACAGTCGTCGGATATGAATTAATAATTTATTAGTTTTATCAATTATATTAACAAATGGATAGCATTAAAGTGATATTGAAATATGAAGCAACTTTATGGTGGAACTTTTTTCAACAATAACTAAAAGCTAGTACGAGGGGCCAAAATCAGGGCATATTTTACAAAATTTAGTTGCTTTTATTTAAACAATGTTTTGAACAGAATTTCCTCGTGTAAAATAATTTTTCGATTATTAGCTGTGATTGTTTAGTCCAATAATTCTATTTGAAATATAAACAAATTACCGTTTGTAAAATTTTATCGATACGAACTTCAGCGCAACAAGTGAATTTATTATTCGTACAAAATTGATTTAAGATTGTATTTTACGTTTTGCAATCAAAATAATTGCAAGTATCGGTGTAAGCGCCTTTGAAATTATCTTGCGACGATTCCTACACGTAGCAAAAGTTATATATGATCCGACGAACGCATTAAATGTCTCGAGCTATTTTCACCTGAAATAAATCGTAATAAATTAAGGAGACGGAAAAATCGACAATATTTTATCAGTTTGATCCATTTTCATCCGATGAACTAATTTGTCTGCTTAATTTTAATAACAGACGTGACTACTGGAGCCAAATTGGCATTATTTGCCGGCGTGACGAAGGCCTGCAGCTTTTGGCGGCTCGTTTTTGTTGCTGACATAGTAATTAATGATTCTTCTCAGAGATACAGGTTAGGTTAGGTTCGCTCGAGCAAAACTGAGCAATAACACACTTCTGATGCTCTTAAACGCCTGTAACGCTGATGGAATTAGCGTGTCTTCGTTGACATCAAAACCCGGTAATTCCACGGATTTCGGTGTTAAAGTTTACGGTTTGTAACTATTTTCCACGTATAAGGAGTTCCCTGTACGTCGAGTTAATTTTGTTCCCAGTGTTAGTCCGATACTGTCGACCATTCGACCATATGATTTAGCGAGGTTTCGGACCAAAACGTCATCCCTAACTTATCGATTCTATTCGAAAGATGACTAGATTCGCTCTGAGAATCTCGTAATTCACCAAGAAACTAATGATAATTCCGTGTTCGTGGCATTCGTTTATTTACACACGCGTGCGTGACACAATAAAAATTCCAGCGTGAGAGGTTTTTTTAATTTTATCAGATAAATCTTTCCAACTATTTTGCGAAGAATTCGGATAATTTAGTTTGAAAGAGAGATAATCTATCTTTAACAGTTAATGCTAATTTTTGGAAAATGTCCCTCGTTTTTTTAAGCATTAGATATCGGATAAAATCTTATTAATTTAATGTGATTCTAAAATAAGTTTTGCCATAATTAATCTTCCGCGCGTTGCTGTTTTATATCGAGTAATTCGGATACGTGAGAATATAAAGATACAATCTTTATAACATCAAATTGAATTAAGTATTCGCAATTTTTAACAAAGAAGCAAATCAATACACCAAAGTTTTTCACGATAATAGAGAAAAATATTTCAGTTTAACGCCGACCTCACCGTCGTGTGTCACGTACATCAGATAATAAAATTGATATTGCTTATGAAAATAAGGTAGTTGGTTTTATCGGATTACTACACCTACGACAAGAATACACACCTATTACTTCGCGATGCTTTGTAATTGCACACCGAGATCTAAGATTTTTATAAGCCGTTGGAGATAAAAAAATGATGAAAAAAAAAACAATGTAAAATTAGGTCATTCGACCAGTGGTATACTTCTTCGATGCAACAGTGAAATTAAAATTACTATTATTCGAATAAAAGATGAAAAAGAAGAAGATGCTTTTCGTTTCTTCCAATATCGTATTGAATATTTAACACAAGTTTCAACTGAATTGCATTGTGTTGCCGATACTTTTATGAATTACTTCCTTACAAGACACAACGAAAGTTTCTCTTTTTTTTATGTACGCAATGAGCTTTGGTTCGCTTGTTTACATCGTGTAGGTGACATCAGGGCTGAACGGGTGAGCGGGACTGAGATTGATTCACTAGCCGTGTTAGCGGTAGTCGATAGCGAAATTGAAAATCGAAATACAAAGAAGATAAGAGTAAAGAAGAGAGGGGGGAGTGAGAGAAACCTCGACTTCTCTATTTTCAGTATTGTTGTTATTTACGTTGCGTGCGTAACCGTTGTAAGGCGGGAAAATTCCATATTTCATACGCTTATTTCAATAAATACACATTTTATTCGATTAAATCAGCGCCTCTGTCTCATTCTCCCATCTTTATTCAAATTTCTTTCGTCGCTTCTGCGGTTCGCTCTAACATGGGAGATTCGATGGACTTGCAGCTCTGTGTTCTACATAAAATCGACGATAGCATTACTTTTCAAACCAAGTGTAAATGTGTGCTACTAATTTTTACATCGCTATTACGGAATGTTGACTTTATTAGGCATAAGATGTAATAAGTTTGACTTTTTTTATTGCTAAGGTAAAAGTCATATTTGTAGTTATAAAAATAAATTTGAATATAGAAATTGAAAAATAGCTCCATTGTAGTGTATACGTTGCTGATCATAATTTATTTGCTATTGCTACACGTAATAAAATAACAACACAAGTTTTTTAAAACTGTATTTTATCAAGTGCTTGGAAGCAGAATTAAATCGCTTTCATATTTTTAGATTGTATTTTAATCTTGTTATCGGTGAGGGAATAGACGTAAATTACACGGTTCTTTTGTTGAAAATTCATCAACGGTTTTGAAAAATTTCATCTTCAAATTTAACCCATTGACGATAAACTGAAAATACGATTACAATTATCGAGATTATCGCCGTTATTGGTATCGGCCTTTTATATTTTCTTCAATTTTTCCGTACCGCTTGTCGGTTTTCCGCGTACGCCTCAATAGCAACATTCCAACGAGGAGCAAAATCAAACAAGAAAGATCAGAGGATTTCGAAGATGCTGGCGAGTGGATTGAGCGACTCGATTTCCAGTTCGGTTCCTGCAGGAAATGCTTTGGAAGATGCGCCAGCGAAATAACCATCGTCCGAAATATCGGCACTATTTAAATTTAGCCCAATTAGCTAATGGGCCGAATTCGCCTTTGGGTGCGCAGACGTGGGTTAAAACGAGTCGCAGCCGAGGCAGTGATCTGCTCGCGACCAAGTCCACATTCACCTTACGTCGTATTCACGCAGTAGCTCTGAGCGAAGTTATGCAAGGGATCCGAGGCTGAAAGTTGATAAAAGACTCAACTTTTGACGAGAGAGAGGAGATGGAGGGGGGACCGGGCAACCTGGTAAAATCAAAGGCTACAAAACTTCGCAAGGTAATCCGTTTGACTGATTCGAGTGACGAGCCGAAACTTACTGCAGTCCCACGAAGAAAGGGGTCACGCGAAGAGATACATTAACTTCTCGTCTGATCTGCGACTGAATGCAGCCATTCACAAGGTTGCTTGCATCTTTGCAATTAAGCAGCCGTATTTGTTCAGTCGTGGCCAACAATAACTGCTAATTAAAGGTCGATTAACAAAATTGCTTTAAAAGTCGAAAACGCGGAGACCGTCCCGAGCAATAAAAAGGAGATTTGGTGCTCATTTTTACTCTCTGCAATTTAATCGATGATAAATAAAAGAAGCAAATGGAAAATTGGCCTCCTTCAAATGCCGTGAATTCTCGTTAAAAAGCTTAGATTTACGCGCGATATTGTTTATTCGAACAAAATATTAATAGTGTTCGCTGATTATATTCGTTCAAATAACTTCGCGGCGCACAACTACTTAGCCGTATTTATATATTTTAATAATTTGAATTGTTGTTGCGTCAGCTTGATGATTTATTAAAATCATTCGACTTTTTCGTTTTTTAACCTCGCGTCGTTGCAATTCCACGAACATATTTTATAAACGAACGAGGGTCTGTTGTCCACGAATTGAAAAGCCTTTTAATCGATCGTTAATTGTTCATTAATCACTTGTATCGAGTCCGAGTAAAAGGATTCCTTTGCTCGGAGTATATTTTGGCCGAGAGCAATTTACAGCCTCGTCCTAGACGACATAAGTTTTGCACTCGCTGCATCAGCTTCTAGCGGCGACGGCTTTTTCGGTATTATTTGTTTTTGCATTCATGGCCGTCATTTGCAACCGCAGCTCCGTAATTTCTATCCGTAGTCTGAGGATGTGTCGTGAGAGGACAATAGAAATACGTCGATCCCGGTAAAAGTGTATACGTGGACGAAATATCGGGGTCGTAAAAACAACTACAATGCGAGTTCGTTATATTATTATTATTATTATCATTATTATTTGGGACTGGAAATCCGCCGATTTTAGAGCTAATGCTAGTTATGCATGCGATAATACGTATTGGTTTATTACGACCACAAAAGTCAGCTGCGAGGAAGATGTAAGGATAAAAAATGTAGAGGGACTCTTTAGAAATAGACAAATGCAAGGGGAAATACACTTGTTTGCAACCATTCGTCTTCTTGGTTACTAAAACTTTCACTTCTCTCTCTCTCTCTCTCTCCTCAGTTGATAAAAGTTTTTGGCGTCTGCTAGTCTACCTGCACTAGGGACTCGCGACAGTTTACAACATCTCACCTTCCCAGCTCGTCAACGGAGCTTTCTCTCTTTGTGTTATTCCCATATTTTATTGTTATCCTGCGTTTGGATATTGAATGGAAACATTAGTTTGTCCCAGGATGCTTTTTAATATTCGAATGCGCATATTTGTACGCGCACACCCACACACGTATATGAGGTTAATTTGGTCGTAAAGGCTTTCGATAAAGTCGTAATGCCCAAATCATTCGCTCCGGGTAGTTTTGTCTACTACATTAATTTTATTTCAGTTATTATTTGATTCCAATAATCATTTTGCTCTTAAAGAACATTAAAAATTGGAATCAAGAGATATTTTAGTATAAGCTTAAACAACGCGAACTTTATCACTCGCGTAATATTACGAAAATTAACAATAATTTAGAAATATTTCGATAATTCGATGTGATTCTGTAGAGATAATTTTTTCAAACGATGTTTTATGCACGTAAGATTGCGCATTATTATTAGTATTATATTCAATACATACATTTCACATTATGCAATTATCTTGATTCATTTACCAAATGATTTAGTTGAAATATAGATTATAAACTTTTATTACAGTTATAATTTTTTGCAGGGTATCTGATAAAGAGAAATTATTTATATCTATCGATGAAGGTAAAATTCATAACACAAGGAAATGCGGTTAAATAATTTTTCTATGCACAAAATAACAAAGCTTTAGTTGCTTCAATCTAATAACTTGATGTCGTTGTAAAAACTTTTTACTCTTACGCTATTTAATAAATTATACTTATTGGAAAAATTATTAGCTACTCTCAACTGTTTATCTTCAAAAGAGTTCATAATACGTATAAGATTTTTTAATGTATCGACTTTATTGCAATTGTTTATTGAAGCTTAAATTTGGAATAATGAAACTTTCGGTTGTTAAATTACCATTAAATCAAATCCTTTAAAAGAGAATTAAGGTCCATCATTTTATAGTAATTATATTAGTAAATAGTATAAATTATCGCGTATCACGATTATTAAAGGAGTTAATGGATCATCGTAAATAATCATGGCGTAATAGTTATATTTAATTAGCGCTATAAATTGTTTTACTAGGAAGAAAACCATTATCGAATAAAATTGTTCGGATGATAATAAATTGAAGCTTTATTTATTTATGTGTCAACTAGAAATAAATTTAATATTAAGTTTATAGATTGTATAATTAATATATAAATCCTGAGTCGCACCGTAACAGTAAAGTCCACTTAATTAAAAAAAAAATCACTAAGTACAACTAAATATTTCTTAGCGTTTCTATGCGAACATCAATAAACTACACCTTTATTTTCTCAACTTGTAAACCGAGTTTAACTTTTAAATAAATACATACAAACTGTGAGTTATGTATTTGAGAACAGTCTGATTTTGTTTTTAATTGAAAAAATCGTAAATATTGGAGCTTCAAAATTTTTTAGCTTACTTGTATATTTGTTTGTTAATCTGTAATTTTATCGTTATATACACGGAAGTTATTAAAAAAACTAATATTTAACCAAAATCATAAAATATAGAGATGGATAAATATTTGAAATAAACAATGATATACAGATGATCGTTCTGGACTGCGTGGGAGAAAAGAAATGTATGTATGAAAAAAAAGCAGGAGAAAAAAGAAGAATCGGGATGAAAATATTGTCAAGATATAGAATAGATAATGAAACAAGATACAAGTATTGGTTAGCAGAGAAAGATAGAAAATGCAGATTATATAAGAGGATAATTAAGCAATGAGACATGTATTAGAATAGTGTAAGAAAATAGAAGAACATAATGTCAAATGAAAGGAGAAAGGAAAGATGCGACCATACGGTACAAGATCCATTGGAGCAGAGAGAGAGACAAAGAGAGAGAGAGAGAGAGAGAGAGAGAGAGAGAGAAGTAAGGTACGGAGTGAAGAATGTTAATTGTATGAATAATTGTAGCCTGTAATTGTATACGTAAAGAAAAATGTAAATTTAAGATAAGCAAAAAGTTGTAAATAAATAAAATAGAAATTGACGTCGTTAATTTTGCGAAGGATAATTCTTCGATTTGCAGTAATGGAAAAATAATTCGGCAAAGCCGCTGATAATAAAGGAAAAGTCAGGTCACAAGGACTATTGTTCGGAAAATAAATTTTAAAAACAAAATTTCAGCTCTTGCAAATAAACAATTGATTGTTTGGCCGTTTTTACATAGTGTAAAGTTGTTTTTACAACGGGAGCTGCGTACGCGAGAAGACATTTTTACGATGTAAAGCGGATTTATATCTGAGTAGATAATATTCGCGAGTCCATGACTCTGGCGAGGCATTCGCTTTCCCGCGAGAAATAAATTTATTTCAGAAACATTTCCATATTATTGCGACCGGCTGGAGCAATAAAAGTAAAACAAAACAACTTTGGCCGCTCGGCGCGTTTTTCATTTTCCAGATAGGATACGCGAAAACAATCATGACGAACGGGCGCAGTTTAAAACTAGACGCGCGCACCTCTTTCTTTTCCAAACTAATGATTTTCATGAAATATCGGATTATTTTTCAGCCGGCCAAGATATTTGTGTAGGTAACCTCAGTTGAATGCACAGACGTGCCGACCTCAAAGCTTTTAAAAGGACGGGCTGGGATTGTAGCAAAAAAATGACCTTGAGAGGTATTCCATTAAAAGTTTTTCCCGCTTTGATTGAGTTTATTTCAAGTTTTTACTGTGTAAGCCTTGTAAACCGCAACCGCACTATATTACAATATTATAGAACGCAAGCACGAACCAGATTTAATTCAAATAATCCGTTCCAATAATTAGTTTTGACTTTCACTTATCTTTCGAAGTTGCAATTAGGTTAGTAAAACAAAGCACATGACTTATAAATTTCAACATCGACGTTTAGCGCTATTTCCCAACCCTTTTTTCAGAGATGCACTTCTTTATCGAATCCGCGTTTAAATTAAACTCATTTCGCTTCAATTAATAACGCGTGCTTCAAAGGCGTTGGTTTTGCGGGTATTAATTACACGAGTTCTCAACACACAAAGTGGAAGCGCGTAATTTTGTAAGAGGCAAAAATTTATTGCTCATCGGCAGCTTATTCTACGCGCTTATTTGCTTGTTAAAAATAATTCAAAGCGCTCCAACGCTTCGAATAAGTTCAGATCGACGTGGAAATTTGAAAAGTTCGTTTTGCTCTTTCCTTTTTTCCGCCCAATCAATAGACGCTACTTAATCTTGATCTTCTACCTACTCGTCTACTCGAGGCTTCCATGCAGATTTATGTTTTTTCATATTTACATTCGAATCTCGTTCTTTGTCTAACGCTGATAGAATTCTTCGAATCTTCTCTTCAATTACGACTCAGCCATTTATCGCTTCGACTTAGCTCGAATCGAATCATCTGAAATATCTAATTTGTCCTCCGGAAACACGTTGTTTGAGCGCGGCAACGACATTCTGCTGTTTTAAACATTTTCGCCACTCACGTGCTGTTGCAAGTACCGCAAACACGTGCCATTATCGATTAAATATTTTTACAGTCTCGTCCGAAATCTGCGAACAATTCGATTACAAATATGCTTGCCATTCTCCAGAGGTTGGATATCTATAAAATTACAGCAAAGAGTTGAGTTGCGTCAAGGCGGATCGGCGAGCCTTAAAATTTAAATAAACAATTTAATTTTCCACTCCGTTGCAGGCTCACCGAAAACCCGGAGTGTCTCGCCGTATCGACAGCGCGGGGAAATCTCTGGAAGCGTTCGCTCGGGTGGAAGCGGCGGCGGAGCTCAAGTAAACCTGGGCTATGGAACGACCAACTCATGGGTTGACTCCAGACGAGCGAGCAGCTCCGTGTCTCAGGTAGACGAATAACGAGTCCTGCATTTTTATTGGAGCCATTTGAATGAGCCATTGTGATGGAATTTTCGAGGGCCCCGCTCGAGATGAATAAAATTTTGCCATTGTTAATCTTTTGTTTCGGAAGGAGAACTTTTGAAAAGCCCGGGAGTTAAGTCGGTTCTTGATTGGTATTAATCGAGTATCGGGCTCTTGAATTGCGCCGGTGGGTTAACTTCCGCCGCGATCGTCGCCGAACATTCGAAAACTGGAGATTTTCCGAAAGTCTGTGCTGAAAAATCGTGAATTAACTTTTATTACGAGCCAGGATTTCCCGTATAAAGTGAACCAGCGCAGTGGCGCTTAAAGCCGATCTCGTAACGTTATATCCAACGGCTAAAAATCTTGAAAAAGGAAAATTCGAACTTTAGATTTTGACGTGATTACATTTTTTAATGCATAATGGTAACGTGTCCCATCCCCTTTAGCTGTACATTTTTTCCTTTCTTCGTTTGACTAGTTTTCTAAAAAAATTCAAATTACCGACTAGAAATACGATGGCGGAATTAGAAATTCAAAGCAGCTGGATATCCATAATTTCGACCTATGGATTTATGATGAAAAGAACAATGCTGGTAGTTGGAAAAACTAATTATTTAAGGAATTCGGCACTTTTTTAAAATAAATTTATAACGACAACTATTTGCTTTTTCGTAGGCAACATAATAATTTATCGAATTATTGATTTATTACAAATTTTACGCAGTGTGCGACAAAGAACGGTTTATAAATATAATTTGGAACTTTTTTCGCAAACTTTATCCTTGATAATTAGATTAATTTTTATATCACGCGGAGTGTACTTAAATTTACTTATTAACAATTACAAAAAACGAATAGCTGTTGCTCAAAGCATTGGAATATGTTTTAATGTTTAAATATTTATTAAATCAAAGATCGAAATCGACGAATCAAGCGACTTGCAAATGCGGATAATTTCAATAATTCCTTCTTTTCCCCCTCAATTTTCTCGATTACAATAGATAATAATTAAACGCAATATTCGTTGGTAAAAGATTTGAAGTTCATAATTAAACGCTTTTCGCGTGAATTCTTGTGTTTTTTCAGCTTTTAGAATTAAGCTTTTTTACCCTAAAGAGCGTTTGAGTCGAGCGAGACTCCAAGTTTAATTTTGAAATCTTAAAGCAACATTTATTAATTTTTCTCGTGTTAAAGGCAATTTAATCAAGTGCTTATTCGACATTTATTCAAAAGTCGCAACCGGCGAATTTTTATTACGAAATAAATTCGTGGTTGGGTTGATTTTCCAAGTCTCGAGCGAGTCTCGAGGTCCTTGACTAATCCTTCTGCGCCTTGTTTCCTACTAATTTGTTTGCCCGAAGTACCGCCTTTGCAAAAAACTGCTGGCACGACTTCAAGTACGTTTTCCCTTTTGCCTCTCCTCGCCGTCGAAAATCATTCATTAAAGGACATTGCCCACCAATTACACGCAGACGTTAAACGGACGTTGTGTTATCAAAGCCAACGATATTTAATTCTATAACTTGGTGGAAAATCAGCAATAGTCGCGCGTTAATCGACGAAGCGCGAGCGTAAGACTATTTTTAAATTTAAATTGAAGGTAGTCTGAAAAAGTCGAGTCGCGCGAAACTCGCTTAAACAAATATAATAAAATTACTTTGCCGTATTAATCTATTTCGGAACGTATACTTGGGCATTTAAATTTTTTGCCGAAACATTTATGCAAGCATTGTTTGCAATGCGTTTTAATTTCGCAATAAAATACATTTAAAAGGGTGGGCATAATTTCCTTTTTGCAATTAAACTGCTTGCATAAATATTGTAAATTTGATTTGCACGTGGAAAGCGTTTGTACGTCGCATGCAACTTTATCGATTACCTTTTAATAGCGCTTACAGTGGTCGGTATAACAAATCTGCTTATCGTGCAGTGCTGCTAGTGCTCGATGTATTTTTAAACAATAGGGCTGCTGTTTATTTCGAAATAATGCGCGTAATAAAAGGTAATTATTTAACGAAATGTCAGTTGCGCGACATTCGTAGAAGAATTAGCGCCTCTTGCTTTGTGTAGAATTTAGTCGAGTGGCGTAAAAGTTGTCTTCCCAAATAATCTCAACATTGCGCAATTGAGATTTTAACTTTAAAGGCCAGTTCTCCGCTCGAAGATTCAACGGAATTAGCGACGCAACGAAAAGAAGTACTGGAAAATAATACAAATGCTTGGACGTTTCGCATTTTCTTGTCCGCCGTAACAATCGTGAGAAACGGTTGTCAAAGCAGTTGTCGCACATTCGGAGGAAAGCCGATTGGAAAACAAATAAACGATTTTCCGCCCTCGAAAAGGGGGCTCGGTTGAAACCACCGCATAGGCTGCCGCTGCGGCATCGCGCGATTGCTTTAAGAAATTCGCGAGCTCCGCTGTCGGGGGAATAGTTGCTGCAGTATCATTAGTGTAACTTGTGCAAACCGACAGCTGACGTATAAATTCTCCCTTCTGCGAAAAAGCGCAAAATTACGTTTCGAATAAATTTGGCAACACAACTGGGATTTGTTATTAATTTCGCGTCGCTGCCTCGAGTGTCCCGCGTTGCACTTGCATCGCAACCCGGGTATTCTGTATTCCTTATTCCTGACGCCCCCGACGCGCATTCGATGTATTCCGAAGGTGTGTGCGCTACTGATCCGGTAACGCGATAAGGGTTGCACAGGGGTACTTGTCGCAATGCAGGTTCCTGTAATATTAACAACTGCTCCCGGCTACAATGTAGAATCCCTTTACAAGACTCTGCGTTCTGAAGATGTTGTAGGCGTAGGCGCGCACCCACACGCGGAGCCCCGGAATCTCTCCCTCAAGTGCCGACTGCCACGACTCGAGTTTACGGAAGCTCCTGCATTCCCGGAAAAACTGAAACAAAGCTGAGCGAAACACACACCGGATGCTCGTTACCGACTTCCGGCGCTCCTCCACGTTGAGTGCTGGCTTTCAGCGGCTCCTTATCGATGACAAACTGACTTTTAATTAGTGCCGGAGGATACGCGATTCGGCCGGTGGATGGATCCCCCCTCTCCTTGCCGTTTCGCTCGCGCGCAATATTCGCGTGACCGTGTTTGCGCGTCGCTCCTCGAGTTCGCCGGCACGACCGACTAACTTCTGCTCTTAATATCCGATTAAATTTCTCTTTGTAGCTGTTATCTCGGTTTATCTCCGCTGGATATTGAGATAATATCCGTTTATTCATCGCGCGTAGCCCCTTTCCCCGTTCTCTTTTTGTACGCTCCTACACGCGTAATAACTATTATTTCGTATTGCTAAAGTCAGACGCAATATTCGCAATCGGAGGCGACGTCCATTACAACTACTCGCGCCACCACATTTATTTTTATAATTATTGCGCTAATATCGGTGTTGCCTAACTGTGCCAAGAGTGTAATTACGCTCCTGTGAAAAATAAGCCTTGCTCGCTCTGTTATTACGTGCGCCAAAGTAACTTTCTTATTCACTGTCAGCTCACCTAAATTTGCATACTCCGATTATTTAACAAATATGCAAGACTTTGATATACGGAAGGTAAACGTTACACGCCAAAAATCAATCAGATTCGCGCCAATTTTTCTGCCCTTATGCGAATGCATAATATTTATCGAATAAACTTTACATATTTTTAATCAACTTAAATAACTTTGATACGTCGTTTGAATGACTGCAAATAAACGCATTCCGTCCAGCATCTTCTAGCTTCGCGAAGTACAATGCAAAAACTATTTACGACGATTGAGCTAAAACATACATAGTGAAGTATGTCGTAAAAGCAGCTGGTATCGGATAAAATTAATCAAAATAATTAAAATAATCGCACAGTTTTTCTTCGAGAAAGCAAGATGATAATTGATTGGATTTAAGATGAATTTTAATGAAATTGATTAATAATGCCTAGCGCCATCAAAGTTGCGAAGATAATTACGACGTACAATTACGTTACATATATCGAAGGTTATTATTCATGGTACTTCAAGCACTTTTTGCGCGCATGGAAAATTAAGTTGCAAAGCGCTCAACGAGATAGAACGCGAGTGTGGCTATTGTAACAAATTCAATTAAAACTCAATGCAAATTAATAAATGGAAATATTTGGAGTCGAAAATTTAATTATACGCTGTCGTACAACAAAGAAGCATCACACGTGCGTTTAAGGGTTGGTCCTCGATACGCTGCTCCAAGTGCTTGCTTAGTCGACACCTCCTTCCTTTAATTAACGATTGTGTTTCTATTCATACGATAAGAAGTCGCCCAACAAAAAGGTGAAAGGTGAAGGTCACGGACAATTAATTCCGGCAAATGGAAAAAATTAGTCAAGGACAGGAGGAGGCGGATACTGCGCGTCCCCAACACACTTTCGCACTCGTTTGAATGGTAATTCTTCGCAGCTCCGCTGGTTTTTGTAAAAGGTTCGCAAAAGATGCACTAGGTTTAATCGCTCGCGTTGCACTTGTTACTGCACTACAATATTACGAGCCGTACTATCGTAAGGGGATTTATGATTTAACAAAAGTTGGAAATTGGGTAACGGAAGCCGACGAGTAATCGTAAGCTTTTTTGCGGAATCTAGCGAACCGATAAAAAATTAATATCCAAAGTGAAGGGGCAGTTTTGCGATTAAATAGCCTAAACGGAAGCAGATTTAATTGAAATATTGTAAAGGCGGTAAATCACAGGGTAAATGCTAAGAAAGTTCTCGATGAATTTGTTCGGGATAAATTCGATGCTAATTTTAATTAGCCAGCAACTTCGAACAAGTGTTCGAAGACCTTTCGTCAGTCGATCAAAATGACTCTCGAATCGAAAATCCCCATTGACCCGAGCAAGTTATGAAAATCTAATGTCTTACATTAGTCAGTTAAAGGCTGCTGTTGAAAATTCCAACGATGCGAATTTATCGAATGGTGAATTCGCCGCGTGTGCAACAAAGTGCGAACGAAACCGCCATTGACACTTTTGCAAAATACAAATTAACCCCGGCGCGAGTGAATTCTCCTTGAATTACGGCAAATCGGCCGAGACAATTTCCTTTTTGGACGCGCGGGTGTCCAACTCCATGTCCATCGACCCCTTTTGCGCTCCCATCTGTGCCTTAAGTTATTAACGCGAGCTCTCCTAACTTTCGAGAGCCAAGACGTCGGGGGATACTTTCTTAAATAATAAAATAATCTTTCTTAAAGTCAAAGATTGCTTATTCAGGAACCGGAGAGGCTAAGCGGAAGCTGACGTTGGAACGAGTCTTTTCTATTCAAGTGGTCAAGTGTCCGTTTCGTTCCTTAAATCGCAGATTTTCACGAAATTAATCTGCTCGTCTGTTCGATGAAAATGCGCGTATAATCTCAGCCTTTATCGAAATGCTCTAATTACAAAGTCACTTTTTTCATTGCTTTTCATCTTAATTTATGATCGATAAAATTTATTTGGACAGCGCGCCTTTTTTTGAATTTAAGCCGCGACCGACATTTCTCTCCTGCTGGGAATTGTTCTAACGAGGTTCGGCTTTTCTCGATACGCGTCTACCAACGTGAAACTTTGAAGCAACGAGCTTTTTTGAATTTTGATTTTACGTTAGACGCTCGTTATTTTTCAGTCTCGCAATAATAACGAATCCGAAATGTCACAAGAGATTCAATTCTATTACTGTCGGTTGCCTTTTCAAATCATGTAACGTCATTTCTATTTTCAAAGAACTCCTCCGAAAAAATAAATTTCACGAATGATTTTTGCCCACGTGATTCTAAGAATTTGCTTGTTATTCGCGTATCGCCTTTAAAGAATCCATCAAAATTGCATTGCCTCGATATCAGCTAAACATATCTCGCTCATTATTTATTTTCCGCCTCGAGAGCTTCGCTGTATTCAAATCGACTGACATCACAAGTTCGGGAAATTTTCACTCTCCATCGTATTAGCAATGTTCTTTCCTACTTAGCCATTCTTCCGTAACTCCTTCAGATGCATGTGCATTATGCATAAAAATTTAGAAGTGATCTAAGATTAATACGGAATCAAGCATCGTTCTCTTTATAACAGATCACAGCGCATATTTATACAAGCCGATATAACGAGAAGAATCCCGTAGATAATAATAATTTAATAATTTAATCTATTTGGCTACCCGATCTGACAATCGATTCTTTTAAAAAATATAGGTGAAATAATTAAGAGTTTGTTACATAATGACCTGCAATAAAGTTTAATTTCAAGCGTATGGATTTCAACAATTTTCAGGCTTATTTTTAAAATTTAACTATGGAAATCAATTTAAATATGCGGAATTATTGGGTTAATTAATAAATATATTTAAATATTGAATATCATTAACTTCAACCGAATTAAATCGCAATTGAAAAATCTATGGAACTTTTTCAAGAATATATTAAGCGCTAATGTGTAGATAATTTTCAATATTTCGGATATTATAATATAATTTTGTTTTGTTTTAGTCAAATTATTCAATTCGAGATTATTTCATGTACAGTTCGTGCAAATATTCAAATGCATTCCATAGTTTTATTAAATTATTGTATCAAGATCCTTGTAATGATAAAAAAATATTTTAAAAAACTTCATTTTCAAGTGCAACGATCCATAAATTTTGAATGCTTCATTATTTTTAATTGAAAATTAAAATAGCGAGTGCATGAATATTTTACATGATTCTGTTGCATTTATAAGAAAATCTCATATCTTATCTGTTGACTTTACCCAAATTAATTATTCGGAGTTCTCAAATCTTATCTGTAAATAAAAACAATATTGTACTTAAAATTGACAAAAATTTCAAAATGACAGCAAATATTTCTCTTAAAATTTTTTAATTTATTTTTCAACTTTTTTTGTAGCAGTTTTTTTTAGAAAAAAACTCTGTTAGTCGATTTGATCGTAAAAAGAATTAAAATTTTTTAATTTAATAATTTCACATTGTATAATAGAATGCAAGATGTGACTTATGATGTAATAATTACGTTTGCTTTTTTATGACGTAACTTCTTATTAAAATATAAACTTTCGTTAGAGAAATTTAAATTACAATTAGTTATTATTAAATTATATTTCTTGCACAATGAAGAGTATTGTTTAAAAATATTTAAAAGCAATTATATAAATATTATAGTTAATTATTTTTTCATTTATATACATAAAACTTTTACATAAATTCATCGAAGATCAAGCACTTGATTAAAATTATGCGAAAAATTTTTATTTCGCAGCAAAACTAAAAAGTTAATATGAGAGAACCAAGAATTCAAAAGATATTAACGATCATTTTTTACGCTATAATTGATTAAAATTTAATAAATCCACACAATTGCTTATTTATTTATAGAAAAAAGTACAAAAAATCTATATTCGAATAATCATTGTGTTCACGAGGAAGCAATTTTTGAAAATTATTCTCGATTTATCGAAATTATTATCGAAGAAATTGCGTATAATTGAATAAAATGATTAAGAGATCATAAAAGACCTTATTTTCATAAATCAAAGCGTTTTTACTGTTGTATAGTATTAGGAGCCAAGGAAGTTTATTGTAGATTTTGCGTAGTTTTAATCGATGGATCGGGAACGAAGATGCGTTAAGGCCTTAAGGCAGTAAATTTGAAAATGCGCGCGACTTTTACAAATATGGAGACCAGGAAATAAAAATAAAGTGTGGACTCCGGACACTCATGCTCGGTAATACAGGCAAAATAATTAGAGAACGAGAGAGAGAGAGAGAGAGAGAGAAAGGGGTGGGTTGATGAACTTGATTATGACGATGAACTTGAGGGGCTGACGGTCGGGCAGCTCTGGTTTTCTGCCAAAACTCAAATGCTTCGCGTGCATACAGTGAACTTGTCGCACTGACGGGTAAAATTAGTGTCGCAACCGCAACTTTATCCCACACGAGTAGCGAAAACAGCGAAAAAGAGGAAAGGGGGACGAAACAGAAACTAAACGGCACGCGACGCTCAACCTGTCGGACACTCGAATTCTTCTTCATTCACGAGGGATGGGGGTTGTTGTCACAGCTTCACCCTCCGGTGAGTTTTCACCCCCTCTCCCTCTCTCATACACTGTCTCTTCTACTCAGTTGCTCGGAAGTGTTGATGCTACGCTCACATTTTTCACTTTTTGCACGTTAAAAGTGTGCGTAAAAATTATTTGTGAATTTTGTCGTTGCGGATAAAATCGCCATTTATCCTATACAACTACGTAATTATTGCTGCATTTGTTTTTCACTAAAGATTTTATAATGAATATTTGAAGCTTTAGTTCCTATAAATTCCAAGTCTCACATTAAATAGTTTAAGGAAAGTTAACGCTCGTTAATTTTGTTTATTTCTTAGTTTACCTGCTATACTTTTAACGAATTACAGGATAAATTTTGCACGAAATAACGGTATTATTGAAAAATCACTTTTTTAAATGGGGTACAAGTGGCATTATTTAGTTCGCGTACACATTTTACAATATTTGATGCACTTTGGGGCTAATTTGATTTTAAACGGCATTCTTCAATACTTATGTAAAATACATAAAATTACGTATATACACTTAAACTTTAATTATCAGGGAAACGCTAGAAGGTGAAGTTAAATATTTTAAAGGGCACGAGGTACAAATGTAGAGACTAGAGTCAAAATAATTATTATCATATTTTAAATAGGAGATTCGTTTTCTTTTCTTTTATGGGATTAAAAATGTAGGGAGATTTACAATTTATCCCAAGTCGTCGGAAAGTTACTTCGAAAAATTGCGATACGAGATGAAAGGATCATGTCGTATGAAAATTCATCGGTCGTTGAAAGCTTGTAAAAAAATGATTAATTTTTAATTGTACATTTGATACGTTATTCATAAACTACGTATCTATTTCGTTTAATATTTAAAATATTTAAAGCTTCCCTTAATTCTCAGATATGAAGTCACGAAAAAACATTGACTTGTACTTACTAAGCTCATTTTATTCGAAAAATCTTTCGCTCGGTTTAACCTTGAAAAAGAACAAATGTTTTTTTTATGCACGTGAAGAATTTCACGTATCGTTGTCACTTATATGTAAGAACTTAATAATTAAATTTACTAATGTCACGTAGAATATTTAATACTCGGGTTTTTATTGTTAATTGTAACATTTATGTAACTGTGTGTTTATTAGTTATTCTAAAACTAAAGTTACGAAGAACAAGAATGTAATGCTGCAAATTGACCTTATAAAAGTAAACGACGAAAAACGATCGAAAAATTTATTACATTATCCAATTATTTATTCGTGAGATTTTTATAATTTTAGTGAGGGAATTTTAGCGAGGCGATGATATTAATCATATATATATGTATATAATAATAATATAACGCCTTATTAATTAATTATACTTTGCAAAAATTATTCTATTTAACAGTAAGCAAACAAGACAACGTAATAAATACTCTCTTGATCCCTTTGCGATGAAAGATTACTTTTACAGCGTAATTTACTTTAGTGCATCCGCAAAAATAAAGAAGTACTCCAAGTTCCGAGATTAATTTCAAAGTTCTACAGTTGCACTCGCTATATATTATTTTATACCTCGACATCTTCCGGTCCGATTGTAAAGAAATTGTTCACCGTTTGTCTTTTCAAGGAAATTGTAACACATATTACAGTTAATGTGTCTATATTATCATCGACTTAGGTGTTCCTTTCAGCGAAATGTAGAATCAAAACTTGCAAATTATTAAAATACAGGAATCCAGGCCCGTCGTACCATTAAACACGTGTAACGTTACACACTCGTGTACACTAAAGTAGGTAAATAGTTAATAATAAATACTTTTTATTATGCTAAACAGCTCGAGTAATATAAGATGATAAACTCGTAATATATTTGAAATATGCACTGGGATTTCGCATTAAATGCGAAGTCTCTTTTATTACCATTTTAAGGGTCTATACATGATAAACTTGATTCATTTAATGGGGCATGTAACGCCGATTTTAATAATAATGTAGATCATTCCATGAATAATTAAACGCCAAAACACGGAATCAATAATTATTTAAGTCACAAATTTCCCTTCAACTGTACGTCCTAGAGCACTTATCTTTTAAATATAATAAAATCTTACATAACAAGTTTTAAATTTTTAGTAACAATTTAATAAAAATTTATACGCTGATTCATAAATTTCTCTATACTTTCATTGGGATATATTTACGGGCGTGCGAAGAGTTCAAAGCGAGTAATTAATTATGTGCCGATGGGAAATAACTGTCCGCGCCAACTTTTCGAGTGCAATCGACGGATCGTTAAAAATAGTTAAAAATTCGGAATTTCTACGAAACGCATTTGTATTTTTTCGTATTTTCACTCGAAAGCCGATAATGCAATTTTTTCGTTACGGCCGCGAGAAGATGTTTTTAGCTTCGGAAACGTCGCTTGACGGTCTGAAAAGGGATTGGCTGTCGCGCCTCCGCCTCTGCAACCGTACAATCTGCCAAATTTTTTCAATTTGCTGCCCGTCCCGAGCAAAGTCGTTTGCAAGCCAGTGTAAAAGCAATTTGTTCCCGACGCGATCGTTTGTAATTTTGATTTTCCGCGCGTTGTTTTATTAGCTTAACGGGGCCCGGTGACGATGATGTACCGACGGAGCAGCAGCAGCAGCAGCAGCCAAGCGGGAACTGAAACTCCCGATGCAGTCGAAGGAGTTGTGTGCATGAGAGGGCCATTTGTAGCTGCAGTTCGTCGCGCAGTTTGTCAGCCCAGTGACAGCGATTTTACAGTTTTCAGGTGACGAGTCGCGTAGGCTGTGCGGGGCGAACGCGAGCATCGCTGAAAAGGGTAATCCGGTTTCCGGCGCCCCGACGGCCGTGGCGGCTTACGGATCCCTCGTCTTCCAGTTAAAGGATGCGCACCTCGAGGCCAACGGCACCTGTGACTTCGTGTTCCGCGGCCTCAGGGTCGTCTGCAAAACTATGGTCGTCACCGTCTTTCTCACCTTCCTCTCCGCGATGCCTATTGTCATGCTGATACTAGGTGAGCGCCTCAGCTGGTTCTTTCTCACGCCATCCCGCGCTTTCATTCATTTTTTTCCACCACACCCTCACACTTGATCGATCCACTTCGCTTCAACGACGACGACGACGACGACGACGACGACATTTCCTCAATCCACCACTCGCGGATCCTCGAAATAAACTCGAGAGCAACGGAGCAATCGTGTCACGTGGCTGTTGGACTGCGCTCCGGGGCTATGATGTACGAGGACGACTCGGGGAAAGTGACAGACACACAACAACGCAGCTGAGAGGTTATCCGTCGCGACTTGAACTCGTGACCGGGTGAAGCAGTTGTCGCTCTTTTTCGAGTTTTCCCGAACACTTTCCCCGATGTAACGACGCGCGCCACTTTATAAATTGCTTTCGCAGTTTGTATTTTCGAGTCAATGTAATTCCTTTCTGTTACTCGCGTTCGAACCAAATTTTCATAATTTCATACCAATTTTCATCTGACATGCCATCATCGCTCGATTAATTTGAAATCTCATTAACAATTCATCCGTAATAAATGTATTTTTTTAGCAACTATTTATATGAAAATTAAGCAATAGTCGATAAATGATCCGTCGAATGGTTTTTTATTAAGAGGAGCCTGACATCGATAATGTTTCAAGGGAAACAACTTTGGAAAAGTGTTGAAAAATTACTTGGTCAGAAAAAGCTTCTGCTCTCTATTGCAAAGCTTTTACTCTCGCGTAAATCCGTTTGGGAAAATAAATTTTCCCAGACGAGTTTTAAAAGACGTAAAAAATAAAACGTATTACTGATTATGAACCACGAGGGAGTGTTTAAAATTTTTTAGATATTTACCTTTCCAATTCGCAGCAAGTGTAGCAAAATAATATTATTCAAATTTACTACTTCGGCACAAAAGTTCCATGAATATCAACAAAATAATGAAGTGACAATTTTTGGATCAAGTTGCGCTGCTGCAATCACATTATATTCGGATATTCTTATCAGAATCAGCCAGTTTATGCGCAACTCGTAGCATTAGAACGCAATAGTTTTTTTAGTTTCGGAAACGGCCAAAGAAAATTGGTTAGTTAGGATTATTAAAGCCTCGTAACTCGATCGTTCGCAGTTATTCACTAAATAATCATTTATAGGAAGCCAAGGTAATTGATGTCTGCAGATACGAAAAGCAATTCTTGCGTCGATTGCCCAAAATTTAAATCATACGTGCGGTTGAGTTTATTTAATGTAGGCTCGAGCGTTTATCCGTTAGCAGAATCTTATCTCGACGATAAATTTTATTATTACTGTTAAATTTACAACATAACCAGGCACAAAGACTAAAATAGTGGAATAATTAAATTGAGGAAGACGCGTCGCGTCGCGGCGCTTTTATCGCAGACCCGATCTATTCGAACGTCCCGTAAACGCGCGGTTGCCGTTGCTCGGATTACACGCCGTAAAATACTGTTATACGGTCGGACTGTCCGAGAACTGCAGACAACTGCACGGAACTGCATCGCGTTCTCCGGCTTAATTCTTTACGAGGCGAATCACAATTGCAACTGTTACGCCGACAAGAGCCTTCGGCGGCCCGGGAACTGTAAACTCGGCCACAAGGTCGCCGTTAACCGGTGAATAAAACCTCAAATTTAACTCACAGCTTTTCCTGTTAATTATTTACGATGACTTCGCGCACTTGGTGTTTCGCCTCCTCGAGGACTCGCACTAGCGACATTTTGCGTTTTCGGCACGTCGTTCAATCGGTAAAAAAGTCTCGGCTTGTTTTCAATTTTGTCAAACGCCGACGAAATGGATTCAACGCTGTTTTTTCGATCCACACCGAGTACATCAACTGCGCCGATCATAACTTCTCACGGTCAAATTCGCCCGGGAACGAGGATGAATTTTAATGCGACGAAGCTTAATTGTACCAAGCAACGTATTTAATTGTAAAAATTTTTTATTCGGATTAGAGAATCAAGTGCTTCGCGTCTACGAGCGAATCGAGTTTTATCGAAAAGAAGTGCAAAAAATGCAGACGAACTTTCGAAACAAATCGCTACTTTGTAACTTTGATAAATTAATTATCGGCCTTAATCATGTATTTACCCGAGTTTTCGAGACTAGCGCCGCTCATTTGTTCCGATAAGAATAAACGACACGAGTCGATTGAAAGTGCGATTACAAGTGTAGCAACGAGCGGATGAATTTTTCCCAAATGCAGAATAAAAGAGCTTATTATTTCAAGGATTTCAATTCGCGTGGTTCAAAATTCAACGTGAAAAACAATGGGCTTTTTACGTCTGATCAATCAGTCGCGGTACCGCTTTAATAGGAAAAAGACCGCGTAAACAAATACGATAAAAAACAAAATGCGTTGGTAATAATACTTTTTATTCTGATGAAATCAAATTATTATATGCTAACGAGTGAATCAGCGTCTGTGTTTTTACGTTAAATTGCTCTGCATGTGTTCGAAAAAACATATTTTAACGCAGTTGATTATAAAATACCGCTGATTGTAAAGCTTTTTAATATGCGAAAATTTAAGAAGAATAATTTGCGATACCCTGAAAGTTTCGTATTTCATTAAAACAACACATTTTAATAATCTTTTGTATAAATCCGACAATTTAATCAGTCAAAAAGATAGAAACAAATACATTAGTCGACTTATGCATCTCATACGCGTATTTCTTTATTCAGAGACGATTACAAAATTTAAATATTAGTGATTAACGCAAGTCAATAGAAATTTTATTGCATTGGTAAGAGTAATTTTTAAAGCTTAAGATTTCAAAAAACGTACAGTTGAATATACTTTTACGTTATCGGAGATATATTACATCGTGGACTTAATATATTTATACAGTGCACTGCGCATTTTTGGAAAATAGCAAATGTTCGTCTAGCCAATTTGGCTGAACACGCCCAGTGAAAATATCGCATATTTTCTTTTGATTAATATACCGATCGATAAAATCACACAAGTTTCGAGCGCGTTTTTAACGCTATTATATCAATAACACCTTGGAGCGCGAAAGTTGTGGATCTGCATTTGCCGAACACTCGAACTTTTGGAAAAGGATAAACTTTGAGAAGCGCCAAGTTGTTTTATTCAAAAAATATCAAAACTTCGGAGCACTAAAAATACAGATTGAAAGCTTCAAATGTTTTCTAGCGATTAATGCAGTCGAGGCCGAACATCCGCGGGAATATTCGTGGTCGTAGCTGCCAGTCGAGCGGCATTAATTCGCGGATTATTAAAAAAAATGACGAAAGAAAAATTGAGCGCTGCAATGGACGGATGGACTTGTCTATGGAGATGGCGTCTAACGTCGACACATACGTAGGCGGCTGCTCATGGGGCTGCGATAATGAGAAGCCCCTGCGCGCCAAAGTGCCATCGAGAGCTCAATGGAGTAACGGGGATTTAAGCTCTGCGATGTCGGATGTTGGCAGCCTGCGCTGATTATTGCTTGTGTCGGAATCACGGCGCTCGACGCGCTTGTATGTGCACGCGAGGAAGTCCAGCAAAGATCGGAGCTCGCGTGGTTCAATTTATCGCGCGACCTTGATTCGAGAATAATTCGCAGTGCGTGCAGGAGTCGATCGGCTCAGAGGAATCCTCGAGAGGAGAGCCCGGACTGTCGCTGTGGTCAAGGGAGGAAGGAACAAGGACGTCGGAGGAATTAACGCGGAATAATCCGTCTTTCGCTCCCCTTCCTTGGGGAAAATTTAGATGAAAATTTAGGAACGCCTCCATCTCTCTTGTTTTTCCTCAACTTCGTTTCTTTAAAAATTGCCATTAGACTACGGTTTAACAATTCGAGGCATTCGCAATCAGTAGATTGGAAATTAGGGCCGCGTTATCTCTGGGAATTGTTCTATATAAATACCAATTAGATGATCGATGCTGTAAAACAGATTAATCTTCACGTTATGGCGTATATATAGAGTGTTTCCAACGTTAATGGCGGGCACTGCGAGTAGATCCCAGAAATCTCGATTAGCGCTGCAGAGATCAATCAAAGCCCTCGGCTTAATTTGATGGTATCACTTAATGTAATGGGCGATGTAAAAACGTCCAAAATTTGATTCGTTGTGCATGTCCGTGATGCGGATTCCGGCCTTAAACGAGAAGCTTTCGCTCGCTCGATGCGGATTATATTTCCTAGTGGAAAAGAATGTTGTTGCCCTAGGCGTTCTTAATCCGATAATAGAAAGCTCTTCTTGAATTATTCTTTATTTATGTAGGTTTCGATATAAGAACTACCGACATTTATCACCAAATATTACAGTTACTTTGTTTTCTGGAAATATTTGAAATAAAAATATCTGGTAATAAAATAACAGTATCGAACAGTTCGGCAGTGCTACGGTACTTTTGCCTGTGTTTTCGTAATTCGTCTCTTTAAAAGATCCATAATTTGGAATAGTAAAATTAAGCACGAACTGTTGCACTATAATTAGAACGGAGAACATCGTAATAAAGAAGCAATTCTTATACCAGCCTTAACTTTATATAAACGAACCCAAACGTGGGATGTAACGAGAATAAAACCCAACTAATTAGCATATCGTTACGCGGGCTATGAATAATTATAAATAATTAAAACTAAATATCAGTTAATTAATGACGAATTTCTCTTAGGAATAAGAGAGTGTGTATAATAACGCGAGAGCTTATTCGCTTAATTATTTCGAAAGAAATCCTCCTATTCGGTAATAAATTGTAAAAATAGATAAGTTACTCGGTTAAAAATTGACCACCGTCGCGATAGCCGTGAATCGATTTTTCTGGTAAAGCCTTTCTGTTTTCAAGGAAGACCAACGGTGTAATGCAATTTTATCAGGTTTACGCAACAATCGAGGCGTTGTGTATCAACGTTTTTAAACAATTTTATACGAGCAGACGCCTTACTCGTGTAAAAATAGTTATATTCGTCCGTAAGGTTGTCAGTTTGTACGGACCTAATTACGTATTTAGAGAAGTACTACTTTTTTTGAAAGGCACGCACTGCGAGTACTTGCGTTGCACGTTTAAGATTAAGTTCCTTTTGGATTGTATTATAAAATTCAGGTCACTAGCTTAAACATGCAAGTCTACTTAACCTTTAGAGGTCCATAATTTATACGTATTATTTGAGTTCTCTTATGTTTTATTAACCGCCCATTACATCCATCTTCTTTTCCAAATGAATCATTAAAGCTTCGAGTTTGTTTTATTATTGTATTACGAAATCGCGTAATTTACATTAAATTTTAATAAATTATTTTATTACACGCTCGTAATTTTTAGACGAAGATCAGATTATCTTTGAATTTATGTAATTCTAGCGGAGTGAACGAGAGCTAACAGTTACGAAATCGCGAACAAAAGAGTCTACAGTTGGATTTATAAATAAGATATTAGTTTGGGTGATTAATTGAAGAGGTTTTCCTAAGTTTTTACTCGGACAAATCAATTTACGCCACATTGGCTTTCGTAAGCGATTATTCTTCATTATCGCAATTCCTAAAAATGTCAACGCAATTATCTAAAGTAACGCGAAAATTCCCCCACCAATGCATATTTCGAGGCTGAAAGGTTAGCGCGCGTAATCTACAAGTTTAGGTTTTTTCGCGGATGATTAAGGCAGTCGGAGTTTCTCGCTGTGCATCGGCAAAGTAATTTACGCCAGAGTCGGCGAGTGGAGTCGAAGCAGATAACAAAATTGGCGTCGCCTCCGCGAAAAAGGCGCGATTAAAGAAAGTGGCCGTCGGTATTCAGTCTTTGTCGTGAGCACTAGTTTCGATTTGCGGTCGCGTGCTCGGGGATCTTTAAGCGAGCATCGAACCAGGACACGCTCTCAGGCTCTCGGGCTGCGCGCAATTAGCATTAATTTATTACGTTTAAAGGGGTGAATTATAGATAAAATTTACGAGCTCGCGGATATTACGCTGTCCGATTCTCGATTTTCGATCGCGTCTATTTTCGTTTCCCCCTCCAGGATTGCCTCGAGGAACGTTCTTCAAATTTTGGCCGGAGAAGAATAAGTACATTCGAAAAGCATAGGCTGAGCTTTGCTCGAAAACTTATATTCCCTTTGACGAAAGGAGTGACTGTAAAAATTAGAGGCCCGTCATTCGTTATTCATTATGCAAATTGTGCTCGTTTTAATAGCTTCTTTTTTAAAAAGTTCTTTCGGAATTTTTTCACTCTCGAAAGCTGCGCTGATTCTTTGAATTTAGCCGAAGGTGCACATTATCGAGCTGATAATGCAAATTGGAAGAGCAGAGACGCTAAATTCATAATTTTGCAAAAGGACGCTAATTATTAAGCGTCGAAGCACTTACTCTCTGCAAAGCTACTGATTCTTAAAACGAACTTTCCGTAACAACTCCCGACTCTAATTCTCTCTTTATTCGCCATTTGTAAAGTTTGAATCGGAATTGTAAATTTTGATGGGAAACATTGAGCTAAGTATCGAATAAGAGCTTATAATTCTTTTACGTCAAAGTTAACGCCCGTGATTGATGAAATGCAAATAAGCGACGATTAAATCTGATTGAAAGATAAACATTATTTAAGAATCTACATACGCACCTTATTTTACAATTTCTGCGAGGATATTCAATTTACTTTCGCAAAAATTCACAAACAGAAATAAAAGTTATCCTTGAAAAATTTGTGAAATCTTGTGTCTGCAAAAGTATATCGTGCAATAAACCAACTTTAATTTTCATATTTAATTGTAAAGCATCTTTCGCGCCTTTTGAATTTCAGTAAATATAATTCCGCGTGCGATGTATAATAAATGCAATGCTCGTAAGGAGGATTTGCGTTGATGCATTTTTAATTGTTTATTGGAAAGGTATTGAAACGAGCACAGAGTATACATCGAAATATTCGACGTCTGTATTTTAAAACGTGAACCGTTTGAAATCATAATTCGCAAAGTCCGAGCTGAGACCTTACAAGCGCAATTATTGTTATTAAAGTAACGAAAACCGACTATTAAATAAATATAAAGAAGTCTTTGTTATCGCAATGCGCGATATATTTAATTTGATTGCTATTTACTTAATTGACTCCTTGGAAAAGTAGATTTTGCACAGTGGGTGCTAATAAATATCAGAGTCCACAGTTGCCAAAGAAAAGCGGAAAAGAAAGTAAAGTAAATATTTCCGATTCATAAATAGGGCCGCGGCATCAGTAATTCAGAAGCCTCGATTTTTCGCGGCAATATTTCAAAAACTTCGTCGAAACGTCTGAAATAATTTCGACCAACTACAGATGCTCGCGATCAAACGTAAATTCGCAATTTCCGAATATTTGCTTTTTATTTATATCGCGATGCTTATTTGCCGCGCACGTTGTTTCAGATTTTGCATAATCCGCGATACTCCGTCGTCGAGTGCATGCAATCGCTTCGCAATCGCACGCAATTCCACGAGTTTGATGGATTCCGTATCGCCGCCCAGCAATTTCACTATCAAAGTACTCGGAGAGTTTATTTTTCTTCTTCCGCCGGTACTTTGGAATGTTTAACTTGAAGATGGATCACGTCGGCGCGTGTATTTTTATCCCTTTCCTTATCAAATATTATATCCTGGAATAAGCCATCCGGTACTACAGTTTCGTTGCACACGCTGTAGCAATTGCTCGTTGGATAACGACGATGGTTTCGACAAAAAGATCCCACCTTCCAGCTTCTCATTGTTGTGATTTATTGTTTTATTAAGAATCTTGCAAAAATGATGGAATTAATGAAACGGTTCTAAAGTAAATGCAACTTACCGTCTCGTTTACCGAAGATAAATTTTCAGCTAAAGTCTTGGCGTACACTTGTACTTGCGCCTTGAGAAAGTTGAAACGATAGAAGTAAAACTGTAGTAAGTAGAACTTTGGTCTCTTTATTCAAACTGCGTAAGAGTTGCTCTGCCATGATACGATCCTGTACTTTGGGGAAATATGCGAGTACAAGTGAAATGGAAAAATTATATTAGAGATGGTGATTTATTGTTTCAGCCGTTTCACGTAGTCGAGTAACTTCCTTTTTGCTTTTTCTTTTAACTTTCAAAGTGTCTGCTGTAAAATTCAACATCTATTTGTCGCTGTTCCTGTTTTTAATCAATCGTTGTCTGCTGCTTTGTTTTGCGTTCGGACATTTGCTTTATAACGAAATTAATGTGGAACGAAGGCGCGCACCGGCAAATATTTTACCCGAGTTTTTAAGTGTAAAACAAGTACGTGAAATTTTTGTAATTATGAAGATGGAATTTAGAAAAAAACGTCTTCGAGCAATGACCAAGTAAAGTTACCGGTAAGTTTTTGTGATTCGGAGTTACATTTATTTTCCGCCTCCAAAATGTAAACGCGTAGTTAACGACGAGAAAGTTTCCCCTCTCTCCCCTCTTTATCTAATACGCCTTCTTCCCCTTGTCGCACGTCATATGGAATAGTTATTGGCGATTTGCGCGTCTTAATTGAAAAGGTCTGCATCGCCATTGATGTTTTAAATGTCATAAACGTTACTTTTTGCGAACTTTTTGATTTTTAAAAATGCTCGTGTAACTTCCCGAGTTTACCTCTATATTTCACCACTCGCGTTCACTCTTTTATCAAAGAACTTTCGCGATTTATACCGCATTACCGTTCGCGTATAATACACCGCTCGACTATTTCGCAGTACCATTTTTAAATTTTAAATATTCGTACACCTTCGGGTAAGCATTTGTTACGTCAATTTTAATTATTTTAAGCGAAGAAGTTTAAAAGAGACACGCGACACGCGATTCGCCAAGTTTCGCCAAAAGGAATTTATAGCCTCGCAATTCTGAAGTTTCTCATCTTTTTTCAATTTCACGTTGAAAAAATTTGAATTACAATTTTACGTTTCATAAAAGTATGCTTTAAATAGAAGAAAGTTTATTTGCTCCGAGTCGCTTCGCCTCTGGCTATAGTTTTTGACTTTTTAATCCGTATTTTACATTCGCTATGTTCTTAAAAATTTTGGTACTAACGGCCTCCGAATCGATCAAAATGTTTAAAAAATTATGCACTCGTACACGAATGATTTACATACAAAATTAAGTTTACGAAAAAATGGAAATTTATAAGTTGCATTTTAGCAATAATTTATCGCAAATAACAGTTTCCAATAACGAACACAACGTTGCGACGCTAAAGCCAACATCATAGCGAAATATGCAAAAATGTCTTCAAATACTAAAATTTTTTCTCACACATATGTATGGATATCGATGCTGTGGTCAAAGTGCAGATCGAATCGAGGTTACTCCCGAAATTTCTTTCGCAGCAGCTGCTCCGTTGCTATTCGGAAGCTCAGAAGTTCATCTAAATCCGAGAAATTCGACTCATGTATAAACCCTTCAACGAGTCGAAGGGAATGCAAATAAGTACGTTATTAACATCAGTAATCTTTCAAAAAATTGTGTTCGAATAGCTTAGAATTAGCAATCGCTGCGATTGAAAAAAACAATTGAAATCGTACTAAGCGCAACCGCGAAGCGATTAGTGTTGCAAACGAAATTCGTTCTGAAAAAGACGACGTATCTCGCGCAAAATTGTAAAGTCAAGAGCTAATTTGGCGTTGCATTTTTAATAAATTTTATCTTTTAAAAACTGGATAAGTGAAGCAAAGTCCAATTTAATCTGAAATTGTAACGTAACGTTTACAATAACCGCAGTTAGGCAAGACTCGCTTGGCTGGTATTCAGTTGTTGTTTAAAGCAAAACCGAGCAAACAATTTTAATTCTTAATTCTCGCAATAATCGATGGATGTGCAAACGTACGTGCTTTTACGCTGTATTAGTTGCATTGTGGTTAATTCGAGCATTTGATGAATTCCCGGGCTTTAATTAAGTAATATGTATTCCGTCCATTTGGGTATTACGTGGTCGCGTATAAGTAAACACCGGTATTCGCTATATCTTCTTCGAGGACGAGGTCCATGTGTGGTCGAGGTCGGCGATGCTCGCTAAACAAATTCCAATCTTAGGATTATTTCGCAGTCCCGACGGGGATCGCGTAACCGACCTTTTATAAAGACGGAACGTGTTCCTTCCTGTCTAAAGCCGCATATCGCAATTGTGCGTTACGGGATAATATATTAGCGGCGTTCGGGCCGCATCTATCCGCAGTCCTTCACCAGCCGTCGAATTGTACGGTCTCGGATGATTAACTGTAGTGTACATCATTCAGTTACCCGATAATATCATCTGCGTTTACACCTCCATTCGCGCATTTCGACCTCCAGATGTGGAGTCGCCCGGTTGTTACTATATTTTATGTTATTAAAATATTGTTGTTGCTCCTTCAGATTATAATTAACTTGGCCTTTCTTTACAATTATTTACTCACGGTTTTGACTAGATTTTTCGACGACCGGTACTCTAAAAACGCCTTTACAAACATGATCCTACACAGCGGCTAACTTTTTAATGTTGTTTGCCGTGCAATTCATATTTTTTTACAAACTGCATGGTTCCATAAAGTTCATATATGTTTTTGCAGCATTTCACTTGGATAAAAATTTACAACTTCGGTACTACATCGAGTCGTGGCGTAGAAGATAAGTGAACACTAATTAATAATGCATGAACAAATGGTCAAAAAAGTGAGTGCGTATTAAAAACGAAACGAAGTGAGATGAAGAAGGAAAATCGCCAGAAATACAGACGCAATAGAAATGGAGTAGTGCATCGATGAATCGCGCAGTAATCGAACGATGGAAGACACATCGTTAATTGAAAAATCAAATGAAAGTGTAGAAACGGCAGAAAGATTAAAAAGTTGTCAAGTAGTGGTACATTGTGCTGGAGACAATACGTATAATTTTAAAGAAGGGGGAAGGAAATGTATGTAAAGTAAATAAAGAACAGATAGATAAGATTAGACAAGAGTTAAAAGATTGGGAAGATTTTAAAAAGAACACGATGAAAGAATAGGAGCAACAAACAAAGGAAATGGTAAACAAGATAAAAGATATGTATACGAGATTGGAAAAACTTGAACGAAATAAAGAAAAATGGGACCGAGAAAGGAAAAAATTAAATGTAGTGATAAAAGGAATAAGATTTAAAGAGAATAATATTGAACAGAGTGTGAAGGAGCTTGCAAAGAAAATTATGAAAATTGAAATAAAAGTGCGAAGAGCATTTATAATAAAGGGAAATTCTGGGGGTTGAAAAAAAGGAGCGGTTGTGGTAGAATTAGAGACTTGGGAAATGAAAAACAAATTAATTATGGAAGCACAAGAGTTTAAGGAAAACTTTTTTGTAGAGTATGATCTGACAGCGAAACAAAGGGAAATACAGGAAGACTGGGTGAGAAGGGCTCAAGAAGAACAGCAAAAAGGAAATATTACGAAGATAGGATTTATGCAGATACAGATAAATAATACGTGGCATAAGTGGAACGATTTTAAAGAAAAGTTCGAGGAGAAACCAAATTCAAAATTTAAGGAAATAAAGAAACATGAAAAAAGTAATACTGTTTAAAATATTTAATTGGAACTTGTCAAGAATACAAAGAGAATGATAGTAACATTTGGACTAATATCTATGTGATTCTAATATTATTTTATTAATAAAAATAAACAACGAAAATTTAAAAGCAGAAAAATTAAATGTAATTGAAGACGTTAAATCGTGTGATTCAAAAAACTGTAGTAAAATGATAAAAAAGTAAAATCGATAATCATACACCATTCGTTTCAACTGATTTTCATAAAAGATGTTCATATACGCATTCAAGAAAAGTTACTGAAAAGTTAAACTAGATGCGATGTATTTAGATATTTAAGGAAATTATAGTTACAAACGAAAATGGTACCAAAATTAAGGATCGGAAAAGGTGAGCCGGTATATTTCAAGAAATTGACTGATACAGTGGATTGTGTGAGTCTGCAAAGACTAGAGTTGACAAAACTAAAAAATCTGTAACACTTATAAACATGTAATGAGGGGTGGTAAAATGCATATTTTTAAGAGAGAGGGGATAAGATAGTGACATGCGCCTGTGGTCACTTTTCTCGTCTCTCATTGTACGATCGCGGTGTGTAATAACTAGTGTCGATATGCTTTCTTCACTTCGTACGGAAGTACAGGACAAATGAGCAGGAAATAAGCTACGTCATAACGTAGAAATTGGTAGTGGGGGATTTTTAAGGGGAAAAATGTATATCAAAAGTGGGGAGAGTGATCTACATTTACACGTCCTCGCAACGCTCATAGGGCAAGCATGCTGGGCCCGAAAGGAAGTTTTGATTTAAACCCGCGGTGGAAGGAGAAATATTAGCAAGCAAAAGCCATAAGCTGCTGTGGAATAATGGTCAGTCGTTATCAAGTAGCCAACAACTAATGGGATTCGCTCTCTAATTACCGATTTTGCATCACTACATCATACAACTGGCTTCTCGGCTATTTTACCACATCCGTTGTAATTAGCCAGTGTCTGCTATTTTAGAATAAAGTGAAATTAGCTCCGACTTTTGCAAGTAGTAACTTAAAAATTAGTGAAAGTAAATTGAAAGCATTGCAATATCCTGCCAAAATGAGCAGAAATCAGCTAATATTAAGAAGCGTATCAGCAGGTAGCATATTGGAATACAATCCTAGACCTGAGTCAAGAGAATTGATGACGACACATTCAGACGATTCTTTTGAGATTGATACTGAAGATGACCAGCTTATCTCAGAGGATTCGTGTAGTAATTTCGTCAGTTCTGTCAGTAATACAAGCTACATACGTGCCCGGAAAGACCCGCCGGATTCAGAAAGTAAGAGCTCTGAATGTTTCTGCGATGCTTATTCAGACGTGCAGGATCTGAGCAATAAAAACTCTGAAAATCCTAGTACTGCTAAAGTATCAGAAGCAGAGAAAACTTCTTCGACCGAAGCAATGGCAGATGAGATTGTGGTCATAACGATGCGCGAATTGCGTGAAATATTCAAGACTCAGATAAGAGAACGTCCACCAGAATTCAACGGATTATACATTGAGGATCCTGAAAAGTTTCTGGCAAATTGTGAGACCTATTTCATTGATTATTCGATAAAAGAAGACCAACGTGTTCGCGTGGCCAGTTCTGGGTTGCAGGGATTTGCTGCTCTTTGGTGGTTGAATTACAAGAAGTTATCGATCACCTGAGATAGATTCAAAAATATGATACTTTTTAAGTATAATAATCCAACGTATGTGATGAAATTAACGAATCAACTTTACACTCAGAGGCAGAGGGAGTTAGAATAGATGTTACGCTTTTTTTGGAACAAAAATACTTTTTAGCCCAACGCATCGTGCCCGACTTTAGCGAGTACCAAATCGTTCAACTTTTGTTTAGAACGATTCATCTAGATCTACAACATCAGCTTCAGATTACTAATGTTACGATAGTAAAGCAACTGATTCATGTAGCGGCAGAATTGCAGAGTAACTTTCCCAGGGAGCATCAAGTGTGCCGAATGACGTCACTAGAACTGTTAAACGGCGACAGTTCGGTGTCAAATTCAGCTGGACATCGACGGATGGAACTGCCACCAAATATTTTGCCAAAGTGTCATTTTTGTCCGGGTTACCATTCGCATCACGACTGCCCTCAGTTGACCAGGCAAAACGAAAACTGGAGAAGGAGGGATTCTTTTTTAGAGGGTATCATCTTTAATTTTGACAGGAGTATCAACGAGCGCACTAAGCGCATTAATCAACGTTTACAAAATAAAGGCGATAATAAATCCCGGAACAAGTAATGAATTTGTTTACCCACAGCTCCTCGACGCTTGTGCAGCCCCCGCCTAGATCAAAGTCAACACCAACCACTTGTTGCCGTCGAACAACCGCTAGTTGCATCTAAAGAGCAACCAAGTATTATCGCTAAAATGCGGGATTTTTACTCTTTATATTACTTTTTCTAATTTTTCTCTCTTTTATTTGTTATTCATCTCCTTTCTCGCTCACTCCAAGTTCAAAAACCCAGAGAAATCAAAGTTTCGATTAATCTCTTTGCGTTGAAAGTGATCTTTTTTTAAAATTTTTTCTCTTTTCCCTCGTGGAACTTTCCTTAAATAACTCTGCGCTAGAGTGAACAAATAAGCTGGATGTTGGAATCACCAATGGACTTCTTTGATCTTTACATAAAAGCAGACAGAGATCTGAGTTTAGAAATTTATCTCATTAGATGTATCCTAATGTTGGTATTATAAAAAACACGCTATTCCATAAATATTTTATCGCGCTTTGAAAAAAAAATAAACGACAATAATTATCCCTAGTAGTAAAGATGTCAATTAATCAATAAGACGAAATAGTAGTATTAGAACATAAAATATAATGCAAAAAGACAAAAATATTGAACAAAAATTGTAACCCGTTGATGTTAAATAATTGATATAAACGCTTTGCAAAGTAGAATATATTCAAGACATTATCTAGTACGTTAATTCGGATCGATATTAGGTGTATTGAGAAAAGGTACCAGAAAAGGCAGAAGAATTCTAAGCCCCTGGGGTCATAAAAATCCCTAGGTACGGTATAAAAGCAATAATAAGCCAAGAGATTCTGAAAATTGATCGTTTGAAGTTAATTCGAAGGAGGCACTCGTCTCACATGCACGCATTTGATTATTGATTGCAGGTGTGCAGTTCATCAGGGACTGCCCGCGTGAGCCTCGCATCCCGGTGTACATGGTGGTCGGCGGCACCCTTGGAGGAATGCGTATGTTTTGGACTCTCTATTCTCAAATCCGTTCGAGGCGCCCGGAAGTACTAACCGTACCTGGAACGAGGCCGCACGTATCACCTAAAAAGCTTGCGTCAATCGCCCTTTCATGCTTTCTCGTTGGATGGTTTGCACTTGGTAAGTCGAGCACTATTGATTTATGCCACTGTTTCGCAAGATAATCCTTTACGGATGACGTGTTATCCTGATTACTATTATTTGTAACGATTGGCCAATTTGCCGAGTGTTTGGTAGACCACTTTAGAATTACACGCGCAACATACGCTATTGTTACGTAATTGTTACGTAATTAAACATTTCTTAACGAGTCGTCTTAAAAATGTTGTTTAAACTTTTTTACGAGCTTTCAGTGCCAAGTATTGTTAAATTTAGTGCGGATTCGTTGAAAGTGTTTGATCGGCTACACACGGCTTGAGAAATGAGTTAAAAATCTATTTAATCTGATTAAAATCGCCTCGAGGTAGGCAAAACAAAATTCATAGATTCTTAAAAGAATATAATTTGTGTTGAAGTTAAGAACAATATACCTAACTTTTCTCTTGATTATCTCGATTTAAAAATCAAAGTAGTAAAGTTGCAATATTTTTCAGCCGAAAGAACGTCAACTTTATAATAATTAAAAGGGAATTAGAAGTTCAAAAAACGACAAGGACAATAAAGTTTCCTCTTGAAAGTCATTCGAATGTAAAGTAATTTAAAATAAGCAAAAATTGGCTAAACGTACAATGAAGCAAAATTAAAAAAAAAATTTTTATCGACATCCTCTTGTTAAATAAATATTTAAGCAAAGCGAATGATCTATATACTTAAAAATAGCCAATTATAATGCAGATATGATGAAAAACAAACTCATCGGAAGAAATTAGTGTTAGGCGTGAAAAATATAATTATTTATTCGACTGCTTCTCTAATTTTAATCACTCAAATTATGTATTCAAATTGTATATTTTTCTTTATATTCTATTACACATATTTTCACTATTTTCATTTAAAAATTTAAAATGAACAATATTTATAATATACATTATTGTTTTTAAACTTAGATGGTGATTTTTCTTCCCAAAACAATATAGACATTTAATTATAAAAACTTGCTGAACTACTGTGCAACTTATATTCGGAATGTAATTTCATCGTTTATTTAGAAACGAACTTTTATCTTTCTTTGTAATGTTAATACAAGATAATCGGTTACACGCCGCTTCTCGTTATTTCTATATTTCTAACAAAAATACAAATCCATATACTGTTCTCTATAAAAGTCCACTTTATTCGCAAAATATTTGACACAACTTTGCAAAGTGCGAATAATCGACAAACAAGATAGTGATTGTGCGAATAATTTCTACGTGATTTAATATATTTCTTAATCGATTTCATTCGTATTTTAGTTATCAACTTTTTTATCACCTACTGATGTTTGGAGTCTTGACGCGTTCAAGTCCGTTAATTTCAACGAGCAAATTGAAAAATATCGGCTTTGTTAAATTAAATTTAATCGTAAATTGTATCAAATTAAATTTAGCTTCAGCATACACAAACGCTAATGGTGTATTAAAAAATGTCTCCGTGTTTCGAACGCGTCAACGATATCTGCAAAGAAATAACTAGTTTCGACTTAAATTAGACGTGACTCGAAACAAATTGATTTTTTACGTGTGTATGCAGACTTTACACGTCTTATTGTCGTTTTATAAACCTACAATTATACTTTTTCTAGTCCGTCGGCTCTAACCGCTCGTTAATCCATTTTTAATTCCGTCGTAATGTTCTAAAATGATCACGTGCACTACTACTTCAAGTGTACAGTCTGGTAAAAAAAAGTCTTGCCAAGGGTTTTGTCTTAATTTTCCACTTATACTGCGAATATTTGTTTACTTTTATTCAACATTCGCTGTACGTATTCTAAGATTGCAGTTCTTCCCATTATTATTTTAATGTTATTTCATAACATCGTTGCACGAACTTCGTTTCAGTTCATCGTTATTTTTCCACCAAGCAAGACAAAAAATGGTTATTTTGAGCGAAGGCATATACGAGTTTTGTAAAAATAACGCAATTGGATTCATTTCAAATATTTCGTTCCATAAATTTGCATTAATTATAAAGAAAAAAGAATCGTTTTCCGTTTCCACACACATTTTGAAATAATTTAAGTAGTCGTTACGTTGTGCCACCGAAGTTTGGTATTTCTGGTGTATTCATTAATATTGCCAGTATATATGCGAATAAATTAAATTTCACATTGTTATTTTTATTAAACAACTTGAGTTTCTTTCCGTAAACTTTATCTACGTTTTATAAAAAAAATCTTTCAAGTTCGTCGCGCTACTTTTGCAAAAAATTTTGAAACACAATTTTCACCTTTATTCTTAAACTATAGCCGTTTAAAAATGAAAAATGTATATTTTAAAGAATTAAAAATGAAACAAGTATTTTAAGCAAAGTATTTTAAGTTTGTAAAAAGTTTAAAGTACTCGATTAGTTTGAATGGCTTAAAAAAAACCGCCATTTAAATTTATAAATACATAAAAGCTTTACTATCAAAATTCTAAAAACTTTTTCACGTGATCTCTTAATGCGCATTCCAAAACTAATGAAAAGTCCTCGATTAATTAATAATAATGCCACGTATAAGTCCATTTCTGAAATTATGTATTATTCGTATTAAACGTTCGAATTTAGCGTTAATAATTTAAAGCACATTATGCTTAAACTAATGAACTGAAAAAGTTGAGCAATACTGTAACGATAAAAAATTATTTTTACAAGTTACGCGCTCAAATCGATAATTGATATCAATAGCTGATTTTAATGATATTAGTGATTATTTGAAAACTAAACGACTATGCACATCTGTAGATATTGTGGCAAAAATCGATCGCAATCCGATTTCGCACACAACTTCATAGGTTTGCTTTAATTTTAGTTTTTGACAAAGATAACGATCGAATTTCTGGAAATAATTTTGCACTCGAGTCTCATCCGCATTATTATTTTTGTTTGGTACAGAAAAACTGTTAAATATTCAGTTTGGTATTGCAAGTTAGTTCAAGTTGACACTCGCACACAAGATATTTGCGAGTTAAAACTTTAATCCCTTCTAAACAGCCTTTTAAAGTCAAAATTGAAGGCGGAAAATGTTGCCAAGCTCCAAAATACGCGCCACTCGGAGTTAAAATAAATTAACACGCGAATTATAAAAAGCGCAGCAATTACAGTCGCTTTCAGGTCAGCGCAACTTCTCTCCCCTGGAAATTCCGGTTCGATCGCGATCCCCCCGCAGCCCCTCCCCCGCCCCTCGTGTATTACCTATCGCGGCGTGTAAGTGTAAGACGCGTGAGTGCGGAGGAAGAGTTGGAAAGAAAGTCGGAAGCCGCTCGGGAAAGTGGATAAGATCTTTATCGGCGGGAGAGGCGTTGCTGTGCTGCCTTTGGCACGCAAATGTCAGACCTTGAAAATCACGTCGCTCCTTATCGAGGTCGTGATGCCCCACCCACCGACCTTTCCACGTATGGTAATTATTGGCGAAAATCAAGCGGCGGTCATATTTTTATTGCTAACGATGAATTGTTTATCTCGGCCGTTTGCTATTTTCATTGAATATTCCGGCGTGTGTGCATCCGAATTTTCCAGCAGTTGTGCGTGATAAGACTATTTGATCTCAATTTTATGAATCGTGCGATCCTGATGACAATGTGTTGGTGCGTCGCTGAAATAAAAATTTACTTCTTTCATTGTTCCTCTTTCGAATATTTTTTGAGATATTTGCTCCAGAAATGCAAACGCTTAATCTGATTAGTTTTCAATTATCGATACCAATTGTTCTAAATTCTAATAAATTTATTCTCCGGAATTTCAATGCATAATTTAAACAATTTTATACCTTTTTATATTTCAGGCGGGATTTTGCTTTGCCGAGGTGTCAATGTTGAACAAATTATCACTTTTTGCCGCTCGTGTTTTTATCGAGACGAATGGTTTATAATTAAAAGGTCGATACGTGATTTTCATAGATAAAACTTGGAAGAGACTTTTTGGAAATCAATGCTTTCCGAATAACATTTGAAACTTTAAAAATTACACTTGGTTGCAGGAGATGCCTAGATACGGAGGATTTGATTTTAAATTAATTTCGATGTATCTGCACTTTCTTCAGTACACTCGATTAAAGGAAACGCTTGTAGATTCGTAGAAAAGTTGTCTCCGCACTTTTATTTAAGTATATTTGGAAATATTTTGAAGTCCTGGGATTTATTGTACAGCCTCGGACATCCTAACCCAGGGGCACTTTTTTACTTAAATAATAAAATTTATATTCGAACCCCACCACAACTGCCACCACCACGAGGAAAGTAATTTGCTTTTAAAAATCGAAGATAACAATTTTCCCAGAATCACATCCAGTTATAAATTTAAGTGCACGAATTTAAAAATAAAAGTTTATTATGGCAATACGGAAAAATTTAAGTTCTATATTCTGCGGAATCGTTAAATTGTATTTAAAAATGACCGTATTATATTTGGCGCTGGCAATTCCAGTTTAGTATCGCTCCAAATGTCCAAACATCCTTTTGCCCCTCCTAATAATTCGGTTCTTGTACTTATCAAACTTCTTGATATCGCGTATCCCCAATGGAATTATATATGTGTGCGCGCGCGTAGCGAACTGCGAGGATGCGATTTAATTGCGACGTGGAAATTAATTCATAAAGCGATTCGTCTCTAATCACCTTGGCAATGTCAAGTTGTGTTTATTAATATTCCACGTACTGCTGAGAAAAGAGAAGCGAGAACAAAAATTTCCGATATTTAATAGCGCAACGCTGTGGTCTATTAAAATTCCGGTGCGAGTCAAGTGTAAGCGATAAATTTCGGTTAATGTAAATTCGTCCAAACATTGCCTGTCGCATGTTATTGCTTTAAAAGTGCGCGCGATCGGATCGCGTCGATTGCCAGGGCGACCAGACAAACGTTAAAAATCAAAATGTATTTTTTGCATTATTTACCCGAGTGTATTAATTTCAATAATTCGGGAATAAAAACCAGTGGGCTCTTCTCGAAAATCCCCGACACATAGTTTCCCAAGCGGTTCTTTGACTCGCGTGCATACAAGCATCAGCCACATGCCCGGGACTCGCTAATACCTCGACGTCTAAATCACGGACGTCCGAGCGGCGGAGTTGTGCTCGAGGGAGGACGCGTCGGTAAAAAGATACGCGCCGAGGGTGAAACCGCGTATCGATTCCTCGGGCTGCACAAAATACAAAAAGGCAGAGACGGTTGCCTGACAACAGGCGTTAGTCTGATCTTAACGAGCTTTCACTACTGAAAAAGGCAAATCACGTGAAATGTGCCTTGCGCTTCGATGGGGTCTTGCCAACCCTCTGAAAGCGCAATCTATAACTCATATTTCATTCACTAGGAGCAGGACTTTTAGATGTGTCTGAATTTTAAAGCTGCTCTTTGTTTTTAAACGAGCGTAACGGACGATTTATGAATGTTGCGTAAATCACCTTGCGGCTTCTCTCGGTGCAACTTTTAATATTCACTTACTTACGATTACTAAGTATCGTCTTTGTAAATGTAACTGATTTAATTACAGGCAACGTTAATGTGGCTGCTTGCTTCTGCTATCCTACAAATTTGTATTTAATTTTCAATTACATAAAATATTCTAAATATAATCTAAGGCTCGTAGAATTCACTTGCGTATGAAAAACTTTATTTTCCAAATAACATTTTGTCACCTTTTACTTAATTTATTTACTTCAATTTAATAAGTCTTTTCCAGTTCACCAATTGATTATCGTTGTATTATGTATTTTATTATAATCGTTACATTTTGAATTTTCAGTTGAAATTAACTCTAACTCCAAAAAGTCTTTAAAGACCTTCGGATTTAATGTTGCAATATTGAATGTAAAATATTCCTATCTAAAGAATTTAACATTAACATTTTTATAATATTATCCACTTGTAATCTAAATATTCGGAAGCCTAAATGCAAGGGAAATTCACTAATAAGAACATTAGGTATACAGTAATTCAGAAATGAAAAAAATTGTTAAGCCGATGAAGATTAACGGTTAAAAATCTCGATAAAAAATTGTATTCGCAATGTGTTTAACAGAAAAAATACGTTTGTGTAAACATCACAAAAATCATGATAATACTAAGAACCGTTTGACAAAACATAAAAAATATCTAATAAGCTGAAGAAGGCCAGCGCAAAATTTCCCATTAAAGACAAAAGAATTAATCATGTCTACTTGGAGTTCCTCTGTTTTTCCAAATATCCTTTTACAGGGAGAAACGAAAAGCCACTTAGCGACTCATAAATCGTCGTCATCTACCATCAATAATTCGATTTGACGGTAAATAAGTCATTCGAAAAGTTAAGGCTGACAAGGGAAGTGATTATAAGTACACTATATCTGCGTTTAATCTGCTTTGCGTCATCCGAATCTCCGAAGATTGATCCACGTGCGTTTGCAATCTGTAGAAACGTGAAAAAAATTAGATTACCCTCGGTTTTCACTCCCAGCAAGTAGTTTATTTCCAATCTCCTGCGGTATTTTATATTACTTAGGAGGTTGCTGGATTTTTCAAATTCGGTGTATTCATTTCGAGACTAATTGGCAAACTCGACGCGACCCAAAGAAAATTCAACCGTCACAGACTCGTACAGAATCGTCACTTTTTCTAAACAAGTGCGCGTGGATTTAGAATGCCATTGAAAACGCCTTTCGAGTAAAACGCGAAGGATTTCTTTTCACCTGGCAAGTTGCGTGCAATACATTTTGGATAAAATGGAGGCACGAGTTTCTCGTAATGTATTTTACAACACAACATTTTTGATCAATCGTAAGATATAATTCATTTCGATGCGAATATGTAAAATATGTGTTTATTAACGGCCGGAATTAAGAAATCAGTTTTTGTGATATTTAAAAGACCGAAAAGTGACTCCATTTTATGTAAAACTCATTTTAATCCTTAAAATGTTTATGGCTATGCAAATGCGTCGTACATTTTTCCCAAGCCTTTAATTCTCAATTAAGATAAACATGCAACGGCTTGCAAAGTATTCGACGAAATATTTAATTGAAAACAACCGAGCGGTAAATTACGAATTTGGACTAATATTTCTTTTTCAAACAAGATGTAATTTAATCTCATAAATCGGCAATTTTAATGTCAAAGTAAATTTGAACCGCCTCGTTAAATGTGTCACGTAGACGACGGAGATCTGCGATGCGAAAACTTTCAGCTTACAGTGCGATTAAATGCATTTCACAATTAAGACATTGCATTTACAAATAAGGGAAAACGCTATCATAAATTCTGCATTGGCGTAGAGTAATAAAAGTATCGTTCAACACTCAAACACTCGCAATATAATCCTGGTCATACGTCGTCAAAATAATTTTAATCCTAACAGTCTCGTTAAGACGTTTCGTCAGACGTTTAATTCGTGCTATAAAAAATTTTAGTCGCGTTTGACTGCATTTTCAATTCACATTTACTCACAACTTGAATGAGTTATTCTTGATTCAGTCAATTCAAAGTTACACGACAAATACACGTAAGATGTACTTTCAGGGATAAACAATAGTCAATTTGTACATTTCTATCTTCATTCTAGTACTTCATTACGTGTCTCTCTTTCTCTTTCTGCTTACCTTCCACACGTTTAGTCTACCATTTACCAACAAAGAGCAGTCATTTACTCCAAATTAGTTTAGCTTAATCTGCATTAGCTTATTTAAGTTCATGAAAATAACGTTTAAAGACATAAAAACAAGGACAACTTATATATTATATTCAGTGTCAACATTTAACCTGGAAAATGTATGTTTTAAAAGATTAAACTTTATTGCAAGAATCATAAGCTGTGGAAATAATAAAAAGGAGACACATGAATGTGTGTACGTGAGTCATTGTTATATGATTAGTCTCAATTGCTATAATTTGAATAATTTATTGATTCACAATAATGCTTAGAACAAAGTTTATATCACTATTCAAATGCAATTTTGCTTAGCATAATGCCACTTTGAAAGTTATAAGCGCGGAACAGTTTATGGAAGTTTTATCAAAACAACCTTCTAGATTAATACAATGCATTTAATTATTTTATTTCTGAAATAAATTAAAGGCATTAAATAGTATTACAGGTAAAAACTTCAGTTTCTAAGCTGAAACTACGTGAGAATTCATACCAAATATTCTTATTTTGTAGTTTAAAAATATTTGTGAATAATTTTGAAAGGAACACGCCGATAAAATAGTTTTCGTAATTTCTTATTAAAGTAATTTTAATATATGAATCGTTACATGCTATTGAAAGTATTAACGAAACTAGACTTAATACTCGTATTGATTAATCTACGATATCAAAATATCTAATAATGCAAAATACAAGAAATGAAAATATACTTACAATTTCACATGCGTTCGAGACATTTTTCAATTTGAAAATAATGAGGCAATCATTGAAGACTTATGCAATAAAAATCGACGATTATTTACTATACGATATCACAGGATAAGTTAATGGCAATCGATTAATCGAATTAAACACGAGCTTTTTTATTGAAAATTTTGAATTTTTGTTTAAAGAATTCGAAGCGTAAAACTGATGCTCATTTAAATAATCTACCAAAAATAATTTTTGTCGAGCCAAATATTAATTTTCATTTCGCAAGTTGGAATAAACAAAAAGTAGCGATAAAATTGATAAGTGTGTCGCAGATATCGCGATTTGTTGTTACACGGGCTCTTAAGGATTTTTTCAGCAAATTTTGTAATATTCACATCCGTTTTTCCGGCCTTATTTTGTATCGTTTATGCATCTACACTATTTTCAATACCGCGCCATTTTCCACTTTTGTCCGAATGAACATAATATTTGGAACGATCGATGCAATGAGAATCGTGCAATTTACGCGTATCGGTTGAATCTGTCATTCCGTTTCTTTGCGATCTCTTACACGACGCGGAGGAAAATGAAAATGGAAATCTAAGCACGTAAACAAATTGACAAAGTGTTAAGGGCTCGTCCCGCGGACGCGGAATTTATTTAAAACAACGGTAAATACAAAAACCGTTGATTGAATTACTAATTGCCAATTCATTTCATTCCGAAATAAGTTTGATTGAGAAAGCGAAGGATTTTTCAATGATTTGGACGGATCGTTCAAGGTTAACTATTTTCCGACGCATTTTCGAAAAGCTTGTTTTGCTATTCTTTTTCATACGTAATTGAAAAATTATGAAGTTGAATTATTTTCCATTTTCGAGAAAGCGTAGTTAAAAGAAATGTTTAGTGAAATTAATTGGCTTTTCGTAATTAAATTGAAAATTTTCAATAAATTTTGATTTTTTTTAAATTTAAGAACCCGAGCGAAAAGTATTTCGCTGCTTTTCGAACGCATCGTTTAAATTAAAATTTAATTAAGTTTCAATCTCGTATTACACGCAAATAATAATTGTACGTACGGTAAAGTCAGAAGCGTTATTCAAACTATAAAAATACATAGAATTTATTTTCAACTAAACGCCATTAAAATTAAGAATTATTAAGGAATACTGAGTTGCGAATCGTATATTTCGAAGTGACATCAGCTGCACTTGTACCTTTATATGTGTAGAATAATAATTTCCAACTTATATATCTTTACTTATACATTTTATTTTTATTTACTTGTCATTAAAAACTTTAGATGTATTTTGTATTTTAGTACATGTTACTATAACTTTTGAAATAAAACTCTAAAAGCTTTTGAAGAATTTTACTCTTTAATTTAAAAAAATACAAGTTATAAAGTACGTGATAGTAAAACTAAATTTTAATTTCTTACACGACATTAGGAATATCAAATCAGAATTGAATGGCTGACGAGGAAATTCGTTAAATCTTTGCAAAAAGGGACAAAAGTTTACGATAAAGTGCTATTGTTTATTTACGAATAACTATCATATTTTTAAGTTGTTAAACCACAATATCGACTGTTAAAGTAGTAAACATAAAATTATTTTTACAATGATTAAATATTCTTATCTGGGATCGATATATATTTTTTAACGACGCTTATTTATGTTCGGTGTGCCAATAATATTTATATTAGGATCATAAATTATAATCTAATTGAGTTTAAAATGGACACCAGAAACGTTAACTTTCACGTAGTACAATATCACCACATCTAACATTAAGTGTAATTCAAAAATAGAAATATAATTATGCAAATGATGAAAATAATTAAAATTTATTAAACAGAATAGTCACGCACGGTTTTTCCCGCGCCACCCATCTTTCCTGCACCTAAAGCCCAATGCGCGTTATTTTTATCCATTTTACGCGTCACACTAATCACTCAAAAGTTTAAAAGAGTGGTTTTTGATTCGAATTCCGAAACCGAATTTCTTAAAGAGCTATCTCAAAGCAATGATGATTCGATAATTTTTCGAGATATTATCGATGCAACACATCCCTGGTATATCGTACCGCTTGATGCTGCCGTTCAACGAAGAAATGAGAAACTGTCAATATCGTTATTTAATCAGACATAACGGTCAGCCATTTAACGTAAGAAAAAGAGGAGTAGATTTATAACGAAATTTCTATCGTGAACTTAATAAATTTATGGTTATTAACCGAAAAAAATTTTGTCTTTGTTTCAGGAAATTATTGGATACTTAGTATACGATGGCCAGATTACGATCCCAAGCTTTTTGACCCTAATTTATGGTGTCATAAAACACTGTACATCTGCTCTGTAGCGCATCTCTGTATTGTCTACGTGGCTGTGTTTGCAGGTGTCCTCACCTGTCTAAGCTTATTGTTCTGTAGGATTTTAGCATGTCCTTGGCCAGAAAGGTAATTCACACTTTGAATAAATTTACGGTAATGTTGTTCCACGGATGATATTTTAATAAACGCGTGTAAAATTTGAAGCCGCGATTCGTCAAAAACACGTTATTAATTAAAGGACCGTAGGCGCAATCGATGTTAATTAATTTCAAAGGGTCAACCTTCTAAAATCGCTGCGTTATTTTCACATCAGTTTCAAACGCTTTTCTATACTCGGAATTAAATTAAAATTCGTTCGAGCGAAGATAAATAATTCCAACCATTTTTCGCGCGCGACGCGAACATTCGCGTTTCTTATTTTAAGAATACTATAAATAGAATTCTTTTAATGCACAACGATATATAAGGATGAAACGCTACTTCGAGATAAGAAAAGGAATGTCCCTCTTTGCCAACGCAAATATTAACCTAAACATTTCACACGAACACATGCAAATAATTGCAGCTTGCAGATTTTATTAGGACGCAAAAAGTGATTCGTAAATTATGGGTGTTTAATTGTTTAAATTTGCTAAACGTTTTCCAATTTAACGACTCCAAGTGCCAACTTACGCACCACACAAGCATATTTGTAATCATTCGTTATTTTTCCCTAAACTGATGCTTATCGAGTGCATCGCAAATTTAAACGCGATTAGCCATTAGAGACCAGTCCATATAAATGATAAAAAAATGATAAATGCTACACCTTTAAAACGTTTCGCTGAAGAGGGATAAAATAAATACAAGAAATTAAAGCTTGATATTAGGAATTTTTAATTAGACGAAAATAACTATACGATAGACGGAGATAGAAATGCAATAGATACGAGCGAAGGGGCGAATTAAATATCCAATTAATCACCAATCAACTCGATCATTATAAGGAGCGCATCGACCTCTTGGCGCAGATTAAGCTTGTATGCATTATCCGATAATAATAATCATAATGGACATTATTTAGTTAACGTTTTTGTTGCTATTGAAAAATCTCGAATTCAAACGACTGTTTAGCCGTTAACGTGGGTTTTAAAAGATCGAAACGAATAATTCGCGTCTAAAACTCTTAAAGTGAGAAGCATTTGTCAAACGTATGATTTCTGGATTATTCCGTTTAACTTTGCGACATATTAAACGCATCGATCGGGTGTACCAATTAAAAGGAAAACCGTTCGAACAAATTTTCCCGCGCTTTTTCACTTGATATATGTGAATATTTTTAAATAAAAACTTCGAAAAGCTGTTTCCGAAGTAGAAAATAATAAGATAACACGCGACTCTACCGAAAATCCAAAAATATTTATAATCTATTTTGCATTGAGCAAACAATCACCACATGCGCCCAAGTCCTTAAAAGGCTTTCCTTTCTTAATTATTTTTATAAACACGCGCAAAAAGTGCATTCGCATCAAAATTATAATAATACACAAGCCGCTTCGTTCCTCCCTGTTGCAGGAAAAATATACAATAACTATATAAGGCCAAATTAGAAAATACCTAGTCATGGCTCCAGTTATTGTAATAGAAAAAGTCATCCAATTTTCATTCGCTTAGCCCAGAAGCTTAGCATCGCGTGCCTCATTAAGAGAAATTAAAAATCATTAAAGGTTCATAGTTGCGATACAACTAAACTCCGAGTAACTGTCTTAGCTGCAGCTGTGCCCGCAATTACTGTAAAAATAAAAACGAGCGCAGCGTATATTTTGTATGCAGTGGCGGTTCGCAGGGGATTGAAAACTATTTTTTGGATTCCGTTTCATTCAACAGTGCAATTCCAGAAAAATAAGATAACCCAGATAAATAAACTTTCGGGAATATTAATTAAAGTCTTATAAGGTATTGCAGAAACTAACTATTCTTCCTTCGGAATAAAATTTTATTGCCGAGAAATGGACAACAGTTTTTTAAACTGTGGCCTAAAAGAAGCGAAAGTTTACAGCCGAAATAAATTGATGCGCCTCAATTTAAAGTAGTGAATCTAACGTCTTATAATAGACACACGATCGCAGGATTGTTAAACGTTTAAATTTAAGTTTAAGAAAGTTGTTAACAATAGAAGCGCAACCTTGTCAAGTTTCCGCTGACTTTTTAATCGCTTGAAGATTAATTTCGTGCACCGGAAATGGCAATTTAATAATTCAAATTTATCAGCAACAGAGGCACCTCTACTCCAATCTTTTTTCTTAATAAAAAATATGGTCTCTTAAGAAAAAAATGCTGCAAAGCGCGAAAAATTCAATAGAACGAAAAAAACTGGGTACCGTAAAAGCAGCAGTTAGTTATAAAATTAAAAGATTCGTCACGTTTTCTGCTATTTTAAAAAATTTCTCAAGTTGGCTTTGGGGATGCAAACCTGTATACTTTCGACCGAGGCGAAGACGAATGTATTCGTGACTTCACAGTGGCATTAATAAAAACAAAATCGATACGTTTTTTAATATCAATAGCATTATCGGTAAATTTTACAAAAATTCAGGGCCTAATGACGCGAACAATGGAACAATGCCTACATCGAGTGACGTATCGATGAAATTCGCATCTTCGATTATAAAAATGTAATAGAGTATAAAAGAGAGCGAGCGGAGTTTGGCTTAATTTTTCTTTTAAACAAATTTCATTAATCGCGGCGAAATATCGAATGCATAATTGGAGGGGACAAGAGAAGCAGCGGAAATATTTTTATCACCGCGCGCGATGATTTCCCGAAATAATAAATATCACGACACGAGAGCCACTTTGGACCTCCCGATCGAAATAATATTTTACAGATTGTTTACGAGCTTGGAAGCGAACACGTTCTAAAGAAAATTGCACTGCTAAAAATAATCGCAGCTCGAAACAACTCCTTGTTCCGAAAGGTAATCATGCGCTTTCATTACATCGCGCGAATAAAAGCTTTTACGTTTCAACAAACGCGTAACAAAGTGCCGATAAAAATTAAACGCAGTTGTTAATAAAAAGAGAGTTGCCTTTGAAAACTTGCAAAGCGCTTGCGACTTAGAGGCGATGGCTGCACAAAAGAGCCCTCCGCCATACCTGCAATAACCGTACACGACGCAGTTTTGCAACAAACACTCCGAGAGGATAAATAGACTCGAACCATGGTCCTATTAACTTATGTCCGTTAAAATCTAGCCTCGAGTTCCGAAAACGAAATTTTAAATGGAAGCCAAATTTAAGAATCGAGCCTTTTCAAAAGAAGAAGAAGAATAGAAACAGCGACGAATCAATCTCAACGTTAACGTTCATTTATTCGCTTATCAAAGCCGGTGTGATCGCGGTTCGTTAAGAAGTTCGGATATCGCCTCCCCAAGTAAGATCCTTCCAATTAAAAATGGCGATAAAAATTCAAGTCGAAACCGATGATGGCCTTCGTAGCTCGTACAAACGGGAGCGTCGGTCTTACGTTTTACAACCGGGACTAGCCGTATACTAGGAATGATAGGCTTGGGTGCCGTGCGCCACGCAACGTAAGCGAGCCACTCGACGCGTCGGCGTCCTTGTGTGTGTCGACGCTGGGGCATGGGCCGTCTTTGTTAAAACTACCAGGAGATTAAGCGACGTGTCGTTCACCGACCCAGACATCTTATTATTAATGCAATAAATTCCGTAACGAAATTCTTTTTGAAGAATTCACTCGGCATTGCTGAACGTGCGATTATGAATGCAGCTGTGAAAATGTGTTTCTCGTTTAACGCGCTCAACATTCGCGTCGAATATACGACGAATAGGAATAAAGTTTCCGGAGCTACTGCCCTTAAATGCGCGAGAGTCGATATTTATCTAAGGCACGCTAATTATGACGTAATGAAAGTTAAGACATCGCAAATCGGGGAAAAGCATTTTATTTGCGAGTAAAATTGTCCGCGTTTTTTAGAAATTTTTGTATTCGATATTGGAAGGCAAGTATAAGCGTAAGTTTGCTCCTAAAATGAATTTTGCTTTAAGCTCGTTTAACGAAGACGAAATTTTTTAAAAAGCCACTTTTCGACTTTTTCTAAAATTGAACTGTTTTCAGGCATTTTTGGCTTGCTATTGTTCGTTGACACGTAAAATAACCGTCTTTGTCTAATAACGAAACGAACGTTAAAAAGTGAAGTTTTGAGTTTTTGTCCAGCGCCGAACTTTTTAATATTCAATAAATTATGAACGATCGCGTAATTTCTCAATAATGAAATTTATTTTAAAAACGACATTGCGAGTAACTAAAGATGATTTAAAAAGCACGAAAATAACTTTTGTAATTGTAACAATCGGTGAGTTGTGGTTGTGTTGCAGATGTTTGGAAAAGTTCGGTCCACTAATTATGAACGAGCATGTAGGCGTAGTTGGAAAATCTGATGCAAATGCGCTAAATGATTTGAGAGTTTTTGTCACGTTATTAAATTTATGAGGCTTTTTACACTCTTACAACTGTAAGAAATGAAAATAAGATTAGCGAAAGATACGCGTCATAATAATCAGCGTTCAAGTAAGAAAATAATCAATGAACTCGGCAATCTTAGGCATGCGATTTCAGAAAAGCGATTACAAAGTACCTTATTGTGTTTTCATTACTCGATGAAATAAAACGACTTTAACGAATAACGTTAATTTTCCTTACGTCTAATCGCGCGCATTTAAAAATAATTTTGCTCTAGATGCATAAAACTCATTCGTTTATGTCTGTATAAAAAGAAATTTAAAATTTAAAACATTTAAAGAAAGGCACGAGTCTGAAATGTCATCGAGATTACGGTTTCTCATTCTAGTTTTCGTGTCTTGAAAGAAAATATATACATCACTAATGTGTTTATAAGTTTTGCAGAAAAAATGATCAACTTTTGAAAGACTATTTGATTTATTAAATTGTATTTAATGTTTTGCAATGAAAAATTTATTGCAAACTTAGTAAATTACCGATAAAATACGATACCGACGTGATTGTGTAAAACTGTAAAACAGTTGTTACAATTTTGAAATAAAAAGCATTACGTTAAAAATTTGACCTTAAATAGTTTTTATGGAACATTTTTAAAATTAAAATAATCTGCTGAAAATGTTTAACGGAATCATAGCGATCATAACCGTAAATGTACGCCTTCCTCGTATATTTGATTATTTAACGGTTTTTTCGTAGTTATAAGTAAATAATATTGGTTAAATTAACGAAGGCAAAAGGTGTTTAGCAAGTGTTAAGGTCTTGGTTTCGAATTTGGATTAAATTATAAATACCTCTTTATATAAAATAATTCCATCGATGTTTACATTTTGTAATTCGCCCATAAAAAGCGGAGGAAACTATTTATTAATTTATTTCACTTTGGAGGACGATTTAAATAATCACTCTGTTAAAATATGCTTGTAAACCCCTTTTCAAGCGAGTAATTACGAAGAAACAAATAGATCGATAAATTGGCAAATCACCGAATGATAATTTCCCGTTAAACTGAAGCTTATTTCTGCTAAATTTGAAATTTCCAAATTTGGGAAAGTTTGCACTTTGCACGTGGCGAAGCGACATATTTGGAGTGACAGTGTACATACCCGAAATGATTAACATATCATCCATTACAACTAGGCGCTTGAAATTTAACTTCCAAATGTGCCAATCTTAAAGCAAATTGATTAGTATGAATGTCAACGTCAGTCATTGAAATTATGAAACCAACTGCAGTCCGCACCGACGCAAACTGAGTTTAAAGGAATTTGTGTCGCGGATTTGTCCGAGTCCAGAAACTTTGCTTGGCACAGATTAGAGTATTCGCGCGAGTAAATACAAGAGGCGAATTTGCACAGCCGTGGGGGTCACTCGAAATAACAATTCGTATTTATGAGTCAAAGGGGGTGGAGGGATGGAAGTTGGCGCGCGATAAAAAGAAAGAGAGACAGTGACGAGCGGATGCTTCTGTTTTTCCGCCCTCAGGTACAAATAACCAAGACAGTCGACGCGTCAGAGGGAACTGAGAGAGCCACGGGGGTCGAGCGGAAGCTTGGGAATACCCAGACGCCACGAGAAGCCGCTCGAGGGCAAGATGCTCGAGGAGGTCGTGGAGGAGGATGAGGAGCCGAGCGGGCTGGAGGAGGGGAACCCACTCCCGGTGCTCGAGCAGATGGTGCCCGAATCCAAGTACTCCAGCAAGGTGCAGTTCCGAGCACCGGACATCATCGAGCTGTGACCTGTGCTCCGAGTAAGAATCCTGCGCCCAAACAGCCTGCGATCGATCGGGACGTTCCCTGGAGTTGGTGCTTTTCGTTGCGCTCGATTATCGTCTTCTGGATAACGATAACGCGGTCCTTCAAATTTGCAGACGTTTCAGCTCTTTGCACGACTCGCGCCGTCGAGAGGAGCCGAGAGCAGCATTTAGGTTATCTCGAAACATCTCCGAAAGTTCGCCCCGGAGTGAAGGCTGAACCGAGTAGTTCCTCGACTTTATTTAATAGACGCAATCCAGCCGCAGATTTCATTAGCCTCGACGTTTTCTATAATTTGTATTCCACGTTATAACCGGGGCATAAGACGACGATGTCAAACCAAGTTGCAAACGCGAAACGCACTCGCAATCTGCAATTATTCGCAGAGAAAGTTAGAGTTTGAAATTCATTCGTTTATCCGCGACGAAGAATTAAACCGTTGCAAAAAAACGGCTGCGAGCGAGTTTATTCGATTTGAAATACGAGCTCCGATCGCTAAAAATGTGGAGTCGCAGGGTTAGGTTTTGTGCATTCCAAGCATGAACTCGCGTACAACGATATTTATTTATTATTCTAAAATATGAAAATTCTTTAAAAGCCCTTTGTTCCAATTCGAAGCACTCGGTTACGAATACAAATATAACTATCTGTTATTTGATCAGTCGGTAAAGACGTTGACTGCTTTTCTGTCGTCGTTTGCTTGTTACATCGGCGGCCGCTTTTCAAAGTAATACATCACAACGGTAATATGCAAGCGAAAGCCGCCATCACAATTGAAATTACCTAAGAAAAAGTTGGCGTAAAATCACGTTGAAAATTGTCGCGAGGAAAATTCGTGATAATAATTCATTATCAGACAATGGGGAAAAGCTTATTCGAATAATCCAAAATTTTGTCATTTTTCGTTCCGTTGTTTAACAGAAACTCTGTGTTCGATGTTTCGCACCCAATCTCCGCTTTACAAAGTTAAAATAAAAAGTAAAATTTCAACAATTAGAAAGATTAATAGGTTTCGGGAAGTTGTCCTTACGAGTAATACACACGAAGGCACTCGACGCGTATTACTTGCACGAAAGTACTTTACGTTAAATTATTATTGATTGTTAAAACAAACATTACATGCACACAATAAGGTTTGATGTAAATCGACTCGTTTTGTTTTAGATCGCCGATTATTTTTATCGAATTGGTAAAATCATATTGTTCGTAGTTGCACCTGTAAACATTTTGCAAAGCGATTATTCGAGCAAATTTCCCTTCCGGCTAAAATAGCATCAGTCGTACTAATTTAAGAAAAGCATTTCTTGTCTCTTCGAGGCGGAGTTTCGCATTTTTCGAGAAAACTTATCGATGTCCTATCAATATTCGAGGAAAGTTTTACGCCAATTTCTTCGTCGCGCGCGCGCGCTTATGGAAACTCAAAGATGGAAATCGACCGGGGAAAACTATCGTTATCTTTTGCAGGCGAGCTTTTCCGATTTATTCCTTTTTCCAATTTAATGGTGCGTGCGAAGACACTCGCAGAGCCGCGCGCTCTGCATAACAAAAGCAGAAACAAAAATGTGTACGACGCACCCGCGCCCCAAGATGTCGCCTTTCCGTCTGCGTCCACGTACATGCCTGGGTGTGCTTCGAAGCTCAGGGCGTGCGAAAAGAGTCGAGGTTGAGCAGTGACCAGATGGTTTTACCGTCATCCTCGACGGTTCACCACTAACGGCTCAATAATACAGCCGACACTGTGCAATGTCATAAATTTAAAACCGAACAGGAAGTGCTGCACCGTCACCGCGGTCACCGAGTTCTCGTTACTACGACGTAAATTACAAAAAAATTTCGTTATTACAATGTTCCGTATGCTCTGTCCGAGTAAATGCTGTTATTCGTTGATGGCGATGTCTCGTGTCTGTTGAGTGTACACTTAAGCTGTCTCGTAAATCGAAAAGAAATTAAAAAACATTAATGTTACGTGTGTGCCCAGTGTTACACGTATCCCTCCTCTTACATTCCCCGATTGAACGTTTAAAATTATGACATTGAGGGCAGCAGACGAGTCCGCGTGCATTTCCAACAGGGTGGCAGCAAAACACTAACTTCGAGGCTGAAAATGTTCCGGAATCGATTTTCCGAAGTTAGTGGCGCAAGAAGCGCTCGAAGGAATCTTTCGTTAGAGAATAGAAAATATTATTTCCCTCGCTGCTGATGGCTGCTGATGCTTTAAGGGAAAATCACCCCTAAAGGAGCTTCCCCTGCTTCGTAAAACTGTAACTGCGGACTTTGAGGAGGCGTCCGTTGTTAATTTAGTTGCTCGGTGCCGTCACTCGACGTCGACGAATTTATCAACATCGAACACTTTTTTATTAATCGGTGCGCGAACGAGAGACGAAGTCACGAGGCACCTTTATTATTATAAGCATAATCGCTCGACTGCGAGCTCAGGTTGTAGTTAGTTTTTTTGGGTCCGCGACTGGTCTAATAGCGTTTTTCTCTTTAGTTCCAATAGCCGCGAGGGCTTTTATCGTCGATGACGTTTAGCGCCGCGATCAAGCGATGATTTAATTAGCAATAGTCTTGATTTAGTCAGCTCTAGTATGTCCAAATACTCGTGCATGACTTTTTTAAATCGCTCATTTTGTATTACTCATTTTTTACGTCTTAAGGGAAAAGGTACTGAGATTTTTCAAAACGTTAACTTTCTCGTTTCGTAAATAAATCCCCATGTGTATGATACAATACAATATGATATGATATGATATATGATATATGATATAATACGTAGGAGCGGTAAGTTTTTCGAATACTAGTCGTAAACAATTATACATCGTTAATCTTACCTATTATTTCTCAATGTATATAGAATGTCGTCATAGCCACGTCGTGAATATCCTCCTTTAACTTATAAATGTTTTCTTACGCTTAAATTTTTATAGATAATAATAAATTTCAAGTGAAAATCAAGTCTCGAAGATAAGCGTCAAATTAAGGGCTTAATGTTGAAAACATATTTTTTCGGTTACGTCCTTCGAAAACAAAATTAGAATGCAAGAAGCTTCTAGACTAAATATTAGTTTTACAAGCTCTTCCAGCTCCGTCGTGAAAAGATATTTTAACACTTTCATATTTGATTAAGAGTCTCATTTGTTTGTTTATTTTATCAGAAATATATACAAATGCCCGCCCTCCCCTCTTCAAAAAAAAAAAAAAAAAAAAAAAAAACAAATAAATAAATAAATAAAAAAAGTGTTTCCGCATTATCCACCCCTGAATCGTCATAGTAGCCGTGCTAATAAAATACATACGATATTCAACGCGTGAAAAGATAATATAGGAAGTTCACGGCAACAGCGATACGATAAAGACCACTTTTTTGTTTTATACTTCAACGTTCGCCCCCTTTTCAGTGCATGTACTTGCATACGGTGTCAATTATACGTCATAGAGTTAATTATACATACCTGCACTTATATGCATGTGTATATACATTTAGATGTGCGTATGCATGCGTATGTGTTAAACGTGAATCGAATATACATGCGAGCCCATCCCCGTAGCTGTATAGTCGCCGAAAAAGGGGCAGGAGCAAATACACCCTTACACGTACATGTATATAATCAATATATATATATATATATATATATATAGATGTAGAGGCGTATGAAGTAGCCGCTTAGAAGTAAGTGAATATTGCATAAATATGTCGATGTTACGTTTAGATGATTCAAGTATACAGATATACAAATATATTGACATGTTGTCGGTGGGGACCTGATCAATCCGTCTTTAAACGATTAAACGTAGGTAGCGTAGTCCCTTGCAATCCCGAGCGTCGGTGGCCCTCGACACCCTCGGGCGAGAGTCCGAACACGAAAGCCACGCGAAAATTGAAAATCTTGCGAGACTCCGCGGTAGTAATTGAGCCGTGAAAAGCGCGACCCCTCGCTTTCCACTCGGCCTCGTAAATCCCGGCTAAATGTAACTTAGTCTTAGCTCGGCGGCACTGTGGTTCTGGTTAAATCGTCGCCTGGAATCATGAGTGGAAATCGAGGTCGCAGTCTTCCTTCTTTTGACATCGTAAGGGCAGCTCGACTGCTTGGAGGAATCAGAGAAGAAATTCGGGTAATCCACGTGGCTTTCGGCCATCCCATTAGCTTTTGACCTCCCGCTGGCAATTATATCGGGATCATCCGCAGAAATTTCGCTCGTCGGAGCTTAATAAACCCTTTTAAATGTTTTGAAAGCGAGTTATTACCGTCCCGTTGGAAGGATCGCGCGCTTTTCTTTGCGAATTCTCGTGCAAAAATTGCACGAGACAATTTTTCGGCACTTTTCAATCATCCAACGAGAACAAAATAACAGTTAAGACCGTGCGATGGCTTCGGTTTGCATTCAACCCTCGACGAAGAATGCAAATTACGAGTGCGCGCGCACGCACACACACAAACTCGAGCCTTGTGAACGCGTAAGCATCCCAGCGATGCGCGTGGGAGTTGCAGCAATCGAAGCGATTTACTCGCGCGGCTCGTGACGTCGAGGAAGGACTCGAACGGCGAAAGGGATTGCAAGGACCGCCGAGACGCCGAAACCGGTGTAACTCGACGCGGTCTCGTCTACATTTTTGACGTCAGCTTACCACTAGGGACTGACGCAACGCTAGTATTCGGCACGCGTCTCTTTACTCTCGAATAGTATTGTAAAGACTACTACTATAATTTATTCGCTATCTCGTTTTTTTAGACATTTGCAACTGCGCAGTGGTTCGAAAACGGGTCCATACATTAATAATATTATGCGTGTACAGTCATCACGCGACGTTAGTCCAATGCTATTGTACGAGCTTCATTTTTCGCACTTTTCCTCGCGTACCTATTGCGGGAGCAGCCGAGACAGACGCATCTTGCCTTCTTTCTTTCGCTACGAAATTCGGCCAATTTTCGCCCAAATCGGATGAATTTTCGGTTCTCGAACAAATGCAATTTGGTAAAAAGAGGACCAAACCGAGCCTCTCTCGTCTTTTTCGAGTTTTTTTGTTGTTGTTTTGAAAATTGGCTCGAACGTGGGCCGTTTTGCGTTTTGCTACTCGAAGAAAACTGCTAATTGGGGTCTCTGCTCTAGTTTGGCATTGCGGACGCGTGGGTGTACAGTTAGCACCTCGGATACAACGAGCGTGCTATATGAGTTACGTATAATATACGCATTTGTGTTAATATAAGCATTCGCGATTTATCTGCACGTGCAAAATGGCGAATTTAGTCTATCGGCGGAGGTTTCGTTGGGTGCAGGCACCTGCTAAAACAATCAAAAACGGTAGTCACGATCTCCGCGAAGAGAGAATTTGCAATAAAAATTACTATGAAGGCAACGGAAAACATAACGGGTAAATAACGCGTAAACCAACTACAAGATATTCCCAGAATAAATTACAATTTTGAAGTTAAAAAAGTTACGTAATACAACGCATTTTTCATAATACGACGCAATAAATTCATCGAGAATAAAATATTCACCAGAGAAGAAAATATAACTTTCGCGCTCGCAATTTGATTTACAGCAGGTTTTTCATGAACTCTAATTTCGAATCTAATCCGAAGTGGTTAAATTAGTTATTATAGAAAAACTCGCGGGTATTCCGCGCCCGAAGAGCAATTAGAATAAACGATGCTCAAATTTATTTTAGCAAAACAATCAATCGCTACAACTTTTTTTAAAACAAAACGTTTACACGAAAAAATTACATTTATCGTCACTTAAGTTTTTATTCTAGTTCGATTTTAATACTTAAGCTCATTTATTTTAAGCAACAATTGTTTTTACAGTTCAAACTAAAAAATTACTGCTCGATAATTTTTGCTTGACCAATCATCGGTCTTTGACGACAATAACATAAGAGTCATGTATTTTTTATACAAAGTAAACTTATATAACCGCTTGTTCATATTTAGTATTTCACTTTTCTTTCGTATCGATATGAAAATTAAAAAAAAAGTGAGATCGAGTACTCGTTTAATTACTCAAAGCTAAGATTTAAATGGAACGTGTATTTCAGTTTTAACGATTAAAATAATTTCTCAAGAAACATGTTTTCTAAGAAAACAAAATTATATTAATTTTCAAGCAAACCAAGAGATTAAAAATTTAATTAATTAGTTTTTTATTCAATATAGTAAACATTAATCCGAGGATGTCGCGTACAATTGGAAAAAGTTTCGCATTTACTATTTCATGGTAATTTTTATAAGAAAATTTTCTTTGTATATTTAATGGACAATATATATTCGATGTTAACGTAAATATATGCGCATGTACACATGTTCGAATTAAAACTGAATGCATCATTTATGCGCTCGGCTTAACTTCAAATTAACAACTTAATTCATTAAGCACTTTTATCACTAGTTATTAAATTGCCTGGAAAAAATGGAAGGATGTTTTGAATCCACCTAATGAATTTAGCATACATTGAAAATTTTTAACGAGTAATAAATTATTCAACATTTTTAATTGGACCAAGAACTTGCATAAACACAGCGACTATTTTGTTACTATCAATCTTGAATCGCACTAGGAGAAACAGATAAAGGAAGATGCGAGGTTTTAAATTATTTTAGTCACAACTGGGTGCTAACCTGAGAAAAACACTAGTACTTTGAGATCAATTTTTTTCGAGTTGTGGTTTATATTTTTGAAACTTCACCAATTTCAATAAAATAACAATTTGAAAGACAGATTTTCACGTTACGCTTGGGTTCTGCTTTACATCGACACTCACAACTATCGGAATTTTTTTAATTTTTATTTCAGTTTTATTTATTTATCATATTATTAGTATGTTTAAACCAATGACTGCAGTCCACAGTTTACCATAAAACATCCACAAAGTTCATAACATCCAGATCAATTCATTTTACCGAATATAAAAGTTTCAAAATATTTATCGCTAACGCAATCACTTAGAACTTTATTTAAATACTTGAGTTAATTAAATATGTTAAATTATTGGGTTATTTATCCGCACACCGAAAGAACTCAAGCGTAATAAATTGAATTACCGAAAGGGTGTATTTATTTTAAATAAAAATGCAATGATTGATACGAGTATTAAAAAAGTTCCGAAAATCCGTCAAACGAGTAATGAAATAATAGCTTCTGACAACTCCATTTTACTCTCCCATTAAAATTACGTCGGATACTTTTTAAATAATTTTGATTACGCATTGAAAAAGAGAAATAATTGATTGATTACAACAACTGGTAACAAAATTCGAATGTTACGAATCGGAAGTAACGAGACAGTCTATTTAATGGAAAAAAGAAAGAAAATTAAATTTAATTCAAAAATATCACGTTAGTCTACCAAAATGTACCTTCGACTGCATACAATAAAAATTCAATTATAATCGTTCAGATTTTTCCGTATATTGCATGGTCTGTCTCATTGGTCGTTGGATCGCATACGTTTTTTATTTCCACGTCAACGATATTTCATTTCGTAGTTCCATACAAAGATTAAAAATTTTCCGAATTTGTTTAAAATGCTCTACGTGTTGGCTTAAAATTACATTTGGTATTGTTGTTGGTTCGATTAACTTAAATTTGGATACTACCACCTCATAAATTCCTTCCCAAGAAATATAGATACACACAGTTCATATTTTTATGTAATATTTTTATCGAGTAATGCATAACAAAATAATTAGTGTATGACACACAATCCCATAGAATCCTTCGAGGCTTATGATTGAGAGAAAATAAACAATTGCTCTTATAGTCGTTAATTTTTCGTTTTGAGTAAATTGAATGTCCGAAAATGCGAAAATGCAAACAAAAAAAAAAAATAAAAAACAAATTGAGAACGAGAAAAAATCTGATGTTTGACAAACCGCGGGTGTGTCGATGTTCTTGTGTGTAATCAAATTTTATTTGACTCCAATGTTCAGCGCCGATTCTCGTGTACATAAAATGGTTCTTAAAAAGAGTAGAGCAAATGCCCTGAATTTATCGGCGCATTAGACATGATTTTTCTCGAGTTTGAGCGACAAACTTAGCTTCACAAATCGTTAGTTCACTCGCATCCTTGAATCCGAAGACAATCCGAGGGGGATTGGAGTGAAAAAAGCGAACGCCGAGTTCTCAAAAGTCATAAATATAATTGGAGAAACAGAATACGAATTCGGCTGTCCTATTTTCATATCGATCGGCTGCGATTCTGATGCAGACGAGTTTCTAAAGTACAGTCCGTTAGACGTATCGATTGCTGGGCAAAACTGTTAAGACTATATCGCGGACACGTATCGCAGAGGAAGCGAATTACCCCGGCGTGTTGCTCCGAGACACTCGTGTCACGATCTCAGAAAAATGAGGGTATCACTACGTGAAAACGTATGCGTCTTACCGCGTGTACCTGCTTTACAATTTAAAATATTGCGCGCGACAAAGTCAGACGACGGTAAACGTAAGATTATGCTAGCCCCCGTTGTAGCTATCCTCGTTCGACTTAATTTTAAAAGATGCGTATCTCTAGTGCTAATTCGTAGAAAATAGTAGGATCCTAGTATTTTGTCGCTAATGTCCCGTAGTTGGTTGGTTAGGCGACCGACGGAGTTGTTCGTTGTTTCTCGTCGAACAACAGTTGCGTTTTGTTGCGATCTTGACATCTTCTTTCACGTGGCGTTTATTTGCGTTACAGTGATGAATTCCATATTTGAAAGTGTTTCTATCAACGTGTATCCTTCCTCGCTACTTCAAGTTCACAAGTTTAAACCGGTTTTAAACTTCGTATCAAACTTTGTACACGGTTGATGCATTTTTTTTTTTTAAATAATATAGTTTTGTGTGCGCGTTTCTGTACGTAGGAGTAGTGATAAATAGTTTCATAAGTTTAAAAACGGCCTTTGGCGTATTCGTGGAGACTCAATTAATTGTTTAACGAGGCATATCTTAGCGTAAATAAGTAATATTGTTGATCGTGTTGATAAGCTTTGTGCCCATTCGATGTTATTGTTGCATATTTGAATAAATTCACTTCGTAATAAAAAGGTTACAGTGTAAGTGAAAATTTTATGTTGATTCGATGATACAATTTGTGAAAATAAAAAAAAAGTCCTTGCAAACGCTCCGGAAACATAAATGATTCAAATATTGTTTAACCGTTAAATGTAAGTTAATAGCTTCGTAAATGACGCGTGATATTTATTTATATCGTCACTCAAATGTTGTTAGTGTTCGATCGAACTCAATCGTATACGTGTTTCGTATTTCGAAATTTCGATTTTGGAAGATGTAACTCTTAGTATTTAACCCCGACTCAGGAGCTGCGGCATGTTAATTAAGCGCTGTGCTGTTTGTGAATGTTCGGTATGTGTTTATGGAATTCGTCGACTATTGGTATTCATAATTCGGCTAAATATTTTCCGTAAACTTAAAAAGTATTACGCGAGTAAATAACGCGTTATCGTGAAAATTACGTGGCGTGCATTTCTAAATTATAATCGCTATGAAGCGACCGTTATTTTCTCTCAATATATAAGATTTGAGCTTCAATTACAATTACTAAATGTACGTAGTTTGCTGAAAATTAGGTAGGTAGAGGCGTTGAAATTGTCGTATTAAAAGTCGTGTATCGTTAAATCTTGTATGGAGGCAGATTACTATTTACTCATTATTTGCCAAGTATTTGTTGTTCGTATCCGGTGCGAATGATCCATTCGTCACATCGTTAAAAACTTCGTGTTTCAATATGTGTATGTACGTATGTATTTATGTGTGCATACATAGTATAAGCATGTATGAATTAAATAAATATTACGCAGATTAGATATATCACAAATATGTATCCGTATACAGATAAAGAATAAGGAGTAAAGAATAGTTATAAGCGATGACGGCGCAAAGGAAATAAATAAAAATTAAGCCTAGGCTTTCTCAGTTAAGTTTATTGAATTTTAAAAATTAACGAAATCAATTGATAATATTTATACGTTAAAAGAAAATCGGAAAGTAAAATAAGGTGTGAGGATAATATCATCGCATTGATTAAACAATCGCCAATAATTCAAGTAATTACATTGTTTTCATTACCACCGAGTAATGCAAGAGAATGAAACGAAAAATAAACCGACGTAAATTATCTTGGACGTCTCACACTGTTTAGACCATAGATGTACGAAATTTTATGCGTTCGTGTAATATTGCAACATCACGCGTTGAAAAATACTTAATATAAGATGAATAATGTAGCTTAGATTTACTCGTAAGAATTCGTAACATTATACGACGTTTATGAATATTGTGATGCTGGCTTTAAAAAAAGTAACTATAATGAAAAATAACTAGCAGCTTGCAAATGCAAGAACGAATATGATTTACTTCAATTCATCGTTCGTCAACAAGAAAATTTACCTTCTTGTTCGACGGTGAAAAATGATTTTTCATCCTGTCATTTAGTGTCTGCTGTAAACTCTCTAATTAAACCAACTGTATTGTTTTGAATTTTTTAATTATTGTTTTACAGACTGGCGTACTAAGGTACACCGATAATCCGCGACTTTAAATAAATATTTAAACTAAACATGATTATCGTTATACTAACTAATATTATTAGTGTGCAGTATTAATTGGAAAATTCCTGATCTCTGATTTTGCTCCGCGGTAATTCAAGGAAATTTCCTAGTTCTTTCAAGTTCAATTTCACATTGTCTTTGTACATATATTTTGATAAAGTTAAAAGCATCTTTAACTTTTCTTCAGTTTTCTTCGGTGAAGCAAAGTTTGATGCATCGTACACCGGATGTTTAATTTGTATTGATCTGCTGAAAAGAGTTGTCTCGAAATTTAAAAAAATACAATGATCATAAATAAAGAATAAATAAATTTTCAGTTACGTAATATCTTATTTTCATAAACAACGTAATATATATTCTACTTTCTTTATCTTCAATTTCTTTCGCAAACTAGAATTACTTTTTTGGCTTCGTTAAAACGTGTTCTGTTTAATCATTTATTAAAGTCGTTCTTTTCTTAAATGCAATCTTTCGTTTTATTTACAACTTTATTAAATTCCTTCCGGCAGACGTTTGAATTAGTCTTGTTTATTAAAGATCCTTTGGAAACGTTTGGATGACAAATCATCGCTTATTTGAACTACGCATTCGGAAAATTAAGGGACTTAATTTATAAATTCCTAAACGGGACTTTAAAAAGCTCGAATTAATTAGAGATTTTACAGAATATAGCATCCATGTTCTTAAAATACCTCTTCATAGGTCCACCGACAGTATATTCGTATACAGTATACATTAGCTGAGTAAAATAATGTAAAATAATATAAAAAATCTAAATAAAAAAATAACTTTTCGAAAGGACGGAATGCACTTGTAGGAATCATTTTCCATTATTTGTTGTACAATTAATTGTAGGAAGCAGAAGAAACATTTGTTTGTATCGCTAAACGGAATAAAGGAGTTTTTGTTAAAAATTTGCTTGCGCAAAGGTCAAAGTGCCAATGTTTATGTTTCAAATAGTTTCTCAATGCTGCATAAAAATTTTTTGTTAAACGATTATTTTCTTTGCCTAAAACGTTGACGACAAGAGAAACGTAAAAATTTATAAACTAAAAATGCTTGCGTGTAAATGTTATACAGAGAATAGCTTCATTGCTCTAAAAATACAGTGACGCGAAGTAATTTTTTCCTAATTGGCAATTTTCAAATAGAAATGCAAAAATCACCGGAGCCACGATATAATCGCGCGAGTCCTTAATCTTAGTCGCAACATTCGGGAAGCACCACGAGGGTCCAAATTTTACCAATTTCATCAAACGAAACGTAACATTTTAAGATAATAGTCGATGCAAAATTGTTTACCTCAGCTGAAGGAAAAGTTGAATAATTTTCTTCGCGTGATAAATCCGACGAAAATATATTTTCAGGTTCTGTTTTCTTAATTAACGAGTCACAATCGAAAATTATTTTAACTGTCCTCGTAATTAATTTAAGCGAATAAAGTTTTTAATCAAGCTCATTGCTTCCACGAATTGACCTCTAATTACAATAGCAAAGCGCGAACTACCTTTTTACATTGAATAAACGCGAACTCCGTCTGGCATTTATTGCAAACGCTTCCTTGCAGTCAACCAACAACCGAGCGCCGCAATGTTTTGCGTTATACTTTCTTCTAATGATTTATAAATCAAGCAGCGGAATTAAGCCGCGTTTACAACGCAAACCGAATTTGGAAGAATATTATTCGTTGTATTAGCATTGTGTGAGTGTGCGCGCGCGCGCGCGTGTGCATGAAGCATCGGCGAGCGCGTAACTTGAGTAACTCTGAAAACAATTTAATGTACATAACAGAAAGTTAATGTAAAATCCAAGTTATAAACTTATGTATTGTGTAAATATATATGCAGATATGCGTTTATTAATAAAAATTATATATTAAAATTATATTATCAAAACAAATAAAGATGATATATAACATGATGTCTTCGCATTTTATTCTCAGTTCCATGAAAAACCCCATCTACGTTGTTATAAATACGATTGGATGTTTTTTTTAATATTGCACGAAAAAAAGAAAATCTAGCGGTAAACCTAAATTTTTCCGTTTTGGTTAATTTTGGTAATTCTGTTGTAATTGTTATTCATTACCGCATAAGCTGTTTTTTAAATAAAATTTTATATGATAATCAAATATATTTTAAGTACAATGTACTCGAGTAACGATATCAACGAAAAACAAATAAAACTACAAGTTTTAAAAATATTTTTAAAAATATTTTTGATTTTAACCCACAATCTCTTAAATAAATCCAAATTCCTAAATTTCTTTATGCTATCGTACGTATTGATTAAGCAATTTCAAATAACAACCTGTAATCACCACGTACATCCATTTATTTTCGTTCGTCTATTATTTCCCTGCTTTTTAATTGTGCACAATCATCTTAATTTTTTTAGAATCTAGTCGCGATGAAACACAAGCAAATGCTGCTTTGGTCTGATTTAATTTTGAAAACGTAAAATGATCTGAAAAGAAACATATTTTTGAGTTTGTTTTGTGATAAAAAAAAAAACTATTTCATTTCAGCGATTTATAACGCGTATGAAACTTTTTTATATTGATTGAATCACGAATAACTTTTTTATAATCTCGTCTTAATAATTAAAATAAAAATTTTCGATAAAATTAAATAATAAAAACCGTGAAAATATATCGAAATATAATTTATCATTCGCGAGATAAAAATAGAAGAAAACGAGCCTATACTCTTCGACTTTTTCTAGATTATTGAAGCTATTAAATATAATATATTAAGCTAGTTTCAACTTATTTTATAAGTTCCCGATGTATTTTTGAGTTTTTATTTCTACCTCATTTTAGCGTCTGTAAAAAAATTTTTATCGAAACGATCGAAGCGATCAAAATACAGAGAAATATAAATATGAATTGTATCGTTTGACGTTGAAATTTATTCGATTGAAATGAATTCTAGGATCGCGAAGTTTTTCAATCTGGTTAATGCAATTCTATTTTATCTCGCTAATTATTATTTTAATAATGCGTGCGCGTAAAGAAATTTATCTAGAATTTTGAAATGAATTTAGTTTATCATCATCGTTGCTTTCAATGTACAATTAAATCGGTAAAATAATATCCCCCTTTTTCCGTGTACCGCTTCTTTCGTTTTAATCGTATTTACAGCGTTTAAATGTTTCTTCTCTCACACGGAACTCATTATTTTCAGTTTTCAATACTTTCCGAACAAAGCGTAATAGATTTATTATTTTATTTCATAAAGCGAGGAACAAATTTTCACGAAACACTCGGCTATTACCTCCGCATCAGAACGTTGATAAGCTACCGATGACTGCTTCGTCCTATCTATTTCCGTAGCTTTTCTTCCGTTAATCGATTACTTACAATTCGACTCGTATCGCTTTCGGGTTGCGTCCTTATCGAGTCCCGGACACAGCGGATTTATCGCCTAATCGACCCTGACGAGGATCCAATGTATCCTGTATTTTTGTAGCGCGAGTCATCAGCCACTTGGTCTTGATTTTGCCACCAACTCTAAATCATCGCATAAAGCTGCATCTTATCAAGAACCCGTTCCAGTAATGTCGTAAAGACGTGAAAATATTCGCTGAATACTACACTTTGAGGGTTGATTTTAATCGCTAACTTCTTCGAATTCATACGCGTTGTGTTGAGGTAATCAGAAATTCTGTTTTTTACCCCAATGTGGCGAGAAAATTGAAGAAAGTTTCTTGACTATTTAGCTTTAAATACGGTTACAATACTGAAACTTGTAACTCTCACTTTCGGAACATTTAATGCTTTGAAATTTCCATAAATAATTGGATTTCTTGATTTTGGGGTTTTCCGAAATTATGATCGAAACAAACGATTTTTTTACGCGCAATTTCATATTTATTTTCTATTCTTCGAGTCCCGTATCTAGAGGAATTTTATTTTTCATTCCATCCGCAAACGACGAATTAATTCCAGATTACTTTTCGTCAATCGCTTATTAGGAACTAGACATTAGAATCGCCGCTAAACGTGCGCGAAAAATATCCGAACAGCAGGTTATTGCTGATTTTACATTTATACATAATATACAATAAAAATGCAAACGGAAAATGTTGAAAATAGCGGGTAAATTACGACGAAAGATTAGAGTAACGTTTTAGGATGACTGAATAATAATAAGTAGTTTCTTTTTTATCTTTGGAAATAATAAAAGTATAAGCAATTAGAAGTTCTGATTCAAGAACGAGTTTGAAAAAGTTTTGATTACGATCAGAGAAGATTTGTGATTTCTTTTTCTCTCGCAAGATTTCGTGGGAATCTAAATGCCTTGCAAAACCAACAATACCTTATATTATTAATAATAGTTATTAAACGCTTTTTGGAAAAAGATAATATAAAGTTATTACGCAGGCGGAACAGCATAATTTTAACAAAATAATTTTTGAATTACATTTTGATAGCTTTTAATAAAATTGTTAGCACAATACCGGTATTGATAAGCCAAAAACTCTCAAAAATGGTCGATGGTTGTTTTTAAAATTTAATCGCATTAAACCGATCGTATTTCAATTCATTGGAAACGGTTAGTTGGTAATCAAAAATCCAAGTAAAAGTTATAAAGCTCCTAAAAATATTGGAAAGTGGAATGACTGTAAATCTATAAATCTCGTTTAAAATGATAATGAAAGTGAAGCGATTGTATCGTCCAGAGTCTCCTTTCCATTACGGGTAGTTGGATTAAAATCAACTCTTATCTTTTCATCGATAAATAAATAAACTTCTATAATAGTGTAATAATTTCAATTATCGTTCACCTTCTTTTCATTATCAATAGAACAATGTCTAATTTTTCATCATGTTTTCAGCAATTTTGGCCTCCTATTGTGCGAATATTTGTAACTGCCTCGATTAAAATCTGGTATTTAGTTGCGAATCCTTGCCGATTTTACATTTATTGTAACGCTCTTTATATTTATTATATAAACATATGCGATTTAAATCCTCTTTACCTGCAGTCACAAATTCAAACGCCAATCGAATAATGCGAAAAATTTGATTGTCCTGAATTCAAAAATAAAATTTTCGTGAAATAGTACAAAGTTTAACCTCTGACTCGAATATTTTCAGTCATTTATTTTGGATAATATTTTTCTACGTTCAAACGTTGAATTAGTCGTTTACAATTTGTTTGTAAGTAATTAGCCCGTGTCGTGACGTTTTTAGAGTTTAAAAAATAAAAAAATTTCTCGATCCTAAGTTTGATTTTTTAATCGAAATGTCAATGGAAAATCTCTGGACAGTAGATTGTTTCCCTGTTTGTCAAACTCACTTAATTCACTAACGCTTATTTTTCACGATCGATCACTGGAAATGATCATCTACGAGCACACATTTCCAAAATTAGAAAGTAACTTAAACGTTTTTTATGATTTCGCTTTTCTCCATAAATCTCCGACGCTTAAAGTAATACACAGGACTTGGCAATAAAATATATTAATTGCTTTTATTTTGCGCATTCAGCTGTGCAGCCGTTTTATAAGTATTACAGTCATATTTTAAAACTATACTTTGATTACAATAAAACTCGCGGATAAAATCTTGTGCTATTCATGCCCCCAAATCGTCTATAAAATTCAATTTCTTTCAGCAAAAGATTTATCTAGCGATTCTATTAAATCTATCTCTCGTAGCCGATGATCGTTTAACTGCTGGATCAACTGATGCAAGATTACGGGAAACTGTCTTATTTTGCAGTTTGATTTTCTCTTCTTTAAAAATGCTCCCGACATTTTCGCCGCACCATTTTATGTTTCGCACCGAATAATTCTATTACTTTTCCGCGATCATTCGGCGATTGATCATCTTCATTTCGGCGAACTTCGGCTTTAAATATGCGATAAAAAAACATTCGAATCCTCCGAACGTTAAAACTTAACGATGAAAATTTCAGTAACGTTTATCACTTATTAATGTCATTCTGTATTTTCAACTTGAAACCTCTGATGTCTTTGATTTTTTAAAGACTTCATTTCAAAATTTTACCGTTGCAATTATCGTCAATTTTTTTACTCCTGTATTGCATAACTACGGATTTGTTTGTTTCGCTTAGCACTTGAATTTTCAAGTATTATATCGATCCCTAATAAATTATACAACAAGTGCATAAATTAAATCGCGCGTTTCAATTTCTTTCACAAATTGTTAAGTACACTTATCACAATGAAACCGAATAGAAGATTAAAGTGCCGCTTTACATATTCTATCACTCGACTTCGCCTTACATTATTTAGAGCAATTACTTTGCACTCGCACACGCACTTAAATCTTATATTAGTCCAACTAGTGTTTTAAACTTAAAATATACTGGTTCTTTCCGGTAAAGAGGGATTTTTGTGGTTGAGATTACGAGTGTACATTTCCCTTTTATTCTTAGTGTTTTAACGCTTAGATTATTCGCTTATCAAGTGTTTATTTCATAATCTCATGGCCAATCGAAGACGGGGATATATCCGCTAATGTAGAGTCATTTGTCGCTTAGACAATTGCGGTGCTTTTGGAGTAATGAAACTCCCCATTGTCTTCCATTTCAAGAAAAAGGACCTTAGTTTTAATAATTTTATAAATTTTAGCGTCACGGACTTTGTAAATAAATAACAAGGTACTGGGACTTGGAACGAGATGCGTAATAAAGCAAAGCTAGTAAGATAATTTATAAGTGTTAGATATTATTTATAAATTTTACATTAGCGGTTCGGAATAGATTCATAATTTAAAAAAAAAAAAAATGGAAAAATCGTACCGGAATTGTTAGATAAATTTTTTAGTAAAATTTCAAAATAACAGCAGTAAAATTAAATGAGATATGTAAAATTTGATTATCTTTAAAATAATAAATTGTTTATTGATGTAAAACGTATGTAAGGATAGGTGACTACAATAAAACTATTTAGTTGTTATATTTAAATTGAACAAATATGCGTTAATGAATAAGATGCCTAATTTTAATTTTAATAGTAGAAAAAGTTTAAGCATTTCAAACTAAAAATAAATTAAAGTCTAGGTATAACTTGATGTTCGATCTTCGTAAATTAACTATTTATATCGTAGAAAATAATCCTATTTTACATTAAATAATTTAAAAGATGTAATACTACGAGGGAATTACTTTAACTTAAATAGAAAAAAAGATGCAATATTTGGAGCTAATAAGTAACCGGTACAGTTTCTTACTTTCTAAATTAAATTTAAATTGATAAATTGTCTAGAAAACTAAGCCAGTTTTAGAAATATGAATAAAGAATGATTTATTATGAAAAAATATACAGCTAACGTGCTTTTGGAAAAGTCAAACAACATAAAAGATAATTTGAATATCAAAGCTAATTATACAAAAAATAAGATAAAATAGGAAAATCTATATGTAAGGATTGAGACATTTTAAAAAGGGATGGAAATATATATGTAAAAACACGTAAACTATTCATGCGTAATTTTCAAATTGAATTTAAATCTGTGAAAACCAAGATGTTAAGAAATATATAAGAGAAAATTGTAATATGCTGTAACAATTATTATATTGTTCAATAAATATGTTATTATTACAAAGCAAAGTCAGGTGATGTTTTGTTTTAATGCAGTCCAGATCCAGCGACGAGTCATTTTCATAATATAACTAAAAAATGACAAATGTCCTTAGCTCCGAGTCGCGACGGCCCTTAAAACACCCTTACAATCACCAGGATTAAAAAATACGAGAGTCCGGCTGCTGAGAGGTTTGCGCTGATCTTGCAAACCAAGCATCGGAAGGAATAAGAACGCGTGTTCCGACTCGCGTAAACGAAAAAGTTGCCTCTTTCTCAGAAATAAAAAGAGAGAGAGAGAGACAGAGGAGGGGAGAGCTACTCGTGCTCGTCAACTGTTGAAAAAACTTTCGTCGAGTCTTGTGCGCCGCGTCGGCGAAGACGGAGACGTCCTCGGGCCGCGGCCGACATTTACATTTAGATTGAACTCTATATTTCGCAGGTGTTGCAGAGTCCGAGTCAAGAGAAAGAGCAAGCAGAAGGAAAGGGACCCGATGTCGAATGCGACACGATTCTCCGCCCAGCGGAATATCATCTCCGACGTCAACTTCGTCGCAACGGCGGCCCGCGCATGGATTTATAACATTCGCCCCCGCAGTTTCGTTAATTCAATTATTCCTCTAATACGTTATACGTCGACTGGCTGGCCTTTCGAACAAAACAAAGGACACGATTTTCCAACTCTCTTTAAGCGTTTTCCACTCTCGGTTGCAAAATGTGCTTCGTTGAATGAGCTCGATTTGATTCGCCTCGAAGCTTTTTTGTTCCGCGTCTGGTCTTATTTAATAAATCCACCACAATTGGCTTTGTCAACCCTGCAACTGTTGTAATTCGTTTTGAAATTCGCACTCTTTGTTCGCCCATTGTCAAGGACTTTCTAAGGAGATTCCTGGCAATGGACAAGTGCCGTTACAATTTTGGAGCGACTATTGGGCTTTTTATCTCGTTAAAAGAAGCATCGCCGTGCCTCGGCACACGACGCGAATTCGCCGCTCGCAACCTTTCGCTCAATGGCTATTATTGAAATTTGCGAATTTATGTTATTGTAATTCGGATGAGTATCGAGTTACGTTAAAACAATATTCGAATTAACGAGGCACTTCGGTCGAATATTCAAGATGAAGAGGCAATTGTATCGCGGCTCGTTGATTTTACTTATAACAATATCACCTTTTTTTAATTATCGACCCATTGAAGTTGAACGTTGAATTTTCAAAAAACACGTGTTGATTGTGTAAAGATAATTAGCTTTTAATATTTCATCGAATCTATTTCGATATTCCGTCGAAAGTATGCTAATTCAACGCCTTTGAACATTTATTTTTCGATGAAAAATTGATTATCGAAATTAATTTAATGGTACTCATTAATACTTTGCACCACCAGCTATTCGAGCGTCTCTCTGGACAAATTATTGTTTTGCCGAAGCACCGAATGATCGAATTAAAAAAATCGTCAGATTTTATCGATGGCAATCGACGAAATTCAGCAGCCAAGGGTAATTCGTTAAAATTACATCGATAAAAAGTAATATTTTCCAAATAAATCAAGTATTTCGTGTTTGTGAAATATTAGACACGCCACAATAAACATAAACGCACGAGAAAGCAAATATTAGCCATTGTACCTCTGCATGTTAATTAATTATATTCTTACGTACAATGGCGGAATATGAATTTTTCGATTTTCCAGCGAGAAAACCGATGAATCGGAGAAACATGCTGTTAAATATGAGGCACACGTATGGAAATTGAAAGGGAAAGCAGAAAAGAGCCGTTTTCTGCAAACCAAGCACCTAAAGTGGAAACGAATCTTGGTCTTCGATTTTCAGAATTAGGAAGATAGGGAGTGTCGTCAACTGGAGGAGGATCCACCCGATCCGCGTGGTGTAGAATTTCTGTTAGGGACCGGCAATGTCCTGCGTCGAGTCGATCGTGTCGGGCAACGAGGCGCGGGGGTGGACGGCAAGAGAGAAGAGTTTGCCCGAGGAACGCCCATTTTAAATTGATAAGTCAATTGCATTCTTCGTTTTCTTTTAAATCCCTCTCGGTCCTTTGCACAATGACGCAAGAACCCTTTTTCGCGTTGGGCAATCGTTGGACTTAGTTAGTGAAGTACATTAGCGTATGTAAATAGGGGTACAATCAAATGTGCTCTGCTTTTATGCTGTCGATCAGAAATTTTTCGTTTTGTTATATTTTTATCTAATTAATGGCCACCGCTGGCGATGTTTGATTGTAGAAATGTTATTCCCGGTCGCTGAGAGAAATCTTTGAAAAGCCGACGCACGCGATTGATTTATTAAACGATCTAAATTAATTAATTAACGCAATGCACTTCGAAAAACTATTAATAATCTGCAAAGACGTTGGGGAAAATTTAATTTTTCTCGATTTTCTAATTTGCAAAAACCAAAGTCAATTACTCTGAATTACGTTTTGAAAGATGAAATTTAAATGATTGCTTTTACACGCTCGATTACTCGATTGATAAGATTTAAAACGTTACATTTTCAAAAGCTTGATTTATAATAAAATTTAATTTCGAATTAATGAAAATTTTAACGAAAATTCGTTAAAAATATTTATTTCCTTTTACATTTATTTTTACAAAATGAGATATTTCGATAAAGTTAAATTAATTAGAAGTTTCAATCAAACTAAACTTACATTTCACGGAAGCGTAATTTAGTTTTTTTTACAAAAGAAACTTTGTTGTTTTGAATTTAACCTGAACGAAAATTAATTTTCATTGAAAATCAATTTTACAAACTAATACGTGCGAAAAATAAAATGCAGCGCTAAAGGAACGCCAAGAAAAAGTTGGCAGAAATAAAGAGACGTAAAAACTCCAATAAAAAATAAATACGTGGTGAATATAATTATTAAAGGGCACATTAAAAAATACATCTTACAATCTTAATCGTAAACGCATTACTCGCATAGTGCGTTATTAGTTAATCCCTAATTCAAAAAATATATCGCAAAAATGTGCTTTTTAGAATATGAAACTTTTAGTCTAAAACTTAAGCTAAATTAAAAATAATTGTCAGCTTATTTTTATTACGCTACTATCAGCCAACTCATCGCTAACCCTCGGACTGTTGATGTTTATATTTATCAATCTTGAACGTCGAATGCTGCTTATTCGCGTACTTAATTTAGCTTTTAATACTTTCATCGATTATTAAATTCCTGGGAGAGCAGAAAAATACTATTTATATGCATCTTCTGCAAACATTTCGCTTCGGATTATTGCGTAAAATGTTTTAACTTTTATGTTAATAATCGACTAAGCTAAAATCGAATGCCTATAAGTATGTCTACTAATTTTCCGTTTATTTTTAGCAACAAGGAATAAAGTAACTCTTGCAGTGTCGCGTCAAGGGAGAATTTGTAGAAACGAATATCAAACGACTTACACGGTTACATTGTAATATGAATATCTGTGCAAGAAATTCAATACATGTGATCTTACGTTTGCATTAGTTACACGATAAGCTATCCATTTGCACTCAACATGAAACAGTCGAAGAAACTTCAAAGAAACTCGACGAGGATTATTCTCGATTAAAAGTCAGTCAAAGTCTCAAGATGTGGATAAATTATAAATCGTCGATTCATCCGAGCAAAATTAAAAGGGCTGTTAGCGCTTTGTATGTGGTAAGTAATTTTGATGATACGCGCAGCTCTTCGGATTATTGCAATTTAAAGTCGCATCATCGCTGCAATGTAAAAAAGGGACAGACAATATTAACAAGTCACTTTAAAATTATGACAAAAGTATTAAAAAGTGTTGGAGACGTTAATGCATTCGTATCTTTTGAATGTTGAATATCATACTTTCAACATCTATTAAATAGTCATTTTAATACTATAAACTTTTAGTTGCTCGAGAAAAGCTCGTAAACGCGAGCAATAAAACGAATATCGTTCCAAGGAATTTTCAAAGACATTTAAACGTTACAATCTTTAAAAAATCTACAATTCCCTCCGCGTATTTCTCAAGGTATAAATTAAATATTTCATTTTATATTTATTTTATATTTATTTATATTTTGCGTTATGCCATTACAGTTTAAAAAAATCGAATTTCGAAGAGACAGAGAGAGAGAGAGAGAGAGAGAGAGAGAGAGAGAGAGACGAGCTAATGCAGAAGCCACAAATTAAAAAGCAAATGCACAAGTTGGTAATTTTTTTGTTTGTAAAAATAATACTTTTTTAATGTGCGCGGCATTTGTAAAAGAGAGAGATAAAAGTCCTAAAATTTTGCCAATCTACTTTCGACTGCGGCAATGTTCTCTTACAGTATTTAACCGCTTATTTTTTACGCGTCCAAGAGTTGGCGTAACGCGGACGTGCAAACTATATCGACTGGAATCGCGGAATTTGATTCTGCGATTGCGGAAAACGCGATTTTGTGCGCGGGGGGATTATCGTCGAGCTGTTGCCGCTTACATTTAGCCATATTTTGGCTTAAAAGTAACGAAACGCTCGAAAAAATTCGGAGCACCGACGAGTTTCGCGCTCGTGCGCCTCGACAAAAAAGACAAAAACGCGAAATTCTGTAATAACGAGGAGCAAATTCAGGGGAATAAACGAGAGCTAATTAATTAATTAAATCCGGAGCGGTATTTTAAGCGGCGAGCAGAAGGTATCCGAGACATAATAACATAATAACACAGTGACTGTTGAACCAGCCGGGGCTGCTCTCATCATCGGGGGTCTGCATCTGTTCGATTAGTTTGTTCATCGGCGAAAACGTCGGCTCATTGTGTATTAATCAATGGGTCTGTCGATAGCAGCGATAAGCGCATTTCTCCAATACCATACACTTTGAAGCAGCGCGCATTCCGTTCATTCATCGTATTATGGACAATATACACCGAGTAAGTCTGTATTGAGTCCAGTGTGAAACTTTATAAGCCGATTGAATCGCTTTGACAAGATTCCAAGGCTCCGCTAAAAGTCAAAGATGTGACTTTCGACCGAGACTGCAACGAGTCTAAATACACAACTCGGTGCGCTGCAGAGCCAAGGCTTGATTTCGTTGCTAAAGGCGCGGCTACGCAATTACGAGTAAACTCGTCCAAGGCACGCGTAAGTTGTGATTTTCGAAAATTCGAGTAAAAATAAATCGCCTTATTGTCGACAGATCGGGTTTTTTTTGGAGGCTTACCGCTAATTTCTCGCGTTTGTGCTCTTTCGGTTATTTACTTTGCGAAAGAGATTGAAATAATTTAGTTTGGTTAAAAAACGATAACGTTAAAAAAAAATGATACGATCCTCAATGATATTCTCCCTTCCATGACGAATTTCTACCGAAGTACGTTTAACAAGTATTATTAGTAGTTTACCAGTACAGCGTGACGTTAAATTGTTTCGTGAAAAATGCATTTTATTAGATTAAATTAGAAGAGAAAAAATGTGTCATACTAAGAACGAACGTTGAAAATTAATGTTCGATTAATTTCATCGATAAATCAACTAATCGCTGTCTTTTGTAATATTTGTTCCTAAAAATGCACAATGCTGACTATGAGTTTTGGTAAATGAATATTTATTTTGCCCTTTTGCATTAGTTTTATCATTGATTTCGATTTATGCAATTTGGGTATATTTTAAGAAAATCTTCGACAAAAATTGCGTGATAAACAGTAACTAAAGCATCACTGATACTGCCAAGAAGCAAACAAACAAATGCAATAAAATAAATTCATATTAAATTGGCTGCTATCATAAAAATGCTTTATAAAATTCTAATTTATGGCAAATTAGAAGCCTTTAACATTTGTCTGATGCATATTTATGAATAGTAGTGTGTGTTTAGTGTTGGTTCCAATTAGAAGAAATTTAGGCGATGTTTGAATTTCTGAAATAAAATAGGTTGGCAAATAGATGTTGATGAGAAGGTACTTATTGTCATATCTCGACATATACCGCGCGTTAAATCTCGTCTTCATTGCAGCCGAACATGTTCCTGAAGCTGACATTTAATTTAATTCTGAACGTGAATGTATAACTTCATTTGCAATGCTAATTTCGTCGAGATCTTTAGTTCTAAATGGCTTATAGTTGTATCATTTTAACAATTATTGGGATTAGCGCGTAATAACCGAATCAATTATTTCAATTAAACAATTCGATATCAATTTTTCGTTTCAATTTCGCTTTTATTTTAGTCGAATAGGAGAAAATTTGAGATAATAAAGATTTTAACATCTTGAAATATACAAATTTGATTTTTTCAGATTTCCAAAGGAGAGGATTGTTTGCGTTAAATTTTTGTCTACTATTTATTAATATTTCCTCGCGTACCTTAAAACGATAGGGTTAAAGAGTACCTTTGAGTTGGCTACCGAATATCAAAATTAAATGTCATTATAAACGAATGTTTCAAGTTGAAACGAACTACAATTATCATACTAGTGAACTTTTTAAATTTAGCACTGGAAAAAATCAAGAAAATGCAAATAATTTTGGTGATACGTGATATTGATAGTGCAATTTTCTTAATTAGTAACTATACATTATTAATATGTTATCACTTACCTCGCTTTCTTAACTCAAAAGATTTGCACAATCCGTCTACTTTTGTATCACGAATTAAAGTAAATTTCCAACATAAGCATGTTTATAAAAATTACAAAGAATTACTCGGTAGCAAAAAAATTATAATTATTGATTCGTTCGGTAAGTTTAAAAATATTTTCAACTCGCATCTTATTTTAAATCGTAATTTCTGTGAAGTTTTTTATTCATACGTCAGGATAGTCGCGATAGCTGCATTATTATTCCAATATTATCATCGCTTGTGAAATCTATAGGAATTTCAAAACAACGGCTAAACGCCTCAAACGCCGTTCGACTAGGCATGTGTAAGATAGAGAGAAAAACGGTAGCCTCAACAGTAGGACCAACCGCTAATAGAACGCAATTTGAATATTCGCCAGTTGAACCGTTCGAGTCTCTGTTTTTTTTTCGGAGTTCCGCCTCGTACTTGTTTACCAAGTGCGAACAACTTCCTAGTTAAGTCTACGACTGCATTGACCTTCATGATGCTGATTGCTGTGGTGAATCTTCGTTTACTCTTTTCTCGTTGTTCGAACATTCCTTAATAAAATAGAATAAATACAAAATTAGCAGATCGGATAAGTATAGTTATCGATAGTTATCTTTAATCCGATTGGAATTTACACAAGGTCTTTACCGATAAAGAAGTTTTGAAAATTTTAAGATAAATTTGAAAGCACGAAAAACATGGGTAACCTTTACAGATACTTTTTACCTTTATTACTATTTATTAATATTATTGATTTAATAGAAATTCTGTATTGGTATTACGCGAAGAATTTCGTTAAATAAAATTGTAATTTGATATTTATTCCCATACTGAATATTGAAACTGAATTGTAAATAGACGTTATTGCGTCTTCAAATCTAATTTGCCAAAGCTTTATTCGACCATCACAGCGTCACTCGACAATTAAAGAATAAGCCAACGCACACCACTAGCGAGACATATTCCAAGGAAAATTCAACTTTTCTTTTAGGCAATCATTTACACGCGTTATAATCTTGGCTAACTTTTTCTACAGCTAAACCGAGTAACTCCAGTACAAAAGGCTCAACTAATCTGCAGGCAAATTTTCACAACAATGATAAAGCAACTGGCTTAGCCACGACTTTTCGTCACCTTTGCTCATCGAAATATGGAAAAACTAATCAACGTATCTCCGCGCACTTTTCTCGATCCTTGGCTTTCGAGCTTCGAACGAACGTAAACGAGCGGGCAATTTCGGAGCTGACGGACGATTATTTTTCGATTTGACAACAGACGAGCAAAAGTGCAAGATGGAACAGCGAAAGAAAAATCGGCAAAATCACATACGATAATTCGAAACGTACCAGCGACAGCTTTGTTATTTAATAAGCCATCGAGCAAAGTGCAATTAAATTACGCCCATAACGTTGGCACGGACAATCTTATTTGGCCCAGGGCTCGGTGTTGCGTCCGGATGTCAGGGGCTGCGCTGCCGCCGGTTCGGTGCGTAACTCGATATCCGACGACATTATCCCGCTATCTGCGAATCTAAATTGCAACGTCACATTGAGTCTTGGCGGGACGAAAAGCTGCGAGGCCCAAAACCACCCGGCGTTTGACTCGACTCGACTCTAATCTCCGGGGTTAATCAGATATGCCCCCGCTGAAACACGGGTTATTCGAACTCTACTTTATAAACTCTTTTTAATCGCTTGATTAAGGGGACGCGATAGATCCCTTCGCTACTCTTTCCTATCAAAATTATTGCTGCACTCGCTGCGTTCAATTTTACGCCCCACCCCCGCGCGCTCGCCATTAAAATGCAAGGAAAGAAGTGCATTTCTCGCGAGCAGAATAGGATTCGAGTTCTTCCATCTTTCGCGTGCTCGATTGGATATTCACGCCTATTAACGGATTTATTACTATTTAATACGTCTCGAGCATCGCTGTTAAGCTTTCAAAGCGGAAATTATCCTCGGGTTGTGCGTTTTTAAATAAATTCTTTCATCGATCCCGTTTAAGAATAATCGGCGAAAGCTGCTTTGTAAATCCCACCTTATAATGTTACACAAAATACTCATCGAGTGCAAGTGTAATAAAATATTTTACAATTACATCGATTTATATTTGAAAAGGTGCTTCTCGATCCGATAATATTTAATATGTGTAATTTGAGTAAATAATATAAAATTTCATTCCTTAATAGACTACAGTATTTTAAAAAAGAATGCTCGTCGTTCTTCCGTAAAGTTTAAATTTTACTTTAAAATTCGATGACATTTCGTAAAAGTAGGGGGAGGAATTTTCCGAATATAACGCCAGTTAATTAACAGTGGGCGTCGATCAGATACAATTACAGATTATTGAAAGTCCAAATAAGTGTTTTTGATTCGTTTGGTTCAACCAAACGTTTAATGACGGTCGATATTATTAATTAATTAATCGCTCGATCCTAATTAATTATATTACAGACGCTGTACGTCGTGTTAAATTTGCAATGGATTTTTAGATTTATTAAAGAGAAAATAAATGGATATTTAATTCTTACTGAATGTTTTTGAATACCATCAGCTGTCGCGAGCAACTTTTACTGGCCGCTATGAGGAAAATCGACGCGATCGTAAAATATGTTATTGAATATTTATAAATTTTTGTATGAAAAGCAACAAGATTTTCAACATCGGGCATCATGTTTCGTTGGAAAATATTATTCGAATAGACTTAACGCAGGTTGGTAGAAATGATTTGTCGATCAATTTACAAAACCATCCAGACTTTCATTCGCGCACTTGTATGATGATAAATCACGTTTTCTTAAACAAATTGTGTTTTTTCACCAAACACAAAATGTAATGAAATATTACGTCCGTCGTGTTTAATCAACAGGTCGATTTTGATTGGCCAAATTTTATTGATTTCCATTGAATTCAAAAGTATTTCGTCAAGATGAAGTACTGGAAAATGTTAAAAACGATTGTTATATTATGAAGAAAATGTTAGCAACGAGGTGTGCAGTATTAGGCAGTATATAAATTTTCCAACGCGAGAATCAACCGCGAAAAGTCGGAGATTTGTTAAGATTTTACCTGTTCGGGGAGGCGCTTTCGAACCATTAATAAACAACATCAACTTCCTCAATGATCGATGGAAAGAATATTGGAAATACCGGACGCGCTTACTCATCTGTTTTGACGTACCTTCAATTAACTCATCTCTAATATCAACTGCTGGAGGTAAAAATAACCATCGGCAGGATAATCTCGAAACTTTCCGATCGAGGCCCCAAAGAATATTTCTCGAAACTCCGCTCGGACTCGCGCACCCATAAAATGAAAAGTTAACAGCCAAATATGGTTGTAATAGTGCCAAGGCAGTCTCGGTCTCTCAACCCCAAGCTATAATAAGAGATTCTGGCAGCTGGAAAGCCACAAGTCGGTCAGCGCCGAAGTCGGTCCTACGTACAATTACTTGCGCAAATTCCCTTATGCCTCGCGAATGCATAATGAGTTTTACTGATGAGTTCAGTTCGTGTGAGTTTTGAGACAAATCATACACGCGGAGATGGTGGGGACCATTTAAGCTCTTGTTTGCTTTAATGTCATAAATTAATGGTAATAAAACAATTACTCTTCCTTATTTCGCGGTGGATTTCAGACATTCCAATTAAACGATGATTAATTAGTCACGAGTTTATTTTTTCGATTCTAATAAATATTAAACTCTTTTTCGCGCCGAAAGAATCTTTTTATCCGTATTAAAACTGAAATAGAAATTTATATCTTTTTAAAACCATTTGTTTTGCAAATAATATTTTGCTTAATTTTTGCTTGCCGCGGTAAACCAAAACTAGTCGTAACGCAATAATCGGTGACTCGGATCATTTGACCTTTTTCGAATAAAACGTTTTACTTGTTTTAAAACCTATAAAACTGTTTTAGCTGCTCTTTAATCGACATTTGCGATATTTAAAATTATTCGTACAATTAACTACTTGTTTCACTTTACTAATAAATAAAAACTTGAAATTCCTGTCACGCTCAGTTTATTGTAAAATTCATGTTTTTTCCAATTAAAAAACACTCGACATGTTTACAATTATTGGTAATTGTAATCAGCCTCAAACCAAATATATGTTTGCTGTTCCAAATTTAAAAATAAACTTAAATAAGATGGTTAACAACGACGTAAGCGATCTTAACTTTTAACATAAAGTTTGCCGTTAGAAAAGCGACATAATTAATGCTTGAGCAAGACAATATCTTAAAATCTTAACAATATTTAATGCGCACATATTAATATAAATAAATTTAAACGTTTAATATAAAAAATTACCCGACGCGAAAAATGTATAAAAAAATTTTTCAGTGCACGTGTCATAATTCTTTTATAGAGACTCTTAAAAATGCTTATTTGTGCACGGAAGGTTCTTTTACGTTTTCGTTTTACATATGCATTTTTATGTAATATATTACTTTTGTAATTGCTACAATAGAAAGTTACGAACAAGGGAATAACTACAAGTTTGAGTTTCTCCGTGAAAATTACTTTTTATTGGCTCGTAAAGAATAAATCAGGATCAATTGAAATTGACACGTCATTCCGAAACCACGAATACACGACGAACTATTTTCATAAACGTATATCACGTATTACAGGCCGTATCCTAGTTGTGTTGGAGTCTCGCTTCGAATTCAGCAATAGTATTCTTCGAAACGTATTTAGGGAAACCTTAGAAAGAGGAACGATTCTGTCAGTCTTCCGAAACCGCATGTCGCCAAGGGAATTTCCGTGTACCAATCTAAGCTTCAAAATAATTTCACCGAGTAATTGAGGATCTAATGGAAAAACGCGTTTGCGGATTTCATTATTCGGAAGAAATTTTACGCGATAAGAGTAACGGACGCACATTCGTTTTAAGATGCAAAATTTCCTAAAAGCTGATGTTAATTATTGCATAGCTTTTAACAAATAAGGACAAGGCAGCGATTGCAGCAAAATTAAGCGATGAACTTTAATAATTCATAGAGTAATTTTGCTAATAAAAGTCGCTGTTTATTGGGAATAGTTGACGCGTGTGAATTACAATTAATTTGTCCAAGTAATAATGTGCAACGCTGCTACGCCGTTAAAAGTGTACGAACGTACAATTGAGCAACGTCAACGTGTCAGGCACACCAACACTTCCGGAAGCTTATTGGTTTATAAAGTTATAAATGAAACGATACGACACAACAACACGGCACGTTTTTTCGACTTTGTGCATTATTTATGAAGCTCGTGTCGCGTTTTTGCACGTGCGGCGTAAATGATTTAGTGCGAAGCGTTGGACCTCACGCCACGATTATAATAGGACGAAACACTCGAAGAACTCGGTTAAAAGAGTCGTTCTCGTGAAAACGGAAAGTCCGCCCGATTAAAGCGACGTTTTACTTTTGCTCGCGAGAGTCTTGCTGGAAAACATATTTTTCAGCTTTAAACGAACGCGCCGATAAATATTCCCGCCTCCCCGAAACTTGTGAAACAACCAACTTATAAATTTGAGATCTTCGCAAATACAGTGCTTTTAATGTTCCACTAGTTTCAAGGAAGATTTCCGAATGATTTATCCGTCGGAGGGTGCAATTTTTAAATCTTCGGTCTTACATTTCAAAAATCCAATCCCAATGTCGCAAGCTCGGTGCTTTGGCTCGAATAACCTTCCGGTTTTAATTTGTTTAACCGCGTCACGCGCTTATTAATTAAATTATAAGACTAAATGAAAAAAGCTTCCACCGTTGATGTGATTAACTTCTATTACATTAAGTCGTCTCTCGTCCTAGTTTATTCATAATAATGTAAATACGATCTTTCGGCATCAATAAGGTTCGAATAATTGGATGCACAAGTTTTGCGTTAAGATGAGATGGATACATAAAATAACCAAAACATCGAATAAATATTAAAAGCTTGTCTCGTATCTTTTTTTAAAGAATGAGATTAACTTAAAAATTAAATATTAGACGCGCTATATTAAGTCTGCATTGCTAGGCTCCGTCAAAATTTAAGTATAATAACGTTAAAATTTGTTGCTCGATGAAATTTCTGATTTTTGCAGCCCACAATTCTCAGGCACATCTGCGATTATTTAAGACGTAAAGAAGCTGATTGATTATACTTTAATTATATTTGATTAGATGCGTATAAAATCACGTGACTCAAATTTTCTTTACATCGATTTGCTTGTTTCGGATAGCACAACAACGCTTAAGTGGACGAGCGATTGATTTACTTCTCGTTGCGTAACCGGTCATTAACTTTTTAAAGTAACACTTTTCGTTTAACACACTCGATATTAGCGTTTATTTTAATAATAAACTGTTAAACCGATAATTTTTGTTCATCCACTTGCACTAACGAAATTTTGCAAACAACTCGCGGACTACAAGTCGTTTTTAAATTTAGCAGTTTATCGAAAAACTCGAATTTAATTAGTAACGAATTGCACATTATTTCTAATAGAGCAGCAGCGATATTAACGACATTCCAATAAATCAGGGATACGAATGATAAATAGTCATAACAGGGCGCAACTTTACCGACTCGGTAAAAGAAGTATTTTGGGGGATGGGAATTTCGTTAAACAGCATTTAACCTTCGCGGAATAGAATTTCCAGCAAAAAAGCAGAGTCGACGTTCCTCGAGTTGGCGCCCAAGTTCGCGCTCCTGAAATTGAGTCAATATCTATTATTAGACATCTTTTGTACATTAATCAGGCCCTCCCCCCCCCGCACTCTTTCTCCCGGTCAAATGCGAAAATCGCTAAGCACGCCCGAAGCATAAATCAAGTATAGCTGCATCCGCCGTTGCGTCATCGTAAGATTTCATTATCGCGCAGGAGCCGCGCACCAAACGTAATTACATCGGCGCACACTTTGAAATGCTAGCGCCGCACCACAAGGGACTCGAACCAGGTGAAATTAACGCGAACTCTGCGTCGAGACGCACCAGATGGGCTCCTGCACGAACACTAGCCCGCACACACAACTACCGCTTAGCCAGAATTCCTATTGTGACTGTGCGCGTGTCGGCCTCGGAGAAGCTCCTCTGGAAAAAATAATTGCCTCGCTCGATTTCTTCCGACGTTTTTAACAAAAAAGCCTCGAGTTCGGAAACACAATTTCAATATTTTAAACGGGCACTGCGAACTCGTTCGACACCGTTGCTGTTTACTTCCTGTTATTGTTGTGACACGTGCTATGAGCACTAAAACTCCGGCGACACGTAGAAACGCATTATGCAATGTTGTGTGAATTGCCCTAAACCCTTAGCGTGCAACACAGCATTTACACTGCACGATGCTATTTGATCAGCTTCTTTCATAAAAACGAGCAATTCGGAGGGGAAAGTTTAGAGTGGTTCGTCTGCTGACTCGAACGCTCGTTTCGATTTTAAATGCGATCGTTGTAGTTTTTTACACGCAGGTAAACAACAAAGTCCGAGTTGATAATTTAACAAAGTATGCGAGTTTGCGCTAAATGAACGGAACAGCAATAGCCGATTAATCGATGCGAGTTAAGTCGGATTCTCTTGTTCCGAGTAGATGTTAGTAGGTTCGGCTTTCGATTAAAATTTAAGATTCGTTAAAAAGGGAGCATTTTGAAATAAGCAAGGTGTTGTTGTTGCAACTTTAAGCCCCGAGAGCTCCGCCTCGCAATCCGCACACCTGGAAAATTCATCGAGGAGATCCTCCGCAGATTGCGCGACTAAGCCGTCGTCCATAGCTCGAGGACACGCGTTTTGTCAACCGAGCCGCCGAACCAGTTAAACGTCCGCGGAGTTCGGCGTGTGTGAGCTGGAGCGGGCGCACACACGAAGGCCCTTCACGGTGTGTTGGAGGGCGGCGAGTCGAAGGAAAAGCCAGCCCTCGGCCGAGAGAATGAATTACTCGAGCTCAACCGAACGATTTTCTTGCCTTCGCGTACCGCCGAGTCGTCGACCTTTTCCACAAAGGAGCGGCAACACCTATGATCTGCTCGAGCTTTCGTTTAAAAAATAGAAAACATCGTGCGTCGTGACGTGCACGTGCCGCTTCAACGTTTTTCCGTCTAGGTTTTCGCGTTTATTATTTACACGCGCGCCATTCCGATCGCGAATCGCGCGACGTGCCAGCCAAGCCAACTTTGCTCCTGCAGCTCGAAAAGATGCATTTTTTTATCAGCCACAGGCACCAACTTTTTCACTGTCCGGTTAGAAAAATTAACCATTTCACTGCACTTTTCACTAGATAATTGCAAATCGGGTACGCATGAACAAGTTGTTCGAGTTTACACATATTTGTTATTTAGGATCACGCGTTTAAAAATTCATTTCAAAATGTCGCTTGTGCTGCCTAATACTGACCAGCAACGAGTCAGTCTAATAGACTTTGGTTAAATTAAGCAGCAGATTATTATTATTAAGAATTATACGGTGTAGCTCATAAAACTTAATTATACCCATACGTTTCAAGTACTATAATTAAAAAACATATATAAATAAATTACAGGTGTTGGAAAGTTCTAGGCGGTTTAAAAAGCGCTTCAATACGTGTATTAATTTTACGTTACGTTACAGAAATTTTGGCTTAAAAGCTTAATGGTATTTTCGTGTAATTCGAAGCAAAATATGGCCCAATAGAGCTTAAACTATTAGGAAAATCCAAGTCGGCGAAGTTAATCAGCTTCGCCTGTCTTAGATGAATAATGTCGCTAAATCAGAAAAACCTCTTCATTCGGCAAATTGCGCTCCCAGAAATGCATTATTTTCGTTTCGTAGAAAATTACCGAACAGGGTCCCGATGAATATTAAAAAATTGCGACCAAATGATTTCTTTCGTTGAAATTCTACCCTTTGGCATTCGAGTGCACGATAACTTTTGTGTTCTTAAGGGTTTATTTTTTACAAACTTCAATCGCTATCGATGATCTTTAAAATTACAATTCGGGCAATCACTTAAGCAATTAAAACGACAAAAAATTAATTAGAAAATGAGATTTTTTTAATTTTCAACGGAAAATAATAGCTTTGGGCGTGCGGATACCAAAGCGGAGTAAGCCACGAATCGAGGCCGAGCTTTTTTAGTTTACAATTATGTTTTTTACCTTTATTTATTCAATTCAATATGCAATGTATTATCTTTATTTTTGCAGCATCAACGTTTTTTCCATTTAAATAAAAAGCTTTTATCCGGAGACGAGTAACCACCTTTTAGTCTTATACGATTACGTAATACGAAGACACTGACGATGCACGAAATATGTTATTCGTCTTAAGATTAATGACTAAATTACGTTCGTGAGTTTATGAAAGGATTCGACTTGCACTGCATCTACGCAGTAAGTCACGCGTACAATGACTAAATAATAAATAGTATTGGTTGTTATAAATAGTATAAGTTATTACGTAATTTTAAAGAAAATGATACTTTCGATCGTTGCATTGTGGAATGCAGAAAATGCAATGGTTAAAAGTCAATATATTTACAGTTTCGTGTAATTTATTACGAAAAAGCGTTTTTAGTTTGAGTAAAAACAAAAAAATTGTTTTAAACAATTAAATATCGACTTATAAGATTAATTTAATTTATTCAATCACCGCACCTTCTTCACATTGCGAATTCAACTAGATGCGTTAGAAAACTTAAGTAAAGTCGCGGATCAAATCAATAGTTCTCTTTCTCTTACAGATTTTTTAAGCTTTTCAAGTTCTAGTCATCCTTCGAGCAGTTGTATTTTTTCTGCAGAAACTTTATTTCGCGAATGCGTATGTGGCAAGAGTACGTCTAATACAACAAGATCCTTTTACTTACGAGTTGGTAGTCGTGAATTTATCCATAACAAGATGCATTGCTTCGTTGCATTTGATACATTTCAAATCAGTTGACTTGCAAATGTTTACATTGAAATATCAAATTCCTTAGAATCACCTTACTTTTTTTTATCGTTTGTTAATGGTATTTAATTGACAAAACAATACTCTATTTAACCTATAAAAATTATTATCCGATTTGCTGTGCGATTAAATTAAAAATTTATTCGGAAAGTTGCAGTTAAAAAATTAAATGAAATTGCTCTTTTTTGAAATTGTGACCGAATAATCAAGTTTCTATGGTATTTTCAAGTCCACTGGGATATAATTTTAAGGCAGTTTATACACAATGTAACAAATCATCAGAAAAATCTATTCGCGTGATTTTAAACAAATTAAATGCACAAAAGAACGTATTTACTTTAATTTTTAGAAGACCAAAATGGATAAAAGTAATAATTAAAAAAAGCTATCGCTTACAAAAATTCATAAATTTCAATGACTTGGAACGAGGAATGAATATGAAATTTATAATTAACAGTTAGTAAATTATAAAAACTTGTACTTCAGGAAAAATATTTTATCGTCAATTTCACACAATCAACACCTTTTACTACAAATTTACATTGCCATTGGAGATCTTAAGTTAACTTGAAATTCAATTTCAGAGATCATTCAGTTCTAGCTGCACTTGCTTACGAATCCACCCAAAAATATTTGCCTGCGTCTAAAACACGGAAAAGCCCGAACGACGATCGTAAAGTAAGAAAATAAAAACTCCGCGGAGATGCGGAAAGTGCTGTGATAGTAAAAATTCAGGGTCGAATGGAAATGTAGACGCGAGAAAGAAGAAGCAACTGTTATTAAACGATTTTTCGACTCTCCTTTAAGTAGATGCTACCAAATAAGTTATCTTTCAACTGAGGCGAGTCACCCACACATGCACAGCACAAGCCTTGGTTGACGAAAGAAAGTTGCAGCTCCCGGCGTGCAAAAGCCATTCTCCCCAAGAGGTGAGAATTCATCCCGTGTCGTCCAGTACACGACGCAGACAATCCTCTGGTGGCTCGTAACGTCGCGGCGTGGTGAAAACGTTGAAACAACTGCAGCAGCAGCCTCGCAATCTCCGCTTACCGTCAGTTAATAGGAAATGCGTGGCACGTTTGTGTGTTTACGAAGAAGTCGTAAAGGCCGCGTGAATCTCCCCCGCCCCACCACCACCCCCGGCGATATAAAATGCACTCCGCACTTACAATACCAACGCGTTGGGCAAAAATTACAATCTTGCGCGCGAGAATGTCACTTTGGCGTCAACGTCGACTCTTAGTTATTCATCGACGAGCTCCTAATTTCGCCTGCAATTCTCCCGGATTATCGCTTTTTCAAATATTCGTCGCTGTTTTACTACCCTCCGGACTTTTCCCCACGCCCTTATACTTGCTTTATGCCTCCATAAAAAATTACTTCTGCACTGGAAAATGATTTTACGCATTCAAAGCGACGTCTCCCTTGTTTGCCTCCGCTTCTCCCCTTCAGCTCTTGTCACGTTGTAAAAAAAGAACTTGTGTATGATTTTAATGATTGATTTACTCGCGTTTTATTTTCATCGTAAATTTTTGTTGAGCCTCGCCCCGTTTTATTTTCTCGAAGTAATAGTCATCGCGACACGCAACGCACCTATCCGAAGTTAAAAGTAAAAAAGTATTTCCTCGTAGGAAACAATATTAGTTAACAACATTGCAAGGAGGGGCTGCTCCTCTCCTTTTTGCTTTTTGCAATCGACCTGCCTCGGCAATTTGCATAAATTAGTCGGTGCGCCGCTAAATTTTCCAAGCGGTGAAAATACGAGAAGCGCGCGCGCTTTTTCTCGTTTTTCCTTCAAATTGTATTTTTATTTTGTCCAGGGGCTTGGCGTTATCTCCTTTACCGATCGAGTACTCGCAACGGATTTTTGAATTTATTCATGGGCTTGTAGCTCCCGCTTTTCGCATTAAATCTGCGCCAATCTTTTTTCGCACGTTTCGACTAAATCTTGAGACATAATTATAAATTTGCACGAAAAAAAGGAAACTGATTCGGCAATCATCTGATACGATCGGAGAACCAATACTACCTCTTCCATTTTATTTCAAGATCATCAGCTGCTGTTTCTGCAGCAATGCTCTACGAATTGTAATTCGCGTTTCTCTTTAAATTTTATTCTCTATTTGAGGTTGTTGTAATAAGCTCTTACATCAATCCTTATCTCTTACATCGAATCTCTTATTTATTTTAGTAAATGCGAGGCTTTAAGAAATTCGGCTTCTTTAATGGAATTTCCAAACAAACAGGAATTGAAGTTTTTTATTTATTCGTAGTTTTTGCCGTATGATATAAGCTATCGCAGCATTAATTGTTATCTGCTTTAATTTAAATACCTTCAGCTGATCAATACGACGATTAGAAATAAGTTTATAACGCGAGTGAAACCTGGATATTAACGTTATTCGAGACACTCCGTCACCTACACATTCGCACAAATTTCCACGTTATCGCAATACGTTCTGCTTCAAGCATATTACACTAAGTTTTACCTCATTTATACGACACGTGCAAAGCAAAAGTTTTTGGGAGCTCATAAGCAATAATTTTTTGTAATAAAAAAATTTAAGCACCTACAGATGCTTATCAAAGTGCCGTAAAAAACAACCTTAATGCCAAAATAATCCCTAGTTTTTAATAGAAATCCAGTTTCTTTTGCTGTCGAGTATCGATTCACCGATTTATTCTTCATCCCTAATAAAGTTACCTCTTATCTCACAAAAAGCAGCTTTTCCCGAGCTGATACTCTTTAACAGTCGAGATCGCTCAGATTACTTTTGCGTTCGAGCCTTTGCTCCCCTCACCTTCTTCGCCGTACCCGCGTTCCAAACGCACACGCCATTCGCGAAATGAAAATTTAAACGCACAAAGTGCATTTACGGTCCCCGGTGCTTTTGCGAATTTTCTTTGCTTTATAAAGCGTGTAACACGAGCTGAAAAACTATTTTCGCGGAAAAACACGATACGTCGTAGATCCTGTAATTGGTACAAATAGGTCAAGCAATAATCCGCGGACACTGTATCACACCCACGCAGGGGCTGCCAGTACTTGCTATCCAGGAATACCCGAGTAAGTGGCTCCTATCAGCGAACGGTGCCGGCGATCCCTTAATTAGCTGTCATAGTCACGCTGCAATACTGCTAATTCAGCTAAGACTGCACACAGTTTCTCCACTGCGGTAAAAGACGTCATCGTGACAGTAAGAATCTTGCGTTAGAATTGACGATCAGCCTGCTTGTGCAGTTTTTTTGCGAAACGAAAATCTAGTCGTCAACTCGTTGCTGACAAATCAAAGCCCTTTTTTATATCTCGGAACGTTATGATGAATCCAGACTGAATTTTCTGGACAGTAATAAATTTATCCTTTTTTCTCATTCGCTCGATCGTTTAAACTTTCCAGTGTGCACCCCGAAGTAATCAATCGCAAGTTTCCAGTAAACTACTTTGTATTTCCAAAGAGTAATTAATAATTATCCCTTTCGATAATTTACTTAAATATTTACTTACACATTCCTGGTTCAATACGCTAATGTCGATAATGTCATTATTGATTTTAGGAAAGTATTATTTTGAGCCTCAGAGCGCCATAATTTTAATTAATGGAATTGCGCTTGTAATAGCTCCTGTAGTTTTCAAACACACGCGTGCAACTCGCATTGCGGCTGTCAATATCAAACGTAAAATTCTTGTCGATATTTATGCCAACGTTATATTAATTTTTACAAGAACATTGATGAATTACTGCAAACTGATATCTTCAAATTCATAGTTTATTTATTTTACTCGAATCAACTTTATTCTGTTTCGCTTAAATTTTTATTTTCAAATGCTATTTTAAGTTCGAACCGACCGCATCTATTATTCCATCGCGTAAATACTTTAACGTTTCGTTATCGATTATATTATAGAATGACGTACCTATTTTTCATACCATCGTTTAAGGAGCTTTTACTGTCAGTATTATAAAACATATAAATAAGCCGATAAATATTACGTATAAAATACATGTGAGTATGAGCTTAAATCAACTAAAAATCTCTTCCATTATAATTCTCTGCGAATGTTAATTTTTAAAAAAATATTATATTTGTTTAGTGTTAAATAGGAACAACTTATTTTATTTTTAAACTGTGCAACATGTTTTACTCATTTTATTTATTGTGCAAGTGATTTAATATCTTTATGAGCTACTAACGTAATGTCAGCAATACTTACATTTTTTGGTTAAATTTTATGTTATTTTAACACTAAAGAATAAAATTACTATTTTCATCCTTTTCCTTATTTTTAACATTCGACTTTATAAATTTTTTATAACAAACCCGCTGACATCATTATTAGCTTTTGATCACTTATAATAATTTTTAGTTCATCATTAGCGGGTGAGTAATGAGTTTATGAATGATTTTCAAGATAACAATATATTTATAAATTCCTCTAACGAATTAAGATAATAATCAGTCTCGTGATAAACTCAATTATAAAAATATTGATTTCATACAAATATTCGAGTCCGATGCTATCACATTTTCATAGTGACTAAATTTAGCCTTTACTTTTGTGTGTCTTTCCATCTAAAAAAATTCTTTTAAATATCACTTCAAATTTAGTATTAAATTGTTACTGCTATCGTCAAATTCGTCTTTGAATAATAATTTTAATTTTTTTTATTTATTCGTGAAATTTTACTTTTACAGTACCTGACAATGACATGTATAATTGATAAGAAAAGATTTAAGGTTTGTAAAAGTTTTTCATATTTTTAATAATTGCACTAGAGATTGTACGGATAATTATCTCTTTATTTTCAAATTATGGTACTTGCGTAGTATTATTAATGGGAGTATCGCGTATTTGAATTCGTTCTATGAAATTATCTGAAAGAATTTGATCTTTGGTACATTAATTATATTCTCTAATTATAATTTTATTTTATTTAAATCGCAATCGATTTAGTCTTCGTATTCACAGACAATAAAGAGCTATTTTTAAACTGCAAAGTCAGAAATTGTAGATTCAAACATTAACCGAAAAGAGAAATATCGTTGTTTCTAATTGAGATGGATAATTAAATTGCACAGTTCAAAGCATTTAAGAAACATCGATAAAGAAGTGCGTCTGAATCGAGTTGGAATGGGTTGAGAATTCCAATACGATTGTAACCGTTTTTCCCAGTTGTAACTTAAGTCGTCAGAGTTTCAGTTGGAACGGTAACGAGGGAAAACAAAAATAAACGATTTCTTAAAAAAAGCAATCTCGAGTTTATTGCTGTTGTTGGATTCTGCTTTTGGTTGAAGGACGCGTGCAACACACGTAAATAAAACACTTTATATTTTTATAAATCCGTGGATAAAATAGTAAAACAATAAATACTAATCCCGCAATTACAACGTGGATTCTCAATTATAAATAAAAAGTAATGTAAACTGCGTTTTCGGTAAAGAAGAAGAGTAAAAGCTTATGAATTAAACGGTGAAAAAAAGCAAAAGAGAATACGATTGCGTTGACGGACAAAAATGAGTATCTGCCGATAAGAAAGGTTCCAATATTTCCTGTCAGGTACTTAATTGTATTTATCGATACGATGGATGTTTAATACGGAGATTTATTTTGCCTAAAAATCGTTGACAAGAAACTTTCGGGGATGGAAAACAAATTTATAAACGGAAAAGTTACGTCGAGCTTAAAATCATCGATAAATCCAAAAAGGGGGAGAGTTTTTGAGGGTGTCTCACTCTTAAGTGAAACTTTGGAAGAGCTAGACGGGTTGAGGGTGTTTGAGTTTTCGCGCTTGACGAAACACAATTTGTACAGTCAATTGTAGTGGAAAAATTTAGCCACCAATTGGTAATTTGCCAGTTGGTGTTTGTGCAACGAGCTGCGCAAGAAAAAGGTCAACGCCACCTGCGGCAATGTTGCCGCTTCCCATTACGCGCTCGTCACTAGTGATGTGTAGCATTGGAACGTTAAGAAAGTAAATTAGTGAAAGGGTGGAAAAAATTATCCCGAATCATGATCTCGTCCTAGTACTTTCTCTCTTCCGGCGACCTGCACTTGTAGATCGAACTCCCCAGGATTTGCTTTACCGCTCCATCGAGTTCGCTATTATTAGTACAACAAATAATCAGAAGGTACTTGCGTCCATTTTTTAAACGTAAAATCCCAATCCTTTCTTCAACGAGTTTTTCTATTTCGCTGGAATTCAGCTTTTGTCTATAATCTATTAATTGCGCCGTCAACTTTTCTGTATTTATATTTAGATTCTTAAATTTGAGCAACGGAATTTACATCAATTCGCTCTTTAAAACTTTACGTTATTACTAGATAGATTTAATTTTAACATTTTCAAAGTACAAATTTTGGCTCAACCTTTATTCCCCTAAGAATTTTAAATTAACCTTTTTGAAGTATTTTGAAGATAAGCTTGTAAAGCGATTAAAAAGTAAGCGACCGTTAGTGTCATTTGAAAAGCCTTAAGCTTTAAGATGGTGAATTTAATTAATTTCTGTTCACGAATATAAATTTAACGCATGGAAATTCGCTACTTAGAAGATATTCATCGAGGACTTTTAGTTGTTTTTTGCTCAACGTTTAATTGAAAAGCTGTACGTCATAAAGTTTCAACATGATTCTAAGTAATTTTTGCTCGGCTCAACCGACTAAATTACTAGATGAAATAAATTTAACAGAAATATATAAATTTTTTTGGCGAAGGTCATAAAACGACACTTAGCGAGATTTACACGCCTATCCTCCCACTCATTAGCCGTTTATTAGAAATTAGTCGGTTAAAAATAAATTATAACTTTACTTAATACATGATGGTCAAATAGAATTTTTAATAAATGCAATAATATTTATTCATTCCTTGTGTACTGACCATTAATCAATAAAAGCGATGAAATTTATGTCGTTCGTACTTTCTATGCTAAAGTGTAACAGAAGCATTTAAATACTCCAGCTTGCATTATGTTTATTACGATTGTACGTGTAATTTATGCCCCTATTTATGGTGTCTATAAATAAATTACATTTTAATAATAATCCATTAATATGTTCGCAAATGTTATGACTTAATTTTTTACTTAAAATAGCCGATGTATTATTTACATTTTCGTTACTGCAGAGCAATTATTTTTGGTAAAATTCAACGCAGACGAATTTTACTCGGGTAATGTTGAAATTTCTGAGTAATGATTATTTCGTAATTGTAGTAAAATTTAATATCTTTATTATTTATCCAGAATTCATAATTTTACCTTGAATCATTAAGCTCAGCGATTTCTTGGTGACGATATTTTTTAAAGTTTCGAAGAATAACGATATAATAAGAATAACAAGTTTGAATATAATTTTGCCTGAAAACGAAGTATTTTAATTATAATTAATTTTGCTATACAATAAAAATTACTTAATATCCATACAAATACACGTATGTATTAAAAATTTACATTTATTACTAATTTTTTTAAATTATACAAATGAACAAGACAAAGAAAGTCCAACGGGTTATTTAGTTTATGACAGGTAAAGTATAGATTATATTTTATATATTGCAATATAGTACTTTAATAATAAGATCCACTAAGTAAGTTAAGGTGGAGTAGTTGACAAAATAACCGCCAATGTACGAAGATTATACATACATAAAAAATCTAAACGACTCGCGCACGTAAATAGGAATACCACAACACATGTACGTAATGATTTAAATTTACTTAATATTTTTAATTAATTTTCGGTCAAATTGGGCTTATTAATATCAGTTACTCTGAATATTAATGCCAATATGAAATGAAAACTTAATATATTAATTGTGGATCGTTACATATTGTAATTATCTAAATATTATAGTGCAAAATCTGCACGCGTGTCACTTTAATTAAATTTTTAATTAATTTTATTACAAGTAATGTCGGTTTGCTGAAAAAACGAAGTTTTAATTTTTAAAATTGTACGAATGCACTTTTATTAAGTTTATTCTTTAAATAAATGCATAATATATTTGTTTATACATCAAAACAGACGCGTCAATGTTGAATATAGTTATATATACATATACATATATGATTGTAAAAAAACAATATAAAAATGAGTAAATTTAGTATCTTACCGGTGTTAGTTATGTTATAACATCACGTATTATACATCGTTATTTTTTAACGAACGTTCCATAATTTAAATTCCCTATTCTGCACTTAAAAAAAGTAAGTATTTAAAAAAAAATGTTTTTTTTAATGGACAGTTGATTTAATTAAACATTTTCCAAAAATTAGATTTTTATAGCGAAGAAATGTTTAACCGTTAGTTTTTTGTTATTATCTGTGTAGATAATGGAAGAACACTACTTCAAATTTTATTGTGCACTTATTTCATAAGAATTTATCATACGATAAATTTTTTAAGTTCCAGAGAATCACTATTGTAAATGTTAGCACCTTATAAAAAAATTTTCAACCAATCACATTTAAGAACGAAATAACTCATGAAACATTATTAAACAATTAAGTTTAGTAAAAGTTAATAAATACAAATTTCTAGTCTACGATTAAAATAGTAACTGCAATGCCATTATGTTCCGTGATACTATACGTTTCTACACCTTTATCGGCTGTATTTTTTTAATTTATACGCGTGTAGCTCGAAGCGTAAGTAATTTAATTTTAAATAGATTTTAATGTTTTCAGGAATAATCAGTAATATTATCCGATTTTGCATTATTCATGATATATTTAATGGATTTAATTTATAATATAGTTAATATTGAAAAAAAATATTAGGTTAATGAGAACCATAAGCTTTAAGTTTGAGTGGATATAATTTAAAAAATAAAAGTATTTTACGATTAATTCAGCCGAGTCTTTTGCCAAAACAATCTTCTAATTTTTTAAAAATCTAATAACCTATTATACATGTAAATCAAATTTAAAAGTAAAGTTACAGATTTTCTTACACTGATTCAATTATTTTGTTTTAAAATAACGTTTAATGAAAATTTTTAAACACATTATCGGATAAATTTATCAGCGTTAATATTGTTTATCAATTACATTAACAATTGGTATTGGCTTCGAAAACTTTCCTATAATTTCCAAAGTTTTTCTTCAAACAAATTTTTTTATTGCAGATCGTAAAATAAATATTGTTTCTCTGGATTTAAAACAAATTTAATATTAATAAATAATTTAATTGAGCAGAATATACTTTTCAAATCAACGTCAGTGTAATTCATTTTTAATCAGAATCCTATCATTTCACGGCTTTGCGATGTGATTATTTGTTTTTCTCGATTCCAACTTGAAACTTTGGCTCGTCATTAATTTTAATTACCATTTTACATTTGCTTCGATTGCCTTTAATACAAGATACGTACGACTTGGGTGCGAAACGCCCACGTATCAGTTCTATGTGTTTCCCCGGATCAACAAGTGTGGAATCAGTGTTGGATCATTTCTGTTCGTTACTGTTACACGAGAATTCCTATTTTGTACCGATTTTATTTATATCATTTCAAAGAAAAATTCGGCATTAAATCGAGGATTAATCGGGTTTGCTCATTTTGAAAATACGAATTCCCCCCTGGAAAAGGCAGAAAAATGTTCGTTTTCATGATGAAGCAAATCGCAGATCATAAAGCATTTCTTTCCTTTTCGAAATAAATTTATAGTTCCGATGCTCAAGCATGCATACTTAATAATTGTGTCAATTTTCTGTCAATGTAGTGCGACGATAAAAATAAATTTATGATATAACAATAAAAGCATCGAGTAACCTAATTGAATGTCAGTACACAGAATTTCAAAATAATAACCATCGATGCGCTTTTTTACACTTTAATTCGGCAGTTATCGGATTGTAAAATATTTTAACCGACACGTCTGCTGACTTAATTTAAAAATATCTTTGGAATATGATTTTGATTTTGCAGCCGTTTAACTTTTCCCACATAAGCTTAATTGTTATTTTTAACTAATACTTTATAAAATTTAAATGCCTAAGCTGAATTACTATAAAAATTACTACAGAATTACAATTTTACGATTATCAGATAGTTACCCAAGACTGTCTTGACAAAGTTTTACGTATGTGTGGAGAAATCGGTGACAATGACGAACGAGCCAAATGTTTTGTAGGTAAAATATTAAGCCTTTAAAAATGCTCCCCATATTTGTCCATTTCGTTTATGAAACTTTTCATTTTCTCCTTTCAGACGAAATATCACAGAGAATATTCTTGCATTACTCAAGATTAACGAGCATTGGCGGCGATAAAAATTCCTCACCAATTAGAACATGTAATTAATTACTTATTTGCAATTTTCAGTGTAAATTATATTTTGTTAACACGTCAATCGTCAAACTTGTACAGTGGTTGTAATATTTTTGGCTTTTAAAAAAAAAAAACTAAAACCTTGAAAAAGGGTTTAATAAATAGAACCAAAACAGCCCTAATGTTGCACCAATTTTTCAAATTTATTTCATTTTATACCGAAAGATTTTCGCTTTGCTATTAAAAGTTGAAACGAAAACAATTATCGGTCGCTTTGCAGATATATTTCGAAATTACCGGAAAAACTGTCTCCGTATTTTAAGGCAAATTTTATAAAATAAATCTCGCGTGCCGTGTGTCATTTTTTGCCCCCTATCTTATTCAGTAACTTGAAAAAATTCACGCAGAGCAAATATCAAGACGAAAGTTCTCTTGCAGTGCCACTATAATCTGTCTCGAGGAAAAATAAGTCTTGTTACTTAAGCTAAACGAACGCGATTCGGAGGGACGCTCGTATCGCTTTGTTTAAAGTTCTACTTTTTGACAAAAGGACAGCCTTTAGCGCCATTTTTTAAAAACAATAATTAATTTCTAAGAAAAATGTTGGAGTGCTTTTTCACAAGGAATAATTACAAATTACGTGTGCAGACTTTTACGTTCTCATCGTAATTTTTTTTAAAGAACAACCTACAACCGCGTTAACGAATAAACTAACTAAGCGAATCTTTTCCGAAGCTTGAAATGATTGGCTTTTCCCCTATGATCGATTTTTCTTCCAGGATTAAAAATCTTTTAAACAATATTCGCGAGTGTTCGCTGAAACTTTTTCAAAGATCCCCTGACGTCGAAGTTGCAATTTCAGTCTCGAGAAAGTAGCACTTTGATCACAAATCGCTGTTTTCTGGTTTCGCTCTTTGTTTCCTTCGAAATGCGCGCAGCGTAACAACCACCGGAACAGCAATGACATCTAAAATCTGCTGAAAACTGGGTTAAATTTTGAAAATGGCACGATTCTGAAAATTGCCATCTTACATTTCTAAAGACTGCGCGAAAGTTTTCCCTAACAATGACGGCGTTATTCTGCGTTTTCCACGTTACATCGACTCGCTCCCTCTTAATTTTCTCAGCGTATTTCGTTTTGCTTCCTTCGAGACAACCCGAGTTGTAGGTTCACTCGCAGTCGAGTAACTTCAAGCTGTACATCTAATTTACTCTTTAATTACCCGCAATCGAACGCTTTTCGCTAAACCGAACATCCATCTTTTACCGACAGCGCAGCTCTTCGTAAAGAATTACTTAAATATTTACCCTCCTAGGCGAACCAAACCTCTTTAGGTAATTCGAAGCACCCAACTGTAAAGTCGCGCTCAATAATGTTTTAAATAATACTAATCCAGTAAAAGTAGCCTTTCGTTTCAATTAAAATACGCGTGCGATTTTTTAAAATTGTAAATTAATATCGCTGGCTTTACTTTTATCCTGCAGGTAACCTCTCGCGCAGTCCAGGAGGAAATTTAAATTGACATCGATTGTTTTTCTTGTTGTATCTCAAGTTGTTGCGTTGCTCCTGCAGATTATCAGCCCTTGCTGCCGTTAAAACATGTATCGAGCGACGTATCAAAGCATTTCCCTCGTGCATTCGGCTTCAATTCATAGAAATCCAGTATTTTTAACCGCATCCATCATTCTATCTTCGATCTACACTTTTTACGCCGTGCGCTTGCACATTTTATTTCTACAGGAGCCGAATTATAAACGCATAATTAACAAAAGAGCGCATTAAACTATTACGTCAAACTCGAAATTAATTAGTTCTCCTCTTATATTTCATTGAAATAAATTAAAAATTATGAAAAATGACGTTTAGCCACGGGAAGATTGCAACTTGTTGCCTCACACTAGCATAAACACTATTCGTGAAACTTCAGAGTATCGATTGTTGCCATGATAATAAGAGTCGTTAAAACAAATGTGTTTTCACCTTTTTGACCCTTTATGTTAATGAATATTTGTGATAGAGAAAATGGTCTCATAAGAGTAAAAAGGAGTTTATAAATTATGAAATTATGAATTTAATACTGGTTACCACGGCGAAAAGCAAACTTGTATATACGCGTATGTAAATAATACAAGTACCAATTTAATATCGTAAATTATTATTTATTTAAGGCTTCAATTTATACGATAATTTTATCAGGAATAATTAATATTAGCTGCGTAATTTAAATTCAGAATTTCAATTGATTTCAAAGTTAACGCAAATGCTTCTGGAAATCAATACTTCGGTTAAATTACACAACTGACTAATTTACTAATATTATCTATTATATTATAGATAATATAATAATATTATCTAAACAATAATCACTGACCAATAAAGCTTAATAAAAATTGATGTCTTCATTTTTAAATACTTATATTTAATGAATAAGATTATAATAACCTGTGTTTATTCTACTTAACCTATTAAAGTTGCAATTTATTTTCATCGTGCCGAAAATGTTTCAGATTGTGTCAAATATCATTTGGAAATCGATTTTTATAACATTAAAAATCATTATGAACTAATAGCCGAAACAGAATAGTTTTTTAGAAAAAATGCATTGAATGTGTGATTTATACTTTCAACTCCAAACAATATATTTACGTTCCACCCCTTGAAAAGTTTGAAATAAAAATTTAAGGTCAGTCGCAGAAAACGAAATTGAAATTCCAAATTTATGCTTCTAAACACACGTTCCTGTATTACGATTAGTTTCTTACCTTAGTTTAACTCGGATATTCATTTAAATAATAAAAATTGATAATTGTTTTTAATTTATGACAGGTAACGAGTTCATATTTAGATATAATTTCTCGAACCACGTAATTGTAAATTTGGGTAAATACTAGATAAAAGCATCGCGTCAGTCATTACAGTATAAATTTCTGCAGAATGTAAATTCTCCTGTATTACAAGGTTTATCGTTGAAAAAAATAAGTTTGATTACAAGTGAATCCGCAAACTAATTAAACCCAAATCTCAGTTGAATTAAACGCAGCTTCTGTCCCGCTAATAGGATTTTGCGTGAAAATTACTGGCTTTGTCGCGGCAAATTGTATCAACATAATTGTCATAATTGTTTTCAACAAAATCCATGCGAAGTTGTTGACATTGATATCCAATCTTTATGGGATGTAAATGTTTAACGTGCAAACTTTGTGGATGGCACTTTAATAAGACCATACCAATATAATCTAACCGGTAGCTTTAAATACGTTGAAAAAGCACAACTGAAAATAGGAGTTTATTCATAATTAAAGGCCTTTCTATTGTTTAAGAGTTGCAAATTCAATCTCGGACGTTGCAAATCTTTGACGCTCCTCGTAAATTGTCGGCTCCAGTTATTCCGATCGCCAGATGCAACCGGATGTAAAGTACCGAATGACGCGCACAGCAGACGCCGATGGCAGATTTTATTTGGCTGCGGCTAATTTAAATACGATTAGAAGATACGGAAACACGGCGACCCTTGGCGTTTGGAATCGTGGGAACACAGAAATACGCCGACTATGAATTTATTTACGGCACGTGCACCTGCGAGGAGTCGAAACGCCAACGAGCAGTTGCTTCCGCGAGTACGCGGAGATAAGAAACCGAGTTACACCGAACCGAGTATATCCCGTCTAAGCCACCTGAATATGGAATAAAAATACGGCGGATGTGTGATTTATCAGACTTTACTCGCTCAATGGGCGGATTTGAACGGAAAAATGGAGAACATCCGACCGATAAAGTAGAGCGAGAGAGAGGGAGATAGAGTTATGAAAGGGCTTACCGTCTCATGGCACATTCTAACAGAAGTATTTGTACGGATGATTCTTTAAACTCGAGCTGCTTCGTTTAAATAATAAAAAATAGACAAAATCCGGCGGCGCTGAAAAACATTATTTCGCGTCGAGGACGAAGAAACAAAAATCCTGAGAAAGAATTCGATTTGTTTCGGTTTCTTTTAGATCTCATCTTTTTGATGATCGAAGATTGCCGCGGCAATCAAGAGATAATTAGAAATTGTTTAAGCGCGTGAGCAGTTGAGACAATTTCAAGAGACAAATTTGCACTGTGGCTTTCTCTTTGCACATTAGCTAACCTAAATTAGTTTCGCGAAAAAGTTATAGTTTCAATGCAAAGTATCGTCTCACAATACGAACAAATAATTAGTTTTAAATGTAAAAGCACCGTCTCACGCTTGTCGAGTGTTAGCCGAGTTAATTGATTATTTAACAAAGTCAAAACTTAAATTATATAAAAATCACCAGCTGGTCGACTAAATTCAAAAATAGCTCGTTAAATTCTTCATGACGTACAAGCCCATTTTATATCGCGAGTCTAAAATAGCCAATCATAGGTTATTTAAGCTAGAAGCATTCGACGAAATAAACATATTTTTAAAAGCATTTATGCCGATTGTATATCGATTGTATATTTATCGTCAAAGCGAATGTAATCGTTGAAATTTTATTACTTTTTTCTCAGCGGTTTAAAGTGATTTACTTATTAAACGAAACATCAAACGCAGATTTTCAATATTGTTTACCGCGTTCGGTCAGAAAACTAATATCATGTACAAATACTCTCGAGTGGAAACATTTGTTATAAATAAAATTATCAATCGTGACTTGATCGTTTCACGGTTTATTGCGAAAAAAATATTTCCATCAATGTTATCTGCGCAAATAAAGAATAAATACTACGCGTAGTTTTATTCGCATTACATTTTATTTCGGAATAAAGCAGTTTAAAAACATATATTCCGGGCGTAAAATTGGAAGGCAGAGTTTCTTTCAGTTTTTTCGTACAGTGAACACAGTAAATACGAAATTCGTTATGCTTAACCGAAATGTGTGCGTTGGAATTATTGCGGTTGGGCTCTGTTTTCTACTGCACACATTTAAAAGTGTATCAGGCGTAAGTATTGGATTTTATAGTACGCCTTGAGTGTAAAAATGATTTACATTCGGTCAGTTGTTCTCAAGACTAGAGCAAGAGCTTTTACTCGATAAAATTGATTTCGCTTTATTATAAAGCCGCACTCGAGTTTCCGAATAAATTGCAAACGCAAACGACAGAAGCCAATGTGCGGAATGTAGATTATCATCGGCCTCGAGCTTCCCGACTCGAATAAAGACGCGCCGCCGTCAAAAAACCCGGTGTTTCATTCAAGGCCAAGCGAATTAGCCATATTTCACGAGATAAAGCGGATTTTTGAAGGGCCGAGATTAAAAATGCGGCCGAGCCAGCGATCACGGCTGTAAGAAATTCAGCTCCCTGGGGTGGTGATTTAGCATTTAATGCTAAATTGACTTTTGCTCAAAGCCGAAAAAGAGCGGGGCGCCCGTCGAGCTCCTAGTTTGCCTAATTTCCCTCGGTGCGATTGGCTTGGCTCGCGCGATGCTAAACTTGTGCAACGCTCGGCTCGGCAACTCCATTCCAACTTGTGTCCGCCGCCCACTTCCGCAGACGGGGGCACCGGCTCGTCCGACTGAATTAAGTACTCGTGTTGCCTCTCGCGGGCCAAACGCCACTCCCCCGACGTATCAAGTACACGGGCGTTTATTTAGCAGAGCAGAATGCAAGTCCAAGAGCCGAAGCGAAAATCGCCCTCCGCGTCTCAGTCGATTGCGACTCGAGTGTCTTTTCGAGTTTCCCGGTACGTCTGTAAAGAATTGCGAGTGTTCGACTGTTGTTTGGAGGAGAGTCGCGCAACCAACCGCAGCATCGACCGGCTCGTGGAATTCTGGCAGTGCAGTTCTCGACAAGAATGGCAGCAAATGCAGGCTTTGAAATATCAGACGGTGCCGACAATTTACAAAACCGTCTTTGTGAGCTTCGGTTTCACTCCAGCATCCCCGTTTTGCACTCGCATTTATGATCTTTACGTAAACTGACTGACTGCGGTGTTTGCTCGGGGCGGGTCTCGCCGAGTGTGTCGTTCATTTTCCGTCCTTGAGCTCAAAAATGGTTCGCCAAAAATGTCGCCGCTTTACTTCGTTTCCAGCGAGCCTCGAGTCGATCTGGGGGCTAATCGCGGCGGATCGTCGCGACTCGCAAATTCCCGGACTAACAAATATTTAAATTAACTGCGCTAAAAATGACATTTCTCGGATTGGCGTTGGTCGTCGACCTCGAAATTTTTACCAAAATTAAAATCATTTTATCGCTCGGAAGGATACTTGTTTATTACGCACCGTATTTTACTTAAGGAAGAGAAATTGATTTTTTTTACATTCCATTGAAAAATACAGGCATTAACTTCAAAGTGTATAATAGACGCTTTTGATCTTTGCGAGACGAAGTCAAAAGACAAAAAGTCCGAATGTTTCGTAAGTAACAGGAAAATTTATTTTAATTCGTCTGCTAATTTCTAATCCAATAATAAAATATTTCACTACATTTTCAGATTAATTATTTCAAAAATACCAAATGCTGAATGGAAGAAGCAGCCAAATTTACGCAAGAAATAACGTGTTTGGTAGAACACACCTTTAGACGTTAAAAATGCGAGGAAAAAATTTATCACATGTAAATTTTAAAGCTATTTAAAATACATTTTACTTATCAACAATTTTAGAAATTAATTAATTCAATTACGTTCAGCTCAGTTCTGCGAATGATATTTTAACTTTGCATAATACGTAAAGCTGTTGTCGATTACACGCACCGGCGCACCTCCAATGGTTGCTCTAGGTGCACTTAAGATTAGTGCGCCAAATCTGCATTCAATACTTGTAATTAATTACATGTTAATTACTGGAATACGAAATAACGCTTTCGTATCTGCTGAATATGTAAAGTCATTGCTCGAGACGAAATTCGGTCTGAAAATTGCGCTTGATTTGTAATGGATAAATACGAAGCTGCAAAAAAGAAATAGCATTTTATTAGTTTTCGTTAAAAGAAGCATCGACTTTGCAGTTGCGCGTGAAAAACTACTTTTCTCAATAAAGGCAATCGCGAGAGAATAATAAAATAACAAGGCAACGCAACACAATGAATTTCAGGTTCATTTGGCCGTTTCATTGCCACTAAACTTCTTTCGCTTGCAGACCAATGAATCTTGAATGGAGGAGCAGCGACGTAAGGCACGAAATCTTAATTCGGCAAAGTGCCACGGGAGCTTTAAAGTTGCAGTTGAGTTCCCGTAACAATGATACGTAAGAGTGGATCTCGGTCCCCGCCCCGGTGACGCTCCTCCAAGCCATGGGAATTGTCAAGGAGGAGGACACATTCCTGGCAACACGGCGATCGATTACCCGGGTCTCGCGTCCCCGTCACATTAGTCGACAACGTCTCTCTTGTAAAAAGATAAGTCGTCCGATCGATGTTATGACGGTGCGTGTGACGGGCAGGAGTTAACTGACCGCCGCTATCGTCTCTAAAGAATCAATTTACAAGCCAGCGAATGATCGTAAATTGTTCACCAGCTCCAAGTTGCTTTTGGACCATTTGTTTAAAGAGTTTTCATCGGGTCTCGGTTTTCTTCGATGTCCTGCTCAAGAGCGGCAAAGGGTGACAAAAAAATTGTAACGTTGCCCGATTGATTGATTAAACCAGTCAACGCGGAGAACGAATGCAACCATCCATTTTATCCTTGATTGATCTCGTTAATCAATTTTTAGCAATTAATTTTAATGAAGCGATTGTTCGGGTTTGAAAAACACTGGTGCAAAAGCTTTCGCTCCAAATTTTGCAACTCCACGTGGAAATTTTTCAATATGCGCGCCACCTTTTTTTAAGAACTCGAGGGAAAAGGAAAAGCAGCTTATGAATTATAAACTAATGCAAAGTAATTGCTCTCTCAGGTCGTCTCACTCGCTCGCGTTCAAAGTTCAGCCTCTCAAAAGCCGTATTTAAAGTTTCCAGGTAACTTTCTACTTTTTCGAGGATGTATACTCTTAACTTACAATTCGTTAAATTTGGGTGAATCGACTTTAGATTTTCTCGGAATATTTTCTCGGGTGATTTATTTTGAAAAAATGTTAAAACTTAAAAATCGATATTTCCAAAGTTACTAAGCAGACATTAACTCTTATGGGGACGCGGACTAGCAATTTATCTTCCATTCAGTCGCTTCCCCCTCTTGATTTTTCACTCTTAAAACTTAGACCTACAACTGTATCAATAATATTCAATGTGTTTTATCACAAATTCGCATTTTCCGCAGAGTTCATTAGTGTTTTTATTTACAATAATACTGCACTAAAGGGTGGTAATTCAAACCCTGAAATCTTAAATTACTATGTATGAATCATAATTTTTTAATCCTTTAATGTAAAATGTCTGTAATGAAATTTTTCAATTTCGGCAATTTCATTAACTATTTTAAATATTTTAAGTCTTGCTCCAAATTTTTGCGATATTAACCCCTAGTTTAATGAATTTAATGACATTTTCGTATATTTTGAATAAAAAAATTATGAATATCGAACAAATTTGACTCGATCATTTTCGCAATTTCTCATTAAAACTTTAAAGTTGATGGAACTTGTATTAATTTGTAGTTACAATCGTTTAATCCCAAACTCGATTTAATAATGTTTTACAGCACATGGAAAAAATGTTGCTCGAAAATTCTTTGAAAGAGAAAAGCGATAGAGAATTTAGCGCACAACCGTCTTTATTTTATTGCACATTCATTTTCGTGTTAAAACTTGCATATTTTGTTCCAAGTTAAGTGTTTCAAAAATAAAAACTTTTTCCGCACGGACTATAGCTGTCAACTTAAAAGATATATTTTCCTTTCTTCGAGCGTGAAATGAACATAACCTAACTAGAAAAAACACCTTCTTCTTGTTTTACGGAAGAACCAACGTTTTAATTGAAATATTAAAAAACGACCAGTTTTATATGAAAGTACAATGTAACAAGTAAGTTTTCTGTCATGCGAGAGAAAAGTTGGAGTTTATTAAAATTTAATTAAAACAAATTAATATGCAACATTACTCTTAAGCATTTGTTAAATATTTCACCAATCAATAAGAGTTTATAAATAATCGCCCATGTATCAACGTTAGAATGAAAAATATCATTTAGGATCCACTTTGTCGTCTTATTTTAAAAATTCACCTGCAATAATAAAATCTTTAATTCGTGTAAAGAAGACTAGAAATTTACGAACATTTCGTGAGTATACAGAAATTTTTAATATAACAATAAAATTACTTAAAAATAAATACGGTTATAGATTTCGCAACGACAAAATAAAACGAGAATTTGCTGCTAAAAAATGAATATGCTAACTTAATAACTCGTCTAAATTTATGCCGAGTAAAACTGGACAAATGAATTACAATTATGAAAACTAAAAACGGAATTGCTTTTGTTACTTATTACAATATAACAGGCAGTTTCAGCCGCTTGACGTTCCCTATTTTATTTATCGACTCACTTTCTAATCTATACTAATGTAATTGAATTTGGTATTAATAGGATAATATCTAAGCATCTCGATGCGCGAGCAAAGCGTAGAAAAGTCCGAAGCTCTTTTCTAATGTGCAATATTTTCAGAGAGCAGAGGCGGAATAGAGAAAAGGAGGCGAAGGAAGGGGAGAAAAAACGAGGTAAAAGTAAATTTAGGGGAAAATGTAAACATCAATAGGTATTTACTCCGTGACATATCGATCCGCTCCTCTCGATTTCAACCACCCCTTTCGCTTCTTTCGCTCGTAATTGCGAATCGCATTTATTATTTACTTTTCTCGCAATTAGCATTCACGGCCAGTGCGTTCGAACAAAGGTCGCAAGGGTGCCAACAACGCAAAGACAAAGCTTTCGAATATTTTCGAGCGAAGACGAGTACGCGCTTGCTTAGCCTCTCGACATTTCCCTGCAGCCGTCTAGATAAAAGGGAGTCGTTTACGTTAACGCGTGTGTCAGTGGAGAAGGCAGGAGTGGATGAAACCGTGGCTCTGCGTCGCTTGGCCAGGGGCGGGGGCTAAGGGTAGTTTGCAAAGTCCCGCGCGCGTCCTCGCGAACTCGAGTCGGCGACGTAAAATTCCGTGGACAGATAATTAGTGTCAATTAGGAGTGGCAGATCTTGAGTATACAACGTCGATTTAACCATTAATCTGGGCGAGCAAAACAAGCGCGCGTCCATAAATTATGGACGTCGCATCTCTTGCGTTACACATCTATCTCGTGTCTTCCCTCTCGTCTCTCGTCTCGCCCCTCTATTTCAAAGCACTCAAGCATACATCGAAGAGCGATTTGCGTTTATACAAGCGCCACGCCCACCGCAATCTCGGCAACACCCGAGCATCGCATTGTCTCTCCCCTCTGCGCCCCTCCGCCCCTCCGACCTTCCGCAGTTTGTCGCCCTCGCCACTTTAGCTTCAAGACCGCAACATCGAGCCCGTCTTTTTTTCCTTTCCTTTAACAGCCAGATTCGCAGCTGAGGGTTGTACGTTAGCTGCTCGCCTCCTCTCGCTAAGGTCGTTTGTATTCATTTGCTACGCTAACGCGTACCACCTTTTTTCGCTCCTCGGCGGCTTTGTTCGAGCCTCGAGTGCCGCCGCTGGGCGCGTGAAAATTAGCGCGTCATGTTCCAATACACGCGTTTTACGCTCGTAAAATTTCTCAAAACTGACGCTCTCTAACGGGGAGCGCGCTAACAATGGGCCCACTTTTCGCGATCCCCGGCACCCGAGGGCCTTTATGGGTTCTGGGTGCGAGTGACCAAATGCAAAGACAAAGCCGTGTAATCGCGAAGAATGAAGAGCGAAGGCCGCGGCGGCCCATCAAAGGCATTAGTTCCAAATTTGCGATCCAACAATAATTACCTGCTGAATTACACACATTGGAAAATACTAAATGCTTTCCCGTTTCCTCTCTGGCTACCGCAACTTCCCCGCTGCGTTTAGGCCCAAGCGAGCGCCAATATCGATATTGTTTTTTCCTCCGCTTGAGTGAAAAGTGCGAATAATTCCATCCCGTTCGATAGTTGAAAATATTGCGATCTACGTGTTCGGATCAAGAAACGTATTCCGTACGATGATCAATGTGTAACCAAATGCGCGCGCGCTAATACTGTATTTTAATTAAACTTAGTTTCATGTTGCCGAAGCGAAAATATAATTACGTGTCCTGTCATTAATAATTATACGCTTAATCAAAAACTAGACGAATGTACTGCTCTTTGCACGCATTCCCAATTATCAACAAATTTAGACTGTCAAATTGTAAATTGCCCGTTATTAGTTGTAAAACTAAATACTAAATTTAATTAATCTAATCGATAAAATGTAATAAAATAATGAATATAATCTAATAAAATGTGAGCTGAAAACTGTTTCAATTCACGCGCACGTGTATCGTAATAGTATAAAGGCATTGAACGGTTCCTTTCAAAAACGCTGTTTTGCCTGCGCGTCTTTCATCGTCTAATCATTTCGCTAAAACTCCATTGGCTTTTCTCTCTCTCTCTCCATTTCCAAGAAAAAGGGAGATTTTTCCAAGTACATTCGCCGAAATTAGAAAGACGCGTACAAGAGTAGACGCAAGGGAAAATCTTCTAATAAAATATTAATATTTCGAATTCGTCGATAATCAAAGCCGGCGAATTTTTTTAAAAGGAAAACCATTTCCGCGACAACATTTAACAACGAGCTCCACACGATCGTTTGAAGAAAACGTTTCAACTCAAACGCGTGTCGTTTCTTCGACTCGGAGTTTGTAAAAATAATTAGGCGCCAGCTCAGCGCAATTTGGCCGTCGCAAACTAAGATTGTCGCAAAGAACGGAAACTTAAATTTTGTATGCGCTCCCAATTTAAAAGGGAATGAAAAGTTTCGTGCAAATAAGGGGACTATTAGGCATTGCTCGATCGATTTACATGTATTTACTAAGTTGAGAGTGTTTTATGTCGAGGACGTGCCCCACGTGTAACGTCGATGGCCGCGTTCCCAAGCCGTTCCAGACCTTCTAAAATGCTCCTCTTGTTCTTATTCTTGGCGTTATTATGCAAAGTGGATTTTTGCAGTCAAAGGACACATGCTTTTTGTTTACACGGCTATGCAAATTCGTAGAATCCCAATTTGCATTCGCGATTCTCCGAATGTCACTTTTTGACCTGTTCAACCTGGAAAAATACTAATTCTCGACAATGAAATGTAACGATACTCAGCTCGAATATTTTAATTCTTTTCGCGAAACAAAGTCAATCAAGATACCGTAAAAACAAAGTTTCTCCCGCCCATGCAAACAAATCCCTTCGTTCGATTATTTTTTTATTGTTTTCCTCCGTATCGAGTTTATCCCTTTATTTCGCAAATAAAATTTATCAAATATAAATTCAACTTCAAACAACAATAAGCGTCACCTAATCTACGGAAATAAATAAAAATAAATCCAATCGATTGAATTACTTGGCTGTTTGCAGTGCAGACATCAAATCATTGAAATAATATCAATTGAAGAACAATAAATCCGTAAAATTTCTGTCATATATTTACTTATTGAATCCTTCTCTCAATAGCATAAGCTACAATTACACAAATTAACTAATTGTGTGTGTGTGTGCCTTGAACATTGATAAATAATTTATTCGCCTCGTGAAAAATAGGAGATGATTGGTGAACTAATAACGTTATATAAAGTTAAATAAACATTATCTTGACACACGAATAATTAAAAAATTTAAAAGCGTAAATATTTAATTTGTTGCTTATAATTTTAAACGAGGAGCCAAATTGTTTCGGTGTTTATATGCAAAGGGATGTAAAATATTATTTTCAAATAACTGTGTAACATAACGAAATATTAGCACGTCATACGTTGTAAAATAAAATATATAATACGTTGATTAATATTACAGCTCAAACTAAATATTTTAAAACTAATTGTGGTATGTATAAATGGTTATAAAAGTTTTAAATGCAAATTGCAAAACATTAATGCACATTATAAATTTTAAAGTTAATACGATTCTTAATTGATTAACTTTTATTTCTTGCTCAAATTCAAACGTATAAATTTAATCGAAGTTAAAAAATTGTAACCTTTATCATTGTACAAACAATTTGATAAGAGCAGATCTTTTTTTACGTCAACGCTCGTGAAAATTAAAAACTATTGATTTATTTATAACTGTTTCATAGATAATTTACACAATTTATCATTATGGAATTTAATGTAATCAAAGTATCATTCTTTTATGTAAATTAAAAAATAAAATTCATAACAATACATTGCGTTAGTTGTAAAAACTATTTGCGATTTTAGGATTTAGGATTCAGGAGCTTGATGATAAATTACAGAAATGTCACCGCCATTCTTAGTTTACGTTTAAATATCTGAACAGTACACTAACTATACACTTTACACCTACGCGAAGCGGTATGTCTGTGTGGTGCAAATCTTGAAAATATCTTTTGTGAACATATTGCGTTCACTTCTGGTGATGCGTAAATGCGCACATGTACATAAATTAAGGTAGGCTACTGCTTAATTAATCAAATTAATACAATAATTTTGTAATACATATTCTTACAGACATTTATAAATTATACGTGCTTTCAAGATTTTTCATTAAAAAATCAAATTTTAATTTATTTTTTTGTTTTTAATGAATAAAGACAACTTCATTTTGCCGTAGGTATTAATATGTACTAGAAGGGATGCGTCCAGCAAGTAGCGACGGCGCATGCACCGTTTCACGTCTGTGTGCGTTTCGTTGTGTGCATGCCTGGTTGCCTGCGCATCTCCTGTGTATGTCCAGGTGCATATTGTAAAAATCGCGTGAATTTAGATCGAATACAAAGAACGTACGATTCAAATTTGTTCTTGAGTGGAAGCGATGCATTAGGTTGCAAGGGAGAAGAAAAAAGGAATCGTAGAAAACACAATGAAATCCTATTAAAGAGCATTAGAATTTTATACGAGAAAACAGAAATTGGAAAGAAAATAAATTGGGAACATTTGTAACGCGCAGTTCTCTGTAAACTTACTATATATAATGCATACATGTGTGTAAGTTTTTCATATGATTTTGCGTTTTTTTTTTGTTGTAAGAATATAAATCAACAAAGTATCTTAAATATAAACTATTTACTCACTAAAAAGAGATTGTACTTTCGTTTTCAGTTAAACTTCACAAACTGTACCACATTCGAATGCTTTAAAGTTTTTATCTTGCAAAAAAGTAGATAATATTGGAAGAAATTTGCAGAAAATGCTCTCTTACGTCAATAATTCATTGGTAACATTTGTTCAATGCTTTTTGTTCTGAGTAAATTCGTTTTGAAAACGCAAAGATGTAATTGCATTTAATTTTGAATTTCATCGCATTTTCTGCATTACTCCCGAAATTATGATAATAAATATATTAAAAAATAAGAGCGAAAGTTAAGCTTTTTTTTTTATTAAATTTTATAAGAAAATTTTTAAATTCAACAAGCTTTTTTGACAAAATTCATTTGTTATTAAAAAGAGCTAAAAACTCCTAAAAATAACTTAAATTTTTAAAGGGCAAAACAGACATTTTGTTTCATATTGTTATCATAAACCATATATTATTTATCCGTTAAAATATTGCAAAAAATGATTAAATCATCGACAGTTTACCGACGTTCAAAAACTAGTACCGAATATAAGTTTATTAGTAATTACATTTCAAAATGTAACCGTATTTTTACGTCTATGTATTATGATATTGGTATCAGCTCTAAACAACTTTGCGGCAACCCATGCAGAAGTATCATAAATTTTGCTGAATTTAGATTTTTAATAAATCTATAAATTTCGAATCTGCACGAAGTAATTTTACCCTTAGAATACGAATAACTGTATGTTGATTGTTGCGTCGTTTTTTAATCAATGGCTTGTGCATTAGAATATACTAGTTAATAATTCGAGTTACATAAAAAAATAAATGAAAACAAAAACATCCCGTGCATCTAAATTTGTCAGCGAAGTTAATGTTATTTATTTATTCGTTCGTTCACTGGGGTTGTTTTAGTGCGCAATTTGATTCGAGTAAGAGTCGTTGGAGCAATGTATTCGTCGGTCTAATTCTGGGACCGTAAAAGAGCTGCAACAGCGAAAATAATGCCCACTAACGACATAAAAGCGAGCAAAGGACTTTGCCTCCCTTAAAAATATAATAAAATATTCATATTTGAGAAGAAATGAGATTGAACAATAGCCTCGAAGTAGGTCGTAACGAAAATTACATCACGCGTTAAAGAAGCCATCGAGATAAAAAGTTCCATTAACACGGGCTTATCGAAAGTTGAAATCTTAAAGTGTAGGTGCAACCTGACAGTCGGTGTGATCTACAATGCAGACGTGAACTGTCGCAATTTATTAGATATTAGCTTACCGTATTGATAACACGGGACAAAGGACGCGTAGACACGCGGCAACTGCCGTCCTTATCTGCTGGTAACGACTGCGCAAGTTAAGGACCTCGAGTTTCGTCGAGGACAGCCTCAGCTCGCGGGAGCGACGAATACCGACTTCCGGTCAGCTCGACAATTATCACAAAGTTCGAAAGGCTTACTCGATTTCGCGGACACATGTCGAAGGCCTTAGGAATGAGTTTGGCGATCGCAGAGGAGCGGAATGAAAGGTCAGTACCGGCAGTATCAAGCGTATCACAATGAGAATAAGAGCCGTATTATATAATCAAGGAGATAGCGATCAACGCGCCATTGAACTCCAGCTATCCTCTCCTTCTCTCGAGAGCCTCCGAGCCTGTCATTATTATTTGCAGATAAATCTCAAGTTCCCTCGGCAGGGCTGCCGTCAATGGAGGACCGTCGTGACACATCATCGCAGGGCTGTAATTTAATTTGACACGCGCTCGCACGCACTTGGGGCGAGTATTTATCTGTGTCGTGCTACATTACGATTACCGCGTCCGTATATAGTTGTACTTTTCAGCAGATGCGAGATCGGCTCGATAAAGCGACGCTCGTCGCGGCGCCAAACGGAAGGGGAAACCAAAGGGAGAAAAGGACCCGCCGCAACTGGTTCTCTCCTATCCAGATATCGCGTCGTCCCCGAGGTCCCGCGCGGTCCGAGATCCTCGTAAAAGGGTAACTTCGGCTTATTTATGGCCTCCTGCCTTGATTTTATTCTAATTTTCCGCAGTTATTCGAGTGCCTTTAAAATCGTCATTTATGCGCGACTGGGAAGCGGTTTTGTTACGGCGACGACAACCCGGAACCTAATAACTATTCAATGGAATCATGCGCTGGTATCGCCAATGGGAAAACCCGCCGAACTATTTGCCGATTTTAATACCCGACTATTCGTTCGAAACCGCCCCCGCGCCCACTTTCTGATCTAACTTCCTGCTGCTTTCGTTTCGTGACGCGCAATGGTCTCGTGCGACGAGCAGTAGTACGAACTAATGGTGTTTCTTTACAGCTCGTAATTTAGATCATTTGCGAATTGTGTACAGGCGTGAAACGATGCGTTGCGATTCTCCTCCGTTGATACGGAAAAATGAATATTTCGAAATTCTTTTACGAACCACCAACCCATAATTTTACGATCGAAACCCACGTTCGACGATTCTGAGCGTGAATTTTCCAACGTTGAACGTTAAAGTAGTTAATAAGCAGCGGATATTTGTTATTTGAGAAATCAATGCAAATTTAGTATTTTCGCGCGTGTATCCGACAATAATCTTCTTTCGTTTTACAAAAGGTTCCACTCCGAGCAACTGAGGCACACGAGTAACGGCAGCGAGAAACTTTTCAGATCTAAAGTAAACATTTGAAAGGGCAGTATGACGTTGTGTAATCGACGTATCGCGATATCGGCTGGGAAATAAAGACTGCGGCCTCTGGTCGTTTATCAAACTTACAACTGCCGCCAAAATGTTTTGAACGATTCCATCCGATCGAGCTGAAAAGCAGAAAAAATTGCGATTATATAAATTAAAAGGCTTAAGCGTCGCCAATCGTTTGAATATTATTTCCCCTCCGTTTCGGAGCCCGGATAATTGAAAATAGCACAAACAAAATGCACTCTTTCGCGTGATAACGTTGGCGGATGTGCGCGGACGTGTTTGAACTGGACGTCAGTCAAGGCATTAATCATAGAAACAGAACGGGCCATTCTGCCAACGGTATTGACATTTAAAGATAAGAAAATAATTGTAAAATGTTGGCTCTTATCGGACATCGAGAGCCGCTCCAGTGTCATTTCGTTGTTCTTTTCATTTTTTAAATTTAACGGCTAATAAGAACTCGAGTTTTATCTCCGATCTTCGAGTTATTCGAAGCAACATTAACGACTCCTTTAACGTATCAATTTTACATTATTATAGGATATTTCAGCAATCGATGCATTTCTAGCTTAAGCGACTGCAATAAATTTGCGCTGCGCATTAATCATGTCTATCGATTTGCTATAAAAATAATTTTTGGTAAACGTATGTATGAGTCGGCGGGCGCGCGTTTATGCATCTGCTGCTAAATGTAAAAGTAATATAAAAATTGCGAGGCCAAATTAAAATTAAACTGTCGGTTTACATTGCCATGGTTGAGGAATAAGGGAAATAAGTTTCTACCTGTTCCTGATAGCAATTCCTAACTGTGCAAACTTGCTATCTCAATAATTTGAAAATAAAGCAATTCGCAGTTGCGTTCTTTCAATGAAAACTATTAAAATTGTCGGCGTTGCCGTGAAAATAAATTTGCGTTTCGTCAACTCTGATAAAGAGAAATTGTTCTAAGCCCCGAATTTCGTTTAATCGAGCGCCGAGTGGCGCATTCCAATAGTTTTGTAAATATATCACACCAGCGCACGGATGTACTTTTTTGATAACGTTACCTTTTCCACTCGGACGCATACACCGTTGCAGATTAACGCACGCCTCCAAAAACTCGGGAGGAGTCGAAGAAAGAATCATTGATCACGAATCTTGGACTCGATATTTACGGAGAATCGGCCGCGATTCTAATGCGCTTTAAACGGCTGCTAAGGCCCCGAGGAAAAAATGCGCATAAAAATTAGTTGGGTACGCGTAATACGCATCGCTCCTCGAGCCAATGTAGCGTGAATAAAACGGAAATGACGAATGGTCGGAATGACTTTTCCGTCGCTGAGACGCAAAAGACGAGCCAAACTCTAATAGTCGGAGGAAGCGCTCGCATTGAGGCCCGGGCGCTTGTAAATCTCAGCTCAAGCGTGTAATTCCGAAAATGGCATTATTATTAAATGCAAGGAGTCCGGATTTCTCTACAAAGTCCGACATTCATTTACAATTTTTATTCGGCATTCTCGGGACCTTATCGAGCTGCGAGCTGAGGAGGAAGAAAGGAATCCCCACCGCTTTCAACGGCCCTGTAAGAGATCGAGAGACGTTTAGTCGCGCGACATCGATCAAGCAGCCGGAAAATGCGTTCCTTTCAAGACGCGCCAACTCCTTGGGAGGCGACGCCCGGGGACGCGGACGACGCGCTCATCAATAATGATCGAGCACGCGCCACTGGATCTCGCCCTGATGAGCGGCTCCCCTCGGCTCCCCTTCGCTGCCCATAGCAGCGAACACATGTCGCGTCGCCTACGCAGCTTGTGGATCGTCGTCGTTTCTCTCCTCCCTCTCTCGAACACGAATTTTCCGGCGCGCTCGAGTGGACGGGCCCGGGAGGAGGCCCGGGTATTGCTTACTAATCAAATCAACCGCTGATTTATACATTGTTGATTCGAGGTGGAAAAGCGCTTATCCGCCGTCTTCTGTGTTCGCCGTTCGACCGTAAACGGACCCAAATGCGCTTGTTTTCCTCTCGAGCCTCTCCAGTGCAAACATCTATTTTTATCGTCCATTCGTTTATTGTCGCGTAGCGTTCCACACTAGACGAATACTAATTCAACGCGTCTGCGCGTAGGCTGCGTTTCAAAGGCGAGCGCAAGACGCGGCACGGAAAATAATATCTAAATTTTCTCGATGCACGTTCAGGACAGAGCAATCAAACAGCCGTTGCTCTAAATTTCCTTTCCGGCGACGTTTTCTAATTTCAACGTTTTACTTTAGATTTGAATTTGAAGCCTTTGAAATCTCTAGACGCACATTTGCAAGTAAATTGAAAAAACAAAGGAACGAGCAACGGTGAAAATAATTAAAAAATGAGATTTTCTCTTCTAGCCTTTTCAAATTCACGTATACATATATATATATATAAATCTGTTTAGAATTTGCAATTTAATTATTTATTTCATTTAACTTTTAATTCCCGATGAATCCGAGGAAATTAATTGAAAAATTCTATCTGCGCTTTAAAAAAGGAGAAGCGAGGGGAATTATATATTATTTTAGCTTTATTATTACACAGAACAAATTAGTTGTATCAAAGAAAATTACTGGCGAATATTAATATTCCAATTCGTTTGAATATTTGCCCATTATTTTCGTCCGATATCCTTGATTATGCTAAATAAATACCATTGAATAAACATACGTCACACGAGCACTTGGTGTACAACATTTATATTAATTTGTAATTATGAAGTTGGCGCAGAGCTCCGATTGAAAAAGTCTGTCAATATCAATTAAATGTTAACTACAGCGCTGACTTAAATTTGGAATATGGAAGTCACACTGCGGAAATCTGTTTTTAACGAACACGAGCTTCCGGCGAGTTACATAAATTCTCAGACCGACGTTTCGGAGCAATGATAATAATAATAACAATAATAATAAAAATCAGATCCAGTATATTATATAACAATTTGAAATAAAAATTATATCCGCGATTAATATCGGTAAGGACTAATTAGCATTCTATTCGTGTCGCGGATAACACTTGGCGCCTCGAGGATAAAAATCGATGGTTTTTGCGAAAGCTAAAATCCAGGGATAATCTTGAGAATCAAATGAGAAAAATCACTTTATTTCAAGAACGAAATTGCCGTTCAACTTTTTCTTTATCAGCGCGACGTTTATCAGTTACGAAAAATTGTAAAAAATTAAATCTTTTGGCTATTGCAAAACAAGACGTCGGGGCGAACGCAGACGCATCACCGAATAAAGAAGAAAGCGCGCCGTTTAATTTTTGTCGCTTTGATCTTTTACTCGGGCAGATCAATAAATGCCCTTTTATCGTATCACGTAATTAAGCTGACAGCTGCACACGCGCGCGCGCGCAGACATCAAGTGCACGTTGAACTCGAGGGCAACTGCGAAGGCAGGCGAAAGCGAAAAAACGCAATTGTTACGAATTAATACGTTAAAACGCGTCATTAAGGTTTAATAGTAATTCAAGGCACAAGTTCGAATGCAACGTCGATGCAGCCTCTAAGTGGATGCATTCACAGCTCGTCTGCGATCCGAAATTTAAAATTTACAATTTCCCTTGACTTTCATGCTTCAGCGGTCCAACTACTGCCCGAGCCTCTCCTTGAAAAGCAAGCAAACTTTTTGTGAGTCCGCATTGTATTTGGCATCTGCCTTGATTTGTTACACCACTATTTTCCCTCTTTACAATTTTTACAATTTCACGCGCATGTGAAATTGATTTCACTCGGCCTCGGGCTATAAATAATTCGCGAATTAAGACCACGAGGGAAGTAACAAATATTATCGCGGCCGTTTTCCGGGGAAGAAAAAATTCAGCGGATCTTAATTGGAAAAGCGATCGACGCGCCAGGGCGAGGAAGCAGCTCGTGAAATAATATTTAAACAAAAGTTATCCCCGACGAATTTTTTTGGGAGAAGCGAGCCAACTGCAGTCGAGGAGTCGATAAAAGCCGGAAACTTATTCAGACGTCCATAAAAATTTGTCCCCGAGTCGGGAACACGCGTTAACATTGTTGCAATAATAATAACAAACAGCGCAGTCGATAATAAATATTCCGGGACGAATGTTGCATTCTTTATTAGGGGCTGCAGCACTTTATAAACAATCATTTTTCACGTCGAGAAGAGGCTCTTGTGTTAGAAATCGAAGCTGTCAGCTAAAGAACCTAAAAGAAGCCCGTAAACTGCGCCTCACAATAGGCAGCCCTAACAGAAGGACTAATAATACAAATACATACATAATATATAGAAGAAAAAGCAGCGTCGTGCAGCGTCGCTACACGCGTCGGTCCTCCATCGCAGGCGCTACCGTTTTTATAATGCGCTCGCACTTTTCTCGGAACGGGGATCTGGTGCTGCTGCCGCTCCTCCGCCTCCTCCTCCTCCCCCTCCGCCGCTTTGTGGCAGAGAAGAGAGAAGAGGAAAAGCCAATGTCCTGGAAAATTGCCAGGTTAGCGTTATGAAGGCGGAGGCACGCATGCATACCGGGAGAACAGCCTCGCGGAGGTGACGGAGTTTGTAAGGACGGAAAAACCTTTATGACGGTCCATTAACGTTCCTCGGCTGCACGCGCAGCTCGGGAGAGTCGGAAAAGCCATGGCTAATACTGGGATGTAATGCGTCTTGTCGCTTGTCCCGCGCTTCGCCGCAATTCGGGGCTCGATTCCCTCTCTCTCTCTCTCGCTCGCTTACTCTCCCGGCGCGTATTATTCTCCCTTCGATTGAGTGCTGAATTTTACGTCGCGTGAATTATTGGCCCCTCGGCGAAGGTGACTTTATGCTCTCCAAGGGCTAAGAGTAAGCTCGAGTAGCTTTTTTCTCTCCACGTCCCGTTTTTATTTGTCAACGCGACTTACGTGTCGGTGGCGGCGACGGCGGCGACGACCTACGAGTCGTTAACGGATGACTGTAAATTTTATTTACTCGCCCAGTCTTCCTTTTTATTGTTCGGCTCCGATGAATACAACTGTCGTAAAATTCTACGCAAAATCTAACTAATTCACCATCTTGTGACAAAGTCCGAGGATGTAGTTCAGGAGCCGCCCAACTGCTTCTTTCTCTCTATCTCTCTCTCCCTCTCTGATATATCGATTTGAATTTCGGATCGAGCGCTGGCGTCTTTATTTCGATAAAATCACGTGCTTTCGCTGAGAAATCACAAGCGTCAATTGTTCAAATTATCATTCCCCTTTTTGTGAAATGTTAAAAACGAGACGCGATCTGCGATATTGACAGTATCATTCACCGATTCGCGCTAACAGTTGTTAAAACTTTTCAAAACTGAACGCCCAGTGGAGATGCGCAAAAGTTAAGAAAAGTCTCGAGATTTCTACAGCAGCTTTTCTTGATTTATATGAGATTTTTTTGATCGGCAAAAAATTTCGAATGGTAATAAAATCTAACCGAGCAAAACCGCCGGCAAAATCAGTTGATACGAGTCGCTATCGACGATTGCTCAGCTCAACATAATAAGAAATATACCAAGAAAATTTAGTTTATACGTACATACCGTTTTCAAATTGGTACGTCTATGGAAAACGATATCTTATGCACCAATGTGTGTGTGTGCGCGTGTGTGTGTATGCGTGTGTGTGTGTGTTAGTAAACATAAACTACCGCATTTTTATACGCCATCGTAATCGAAATGAAACAATAAAGTACTTTTGCAGGCCAATAAAGTATATTACTTTTAATTTATAGTATCGAACGCGACCACTTGTATTGAATTATTAACGAATTTTATATTCGTTCGAACAGTGAAAAATTAAGGCGATTGTTAAGCCAAGTATTTAATTTACCCTTTATTAAAATTATTTATAAAGCAGCATGTAATTGTTGAATCGAATGTACAAGATTTGTAAAACTACGCTTATAAAAATTTTCAATCGGTTCGTCACATTCTCGTGTCTTAAACTTCGTCATTATTTGACGCGAGAATTCATTTTATAATAAATAAAAATCTAATGCGATTATTCCTAATAAAATTTTATAAATCTAATTTCTCATTTAAAAAATATGCAAATAATTGGCGTGTGTTCTTAATTAGACCGCAAGATTACAAACTTTCGATGCACCTTTTGTTTACCGGGCAGTAAGTAACGGTTAACAATTAAAACATAAGTCGCAGTGCAATTTTCAAAGCGCTTACACCAACTTCGTGTAAATTATAAATTATTTTTACCTAAATAATCGAAAATCCTAAATTTCAGTAATTTAATGATTTAATAACGAACGAGGGCAAGAGTAAAGTATGGAACGTCCGTGGTTATAAATTTATCAATCATTTTTCAAGTATATTTGTCGCTGTGATTTTTTAAATTAAACCATCTTTATGCAAAAACGTATTATTAAAAATGTATCTCTTCTCGATTTGCAATTTTTCGGGGCAGTAAGAATAAAAAACATTAAACTTAAATTCAGACGTCTTTGCAGTGTCTTTATTATGACTTTACAAATTCCTAGCCAATGTGTCAAGACATCGGAAACATCACGAGTTTACACGGAGAACGAAGACCGTGACAAATGTGTCTTCTTTGTTTGATTAATTTGAGCCACATTAATGTTGCTCGACTGTATGCTAATCAGACAAGCTGGAAGGGGAAAATGCTTCAGTCTCGTACGCTTCTATTGAACTGGCAAACGTAAAAAATGACGCGCAGAATTCGAGGTTTCCAAAGCACTCGCGGTGCTAAATAACAGCCGAATAAATCAAGATCCTCCTGATTATCTGCCGGATAAAACTGCCGCTGAGCCGGTACTCGCGAACGGTACCTTCGACGAGTAGATCAACCGAGAGTAGCTGCCACAAGATCACAGGCCTGGAAGATTATTCAAAAACGATTTGCAGTCCCAAACGTAGCAATAAATAGATCGGACGTTGCTAACCTAAAGTTAAGAAAGCAGGTCGCGGACGGAGCCACTCGACAGGGGCAGGCGCGTGCATCCCTCCCGAGCACGCGTCTGACCACCCCCAGAGAAGAGAGGGTGCAGCGTTGCACGCGTCGTCGAGTGGACGCGTAGGCTTCGGCCCCCGGCAATATGCTTCTTATTTGCGGAAGCGTCCGGAGACACTCGATTGTGCGCCGAGGGGTGAAGACACGCGGACCCGGGCCCGAGGTCCCGCGGGCATCCCCGAGTGCCTCGCCAGACGCTCTAAATCAGCCTGCGAGAGTTAATGGCCACGTCGACTCGCGTTACGCGCCCTTAATTAGCCACTCTGGCAGAAGCTAAAGGGAATAGCCGATGAGCCAAATTAGCTTTGCGCCGGACTCCGCTAATTGACGCTCATTGTTCGATTGCACAGTCGAACTCTGTGCGTTTGCTTGTTCGCCTGCTGAGACTTCCTGTTCCTGGCCCGCGGGCCACGGGACTGAATAAAGACGCCGGCAGTTAATTAAGTATGAATTTGTTTTCGGTCCGTGCGCGACTCCAATTAAGTTGCAATTAAATCTCGAATCTCGCTGCGTATTTCAACGGTTTCCTCGTTCGGATTTTGGACTGCGACTGTTTGCAGCTTTTTTGCAAATGCTGCTCTGTCAAATCAACTGGTGAATTGCGAATGAGAAATCGCCTTGCAAGTACATCGAAATAATTGAAATAAGAATCTAATTATTCCTGGCGAACTCATCTCTGAGCTGTAGATTATTCGCTCAATTATTGTTTAATTTTTTTCTACTTTTGTGTCGTAAATTTACGCGACTCTGTCTCCGCGAACATTAATTCACGTCGCTTGATAAAAATTATCTCTAGAAACGGAATGCGTGACGTCACTGCCATCCAAAGTAATTAACCAAAGCTGATTACGGCTGGAGAATTTATCAAAGCACTGTAAGACAATTAGATGTAAGCGAAACAAGCTCCAATTAATATTTCGGTATCGTTTTGATTTTTATGCAAAGTTTAATGTTTGCGCGCAATGTCATCGTGCATATTAATGTGTAATTTGCAATTTCACAAACTGTTTGTTTCAACGACTGACGCGCTGAAAAGTCGCTGGGTTCAGTGGCCATTTTTTTTTTTTAAATTAACTCTCCTCGAGACAAAAATCTTCGCTTATATTTGTATTTATAGACGGATTTAAAAGGTGTTAAGGGTTTCCCAGAATTGCTTTTTAATTAAAATTTAATTCACTATCGCGGAATATTCATGAACGTTCTTCGCCATTTAACGCGGTGCAGTTGTGAATTCCGTAAATCTAAGATTCAAATTTTTGGTTAACTCGAAACAATTTTCGCGGTGATTAATTCCCGGCGACGGCAAAAACGTAGCCTGAAAAACAACACACGCTTAAGCGGCGCGGATGCGAACGCTGAGCTCGATACCATTGCTCCCCTTCAATTACACGAATTTTAAATAAACGCAGCCAGTGCCGATGTGTAAACTCGCACAAACTCCTCCGAGTTGTGCAAATTTTCCAATAATCAGCGAACAAATTTCTCCGACTCTGTATTTTCTATGAATCGGTCTATTATTAATTAAAGAAGTTGACACGCGACGCTCATTGCGCTCATCTACGTTACTTTGCGGAATTGTCGTCCTCGTTCTTGACGTCGGCGACTCGATGTATTCCGCGAAAATTTTTCCTGGCGCGAAATAAATTACGCGTAAACTTACGGCTGGAAATTAGAGCAGAGCTGCGTTCGCTTTTTAAGCACAATAACGCGTCAGAAAGAGAGATTTTCCAGAAATCCGATTTTCCATTCGACTTTTTAAAATAGACATTTCCAAAGAGGATTTTCGAGAAATGTCATATCAATTAAATCGGTTAAAGTGCCATTAAAATCTCGTGATTATCCAGGGCGCGTCTTATGTAACGTTGTCTTACAAGATAAATGAAAATTAAATGATCACTTTGCGAATTAATTAAAACGGATAGCCATTTCTTTAACGAATAAATTTTATGGTAATAAAAAGAAAAGGACTTGACGAAACCGTGATTGCATTAATTAAAGCATTTAATTTGTTTCCTTTGAGGAAAATTCTTAATATTGTTTCGCTCATACTTCAATTATATAACGATTTTAATGACTAATATGTCTACTTAATGCAATTATATTTTTAAAATAGTCTTAGTCGTCCAGTTTTATAACTATAACACTTGACCCTATTAGTTTTACCCTTTATAACCGATAGTATCTTCCGGTTCAATCTGCACTTAAATAATTGGTCTGTAATAGTGCTTACGCGTGTTGATTATACGTGTATTTTACTAGATAAATAGATAAATAAATGTATCTAATGGATAAATGGATTTAAAAATTACATATTTGCGTTTCTATCTTTCACATTATTCGAAAAAATCCTAGGGATTTTATATAAACATAAACTTAATTTCATATTTAGAACGTCATTTGGTGTAAAATTGTTTCAAAAGACCGTTAAATAAAAAAATTAAAAATAATTTGTAATGCCATAAAATTACGAATAAAAACTTCACTTTTTAAGGGTGATATTATGGAAAAATTAAACAATAATGATATCGTAAAGAAAGATAAAATGACTAAATTTTTTATCATAGGTCAACTATTGTAGTAAACGATGTTAATTATCCATTAGTATTTATTGTAAAAAAATGTATTATTATGATATTGTGAATATGTACTTATTAATAAATCTTGTACTTGATGAAGAAATTTAATAAATGTAGACTCTCTGTTACTTAATAAAACAATTAATCATATTAAAGTTAATTCATTCATTAATCACAATTAATTAAATTAATTGTAATTAACGAACTTACCATTCATTAGTACTAATGGAGTATCGAAATACTATACCGAAGATATTTAAACAACTGAAAAATAATATTTATTAGTGGATTCAACTTTATTATTTCTCGTACTCTAATTAATGTAATAATTCTTTCTGATAGATACGCGTCTTAACGATAGTCCAATTAACTTCATCCACATAAACTTTAGCTTAAATTGTTGCACCTTCAACTGTATTTTTTTTAAGATTCGCACAATTTCTTAAATTTAATTAGAGACTTAAAGTTATTACTGGTGAGATTTTTGCATATTTTTTCTAAAGCATCTGATTTATTCTCCCGAATGTTGACATTTGAAAAACTAACAAAATGACGCTCGGTCTCTCGGTATAATTTATATTAGATAATATGCAAGTTTAAAAGATTTAAAGGACTTTTCCTTCGATAGACTTCTACGAGTAAATAAAGTTGGTTGCGCAAAGAGTCTTAATGAATCTTTATGAAACTTTGAGAAAATGTTCTTTTATTAACAGAAATCAAACTTTATGCCAAGATCCATTCCACGATTCTCAGTATTTTTCATTCTTCAAAATTTGGGGTAATTCCTTGTGTTATGTATTTTTAAGCATCGATAAAAAATTTTATTTACAATTGTTATCTTGGATCAACTGATATTGTGGCATCGTGTTTTTGAATATTTCCCTCATTCCCCCAATATTTGTATAAAAAAAGCGGTTTTAAAGCATCGATTGGCATTTTGTCTCCATGATATCTGTAAGACGCTCAGATTTACTCAGAGTTTTCAAAAATTCGAAATATTCCTGTTTTATTTAAAAGTGCAATATACGTAACAAATAACAATATTTATGCGTGCAATAACAGAAATTGTTGTAAATTGAAAATAAAAAATCTGTTTATTTTACTTTTGCTTTGTGTAAACGAACAGTTACTTAGATTTTAAAGTGCTTTAAAAATTGTAACGCGTTTGCTTTTAACAGATGCAAATCCTTTTATTCGAGATTTTTAGTAACATTGTTTTCGCAACAAGAATTTATTTAAAGTTAAACATTTTACTTCTAGTTTATTTTTAACGTACAGGCTCTTTTTCAACAATAAATATTTTAAATGTAAAACTCTTCTTTAAATTCGGTTTCATAGGAACATTTCATCTATAGGATATTATTTATAAAAAAGGATATCTCCTCGTTAAAATTTCTTTTGACGGACTTATAATACCATAAATAGTACTCAAGCCTCGTTTTACTGTCCTTTTACCCCGGTTGTTTAATATAAGAATAAAGACGGAATCGGAAAGTAAGTTTTAATTATTTTGCCCAGATAAATGATCTCTAGAATTGAAAAAACTAATTTTAGTATCGAACTATCGGGAAGGTTCTTTTGATTTTGCATTGTCTAAGGTAATAGCTGACTATGTTAAATCCACTGATTTTCTGTAGCAAAGCACGTTTTTAAATTTCTTTTTCATAATGATTCGATTAACGAGAATTGGCAAAAAAATTGCAAATTATTATTCATCGTTAGAAAAAATATTTCAAGAGAATGAGTTTTATAATAATGAATTAATTTATGTTGGGAGAGACGAAGTTTGCGCTCCAAAATAGTTTTAACATATTAAAATTAAATGTACAAATTAACATCCACTTCAGTCTTTAGTTTGAAATAGAGATCCACTACTACCGCTAATTACTTTAATTAATTAGAAAAACATCTCAATTTAATTGCCAAAGAAGTTTATGAGACTAAAGTTCATTTTTGAATGAATTTTTTATCAAATAAACGGACCTTCGTAAGAAAAAACGTTGTTGCATCGAAAGCAACAGCAGTTGTTTTATTTATGGCTGTAGAACCGTTTTAACAAAATATTAAAGAGGAAATTTATCTGTCGTTTTAAGTTCAATCGCAAACTTTCTCGACGAAGCTTTGGTCCTTACTTTTCTACTCGCGCGCGCACTTTTTTGAGAAACACATCAATTCTCAGAAACATTCATGGGCATATGCATCGAGAGAGAGAGAGAGAGAGAGAACGACGTTCCCCGATAATAAGTTTTTTTTCTCCGTTCGGCTCTGCGCGTTTTTTGTTACAAATGCGTAGGGCACGTGACATACGGCTCGAATCGTACAATCGAATAAATACGTCTGCACAATGAAAGCTTAGTGTCCAAATGTTGTGCTCATCAGCACTGAGACGCACATATCGATGACTGTTTCATTCATTTCATGAATGTTTTCGACTCTAATTCTCGCTCCTCTCGCTCTCACCGTTGGCGCGCGGAAAAAGTCATCGTTCCCCGTTCCAACGGTTCTCTCGTATTATACAAGCCAGTAGTCGCATGAGTTTGCAGAAAAATTACAAGCGGAGAGGAGGGAAACTGCCGGGTCATTAATACGAATTTGTCGCTGCACAAAGAATTCGATTTAGAAGTGAATCGAATGCTTGAGTTGGAACGACGCGCGATGTCTATTTCATTTTCGAGCCTCTTTTGCATCGGATACCACAATGACACGTCGCTTCCTTTTTCCTCGCGCGCACTCGCTCCTGCTCTGGCACACTCAACCGTATTTTAAAATCGTATTTTCATTAATAAGATTTTTTACGTCGCCAGCGCAGGGGGAGAGATTAATGTAACCATCGGCTAACAGCTTTTTCCGAACTGATGCCTTAATAGATTGGTACAACAACAATGGCGTATGCTAAACAGCGTTCCACTCCTTGTCTGCGAGCACCAATTTTACGAATGTATGCGTCGATCACTCGGACACGAGGTTACGTTCTAAACTCGTAAATTTATTGGAAATACTGCGTCTATGACCAAAGCACGTCGTTTTATGCTGCCCAATTGACAAATCCAAACAAAACGTTTGACTCGCGGATAATTGCTGCAGTTTACCACACGTACGAAATTGCCTATCTTAGGTTCATCTGATTCGACCAGAGATATTTGCGATGAATGTTCGAAAGGTTTCAATAATCGATCCAAATTTTTCTCATCGAATAAATAGAGTGATATCGAAAATATTTCCAAATGCGGATTCAAGGCTGTGCGAAAAGGCCCTTCCGCGTGTGCGTATACCTAAATATTTGCAGGTTCTTAAACTTGCTCGTCTTAAAATTGTTGGTAAGAAAGTTGCGTCAAAAATATTTGAAGATCTCGTGTTAGATACAAACTTTTGCTAACTTTGAGAATTTAAGTTTGCTTTTTCGCTTTTTCCTATTTTCTCAGTATTCAAAAACTTTTCTATCATAAATATTTGACAGAAATTTTCTCCCCGCTTATACATATATACATACACATATTCCCAACATTTAGTAATTAATTCAAAATCGTAATGATTGAATTATTTTTAATTTTTCTTGCCCAAATTTTTAATTTTTCGTCTATTTCTAAAAATTGAAGTGTTGCGCTTAAAATTACCTGCTCTTACACATTTTTATAGTTTTAATAAAAGAGATATTCTTGTATTTCTTATTGACGATACATCCGTGTATGTAGATTCGAAAACTTTCAGGTAAATATTGAAATACTTTTAAGCTTTGTATAAAAATCATAAATTATACAGCTATTACGAGTTTTACAAAATACTAGCAAATTTGAAATTACTAATTCATTCGTTCCATATTGCGAAATTACTTTTTGACCTAAAAGTACTCAAAGTAAAATAATTTATAAACGCTTCTTCGGATGATACGAAGCTAATGAAATATTTTAAACATTTGGTAGAAACATAGAACATAATTTTTTATTGAATAACATCAACATTAACTTAGACGTGCGTATATTTGTATCGCAAGCAATAATAAGGAACTTTTTTTTGCTATGTAGAATAATTGTTATTCTTTATGGTGAATTAAATACATATGCATCAAGCAATAAAATCCATCTCAGCATAAAACTTCATTTTTAGAGCAAAGAAATATAATTAAATATAATTTAGTTGCGTCAGCTATTTTTCTCATTAATAAAGATCAATTTCTTTTTATAATGAAGTTTAATTAATTTTACAACTGAGCAAGTATTTTGCATTCGTCTTGTTCAAATTGGAGTCGCATTAATACTATTATTATTGAATCTAACGACCGTAATTTTACAGTATTTTTAAAAATTCGTTTATTTATTTACGTATAATTATAAACAAATATGAAATGAGATAAGAGCTGCCAGTAGTATAATAAAATAAATGCTTACGATTTTTACATAAATTTGAATGAAATGAATTTCGTAATTTTCGAACAATGAAAATATCCGAAAATTGCTGCAAAGAAGTTTATAATGAAAGTTTGCTTCTTACAAATGTTTAAAATTAATAGAATGCTCGAGTACTTCAAAAGCAGAACATTCGTTGTCTCGTATATTCTGGTAAATTATTTACACAATAAAATCCGTAAAAGCGCATACATGAATAGTTGAACATGTGATTTAAGGTATAGAAAATTTGCGAATACAAATTTTTATAAAAATTTCTCTATTAAATTATTATCGAAAAAAGTGCATGTACTCGGATGGCTGGTTTATTTATACATTTTATATAAGAAAATTTTATAATATAATGCAGTGCTAAAGTTATAATTCAAAACAATTTATTCACTAACTTCATTTTCCTAACAAGAAACTGGGTGTAATCCTTACTATATGTATACGTAAAAACGATGCTTTGTAATGTCTTTTTAAATAATGCATCTATGATTAATATATACCCGAATATAGTGTTCATAACATAAACGTTCTTCAAGTAATGCATTATTGAAATTGCCGATTATAAATTTAGCTATAGGTTACAACTGGAGTATACAGCAAACTGCATGTACGACAATAAATTTATGAAAAGGTTGCGTTTTTAATCGTGGGAAAACTAGATTTTTGTTTCCCAAAGCAAATCGGTATTTTCTGAAACGAAGCTGAAGGTTTTTTCGGATAAATACATAAATATAAACTTGACTTTACGTTAAATTGAGGTTGAGTAGAAGCACGAAAAAGCACAAGCAGATGTTGTAAATAAGAACAAAAACATAAAGTAAGACAAAAAGAGTATGGTGATACTTGTTTTACACAATTAAAACAAACAATAAACCAAGAAAATTAACTTTATCGAAACATCCGCTCGTAATTAATCGGGCTAATTAAGACTCTGTTGGCGTTGTAACGTTGCGGTTGCATGTTAATTGTTTTTTGGTGATATATTTTTATTGTTAATACACGAAATTTCTTCTAAATTTTACAATACCTCTTTGGGCTAAAAATCAACTTTGATTTGTGACGCGAAAGAAGCATTTGTATTTGTTTTGCGACAAAACAGGACACGCGCGATCAAAAGTCGGGTAATCAATGCAAAAATAAACATATGTGCGTTCACAAAAACGATAGAGTTATAATCAAATTCAGGCGATTAACTGCGAAACGGATCAGAATTGAGTAACGCTAATGAAAATGAAGGACGTAAATTAAGACAAATACTCGCAGAAATTTACGTGTTGCACCTGAAAAAGTGGAAAAACTGAAAAAACACGAAGATGAAAGGGGTGTGGAAAGTAAGACGGAAACCAGATTGGGAAAGATCTTTGAAAACCTGGCATTTGCAAATTTCATCGAAAAATTCAACCGAAAAGAAAACTGGGGAGTATATTCCCTTTTATGCGGGAGCAATAGGAAAAATTCTTCGCAAACCGAGAAATAAGAAGTAATTTTGAAAGTAACGAGATAGTTGTTAAGCAAGAAATCAATTATTATCGAGAATAAGCTCAAGAAAATCCGTGAAAGAGTGGAAAATTTTCTTAAGCTGAAAATCGAAAGGCGAAGCAAAAACTAACTCCAACGTTGGGGAAGGACTCGAGCGAATTTGAGCCAAAAGTTGTTCTAAAATATACGCTTATAAACAAATACGTTTGACTTATTGCCCTATATCAGCAGCTCAGTTTTTCCGGATCCGTTTGCACGGCGGCCCGATTTCCACGTGAAAATTGTCCCAATATTTGTTCGCGTCGAAATTTCTGATAAACTAAGCCCGTGTAGAAGTTTTCGAGCATTAATCGCAGCTGGAAAATTAGCAGTTGGTTATCGCCATTACAGCCGATCTTGTTCGTCTTGCGAAATGAAAACTTAACAAAGATCAACAACTGGGGTTAACGACAAAACTACGCACACTTATTTATCTTTATTAACGCGCGGGGAACGGGGAACGGCGGGGGCGACGACAAATGGGCTAAGAAAACAATTGGAGTTTTCGGAAGCACCCGAAGCGAAGTTGATAATCAAAACGCATCGGGAAAACTCGCGAATAAATTCATAGGCGGTGCGGGGAGAGGGGGGGGGGGCGCGACTGCTGTTGGTAAACACGATTAACGACTGAGTCGTAGACAATATCCAAGTCTCGGCGTCGATACCTCGGCGTGTCTAACGAAAGGACAATATTGATATACAACGCCCGTTAACGCTTGTCAGCGCCTCTTTGGTGCTCCGGAGATCGGGAGCATGACGAACCGGGACCAGGACCGGTGCACGTGCACTCGTTGCTGTGCGAGGGTGAAACTTATACGCGTCGCGCAACTGCCCCCACCGCCGTCCCCGGCACCCCGATCCCGAGCGCGACTTTGGGTTCGCCAACTTTTTAATTCCCCCGTCCAGTGTTTAAAAACTTGTCATCGACGCTTTCGTCATTCCATTCGTTATTCATGATTATTTCGCTCTAACTTTTATACGCCTTGTTACCTCTCCTCTCTCTCTCTCTCTCTCTCTATCATATATCTCATTACGTAAATACGTACGGTGTGTCGCGGATTGATACTTTTTCACTTGTATTCGTTGAACAATTTCATTTCTGTGTAATGTAATTAACTACGGATCCAACTTTCGATGAACTGCTGAAAACTTGCCTTTCGTTAAATTCGCGCGCGCACACTTACGTCTATTACCCATGCGTTCACTAAAAGGATTATCAAGAAAATTGATATTTAAAACATTTAAATTCAATATTCACCGGATCATTTTTTATCTTGTATATGTCTGTGTTAAGTCGGATACGAATTCCTTTTTAAATTATCGTAATTAAAAGTAGCGACTGGAATTAATTTAGTCTAAACACATAAAAAACTACTACAAAATATTGTCCATCGTTATATCAATGTTATGAAAAGAAATATACTTTCGATCAATATTTAACGAATACATAAAATAAGGTTCTATTTAATTTACTAATGTCACTATTTAATTTATACGTAATTAAAAGAAAGACGAAAACTAAAACCTCAATTTAGATGGAACAAAAATTAGTTTAATTTGAAAAATAAAATAATTGAATTGAGAAATAAGTAAATGATTAAAAATCAATTTTAATTTTGGAGTGAATTAAAAAAAGTAGAGTTGATTAGTAGGTAATTGCACAAGATGCATTTAATTTATTCGATAAAATAAAATACACTTAAGCTGTCTGTGCATAAATTTTTTTTTAAATTTAAATCGCACACATTTGATTCATATATATCTTATAATATTGTACTGATGTACAAAAAAATTAATTAGAACTCTTATTTTTTCTGATACATTCAATATTCGTTTATTTGTCGTTTGCTCTATTAAAAAATAAAAATAAAAATACATTTGGGATTAAGAATTAAGGTACATTACAGCAACCATCAACTTAATATAGTCAGTGTTTATTCGGTTAATTCTGCTGATTTATACATGTTTCAATAAAATTAAGAGCTTAACGCTTAAATGTGTACTTTTACCTTTCGAATGGGAATTGAAAGAGAATTTTCATAAGCTTTGTAGACGATTACTTACACTGTATTTTTTTATAACGTTAATAATCGTCTTCTCAATAAATCGATCCATAAACACTTAAAAGATTCTATTAAAATTTTCTCAAATTCTTACACTTTGTAAATAATTAAAAGTTTTATTAATCAGTAAAATCCTAAATGAATTAGCCCAAGAAACCTTGTTCTCTCTGGTATTACAATATAATTTTTCTAAATTCTTTGGGTACATTTTCGACACAACGCGATTAATTATTTTATTGAAAATGATTTAATATTAAAGAATAGACAATACTTTTGAAGTTCTGCAATTTAAAAACTTTTCATGATATAAAATTGTCTATAAAGTATTGAAACTGCGCGATAAGGATAATTCTTAAGCATTTACATCTTTTGTAACGTTTTTACTTAAAAATGAACTGATATATTACATCTAGAAATTAATGTATTGAAGATTATTTTATTAAATGACGAAATGCATCGAGTGTAATAGAAATATAAGCCTCTTACTTTATCTTTAGAATTACACCGACTTTTGCATTTTGCGATGAGATTAAAATAAATTCATTTTTTTACGGACTTAACTAATGGCAGCTCAAGGTTATCTTTATGTTTTCCGATTGATTTACCCGGAGACTTTTATTTTACATATTTCTTACTAAAAGCTTAAACGTTACTCTTTATTTTCAATTCCAGTTAAAATCGTTCTAATCTATGTACTCGTAGTTTAATTACAATCGCAATTCTAGGCAAAGTATAAAGATCGTTAATCTTACGATTGTATAATCTCTTGTGCTCTACACTTTATTTGCCCTTTAACCTCCATTTTTGTACAATTAAATTTTAAACGATTCTTTCACGTTGGCTGTTTTTTATAAAAATAGTGCAACAAAACAATTCTGATTATAAATTACAAAACTGATGTTATTTTGTTATAAACAGGAAATTTATTGTTTTTTTTTTTTAAATTGTTACCTCCACGCCATTTAAAGCGGTTTCAATTTTAGTTTCCCCTCACTTTTAAAACGTAAAATATATGCAAAGAAAGATAAAACTCGGTTATGTTGTGTAATAATATATATTATCTATTACATAAAAACCACATAACTGCATTAAAACTAATGATGTGAAATAATAAGTCATCATCCAACTTCAGACTTTTTACTTTTATTCGAATTAAAACTTATTTTATTACTTAATACATGGAAGTTCTTTTAAGTTCATAACTTGCGAGCCGAGTAATAAAAATATTTAGATTTTTATGATTGACTGTTAAAGAAAAGCTGTACTATTTTTTTTTTAATGAATGATATAACGAGTAGAAAATTTGTTGCTCCAAGTAAATCATTCCAATAACGATGTAATGCAGTTTTAATAATAAACATAGTTTTCATGAAAGTATTTTTCATAGATACACAATCGCAATTGATGCTTTAAATATAATCTACGATTCATGTTTATCGTAAATTCAATGATACTATTAGAAATAATAATTGGTAAAAGTTAAGTTAAAAAACTAATAATTCATACTTGTACTAAATTTTTCAGTATACGAATAAAAGGAATTAATGATTGTTGATTCGAATAAATTTTTAATTATTTACAGAAAACACGTAATCATACCATAATAACGTATTAGTCGTAATATATTTCACGAGTGAATTTCTTTCGTATCACAAAACGAGAAGATTATTTATGGATTTTCGTATTACAGTAAAAAAATAACAATACTAAAATTGATGGAAAAATGTTAATTCTTGCCGGGTGTTCCTGCACAATATTTCGTCAACAGCCGCTAAATTTACAACCCCAATGTAAGTGAAGCACTTGATTAAATATCCCTGGCCAGTCACAAATATATTAATTTATAACCGATTGAGATTTATTCCAATGACATACGAGTCATTGGTGCATCGTTTGGAATCATAAATATCTTCTAACAATGTTTCCAACGAAATCGATACTTTCCAATACTCCATTTTTGAATGCACACAATTCGTTTGACGAAGCAGTTGTAAAAATACCTTTATCCCAGCACAGTTTCAGTAATTGAAAAAAAAAACAATCTCATTCGAGAATAAAAATTGAATCTTTCAACTCCATCTTTCAGCTTTTGCGTCAAACAACCAAAAGTAGTGTTCGTCTAATAATTAAAAATTAGTCATAAATTTAGTGGCTTTTTAATATTAGCGGGCATAAACTATAAAGGAAGTATCAAATAGGAAATCTAACAAACAATCATTTTCGGTCACAATATGTTACAAACGAAAGTTGATTCTTCAACCTGTCCTGTAGTTTGCTCAAACCAGTTTCCGATCGTACCCGAAAACAACCATAACTGACTCTTCCTTCGAACAAGACTTTGCAAACTTTAAATTTGAACGGGTTTCAGTTAGTACGAGTGTTGAAACCCGAAAAATAAGCGTTAGCCGTAAATGTCACGAGAAGCAATTCCATTGAGAAATTCAATCGGCGCGCACGTGATAGGCATGCCACGTGAGCCTAAGATCAAGGAATCGCGACGCGACCCCCATTTCTCTACAGTTTCCTTTTAATTCCAAACATATGCGAAGCTCATTTGAGCCCGACCCTCGTTATTTTACTAATTATTATTATATTAGTCCTCCTTACTCGCAGGCGCGCATGCGTGCACCGAGTTTTGTGGCTCGTCGTTTCGTTGCCTACAACTTGGATGTAACTTGGGAGAACGAGGCAATTTTCGATAGTGATGACCCCGGCGCAAACTTAAGTTTGGGCGCTTTCGGCAGCTACGCAAACATTTACACGCGAGTCACTTTTCTGTATTTTCCAAATGATTTAGACGGAGTGGCTGCTCTTACGAGTACAAGGCTGTTCAAAAATTTACATGGAAATGAAAATTTTGGTAGGGATTATTGTACGTCGAATGGATAAGGGTTAGGCACAACTGCCCCGCTACACGTTTGACGTAACATAACCTCGTTCAGAAATTTTGATTAAAACTTTTTTTGCAGTGGTAAAGAAACGAGGTAATCACGTAGAGTTAAAATTTAAATTTCACCGTTCTCAGTGGCAAATATTCATTATCTAGAGGTTCATCTCTGAGCATTTAGTCGAAACGTGTTGCTTATCAATAGTTACCGCCTCGATAAAAAATACTTGGTTCATTTATACGAACGAATAATGCAGAAGATGGATCCAAAGTTACACCGCAAAATAAAGATTCGCGTCCAGGATGCAAGAAAGCAAGTGGTACGAGCTCTGATATCGATGAATGCTACTAGCCAACACCGGCGACCGAATCGAAGAAAAAAGGAAAAATACACGTTCACTTGTGCTCTCGATAAATTAAAGTCTTCCGACTGCACGGATAACCCTTTTTCGATACTCGCTCGCACGGAAACTGTACGGATCCCGATAATTAAAGAATTGACGTACCCAATCAGCTGGTACAATGTGAAACGAGCGTTTGATAAAAAGGGTACGACGTTTGAATGCGACTGGGCAACGTTGCTTACGAACTGCAGCACAAGGCGTTCGGAGCTTCCAGCGGTCTCGAATCCAAGACTCCGAAGGGTACACGTGTCGAGCGCATGACGGAATCCCCCCCTTCAGCCATGGACGGTGCATTACGGGCGAAGGGTCCGGCCATGTGCACCGAGTAGTGACACGTATTTGTTTTGTATGCGCGTCTAATGTCGCTGCGCGGATCCTCCGGTGCTTGAAGAATGGCGTGCAGGTGTGCGGCGGGGCACATTTCGAATGCGACAAATTGCGCGTGAAACTAATCGCGCGACCGACGTGCACAAGGGAAGCAAATTCCTCGCGCGCTCCGTTCCAGCGATTTTTTAATTAAAGCCGTGATTAAGCGTCCCTTTCGGTGTAAAACAGCCCCCCCCCGCTCGGGGTGAAGCTGGAATGCGAGATTGCGAGCCCCGGCTAGAGTCCCGGTGATCGACGATATCGCGCCAGTCTTAATTTGAACGTTCGACGCGTCTTCGGGACGAGCAATTGGCATCCGAAGGGTCGGCGCGATATTTTTCGGATATTATGCTTTAGCCCGCGTCGTTAATAGCGCTGCATTCTCAAGTGCTTATTCGTTCCTTACTTTGGAGCATAAATTTGAAACTGGTGCCCAGAAGGTGGACCAGTAAGGCAGACTCTCTCCCTGGGCATTTACGCGCATCAGCTATAAAATTTGGACCCAATAACCCAATTATTACGAGTCGAATTTTTCTTCCTCCTTCTCGCGTTTCTAATGAACTCGGGCGCTTAAAGCGACAGTAAATAATGTGACCAATCGCATGCTCGAGCTTGTCGACAGCCCCAATCGTGTTTACAATCCGAATTTTACAACTGGAAAACATAATGCTCGTAAGCAAGTTATCGCATCGCGTGGAAGATTGATTTCGAGTTGTGAATATAATTAACCTACGCGATCTCCCATTCAAGTGTCACGTCTCCCTTCAGAGTCGGTAATTGTAATTATGGTCGAGCTGCAAGAGCTTAGGCGACTTTCGCTCGGGCATCCATCCAGTCGATGATTAATGATGATTTATACGATAGGTGTCGAACGCGTAGCATTGGTATGAATCCACGTGGAAATTGGCCCAATCAGTCCAAAGTATTCACGTAACGAGGGTAGATTTAAAGTTGTATAAACAGGAAATGCCGTAGTCAACCTCAAAAGATGTTCGCTTTGAGAGCCGAGAGCGCGATACGAGCTTCGAAATGAATATATTTTTGTAATAATAGCTGGAAAGCTTGGAGACGAATGATTAAGTGCGATAGCGTTGATAAAGGAGGGAACGGGGCGGGCAACAAAACGTTTTCGATCAAAATCAACGAATGAGCCGTCATTCGGTCTCTCGTACCGTATCTCGCGAGAAGCGTTCGCACCATATCTGTCTCCTTCATCTCCACCTCCTCTGAAATATAATTGGCGACAGTTCGTAAATAAAAGGAAGCATGCGCAAAGAAGTAAAAAAGAGTCGGTAAAAATAGGATGCTTGAGAGGAAATTGCATCGATCGATCTCGGCGCTTCTGCTCCCGTCTCTCTCGCTCTTGTTCGGCCATTGTCGCGAGTTATACTATCAAAGGCGGGTAGCTCTCGAGGAGAGTCTTTTATTCGGCTACGGGAATCATCAATAACGCGAACGGTTGCAGCGGCGGTGGCAGCGGCAGCGGCGGCGGTGCGACTCAAGAATAATAGATAGATATAACCAACTCGAGGTTCAAAGTTCCCGCCGGCGGCGCCTGACGTCGAGCTAACAAGCCTCTCCGCGTTGCTCGAGTAGCCCATTGTCGTGTCATGAATACGAAAAACGCGCTCCTGGTATGTGCACGCGCGCTTTGTCTGTGCACCCGCGCACCAGCAGCCCAAGTATGATGTATCGTTTGGCTTGGCGAGAAAATTTTGTGTTCAGTTTCGTTGAAGGGATCCGTGGCACGGACCTTTTTTTTAACTCGTTGCGCCAACTTGCAACTTGTGTTACGGGGCCGCTTAAGTGCACTTTATGATTGCAGTCACGACCTTTTAGACGCGTGCTAATGACACTCCTCCCTAATGTTTATATCGCGTTCGAACGAAACTTTGTTTATAAAAAATACTTCCAAGTGCAATTGCCCTGGAATTAGAAACGATTTCATACGAAAATGAGATGGAAAAGGAACGGGCACTTCTTTATAAAACGGTGCTCCGAGAAACTTTAGCCTTCTTTGCAAAAAATTGTCGATAAAACTCTTCCTGCGTTAGTGTTCAATAAAAACAGCCTGTTGTGAAAAGTTTATGTACTTCGTTTTGACATCTAGCGAGATCTTACACACTCGCATAGTAACGATAAAAATCCTAGCCAAACTTACTCGATCCCGTATAATTGTCGTTTTCACCTTTTCTCCTTTATCATTACTTTATTCTAACCTTAAAAAATTAGGGCGCTTTTCTTAAATTTAAGCGAATTTTTTTTCAAATCTCGTATCTTAATTTGATTGCATTTCCATTCAATGTGGTTGATAGAAAACATAATGCTCGAGAAAAAATACGAATAAAACTCGTACACTTGAAGGTTAAAGTAGGTTAAAGTAAAAATATTTCAAGATTTGTCTATTTTTATTAATTGAATTCAAATAACTTTTCGTATTAAATATTATTATTAATTTATTTTTATTATTTATATTATCTACTATTATTATTTCAACATTAATTATTTTGTTCTTGAATTTCATATAAAAACATATATTACTCGCGCATTATAATTTTAAATAAGCTAAATATAATTCCGAGTTTAGAATCAAATATTACATTTACTCTAGCAATAAGTAATGGGGAGTTTTTTTAGTCTATTTATATATATATTATATCGTTACTTTTCTACATTCCGGTACACACGTTCAAAATAATTCGCGGTAAATAATTTTCAATTTTCATTTTCATTTTTTGATTGTCTTTTTAAAATATCATTTGATTAAAACTTTTTATACAAATAATTGATATGAAGCGATTTTTGGGAAATTCTGTTGTTCCTTTAAGATTTAAAAAAAAAATTAATTTTTCTAAATGTCAATTATGAAAGTGTATACTCTAATATTAATTGTTTTAAAAAGTAAAATTATCATTATTTATCAATAAAGATTTATCGATCAAAATTATACAAATTTTTAAAAAATTTCTGTATCCAATAGTTGATGTTTATTTTTATTCTTACTGATTACGTCTTACAGATTTTCTTTGTGACTATAATACAAACTTTCACTTACAAACACGTCCTTATATTAACAATAAAAATTTTCCACTATCTTTTCCAAATTATTATTCAGTATATAATACTATTTTTTAACGAAACGATTTGTGTAGCAATAAACTATCAATCCAAAGTTCTCAAAATAATATAAATATGAAATGCATTACTTCAAGAAACGCTCTTTTCTTCGAACACTCGCGTTCTAGTTAAATAATATTAAAAAGTTGAAAAACAGTATAAAATATAATTTTCTGGTAAATTTCGATTGTAACAAAATCATCTATAAATTAATAATTATCAGTTAAATCTAAAATATAAAAAATAAGAAAATTTTTAAAGAATTATAGCAAAAATTTAAATCTATTTAATGGGTAATATAAGGATATAAATAAAATAAAATTTCAATCGATTATTTCAGTTACGCAAATTGCTATAATCATAACAATAAACTTATTTTAATTCATATAAAATATAAATTCTTTCCGACTCATATATCACAAATAAAAATTTTACTGTATACTAAAATAATATCTATAATCATATATATGAAAAGCTATGAAAAGAAAACTTATCCAAATTATAGTAAAAAATATATTTCACTGAAAATGATAGAAAAAAAGTAGTTGAAATATTTTAAAAGTTTAAATATATCACGAACATAATATGTCTGTAAGAAAATGTAAGAACTTTAAGTAGGAAAATAAAAAATATTAATATATGTATATGGAATGAATAAATAAGTACAATAAGAAGAAGAACAAAGTGATTCCACAGTTACTTGAAATAAATAATAGTTGATCAGAATTTAGAAGAGAACTTTGATAAAACTTCGAACAAAAGTCAAGGTTTGAAAATTTTAACAGAACTTTGCCGTTTTAGTTTTTCCTTAAACTTCCGATTACGTAGTCATTAAATAAAAAGTATATTTTATTTATGATAAGAAATTGCAAAATATTTTAAAAATCATCATTAAAACATGCCAGCGACACTAAGTTTTTAAGTTTTGAATAATCAAACATTTAGCAATAACGAAATAATGAACTTTATCAAAATAAGAAAATGTTTTAAAAGGCATGTGTATATGTGTGTTATACACTAGTATAACGTAGATCGTGGTTCAATTTAACCACCGACAGAAAATTAAACGAGCATACAAATGAGAGCGACGCAATAGCCAATGATTTTAGCATGTATGATAAAGTAATAAGTGAGGTAAACTTTTATTGTGAAAGATAAGATCTTATCTTACGAGAGTATCGTAAGCATTTATTTAAAAACACGTAAAGTTAGATTTTTAAATTAGTAGCAATATATTGAATATTAACTGAACTGTTAACATGAACATTAACTGTACAGTTATTGTGATTTTACATCAATTTTTTAAATCAATATTTTCTAATTGCTGAAATTTTTTTGCCGTTGATTATAATATTGTAATTCATTATTCGCAAAAGAGTAATTTTTCATTATTAAATATGCGTAGTATTTAATCATAAATACACCGAACCTTTGTGTATTTGTATAAATAAAGTGTAAATTTTTCAACTACGAGTTGAAGTAGTTATATAAATTATTATAATATTTATGAATAAATGAAAATAAAATTTTCAAAAATTTGTTTAATTAAGTGACTGTTAATAGCATTTAATAATTTACAAAAGTTATAATAGGATAATAATCCCTAAGAATATCATAAGATTCTTGTAACAGTATAAAAGAGGGTAGGAATTTCCTCGTATCCGCGCCCTTGTGCTTTCCCTACATTTATGGAGCTGCTTGAGTATAAAAGGATAGAAAAGGAGAGCAAGAGAGAGAGAGAGAGAATAAACGCTGGGTATAAGATGAACCATTTTTCTAGAACCGTAGTCAAAGGCTTATTATATTGTACGCAATGAACTTAAAATAAAAGAGAATGTTTAAGGTGATTTATTTATTGAAAAAGTATCATTTGAGTAAATGAACGAAAAATTACTCTTTCACAGATTTATTTATAATCGATCGTTGAGTGATAAATTTTGAACAAACAAATGATGTCTGAAAACAATACCGCAAGTTCAATTCATTTAGCACGTCAATTACAGGTATATCCATATTAAATGCTATTTCAGGTAGTTTAAATAGAAAATTAAGCATAATCTTTATTATTAAATTATACAAAAATTAAGAAAATTCCAAATCCAATTCTTAACGTTTGCGAAATTTTATAATTATTAAATTTAAAAAATTATTAAAGCACCTTTATCTGCAAATAATTAAAAATTTTAAGTTTTAAATAATTACTGCATTGACTAATAAAATTTATTTTGATCCCGATTCTGATTGAAATAATATCCACTGCTTGAAACATGAAATATTGTTCATCCGAAAAATAATGAAATGTTTTAGACAAAAAAATAAATGACCGTAATTTTAAAAAACCACAATCTAAGTTTCTAATAATAATAGTTTTGATGTAACCCAAATGTTTGAATAAATCGATGTAATTAAACTGCAAAAAGTTTATAAGAAGATATAAACGTACTTATGAAACAACATATACTTTATCAGGAGTGAAGGAAACAGTAGATTATTATAATATTGCAAAAATAAATACCGTATTGAAAATGATTAACAATATATAGTTAAAAAGAAAAGTTATAGCGACTTCAGTAGATACACATGTGAAATAAATTTCGTAAAATCAGGTTTAAAATTAAGGACAGGTATTTGGAAATGTGAGCTAATGATAGTAGACGAAGCGGAAAAGACGCTTTACGTTATACAAAATAATAAATAATATAAAGAATTAAACTCTCGATAATGTAGTAAAATATAATAGCAAGATAGAATAAATTCTCTTACAAAAAAAGAAAATAGATGAGCGGATTAACCGTATATTGCACTAAATGGAGAAAAATTACGAAGTAAGTGAAACAGAGAAAGACGATGTACAAAATAACGAGAGCGACTGGGAAAAAAATCAATGAATTAAGTCGGACCCGAAAAGGAACTGCATCGAGAGGGTATTATTACGATTCTGGGAATAAAGGGCGCGATAAAAAGGACAGAAGAATCAAAATAAAAAAATCCAGAAGAGGTTGTGAGAAGTGACGAGTGCAGACTCTGAATCACTGAAGAGAAAGTGATTAGAATCAAATATAGAGGAATGAAAAGAATATGATACAAGAAAGGGAATGATATTTCTATCAAAACATTTATAGTGCGTGCGAATAAAGAGAAAACAGATTTCAGTAAATCTGGGTATTGTTATTTGGCAAAATACAATTTATGCTAAAATAAATAGCTGAGTGTGGCTGAAATGAGAGGAAAAATTGTATTATTCGATGTGCGGAATTAAATTATATTCTTTGCAATAAATACATTTGAATTGAAACTAGGGAAACTGAAATGAAAATTGTAAGTTTTGGGGTTATTCAAAGAAAAAAAAAATGAAAGTTCCATTGAAATATAGAAATTATTTGGCGGGCATAATGCATTTTAAAGTTACGGAATTCAATGGGAGTAAGATTCTTGAAAAGCGGATGAAAATGGGAGGGAAAACAGAACTCGGGTTGAATAACGAAAATACATCGAGTTTATTATGCAACAAGAACAATAAAATAGAGTAAATGGCGGATAATGTCTCGTAGAGATAAGGCGGCCACAGACCAGCGACAGAGAGAGACAGAGAGAAGATAGTAGTCAAAAATATTATTAGCGCATACAATTTATCGGGCGAATCCTCGCAGTCTCCTGATCTCTTGCTAATCGACATTTCAACGATCCGCGCACCTTCCGTCCGTACCGAATCACGCGGCGAGTCCTGATACTCATCTCGCGGACGTTCTCACCGGGTACTGGAAGTCGCACACAGAAGCCTCTTCCTCCCGCAGCCGCACTATTACTTCACGAGATTTTATTGGCAAGAACGAGGAAAGAAGGCAAAAGTTGAATTTGAAAGAAGCAGAAAGAACGAGAGATTGAAAAAAACTGCGCGACCGCTAAATTCGAAGACGCAAATCCTTCCGCAAAGTTTATTGTCTCAGCCCATTACTCCCCTAGTACTCGAAAAGTCATCGATGCACGACAAAAACTATAATGTGGCAACGCTGCTGCTGCTGAGTAGATGCAGACCCGGGGCACAGTTACGAGTCGAAGCAAACATTACAATCTACTTGTTCTAACAGGCGAGATTTATTCCAAAACGATCAATTAGAAGGAGAGAGGCAACAGTTAACGGTAGAACAACAACGTTGAAAGCTGTTTAAGCGTGGAAAATGAAAGAAGGAAGAGGAAAAATAAGGGAAAAGGCTGGTTTCATATTGTGAAATAATGAAAAAAGTAAACGCAACGAAGAAAATACAATGAATAAAATGTTTGAAAATACATTTCGTAGTATTATCACGCTCTTGTAAGTATTTACAATGGAACAAAAACTTTAAAAACATTTTCGAAAAATGTATAAATTATAAAAGATTACGTATGGAATAATTCGACAAAAATTAAAATGGAGAAGGAGAACAAAGTTAGCGTTCGTAATTTGCAGATGAAAAAAAAAAATGAAAAAAAAAGTGCATGTCAATGTAAGTCTAAAGTTTAGATGAAAAAGGATTCCCTATAATCTTTGATTTACGAAAATGTCAACCGATACTTCTTCCGTACGTGTAAGGGCATACGGAAGAAATAAGGAAGAAAAATATTCAAATTATAAAAATAAATTAGAAAGCGAAAACAAAGACGAATAAACGAGTAAAATATTTAATTCGAGAGAAAAGCTTCGGAACATTAAGAATAAAGATGGTATCAGGAGAGAATAAAGCAAATAGCATCCTGGTTACACAAACAAGAATATAGAGTCGAACTGATATGGAGTACCGAAGCCCAGCCTCTCGAGAGATCGAGAATTTAGATCAAGGAACGTAGAAGCGAGGAATAAAGGAAATGCAAATATGAACTAGAAAATAAATGGATTGATAAAAGAGTTCAAAATAGTAAAGTAATACCAAAAGCAGGGAGATGAAAAAAAAAATAAATAAAACGGAAATTTTAGCTCAAAATAGAAAACCAGATTTACAAAAGAGATAAGATGTCAAGAAAAGGAAAGACAATGCCCTTTTCGAGAATACAAGTAAAGCTTGGTAATAAAAAAGAAAGATCGCACAAAAAGAATCTAGATATGAAAAAGCGAATGGAAAATATGGGATGAGGGAAAATGGAGACGCGAACAAAAAATGCAGCGCACACGAGAGATACTTAATTTTTAATAACCATTAGTCCACAGATTAGGTACGACGGATACAATACCGACAGTGTTTATTTTATTTGTATTCGAATTTATTTAAATTAATCATAACTTTGAAAGATAGGAAGCGCATAAGAGGAAACGAGGTTGGCTACGACAAATAAGAAAAACCAATAAAGGGCACTGATAACATTCTTCCTTAAGCTAAATTCCACTGTGAATATTATAATTTTATTTTTTGAATTTCGCAAAAGTATAATTTAATTCTTTTAAATAGACATTTGATAACTTTAGCAAACATAATCATTTTTTTTTTTATTAAACATTAAATTTTTCGTTATTTCTATGAATAACTAGTATTAAAAAACCAGTGCGATATGATAAAATCTTTCAAAAAGTAAAAAGTACAGTATAGATTATTTCGAAATTGAATAATAGACGAATATCTGTTACCTTAAAGTCTGAAGAAAAAATTTGCATACATTTTCAAGCTATGAAAATAATTAATTCAAATCCGCTTAACTAATAAAATAGCAAAAGTTACGGCTTACGAAATATAAATTTAATTATAACCTAATAACCAAAGAAGAATATTCAGTCCTGATAATATATAACATAATCTGAGTTTACAACAAAGTTGCAAAGGATTCTCATTAGCTAATACTACTCAAATTATTTTTATAGAATATAAACATTTCCAACGATGAATTAGTTACGCGCAAGTAATTGCATTTAGTACTAAAACAATTTATTATTTTGAGAAAGAGAACAATTTGTATCTCGATATTTCATTATATATGATCGGTTAATTAGCAAAAGCGAGTCTATATGCACCCGTCGGTGTTCACCTGTAACTTGTAAAAATTCTGTCGCGGCAACAGCGCCTCAATAGAGTATAACACGAGTGTAAACGAGAGATAAAGAGAAACGCGGTCGAGATAATAGCCTTCCACCCCCCCGCCCAACCCCTGGTCGATGGTTCAGTTTTAAAAGTCATTCGGTGCGATTATCTCGAGCGTTTCTCGCTCTCGATGTTTTTTTTTAAAATTTCCTTCGTCTTTGGCTTCTTTCTCGATTCTTTATTCGCCAGTAGCACGAGAATCAGGCTTGCCAATGCACGCGCGGCATTGCTGACGACGAGGAATTTCGGCGTCAACTAGGAGGCAGCACCAAGGCAATTATCCGGAAGCCAAAAGGATCTGCTTCGAGCTCCGGGAGTGACGTACACTTAATACAATAGGAGGCCATGGAACAGCGAGAAATCGCCTTACCATCAGCGTCCGCTCGTAAGTACTGATTGTCTTTCCGCGTATTTACTCTCTGTCTCTCTCTCTCTCTCTCTAGCTCTGCGTTGAAGCCGCATCAGCTTTGCCGCGGCTGTCGCTCAGATTATGCGCTGCTCATCTCCTCCCGTTCTTATCTATACGGAACAGATTGCCCCTCCTATTCACTAAACCACATCGAAGCTTAATGATTAATAATTTATTTGTTTTTGGTTGTACATCTCCTTTCCGAGTCACTGACCACGTCACTGTCGCGCTCTTGTCGCGAACTAGAAAATTCCAAAGCGAGTCCAATCGAGTTCGCATTGTTCGTTCACTCGGAAGAAATAATTTATCCTTGTACGACACGCGTTGGCTTTCACTTTGTTTGCAAATATTTTTAAGAGCTCTGATAAGCGAAGAAGCGAAAAACTTGTTTTTTGCTTCGATTAATTAATTCGCCGTCGCTGGACCCACGAAGTCGCTCACGAGCACTAGGCGACGGTCAGCGCAAATATACAGATTTGCAATATATATATAAACAATATATCAATATTACTCCTTCCGTATTTCTGTGCAAGCGGAGCTATAAAGTTCGCATATATCAGGAAGTGCACTCTCGAATTTATGACCGGAACATCAGAATAACGATGGAAGCTATTCTGTATTGCTTAAAACGAAGCCTCTGGAAAAGTTAATGACTCATCCTTTTCCTGTTCGAGCTGCTCCAGCTACGCATCATTTTATCGGAGCGTCCTTGATAAGCTCTTTTGTTGCTCCTCTTTTTACGATTCCAATTTCATTAGGTTGCAGGTAAGCGACTCTTCAATCGAGCGCGAGTTCGCTGTAATTGCTTGGATTCGTTTTCGTATATGTGACGTATTTATTGCCAAGTCCGAGACAAATGCGCGGAATTCGAGTGCATCGAGGCGACCGGTCCAGGTGCCCGCTAGGACTCCATCCTCTCTATAAAATTTACAATCTTTAGCGTTCAAAGTGGATTCTACGTGTTTTAATGTACTAAAATAGTATGCGTGTGTGGTTTCCACGTGTTTTATTCGAATCGGGTCTATAGAAAATTAATTCTTTTAAACGAAATGCACGTGTTGGAACTTATAAATTATACGTTCGTATAAAGTACACGAATAATGCAGGGAAATCTGATCTATTCGCAATTAAACTGCGTGTCAATTATATTGTCCATATAATTGATTTTTTGTTTCAACTTGAACAGATTTATGGACACGATTTTACTGTTTTATTTATTTTTGCGATACTTAACGGCCTACTTGTTTTTCTGATGGATGCACGATTCTTGAAAACAAAAATTCTTCGATAAAAACAAATGCAAATTATACACAATACGTAATCTCAACTGCTTAGTGGCTCATAATTACCTAATTACGCGATTAAGAATTGTCGAAAGCTCGGACAAAAGAAAATCGTGATAATTTATTTTCGGAACGCGTATTTAGTTGTCGGGGTTGACGCACCACAACACGAGACCGGCTATTCGCGTATCAACGAAATAGAATTAGAAACTTTGATGAAAACATTAATTATCGAATTGTCAGTTATGTTAACGTGGATTGCACGCTATTTTTATGACACGATGGATCGCTTTGGTATTAATCTAGAACTCGAACGATTTCAAATGTTCGGTTGTTTTGGAAGCTTTTGCTAAGCAATTGTTTTTTATAATCAAAAGGATAGATATAAATGTGCTGCTCGATAAAACTTTGTATTACGACATCGATGCAATGTCCGTTACAATCAAAGCGATGCGATTCTTATACATAGGAAACAATTCAAAAAGCATGTAAATGATTTTCTGAAAAAAATCCCCGACAAATGGGAATTCAACTTAACATTACGCATGCGTATACAATCTTAAGCTTCTTACAGGCAAACGAGCAGAATTCACATGCGATTCTAAGACAGTCGTTTCGATTCCACGGGTGTTTAAGCTAATAAAAATCCATCACTAGCTCTCATCACCATTGTAAATGTATTTATATTTGCAGTAAAAAGAAAAGTGGCAATATTTTTCTTGCGACAATATCAGGGGAGAAACCACACTTTCCTTCAGTTTTTGGCGCTTTCCCACCTTCAACCGCTGCCTACGCTGAATTTACATGTGCAAATGGAGTTCACGTGGATTATTTATTAAAGGGAACGTTCTTTTATTGTTAATAAACATGTTTAATACAACAAACAGTAAGTCGAGTAATTCACAATATCTCGCTTCTTTAACTTTGTTTTAGATTTCTACCAATCGAAATACAGATAACGTAAATTTAACCAACAATAACATGTACAATTTCAATATTGACGAAATAGTCGTTGAAGTATTAAGGAAGTGAAATGCTTTGCATTTCGAATTATTTTAATGCATAGCAAAACAGGATTTGCGGGGAATTGAAATTCCGAAAAATTAGTGAGCCAAATTATTCAATGGTACGATCAATAAAACTGGTATAGAAATATGCGCGAATGTAATCGGTACTCGAAATTTTCGGATAATTATTAGATTAATTATTCAATGTTCAATATTATAGACAAATTATGAATAATTTTACAAATCTGAATTCGATGAAGCACCATTCATTTTTAGGGCGTCCGCTTTTCGCGAATAAGGTTTGATATTTAAGTTTTCGCGAAGAACAATTTTTATTATTTAATGTTAAAAAATGATGAAATAAATGAGAACGAAAGAAAACATCCCCCTTTTCTATAGCAAATTTTAACTATATTTGCAGTGGATAAAAACAAAATTAATTGCTTTTCTTATATTTTACGCTTTTCAATGTATATATTCTGATTTATGTATATATTTGTAAACTTTGAAAAAAATAAGGAACGGATGATTTTCAACATTAGACTACCGTTGCTTTCGTCCGTGAAAAAGATATTATCTGCTACTGTAATGCGACGAAAATTGCATTTGCTCTTTGTCTGTGTTTGTATCAAATAATTTAAAAAATATTTCGGATTTGTGAAAAAAAGTATTTTAAAAATAGAGTAAGTGTATTGATTTTCAAGTCATTCTAAGCGAATGCTTTCACTTTTTTCTACAATTGCTTTAATGACTATTGAGTTAAACGGGGAGCGTAGGAGATTTATTTTATTTTTATTTACTATTTATATATACGTCATTCTGTGCTTTCTATTATATCAAACACTTATAAATACTATTTTATACTGGAAAGGCAATTGCATTAGATAAATAATTTAGGTTTAATAGGTTAAGAACTTTTTATATAATATCATTAAGCAAATTATTTGGAAAACTTTCGTTTAACTGTTAAAAGTAATATAAGTAAAAATAATAGAAAGCTGTTAAAAAATTTGATCAATTCAATTTATTATTTTCACACGTACTAATAAGAAAGTTTATTTTCATACGTATAGTAATATTTAAAACGTATCATATAAATTGCACAATTAGTCAAGAATTTTTCAAATAAAAATTGGGACTTTTTTGGAAAATTCTTATTATATTAACGACAGTTGTATTTTTATTAGAATTATGATTATAATTTTCTTTACACTTTCCTTAAAAAATAGAGTTCGTTTAAAATTGTAATCGGTAATTAAACCGGTAGTCTATTTGAAATTATAATACATTTTCTTTAAAAAAATGACATTGATCTTGAAGTAAATCAGAGAAAGTATTAAATTATTTGCAGATTTCCAAGTTCAGTCCAAATCTGGAATTAATTGAAATGTTGATGTAGAGTAAATTGCAACTTAGCGAAGCATACGTTTCAAAGCAAGTAATTTTATGGAAGGGCATCGACTTTCGTGTGACCAAACTCGAGTATTGCAATAACATTTCTACGATTCGGTATTGCGCGACACAAGTTAAGCGGCTTTATCCTTATCTTTCGACTTTGTCCAGATCAATAATGACGCCGGTGTTGCAGTTCTGACGAAGAGCTGGAAGTCTCGGGAGCGTAAGTGGCTTCCGGAAGATGGTCGGTGTCGCGAAGTCGTGGTCTTCCGGGAAAGAGTAGCCGATGAATGTCCCGAGCCCTTGATGCTGTTCGATCGCGAAACGCGCCCTTTTATAACTGCTCTCTTTCGCTGTTCGGGTACTTTCCCCTCCTGGCCTTGGCGATTACAACGACGATAAACCTCGGCTCAGCGTTCTGAATTTGCCCAGCGTCGCGACCTCTGCCAGAGCCTAAAGGGCCAAAACTAATCATTCAGCTTCCAATGCAAATTTCTAATAATACAGGTTTTTTGTTGGAAAAGGCATGGAGAAAAGTGGGTGATCGCAATAGTTGGGTCGAAGAAAAAATTTTGGCCGTTCACCAACGGATGCAAAACTCGCTCAAGTTGGATTAAAGTCGCGCTAAACTCTTTCTAACACAAATGAGGCAACACGAATATCTGCCATGTTTGCGTGCACGTGACTTCGTATGCAGGAGTTCTAATTTTTATAAATCATTGTTAAGGCCTAGTATGATGAAAGTAGGTTAATATTATCGAATTTTTCCGTTTAGCAAATTATATTTTTAAAAGAGGGCGAAGAAAGGCCAGTGAACGTACAAGCAGCTTAATGATATTCTGCTCTAAATAAGTAATCTAGAACGAATCTAAATTTTTTAAAAAACTATCGATCTTGCAATAGATGTTAATAATATTGATAAAAGGCACGACAACGCATTCGTTTAAGTTAGCGAGACACTGCAATACATTTAAAACGTAACATCCGAATTGAAGGCCTAACCGCGATTATTAATTAAAGCACCGAATGCTGATTCAGTACACGTTATACGTGGTATTCGTGTCTCAGTCCGCGCACACGCGTATCTATGACTTGTACATTGCGGATGGGACTTAAACTGCATTGCTTACAATTTCTACTCAAAATTCGGAATACTCGAAGTGAAATTTGATTACGCGGTAGACATATTCAAACTACGTACACTCGGAATTTATAATTTGCAAATTTTGGTGGAAAGTTATCTCGCAATTAGTTTCATTGCGAGCTTCAATTTTCATTCGGTGTACGGGCGCTATTTTCTTCCTTCGTCTTCCTCGCGAAAATGCGTTAAAAAGTAGAAGTGACGTTCGCCGTTTGCTTTTCGCAATCGCGATTCGTTGCGCTTACACGCGGACAATATTTTAAATATTATCGGTTCGTCGTAAATTTTGATATCCGCGGGGGCGTAAGCGTGGCTTTTGTCGAGCAAACTAATTGTTTACGATTCGGCAGTAGAAGAGCTAAAGGAAAATGCAGGCGTCACTTTTCGCCAAACGTTTTTCGTTATTGCATGCATCAGGGAAAAATCGCAAAAGTTATGTCTGCACGCGTACGTACAAACATTTATGGTATTGAAAAATGCAGTATCTTTTATCGTTCTCCCATGATACAGAATCGAAAAATTGAGACATAAGCGTTTTTTACGCGATGTTACCTTTTATGCGTTCTCACTTGCATCGACAATCTGCAAGAGAAAAATTGACGACAAACATCCAAAACCGGGGGCTAAAACCCGAAAAAGAATTCGAGAAACGAAAATAAAATCACGACCGTTCGAAGATTATGAAGATGTTCGAGAAAAATATAAATCCCTGCAAATCACGCGTATTTTACGCATCCGGAATTCTTTGAAGTCGATCCGAAGCCAAAAAGGTTAAAATAGAAAAGGCTTTGCCGTTACGCGCCGCCAAATCAACAATTTTGAGAATTTCAATATGAACTCGCGGAGATGAGTTCGGGCTCGGGAAAGTTTAATAAAATAAATGGATTTTTCTACTTCTTCGCGAGTCTCCTCGAGTCGCGCTTTGAGTCTCGCGAAGAAGTAGGAAAAGAAAAACACAGGCCGATGAGCCCGTGGTAATGATCGGGTGCGGCTCCCCGCAAAATTCATCCTTTGATAACACGCCCCCCCCCCGTGACTCCCGGCTCCTTGCTTTGCTACATCAGGGGTCGCGCTTCCGTGACCTTCGATGAAAGCACCTGCGACTCGAGGGGCGTCCTCCAGGCGTTCATAGTTTTTCCTCGGCCGCCGGGAAATCCCCAAACGTCGAGGGCCACTTAATTCCAAGAGATTTTTGCAAATTGCAGCGATTCTTCATTACATTATTGCGGGTGAATTCGTGCGGTATTCAGCGCGTAGATTTACGACGTCGATCAATGTCAATTATTATCGGCAGAATTTTGCCATTTGCTAAATATTTACTGTTCGAGTATAACCCGGTGTGCCTTTGTTACGTCATGGCGCAATAAATAGACCGACAGAGAAGCTTGGAAATGACAAATTTATACGAATCGTAAGGTTTAACTGGAGATAATATATGAATGAATATCCCGTTTGGATGTCGGTGCTCGGGGAGGCGGTGAGATTGCATATTTATAATTGCTTATCGATAAGGCTGCGACATTATTAAGCCTAATTACGTGTGATTAATTTAAGTGGACCGACATTAACGATAATTGTAAGCTTACAACTTTCTGTCCTGTTATATGCTACGTAATAATACGGAGATTACATTCCAGATTATTAATGTGTGGGTAATACGCGGCTCTAAGCCGGCGGAACTGATTCTAAACACGATTCTGAGTTTGACGATAAGTTACAGGCGGGGACCAGTCGATTTGTATTATCGATATCAAATTTCGGCTCCGACGCAGCGAAAAGAAACGACGTTAGCGGCTAGAAGCGATAATAATTCGCTCGCGTATTCGTGACCGCAAAGTTGATTCCTAAGAGAAGTGCATCGTGACGTCGTTTCTTGTCAGTTTTATAAACTCGAAACCGGAGACGCGATCGAATAGATAATTAAATTACGGCACGTAATGCTTGAAAATCCGCTCGCGCCCTTCTGTAAAAGAGCAGTTTGCCGAGAAATATTTTAAAACTCAGCCTCGGCCTCAGTTCGCACAATTTTCGAATGCGATAATTTAATAAGCGACTTTGCGAGTGTAAGATCTAAGTGCCAATTGTAGCACGCAATTGGCAGTCGGAGAGCGCGAGTCGATTATTTTTGTGTTGGGCAAAGCCGTTGAACGAAAGAAACAGCTCTGAAGAATCGAACGCACTACACATGTCCAACACACGCACCACTAACTGCAAGGCTTAAATTGAAACCGTCGAAAGTGCAGTTTGCCTGTAAATTATAAGGTAATCTTGCCGAATAAGTTAAGAAAATGACCGGCACTCTTTCACTTGCCGAATTCGGTGGATCGAAGGTAAGTCGAAGAGTGCAACTCTGAACTCACTGCCTCCGACTTTATCCACCCACGAAGCATAATTATTTGCGATTTTTATCCCGCGTTCGTGGCGTTAACAGTTTTTCCATTTGCTTAAAGTTTCCGGAAACTAAAGCGAAACTCGGTAGGACGCAAACACCGCCATTCCCTTATCTCAAGGTCTAAAGCGTATTAGACGAGACTTAAAGATGGATGCCAGCCGAATAACAAGTGGGGAAGTCTACGTATTCTTGAAAATTCGGGATACCAGATGTTTAATCCGAGTCGACGAGCTCGGTAACCTCACACCAGCGAATTGACGCTCCAAACTGCTCTCACATCCTATTGAATGGAATCACTTTAAATTTTACGAGGGCTTGAGAAACTCAAAGCACTCCAAGGCGCCGCGGAAGATTAACGGTTCTCAGCTGAAAAAGACCGGAACCTGGCCTGCGAAGATTATTTTTACGGGGCTCGGTCTTTCGAAAATTATACTTCGCTTATCAATCACGCCGCTGTTTTTATGAAAAGCTCGAATCAAGAGGAAAATTAGCGTAATTAATTGAGTCGCTGACACGCGAAGCCAAACCGTCGCTCACTTCGTATTAATTACAAGCGAATCTCCAACGCGTCTTTTAAGATGCTTCTTTCTTCGAAATTTTTCAGCGAAAATCGGGGATTTCTCCTCTTATTGGGTAGATTTAATTTTTTCAAATCCTATTGATGCGCTTTGGCACTTGGAACCACTCGGCGAACGCTCCTGAGTTCGTAATCAAACGCGAGGTGTGACGGTGTACTTTAGCAGTCAAATTCACGATTTAATGTAACGTGAAGTTATGCAATTTTTTTAAATTAATTGTGCAATAAAAGTATTTAAAAACACGTTTTAAGTACTTCTTGCGAGTAAAAATCGAATTAAGCTTTCGCCAAATGCTACGTAAAAATTTTATCAAATATTTCGATGAACCTTGATTTTAAATTTTCATCGATATTTAGTTTAGTTTTATTCTTATCTAAGTCATTTAATTGCAGCAGATGAGAGGAAATCACATTTTCAAAAAAATGGTCGTATTACGCATGATTTATCAAAATTAAAAGATCCACTAGAGGTAAACTGAACCGACAACATTTTTACGAATTTCATGCAATTCTTCAATCAACACCTATAAATCACGTAAATTTCTCTCCTCCCTCTCTCTTTCTCTCTCTCTCGATTGAATCCAACTAATTACACTGGCTCTACTTTAGAAATGAAGTGCCGAGTAGACATTTTTACTCGGATGACATCTGAACTCGATCGCCTACTTAATTATGTATTATCTGGAAAAGCATATTTGGTCCTTTACAAGTAAATAATCGCAAATTATAAATTATTGAACGGAAGCGATGAATCGTGCGACGAATTAAAAAAACTTACGATGTCAAAGAATTTTTAATCAATAAACACCCACGAGTATATCAATAGAAATTAGCTATCACCGTCCGTACTTAAATAAAACAGAATGTTTCAAAAAGCCCGAAATTTATTGATTAATAAAAAATCGCTAGTGAATTTCGTTGTTTCACTCGTAAATTAAAAAATCTACTCCAATCATTGCAGCCTTAAAAAACTTTCGATTTAATTTTTATAACGTTGGATAAAAATAGTCTTAACTATATAATACGGGCTAATATGGGAAAGAGATAATATTTAACGTTTCGTGTTAAAAAAAATTTTTTTGACTAATTTCCCTTATACTTGTATATTGTTTCTGTTCTCTAAATGTTTATATTTGATAATCATTATATTTACGTTATTAAAAACTGCCGTTTAATTCGTATAAACAATTTACGTAATTTGATGTAGTGTTTGGATGAACGATCGTTTTTTTACGCCACCTTCAGTCGAATTAGAAATTTAAAAAGTTATTATTATCAATTTTTAATTTTACTTATTCAATGTGCAAGAAGTTTTATTATACATTTTTTAATACCAATAATATAATTTTAAATAATAACCAATTAAATAATTTTATATATTTATCGATTATAAATTTTTCAAGGTACCATAAAATTAAACATAAGGCAGCTGCAAATTTTCATATGATAATAAACTATCTGGCGAAATTTTCAAATTAATTGCATTGCAATTTTATATTAATAATTTCGAATACTACTAATACGAAATGTATTTATAAACATTTTCAATTTGTCCTTTGCAAGTTTTTCAAATACACCGGATTTAATATTCCACAAGCAATAGCAATCAAGAACAATAAAAATGATATAGTCAATTATACACAAGGACTGCCATAAATTTGTATAGATTATGCGGGAAAAATATAAGACTTTAATTTTTAATTTAATTCCAAACAATGTATCATTTATTCAATTTTTTAACGATTTACGTTTATTTGCACGAATTTAGGAATAATCGTTGCAATTTAACTTAATCGGATAAATTATCAACTTCAATATAAAGAGCGAGTCTATAATTTTACTACCAACGAATGATAATAAACTGTTGCAGAGTCTGGAATGTAATAAAAAAAGATAGTGTTAGTCCAATATAATAGAAATAGTGCTATAATTTTTGGTTATTAGAATACAATTAGTTTTTTTTCTTAATCATTTTCACGGGACGTTTTCTTTGCATATTGCGGAAAACAATTTTTTTGTAATTTAAGATAATTTATAAATTGCAATTTTCAAAAGTTCACTAGAATGCAATGTTCTAATTATAGAAATGATAATAATATTTAAAATAATCAGATGCTTTTATATTTTCGTAAATATAAGAGACTGAAAATCACGAATTTGACGAACCAAATTGACTATCAATCAGACTTTTTCATCTAAGGAATTAAAAAATTGGCAGAATAACGATAATAATTAAAAACCTATTTGTCTCGACTCTCCGCAACTTAATAATTCGAATGAATATTAGTTTTTACATTATTTTCTACTTTAAATAAAATCTCAATATAATTTTTCATAAAAACAAAAACAAAGTAAAGTATAAAAGCCTTTTACAGGAGCACTAAAATGTTCCCTCCGTAACGAATGCATATAACTTCATGATCCAGCAGCTTGAACTAGAAAATTTAATTCATATTCAAGTTACCTAAGTTAAATTATTAAGTTTTCGAGTTTCACGCGAACTCGACGAAATTTTGCCAAGGGAGTGGAAAAATCTATATTCAAGAAATGATTTAGAATAAAAGCTCAAAAGTATATCTTTGACATTACCAAATTGAAATCGAATGCCCCGCCAGTGTTTGTGAAGCGAAAACTATAACAGTGCACCGGATGTTAGAATCGACAAGAATTTCATCATATAGTGCCTCGCGTAGCTTTTATCCCGATAAACAGCAAAGAAGATCGCCGTGTAATCTTGAATGCACAAGAAGAGGATTTTTATCCTATAAAGTGCATCTCTAAAGCAAAGAAATTCTCCTCCTCGTGAAAAGGCGCAAGATCGAGCGAATTGCGTAATTAACAGCACAAACAGCTGCTCTTTTCGATAAAAAATAAAAAATAAAAAATTCAGAACCCAAACAAACCAAGTTTTACGGAAAGCTTATTGCGTGGGAACAAAGATCATTTCGAGGAAGAACGCGCGTCTGTGTGCGAAAATTCGTCCGAGTGTATCACAAGGAGATTCCGGAATGGCCGTAATAAAGCGATAAGACGCACTCGTAAAGCAAATGCGAAAATCAGAAACATGATAAAACAAGTGCGCAATCGTACGCAAAGGAGAAAAGGGTCTTATTTTGCTGAAAAAGTACTTACGTAAGTAATTTAACGTAACATCTCGCTCAACGAGCTCCGCTTAAATGCTGCGTACTTGGTTACTCGGTTACTTACACACGCACATTTTCGAAACTTGGCTCGTGTCGTATTTTGCGGGCCGAAGCTAAAGATCATCGATAGCCCATCGAATAATTAAAAATTGATTAGAAAACACCTTTTCGTCCAACTTTTGCTCGTAATTAAATGTCTTTGAAAGTCTTCAAAAATCGGTAGTTTCGTTAAACAAACACGAAGCTTGTTTATATTTTCACTGCAATTCTAAGGCCGTTACTTCTGAAAGCGCCAATAACATTTTTAACTGTGTCTTAAAGCTAACTTTTAATTAATTTTGCGAGAGCCCTTAGAAGGGCTTCATTTTTTGTTCGCGAATAATCTTTCCTCTTCGCTTCGATTATTATTATTATTATTATTATTATTTTTTTTTCATTTAATCTAATAAATCAATTTGCTTCGTCTGCGCGATGAGATTTAACTCAGAGTATTAAAATAAACAAGTTTGGTTGTGTAATTATCATCGTCAACTAAATATCAGTACTTTTAAAACTAGAATGCAGGAAGTGAGAATACAAGTAATAAACAGGTTTCTAATGTAAAATCTTTAGTTTCACTGGCTGATGAAACTTTCAGTTGTATTTCTATAATTAAAAACTCTTATAAATTCCATTTGAGTGCTCGAGTCTTTCAATTCTATCGTATTGAACTTTGACTCAACTTTTCAAAAATGTTTAGGTTATTTAAAAAAATATATTGATTATATTTATTCAGCTGTAATGGCTAATATTGTATTTAACATTTGTACATCACATCTGCAATGATCGATAAATTTTTACGCGAAACTTAATGGTAAACATTTTTAGATATAAAAATAATATTAATTCGCTAAGATAAAGTAATCATTAATTTATCACAATTAGTGAAATGATTTAAGAATAAACCGAATCTGTTAGAAATTTTATTGTTGGAATTTTTATAAGAGTATAATTTTCATACTACCGATTGCGTTTTCTTTTTTGTTCATATTGTATTGAATTTAAAATAAATTATGATAATGTACGTAAAAAATATGTAGATTAAAATGTTTACCTTTCAAAAAAGTATATGTTTGATTATTGTATTATAATTCTTTAAAATTAGTAATCATAAACTAAACGTACGACTTGGAAATAGTGAGTTTGCTTTTGTATAAATAGATAAAATAGTTACCATTTAATTAGTGACTGCGATTTTATTTCACGCATTATATCAAGTTTGCTTAAAACTATTTTCCTGATAATGAGAATTTAAATTTTCTGAAATCACTTACAGATAAAATAAATAATAATACGACCGCACTTATAACTTATTGTCGATAAAATAGCGATATTAACTATCACCCACTAGTTTCAGTGCTTTATCTTATCGACTAAATAAGTGTTAGTTTATTTTTTAAATTCTAACTGTAATTCTAATCCTGGATTTTAATAGGATACCCGAAAGAAAGTGACGCACGAAAGCAATAATTATAGTTATAGCCAAAACAATCTAAGCCTCGCGAATATCGTTACTGAAATGAATTCAAACTCGGTATAAACATTGACCATGAAAATTAAATTATTGTAACACATTATCCGAAGGCACACGCCATTTGAATTCGAATGGGTTTTCCGAAGGGATTATGGAAGGGACGCAGCTCACGTACAAAAAGCTTGCGATAAGTTGGCTCTTTTGTGTACAGTATATATTGCGAGGTAAATAAAAATAGTTTCGCCCCCTGTGTTTGTTCTTTTCTCTCGGTCCGGGCTTCTCTGCACGTCCTCCCTTTACACAAGGATCCTCTTTACCCTTTTGGCTGACCGTGTTTTCTCGAAAATACTATTGGAGATGTAGGGAAAATTCTTGGCCAGAATTTGCTATGCGCGTGGCAGGATTTCTAAAAGTTATCATCCGAGATTTCCAAGATTTCAAGCATTTCCTCTACGTTTGGTAAATATATATAAATTATTAGCAAGTTGCGTAGAGGTTATGTTTCGGGTTTTCTAATACTTGCGTTTCTAATCTTCGGAAACGGAGAAACGACGAGGCTTAATTATAAAGAAAATTGTAAAAATATTTCTGGAAGACTCGAAGAAAAGTATATACACAGATACCGAGACAATTGATGCCAGGACAAAATATTTCGATATTAGAACTAACTGTAGCCGTACACGCAAATTATAGATTATACTTTAAAACAAAATATAATTCAAAAAGCGGTTATAAAGTTGAGAGGAAAGAGTGTTGATTTATCTTAATTTGTTATATGTATCTTTGATTCTTGGTAGGAAAAAATTTATCGTGAAAATATGAAAATATTTACGTAATTGGTAATCAGAATTATATGATTTCCTATTATTTATGTTCAGTTACTTTTAGAACGCCGACTTTCTTGTTTAAGTTAAAGTTAATTCGGAGAATGTATGGAGGTGAACCTACATTTAGAAGTAAATCAGTAACCTATTCCTTGAAATAGTAAAACATATATACGCTTATAAGTTATTCGAAACGTTTTCGTTATAAGCAAAATAATAATCCGCGGGAAATCAACAATTTTTCGTTTGCAATAAAACAGCCCACACAATAATATCAAATCGAATATGCAATTTATCATTTGTGCGGTAAAAAATCATTTACGGTGAGTTATCATATACTATCTTGAGATTAAAAGTGCTAATTCTAAAAAAATCATCGCCATAAATATATAACAGGTAGTTTTCCAAGCTACATACAATGGCAATAATATTGTAAACAAGAGAATAATATTGCAAAAAAGTATTTACGAAAATAAGTCTCGTATCATTATAAGTTGTATAATTATAAGTAAATGGAAAATTATCAAATGTTTAGTATAGAAAAACACAATGAGAAATTTGCGCTTAGACTTTGAGGAAGTAGTTTATTGTTATTGACAACGACTTATGTAAAAATAAAGTATACTATTTATATATCGTAAAAAGAACAAATAAAATTTTAAAAGTCAAGATAAATATACGATCTGATATAAATAGTACAGGCAAATAAATTCGGTATCTTTTACTTTTCGTTTAAAATAATTATAAACGTTGTACAAACATATATTTTACATTTCGAAAAGTAATTACAATATAATATATAATGTAAATATTTAAAGAAAATCTTATGTGCAAAGGAATATACATATGAATAGAACATACAATTTATCTTAAATAGAAGTTCTTGTTGCAGAATGAAAATTTTTATAATTGATATAAATAAACGAAAATGCGAGTACAACTTTTGAATATGACACGGAAAGGGAAAATTTTTTAATTTTAACAAGCAGCACTAGTAATTCAAATGCAAATGTGGATTAAATAATTTTTAAATAAAAATCCTGAGCTTATTAGAGAAATAAATTAGGAAAATGGATGAGTAATTTACAAGTTAAACTTACTGATACACTATAGTCTACGGGGATATTCAAATTTTTTGAAGGAACAAACGTTAGATCTTGAGATACGAAACAATCCTTAATAAAATGATAACGGATTTTGGAAAATTACAGTTGATGTAAATTTCTTTATTACAAATCAATTTTTCTCGAAAATGCGAAAGCGATTTACGTATATACTTTTTAAACCAAATGTACATACAGCTACTGACGACTAAACTAAATGGTGTAGAAATGCATTTAAATTACACGCAAAATGGTTCGATGATTGCAGTACAACATTATCCATGAAAAAAGTAAATTTCATTCCTAAAATAAAAGTGACTTGCCAAAGTATTTTAAAATACGAAACATGCGCGACTAGTATTTCGATATTGCTCCAAAACATATTCTATTAACCTATATTTAAGCTTCGTGATAGTAATGAGACTTTATTCGTATTGAAACAATCTCTACTTTTAAAAATGATGTGTTTGTTGCTGGCAATTTTTAATTTATGGCTTTGGTTGCTGTTTTATTAAATTAGGAAACGCTTTGAAAATGTATGGTTGAACTTGATATCTTTAAAAATAGATGAACGACGAATTTTCATATTTGGACGAAGTATTCCGTCTAATGTTCTTGTTCATTTTTATATCAGATAAAAGAATCCATTTTATATGATACAATTTTATCCGCACACGCATATTTTCTCAATCTGCTATTAAGAGGGAGATAATAAATCATGCAATTTCTAGCATCTGCGTATAAGTCTACGGAAATCAGGTCATTTATTTTATTCCACAAGTATAAACTCATATTATGACCAATTTAAAATATTTTAACATAAAATTACATTATCATGAGAAATTCCTATTACAGAATAATATTGCAATGGCCAGGTTAATCAAATATTTTAAGGAGAACGAGCTTGTGAAAATAAACGGTAAATCCACGATAACTAATTAATCAATGTAGTTTAGACAATATTTTCACGTTGTTAAAAAATGTTGTTTTTTAAGCCAGAATAATGTTATTTTCTACTTTCAAAAAAATGAAATGTATTTCGGACTTTCTAAAACCATGGAACGGATTTATATGTTTAACCCGGGTGTAAAATATTAACACAGTGATTATATAAAAATTTTATGATTAATGCAAGATTTAAATAAATCTTTCTATTACGAACTCTAGATAATAGTTCTTTGATAAAAAATATAAGTATAAATCTAAGAAAATATATTTTGTTAAACTTTATTTCCTATCGTTAATCAAACATATTGTATCAGTCTAACAATTTTTCCGAGGATCATGAGCAAAAACTTTTGTGCTAAACTCAACGAGATAAAGAAGCTTAACTTTATTAAAAAAAACCTTAAATGTAATATAATGTACATAAGGACATCCAACAATATTAACACTATATTTTTGTTTCAATTAAAAATTTTTAATTATTTTTATACCCAATTATTTTGAAAACCCAAATAATATTCCGATATATCGATAAAGTAATTCAAAATTTTTTGTTTTTGAAAAATGTATGGTTAAAGCTAGTGAATCCTCTCTCTCTTCTTTCTGTCTGTGTGTGTGTGTGTGTGTCATCAATTCAAATCTAAAATATTTAACAGATGCAATTCGGCTTCTTCCAAGATTGAAAAGAAATCCTTAACATGAGAATCCAAATTGTGCATCGTTACTTTGTTAAGAGTTCAAGAACATTAAATTGATGTATTGAAAAAACTTTATATAGTTTACCCAAATGATTTTTTCGGTAACTATTGCTTATCCTCTGCATATAATATAAAAACTTTACCACTTAAATAAAAAAGATCAAATAAAAACATTCACTTTGAGATTTTTCTGATTATCACTCGAACGTCATATTTATTGTTAATAAAAGAAAAATCACATCGATAATTATGGGTATGAAATACATTGCTAGTACAGTTGCATAAATTAAATTTAAATATTTCAAAATTTTTATGCGTTTAATCAAATTCGATAAATATTGCCGCCACACAAATTCTCGGATTTAAAAAATGCATTGTCGTGTTTTCATTTTACGAAATTAGATTTAATATATATTTGTTGACAGGTGCAAAATTTTTCTTCCTGGAAAGTAGGAATATTGCTACTTTAGCGCAACTGCAGCGGAATATTTCGCATTGACATATTTTATTTCATGTAAGATGATGTAAAGAGATCCATTTTCGATTTTACTTCACTACTTTGATCCCAGCAACGAACTGCGCAAATGGGTTAACGCCTGTAAAAAAAATGATAAAAATAAATCAAATAGTTCACTTACAGTATCTCAAATTCATTTGTGTATGTGCAAAAATCAGCTATTTGTCTTTAGGCAACATTAGATTTGGTAATTAATAATCAAGAATCGCAAATAACGCAAGTAGAGTGGGATTTGATAAATACGAGGAGACTCGATAAAAAACACAAACACCTAGTCGTAATATAATATAATTGGACATTGATGAAATAGAAAATTAAAGAAAAATACGCAGTAAGAGAAAATAAAAAAATAAATTAAACGTCGATTATTTTATAAGTAATAAAAATATACACATCTATTTATTGAGTAGCAAAAGAGTTCTGTAATTTATTTGTTACATATATTGCATTATACAGATGTATAATGTCACGTATTATTACATTAAAAAATTTTCTCCGAAATGGTAACTACTTCTGTTATAGAAATGAAAATCTTATTCATTAATTTTAAAAATATTTTGGTTTGTATTTCCTTAAATTATAATCATAAGTATACATTTTTTATAACTTATAACTACCTAAAATAATGTGTCTGAGGAGATGACGCGAAAAATTCATCAGCCAGCTCCAGGATATCTTGCACTTCTTTTAAGTTCGCAGACTCCAAATCCTGGCGAATACTTGGTGGTAGCATGTTCAGGATGAACTTGTAGGTTGTCTGCTCGGTGGCTAAATCCTTCAAATCGCGGAAGAATTGTGACCGCTTTCTGTCGCCGATCGTCTGCATTGACATGAGTTTCTGGACTCGGGCGGCATTTGATTCCACGAGACGTTTAATAACTTGCTCCTTAAGGTGTTTGTATCTATTTTGGTGCGGGGGCGAAGTTAAAACGTCTTTCACTTGCCGCAACACCTTCGGACTTAAAGAAGTCACCGTCAAGTTGTACCGCGCCTTGTCGCTGTGGATTCCCGAATTTTCGAAACTCGACTCGAGCACGATAAACCATAAACTCACGTCGTCGTCCATGAATTCCGGAACGCGAAAAGGCACTACACTTCCTTGCGAGTTTTTCACTTCCGCGTCGTCGACGCCCTCCTGTCTCCGCTGTTCGCCACTGTTCTGCATTATATATATTTTTTATATTTTAAAAAAAAAAAAAAAAAAAACAAAATTATTTGATATCGCGTCGGGGTCACCAATTTGGTTTAGTCGGATAAAAAATCACTCACTATTTTATTTCACTAACGGTTATTTATTAATGCCGTTTGTACAATTCGTATATTATATTATACGTATAATATACGAGAGCCGAACGCGTGTGCAATCGAGTCGCTTGCACGATTCTAACTAACTCGGCCCGTCGGCAAAAGGGCCGCAGGCTCCCTTGTGTTGTTTCATACAAAAACGCAAAACACATTGCGTACTTATGTCTAAATCTTACTTCTAACGTTTTTATAATATTGTCGATACCCGACACGACGCGACGCGGGACACCCGATCTTTGTTTATCTTATGAGCGCCGAATTGTCGGCAACATTGATCCGGCCCGCCGCTTAAGAATAAAAGGAATTATGCTAGAGTATACGCCACATATGTAAGACATAATTTAATAGAATTTAAGTATATTTACGGACAAATTATTCAGTTTTTCAATTATTTAGTTTTTTTGTGCATATTTTAGGTTTTTCAATTTTTCTAAATCGCAAAAATTATCATATAAAAATTATGGAAACGAAAAAATATCGATAACCATAAAAATGATGAAAAAACATGAAATCCTACAAAATAAATAATAGTGTATAATATTTAATTTTTAGATTAATAATATAATTTTATAACATTAAAGTATTGACACTGATTTTAATTGATTAACGCCGAATACAAAAATAAATGAATAAAATGACTTTCTAATTAAAGATCTAATTTAAGAGAAAGAGAAGGAGAAATGTAACCCGAGGGTTTGCTTTCTCTAAAGCTTAATATTTCAATATTCGTTTACTTGGTAAATATTAAAATAATATTTTTCAATTTAACAGGAAAAAATAAATTAAACATTTCATAATATTATTAATCGTGATTATTTATTCAAAAATATAAGCTTTACAGTGACACGCGCTTAATTCAAATATTTACTTCAAACTAATAACTTTATAATTTGTCTTAATTTTGAAACACTACGAGACTCGCAAATCTTAAATCTTTTTTCTATTTACCAAAATAATATCGTCTATAAAATATTGTATAGAAAAATATTAATTATATAATTTTCAATATAATGTTTTATTGCAATCTACGAGATCATTAGTAAGTTTGTTAATATAAAACAAAAAAATAACATAAGACGGCGAATTCATTACATTTAGGATAATTTTAGTTGTTCCGTTCTTAGTATAATTTAAAGTATTAGATTTGTAATACTAATTAGCATCAATTTCTTTATATCACATAATAATAATGATAAAAAAAGTTACCGCATTTGTTTTGTATTTAATAGAGATTTAATTTGTCGAATAAAAATAATTCGATTTTCGAATAATGTATATTAATTAAATTTCTTGCATGCAGACTGTAATTGCATAAATTACGCAGCATTTGCGTGTCTTTTTATCACTTTTAAGGTCGAATCAAGGGATACCTGAATTTACAATTATATATTTTATCGTACGTAATTAATGATAACAAATTTTCCATAAATTTACTTAATTTCAATTTCGGTGAAACTTATTGATTTGTAATTCCACGATAAAATGCTTAAAGTTCGATTCTAATAAAAATGCTAAAAAGTTATTAATATTTTGAAAGTTGAAAAACATTAAACTTTTAAACTAAATTTTTCGAAGGAATTCAAAGAGAAATAACTGCTTTTATGTAGGAGAAAATATTTCGTATTTTCCTTGCTATTTTTTTCGTACTTACACTACGAGCGAGCCTCGCTTGGTGCCTGTTAAATAATTCACATATACATCAACTGATTAAAAGAGAGAAACAAAAAAAATTTTTAAATGCATACGAAAAAAATGAGTTTTTAAATCGAAGAACAGAAAGGAGTAACAACTGTCAAAAAGATGATTGCGATGTTGTTGTTGGCGAAAAATTTGTGGAATTCGTGGGGATGTGTGCCAGGGAACGTCACGTGACTAGATGCAGTGCTACGTATGCGGCAAACCGACGTGTCGTAACGTAATGTAACAGCAAAAATTTGAGCTGATGAAAGTACAGTGAGTCGAGTCAAATAGAGATTTATCACGTATTTTTTCAACGGAAACACGTCGAATGTAAATAAAATTCGTTCGTCTTCGTTTGGCTGTTCTCGACTGTATAATAACGAGCGCATAAAGTATCCTCATTGAGTAACTCCGAACCCGATGGAGTCCCGGGTGCGGCGTCATCGACGACCTCCTGGAAAATTACGTCGCGATGGGATCAAACGTCCTTCTGCTGGTATTTCCAAAAGAAAGCTGGGAAAATCAGGGAAACTGCGTGTACGGGCTGATATTTTATACGGTGCTTCGTTACGACAATGACCAAACAAAATATCCGAAAACTCGGCTAAATTTTAAAGCTACAGGACTGCGATTATTCCGCCGAGTCAATTTGCCCTTCATTGAGTTCGATGTGTCAGAAAAGACGTCAGTTACAATGCAGAGGAGAAGCAGATTAAAGTATTCGTAGGAGATGCGCTAATTGGCTTCGGAGTGATTAGATTTATTCAGCCGCGACGAGCTTAAACTTGCATTCGCAGAAAATTAGCTTAGGCATTACGTAAAATTTATTCCGCAGTTAGGAAAATTCGTGCCTCGGCAATGGGAGACTTTGTCCAAGTATATTTAGTCGATGTCGGCGATGATCGTCTGTTTCAATTCAATTTTTAAACGTTAATTAATCCCAAGGGTTGTAAAAATATTCTTTATACACGAGTTATGGCCAAAAGAGCTTACAATTGTTCGAAATCATTTTTTGATTAAATTGTGTTTTTGGTTGAAAACATTAGATGGGGAATTAAGACCGAAACGATTTAGCGATTATTCGTACTTATTTGTATCAACTGAAAGGAGGGAAAGGGCAAAGTAATTGGAATAATAAAAGATTAGAAGAACAAGATGCTTGCGATAGATTTTTTTCAAAGCACAGAACAAATATAACAAGATGTTTCAAACATATGTAGCTGAAGTTTTTTGTATTTTAACGAATGAAATTGTGAGATCGAATAAGAAATTTAACCTTAATTTGAAAGAAACGCACTCGTACATCCTATAGAATTATTTTCGAAAATTCATAAAAATCAGTTGTTGCACAAAATAATCACACGTACAGACAATAAATCATAATTTGTTCCAAATAAATTGACTTGGATGATATAAATTCAATCGAAAAGTCTTAAATAAAATTAAAATCATTTATTTGTTTAATTTATTACGTTAAAATTAAATAAAAACGAAAAACTTAATTAGGCAACGTTTCAATGCGTTAAAAAGTAAAAAACATACCTTGAGAACTGCTATTGATAAGACATTCCCTGAAAATGCTTCTATGAAATATTGGTTTTACAGAGGCGTCCGAATATTTTTATTAACAAATTCAAAGTAATTTCTTTTACGTAGATTCTGCAGATAAAGTTTGCGTGTCACATCTTTCTGCAGCGTCTATTTAATTCAAATAAATTAAATTAATTTAATGACGTAGTACCACGTTAAAATATTCAATTCATACTTTTTGACGGGATTTTATATAAATGTTTCTATTTTATATGAAATTCTCGTACAAATCGAATTAGTCAATTCACGGTTTTTATTTGTATTTGAAGAAAATAAAAAGGATTTAGTTTTCAAACCTTATCATTTCGTCAAAAGCTGCCCAAGTAAAATAAATAAATAATCAAAGTAAAAAATTTATATTTCTTTGAAATCTAAATTGATAAAAGGGTCTTGTCGAATTATTTTCAGTCTTTTCTACATAATACTAATGAGAAAAAGCTACATGATTTATAAAAATTGCACAATTTCTTTCTATTACAATTTATAAAATCGTACGTATAAATAAAAATAATATTTATGTGATTATGTGCATTCGTTATAGGATGAACTTATTAAATTTTACATTTGATTCTAATCTACTTATACAGCCTTTGGTTGTTAAAATCAAGTACAGTTGATTTATTCAATGTTTTTCTATGTACATATTTATGTATTTATATTATATTTTTAATATTTATAAGTAAATAATGTAAAAGTATTACAATTTGAAAATATCTATACGTACAAACATTTTATATCATTGAATGCAATACAAAATATAGCATATATTTTTACAAACAAAATCATTATATACACGAGCATCCATATTTGTAAATAAATAAATTAGTAAATACGTAAATAAATAAATACTGTTCGTAAAATTGTGCTAAAATTAGAAGCGATATTTATTTTAAAACTTTTTTAGAACAGATTTCAAGAAATTATTATTATAATAATTAATAACAAATAAAGACCAAAAAAACCTTTTTTATTCTATTTCTGTTTTTCTCATAATTAATAAAGCAATCAATCTTTTTCACGCAGGAAACCATTATTTAATGAACATATATATATAAAATTTAGATTATAAATTCATCGATAAAACGAGGCTAATTAAATTAAAATTTTAATTTATCAGAAGAAGTTTATGATAAAATATTATCAAATAAATACAAATTTATATAAATTTGTTAAAATAATTGTTGTTGTTATATTTATTACTACCACTACTACTACTATTATTGAGCATTATTATATAGAAGTTGTTAAAATTAAAAACGTGTAATAATAATATTTTAAAAACATAAAAACTGGATCTTTTTAATACGTAAATATAAAAAATGAAATTTAAATGATGAAGTTGCGTTAATGTGCGCATTAATAATAAAAAATCATTCCCTGTGTATTAGAAATATTAACGGATAAAGTTTATTGGTAAAGTTAACATGTTTAAATAATTGTTAAACGACATCATAGTCATTAGTTAAATTAAATGCAATCAGCAACGGCATTACTTTAATATATTATTTCACGTATGAAAACTGCATCAAAATATTTATATATGCAAGTTCTGAGATACTAATAGACATAAGTTCATTTTAATTATACCAAATTTGTAGGAGATAAATTACAAAAGTTTTGTAATAGAAACTTTTTAATGAAGCAAACGTATTGAAAATTAATTGATAACAACTCGAGAATAAATTAAGTACTCCTAACTTAATGGCAAATACGAAGAGAAATCCAAGTACTTCATACAAACAACAATTTCAAATAAAATAAGTATTATTTAAGAAAGGAAATGAATATAATTTGTTGAAAGAGAACACAATTACTTTACTTAATGAATACGGATGCTCGGGTTGTTTAAAATCTTCTCTCGAAATTTGCAACAACAAACAAAGCGTCAGAAGTTTAAATTAATAAGTAAGATCGTTTAATTTTAATTCCTTCGTGCAAAATGTGATTTATAAGAATTAATTAGTTTACAAAAACCCAACAATAGATAAAAAATTTTTATTGCAAACGGGTGCCTTTAGTTAATCCATTTTCCAAATTTGAATTTGAATTTACAGGCGATGAAAAAACTCGAGTCCAGCATAATTGTAGCTTTCGCCAGCCACTCCCAATGTAGTTAAACAAATCGTACATCGGGGCTTTTGAAAAACGTTATTTTACTTTATTTCATTGTGGTAGAGACTGAAACAACAAACGACAACGTAAAAGTGAGGTTTGAAATTACATTCGACTTCAGGAATCAATAGTTTTTCGCGTATTTCGTGCAAAAAATGAAGAAAAAAATTTCATATCGAACAAATTGCAGCCGCGAATAATAGATTTGACGATGCTCATTACCAACCTAAAGGGTAATTACGTAATCTAAACTCGTCAGGCAACTCGTTCGTTCGTAGTTTGGAATTTGTAATTTTGGCTGCATTGGAGGGAAAAGGAAAAAATTGTCCGCCAGGAATCGAAGTCGATGATTTATGCTGCGGTGGAACGATAAAGCGGCGGGAAAAAATATTTGGCTTATATAATAAGATTCGGGTAAATAGAGCATAAATACGGCAATAAAATAATAAAGCGTCCGGGGGAGGGGAACAAAGTGCGCAAGAGGCCGCACTAATCACCGCCGAGGAAATGCGTGTAAAATGGGTGTGGGATTAGCCGGTGTTGCGGCCGTTGCAGTAATTGCAAAGTAACGCGTTAATAAGGAGAACTAAAGGAACACCCACGACATCGGACTCACTTTCCCACAGACTTATTTAAAGCGCATTTATTGTCGATAAGGGGCCGTTCGAGTTCCGAGTTGAAAGAGGCCCCTCGGACCGGAAACACGGAGATCCTGTCGCTCTCTCCCGAAGAAGCAAATTCCAAGCACCTCTGACAATTGGCTTCCCCCCCCGAGCAACGAACGAATCCTCGAAGGAGCGACGCATTGAGCGAGTCCAAGAAGACACTCGAGCGAGCGAAAAAGGCGAAAAAAGCGAGGAAAAGCGGGAAAAAGAGCTGGAAAGTCATAAAGGCTGACAATCGCCGCGGCCGACAATGAAAACTGACCGTACGACACCGTACGACACCGTACACACCAAGAAACTGGCTCCCACTACGCCGGTGTGAGTTTCATTCACGAAACTCGGGCCATTGTGGGCCTCGAGTACCTGTAACCTGTAACCTACTCGGTGAAAATTGAAAATTCAAATTCGGATTCTCGCTTTCCGCCAGCCGCAACGGTCAAGCGGGAGGAAGAGAGTGCGAAGGTCACCACCACCGGTCGCTCATTGAGGAAACACTTTTTCTGAATGAACGTCCGTCGTTGTGGGCGTTCGTCGGGGTGTCCGCAGCGGGAGGCGCGTCCTGCAGGACCTGGGGCCGCATTATTGTCGCAGCACTCGATCGACGCGCAATGGCTTCTTCCTTCCTCTTTTACACGGCTTTCGCACTTTGCGCTCCTTTGCATTCGCGTTTCCAAGTATCATTGTGGCCTCGGCGCGAAAATCCCCAGTGAATGGGCCGCCTCGCAGACTTTGTAATGACGCTCTCGCCGGGATCAATTGTAATTATGTGTAACCGGGGGCTTTTATGCGCAAATGCCAGCCAAATGCAACGAGTGCTTTCCTTTATTATCCATCCGCTCCGGCGTTTTTCTATGCCCACGGACTTTCAGGTGGATACTTTGCTCTCGAGTGCTTTCATTGCCAAACGCGCTCCTCCAGCTCTCTTTGAGATTTATTTCGGAACGTTTTGGGAAATGCGACTTTCGGGAACTCCCCCTCTCTATAATTGTTGCTCTCTCGACTCGAAAATTAATAATGCCTCGGCGGCTCTCTATTATCTTATTGCAAACATCTTTCAGCCGCAGAAAGTGGAATTATCAATGGCGTCCCTTGCGTTGCTTACTCTCAACCCAACTCCTCCGGCTGATGCTATTTTTTCCGAATCGTCGCGATTACCATTTTCCTTCCGTTTCCTCGACTGGACCGGATTACCTAATCGTCCAAAAACATTGCTCGAATCTATTTTCACTCCGAATCGCAACTTCGCGCATTATTGAGATAAACGCATCGAGGGCGCAAAAAGTGACTCGCTGCAACAATAGTCGAATCGACTGTAAGTGAAAATAGGCGCCTGCCCCTCGAATTTATTCGTTGCTGTATTTTGCGCTTGGACTACGTGGAATGGTTTTCGATTTTTTTACATCGATTTTTGTACGCGAAGGTGTTGGTGCGTATCTGGCACGCGGCACTTTCAGTGCGAATTTTGGAGGGAGAGTTTAGCGATGAAAACGTCTGCTTAAAATTCGCCACGACAACAGCATTTGAACGACAAGCTTCGACGAACTCACTACGAATCTCAAAATTTTAGCTCAAATCAAATTTGTTTTTACTTCGACAAAAATTGGGCAGTAATTAATAAAAATGTTTTGCAAACATTTATGAAGAGCCATTCGTTTGCGTTTCAGAGAGTAGATCTGCGCTGTCAAAAGTTTCGTAAAAGCACTCGTGCATTGTAAAGTAAAAATTTTTATGCATTTTCCTTGTGAGCCCGTATTAACATGGATGGGAAGTTTTATGTTCTTAGCTTAAATTTCGTTATTCTATACTGTGATGGTGTGAGACATAAAATGCGTACCTGTAGCGATAAGCTTCTTGTTTCTGTTGTTTTTTATTTAAAAATTTTTCAAATCTGTCACTCCGATAAATTCTCGTACAAATGTTAAATTTTAAACAACGGATATATTTATATGTGAATTTTTAAAAGTATACTTGTGTATGTTTTTAAATAATTGTGTAAACAATAAGTTTACGCTAGGTTTGCTTGTGTGCCCTGTGCATATAAAGATGCTTTCTTCCAAGCGCGTAAAAATAGTTGTGTCGCAACGAGTATTTCAGTCTCTGCTTGATTTACACACGGCGGCTGCAACTTTATCTTGAAAAGATACAAATAATTATAAAACGGCTAAAATTATCGAATTATTTTTTTAAACTAATTCTTAAATATTTTCAAAACCACCGTGTAGCTACGCAATACTTTTTAAATCTAAAATGGTATCTTGAAATCTTTGTAAGATGCACTTTTCATTTTGAAATAAGAATATTACTAGCCTACAAATACTTCTTTATCCAAAGCTTTTAACAAATTGCAAATATCAAAATAATACGAAAGTAAGCATATTTTTTTTTAAAATTAACATACATTTATTAAAAGTGTTCATTTGAAATATCACGAAGAAATGTTCAAATAACAAACCTCATAGTGTTATTTTCGTTAAAAAAGAATTTTTGTTTAAACACGATAAAAACATGTGCGTATTATGTTATTACGTAAATTATTAGCGCTATTTTTCTATCTACTATCAAGTTATTTAATTCGAATTCTAAAAAAAAGTATTATTTAAAATACTTAAAGTATTTTTCAATAACTCTAATATGAGCTGAAATTTTTTCTTAAAAATATATTAAAATTTATTAAATTTAAAAAATTTTAATATTAAACATTAAAAACATATTCTTAAAAACATTCGAAAACTTACAATATTTCCAACTTCTTGAAAGAAGTTTTTGAAAATATTTTTATCAATTTTTAAGCGCTTATGTAGTTACAGAAGTAAAGTAGGAAAAACGATTTGGAGTTTATATTTGAGTTCGATTTCTCCTTAAAAGTAATTAAATAATTAGAAAAACTATAATCACACTCCACATTACCGTAAGTTTATTTATTATATTAATTTTAGGTCTTTAATGCGTGCAAAAAGAAAAATATTGCTGTTACGTAAAAATAGGATTTGAGTAAAGAGAAGTATTTTCTTGAAAAAAATCACGATAAAATGCGGAGAATTTAGTTTTTAATAAATTTACAAAGTGCAGTAACAGAGAGTAATAAAAACCTTGCCATTAAATTATTACTAACAAAAATAGTACGAAGTCATTTACAAACAAGACGACAATGTTTTAATGAAAAATGAAGTGACTGTACTGTAAAATTATTAGAAATAACGATTATGCATTTTTATCTAACATTGTATCGATTAACCATCGTATTATCAAGTTTTTTCATCTTCTTCAGAGAAAATACATGCAACGATCAATAATTTGACTCAGGAATTCGAACGAGGAACCATTTTTCCCTCCTCAGCTTCTACTAATAGAACTCGAATTCCAGATTAGGAACGCGTAAATATTAAAACACGTAACTGCACTTTCTGTGCCGAAGATATTAATTACGAGTAGCGAAATATTTATTAATTCAGATGCGCTCAATAAATTTATGACTTCTTAAAAAATATATGCGCACTTTTTCCATCTCTAATATTCGGCCGTTCCATTTAGTTTTAACCTCTAATTTTATTAAAAATGAGCGGAGCAAGTTTTCGTTGCAGCTCAAAGGATTTCTGAAAGGAGATACACAAGATACTCGACGGCAATCGGTATAAAGAAACATAGTTACGGTCGCAATTGCCAATTCAATTAAAATCTTCTCCAAGTTCCGAGGTCCTTGTTTATGATAAAAAAGTCGTTTCGTAATTTCCTCCTCGACGCAAACTAATTACTGATTTTCATTCTACGACGGGCTTTTAAGTTAACCCAAAAGCATCGATGGGATTTGGTTTTTGGCGCGAAGAGTAATTTGTTAGCAATCAGTAGCGCAGATTTCTTATCGCCTCGGACACACGGACGTGGATTTGATTTTTAACATTTTTCGGAATTTTAATTAGGATTAACACTCATTCGAAACGCCAAATATTTAATCGGAAAATATGGAAATGACGGACACTAAAAATGATATTCGCAGGCTTAAGATAATATATAATCGGGTACGTAAGTTACTAATGTGCAAGAATTTTTTTCTATTCCCATCATTCGAATAAAGAGTGAAAATCGTCTGAGATTAAATAAAGTGTGTTTTCAAGCTTCTCAGGCTCAAACTTTTGCGATATTTCGTAATTTAAAAATAATGTACGTATACGATTTTCGTCGATAAGTTAAATTTAAGATTTAATCGGTGGTAACAAAGTACCAATAATTTGTCAGTTATCACCTGCAATAACATAAAACACGCGTACGCAAAATGAAGTAAAAATATTCGTTAAAGATTGTAAACAAAAAATACATAAAGAATGTTAAAAACACTGACAAAATATCGCGTTGATTCATTATTAAAATGTTACACTCGTATAAATATTTATCTCAGAAATAAGAAACTTTTGATGTTACAGTCGAAAGTTTGGGAATCTATAAACTCACATCTCTAATATATTTAATCTATTCCTTACGGAAGTTTTAGTAATAAATCGATGCACCACAGACTCTGTTGTTTCTCTCTCTCTCTCTCTCTCTCTTTCTTATTTAACGTTTTTACGTGCGATAGTAGAAATTAACTATGCAAAAGCTATTTATTAGAAGAGCGCAGGAGATGAGAAAACACGAGTGCATTTGAATTAGAAAAGCGTAAGAGTCACCCATAACCCACTGGATTGAAAGTGAGATAACCATACCAGAAAAGTGAAAGAATGCGAATGTCAATCTTTTTCTTTGCCCGAGGCGCTCGCTTGCCTTTCCTTTTTCCCTTCCTCCGATCCGAAATCTCCGACAAAGAACGTTGTTAAGGATAGACACACGACTTTGGCCGGCGGTGTTGAATTTAAAAGTGGAAAATGGCGCGACGTTAAAGATTTAAGAAAGCAGCCGTTTTGTCTCGACTACATCGAGAAAAGGATGTTGGCGTAAAGGTAAACGCGCGATGATAATTTTGCGCAAACGCGATTCCGCGAGAAAGAGATATTTTACCCAGTGGATAAAACAGTGGATGCTGTCTTGAGCAAAGCTTCGAGGGTATAGTCGACAATTTCATTGGAATAAAGGGCGTTTCCTGACAGCTTTAACCCGGTGGCTTCCACTCGGAAAGGCCCGAGACGAGAATGTACTGCAAGGAGTTCGTGGAAAAGGCATAAAAAATAATTCCCCGCGCGGCACAAAAAGAGAAATTCCTACATTAGAACGTCATTTGAAGCTCGAGATAATAATAAACGTCAATATCTTGCTCAAGCTTTCTTTAAAAATCCATTCTTATAAAGATGTTAGGCAGTCGGCGCCTCTCTCTCTCTCTCTCTCTCTCTCTCTCTAACTCTGCCGGGCGCTTTCATGAATAACATTTTGGCGATACTCACTCTCGAGGCGAGTGTGTGCGGGATCAATAAACAGAGTCTGTCTGTCACTCACGGACAGGCAGGCAGGCGCACAGACAAAGTAAGGCGGAATACCGCGGTTGCACATAGAGGAAGTGACAAGAGTTTTACGCGTACTTCCGCGTAATGCTCTCACCCAGCCACGTTCTCGGAAAATGCCGCAACCGAACGCAACGCTGGCTGGAGCTTAGGGGCGCATTTATTGTTGAATTTCAGAAAGAGAGTTTGGAAAAGGCTGGCAAGGAACATCTTTCTTGTGTTTCGTCCTGAAAATTCCCGGTCTCGCGCGGACGCCAGTTTTTCACTGGAAAATATCTCCTCCGACAACTCACTTTACGCTCTATTTTTAGTCGGTGCTCCATTGCTTAATAACAACCTCGCCTACTGTTAACCATTGTCGCTCGCTCTCTCGGCTTTCCGCTGGCCTCCCCCCCCCCCACCGCCACGGCTGTTTTATTAATATTCGGGCCCCTCTCGCGGCGGATTAATCGGGCCCAGTTTCGCCTCGATTTTAAGGCGCGAAAACGGAAAATGGGGAGCGGCGACGTGGAGCAAAGACGAGAAACGCGTGTCGGCGCATAATACCGAGTGTAAAACAGTCGAGCGAGCGCTTCTCCATTATTGTAATGCTTCTCGGAACATTCTTAAAGTGTCGCTAAAAGCAGCCCTACGCCCTTGCATTAGAGGCTGCCGAGCGCGACTGCACCGTCGACTCGGAGTGGCCTCCCTCTTTTGTTAAATAATGGCCAAATCTGCACGTAAGGGCTCGCGCGCGACTCGAATTTTCGATTAGTTTGTCTTTCAAAGAATTGGGTCTTGGCTCGCGACTCCTCGTCCCTTTGGCGCGAAACAAGTTGTGCGAAAAACGACTGTTTTCCAACACAAGCGCCGTATCGATTCGCGCGACGAGTCCTTTGAAAATGCAACGTAAAATCGTTACTGGGCCGCTGCTCGTTAAACTCCGTTCGAGAGCATGTTACTGCCGGCTTTTCGTCAGTCTTCCGCGGCGCGAGTTCTTGCACCTTAGAGCTGCATTCTTCGAGAAAGCGTAGACTCGCGTGCTTTAATCAAGCAGCCTAGGAGTCGCGAGTAAGAGTTTTAATTTGCAAGGCCCGGCAATTCGGAGTCCAATTCGCTCGACAGTCGTCGGTTACGTCCGTTCCAAATTCATAAAAACTAAACTACGCGTTTTAAATACGAGTATATTACGGCCCGTAAAGGTACGAACACGTGATCTTCGCGTTTAAGCCTCCGATTATCTCCAGCGTCGAATCATTTCACGGCAAATTAAGGGAAGGGACGTTACACGTTCAGTTGCACTTCAGTTTCCTCCTCCCATCGGGCGGCTTGCGCCTAATTAACTAATCGTACGTCGCTTTATTTTTACGCCAAGTCCGAGAATCGCGATTACGTCCATTGCTCGCAGGCTGCGTTTAACGAACGATCCGGTAGCTAATTACCTTCGCCGGTCGTAAACGACGATACGTTGTTACGGAGTCGAGTAAAGCGGATACATCGACGGAGGCACGAATTCACTCGGCATTCGACGATGCGCAGTCGGTAATTTATGTAGCAGGAGTCCCCGGGTAACAACAACACATCGGTAGCTAAATTTTCCAAAATACAATCTAAATTTAAAAAAAACGAAGCTCGTTCAGGGGCTCGGGGGATAATAAAAAAGAGCGAGACGCGCTTCGTGGGGTCGATGTTTCGAGCGACAATGGACGGAACGACGTACGTCCATCTTTAGAGCTCGAATAAAGTTAGCCGAGTTCCGAGAACGCAGATCGCGTCCTATCAAAACCCCGTGAAAGCTAATTTATTGCCGGGGAAGAATAAAAAAGAGAGGAGAAATCGACCCAGAATTCAGTGCCGTGTCCAGGGCGGCAGCGAAAGCGGGGGAAAGGTCTTCTCTGGTCCAAGTATCATTCAAATCAGTAGTCAATAATGTACCGCCCCCTTGCCTCCTTGGGGCGCGTCACACGCCCCGAGCCCGAGACATTGCGTCGCGAGAACAAAACGAGCGGCCCACCGGCGTTTCCAGGAGCGGCCCTCGGGAAAAACTCGGAAAACGCGCGTCGCCTGAGCCTCTGCTTTTCGCGCGAGTCCGAAATTTCACGCGATTTCCTATTCGCTTTGCGCGCACTACTCCTTTGACGCTCGGCTTAGCGACGTCACTTTCACGGATGGCCGGGGCCTTGATTGTTCATGCGTGAATTGACGAATCGCTCGAGCCCAACTGTCATCCGCATCGATAAATTAATGAGGGCCGCTGCTGCACCTCCTGAATGGACTTCCACGAACGGCTCGAATGTGGAGTGGAATTTTCACCAAAATATCGCGGGCAATAATGGCGTTTTAAGTAATCGTCGATCGTAATGCACCAGAAATCGAGGGCTGGCCGATTCGTCTCGAAAACGTGCGAGCCCTCGCCGTCTTTGTGACCGTCACAATTATCCATTGTGACGCTCGTACTAATCTCGCGTGCGACGCACCCAGCGTTCCACGAAATATTGCAACTGGACGAGTTTTCTTAATGAAAAGGTCATTTCGGAATTTACGAACCTGGACTTTCAGCTTTTAACTTTAAATTTTGAATTCCGAGCTTCGAATTACAATGATGCGCGTTGGTAGATTTATTCTTCATTGCAATTCATAATGTTACGTCGAGTCTCACGATTCAACGCGTCTCGATGTAACTTGCAAGTGTATGAAAAATCCATTGAATTCAATATTTTGTTCGTCACTTCTTAAGTAAAAAAATAACGCCCCTAAGCAAATTGTAAATTACTAATATTTATAAAATTACCCACAACGTATCAAATTTATTAATATAAATATCAATAATAATAATAATAATAATGACTGGTTATTAATGCAACAATTAGATTATTTTGATTCCAATAATAATATTACTCGAAACCTTATTTAGTCGATTTCACGCGAATTGTATGTATTATTGCAAATAACCAATCCTATCATCGGATAATTCTATATCAACTAAATATGCTATTCGAGCGCAACATTTTCGTTTCCGCGGTAAATGTATAAAATGGCACTTTTTAAGCATTTAGATTATTCGACGCTCAACCAATTATTGTTAATTATTTATTTCTTAGAAAAGCCAAAATAATATTAAAGATTTTCCAATAGCTTACGGGAAAAGCCAAGTCAATACTTTTAATAAAAAATAAGAATAATTCGAGCCACGCCATTTTAACGTCGAACACAAATATCCTCGTTTATCGTTAGTGACGAATCGCGGCTCCGCAGATATTTAATGACGAATTCTTTCAGTTAATATTGCGATTATTAAAACGGCAAATGCAAAAATTTGCCGTACCATTGAGCGATAATTAGCTTGTACGTTGCTGTTGACAGTGCAAGTGTGCAAAATAAATCTTTGAAACTTTTAATTATTTTGTACGACCAGCATAAAAAGGGCCAATGATTTCAGCATAATCTCAGTAATTAGGCCTAATTACCTCAACTCTTGCTCGACCCTACAAAGCCACCGAATTTTCGTTTACGTTTTTCGTCCTTTTCTTGTCTTCGATCTCGTTACCGTTGATCATATCTCCCACTCGACGGAATTCCCTCTTCTGATTTCGATAGATTCCTTTGCTCGCGCTGACTCGAGTTTTCATCAAGTGCACCTGTATTGCGCGGAGTTTCTCAGATCAAGTGCAAGGTATTCCGATATTCTAGGCGGATGACGTTTAATAGAAAATGAAAAATCCGCAATTTCATTAATTTAATTGGACGACGAGTTTTTCCCTTCGTTACCAAACTCTAGATTGTGTTAGTATCCCAAAGTCCCTTTCGCTGTTTCCTTTTTTTAATTTCGTCCTTATCTGCGAGTAAATAAACCAAAGTCGCAAGAGCTAAGCCAAACCAACTCTGGTAATGCTAAAGACTACGAAAAGATTTTTCGTAATTCCTAAAAAAGCCATAGTTGAGCTCGACGCAAACTAATTATCTACATATTATCACGGCCACGCTTTAACTTTATAAAATAAAATACGGTGCTATCGTCGCTCGAGTTCAACGCCCTACGAAGAGCCCGACCGAGCATTTATTTAAAATTAGTTCTGTCGACGTGCAATGATTAAAATCGTGCAAGTATAGATATAGACTGCGTTGAAAAAATCTGAAAGTAACTGCGAAATTGTTCACTCGCTGGTGTTGAAAAAAGTCGCTGCAAGACTTATGTTTAAAACATGGAAGGACAACGAAGTAAGCGACTGATGTTTCGTTGGGCGAGGACCAGAAAACGATAAGAATAAAGTGAATTCTCGGAAATAATGTTGAAGAGTCAAAAGCGAGCCGGTGTTCGTTGCTCGTACGATCTTTCACGTCAAAGAGCAAGAAAGTAATCGACCTTCGTCTCTTATACACTCGTATACGTAAAGATAAGGGCACTCCACAAGCCCTCCTCGAGGCCCTCCCCCCGCCCTCCTCGAGGACGCTCAGAACTCGGATGTAAGAAAATAGGAGAAAAATTGGCTGCCCGATGCAGAATTTCGTTATTTCGAGGGTGAACGCGCGCGACGAGGCAGGGCAGCGAGGGGTTTTTCATCGAGGGTGCCTAGATCGCACCGGGCACTCGAAGCCTCTCCAGGACAACTTTATTGGCCGAATCTAGGACGAAAATTGGGAAAAACATTTTTTTCTTTGTACCCCTCCGCGAGGTTATACGCTCGCCCATTGGAGCTATTTTCGATCTTCGACTCTCCAACTTCCGTTTCCGAGAGACTAAATAAAATTTTAATACACGACTAATAAAAGGACTGGAGGCCTTCCTAGTTCCTTATTGCATTATACTTGCGAAATCGAGCGAACCAGAGAACCAATTTACGTGACCAATGGACTTGGCTCGTTCCATTAGCTGCCGAGACTCTTATTTACCGATTCGCATTTTGGACTTTTTTGAAAAAATCCCTCGGCGGTTTGAGTCTCAATAACGAAGCGCTCGCTTGGTTATTTCGGAGATTGGAGTCCGACTGATAAACTAATCAATGACGTTACCTGGCCAAATTGGAAATTAAGTTCGATCGCGTGATAATCCGTTGGAATATGCCGAATCACTAAGCGGCCCGACGTCGGCGAGTCATTGCGAGATGAAAAACGTTAAATTTATCTCTTCTCTTCGTTGCACCATCCCATTAAGCCCGTTTTATTCAGTAGGAAATACTTGAAAATAATATCCATCAAGCCTATCACCCACTGCCTTCTATTATTATCATCTCAATTAGTCAATTTTATCATTTAGTTCAAATCGCGATTTCTACATTCTATTATTACATTAGTTTAGTTTACAACACATATTAAACAATCACCGCGAGCATTGCTTATTTAATTCGTTTAAAAGTCGCGTGACGATTGCGAGTAAATCTTACTTTTTTTTAAATATGTATCAGCAATGGACTAATCATTGTATAAGTTATGCATCGTGCACTCGGGTAACTATACCACTTGGATTCGTTTTTTTATTAAAACGCGCAGACATTTGAATTAAAACTTCCCCGTTGACCTTTGACTCGACTTGGATCGAACAAATAATTTATGGAAGGTATTCCCTTACAGATAATCGATAGCCACGATAAATAAAACATCGCTTTAAGAAATCTCATAAAATTAAGAGTAAAAAAGGCAATTAATATATTCGTTCGAGATTCTTAGAGAAAATTATTTTTATACTGCGAATTGTATTTTTGAACAATAAACTTAACATTATTTATCTCGTAAAAGCCTTACAACGGTGCATAAAATTTAGTTCGAATTGTAAAAAAATTTCAATAAATTGAAGAATATTATATTTAATTGCATAAATATGTTCCACTCAGTGAGTTGGTATTTTATATTACAATAGATTTTTTAATTTACTTTCATTAAATTTAGGCACTTAGTTCTAAGGACTCCAAATGAAGTTCTACTTCCAGAAAATTAAATTCTTTTTTACTTTAATTGCATTACATTTCCTTTATTTTTAATTCAATCTACGTTTTTGTTTTCCTATAAGTTGCTTTCCCTTAAAAGTTCGCGTGACAATTTGCGACAATTTAACTGCGCTAAAAGCTTAATTAACAATCTAGCGTAAGGAAAAGGCTCAGGTGAAAATGAAGTTTTGCAACGAATTTAAAAACGCTGTTTGTAATTATTAATGAATTTAAATATGGAATTCGAATTGAATGGATTTTTATGTTTCGCGTCGGTACGTGACGTAACGTTTTATTTACCCTCCGCGAGGATAAATTTTTTTCAATTTATACACGTCATAAAAATTTAAGTAAAACATAAAAATCGCTCAAATTTACTGCAAACGATGACATTTTAGTAAACAAATAAATATTCGTGTTTATGAAACAATTAAGTTTTTAATAAAAATTTATACTTCATTAAATGTTTGCACTATTGCACTATATATTTACACGTATACACGTATGTGCGTATGCACGTAGAATACTATAAAAAAATCTTTAACCTTTCTGCTTTATCTCTCCCCTCCCCGCCTCAGCTTCTACCTTTTATCTTTAGTTATTAAACTGTTGAATCCAGTAGTCATTAGTAGCTCTCAAATGGTATAATAATATTGCGCTTATATATAGATAGACACTTATACGTGTGCGTGCATTAGAAAACATTTATTACGAGAGCATTTAATTTGTTATTAAATCATTTAAGGTACATGATTTAAAGAGTCGCGTACAGAAATAATTATGAAAGGAGCCATTTAGAATGAATTATTAATGAATCTCAGGGCAACCAAATTAGATTAAATATCAATTTAAAAGACAAAAAGGCATATTATAATATTCTTACTTTTTTAAGAACTTTTAAAATCATTTATTCATTAGAAATTCGTCTGCATTACTTTTTAATAATATCGTTCGAGATTATTCGATGCTCAGAAGCTTTTTAAATAACTTTTTAAATAATTTTTGACGTTATTTTGGCTTGACTTTAGCGAGTCGAGTTTTACGTATCAGCACTTTAATCTTCATCTACTCTATTACTATTAACAATAGAACAACCCACTTACGTTGTTTAGTATTAATATATGCATTGAGCACTACTGCGCAGGCTTTTACTCGCAGCAAAAACTTTTATGCAAATACTTTTTTAATTTGTCAAAGTGTTGGTTGTGCGATGCAGTGAAATATTTGTGTTCTCCGCAGTGTATCTCGAACCTTATTTCTACGCAAATATCTTTTCGAATGAAAACTCGATTAGCAATTATCGAACACAAACTTTACAATTAAAGTAACAATTTTTTATCGAGGCTGAAATAGTGTCATTGTATTTAAAGAAAACTTTTATTTCCACTCTTTAAGCAACCAAAGTAATAAACATCGGAGTAAAACAAGTGCATCGGGATTTATTTAATAATGTCATTTTAATAAATTGCGCGATGTAAAATTATCCACTTTAAAGTTGACGCGCTTCCGGAAAATTCCCCCACACAAACTGCAATTATTTTGCCGTTAAGGCGAATTTTTGTATTTTCGATAATTAAAAGGCATTCGAGTCGGAATAAAATGTTTAGCCTTCAAGTTTTATCGTTACAAAAGTCGTCGACGCATTATAGTTCATTCAAGAGTAAAACAGCTGGAAGGGCGAGCAATTTTTCCGCGCTAAATAAAAGCGAAGAATCGATAGACGACAACAAGTCGCACGAAATTGATGAAAAGTAAAAAAAAGGAGGAGCCAATTAAAAAATTTTTTTGTTCCAAAAACGCCGCGGAATTTTAATGCTCGTTACGGCGTTTAAACAAGCGCGAAAAAACGTGTCGAAAAATAGGAAGACAACGAAAGCCGTGGGATTATTTATCGAAGGCATAATCGATCGACTGGTAAAGTGGCTTCTGAAACGAAAACAACACCGGCCAACTCTTCTTCGTGTCTGTGCCGCATCGTGGCTACGGCGACATGACCTATCCCCCTAATTAACGGTCGGAATCCGCCCTCCTGCCCTCTTTTCCCCCACTCCGTCCCTTTCACGAGAGGCGAGTGTCTCCTTTCGAAATTATGTCACGCCCACGGTCAGGTAGACTTTTGCCGCCAGGTGTTACCAATGCCAACCCAGTGTGAACGTAAAGCGTAGGTCACTTCGGGCAACACCTTTCGCCTCGTTCTGAGAGAGAGAGAGAGAGGCGTCCATTCCATATTGCTAATTCCTACTGCCTCTATTTTTCGGTTTTCCCGCTTCCTACTTTACCCGAATCTTGTTCGCTTCCAGCCAATTTTTCCTCGCCGTATCCCCGGCAATCTTGGCTCGAATCGCAGCTAATTATGCAGGAGTTTGGCGTCGCCCGTTTTTCACCTGCTCCTAGTTTAACAAATTTATCAATCGACGCGCATTTACGGAACTTTCGAGAGATTTTAACGAAGCCACCGCTAAGCACGTCGTCGTGCGTTTCCCAGAATAAGCGGCTCCCGAAGCGGCAATTTTGAAAAAAGCTCCCACGAACGTGCGTTTGAATCTTCCTCCTCGCTCACCGGCAATTTAACAAGTTAAGGATAATAAAATCGTCGTATTCGCTGAAACCAAACTAACGACGCACTTTGTGCGTTCTCATGGCTCGATAATTGCACGCATCTCTATTCGCCATTCGTCGTACTCGATACATATTTTAAAAACGCACGGCCTCGTGTAATCCCTGATCCGTTTAATAACCAAAGCATTGATCGTTTCCCCGAATGAAGGTAATCCAAGAAGAAAATCTCTCATGCATGTGCGTAATTATTGCTCCTTTTCACGTCAAATGAATATGTTCATTGATACGCCGCTGAAAGACGAGCGAATACGCCATTGTCGAAATCGACATTTCACGAGCAATTTTCGAAATATAAAATATCAACCTGCAGCCGATCCAATAAACTGATAAATTGATACCGAAAGCTGCACGACAGATAAGGTGTATTGCAAAAGCTTTTATTCGACGAATTAATAACACTCGAACCCGATATTATTTATTTTTAATCGCTTTTGCCCGACAGCGAATGACGTCTGCTTATTTTTAATTTCACCCGATCCAGGAGTTGGGTTAATAATTTTTGAAATACGAGCAAAATAAAAATCGTCCCGTTCGTAATGATACGCCACACGGGCAACGCCGTTAAGAATGTGTCGAAAAAAATGCGTTTTATACTCTCGAGCATCGATTTACATCGACTTTCGAGCCTAAATTCGTTAATCAACTCATTAGCAAAGTATTGAGTAACCCCCGACGAGTTTTGTTCAAGCGCCGTCGGGAATTTTTACGACACGTGATCGGGGCGGAAGAAGTTAGCCGGACGTGATAAATTAGGGCGCATTGCGTCTTTTTACACAGTGCTGCTAATTAATTGTTTATTCAAATAATAGAGAGGAAAGCCCGCAAACTGTATAACAAAGGAAAAGAAACAATGAAACAGACTCTAGAGGAATGCGAGCCATAGGCTTTGAGGCGAAAAAGTGGCAGAAGATACCGTGAAAGGAGAAAAGAAAATATAAGCAACGAACGAACGAGAAAGGAAACGTTGAAAGCAAAGAAGAAAACAAGAATTAAAACAAACATCTGATGTAAGTTTGATGTAAATAATAAACAGCAATAATAATTGCCGATCGGGGTGCGTTGAAGTTTTGCGTAGTTTGGATTAATAAGGAAAAGCGGAGGCGAAAAATCGGGCCGAGGGAAAAGAGAGAAGTGGCGGATGGAGGTGAAGTCCATTAGAGTCGGAATCAAATAAAGGAGTCAAGAGCCCGGGGCAGGAGGGCAGGAGTACGGAAGAATAGGGTCGTGTTTTGAAGAGCTTCGGCCTACGGGGCAGAGCCGCCGGTGGACTTCTTGTGACCGAGGCCTTATTGTGCCGCGGTCCTCCTCCCGAGTGTCACTCTGACAAATTGGACAAAAAGGAAAAAGAGCCTCGGTCCCAGCGCACGCGCCCCGAGCCGAATCTCCGGCGCGATCCGCTAACAAGACCGGGACCACCAGAGGCCACCGGGACATCATCGGCCCGTCCGATCGTGCGGGATGAATCGAGAGGACGCGCACGCGCACGACTCCCCGTGGATAATCCACCGGGACGAGGAGGCGGGCGCCCTTTATTCGCCACTTCTCGACCCGGGGATTCCTCGCATTTTCCCGGGGTCCCGCACAATGAGGCCCCCGGCGCATTCTGCGACACGCTTGATTCAAACCTTCCGCGAGCCGGACAAAGTCGCTGAAAAATTGCGGACGCTCGCCCTCGGGAAATTACTAGGACAATTACTCACCGCGGCTCAAGGGCTCCTCTTGTTGTCGCGCTGTTGTTGACGCTCTTGCGGTCGAGCACCAGCTGCCCTATCACCGCCGCATTCCGGGCCTCACTTTTCTCCGAGTGAAATGGCGCGTCCAGCGGAGCCGCGACGAGAGCAGTTCGAGGCTAATGTTACCGGTTCTCGCGCTCGCTTTCAATGTCACACAAGTCCCCGATCGAGAACTTGCGAGAACGCGCGCGAATGAAACGCTTAAAATTAAGCTGGACGATGCGATGCCGAATGGGGATTAATGGCTCGCGATAAAAGAGCCATTGATTTACGTCCCGCCCAAACGCTCTTCTTAAACAATGTTCCTGCCTAATATTTCACAAAGTTTCGAGCGAACGCATCAATGGTACTTCAGCATATAATTAATAGCGAACTTTGTCACAGTTGAGGAATTTCGGAATAAATCACTTTGCAAGATAACGGATGAGTCCCTTTTTAAGAAGTCGCGTATAAATTGAAATATTCTTCGACGCGAATTCTCGGCATCTCGAGTGCTCGGTTCGTCTGTTTGTACTGGAATTATTAAAAAAAAATGGAATTCCCCGATGCGGAAGCTCGACACGAGTCCAGCGAATCGAATGCGCGCAAAGGTTAGAACAAAAATAAATTGTGATTCGTTGCTGGCGTGCCGATCAAATTTTATTCGAGAACAATTTCGGCGCTCGCTGATTGAATTCTAGTATTCAAATTATTTCAGGGGGGAAAAACTCCGGAAAACCTTCACAGCCTCGGTAATTTTCTCTGCTTTCAAAAATATTTTCGAAAAGAGTGATTTTGATGCTGATGATGGTATCGTTACGACACCTTCGTGGTTTCAGCACGAACTTATTTTATCACGGTTTTACATACATTAGTTGCGCCGTAATATGAACTGGAAATTACGTCGTGCGTTTACTGCTCCGTTTTATTGCTTGCGACAATCCCGTTCGAGATCTCGATATAAGTAAAATTAACTAAAGGCGCTCCCGTAATTTTCTCGAGATTCCTGTTGCGACGGCAAAGTTTCCGCTCATCGTAATTTCGATATTGTCTTTTCACTGTTTATCCTTACTGTTCGTCTGTTTTGGTTTAACACACACGCGCATCCTTAAAAACGTGTACGCACACACGTTCGTAGATACGTACGGCTCAATAAGTTTATATAATTTCGCGAGCTGACGTCTTACTTTTTAGAAAAATTGCGGCACATTATTTTTGTAAACATCCACGTTTCCCTGCGCATTCTTATCCATGTGTCTTTAAATATGTAGAAGAAACTTTGCAGTATTAGAATATCATAAATTAATCGTTGTTATTTAATCAGGTGCTAAAATTTGTATCGGTCACTCGCTTCTATTAATCTTCGCTTAAAATTATACAACAATATTTTCGCTAAATTAAAGTAGCCGGACAGCATTACTCTAGTGTTTTGCACTTTTATCTCGATTAAAATTATAAAATAATAAGAGCAATTTTGTAGTTTTAATCTCTGGAGAAATTTGCTCTTTTCAAATAACGTCTGGCAAGTTTCTCCAACTGGCTATTAATTTAACTCTAAAGGTCCACATCTCCGTTTGGCGGCAACAGAGATTTGCGATTAATTATTTCGAGTGTATATCCCATTTGTAATACAAGCAAAGGAAAATTCAACTCGGAAGTGATTTACAACGCAAGCGCAAGCATTGGATGTATTAACTCTCGATTGTCGGCAAAACGTAATTGACAATTAATTTGTCCGAGAGGAGGGGATCGCTGCACTTTTCTATTATTCCCTTTGCATTCGAACTGTAAATTAGGAAAATGATTGTTTACGCCGCTTGAAACGCAAGTCGGAATATTAACCCGTTGGAAACGACATTTTAAAGCAGTTCGTGCTTTTGAAACTATTAAAGCTGCAACTGGCGCTGATCAGTTTTTCCAGAATTTTAAACGCGAACTACTTTTAGATAGAAGCAACACTACCCGGCTAATCTTTAACTTCGCGGTTATCGACACCACGGATCCATTGGGACGAAGCGAATGTAAAACTTGGAATTCTGATCGAAAAATCAGCGATTCGCGAGATCTGTACAATGTTTATGGACGTCGTTCCAAATGAGTTCGAAGCTAAATTGGCTCTTCAATTTTTCCCACCGAATTTCCTTCCAGGCCGATACGGATGACCGAGACAAATAGAGATTAGCGTTCAGTCGCGATTTTAACAATCGAAGAAAAAAATTTGAATGCCGTTCCATTTAATGGCAACTGCGCAGCCTCGCGAGCTGAAAGAAACCCAGCGGAGCGGAGACTCGAAAACGAAGAACGAAGACGACGATTTTTCCTCCAAACGAGCACCCGAATTACCAAAGAAAATCACAAAAGCGAGTCGCGCGGAGGTCGGAGTTCAGGCTCGGATCGCATCGATTCATCCTTGCAAAAGTTCATAAGCCGCGCCTGGCCACGAGCATATTCCCAACGGCGGACGTGAATCCAAACAAGGAATTTCCCCTTGCGCATCGGTTCCCCGAATTCTCGAACACACAATGATCGATTAGCCTAATAAAACTTTCATGGCGCGATCCCCGGTCGAAACATTAGGCGACGGGGGCAGGGGAAGGAAAAGCGGCCCTCGGCGCGGCATCTAATAACGATAATCGCGATGAAAGCATGAGCGCGGATAAAACCGTACATAAAGAGCTCGAGAGCCCGGGGGCGCGGCCGCGGCATAACGCACGCACGCACACTCGCAACCTCCGACGCCACCGCCGCCGCCACCGCCGCCGCCGATGGAATCTTTATATTGCATTATTGCGTTAAGCACTTGGGCACACAGACAGCAGTCGTGCGCGCGCGCATTATCCGTCCCCACGACACAATGGCGGAGGGTGGCCCTGATCAAACACGCGGGGCCCTGGCGCGCATCGAGCGTCTTCCTCGAGTCCGACACCTGGGCAGCTCTCCGAGACCCAGGTCGGACCCATTGTTGTCCACCGGCAAACTGATAATTCGATGGTTGTTGGAGCTGCTGTCAAACTTGATTAGCCGATAACTGGTACACGCGCGATCGCGCCACGCCTTTCGATCCCACGCTCAAACGTCTTTCAAACCTCCGGCCCACCTGGAGAAGAGACGAGGATCGAGAATCGCCTCTCCGCAGAAATTAGTTGCGAATCTCTTCTGCTAATAGAAGCCGCAGCAGTTTCGCGGCCAACTGCCGCCGAATGATATCGCCTGGGTCTTTTGTTCGTCCGATTCGTGGCTTGACCTGCTTTTGTACGTTTTCCGAGCCCAACCACTGCTTCTCCTTATACGGCTTTATAGTTTTTATTCCCATAAATGGGTGCGTGTGGGTGCGTGCACGGGCGAATACGCGGATCGTAAATTCAATACAAAAGTATTTCGCCTCCGCGGATAAAACGACAAATACGAGCATTACTTTTTTGCTCAGCTTCGGGCAAACATTTCGAGCGATGTTTGCTTTCCTCGTCGTCGGCTTTGGCTCGACCATCCTAAGGTTTCCAACTGTACTAATGGCTGTTCATTAAAGAGCGAATCCGATTCGCATCGACGAGATAAGAAGACAGGTATCCGCGACAAACACGCACTCCTTCGACTAACAGAGGCACTTGGACGAAGCTTTTATGAATGTTTCAAGCGAATTAACTGCATTGCGGCAACAAAGATTACCGCAGCTAATTGTTTGAAATTTTATCTCGACGAATTAACGAACGTCGATATTAACCGCGTATCAGTAACCCGTGATTCTGCAAACTTTTCGAGCCGAACGAACGCTTTTTCAGCGGGTACAACAATTGACTATTAATATCAAACGAACAATTCCAGCCGAAATAATTTATCACGGCAGGTATTTACAACTCATCCTCCGGCATAATTCGTACGTTGATTTAGAAATATTTCAGAGGTATTTTCGGTAATATTTAACGAACGCTTAGCATTCGACGTAATTATTTTGCATTGTTAATAAATTCGACAACGAATTGTCGGTTAACATAACTTTCAAATTTACTAATTTGAATAAAAAAACTTTGATAATTAGCGTGGAGGGCTTTGATTGTGCAATTCAAAAATTATTCTATCGGTTTTATTATGAAAAATAAGGCGTTTCTCGTAAAATTACATTACAAACAACAAGAAATAATCGAACAAAAAAGGACCACATTAATAATATCTCAACGTTCGATAACTAAGCCCAACATTTTACGACAACAATGCGTCCCGTTTCAACATTCGCATGCAACGTATCGCAGTGTCCATAGTTAGTGTGTGCATAAACTATAAATTAATTAACTTTACTGGTGTGTGCAAGGATGGGGTTCGTTTGTACGTAATTACATCACTACTTTAAATTTGGCTCATAAACGCAATCGCGCTAATGTACACACGTATCGAAATTTCAATCAAATCTCGAAACACAGCGAAAGATATTGAATTAATTCTAAATCTGGAGTATTCGACGTCGTTGTTTAATCGCTGTCCCACTGATTCGCAACGGTTTTTCAAGCGATTCGGACCAGAACTTTTTCCAAATGCCCAAACACACCATGGGCGCCTGCAATCAGGGACGCACTCACTTGAGTACACACTCGTCTGCATATTCGTGCTCGCGGGTCAAGCAAAATCCCAGGTATCACGCGAGTTTGGTCCCACAATGTAAAGGAAGAGAGTCTTATTTGTCCGCTTAATCGCCTGGAATTTAATTAATAAGAGCCAGACTTTTGAGCTAATCAACGAATCAGTATCGATGCTCTTGGTGCAACAAATCTTGCTTCTGCCTTTGGTGGATTTTAAATTTCGCTCGCTCGAGAAACGGATAAATCGATAATCGCTGTTACGGTCTTGAGGATTCGGTAAAGTTCCCACGAAACGACCGGTAAGTTTTCGTTACGAAGCATCAACTATGACCCAATTGCGCGATTCGGATAATGACGTAAAGCCCAGCAACAACATAATCTCCGCTCCGTATAACCTCGAATAATCTGGCGAAATCCGCGTGTAAAATTTGCAGAGTCCATCGTGGTACGTGTTACCGGTTATTCCATTATTATTCGGCTTCACGGTCGACGTAACGGAGAGAAGCGCGTCAGTTTGATTTGCTTGGGTCTCGTCTCGGACACTCGCCTTCGAACTCCCACTATTTTAGGGTTTCGGGCGTTTCGCGAAAAATGCGCCCGAGCTGAGCATGTGTAGGCAAGATCGGTACACGGCTTAGCGATCACGTGACTGCGTCTACAAGGGAGAGTCGCTGCTCCTCCGCATGCCCGCGCACCTCCTTATCAGATCCGACGTGCACGAATTTTATTTTTCTCCTCGTCAGCTTTTACGAGCCGTGAAAAAATTTCTTTTCCATTTGCTGGATGGGGTGGCGGCGCGACATCACGGTATCGCGGCATCTCCTTCGCTATAAATGCGTTTTACGCTGCTACATTTTCATAATCAAAACGTAAATGAATAATGCGCGATTCGTGTCGCTTTTCATTTTAGCCAAATTCGTGAAATATTCATCCGGATCTCTCCTTAAATGAAGAGCTTGGACGAAACATCCGTCACTCCTTTATAATAACAAATTCAACGTCAACTTATATACACTGAAAACTAAAATATATTATTTACGCGCGCTTAATGCGTACACAGATTTTTATCAATATGGAGCCGAATGTAATTTATCGAGACCTTTTTTGCATAAATACGGAGGCTTTCCGGTATTTTATTTTTTAAATTTTAATAACGCCATTAGTTTGTTAATAACGTGCAAATCTCGAATTAATTTTACATAATTTTACATCTGCCCGGTTACACTGATATTTAATGTAAGTTCTATCTGCAAACGGTTTTAAATAAATAAACATCGTAATATTGTGCCTTAAATTTAAAGTTTTTCTCACTTTATCCATTTTTTCTTTTGAAAAAATGAAAAATATCATAATGTGAGAAAACGCACACTTGAAAATTCTATTTTCTTGTTTAGAAATTGATAAAAGTGAAATTTATCACGTCTCAACTTAAAATGGACTTGGAAAAACGTTTAAAAATATTTTATATTCCTCGAAGGCTTTCCGAGTATCGGTGGAAAATTTTTATAAACGTTACATTGGAATATTGCATCGGGAGAAAATCTTATTTAAAATTTTTAGAAAGCATGTAATTCGATTGCATCCACGGAACAACCATAGCTTTGCAAATTACTCAAATGCACAGAGAATTTCAAAATATTTTGAAAATAATTAGCCTTCATTATTCATAAAATAACTTTTCAAATAATCATGTCTACGTTGTTAGAATTTAATTTATGAAATTTATGAAATCTCTTATATTTTTATAATTGCAAATTTACGAAATCTCTTACATTTTTATAATTACAAATGCACAAGAAGTTTATTAGGATAAAATAAAATCACGATGACAACGTTTTCTTAAATTGCATTGCGTTAAATTAATCGTAGAATTCAATATTCGTTACTAAGCGTTCACATTGGAAACGCAGACGCTTTGTTGAAAACAAATTTAGCTGTGATAATTTATAACAAATAAATGACGCAATGATCCGGCGATGTAATATCGAGTGCATTTATCCAAAATATTTAGGAGATTCTAAAAGTGCGATGAGCTAAAGGAATGAGATTGATGTTTGCGGAATGATGAGCTAAGGTTTGAGAATCGGATTAAGCCAAGACGAAATTCCTGAAGGACTAACTTAGCCTATTACAACAGTTTATAATTAGTTTGCCGAATTCAATTGAATCGCAGACACTTAAAGATGAAGTGAATATCTCACACCCCAATTTCGCAGGAACGAACGAAACTATTTTTGGAGTAACAGGAACAAGTTACTCGATGTAAATAGTTCTATCAAGGTGTGCGCATGCGCCCGGATGATCGTGCTAAACGATTTGCCGAAACTTATTTTTTTCTCGTCAACCTCGTCTTGACAGTCGCTTGCACTTGGAGGCAATTTCATTTAATTATATTTAACAAAAGTTGTTCGTCTTGTTCAAAATCCATACCTGTTAATAGGGTTGCTCGATCGAAATCAAATCAAATCCGCGTTTCCCGATAAAAAATTAGTAAGCGCCAGCAAAAAACTTTATTCTTTCAGCGCATGAATTACGTACTGACCAATGTAACGCGTGCGCACTTACGGCACAAGATGTACACGCGCGCAATACAGCGCTCGAAAAATTTGTTGCTAATTTAGCATAATGGGGGCACTAAATCAGCTTTCCTTGCGTAATTGTAAAAATTTTCGTATACACGCTGGTTTACGTTCTCCGGCTCCATCATGGTTGTTCAACGTGTCTGATTTACCGCGCGAGTTCGCAGTCGCCGAAATTTAAACGAGCCTTCGCAAGTGTCGGCAAGTGCAATTTTTATCAAAGCTTTGCGAAATATCGTCCGAGCAGCCGATGAATCGCTAATCGACTCAACCAATCAATTGCAGCTCGCAGTTTGCGAAACATGCATCGGCTCGCCCGATTATTTTGACGAATGAAAGCAAACGCCGCGAAAGATGATTTGGAATTCCTCGCTTCGAGCGAAGGCGAGGCGAACGAAATCCGAGTCCCAGGCTTCCAGCAGTTCCATTTTAAGCCAGAGATCCGGTAACAAGCAGACATCCTCGTAAGGAAGCACCTCGACCATCCCGATGCGAAACACAGTTGTTATTGTGTACGTGTTCGGTGTGCGGGATTATTTAAACTACGAGATGGCGACCGCAAGTCTGATGTCTACGTGATACATTCGAGTTGTCGAGCGGAAGAAGAATGAGATTTACTACGTGCGGACTGTTTTTGGTAGCCGCGCGTCTACTCCTGGCGTTGATTTCAATTTCGCTTCCGACTGCATCAGGTGTGCGGTAATCAGTTGCTTTTTGTCAACACAACCTCGTCCAGGTGTGTCGGCAATTTTGCCCCGAACGAAAACTGCTGCCGCTTCCTCGAGGAACGGCTTACGCAATCTTAATTACAAATGTACACATCGAAGCGTCGTACCCGCGTTACATTGTTCCATCTTGTCTCCGACTTCTTTGTCTCTTACTCCCTTCGCTCCAATGAGTTTGTGCATTTTAGAATTAAGGCTTATGAAAACGGACTGTACATCACTCGCCGGCGACGACTTTTATTCTTCGTTCGATTTAAGCGATCAAATTCAACAAAAATCCGAAAAACCTTCTTAAATAAATATTGCGAATGAACTTGATTTTTTTACAAGCCAAGCAAACGAATTTTTGACAAAATTCCATCGCTAAAATCAATTAAAATAAGTTACTTAACTTGAACGTGAAATTGTAATTCAGTTACGTTTTGCAATATTTTATAAAATTTTCGTATGTAAAAGTTTCGTACACAATCCGTCCTGCTGCCTTACAATTGCAGCCGCATAAATAACGATTATCACGAGTCCGACGAGAAATAAAAAATTAATTTCCATAATTTTTAATTTTCGAGATTTTCATTATTTACAATGCCCCGAATTTTTCCCTCCAATCCCGAGACTTCGCGCAGCTTTAATTTCAATTAGCATTCGCACAACACTGAGGCCGCGATCGCTATCGTCCTCTTCGTCATCTTTTCGCGAATCCGAATTCATCGAAGGCATTATTTCGAACGTAGCATCGTAAAGCTGCAGGTAACATTCATACTTTACCGCGTATCGGCGTTTATTAGCAATGTAAATTGAGTTTGCATATGCAAATGAAAGTGCGCGTGTGTGCCGGTGACATTTTCCGCAAGACTCGCGCCTAACTCGTACAAGTGCTAATAATAATTAAATTAGCTCGCGGTTGCTTGAAAAAGGCCCATTGCAAGTCGCCAAAGGGTCTCGTCTGAATTTATTAGGCTTAAAAGTGAGCCGATAGCTTCCTGCTCGAAATAAATCCCGTCGCTATCGTTAAATTTTGACGCGAAATCGACTGCTGCCCTTTGTCCTGCCCTTTTGTGGGGAGCGAGTGAATAATGTTGCGAGGCTTACATCTCGCTTAATTAAAAAAACACGCTATTCAATTAGAAACGCAAACGTCCGCAAAGGAACGTTAAGTTCCTCGGTAACCGATGTCGGGAATGTATTTATGCAAATGTTATGCGCAAATCTCGTTCAAAGTTCGTTCACCCGAGGGGAGGTGGGGGCCCGAAATGCTTATTAGAGAGCCTTAGGCGGTAAGGAAGGACGCGCACTTTTCAACACTTCACACGAGTTCGATTGTAAAAGCGCGGAAAAGTTTTCGCCTGCGATAGCGAGAAGATAGGGGGATGAACGCAGACATTTGGGGGAGACAAAAACAAATAAGACTAGCGTTGGTAAGCGTTGTAATCTAGGAGTGTTGTTAGAGCGGCCCACGTTTCGCTTCAAGAGCCGATCTCTTATCGGGTGTCTCGAGCGAAATCTAATCGAGAAGTAAAAACGCGATCATCGCAAAAATCAGTCGGATATTAGGGCCTTCGTCGGCCGTCCGTTGCTCGCCGGCACTTCAAGTCGCACACCGACTGGGAAAAGTAAAGGATCCTATTCCGTGGCAATCGCTGAAGAGCAAAGGAGCAAACAAAGACTCTCGGGAAAGCTGGCGGATTTAATTTCCCCGCTGAAAGATAAGAGCGCGCGAAGGAGATGAAGCCCTTGACGTCATTGGGTCAGCATTTACCTACTCGGGCTGGATCAGACGAATGTTGGTGGCGAGGCGAGTTCCGCTTTCGTGGATTCAAACTTGGAGAGGATCAGCTTCCGGCGTTTCCCTTTGCCGGCGAGCACTTCGATCCTTAAAGTTATGATTAAAGAGTCAAATACTCGCGTTTGTCGACGATACGGAAAGAACAAAAGTATTGCCAACGATTGTCGAGGACGAAGATGTTTGAAAATTGTATTCGACGAGAAATGCATTTGCGCCGCAGCTTTAAAGTATCCCTTACTCGTTCGAGAGCCGTGAATTACGAATTTAAATTTTTGCTAAAGATAAACGCGTTTGTCGTCCGCATCCATATTTGATCGCGATCGTTAATTTATTCTAAAACTCTAAAACGATCGGAAGCCCAAGGGACGTTTTGCGATATTCTCACGTGCAAAGTTGCACTATTTATTTTTAAATTCTGTGCCGGCCGTCGACGCATTTCCCGGGCGAATTTGAAAATTAAAAAAATATCGTCGTTTTTATGTCAAACCGACAGGAGCGTCCGACTCGTTAATTAGTCAAACGTGACTGTAAATATTCGCGTTTGACTTGATTAGCATAAAATGGAAAATTTACGACGCACACACCCTTACGCTGCCGCTTTCATCGGATCGGATCGAATCGCCTCGATCTCTCGCGCACAAAGAGTAACGTGAAAATCGGTGTGCCCTGGGGACCGCATGCCTCGGTGGCATTGAGGTTGGAGGAAGTGACTCTTCGCGTATCGGGGCCTGAGACCTAAAACATGTTTGCCCGTGGTCTTGGTGATGCGGCGAGTGCGACAATGGGACGCGCGACGCTCGAGAGATTAGGGGCCGCGCGACACAATTCGACTCGTCCTCGTCGATCGATTCTCTCGATTCGCGCGCTTCGAGATACGACGCCGAGATCCTCCGGCCCTCATTCTTCTCCTCGGCTAATCGCGATCTCCGCCCTGGGAAACGTAAGCGCAGCCCTCCTTTCTTCTTTATCTTTTCTCTCGTTTTCTTTATCTCGCGTATTTGATGTTCTTCTTATTTCGATTATTTCGATTTGCAATGGCACTTTTCTGTTTGTCAGGTACAATTGTTGGCGCTCGATTCGCGTTTTGGAGGCTAAAGGGTTACAGTTGCGACATCGGCTTTGTCTTTATCTTTTCTTTTGGGAAACTGAGGAACCTTCGCTCTTTTGAAAAAAGCATCCGCAACTGCATTTGTTTTCGTCAAAGCCTCGATCGTTCGGATGTTACGTTAATTTCAATGCTTTTCAATACATTGCGATTGTTTGTAGCAAAACAGTATTTTTATTAAAAATGAAACGCCGAATTTTTATTATCCAAAAAAGGCGATCTCGTTTTTTCCAAAGCCTTTAAATTATTCAAAATTACGTTAAATGTCACGATAAACGCAAATTTTATTAACTTAAAAAGTATTCCCCTTTAATATTCGTTGGGAATGCGACAGTAAAATATTATTTAATATTTCGCGCGACATTCGCAAATTCTCTATTCAACTGTTCAACTGTTTCCATACTCTTTTAAACGAATCATAATTAAGTCGCATAAACAGTTAATCGTATAATTGTTATTTCTAAATCAGCAGTGATATTTGTTATCTCTTGCCGTAGCTTATGTCGGAAATAATAAATAATAATAAACTACTACTACTACTACTATTGCATAATGCACAGTTGTAATAACACGAAATCCGGTGCTATTGATAACATTTTATATCGTTCCAGCGTCTGATGTACGACATCTCGCGGAGAAAAACATTAATTTTATCGTGGCTTCTGTTTTTCCCGAATTATTTTGACTCCGAATAAACTGGGAGTTATTTTGATAAACTGCAGGTATTGAACTCGATTTCTCATTTATTTCACCAATTCGATTGTCTACAAATATTTATCCGAAAGCTCGAACAAAAAATGCTGGCGATTTTAAAAGATTAAATAGTTTAATTACAAACACTGACAATCAAATACGAGCTTTTATTTGTTATTCAGGGATGCGCCTATGAGGGGCGCGGGGGATGGTTCAAACTTATACAATAATCAAAGATTTTGCTATCAATATTATTCAAGTTCTTCAATATTAATGGAAAAATCGATCGTGAGTTATGATAAAATAAACGAATAAAAACTTTTATCGCAAAGAGTCGCGTAACTGTCGAGTAAAAGAAATTTAATAATTTAATGTTTCCTACATTATTCTATAATACTGAAGTTTCTTCACATAAGTAGGTTTCTTTACTTAAGAGACACAAATGCATTTTCGTATTTCTTTTGAAGATGAATATTGAATTTCTGGAAGTTACTCCCGGAGTATGTAGAAAAGTACAAATAGATACATTTCGCCCTTAAAAATCGCAAACTGTATTTTCTCTTAAATTGTTAAAATCAATAAAATATATTTGCCAATATATCCTCGCATAAATTGCATTTGTTTACTTAAGCTTATTCCGAATTTAGATATGAAAACGAAATGCAAGGGAAATTTATAGTCTGTAGTGAAAAAATTAAAGTGTAAACAATGAGTTCGCCGTAAAAAATCTGATTTAAGTGATTAATAAAAATTGTAACGATTAAGTGGATTCGATGATTCATCGGATGTATTTATTTTTATCCGTCGTTCAACTTCATATAAATGCCGTGTGCTTACAACTGCATTTTTAATAATGTAGTATAAATAAATTGCGTCAAAATATACATAAACAAAACTCGCGCTTACTGCACTTAACAAGTAAATGTTTATAATTGACGAAACAATAGTCATCATTTGCTGAAATTATAATTAACGATATTCAGCTAATAGTTATTTCATACTATTGTGGTGTAATTCTATATTCGTACCAATTGGAAATTAACACTAAGCGAACCCAATATAATTTACTCGATCACTGACTTTCAATCTTGCAATCAAGATTAAACGCCACTTGTCTGTTTCTTCGATGAAACACTATCTTAAAACAACACATATTTATAAACTATGCATACATATAAAGTATACACTAATGTGCATTGGTGAGTGTGAGCTAAACGAGATTATCGCTGTTTTTCAAATTATTGATTAAAACTATGTATAGGTAAAATTACTCGCACTAGTCGCGACAATAAAACCAGTGCCAACTATTTTTATTTTTGTATATTTCTCATGTTAATTTATCAAACGTAAACATTTCTTAAATGCACAATTCAAAATGATTTATATTGCAAAAGAAATTGTTGCCATTGTTTGTGAATATTGAATATTCTTGAAAAAAAGACAAAGCTGTTACGAGTGTATTATATTAAATGTCTAAATTCAGATTTATTACAGAATTTTTATCGCGTTGATTGCCACTGATGTATAAAGTTATAAATTTTCTAATTCAGTTACTGACTTTGAGCGATTGAATTTATATTTTGTCGTTGCTGATACTTTTGCAGCATAACAACGCGTAAATAACGCTATTATATATGAATATAGATATAGTTTCATCAACGACTGTCGAATAAAATATAATAAGTTTTTCATAATTTTCCATCAGTTTTTGTCCCGAGGAACAATTTATAATCGAAATATACGAACCAATAACTAACGGTTAAAAAATTGTTTTTCTTCTCAAACAATCAAATCGGACATTTCTCATCGATTAACTGCTGTTTTCCCTTTGCGTGTATTTACTTTCTCTACAATATTATTAAAAGGAATGGTTACGGAAAGATAGAAGCGAATTAATTACTCGAAAAATCCAGAGCTGCGATGCTGGAGAACGAAGCCGAAGAAGTTACGCCTGAATGTGCGTCGATATAAATAAATATTCGATAGTGTTATATACGGCTGATAGAGTTTCTCGTTAAAAATGAAAAGATAATGTTTTTTTGCGTTAACGTTTGAGAGGAAAAGGAATAAAGGAGAGCGATTTTTTCGATTTCATCGTGGCTTATTAACGGCGCTCGTGAAAATGAATCGTTTTGTTTGTGTGGGTGTGTATGCTTAAGCAGCTAAAAGCTAGATGTTATATACGTATGATAATAAAATTTATATCATCGGCAAGTTGTTAAATGCGAATCGGAATTTTTTATCGAATAAAGTTAACGGGGCGAAAGTCCGTTTTGCCGAGTTCCTCGTAATGTAATTATAAAATAAGTCAAGCGAATAAGAGCATATTCGCGCGTTTACTGCCATCGCACCACATATACAAATAGGTGTGTGCACAAGCCATCCGATGCCGAACATTGAAACATTTTTAAAGTGCAACAATTATGGAATTAATACCCGAAGAGCAAAGATGGGAAACGCGACATTCGGAGCACGCGGTTCTAAAATGATCAGCTTTGAGATTTTTCACAGAAGAGCGCTAATTTTCCACTTCTTTAATATTTCACTGCACATCGACGCAGGTGTAAGTTATTTTTAAAAAATTTTAAGTTTATTCGAATCTCAGATCAAAAGTTAGTGCATAAAAATAAATTTTAAAATGTTTGACAAAAAGCCGTGTCTTATTAAATTTTTCCTCGGCGGCGAATGAAATTCACGCGTCTTTCTAACTTTTTGGTTTCTACCTCGGCAATTTTTACGATTTCAACACAAAGTTAACTCTATTGCACCCAAAAACGTATTCTTTGAACGCGATTAAAATGTTATTCCGACGCTGCAACAGTCCTTGTAACAACTAAAATTAATTCGGCGTAAGTTTGCAAAATTGAAGTTGCGCAATTCGTACGATTTCAATTAGCAAAAAACACGTAATATTAACATACATTTTTTTAAAATGTCGCGAGATTTTATGGAATAAACCCACCAAATTTAATTATTTTAAGGAAAATTTCTCACCCAGTTTAATATCGGTTGCAACCTTAATTGTCGCAAAGATAAAGAAAAAGTCAGCAATTTATTCGCGTTAATTGCAAGGTCAATTTTAACGCGAGAATTATTAATTAGAGTGCATTCGCTTGATTAAAATAACGATATTAATTAATAAGCGCGAAATCAGCAGTACCGGACACACAAACACACGTCCATGTCTTCTATCATTAGGTTTCGTATTAAAACGTGAAATCACCGCATTCGGAGCATAGGACCACTAACGGCCCGCGAAATCCTTCATTAACAACTGCAATTAACGCAGAATAGAATTCGCGCCGCATAGAAAGAAGGTTTGCGTCGCCGTATCAGAGGAACGCAGTTCTAAAACAAAGTCGCTGGCTGCTGGGGCAAGAGGCGAAATGCAATTTTCACCGACTGCGAGTTGAATTTGCTCGGGCGAATCTCGTAAGCTGCTCTACAGAAATCAAAGCTGACAAAGGGAGGGGGACGACGTCAAACTGACAACCAATAAAACGTCTCGTCGGTGTCAAGCAGCAGAGGAAACCTCGAAAGGATAAACAAAGTTCCTCGGAGGGCAAATAGGAGAAATGAAATTCGACAGGTGCGTCGCAGGTGGTGAGCCCAGGATGGGCCAACGAAAAAATTGCAGCTCCCGGTCCACGTAGCCTGTAAAATGGCCGCCCGTCTTCAATATTAGCCAGCTTAGCTCTTCTTGGCCTGGGGATTTCGCAATCGACTCGCGCCGCTTTGTCCGCCCCGAGGAAGACGTATAAGGGCCGTTCGTGAAATCCTGCATATGTATGACCGGATCTCGGAATCTCGCGTGAGTTATCGCAGTTGCGTTCTTACGGGAAATCGCGGTTCTTTTGCCCAACCCGGACATTTTTACTTCTACCCCCGGAGCTTTTTCTTAGGAGGCGCATCCGCTCGAGACGCGGCTCGACCTAATAACGCGGACTTTCATTTGCTGTTTTTATTTGAGCCTAATGTGTTAAATGCGAAATCATGCTTCGCTTGCGAATTGAAAATTACGAACGGAGTTGAAGTACCGACCGTCGGTATTCGTAACCGGTTAAGTACAGATCAACACAGACTTTCGTTCGTCCACCGCTTATTAAAATAACAACAAAAATCTTATAATTTTACCCATAAGTAAATTTATGAACGGAATCGATTTACTTTTCATTCTGAAATATTAGCCGTGCACACACTTAGGATATAATTAGTCGCTTTACTCTTACTTATATTACCTTCTTTGAAATAATTAAATTATATTTTTTCACTTTATTACGCATTAGTAATTCTGTGCCGATATTACAGTAATATTATTGGTTCGGACTCATTTTACTATTTTAATTTGCGGATTTTTATCCTCGAGTGTTAACAATCCGTATACTTGGCATTACGTAGTAAATTAAATCAAAATACGCAATAGAAAATGGTTACAATAATCGTAAAAATTTACGTTGCAACGTGATACTATAAAGTTTGATAATTTAAATGCAAATGGCGCATTACTCAACATAAATTTTACTTTTATATTGACTACAACGCGTTATTAGCATATGATTTTATTTATTATTTTTGGCTGTTATTAAATGCCCCGTCCCGCCGACTGATTTCATTGAATATATGAATTTCAAATGAAATTTCAACGTCTAAAGTTTGTAGAACAGAAGTAATGCGAGAAATGCCGCATTACTTCTGCCAAGTGGACACAATAATTTAAGTTGCAAAATCGTCGATGCGATTTGTTGAATTCGACTCGATTAATTTTAAAAAAACTTCTAGTCGCGTACAAGAAATAGCATTAGAGTTTCAGATTAATAATGAAAAAGCCGAACGCCAAGTGAAAAGGTCTGTACTTTCTATAAAATACGATCGAGATCTAAATGAAATCACCTAAAAAAAGTAATCGACCCATTTTTTATTTTAAATAATAGAGCAATAATACCAACTTTCATTTTTGCGTTACACTTTACACTTTTAACTTTAAAAGTAATAACAGAGATTTTTTACGATGAACTTCAATTTCGTTGTGGAAGCCGTTTGAAATAAGAAAAAGAATAGTTTGAAAAATCTGAAAAATATCAACAGATTTTTCATACTCAGAATAATTACTGTATTAATGACACTCAATGACGTTTCTTATTTCGCATACAATTACACGATGAATAATTGTAACTCCCACACAATTATCTAGGACATGTTTTTAATCAATTTAAAATTAATAAACGATCGATAACAGCTTTACAAGAAAATATACGTTATTTTTTGTCTTTCTCACTTGAAACTTAACTTCGTAAATAAAACAGTCAAGGCGCACGAATTTTTCTTTTGCTCGCGCCTGCAATTCGTTTATCTTTCTAAAAATAATCGAGAACAATTTTGCGCAATTTACGCAAAATATAAGGACTCGCGACTAAATACTTTTGTGCGCTAGGAATTTTAGTACAACTTTAGACTCCCGACAATTGGTCGATAACTTCGTTTGTGCTCCGTAATATTTGCCGACACACCTACACTAATGAGAAAATCAATTGCACGCCTACCACATGAAAACCACTATTTTCTTATTACTATTTTGTCCGCGAGCTTTCGCTATTGAATAAATTATTCCAACAATCGCGCAAATGTTTTTAATTTTGAACTGTAGGAAGTGAAATCATTTTCCAGATACCGGAGCAGCACAGCGTACAGTTTTTTAACGATATTTAATCGGAATACACTTAATTCGTCTTCGTTTAAAATAACGAAGAGGACTATTGTACGAATAATTCAAGATCTGCGTACAAAATAATTAATTATTACCAATGCGATTTGCATATTCTTATTAATCTGTCGCGGTAAGAATAAAACGTTAATACTCACTCAGTTTATATTATTACTGAAGATACGAATGGTTCGCGTGTAGTAGTATCAGTATCCCCTGGTCATTGGTTATTTTTGAATTTTCAAATTCATCCAAATTATTAGCAGTGCAGGCATTCACTTATCGGATCGCAAACTGACAAGATGACACAACAACAATGCACTTTCGGTTACGCGCTCGAGGCTCTCGTCACACTCGTGCGGCGCCGCTAATTTCGTCAACGCGTGTTCTTAAATTGTCGCGTTATCGCGCAAAGGTCAACAAATGCAAGCGAGACTGTGGCTGAGGAGTCGCGTGACCTCGCGCGACAAACTTTGACTTCTGAGAATTTGCGCGACAAGGTCGATTTGAATCAATGGGATATTCGCGAGGCGTGGATTTGAATCCTTGGCGAGAAAGGACTCGACATTAGCTGTGATGATTAATAAAAGCTGTCGCAACAATAAAATTGTGCTCCTTTTCTGCAGTTTATTAGAGCGAAGTAATTGTGTCTCGCGCGGCAAATTCTTTAGTTTGAAGCGTTTTTTCAAATTTATATTGTCGATGTGAAATACTTGACGCTGCCAAAAATACCTGGGCAGCTTAATTATTCACTTACCCGCGGTACACAATTTTCCTTACCTCTCGGTGAAATACGCAAATATCGATAATTTGCTTTTATTCTCGACGTTAAATAAGCGACTGAAAGGCTTATCAAATTCAGCGACACTTATTTTCCACTCTTAACGACGTTCTTTCGGCGCTCGTCGTTTAAAATTTCACTCATCCGCATATCCGCAGTCCCATTTACTTGGTTTTTTTTCTCTGGATGTGCCTGTAAAGAAGAGGGGATAATAAAAGCCTCGATACACGTATACAATGTTGCACCAAAACTCAAAGTCCTTTTATTCAATGGCTACGCAAAAAATTTTTTTTCCAAAGAGAATAAGAATAATAAAAGAAACGAGAATGAGAGAGAGGGAGAGAGAGAGAGAGAGTTAGTTTGGGTTTGCCTCTGACATCATACCCGAGCTAGAAAATAGATAAAAGGCATCTTTCAAGGAGGGAAAGGCTATCTCTCCACGTCAGGAGAGGAATAAACGCGGAAAATTAAGATGTCGTTTTCGAGCAGGTAATTTTAATCTCGCGCTCCTATGTAATTATAAAAAAGTTATAGAGTTTATAAAGTTGTTAGGCGCTTTGACTTTAACAATCTTATTAAAGACGACGCATATTAAACATCCATTACTTTATCCAACGCCATTCGTATTACAGGAGCCGAGCCGAACAAAATATTTACTCCCTATTACCGTTGCGTTTACTGTCGGCCAAATAATGCAATGGTACGAAACGTTCTTACCGACAGAAATTAAACTGACGAAAATGGAACGATTTTTGTTTTCGGCTCTATAATTAATGAACACAATCAAAATGGCGTAAATTTGCCAGAACCAGTCGCAGTAGTACTTTTTTTGATAAAGTATCTATGCATTCGTTCTTGTACGTTTCCCTTGAAACCTGTGCGTTTTACGTACATTCGTAAGGTTGTTGGTTGGAGTTGCCAACCGTCGTTAATGCAACGCATAAAGATATTCAACGGAGGCATTAATAATCATTATTCGAACGTTAATACAACGTTTAATTACGTTAAAAGTATGATCTATAAATCAACCGTTTACAACGTGGAAACAGATTTCCGATCCGAATATACATTTTTCTATGTATAGCCTTTTTAGAAGCTGCGGACGATAAGCCGCCGTTTCCATTTCACTGCTGAAAATATATATATTTTTTTTTTTTGAAAGCTCCAAATATTGGATAGGAATTTCATTCAATCTCGATTTCGTTTTTAGTTTAGCGATTGAACGGTGATTTTTCCGCAGTCGCCCGGTCCGAAAAAACCTATGTTCATAATCCAGACGAGGCAGAGAAATCAACTGAATTTTCAACAGGTGCGTCTAATTTAAAGAATCATTTTAATTTGAGGATATATAAACGCTTTAAGCACGTTATGAACGCTCCTGTTTCTATTTTAGATTCGCTCGTCCGTTACGAAAGCCTCGGCTCGTCAAAGTTCAAACGTTATGAATTAAAAGGCTTGACACGCGAATCGTAAAAATTGCAATCGCAATACAAAATTCTATCGTTCCGCAACAATTTAATAACGACAAATCAGGTATCTGCTATCCTCGCGGCCTTAAATCTCTCTAAAATATAATGCTCGAAGCTTGTGCGAAGATTAAAAAATGGCCACTGAGTGGGGGGCGTGTGATTTCAGCTCTGGACTACAGTCCCGGTAATTCCCACTAAAATATTAAGTCCCCGAAGATTAGGTCCGTCTTAATTGTAATCTTCGTCGATAAAAAGCCGTTGGAACCTGTACGTGCGTCCGCAGGATCTCCGACTGTAAGCGCGTCAACTTATTGATCCGAGGCGCGCGCGCGCGCGTGTGTGATATGTCCATCGACGGGCTTGGATTTTTCAACTGAATCAACAGCTCCAGCCGGACGAAAAATCAAATAAGGACTCGATCGGTTTGACTCCGTGTTTACCGGATCGTCCACGTAAATCCTTCGTAATACCTCGAATTATCGATCCCAAGACCCCCGACCGATCCGCTCTGTTATACCCACCGCCGTAACTGCGGATCGCAAGGCCAATTTACGAGTATCGGGGCACTTTTCCCGTCAGTTTGGAGATCCTGAAAAAACACGAAAACATTAGCTGCCGTAATCCTCGTTTTAAACAAACACACTCCTGGGTGTGTACCGCTTTCACTTTTTGCCGGAAACTAGAGGCTTACGTCGACAACGTCCGAGTACGGAAGGCTTGTAAATTGCAATTTAGCGCGATACCGGAACCAATGGTTCTTTTTACGCTTCGTATTTTCAAAACAGACACCGCAATTTGCTCGTATTACGCCGTATCACGCGCGCCATTTGCTCACATTAATCATTTATAGACACAAGAAAATGGAACTAGACGCATGAATGTGTAATGCGCGTACACGTGCTGCTTTTGGATTTCGGGATTTTATTTCTGCGTCGATTTGCTGTCACAGTTATCGCACGTATACGCTGTAATCGGAGAATCAAATTGATGGATATCAAAAGTTTCGCGCTGCAAATTCTTCGTCTTCGTAATCCAGAATTTAATTAATTAATTCACGAACATTTTTCAATCGGCTACTCGTTGTGGAGCCTTCAGATTTTAAAGACTCGCCAAATCAAAATTAATATCCACTGAAATATGCGCGAAATTATTTGCAGACCAAGTGTTGCGTAAATGCGAGAATGTGTGTGTGCGTGTGCGTGAGCGTGCATCCCACGCGCCCTTGGATGTTTACATTTCAGCAAACCTTTACTTTTTTTAATCCTAACACGAACTCTAAAATTAACCCCGATTTCTCAAATTTTCATTATAATCGCTATTTTACGCTTATTCGTTATCAATAATAAATATACTTTGATTATAAAATATGTATTTAAAATAACATTACTAATTAATCTTTCCGCTCGCACTAGTACACACACATGTACACGAGTAATCCATTTACGTTAATAATATCCGCATTAGGAGTAATATTTTATAAAACTTAACGAACAGTTTGATTAATGATTAAAATAAAATATTTCTAATCGAGTTTCATAATTCCTTCCATTGATTCAATAGTGAGAGATAAAAGTTGAATTTACGACAAATACTTATATTAATTATTGTTATTATTATTATCATCATCTCCGTTATTAATATATTTTCATTAGAATTACTTTAACGCTAATATTTTTCAGTATTGTTTTTTATTATACGGTTGCGTTAAAAATGTAATTCAGCGATATTTTATTTGAAAAATTTAATACCATCTTTATTTACGTGCAAGAATTTTTTAATTCAACTTTGTTGTTCTTTTTTATGCAGGTCGCTTCTCCAAATCAATATTTTTACGATTCTACGCTTGTGATATAATAAAGGCATTGTAATCAAGGATTCAGAAAAAGTAAAAAATTGGTTCGCAATATTATCTGCTGAGTAGATATTAAGAAATAGTGTAATAACCTCCGCGTTGCATTCCGATTCCTTGCAATCTCTTTTGTTTATATCAATTGTAGAAACGAACTAGAATAACCCCATACATTGGCATATAATAATCAAAATAAAATCGAATAAAATAGCAAATCTCATTTCAGACGGAAACAGGGGAATTGAACTTTGAAGTAATACACCGATGCATTGCATTTTCTCTGATTTGGAAATTTGCACCAGTAGATCGAAATAAACACAAATAAGTAACCAATATTTGTACATGCTTATTCGTGTGTGTGTGTGGGTGAGCTCATCCAGAAGCTATAAAAATTGCATCGCTTCAAAAAATTCCAACTGTCTTCACGATCAACTTCTTAGTTTTTTTAATGATTGTCACTATTGTAAGCTTCAAAATATTTTTAATAAAGCTCAAGTGTATTAGTCTCTTTCGATTTATGTTCAAAATGAGTACATACGATTGAAATTAAAAATATTTTAATAAACCAACATTTCATCCGTTCAATACATTAAAATGCTCTACTTTTCTTGGTCTTTCTTTTGCGAAATCTGAAACCTTTAATGCTAAATTTCTAATTCATTTACCTCAAATTAAATATAGTTATAAAAAATTAAGATCTATTAAATAACTGCTTTTCCACGTTTTTAAGCAATTGGATCCCAATAAGACGTATTAGTTTAATCGAAGATCAAAAACAGATAATTTAAAAATTATAGTTTTTTAGAAAAGTCTTTCGTCAATATATACTTATTTTAAAGGCTTATTTATTCTTTTTAGTTTTAAAACGAAATTATTTCAACCTGCCTAAAATGAATTACATTTCACATTTCATATTAAAATTTTATTTTGACTATATACTGTCCACAAAATCATCTTTAATCATTGAAAATTTACTAAAATATTTTGTTAGACATTCACGTTCTTAAAATTTTCACTTTTTAAGTACTCGAAATTCATGAGTAAATTAAAAATCCTGTATTTGAAAAATTATTTTGCATTATTGGTGTATTATTCATTATTTAACAGCAAAAAAACTCGTGTAATGAATTCTGAAATTAAGTTTTTTCGAGGTAAAAAAACTAAATAAATATGATCAACGTCTGCGGTAAATTGTAGATGTTTGTATGTATTTAATTATTATAAATTTAAAATAATAAATTTGCATGCGCAACTAAAACTTACAGAAAAAAACTAATCGAGAACCAACTATCCGTAAATAATAAAAACACTTAAAAATACATCAGTTATCTGATTAAAAATTAATCAGTGAAAAAGTTTTAAAGTCATATTTTGTTGTTTCAAGCCTTACACGTGTAATTTGAAAAATGATTTAAATTTATACGCATCAGATATTTTCCTCTATTAGGCGGAAAACGTAATGCCAACGCAAATTGTGTTATTCAAATAAGTTTAATTATTTAATTTCATTTTACTTCGAAGTATCGTATATGAGTTTCTAAAAACAAATTTACACAAAAGCAATTTTATTGTTTTTTAAACAAAATTTTCAAAAACCCAAGTACGAAATTATAGTTCGTCCTTCCTTATTTACACATTCAAGGTATACGAATTAATAATATTCTTACTCGGCAAAAAAATTTTGCGAAATTTACTTTAAATACGCTATTCACCGTAACGGTCAATATTTAACAATATGTAAATATGTGTGTAAATCAATACAAGCAAGACTAACTGTGAATCTGGATGAAGAAAGTTAGTCTATTGTAGATCGTTCAAAAAGTTGCAATATGTTATAGATTATACAGTAGTTTTAAATAAAAGTGAATATCTCAGAAATACGGAAAATCATAATTTAAGACATCATTAAATATGTTTAAAAAACATTTTTCAAAAATCCGACAAAAATGCTCGAATTTCTTCCTAGGTTACTAATTTATTTTAGTTACTTCTTAAATATATTAAAAATCGTAAATTTATTTAAAAATGTCAAATATATTAAAAATCGCGAAGATAATTAAGATCATTTTCCTACGAACGACTTTTTAAAAATATTTTAAAAAGGCATTTATTTATATTAAAATTTTCTGAAAGAATTAAAATTTTTCACTTTTTAATTGCTGCTAATACCTCAAGCATATTTTATGTAATTAATGGAATCTTAGTAAATACATAAAGTATCATTTTTATTTCTAAATATGAATATTTAAATTATCTAAATTTTCCAAATTTAGTTACTACGCGTTTGACGTATTTATGAGATCAAAGATTTACAGCTTATTTGTCAACTGAACGTACGTGTAAATGATAATTAATTCTGACATGAGGAATTAATTTATCTAAAATTAATATTTATAACTAAGGATATCGTGCTTAACAATAATTTTTAAAGAGTAATTTTTATAATTTAATGACAAATTAAACGTTGAATACATGAAATTCTGTATTTTAAATAAAATTGTTAAATAAAGCTCAATTATTTCCTGAGAATATATTTTATTAGGATATAACTATCAGTCTATATTCACCTTTTAATTAATTTTTTGTCAATTCGTCACAAACTTTATAAATTATAAATTAATAAATTCATGAAAATGAATTTTCAAAGCCACCAAATCATTCTTTAACGTCATATTTTGAGTATAAAAGCGAGCGAATAATTTTGATGAATTGAAAAAAGCTTGATGAACCTATGCATAAGCCAATGTGAATAATTGGTTGTCAAAATATTTATGATTTTCTTAAAAATTCGGAAAAATCGATAAAAACCTTTTCAGAAAATACAAATATCAAATTAGATAAAACATCTAAAGTGCAACATAACCTTTTCATGTAACGATGATAAAGGTCATTTGAATGGAAATCAGTATATAAATAAATAATAAAAACGTAATTTATTCAAAATACATTAATTTAACGATAATTATATAAATTCGGACGTAGTCATCCGTGATTTATCGCGCCATTCGCCTCTCAATCAACGAATTTTATTCCAACGCGGACTGATCAAGGAGAATAGGTTTGTATTTGCACATTAATTATCAAGCGTTGTTAAAAAAACTAAGCGAATTTTTTGTAAAAAAATTGATTATCGCGTATAAAAATAGTTGCACAGATGAAACTTAAAAATCGATGTTTGCTTTTTCTAAAAATGTGCGTAATAGGTATTGATAATTATACGATAATTCGAGGATGAGACAATTGAATTTGCATTCGGATTTAAAACTTTTGCTTTGCTTATAACAGCATTCGGATCTGAAAAGTAAAATGCGGCAGTTACCTCCGCCCCCACTCGTGTAAACTTTGTAAACATTCGATTAACAATTGCATTACAGTTTGTATAGATATTTTAGAAAAACGTGTAAAAAGGTGCGTCGCTTGCACCGAGTTCACCCGACTTTCTCGAGAATTTTACAACGAGATAGCGAATTTATTTCATTTTTCAGTAGCTGAAAATTTATAAATAATTTTGAATTTAAATCTATGACCATTTGCGACTGCACATTTACTGCTTAAGCTTGTCATTCGAACGGATTTGAATTTACTGCCTCGTTGCGAATCGCAGAATTAACTGCTGAATAGCAAGAAGTCGCTCGCAAACCTACACGTTCCTGCGCGCGCGTCCTCCTTTTTTGCAATGCGTTATAAACAAGCGATCGAAGCGCTAACATCGATCAACGCGGCCAAAGTCGAATTCAAAATGGAGGCCCTGCCAAAGTATGCGCTTGCAAAATATCGAAGGCGAGGCGCGTCGTCTCGTCTCTTTGTGTCGTCGGCGCTCGCGGACTTGTGTTCGTCCTCACTTGTCCTCGGCTAGAAATTCAAATTTCGCCCGCGTCATCATTTATACACGCGAAACGAGGTCTTTTGTGCCTCGCACTCTCTTGAAAGTGCGCGCGAGCATTTATTCCGACTGCGCATTATGCGACGACTCCCATTCATTCCGGCATGGAAATTAATGGCGGGATTGGAGATCCTTAAGGGCGACAGAAATGCAGGTGCGAATCCTCGTCCCCAGGCCGAATAAGCGCTGGGAACAACCCCTTACTTACCCCGCACGCAATTTCGGGAAGTTGTCGCGAAACGCGCCCTTTTCCATTGCTCGAGAATTGTTAAGCGATGGGCACTAGCCGCGGATCGAACGCGAATTACGTTGATCGCGGACGTTTATTAATTGAAACGCGGCCTGAGATGCATTCGCATAATATTTATCGTGGCGTGCAAATACTCGCGCTTTGAAACGCGGGAAGGCGGTCGAGCGCTTTCGAGCGCAAATACTCGAAAAGAGCGTCTCGGGGGTGGTAAGGCGAAAGGGGAAGATCGGGAAAGCAGTAACGAAGCGACTGTCACGAATTGTAACTCGAAAAGCCGCGCGCTTTCCAGTGCGCGTGACACTTGATCCCCGACAAGCACTTCCTTTCTTCGTAAAAAGACGAGGGCCGAGTGGAAGAGCCCGAAAAGAAGTAGAGCTGGAACAAGAAGAAGAAGAAGAAGAAGAAGAAGAAGAAGAGAAGGAAGGCGCGAGGCGTCTCGCGATATGAAAGCTCGACGGCGTCGTTTGCAGCGGGAATTCTGCTCAGAGTCTGTCAATTTAAGAGCACCGAGCTAAGCTCCACTCTTTAACTAAAAAATGGAGTCTTCTTTTATGGTGCGAGCGTAGCCTCCTTTTTTAAAAACTGGATTTTTCCTTCTTAATTTTTCAGAGGGTCGCCGCTTGTTGCTTTTTTATGCTCGCGAGGGCAGCATGTATATTTAATCCGGAGCTCCTTTGTCGAGGAATCCAAAGCCTTTTGTCATTATGCGAATTGGACTCGCTGACTTTTATCTCGGGAGACTTTCGAGCAGCTTCTGTTTATAAAGCATAAACACTCAAATTACATTTTTTTAAATGCCGGCGACGAGGACGAAGCTGCAGTCGAAAATGTCGGCGCTCGGCTCCGTCTTTCCGTAAACCAATTGCGTTCGGCTCGCGAGGGACGCCAAAGTTCAAGGTTCCTTTTCCATTTTACAGTCGGGGGACACGCGGAGGAGAAACGATTGCCGTTCGTAAAATAAAAACGGCAAAATGCAGGCAAACGAGGTTTATATTTGGATATAAATTTTACACCGACTGTATTACAAAACACGCACGCCGGCGCGTAAAAGTTAAGTAAAAGTGCACACGGCGCGTTTTTACATGTAAACTGGATAACTGGCGCGGGTTCGAAATTTCATTTACACCCTTCCAACGTGCACGGAATAATTCTTTTTGTCAATCGATGCAAGGACAAAGACCCTTTTTACATTCGTAATCTTCGAGCAAAGAAGCAGCGTTTGCCGACAAAATAATTTACGCGCCAAGGCACTTTTGTTTATTTCTCCAGCTATGAAAATATCTCCATTATACTGCAATAACTCCCAAGGAGAATTACACTCGTAAAAAGGCATGACTAGTGCACTTATTGTATGTAATGCACCCTGACTCCCCCCACCCCACCCCGCACCCGCACCTTGTCTATGAATAATACAGCGTTTGGAAAACATTTGTTGTGTGATAAATTTGAGAGTCGCGCGTGAAAGCTTTTCAAGGGCGACTCTTCGATAAATTTTTTAATAATAATAAAAAATCGATCTGCTTCTCTCAACCCAAACATTAACTGCTAAAGACCACTTGTTTATTTAAAAAATTAAAGCCAAGAGAGAGAGAGAGAGATGAAACCAATAATGAATAGCGAGCAAAGGTAGACGATAAATATTCCAAATATTCAGAAAAATTGTGGAAAAAAGCGATAAAAGCCAGAGTCGTAAATTTGTGTAACAACCTGATGCTGCGCCCACCGTACAAGAAATCTAAAGTGAAAGATGAAAAGCAGAAAAGAAGAAAAGACTCGAACTAGTGAATTTCGGGGACAGTTTTATCCCTTTCGTGATTAATGGAAAAGCATATATTTGGGTATTCGAATAAAAAATTTCCCGTCGTGCTTGTTAGATCTGGAAAAGCCTCGAGATAAAGCTGGATCTGCTTAATATTTTATTAAGAGCATAAAAGTTATCACAATGGCTTTCGGAACGCGCGATGCAATGAAATTCGTTTGCCCGTATTTATGAATAATTTTATGCGGCTCCGCCGTAATTCATTATACGAGCTTCGCAATTGCGAGCCGAGCAATTACATTTCGCTTAGTAAGAGCCGAGCGGGAGAAAAAAGCGACAACGCGAAGCAAAGCTGCGACGGTTGTTGCGAGCAAGTGACGGAACTCCTGCGAATTCCTTTTAATTCTCAAAGCTCGAAAAACTTGATCCCTCCCCGGAGTCTCCGACGTGTCGCGATCGATAGATCATTCGTTTGCTTACTTCCACTTCCTTATCAATAGTTCGTCTTCGTCGAGCGAAATGTGGGAGGGTTCGAGGGTAAAGGTGATGGGCTAAGCTCAGAGCCGCCGATGCAATGCCACGTAGTAGACTCGCGGATCAATGACAAGTTCAAGGCTGCCTGCGCGGGGGCGTATCGCGAGGGTTGGCTCGGCTCGGGCAGACTTTTCCCACCCCCTTTCGCTCTTCCTTCCTTCCTTCCTTCCTTCCTTCCCGTCGCCGTTTGCGCCTCCTTTGTCTCCTTTTAATGCAGACCTCGTTTCTTTCTCTTAAAATATTGTCTTTCCGCCCTCTCGAGCTTTTTTCAGCTTCTGCAGTTCCTATTTCACTGCATCGGTTCGCCATTTACTTTGTCGAATGAATACGTAATACAGCCTCCGTACGTTATATCCATATGAACTCAACGCTTCCGGTGATGTGTTTTTCATTTCCTTTTTCCTTGCAATTAGAATCGTGCAATCATCGTAATGGATGACGATTGCATTTTTGTAGCGGTAGCGGGTCGTTGTTTTATTTTTTTACTTCTTAAATGGCAAAATAGCGAATAAAAATACATCACGCTTATTCACGCTAGAAAAAATGTACTTCCAACTTAATTTCTTAATAGATTCGATTGAAAAAACAAAATAATCGCATTTTATTATTATTGCGTGTATTGGCTCGATCAAGTTTTCTAATTTCGATAGTTTTTTTTATTTCTATTAAAAAAAAACTTACCTTTCAAAATCATTGGTTACTTTAGAATTTGGAACATTGATTTTTGCGATGTTCAACTTTTAAAAATTGAAAACTCAAAAAAAATAAAAATTTGATTTGGAAAAGATAAGTAAACGATTCATACGCAGGATGATGACGAAAATAAAATGTAAATACTTCGCAGGAAAGACAAAAATGCAATTACACGAATTCAAGTTACCGATTAAAATCAGTCGATACTTTATTTTCTTGGAATCTGCAAAAAGATCGTAGATATCAGCGAATTTGTGTTTTTCTGCACCTGCACACGCGCACAAGTGTGTCAGTACGTAATTGCATATTATTTCAGAATTTCCGATTGTTACAATTTATATAAAATTTCTCGATCGGCAGCGAAATAAAACGAGCAAAGACGTTCCTTTTCAAGAACGACGGAAAATGTTAAAAAATAATTTTAATAACTTTTTTCGCGTTGCTTTATACAGATAAAAGTAATTTACTTTTTATGGAGGGATATAATGTTTATTTTATTGGCCTTTCAGGCTTTCTTTGCGTTGTTTCATTTTAGAATGTAGAGCGGGTACTTTTGAAGTGAATATTTTATGCGATAGTTATTCCGTATTTAAGTGTCATTATAATTTTACGTTTTGGAGAAAGTAAACATTTTTCCCGCGGCAAATTTTATTTTTCAATCATTATATTTTTCAATAAAAAGATAAGGCCAACCGCTAAAACATCGTTTCTTTATTTTAACGCATTTTTTTAGTGCGTTTCCCATATCGCTGAAATATTTTTTCAAAGAAAATGATGAGAATGAATTAAATATTTACCTCGTTTTTCCACCTTTTATTCTGTACAATTGTAATTGCGAGTGAATTCAAATCAAATCTTCGAAAGTTTAGTATTCTACTTTATCCATTTTTTTATTAATTGTTAATTGTTAAGTGAATGAAACTCGTATTTAACGTATACTTTTGGATTAATAATTTCGTATTTTTAAAATTCATAAGCAATTTCGATTAGTCCGGAGCTTTCCAAGGTAACGAGTGCCTGTTTTTAAAAAGATGGGGCATAAAAAATATTGTAAAGTGCATTCGAAAGAAAGAGTCTGACCCTGAACTTCTTACGGATACGCATGATAATACTTTATTCCTCAAGAATTGTACGTTTATAACTGCATATAAAATAAATTTAAAAGGCTCGTGAATCAGAAAAACCTTTTTAAAATCAACCTTTTAAATTAATTTTTGTGATATTCACGATGTTATAAAATTTTAAAAACAGAAGTGTTTGATTTAAGTTTTAATCGCCTGTTTATATATGGACTACGTCTTCGTAAGATTACAAAGTTGCAGTTGGCTAATTAAAAGTTTATAAGTTTAATAATCAAATAACCAATCGTCGTGCAATGCAAGTTTATTCGTGTTCTTCAAAAGCCTTAAAACATACGTTTGCAAAGATTATTAGTATAATTTTTATACGAAACGGTAAAGTTATCGAATGAAAAGGAAATTTTTCGAGTTAATTAAAGTAAAATTTGAGAATAAACAGCAAAGAATTTGATTCTGGTGTAATTTTTTTTTCCGACACTATTCAAACCAGTGACTTTATGCTTTTAAACAAGCCAAGCTACGAAACATAAAAAAGTATTCAAAGTTACTCGAAATTTTACGCGAAATTTTAATTGCCAACGTAGGGAATTTTGCAATTTATAACTACATACCAGAATGCCATAAAATCTTGGACAACAAAGGAACTATAAAAGCCTTTCTCATAAAATTCGTACATGAAAATTCAGTGCATCAAAAGTTTTTTTGCCAAATTAAAATTTCGAATCATACTATTTAGAATAATAAAAGTCTGAATGCGAAAATCGTGACACTGATTTATACGAGAGGTGAGTTGGGTGTGCGACGTAAGAGTGAACGTTGCACAATTACGCAGTCTGTTCGATATCGTGCGTATATCCTGGAAATATCGCTTCCAAACACGTGAAAACTTCTTGGGAATTTGCCCTGGAATATTCGCCAAGTTTTGCTTCTCTCAAACTGACTTGGCTTAGAATTTACATTATAAGTGCGGAGAAAACCAGGGAATCAATTATCTTTCAATATCCACCCAACTATTTTACTGCTAGAGCTCTGAAAATAATGCGAAGGAACGTACAACCTTTCCTCCTCTTCGTCAACTGAAAATTCGTATATTTAACCTGTAAATGGTCGATCGTCGCGTTAAGAGTTTTACCGCCTATACAGCTCCGATTGCTTTATCTTTCAAGGTAAAATCATTTTTCAGTCTTGGGGTGAGTAACAAAAAACGAATTACTCCAAGACCGAGCGAGTGGAACTATTTGTCGACTAACCGAAGCCTGAATCGATCAAACATGTGCTACACCCAACGCATAATTCTGTATTAAAACACGCGTTTTACGCAACGGTTTGCCGATAAGGAAGTAATCATTTAATCGGTCCGATCATCCGCGGAGACAAAGGAACCGCCGGTAATCAGGAAGTAGGAAGCAGAAGTCCGAGTCTGGAACGAGTCACCAGCTCATCGGGGCTCGCAGGAAGCCTCGGCGCTCGATCTAATTGAATTGGATCGGCGGGAGGATATAAATGATCGCGCGAGGTTCGATCAGCACTAGGGGATTTTCTCGGACTTTGGGACCGACGAAGACGTCGGGATGCGTCATACGATTGCGGCCGCCCCCTCGACGAGCAATTAATCGGGGAGGGAGATCGAGCCGCCTAATCGAGAGAAGCCTCTTGCTCGCGGGGCCGATGCAGAAAATGTTGCGCCGCTAGATTAATTTGGCGTTTATTGCTTCGGATTAGCCGCTGACAGCCGTACCAGTGCAACAATCCCATGATTAAAATCTCTAAATATCGCATTCCAATCTTCGAAGCAATTTTCTCGTAGAGTCACCCTTAGCCGCGCTTATTGCACGTGGTGGTGGTGGTGGTGGTGGTTTGTTCGGGACCGTCGGTTTCGAATAAACGTTGACGCATTTCGTGGCAATAGAGTCGAAGGCTCGTCCAATTTATGTTTGCACGAGCTCTCGACATCGTAAAAGGCCCATTTTGCAGTTTAACAAATTCATTGTCGGCGAGCGAGAAACCGCCGTAAGACCGAATCGTATAGCCGCGTATACGAAACTAATGCAGCTTATATTGTAATAAATTTTTTGCGTCTTTGGGCAATGAAGTTCGGAGCTCCGATTCCCCCATAACTGGCTGATCTCTTGCGAACGCCGTCCTCACCCCTCGGCGATTGTGCGCTTTTATTGCACCCAGTGGTGTATCGTTTTTGTTCCCTCTGTCTATCTCCGTCTCACGCTCGGAGGAAGCGCACCAACTGTCGCCGCGCATCTCCGACTCGCCCGGCGCATGAATGTGGTTATTATAATCCCGTACACACGTCGCTAATAGCCGTCGGGAGGGGGGGGGGGCGAGAGACGCGGCCGACTCCAAGTGCGGCTTTTTTAATTTCGCGCTCTCGCGTCAAGGGGAACGCGATGACGTATCGGAGGAGCAGCTCCGAGGCTGCTTGAAACGCGCAATCGCAGCTGGTGATAACGCGCTATCGGTAATGCAGGAACGCGTTGCAGCTGCTGGAAAACGGCGATATTCGTTAATAAAATGAAGTGGTCCCCGGCTAATTTACATGACGTACGCGCGCACATTCGTCTTTAATTCGAGCCGCCGGTACGAGGGCGCAAAAACAGCGGCGAAGAATTATTATCGGGCCCGACGATGACGGGCTCCTGGATGCGAACGCGGCCCAAGGCCCGGAAAGGAAGCGCTGATTTAGCGCATGTGGCCGATTAGTCACGAGGCGGCGGTCCGCATTAGCATACAAGACGGACACGCGCGTACTTTTTCGAGTGTCGCCATTGTCCCGCTGCCGCTTACTACGACCTTAACTTAATTCCTCGGCGCGACCAGGGAATAGCACATGCAAATGGCTCATTAACGCGAGCGGCTCCGGGTCCTCGGGGAGGGGAGGGCGCACATCTTTAATTAAACTTACATCCCTTCCGCTCGATCCCCGATTAATCAATCGAGCCGGCGCTTTTTCGGAAACGAATCCGAGTTCCGTGTCCAATCTCTGCAATTTTTCCGGCTTCCCCGTTCGCTCGCAAAATTACGACTAGTCCGGGAGCGGGAGTGAGGGCGAGGGCCGAGGAGTACTTGACGCAGTTTCTCGCACAAGAACCGGTCGCTCCTAAAAATTGCTTAAATACTACTTACGCGAAGAATAAATTTTTCCTTTGTTCGCCGATTTAATATTTCGTTTTATCGCTCCTCTCACTCTTATCAAAAGCTCTTCTTCGTTCCTCTCTGTCTCTCTTATTTTTGCTTCATTGCAATGAGAAGTCCCGAACGCTGTACATTAAAATTTATTTGCACGTTATTTCAATTCTTTTTCAGCCCTAATTAATAGGAAGTTTATAAAATAAAGTATCGACGTTACTCCTTACTTTGAAAATGTCTCGTTTCCATTGGGAAGAAAAGTTCAATTCTACTTTAGAGAAAACTTCTACCGATACAGATGATGAATTAAAAGAAAGAAACTGCACGAATTACTTGATAGAAACGAGTTTCTCGTAAAAAGTTCATACGACGTTAAATTCCGCATCCATCATGAAGTCGCATATATTTAAGCTTCAGAACCATCGTTATAAAAGTGGATGATATATCTATAAAATTCGCCACTCAGTTTGTTAATGAAATAAGCAACTTGTGTTTACATTACGGAAAATGAAATTTATATTCTAATTAATTTAAACTTGAACTGCAATTTCCGTCTCATTAATTTAAACTCAACTCAAGTTCAGCTAAAATACTTTATTTAGTATTTAACATAATTAAAATTATGCGTAACTTTGCTGCAAATTAATTTAGATATACGCGCCTAAATACGTTAACACTTGGTCATTTGAATTTACATAATGTTTTGCAGAATGACTCGTGTATTATTCGCGCACAAATTGCTCGTTTGGTACTCGAGGTGAGTCTAATTACACCTTGAACTTTTTGTGGAGAGCAAAGTGAAAATACAGATACGCAATGAAAATGGAATCAATAATAGATCAGAGGAGTTCCATCTTCGTTAACGGCCGTCTTGCGAAACTTTTTTTCGGCGATAGCAACATTCGATTACTCCGTCTTTCCGCATCTGTCACACTTAAAACTAGCTTTATTAATGCAAAAATCAGGAGGGGGGGTATGAGATTCGATTTACAGTGTCTCAACAAGGGAGTGCGAAACATTTCTAAGACTGCATTCGAGTTGACAATTTTGGCTCGGATATCATTCCGCATTACTCGGCTACTTCACTTTGGTTTTGCGCCGCTATCATAACGACATTTTTCCAAATGCACGGACACGCTGCTGTCGAAATGCCGCTTGCGCAAGTCGAAGTCGCAATGCAAAGGCGTTTAATCTCTGTATGTAGAATGTAGAACGTAATTTATCACCGATTGTAATCGCAGGTCAAGCTGCTCGTCACATTTCCAGTTTGCCGCGTAAAGGCTTTCATCGATGAACTTATCCTTGGCAAATCTTACGACGCAAAATAGCAATTTTGCTGATCCGAACTAAGAACCGATTCGCACACGCACCAAGAATAATGTGAAAAATGTGCAATTAAAAAAATAAGATTTCCGTACAAATGGAAGCTGCGGCGTCGTTCCGAGTCCGAGCTTTGCAACGCCGAGTTTTATCGAGAAACTGTGAAAGAGGAAATTAAAGCCGTAAAGTGCTGGGGGGGAAGGAGGGGCAACGAGATAATGGCGGCACAGGTTCGAATGAAAATTACTCGAGGTCTACATTTAAATGACCCAAATTCCGTACTCTTGAGCCCAAAAACAGTATTGGCGGCAACAGATAGACACCTGTCGCTCTCTCGCGAGAGAAGCGAAATTTCCTGTTCGCGATGGGGTGAGGGGCGGGGGCGGGGGTGGCGTGCACTCAGGCTCGTTCCAGTGAACGGATGCCGGCCAAACTTTTGCTTTCTTTTACGATTTCGAGGAATCGCGCCCGAATTGAAAGCAGCCGAGGTCGGCTGGAATTGTTCCGGCAAACTTTGCCCGGCTAATAAAGTCGCGCGTATTCAGCGAAATTTACTCAATTTACTCGCTCACTTGAAGTTTACGTTGTCGTTATTTTTACGCTTCGGCCCGAGACGGCCGAAGAATCGCCTTAACTTAATAAATAATAGTTACCGAGGACTTGCCGAAATTGCAACGTTGTAAAGTCGCACGGCCACGTCATCGAATAAATATTATAAACCGTTGCTCGCGACGCGATACGGAATCCCAACGACTTTTCGCGCTAAGAAGCTTTAGAGCGGAATTCATTTTTGTTTCAGCGACTTTGACGATTTGGTTGGAAAACCGATACAACCGTAAGCTACTAGCGTTACTTTAAAAAAATGGCGAAACAACGCGCTCGTGCATTTTGACACCTAATATCTGTGCCAAATGTAAGGAACTAACGAAAAAATTGCTCTTTTCGCGCATTCACCACTAAAGGCAAAATAATATCAGAAAATATTTTGCGTTTGATTATCAATTTGTAAAAACGGATCGGCGAGTGCAACTGGACACTTTTCGTTAATTAGTAACGAAAAATATCCCTCCGAGAGACACGTGATATTTTTCTTTTGAGATTTAGCCGTGTTGTTGCATTATTTTACAGGAGCAAAAGGAAACGGGCCGACGATGTAACAGCCGCACACACGCGCATCAAAGAAATGCTGGCATCGCAACTTCGATTGAACACAGCGCAAGAGACATTCGAACCTATAGACTGTTCAATCCCTTTCTAATATATTATAAAAAATGATCAAACGGAGACACTCGATACTGTGTTTCCGACTTTTCTCCCTCGTGCAGGACAGTAATTAATCTCTCCTTTGAGTTACGTAGCCTGACTGCGACTGACGCCATTAAAACTCGTTATGATGAATAGTGCGAAGCACAAAGGGGGATATTCATATCTGTACAAATTGGGCTGTAAATCGATAATCCGCCGGAAAAGCGAAAGCTTTTACTTTTATAATAATCCAGTAAGGAGGGATGAGGGAAGGAGCCCAAATAAAAACAATGCGAGAAGCCATCGTCGTCCGAAAAGTTGGTAACAGTCGCCGCCTCTCGCGCGGGCGCCGATCTCCGGCCGATTGTCCCGGACGCGCGATTTCCCGCGAAGATAAACCTGCCACGCGCTAAGTGCCGCGTCTTCCGGCTCATCTTCGATCTTCAGCTGCAAGCGCTTGGGTTAATCCGGGGGTTAATCGCCTGCCGATCGCCGATAAACTCGTGCTCGAGAATTAGATTGGGGCTGCTACGTCCCTTTCCCTCTTCCGTCCTCCACCACTCCCCGATCCACTCTTGCCGCATTTTTCGGGGGATTTCCTGATTTTCAGAAACCTGCAACGCATCCGATCTAACGCTGCAGTTTTTGCGCGATTCGCTTGCAATATTTATTAGCCCTTACGCCTCCGTTTTTTCTTTTCAAAAACTGAATCTCCCCCCCCCCATCATGAAAGTAAAATTAGCCGAAAGGATGCAGCTTTTGTATCATTCGTATTTGCGCCGGGATAAGATAAATTACCTCGTGTTCTATTATTAACCGTAAATATGTGTTATAAATCAGTGTCACTCAAAGCTAATGCAACGCGCACCGACGCAACGATTAAGCGAAAATATCGAGCATAAGCTTTGCGGATCGTCTCGGGAAATATAAATTATTTATTTTCGAAACGCTAATTAGTATTGACGGGACTGCAAAACCTCCAGATTCGAATTTGAATACTCGGACGAAGATTTATCTACTTATTTATTTTCAATGGCATTATTCACTCGCCGCGTTTATGTACCTAATTACTATCTTAAGATTCTAAGCGAATTCTTAAAATATCTTTCAACGCGATCGAATCCGCAAAATCCACGCGATTATTTATCGAACGAATGAGCTAATCTCTTTTTATCGCGCATTAAGTAAGTTACGAAGTTTCCAAAAACAATTCCCCAACTCTCGAATGTACAACTGAGCGTTTAAAGGGTTAATTAAAAAACGCTCCCAGGAGTGAAGGAAGCGACGGGAACCAGTTTAAAGTAAATAAACGAGCGTTGAGAATTCGTAAGACAATTTTTTCGGCCGGGTAATCCTTGAATTACGCCCCCAACCCCGTTTTAGCCTCAAATAATAATAATAATGTAATTTGAATGACGCGTTCGTTACGATCGGCAATCGCGTTCGCAGGATCCGATAGCAACGACCTTAACTCGAGATTAGCGCCCTGACTTTGCGCGATGGGGATCCAGTTTCCCAGAGGCCTGCTTACGCTTTTTGGCTCGGATTTACGGCCCCGACCGGTTATCTGACGTCACGATCCTCGGGATCCGGGCGGCGATTCGAACCTCCTTCCCTTTCATAGGTTTATAATTAGGCCGCGCGCTCAGATCGATCAGCTGACAGGCGCTCCCTCCTTCGTTTGAGTCCTCGTTTCGTCGGCTCGAGCCGAGATAACGCGGGACCGGTAAGACGACCTGGGACTTTTTGGGCGGTCTACCACTTTCTCATAGATCGCGTCTAAATCCAAATCTCTGTTTACCTTTCGCTTATCACCGCTGGCTTTTCAGGACATCTTGATCACAATCTCGGATGCGGCTGCACATTTTTGTGACGCGCTTGTCTAGCGTTACGTGATCGTCGCCTGCGCATTCAATTAGCGTAATTTTCTCCCCCAAACGCGCAACTTCCCAGCGTTGATAAAATGTTTTCATTGTTTTCGTTCAAAAACAGATGGATCGAAAATTCGGAGCATGTCGTCTTATAATATAGGAACTTTAAGTCGTTATATTTGGTTCGGTTGCCTTGGTTGTCAAGCAGTTGCTTTAAAAAAAAATTTCAGTAAAGAGCAAATTTAACGTAATTTATTCACGAGGTGCATTGCAATTATTCTATAAACGCGTTTACACAAGAAATGCAGAGCAAAATACCCAGGGATGTCATTAACTTTTATTAAAAAATACTTTATTACAGAACTTGTATGCAACAGTGATTTGATTATGCTGATAAAATACCGAGGCAATTTGTAGTTTATTTGCATCTTTATTGTTGGAGAAGCAAATTTTAATTATATGTCGGAATGCTTCTTCTATGAATTACCAAGAGCCATTGTAAAATAAAAAAATTGTCTGAAATTAACGCGATGAAATTAGCTTGCGCAGAGTAATTGCTTCGGTTCGAGTAATAAGACGCCACGAAAGAAGACTTCTCAAACAATAATAAGGGATCGATTAGAAATTGATAATTTGTACAACTTTGCTTAACGGTGATATTTTAAAAATTTATTAACGAGGAGAATAAAAATAATGTATAGACCCTGAATGATTTAATTATAATATAAATATGTCGTTGAACGATTTTTTAAGTTGAATTGTGGCTCGTTGAGCAGTTTCCGCTCGATGATAAGAGTCGATAATATATTTTAAAAGGTAGAACAATATTTTTAATCGCTCGGCAATATCTCGTGCACAACGTACATCTCGTATTTAAAAGTTGACGAATATTTTAAAAGTACAAAAATGATGGAGTATTTTACAAAATTCATAAAAACCTAAGTAATACAAACAATGTGGGAATACGTCGGAAAAAGAGAAGAAAGATACAAGTTATTCTACAAGAGTTATTGGCGCAGAGAGAGAAACAGACACAGTGTAACAAGACAATACTGGTAATGAAGAAGAAAAGAATAAGAAATAGAAGCGTTCGAAAACGTATTAAGTGTCCGTAAATAAATGATAAAGTTGTACAATTAGCGCCTTTTATTAGTACGGCTGAGTGATTAGGCGTTAAAAAATAACGCGATTGCAGGATTGAAAAAACGCGGCAGGAAGGAAAATAGGGAAAACCTGCTTGGCACAGATTAGTACTCGATAAACGCGGATTCCTTGTGATCGCTCGAGTGTTTCAGCATCCAGATGCGCTTTTGATTTTTGACCCGGAAGCCGAAAGAGAAGCCACGAGGTCACTGAAATTTCAATTCTGCCCGGCCAACTTGTAACGCTGCCATCGGTTTTTGTCCTTTCAACCGGAGCGAGTAATTGGCTTACAGCAGCCTGCTAAGCACTTCCTTGGCCGATAAGCGTCTCCCCAGGAATTCCGCCCGACGCCATCAATCCGATAGGAGCGGCCATCAGTATTCGACCCAAAGTCGCCCCACTTTGACCTTTTATCTTCGCCGACTTGCGTCGCAATCGCGCTGCTCGTCGAATCCCTACGACCGGACCAAGTTTGTGCGCATAATTGGCCGACGAAAGTATAATGCATCGCATTCCAGTTGCAGGCGAATTGCATTATTTTGGTCGCCGACATTAAAAGCTACAGTTTAACGCTTCGCGTCCGTTGGTAGTAACCGATGCGTCTGTTAATTCCAATTACGCCTCCTCACATTTCTACGCACAAATTTGACTAATGGATTCGCTATCGAACACTCGCAGCTGTACTTAACAATCTGTACGAAACACGTACAGGCGCACGTGCGAAAACAGTGGAGCGCGAATAAAGTACTTGGACTAAAGGCCGCGGTAGTTGATTAAACCGAAAGAAGTACGAGTAAATATTCTTGCATCAAAGTGGCGACGAGTTTCCGAGTTTCCATCATAACTGAAAGCCCCTAATAATAATCGGCTTTTCCAAAGTAGCAGTTTGTCTTGGCGCTGCAGATCGAAACAGTTGCGCGATCGATTGGAGCGACTGCCCGTAATTTGTCTAATGCATTAGCATGAATTATTTCAAACTAATTTAGTGCAAACAATTACATTACCCAAATACGCTGATAAAATCGAGTCGTCAAACTCCGGAATTCCGAGCGAAATTTCAACGGAACACAAGCTCTTTTAGAGCGACACACTCCTAAGATTATTAGCTCTAAAAATTGACAATCCAATCTTAATTCGTGTGATTACTTTTTAACTTTTAATTGCCTAAATTATGAATTCGAACGTGCGCGATTTACGGCTCCACGGCACTCAAATTGTCTGTAATGTACTCTTGGAAAAAGGGTAAATTAATTTAGACGGCGCCTCCGTATGTTTGAAAATCGAAATTAACTTTTCCGTCCCATTAATTGTGACTGCCGCCTAGAAAGATTACAAATTCATAAAAAGTTCGAAAATCATCGTTATTGTGCTGTCAATATTTAACTCGAGCCGTTTCCATTACACCTATTCGCGTCAGATTGCAATTAACACCATTTGCAAAATAGCATCTAGAAATTTCAATTGCAGTTCGCACGAACGCGGGCTAATGAATTTTTAGCTGTAAAAGCTTTTGAGAGTTACAGCGCAACAAAGCGTTACGCGGACAACCCGAAAATCATAAATTTACTACATAAAAAACTTCTTTCGCGCTAAGAACAGATCGCCTTTACGCGTTTCTTTACAGGATTTTAAGAAGAGGAGGCAAAAAAAAATTGACTTCTTAATACGTCTCGCTCGATGTCAACGTAAATTATTTACAACGAAATCCGCTGGAAATTACACGCGACTTTCCAAGAGGAAAAGCGGGAAAAGTGCGAGTCTCATAGCCATTTATATTTATGAATTAAGATGCGGGGAAGTGAAAGGGATATCGTACCTCCCAGTGCTTGCACTCGCAGCGATTGAAAAAAGCGAGCGTTGATTTGCGTTGCTGAAAGGGATAAATTAACGTAGGGGTCACGTTCCTCTCTGCCCGTCTGTGACCTACATACACTCTTTGAGTACACGAGTGTGCTAACGGCCATTCGCTGTGCCAAAGACGCTATTTTGACGTATTTCAGGTGAAGTTTAACACTGGGAAAGCTAAAGCGTGCGAGTGCGAGGCGAATAATTGCCGCTCGCATTTATTTCCACGGCATCCGTCTGTTTGCTTTTTTTCGTGATAAAATTAAAGGTCTCAAAGACTCTATAGCGCGAGTCTTTTGAAGGTAATTCGCGGTAATTACTTCGTCTCGAAAACTAATGCAATTACCGTTGTTCGCAAATTTTTGCGTTGACGCGCGTCTGAAACGAGATTTTTGTTTCAGCGACGCGCATGTTTAATTCGTTTAACGCGTTATCCCGTTAAAAATAATTCATCAACGCGAGTCAGATTCTGCGAGAAGATGGGGAAAAATGGAAATTTCCGTCTCCGGTTTGTCCCTTCGCGCTTAATTATATTTTAATTCAAAAACTAAAAACTAAATGTATACGCAACGGCCACTAAATAGACATTCTTTAAACTTTACTCCCACACTTGTAGATTCTTTAAAACTTTTAGCTTCCCGTTGCATTTAGTACGAAACAGTAACGGCGACTGTTAAACGTAATTTTTTATAACTACAGTGCTGCCAATAAACGGCGATAAAAATTCCACCTTCGTGCGCTTTGCATTACCCGTGAAAATGTATCGATAAAAATTACATGCTAATTAATAAAATATCCAGTTGATTATTCAAAAGTTATCGATCGTCGATTAACAATCGCTGCTATTTAGCGCGCGACTCTTAAAAATTACTTAATATTATTTATTACACGCGCGTGCTGACCTATAATTAATTACTCGAAACTGATTGAGTAATTAATAATTATACGGAGCGAGCGAACGGCGGCTTTTGGAAAAATGAATTACTCAGCGCATTAAAAGTATAACGAGAACATTGTGCGCAACAATTCAGCTGATTTTTCGCGAAACAAAATACATAAAATTCCCGCTTACGCGTTTGCTTTTGGTTTTTAAAACATAAAATAGAGAAACAAAGCGATAGAAGCAAAAAATTGATATTTGAAATATTTCTCTATTTGTTTTCATTTGGAATAAAATACTGTTTTATGCTTGTGGCGATACTTTATTAATAATTGGACTTTATAACAACAATAAATTTGAATTTCTCCTCCAACTTTTATTTCTGTTATTTGCAGAATTTATTGGTGTAATACGTAATTATTGGACGATTTTTAACCATTGGGAACAATGGCAGTATAAATAGCTGAATCCAATAGTGACCGACAGGCTTATTGACATAACACGATGAATACAAGACTGTCTAACATTAAGTGGCGCTTGATAATAACGCCGACAATCTCTGATGAATAGTTACATTATCTACACGTGCCTCGTAATCTTATCTTGAATTTGGAGCTATTTCGCTTTGTTTAAGTAATAAAGATGCCCGCTAATTCTAATTCGACAATAATTTATTAAGGCACTTGCGCACGTGGTTTTTAATAAGAAAATGTGAAAATTTGTAAAATGGTAAAGGCGCGCAATACACGTATTCGACTCTTGCATACTTAAGGCTCAAGAACACGTTTCATCAGCGTATGAACTTCCAGAAGTGAAAGGTGGACTACTTTACTCCAATCTCACTATATGTACGTTATGAAAATATAGTACTAAACCGTGTGTGAATAAACAAGCGGTTCAGTGGTCTAGGGGTATGATTCTCGCTTAGGGTGCGAGAGGTCCCGGGTTCAAATCCCGGCTGAACCCAATTTTTTTTTTTTTTTCATCGAATATATTAGCTGCGAGTGCTGGAGAGAAGAAAATGAGTTTCGATTAATTAGCTACCATTTTCTATTTATGGGGATTTTTCCAGATTTTCCTACAGCGACATCTGCATTCATTCGTGCAGCGTTTTTGTCCGAATATATCGCCGCAGCACTTGTTCCGCACAAATAATTATCGAAATAACAATTTCTAAAAAGTCGCGAAATTCAATGGTAGATGAGCCATTAAGTTAATTGTTAATTACCGCAAAGTTAACAATAATATTAAAGCGACCTTCATTGTTAAAAAATAGGCATCGTCTTGGTTTATATAAGTCAAGAGAAATTTAATTATTACACAGAGTAATGCAATTTCATAATTGTATGCAATATTTTTGAATTTTTTATAAGCCAATGTGTAAAGTTCTATGTCGAAAGTTGCTCAAACTAATATGGATATAAATGTTCTTTCGGTGTATTTATTTCAATTTAATTTAGATTTTATATCGAGAATTCTCGAAATGAAAATAAACCTTCCTCTAAAATATCTAATTTATTTTTACTTTAATTAAAATTAAAATAAACTGTTCGCCGTGTCAATTTAAGTTTCAATCCAGTCTTGTGTTATGTGACAAAACTTAATCTTTTGATTTACGTTTTAAGAACGTAATTCGTACATAAAAATGATCGAGATGAATCAAATTACGGATTCACTTTAACTGCATAAACAATGTAAGTATCGTAATATACATACATCGAGATTCTAAAAATCTTTGTCTTTTACTGACAACGTAATAATTACAATGAATTTTGTTTCTTTCTACCGCGTAAATATAAGAGAAAATCTAGTTTAGGTCTAAAACTCGTCGAGAAATATCATTACGATCCTGAAGATTTTCCTTAATTAAAAAATTGAAGGCAGAAGAAATAATTGCAGGACTGCGGCTTTATTTAAAAATTACAATTTATTTCATCATTAGTCTGTCAATTCAGTCGGTACCGTAGTCTTGCATTTTAAATAACTTGATATTATTCGATACGAATTAAAATTTGCAAAATTCATTGGGAAGATGTGGTTTTTGTTTTCTTCGCGTGCAATTAAAAATTTCGTCGCATGCTTGACTTTAATTTTAAGTTTTTTAATTGCAAATAATTCAGCGATGAAAAGAATATGTAAGCATAAATGTTTTACTCTGTCTTTTTAAACGACTTACCACATCAACCCATGTTGAGAAAATTTCTAGGAGCATTTTCTTTACTTCACATTCACGCCGCATTCTTTTTTAAATACACGAATATTCGGATACTCAACTTGTAAATAATATGACGAACGTATGTAAGAGGTGCATTGACATTCGCAACATCATTGTTGTAAAAACTTCGTTGTCCATGAATTATGAAATTTGCATCTGGTTTTCAAGATCTAGACAAAATCAATCTTCATTTAATTTGTTGTAAAACGTTAGAGAATTTCGTCATACACTTGTTCTATAGTTAATGAGCCTTTAAATCGTTGGCTTAACTTCTTTTACACTTCATCTTTTCGTTTCCGGTTGACGCTCATAATGACGCTCTTAACGCTGCGTATGTCACTCTGTTTTACCATTGCGGTAAAAACATAAAAACCGAAGCAACTTGGTGCGATACTTTGATTCGGTTCTTATGCTTGTCCAATTGATCTAATAATAATTTTTTTTAAATGTCGAGTTTGCAGTTTTCCTCGACTATGCGCTTTCGTTGTTCGGAAAGACAAACATTTTACACATGTAATGCAGATATTTCGCAATTAAATTGTTAAAAGAGACGTAGTGCAATGCGCAATGTTACGATTTTAATTAAGTTCTTGAATGAAATGAAAAAATGCAAAAACCATCGGTAGATCTATAAATGTAAAATTGGTACCAGAAGCAGCGAAACGAACTGATTTTAACTATTCTATTGCTCATTTTCTAACACTCCTTTTTACATGCTATTTTCACAGCATGACGTGCCACTCGTTAAATTTTTTAATCGATTAAAAAAAGGAGTCACCGAATTAATTAACATTAACAAATAAGAGGCTCAGTGGTCTAGGGGTATGATTCTCGCTTTGGGTGCGAGAGGTCCCGGGTTCAAATCCCGGCTGAGCCCTATTTTTTGTCTTTTAATATAATTTTATTCAACTTAATTGAATCTAATGAGCATTGAGATGTCAAAGAATTTCCTTTTTTAATCCTACAAATTACTATTTAACAATTACAATTTTAATACGTTTAGTTTGTACAGCGATTGATCGAACTTGCCTGTGGATCTGAAATATAAGTATTTAATTTAGGTATTCAATGCTTCGCATTATTTATTTCGCATATAATTTTTAACTAGAAATAAATAGGAATATTCTTTAGTTTAAAAGTAGGTTTCAAAAATTTATTTTCCAACGTAAATTAACTTGTCATCGTTAACGAGTGATTAACGAAGCAAACGGCACATTTTCACGTAAAATTATCCCCAGGTCCGGCACAACAGACCATTTTAGTGCTGATATTATCAAGTAGAATCAAGAAGACTACGAAGAATAGCACGTGAAATATAATCGGTGCTCCTCGTTATTATAATTAGCATTATAATTATAATTGATTCACAATTTAATTTGATCGAATCTCGGAATTATAAAATGAAAAAATTACACACTCGAGCAGGAATGCTAGAGTATAGCTGCTCTCAGATTTAACGATATTAATAAATGTTATTTAAATGAAATTTTATCCGCGAACCGAGAGTTTGCTACTCTTGCTAAAAATATTATTTTTAAATGTCGTTATCTGAATAATCTCCTACGATATCCTCGATACCATTGTATTTAATCCCATGTGTTGCAAAGTTAAATTAAAACCATTTTCATAATAGTAAATTAAACGCGTTTTTCGAAAACGTTTTACACTATGAATTATACAGCCGCAACTACTTATCTGCCCGCTATATCTTACTTGTGTTTGGAGCTGAATCGATGTGTGTGGGTTGGAATCTCCTCGTGAACGTACGACCCGTCACCTGTAGTCGATTCAAGACCGGATAAATTATGTTTGGAGTACCAATTTAAAATCCACTCGTTACGTTTATCGCGTGTCAACGCGAAGCTTAAAATGATTTGCCAGGATTTCGAGTAGAAGCGACTAATATTTATCGTTAAAAATACCAAACTATTGTTTTTTGGTGTGCAGTTATTAAGGTGGACTTGAACGAACGAAAAATACGCGCGAGGCGATAAGCGATTAGTCCTGCGCATTTCCATAAATCGTCGAAGATGCGAGGCATCAACTAGTGATAACAACGATCGCAAAAGTCACGGCAAATTTGTCGCTGATTTGTTGCAGTTTCTCGTTATAGAATTAATCTGTTTCGGATCATCCAATTGCTCGTGATGTCGCGGAGTTCCTCGAATAGGAATTGAACGAGTCGAGCTGCATAATAATTCAGAGCGACTTCCACAATTTGCCGGGAGTGGACTTTTCCGAAGGACTTTGTAACATCCGAGTTCCGGAAGAGATCCTTTATGGATTTCGACACGAGGAAACTAAAGACTTGGTTTTAACGTCGCTCACCCTTAAAACATGGACGACCGGCTCGCGCCCTCGAACGTAGTTCTCCGAGACTTTTTCACGCGGCTGCACAATTCAGAGTCGGAGTTTCAAATTTTTAATTTTTAATAAACATTCGACAATTTTAAACAATGTTAATACACGGCTCAGTGGTCTAGGGGTATGATTCTCGCTTCGGGTGCGAGAGGTCCCGGGTTCAAATCCCGGCTGAGCCCTGGTTATTTTTTTTCCGCTGCTAAGTTATCCTAGACAACTCTAGAAGGACCGAAGCTATAATCTTTTTAGATCTGGTGCAACGAGGCGATGGTTTTGCTGATTTTTCCGCAAGTGCGGGCAATTACAAATTGACTCGGTCACTTGTCAGGATTGGCAAATCGACTTTAGTCCTTCCAGTGGTGAACGTCCTTGGAATAAAGATAAATATTCTCATCCACTTTGTTTAAGTACATTTCCTAGAGCCTTGGTTCCGATCTCTCAATCCATCCATTCAATCAAGAAGGAAAGAAAGAGGAATTTATGGTAACATTATAAATGTAGAGACTTCTTATAATTTACTTAACCATTAACTTTTTCCCATAGAAAAATGAAGCAAAAACAATTTGGAAAGAAGACGAGTGTTCTATTGTATTTTAAATATACGAAATGGGATATACGAAATGCGAGTAAACCAAAATGAAAGACTAGAATTTCTAACTCCGACGGGATATTGTACAAGTTGACTTTATTATTTCGTTCTTATGTAAAAGACCGCTATTTTTAATTGCATATCGATAAATAAAATGTAATACAATTACAAATTTCTGCTTAAATTTTAATCCATTTCTCTATGTACACACAAGCAACGACAAATGTATTATTATTCATGTTTCGTACGATGCTGGAGTATGTATGTACACTTATCCAACAAAAAAATCGCTTTCACGTATTATATCCTAATAAATTTTATAATATCCGTCGAAAAATACATTAAATTATTGAAATGTGACAATAAGAATAATAATTTAATAATTAAAAGATTAAAAAATAGTTATCTATTTTTTTACAAAGTGCCGTGGAAAAAATTAAGAAAAGGCCATTGGACAATTTGATTAACTTTAGATAATTTTGAAATTGAAGGTTCGATTAATTTACTAATGTGTCGAGTTCGTCTATAAAACTAAACTTTGAAAAAACAGTTCGTTCCGGAATCCTTTAAATAGTAGTGGAAGTAACTAAATTTTCTGAAACTAATAGGAACACAATGATTTACTGTAATATTATACAGAATAATGCTCAACTTGATAACGCATTAAATTGTTCCACAAATCCCTATATTTTTAAACTGTAAAACGCAAACATATTAAAATATATAAAAATCGAGTTGAATTTTAATTTCCAATAATAACTTTTCACAACATTCGATTTAAGAAAAAAGTTAACTCTACGTTGTGTTGCGAATTATTCTGCTTGCAAGTTGACGCGTCTCATATATGCAAGTGAAAGTAAATGCACCGCTACGCATCGATAATGCAGATTGCACGTCGATAACAAATGTTATACCAAACGAATTTAACGCTAATTTTGAACATTCGAGCCAAAAACTGGTCATATTTCACGAAGTTATCGCGCGAATTGGGCGATTAAAAGCATTTTCAATTTCTCGCGACATAAATAATTCAATTGTTAACAAGTTTTGGACACGTTTACAATACGAACATTAATAATTAAGAGGCTCAGTGGTCTAGGGGTATGATTCTCGCTTTGGGTGCGAGAGGTCCCGGGTTCAAATCCCGGCTGAGCCCTATTTTTTACATTTTTTAACCCTTTTCAGCCTTTCTATTAACATTGCAGTGAAGTTGAAATGGCATTTGCTGCATTAAAATAGACGAAATAAGAGACTTTTCAACTGCACTTTTGTACTTCCTTCGATAATTAAGTTGACATAGGTAACACAAGTCGTTCAAACATCCTTAAATGTACGTAGTTTTTAAGCGATCAGCGAAGGATCGAGGTGTGCAATGATAAATTGGTACCGGTGGTGCACAATTGATACTGATCCGTACCACACCGCGTTCAATCAAATTTGAGAATCGTCGGGTTGAAAAGTTCCGAGCGTCTGAAAATGCTTTCGGCGCTCCTTTAATATTTGCGGTTTGCCAAAGTGCAGCTTTAAAATTGTCACTGATACAGATAAGCGCGGGAGAGCTGCAGTCGCTTTACGAGTGGAACTTAAATTCCGCGTCCTCGCCTGTCGAATCTTGTATGAAAACACAAGCCTTCGCATTCCATCTCCGTCTGCCTTTCTCTTTGGCTCGCGCACGCACACATTAGCAGCTCCTGGGATCATAAGACGCTCCCGAGTAAGATGGCGCCGAATGAAGGAAGCGTGCTTGGCGTAATGGATTGTAAATTCAAGAACCCGAGCGCCGCTGAGGAGGAGGAGAACAACTGCGAGTCCCGCGCAACTTTAGCGACGTGTAAATCAGGTTGACGCTCGAGGCCCCTAATGACGTTTGCGTCCTTCCGCGTATATTAGACCCCAGGACGTTCGCCAGATTACTTTTGTTGGATATTTTCCGGGTGGAAAGGACGAGTAATTACGCGCCTCTTCGGGTTGAGCACCGCGACTTCTTTTCCTCCTTTTTTATTTCGCGCGCTCCTCGGTCGTTTTCACCTCGAATACGCGACACTCGGAAAATAATTTTTCGCCCCATTCAGGCATTAGTCGACGGGGGGCTAACCACTCGAGAGTTCATCCGAATTAGAATCTCGATTTCCGGCCAATTCACGTCTAATCTCCCTTTTGTTTACCGCAAATCAACGAGCCACGGACTAAAAAGCAGTTCTCCGCTGTCTTGCTAATCCTCACCGACTCGGGCACAAGCAACAAGACGCTGAGAAAATTATATTTGTTTCTGAAATAAGAGCGAGCAAAATAATAGTGCGCGAAGGGAATCACAACATCCAAACTTCGTCTTGTTTCCACTGGCGCTCTTCTTTATTATTCAGTTGCAGACATCGCGACTTTTTCTAATTTTCCGGACTTAATCGAATAAACTTGTTTCTGTAAAATATACAACGCGTCTGAGAGTCTCGATGCTTGTGCCAGGGACTTTCTTATGCTTCGAATATTGTATTTACATTTTAAACAGATAAAAGACTTTGTTCTAAGATTATTTATTTATTACCTCGAATGGTATGCGTTGGGTTTCACGCGCTAGATCGACCAGATTACAAATTATCTTTAAAGTTTAGTTAAAAAATTTCAAAGTTAATCGTGACGAGATGAAATTCAACCACCTACGTTATTATTAATTTTAATATTAATAAGTTTTGGATACGAATTAATAAAAAAAGCAATATGAAATTTTGCTTTGTGCAAGAGTTTATTTACGCGTTCCAACGACTAAATAATATTGATTGAAAAATTTGAAAGCTAATTTTGATGTTTTTGTTTGCCTGGTACACGTGTGATTGGCTTTAATAAACTGTGATTCTATCGTAGATAAATATAATTGTATTTCGTTTTAATTAAACTTTACATCGGAATCATCAATATCGATTACGTTTTAAATAAGTTTGAATTAATTGCGGATTCAATATTAATATTCAGTTGAACATTTTTAAATCAAACCAATCTTTTTATTAAATTGCGTTATTAATTGTGCAATACAATAAAATGTTCCCAATATTTCATAGCTTTTGTCCACGGGTCAACAGGAACGAACATTAAATAAATATTAAATTTTGTTTTTTTTTTAATTAATTCAACGCTACTAAAGATCGTTTAATTTAATAAAAAATGTTATGTTGTTAACAACGTTAAAAGCAATTATACTGCTTTATTTGCATTAATTTCCATTGAGAGTTATATTTGAGATTAAACGAATCAACTCATAAAATTCTATATTTTCAACTTCAAACAAACCAGCTTTTGATTTTATTTTTACATAAACTGCATACGTGTATTAGTGAAGAAAGTCGATTTAAAAGATACTACACATGTGACTTGTATTAACCAATATTTTTATTAATAAACAAATTTATCGATATTTAAAGCATTTTTAACTATATATTTTTTCGAGAATGTGTGTTATAAAAGATACTCCAACAAATAGTAAGAGGCTACGATATCTGTTACGCGGCAGTTACGTGATAAGAAAACGAAAGAAAAATGAAACAACTTAGAGTTCGGACTGAAAATGTCGATTTATTAATAAAATCATTAGAAAAGCATTGAAACTCACAATTGGATAAAATAAAATAAATTCATTACATCAGCAAAGCCGAGTAATTTATGCGAGACTCCATTCTTCATCGATTATTACCCAAACTTCCTCACAGAGACACAAGTGCATTGTGCAACTACGATGGGTTTCCGACAATAACTTGTATCAAGTATTAATTGTATTGGACGAGAAGATTTCTTCAAACACAAGTACAATGGGAAGGCGAACGGAGCCACTTACATCTCCCCCCTCTTGGTGCTTTCCGTAGCATTTGCAATCGCGTCTAAACTACTCCAGAGTATTTTATAGCGAAATTACGATTGAAATTGGAGCGAAGCATATTTTTGTCAGAGGCCAAGAAAATCCGTCGGGGAAAAAATGCAAGTTTCATCGCGTCGTAAAAAGAGTAACAATGCGGTGCCCGTCCAACTGAAGAAACTTGCACATTCAATTCTCTTCCTCCCTTTATCCTCCAATGTATTCTTTTCCCTTCTTGTTCCGCCTCCATGCGCTTTTTCACGTGGACACTTTGAGTTTGTGCCCTTCTCCAGATTATTTTTTCCGTAATTAAAGGAACATCGTTTTTGTTTACTTCGTCGTAGAAGCCTTTTATCTCGTAAAAATTTCCTTCGAGAAAATATTACCGCGCACGGAGAAGACGCAGTTATGAACGTTGGCGCTGACATTTACTCAATTCACTCGGATATAAAATCGAGCTTTCACCGACGCGCTCGATGGAAAATCCGATTTGCTCGGCGATATTAATCGATTGAAAGCATCGATTTTTTAACCTAAATTTATCGTTGAGTTGCACACAGAAGTTGGACCCGTTGCGAGTACAATAAACACGCGGATTAAGTTGAGACAACAGGGACGGGGAGCGCGAATAAATACTCGCACGTGATGGTCTTACGATTTTTCGCGCACGCGTCTCCGAATCCCGAAGCGAAGCTCGAAGCGAAGCTCGAAGCGAAGCTCGAAGCGAAGCTCGAACCAAAGGCACAGGAGCTTAATGCACTGCCCAAGCGGTTTTACTGTACGTAGTCTAGACTGTAATCAGGCCACGATTTCAACACTAATATTTAATGAAAGCTCAGTGGTCGAGGGATCTAATTCTCGATTTGCGTGTCAAAGCTGCCCTCTGCTGAGAATTCAGGTTAATCCCTTTTTTCGCTCAGTGAGTATAAGTATTTTCACGGGCGGACGGTTTGCACTGTATTCGAAAGGTCCGCCGGACTCCGTTTCATCCCGGTCATAAGTAGACACTGGATCCTCTATTTAATGCATTTAACTAGATTTCCGATTCCGCGCGGAAAAAATAGTCGACGAACTTTCCGTTTATTGATGTTTGCAACGATAAGCGCAAGTTAATTTATATTTTTGATTATTCAACCTTATCATCTTTTACGACTTAATTAGTTATTTTCGGATGTAAGGAAATCGTTTAAACACTCAATTTGGTACTGATGCGACGAATATCTGTTACGACGTCAAGTGATATCGATAAGAATAATTTCGTAGCTCTTTTATTAAAAGCTAAACCAACAAAAGCACATAACGTTTAAATGTTTATCTGCATCGCATACTTTAACGGACTGCATACATTTTTTAGTAACTTTTCAAATTTTAATTTACGAACACATTTGAGGCGAAAAATTTACAAATATTCTTTATTACGGAAAGAATTCTATTGCACTCGAAAAATTGCGCCAAGACTTCTTCAATTCGTAATTATTATTTTTTAACACGCATTGACGTTAATTTCGTCAAGTGGTAATAGGTTATTTGTGCCCAAGCAACAAATTAAAATATTAATATCAATATTATTAAACAATATTAACTCAAAGTTTATCAAAGTGCGTTGATCGATTCCCAGTCCAGTCGATTAAAAATATTCTTTAATTCCCACACGCATAAGCCAATATATGAAGTGAATGCAAATGCTAGTCCGAATGCCAACCTGACGTAGCGAAATATCAGATTCGTTTTCGCAACCACGCGAATAACAACCACTGATTTTGTAATAAAACGAATATTACATTCAACGAAAAGAGGCCGCTTTTCTCTCTTGAAAATCAATTACACGCTTATCGAGTGCGAATTTTGCTTCTCCGATTCGCAGGATTAATTTGCCGAGATCATTAGTTTTCCAAGGGATTACAGGAGCGTATGGAGTTAACGCATCCGCACGTGTCTCGCGAAATGCTTTCACGAAACATTTTCCCGAGTGATAAAAAGTTTTCGTGCTCTAAATATTCCCTTTTGTTAAATAGACGAACGTCTTTTTTGTTGTCCGGGTGTTTTCAGTTTCTTTGTTTCCTCGGAGCGTTTACTTTAAATTTTCTAGCCAAAGTATTAATCGATAAAAACGGTTCGCTTTTCAATCAAACAACTTATTCACCTTTTCGCAAAAAGAAAAGCTCTCGTTTATTCAAAGTCTGACGCTCGCTCGAACCAAATAAATACGTATCGGAGTTTTTCGAAAAGAAAAAGCCCCTCGAGGGTTTTATTTGCTTGGGAAAATTATTCACTACCGATTCGACTTTTCCAGCCTCGCGTCTAAGTAAACGATTCATCGCACTTCCTCAAAGGCAAATTTAATTTAACTTCCTTATTTTTCCGAAATCCTCCGAAGACAAAACGAAAACACTTGATTCGCCAAATGGCTTCTGCAAAAAACAAAAACGGAACAACGAGTCGTAAAAAGCACTTCGTTAAACCCTTTAATCCTAACGGGTTGGTCTAGTATCGCTGGAAGCCAGTGGCGTGGTACTTACGTCAGCACGGGTCGCTGCCCGGATCTAGTGGATGTAGCACCGCAACCCAACTGCCCCCCGACGAAGGGGATGATGCGGCGTCGAAATTTCAGGTCGCGGCTGCGACTTATTCACTGCAGGGCTGCGAAGTGCGTCGGCGGAACTTCGCGGGCTCGATATTAGATAAGCGTTATCTGTCGAAACAGTTTTAATTAGAATCCACTAGCAACTGCGGGAAGGCCAATTGTGGACGCGAAGATGGAGTTCCTGTTCTGCGTTCAGCGGAATTAAGACCGTTGCCTTAATTTTGAAAAATAAAAGCATTTGCCAACTTTCGAAGGATTTCAAACAATTAAGTTAGGTTATCCGCCTTTTTCAGGCAGGTGCACCGGCAACACGATCCCAGTGTATTAGTATTGACTCGTTCGTGTCTCGTTCTGGTGTACAATTTCTGCCTTATTTCCTTTATGTATCATCAATGGTTCTTTATAATCTGATATTATACCGTAGAATTTAATATCGCAAGGGAAATTCGAACAAAAGGTAATTAAACGATAGTACGAGACGTTTTTAAGACTGCAGCTTCAAATAAATAAATTATACTTGTGTTTTTTGTTCAGCATTACATTTAATCCAAAGACCGTTAAATGTTTTAATAAAAAGTGGAATTTAAAAATTGTGTTCTCAGATAGACACATCGATCGGTTCTCTCTTTGTAGGAATTATTAGATTTTATTCGTTGAAATGCACTGAAAAAATAACGGTAAAACTAAAAAAAAGTAAAGTTTCTCCGATTTTATCGATAGGAATTTGATTAAAGTATTGATTATTTATGGTGTGCGATTGGTTGGACCAAACGGTATGGTCCGTAAGAAATTTAAATGTTTTAAAAATAGTCCCGAGATTACGGATCACTTTTTATCAAAGAAAAAACAAAAATTGAACTTCGGTAAGATTTTCAGTGTATCATCCGTCACAGAATAATTTTAGCACCTTCATGTCGCAATAGTCACGGAATCAACTTTGGATTTGCTCTTCAATACCGCTTTCTCGACAATCAACGACAGCAATGCTAGCTACTTCTGGAACCATGGACTGTCATTAGAGTCGTCAAATTACTCAGTACCAGTGACGACCAATCATTCTGTCTTTGGTAAAACGTCCATCTGTCAATCTAACGGACGAACAAAATATGTCAAAGTAACGAACGAAATGCGTTTCCAATTGTAAATGAAAATATGCGCAAAAAATGTTTTTTTCTCCACTTCTCCGCCCACAGACACAACAATGTTGATTTCATCATTGTTTAAAAACATTTCATAAATATGCCTGTATTCCGAAAAGTATACGTCAAAAACTTACTTTTTACTTAAAGATTGTACTGTTGACAATTAAAAAAAATTTCAAATCTGTACGTTTGAATTCAATTCTTTAAAATTGCGATGAATCCATTAAGGTCGCTTATTTTTCCGATATTTAAGTAAATGAAATTAATTTTGGCCATTGAGATTAGTCGGTATTACACGAAGTTGTTATTAAATTATTATTAAAAAAGAATGACGACCTTCCAAAAGTACGAAATGCATTTAATTAATGCTTTTGAGTGGAGACTCTGTAACCATAAATAAAAGTCTTACATGGACAAATTAAAAAAATTTAATTCGAAAAATAAAAAGGCAAGAGCTTAGCGAAGCGGTTTTAGCTTGTAAATGCACCTGAGATTACAACGCGTATAAACTCCGTTATAAATCGAGATTCGTATAATTGAAAACATGTATGAAATGTCCTTGTAATTAAAAAAAGCGCGCGATAAGTTTCAGAACTCGGCTGTTTTTTTTCTAAAAACTTTCAATTATAGATTTAATCGAATAATCGACTGCTAATGATAAAAACAACCCATTATCATTGCAATTAATATCGTTTACACGCGTAGCAGGAGTATCACGGGATTATCGTACATCTTCAGATTCGACTATTTTTATCAAATAAATAAAAGGCCGACGGATAGAGTCAACGAGAGCTCGGCGATTGCAAATGTTCTCGAAACGCTATCGGACATTCCACGCAATGCACCATTAATTTTCGAGACACTAATTCGTTTCGTCTTCGAACGCGCATCTCGTAAAAGAGGAAAGTAATACCCTCGATTGGTGACACCGACCGATTGCATCGCGTTTGAAAAGCCAAAAAGTTGATGGACAAACTGTGTCAAAGCGCTTATCGGGGGGAATCGAATCGAGTTTTCGGAAGCGCGCCTGCAGACTCCTTGGGAACAGGACCAGGGGTAAAAAATAAAGTCGCCTCGGAATTGTTGCGCAGCCCTTTAACGGCCAAAACGATGATCCCTCGGACAGGGTTAATTAGGGGCCGACGATTTTTCATCGGCGCCGGGTGCACGCGGCTCTCCTTCTCCCACTCGCGGCCGCTGTCCGGCAACGATCCATCCTCGATTACGTCACGCTCGATCAGCTTTCCAGTTAGGCAGAAGCGGCCGCAGCCAATTTCCTGGAGGAAAGCTGAAGCGAGAGTCGGCCGCCGCAGCAAATGGCAACGGCGCACTTTCTCCTAACGAGCCCTCGAAACAATGTAAACGCCTGCTTGTGGAAGAGGGCGAAAATTGCGAAAAGTTGCGAAAAGTACGCAGCTACGAGTGCGAAAAGCGTGCGAACGAGACTCGGGGAAAGCGCGTCGTTATCGGCGATTATCCGCTCCGACTCCTTTTCGAAATAATTGCGGCCTAAGTGCCGGCGCCGGCCGGTCGGAGGCCAAAATCAAATACTAATACGCCTGCCGGGGCGCAAGACGGCTCGCAGATCAAAGGAGCATGTAAAAGGAGAGCAAAGGGCGCGCACGGGCTATTAACACGTTTGGAGGTCGCGCGCGTCTGCCCAAGGCCCAAAACGAAAACGGCGAGCTCATCCTGCCCGATAATCCGGTCCGGGCGCGCGCAGGTGCGGCGTCTCCGCCACCTGCCGAGCGGCGACGGAAAGTGGGTCGGTGACTCGCGGCTTGCGGATCGATTCCTGAGAAATGAGTTGGAGCTCAGGGCGCAAGCTGATGAGCCGGCCGTTCTCGAGGGAATCCTGGATGCGCGTCGTCTTCGGCCTGATCTGTGAAAATGAGATTCGTACGCAAACACCGCGCGCGCGCGCTTTATTCGGCATTATGCGTTGCGAAAACTAGAATCGAATTAAAATGCGAATTTTTGAAGGTAAGAGGCTGTTCTTGCAGCTCTGGCCGCTCGATTCGTCTGCTTAAATTTTGACATCCGATACTTCGCGAACTGATTACGTCGCTACAATTGATTGCTAAATCAACTTTCGATCGAAACAGCAGAAATTCTGCGATTTTGTTCGAGTTATTTTGCATTGCAAAATAATTCCCGTTCAGCAATAAGTGCACTGCTTATTCGACACACGACCCATTTAATTTATGATGATCGAGAAAAACTTGTTATATTTGTGATATTTTTTGCACTCTCTGGGAGTTGCTCGAATGTTCTTTATATCTGCAATTATGAAATTTTCGTTTCCTCTCTTAGAAATAAATGCATTTAAATAATCTTGTAGATGTTACACAAGCAATGCAGACTTTCCAAATTTCATCTAAATTATTTATTAAAATTTTATGATTTCTCGTATAAAGCTTCTTAACGAGTCTAGAGATTAATTTAAAAATAAATTATAATTTCGTCAATCGTCTCAATAATGAATCTTGTAATTGTAATCACTGACTAACGGATCAAAATTTACTTTTAGTTCGTGCGAGAGTTAAGTTGGTAAATGTCATACGCGTTTTTTTAATCGAAAGTAATGAAAATTTTTTTCGGTAATGCAATTTCGCGCTCCTTTAACTGTTTATTACCATACAATTAAGCAATCGAACATTATTTTGTGGCTAAAATACCAGATTATAGAGTAGCTTTTATCTTGTATTCCCTCCTCGGGTTATCTTACCCGCGCAAGAAAAACGCTTTTCACCAAGGAATTCCGGAGGATATTACATTTCTTAACTTCTCGGTTCATTTCTACTTTGCCATGTACATGTCAAAACGTATACATCAGAGATATCAGAAAATTTTCTCGATCGGTGTCCCTACGTAATAAAACCTTTCTCCAATATTCCTGAAATTTCCAGTGAAGTTTTAGTCAAAAAATAATATCTTGATAATATGCTATCGAATAATCAGCCCTTTGACGTCAAATATAAACGATTGATTTTCATTTTCAGTTTTTCAATGCATCGACAGTTGAGAATTTTTAATTAAAAGACTTACTTCAAAAAATTCGAGATAATTAGAATTAAATATAAATATTCGTTTCCCTATAAATATTATCGATTAATAAAGCTTGTAAATTTTTTGCGGACGTACCCATGATGTAAAATTTTTCTCAAATGAAAAATCGATTTTTCTACAAACTTGCACACGAGTAAAAATTTTTAAATGTTGAGATTAGTAATTCACCGATTATTTAACCTTTCAATTGATATTTCAGATTAATTAATATTAAATAAATTATTTACCGATACTAATTTTTTTGTGTCTAAAATTAAATTCAATCTGAGAAAAACTAAACGACATAAAATCAATTTTATCTTAACAATTACGATATTTAATTCAACAAACAACGTTTGGAGTTATTTCTCGATACAATGCAATTGGAAATGATTAAAAACGTGCGGAATAAACGTATTACTACGTTCCTAGTTGTCGCGACTTTTTACAAATTTTGTGAAAATAAGGAGTAACGCAGTATTTTTCAAATGCATTTAAATTAAACAAAAACATCTCTACTAATATTAGGTTGAGTAAATATGCCAAAAATACTTTATTCGGACGAAAATGTTTCTGGTAAAAATGATATTTTAAGTTTTGGATTGAAAGTGTGACACACAAGGGTCAGTGTTTCAAACAAATTTCTTGCTTTACTAAGGTGATTGTACATTGATAAAATAATTCTCTTTAAAATTAAACTTTCCATCGTTTCAGTTTTCGAAAATTACTATTTAAGTAAGTAAATTGTAAAATTTGAAAATAAACTTGGAGCAAAATCGAACGACAATCCAGTCGGTATTAAAGCGACTAAAATATCTATTAAAAATAATTAAAATTTTTCGTTATTAGTAAGGTTATTTTATCGAGTGCATTGAATGCGATTGGCGAGTTACACGTTAAGTCCAGATTTTTCAGATCAACATTTCAAGTTGCACCAGTGAATACGAATAAAAGTTTTGGAAAGAAATTCGAAAGCTCGAAAAAGCGTAGATAATTAAAACGAACAAGTTGCTCGAGCTTGTCAGGAAAATTTCGTGCGGATGCCACGTGACGCAAGAGTAGAGGCTGTTAGCTCCGAATTAGCGTTTATAATTCCCAAGGTGATTTTTCTGGGAAATTTAATTATCGCGCGGGTCGCGGTGATTATCAGATGAGCCATTTTCATAGGCGTGTCGATCGAAAATTCGCGAAAACGTAAAGAAGTTGCGCTTCTCACGCGCAGCGAATGCGTAACGGATACGTAAAAAAGCAATTTGGCTTATAATTAGCGAACTCGTGCTCATTAGCAAAGTTGCTCTCTCCTCGAAAAACTTGCAACTCAGGCCTAATTTTCACTACGACTAGTCCCAATCGGTCATTTTTAACCCCATAAAAGAGATATTCGTCATTTTAAGCATAAGAAAATCGAGGCTCGAACAACTTTAAGCAGAATCGAAAACGTTTTATCAGTTTACTCGTGTCGTTTTTTGCAAATTTTGGAGCGTCAGCTTCTTTTATTCATAAATTGCATATTCGGCACACTAGCAAGCGCCTCTTGGATCAACGATTTTGTTTTCCTGTTCTCGTTGGATAAAACAGCAATCGACCAAATAATAAGTTCAGATGTTTCAGCAATTCGAACATTTTTATCGACGAAGCAATTGTTTTTCCACGCGTACGTTTACTCACTCGTCGTAGTTGAAACGCGCAGTTTTGCATAAATTTTAACGGGAGCTTCGATCAGCAGCCAATGGACGGCCTGCGGCTGTAAGGGAACAAGCAGCCGTCGCTTCGAAAGAGCAAGATTTTGCCCGATCGATAATAGAGAATTTAAAAAGTCATCGTGAAATATTTGCTCCTCGAGGAGCGATTATGGGATTAGAGGCAATCAGAGTGACACCGATGCTTGAAAAGTGTCTGGCCGCAACAGCGACTCCAAGGATCAAATGCTCGCTGCGATCGAGCACAAAAGCCGTTTTATAATTCGTATTAGAGTTCGGGCGTCCTGATCCCAGAGGAGAGCCTAAATACCCGAAACTTGTGCTCGACGCAAAAGGAGCGACGGGCGTAAAAGCCGCAGACACGTCCTTCGAGCGAATCGTCCATATATCAAAATAATAAGCATCGTGTCTCGTTCATTTGTAAACAGCGGCGTTAACGCACTCCTAAGGCCCCGTCTGACAAATGGGCATAAAGGCCGGGCCCGAGCAGCCTTCGTGAGTGTCACGGTGTCACGGTCGAGGCGGACATTGTCGAGGAAAAAAGTGCCGCCGCCGCCGCTGCTGCAGCGCAAGAAACGAGGAAACGAGGCGAAAATCCGATTTCACGTGCTCCCGACACAAAGGAGTTGCGCGCGTGTTATTGTTGGCTCGCGGCGCGGCTTTTTCCGGAAAATCATCTTTTTCCTTTGCGAGCGGCCCCTCCATATTACACGTTATTATTGGCGTCGCTGCCGTCGATGGCCGATTTGATGCATCGACCGCCCGTTCGTTTGTTCGCCGACCGCACAATGATCGAGCCCTTCCTCCTCCTCCCCCTCTCTCCGCCCCCCCTCAGGCCGAAACCTTCTGTGCGCGCGATTCGCCGGATAATCCGAGCCGCTCCGGGCAAATCTCGGTAGCCTCGGGCCGGGATTTCGAGGGGATCCTGCATTTTGGCCCCGTCTAGTTTGACTTTTCCCCAAATTGAACGAGAAACTTTTTTTACTCCCATTCAAACTCTCGAGCATGCATTTCGTTTCACATTCGATCGCCATTGTCAACGGAGCAATTTTTCAAATACGAGGGCTCATTTTTATGAAGTTTTAAGACGCGAAGACTCGGCGAGGCCCTCGAGCTGCTCCGGCCAATTAATTACGATCCGCAGCCCGAGGATTAATGAGCGGGGACTGATCGCGCATGATCGATAAGACAGGCCAACGGGCAAATTTAAAATGCCACACGCTCGAGCCCAAAACAACGTTTCGAATTCTGTCACGCTTGCCGTCTTTGATCGATGGCTCAGTTTGATTTTCTTTTGATCGGCACGACACCCGCGACTTCGTCCTCGCTATTATTGCCCAAAGTGCTTCCGAACTCTTGCCGCGCACGACGAAAAACAGTCTCCCTGACAAAAATACACCTAAACACTTTCAAATTTTATTTATTTGAAACGAGCAACACGCCAAGTTCAAAGTCGCGTTTCTGCTGCTCGTGGAAGTAAGAATTAATTTCTCAGAAAACAAATTCAACGCAAACGAATAAAGTGCGAAAGATTGTACTTGCGTTTTCTCGTGTGTCGAGTGATTGTCCGACAAAAGCGCCGAATCGGTAAAACAAAGTACGAAAGCGAATAAAGGAAAATAAAATCGTCTTTAGAAGAACGGCTAAACATTGTTCGGGAAGAAAATGGAAATTTTTGTATTTTTTACCGGAATATAGTCGGAACGTGAAAATATATATATAGAGAGAGAGAGAGAGAGAGAGAGAGAGAGAGAGAGCAACTTGCAACAAAAATCGATTCGGTAACCGAGCGAGTCGTTATTAAAAATTAAGAAGGTTCCCTTGAGTGTGAGTCGGAAAATTCAAGAACAGTTGACGTCTCCAGAAGTTCGACACGTGTACCACAGATGCAAGTTTGAGCCAACGCTAAACCTCCAAAATAAACATTGTTCATTAAAACACCATTAGGCTGATTATCGAAAAGCTTCGTGATTAATGTTCCGAAAGCAAATATGTACGACGAGAGTAAACACGATTTTCAAATCGGTCATCGTTAGATTCTTAAACGGTTAAACAAAATTTGTGTTGGAAATTAAGATTAGCGATTTTATATTTACTAAAGCTACCTGATTTGCCGTAAGGAAATTCAAGTGCAACACACATGCGCTGCACAAACTGCATAAGCAAAGTGTAAACAACCTTTTTAATATTAAATATTATTTTTATCAATCGATAAAGTGAAAAAAGAGAACAAATCGCGCAACGTCGCGCACGACAAAACTGCAATGTGAATTGCAGCTGCTCGCAATGTATAAATCAACATAAAAAGCTTCAATTAGAGAAGAATGTTTCCGCGGCGTCGACTGTAAAAGCTTTGGTCGTTTAACCTCTTGTGTGAGATATTTTAAACGCTATTAAAAAGAGAAGCGAATTAAATGAAAAATTAAATTTATAAAAAGAAAGGCAAACCGAGGAGAGGAGGGAAATACACCCAAAAAGATATATCAGCTTAAGCCACTCTGGATTATAAGAGACAAATTAAATTTTCTGTCTCGACTTCGCACTTATGCAAACTCCAATTAATTTATACATATATATATAAATAAGTCCTTCTGTAAAGTATTAAATATCGCTGAGTCGGCGGAAAAATTGAAAATAAATTGTTTGAAACTTTAAATGAACGCCAGACGCAATCGAACCAGGAGAAAAAATAATTACTTCAAAAATTGACTCTGGCACGCTTAAATAATCGAGGAGAAATGGCTTTGAATTTTTGCCAAAAACAATTACAATCCCAAAATTTATTTCAATGAAAGTCCAGTCCTTTCGACATATACAGTAATGTAAAAAAAGACCACATTGATATACACATAAGTGAGATAATTAATCGGGGTATAAAAGAAAACAATTAAAAATTCTCGAGCTTAGGAATTATTTTAAAAACATTCCGCTTTCCATCCAATCTAAGAAAAAGATCTTACAACAAATTTTAAATAAAACAAAAGCACCGTTAAAAATCGTGTCATAAAACGTATCTAAAGTAAAATACTTTTTTAGCTTTTAAGGTATTTGTTTAAGCGGTGCTTATGAATAACCGAATTAAATGTCTTTCGTACTAAGCATTTCTCGAGTCAACCTTAACCTATAATTGATGCACTGGGCGTAATATCTTCGTTTGTTTAGCTTCTTGACAAATACAAAAATGGCGCTGAAAAAAATGCAGAAAAGTACAATCTAGTCTCATCGTGTTCGAGCATTTTTGTACATGCAAATCCGTACATCTGTAAATCTTTTTTGCTTAATTATCCCCCTCCCCGCCCATAACGGATTAAAATGTAATACATTAGTGTGGGATACTCGGGTGTGCAGGTGAGAGCTGTACTCGGAGTTCCCTAAGGATTAGTGCCCCCGACGCTTACGAACTCGCATTTCGATAAAACGAGTGCAGTTGTACGCTGCTAAGGTCTTATTAATCCGTCGTTTTATGCTTTATTGTTTTTCTCAAATGTAGACCGTAATCTTTTTAGTGGTTTGAACTCTCTGCGTTTTAATTATCCACTGTACAACAATTGAATAGTTTATTTATATGATAAAATTTGTCGATATTCATTATTTGCTGCCCCTGTAACTCGTTACTCCGCTATCTGTTTCATAAACAATTGCAAACAACATAAACACGAGCAGTCGAGCGATTCGCGAAAGAATCGCCGTTGAAATATATAAAAATTATTAATAAATACGGGTATCAAAAGAGAAATCAAACGACGATAAACGGAAATAAGATTTGAGGCATAATTTGCGGAATAACGAGTGACGACGAGTCGCGATTGATAAACATGTATAGAGTATATAATTTTCTCTCTAGCTCGCACTTTTCCCCTAAAAAATACGATCACGTGATAGAATTTAAAGCGCCTCAACGAGACGTTACGAGTTCACGTACCTTTTCCCAATAAAAGAATTCAACGACGCTCTTAATTATTAATTAAAGAAAATATAAAAATATACTCATCGATACTCGGGAGAAAAAAACTAGAATTTCAACGCGAGATATTGTTTGTGAAAATTCTCACTCTACTATCAATACTAATAAATTTAAAGTGTTGCTCCAAGTCGATGCAAAGTCCATTCAAAGAGCGGTAAATTATATATAACTTGGTCGATTAACACAAGAGCTTGTTTCCCGTTTTCTCACGGGAGCTGGAAAAAGTGCGCGACTGTTGGCGAAAACTCAATACTCGAACGGAAACTAATGGGCCGCTCTTATTTTCTTTGCTCTATTTTAGCGCTTTCGTCCTTTCTTTTAATTGGATCATGTATTTTTCGTCGATACGCGTCTGCGGATGTTTAGCGTTTCGTTTATCCCGAGCGGCTCGTGATCGTGCCCATACTTCGTTTATATACATACGTAATCTCTGGAATTAATCACAAGATGAGCATTTAATTAAATTTTTGGACTTTTATAAGCCCCAAAGCTCGGAAGGAGCAGCGAACAAGAGAAGGAGAAAGCGAATACTGGCTCTAATTGAAGAGGAGAGGACAGTAAACGAAAAAGTGCAATGAAACACTTTAACGGGGCTTAGAGCAATCGAGGCCGATTATTGTTTATTGGAGAAGGAAGAGAAAAAGATGTACAGATTTGTTTTTAAACGGACAATGATATTGATTTAATTTAATTCTGGCCGAGTGACGGCGAGTAATGAATTACTAAAGTAGGCAGATTGGACGGGGTTGGGAAAGTCATTTTCCTCCTGGTAAATATTTGAAAGGAGGACAGTCGATGTTCCAGCGTCGATGTTTGTCCTTCCTGTTTTACCTGAGATTGCACAGGTGCACGTGCCCGGGACTCCTTTGGCGATCCTATTGATACTCGTAATTGGTCGGTACTCGGTGTCGCTCGCACCCGCAGAAAGGGAAATGAGATTTGAAAACGTTTTGTGCGGACAGGTAAACTTTTTCCATAATAACGTCTTTGAGAACAAAATTGTACGCGATTGTGTCCGAATTCCTTCCGCAAATAATGGAAACATTGAAAGCGAGAGTTTTTACACTCGGGGCTGAGAGAGTAATGGTGATGCATTGGTGACGGCCAAGCCCTCCTTTTTATAAGTCACTAGAGGTTCTACGATTCGTGGGAGGAGTGAAAGTAATACGTTCCGTGAAATTCTCGTCTCTTTATAATCGTCCGATGTAATATACCCTGTGTTCGAATTCTTATTATCATAGGCGTCGCCTGCTTACGATTGCCACTCGATCAACTTTTTTTTAGAGAATGTCGAATTCACTTTTTAGCGATTCAGCGGTAATTTTGCTTCCTCAACGACGTTATTATTGAAAATCAAACAACTCGCCGTTAAAATTTAAAAATCGTAAAAGATAGGGTGGGGCCGTAAAGAGCACCGAACGCTTTTAAAGTTAAATCGCGACTTTTACAAACTTAAACACGAACTTGAAATTCATCAGCCATTATTTTAATATTTTTACGGCACGAGTCGTTTTATGACTCCGCTACTAAAACTAAAACCGGGGCTTTGAAACGGGGAGGAGAAATTATAATTCAATTTACAAATGGAAAGACTCGAAAGTTCCTTGCAAAGTCAGTGGTTCTGCGCAAAAAAAATTAAAGGAGTCGCGCCTTTCATTCTCGCGAGCGCGTGAAAAATGTTTCTGTCGCAGCGCATTGGAATTATTAAACCGAGTGTTTTTAAAGTAAATACACCCACGCGCATCGATCAAAGCTAAAGAAAGTTGAAGATCAATAGGTTGCGGGAGGTAAGTAGATCTCATTCCCATCGCAGGAAAACTGAAATTGAGGAAAGCGAAGCTCGAGGTGAACTCGAAATTTCCATCGTGACAACTCCCTTGCAGCGAATACAAATAAACGTTATTGATCGCAATGGAAACATCGATTAATCGAGTTCACCCCTCCCCTCGTTTTACATCCACAAGGTGCGTGTCCTTTTCTATTGTACAAGCGTTCACTGAATAGCAGCCCAGTAGCGGCTGGGAAACGCAGTGCAAAGTCACTCTGTACTCGGAATTAGGGAAACTCATTGTACAGTTCACATTTGACGGTAGTCAAATATTCCTGCCGTAAGAAATGGCCGAGTTTGGAAAGCTCGGAGAAAAACTTAAGACTAGGCCGGGTCTACTTTTCCTACTTCTTCTAATTATTCTTGAATTAGTTTAAAATTATTTACTGCAATTATTCTATTTTCTAAATCGCTATTCATTCGCTGGAGAAACCTAGACCTTCATCGCCGTTGGGGTGAATTCGGACGGCACTCGCGACCTGGACGATCCAGATAAATATTCTTTGTCCTTTGCACGGTTAGAGTAGAATTCTACCCTACCGATTCTTTGGACTTCTCCGACACCGAATATATATAATAATACAATGTAAAAACTCTTTCGAGAGCTCGTTTTTCTAAGGACACCTTGGGAAATGGTTCAAGCGCGTGTAGTTTCCGATCTTTGAATCGTAATTGTTGATTATAAACTAAGTGAGATAATACGAGCATCGCGCACTCATTTTTTTGGACTTTTTTTAATCCTGTCAAATCGTTTGATTCTTTCACATAAAATTGTAAGTTCTACCGAGTCGTCCTTTTCTTAAGCGATACTTGAGCTATTGATCGTCTTTAGGCAAATCCTTATGTCGCCTTTATTTTTATTATTATTATTGTCGTTTTTACTGTCGCTACTACATATTAATACTAATGCTTTCACTCTCATTACTGTACATTTTAAACATTCAAAAATGTTTATGTTAAAAAAATAAGCTAAGTGTAGATTTTATAATACAACTGCTTTTACTTTTTTAACGCGTAAAATGGTAATGAAAAGCTGATTTTCTTAAATTTTCATTTAAATAAATATTAAACTTGAAAATCCGCAAATTATAAACAAATAAATTATTCAATTACGAAAGTTATTTACCATAAGGTATGATTAATTGATAACAATGATATCATAACACCTTCTCATCGCTTGCTGAATTTATAATATCGTTAAATAAGCGAAGATTTTTCGAGGATAAAGTTATATTTATGATAAAAATTTTGCACTTAAAAATCATTCGATACGAATTCCGATTCATTTGATGCCAACATAGATTTTCCTAAATTTTTATTAACTTTATTCAATACATATTATATAAATGATAAATTTTCATATTTACGACCAACTAAATTACTATACATTTAATTATTGAAACGCAAATACGAGGATCTAATCTAGATTATAATTACTAATTGCGTGCGTCACAACGTTAGTCTGATGATTTAACGAAATATGTATGTAATAATCGTCGGTAAAATGTTTTAGATATCGCATTTGGTATTACTTAATAAACATAATAAACTTTTATTTTGCATAATTAGTTGTTAAAAGGTAATGAACAATGGAAGACGAATATAATTTCAATCTTAATTACTATAGAATCAATAACTACACCGTTCGAATAAGAGAATTTATCCACTGTTATTTTCATATTCTACTAGTAATGTAATGATTATTACCGAAGAAATGAAAACTGAACGAAAACCAACACTGGATGTGCGCAACTCGATTGCACTATTTCATCTTTATTTTTGTAGCGAACGACACGATGTTTTCGTGTTATTTCAACGTGAAAAGCGCGATCGCCTTATTATTTAAATCGAGTGGCAAAGCGCGAATTACTTAACCTAAAACAGAAAACCCATGAAATCGTTGTTGTGCGCGTATTTATTTAATGTAAATCCTTTAAACGCAGAACACACGCAACGATGCCGTTAAAGGGAGCGTGTAACGACGGGCGTTCCATAAAAGTGTTGTAAATAACGACGCTAAATAGAGTAAAGTGTCCGACGGCAGCCGGCGAGCGCACAATAGTCCGAGCATTAAATAGCGCTTCGTTAAGAGCAGTAAACAATAATTTCGAAATACAAGAAGGATGGGAACGGGCGAACAGACGTACCAGATTTAGACGTCGCTTATAACCGCGGGAAGAAAAAGCGATTCCCGGCAATCAGAACAAATCAGCGGGATCAGCAGTCAACACACACACACATTCAGGCGCAAAAAGCGGTTGCGCAGTTGCAACGACTCGCCGAGATAAAGACCTTTTCATTCCAAGGCTAAATCCGTCAGCGTTGACACGATGACACGTCGGGTCCGCGAAACGTTGACAAAAAAGAGAGAAAAAGAACGAGTGGCTCTTCCACTCGCTGCAACTCGATCGGGCCCGGGTTCGGGGTCTCGAGTGGCGGGCCCGCGACCGTCCTCGAACGTGTCAGCGCCCCCCTGCGACAGCCTTTGATCGAGCGCCACTCGAGCGACTTTCGCGCGCTTTCTCGAGCTCCTGCGAACTCCCGAGCGCGTTTTCGAGCTTCCCTCTCTCTCTCTCGCGGTGCGAACGACGGAACTGGAACTCGTCCTTGGCGAGACTCGTTCTCGAACAGTTCGGGAGTGAGAGGAGAAACGCCGCCGTCCGGCAGGTTAATTACGGAAAAAGGAGTTTGGTCTCGATCGGTAAAGTTGAGAGCGACCGAATATACTGCGCAGGAGGCTGAGAGCAACAAGCGCCTCGAGAGCGTAAACAGAGGCGAGGAGGAGTGCGACTTAATTAAACTTCGGGGTACAATGCGGCGCCCAGAAGACGCTCGCGCGCGCAAATCTTTGTCCAAAAATTTTCTGCTCCGCGTGGCTCATTGACTATGCTAATGTGCCGAGCCCTTAATCTCTGGGGCTTAATCGGGCGGAAGTATCAGAGGAGGACTACGGCGAGTCGCGATTGTCCGAGCGACTTCCGCTGGCGACCACTCGATCCGATTATTTTTTATTTTATGCCTCCTGCCCAGGCTGGCGTTTGCCGATGCCGGGCTCTCAGGGCTAATTAATTGCCCTGGAAAGCGCTCCAGGGTGCGATGAAGCGTGAGCTCCTTGGCGTTCGCGAGCGCGGCCGCGCCCTCCTTTTGGTTTTACCTCGCACTGGCCCATCGAGTACCATCGAGCTTACGTAACTTTCGCGTATTACGTAGTGCGTCGAGGAGGAGCTCAGCCATGCGTGAACCATCGCCTCTTTCCCGTAACTGCACTTTAAACGGCCGCGATAAACGAGTCACAAGTGCAGCCTCGATCGACCTTTTTTATCTGGGCGACTGATGTTTTCGGGGCACAAAACGGTCCTCTCCCGGTGGGCCCTCGACGAACACTTGAGATTTTTACGCGATTTTTACCCATCGCCTCTGATTAAACGAACTTTATTGTCTCAAATTATATAAATAAATAAAGAGCAAATCGGCGGAGCTCAAAATCTACGAGAGTCGAGCAGCTTTGATTAGTAGCCCCGGAATGTTACGCGAGCGAGATTTTCCAGCATCCCTCGTTTCGAATGCAAATATTTTAATAGAGACGACAACCTTTACAACACAAGTTGTTGAATAAGCCGTGATTTTTAAATTCCTGCTGGTCGATTTCGAATTCGAACCAAGGGAAGAGTCTTAAATTTCGTTCCTTTTAAAATTATTTGTAAGAGGCATAATAAATCAATATACTTATACATGTTAAGCAAACACTATTAAGTCGAATATTAAAGAAACGTTGGTTTATCTTTCAGCTGCGACAATGAAAAACCTCGACGCTCCGAGTTTATTATAAGAATAAGTGCGCACATAAAACACATTCAAAGCCAATGCTGTGCTTTTGAATGGGCCTGAGAGGCCCCCAAGAATATAAAAATGTAAACACAGCCAAAAGCATAATCGAACCATTGCAACTTATGCTCCGCTGGCGACCATTTCGAGTCGTTACGAATATTCGTTCGCATTGACGGCCCATGAATAAAATATTGCGTCCCATCAATTGCAGCCGCGGCTTCGGCTTCTCTTTTCAACGTAATTAATAATCTTCCGGGACTTCGACTGGTAAAAAAGTCGACCTTTCTAGGGAAAAGCCATTTTTTACACTGTGCGTTGTTTATTCGAGGAGGACATTATTGCTGTATAATTAATGCACGGGAGAGCCGATCAAACTATATCGTCGACTAATTAAAGAGGAAACTGCACCGCGACTTAATTGGAAACTATCGAAATGCGTTAAAAATGTTTCCGAGTAAATTTAAAATTTCGCACGTCGGCCAGAAACGGTACGGATCTCGATCACTCGACGGAACGAAAGTCCTTATTAAAGCCACAACTTATTAAAACAAGTTATCGACGGCTCGGCGCTAAATTAAGCCGCACCACTGGAAATTGTCTCGCGCCATTTATTTATGCAACGCAGGCGGAGAACGTTATTATTTTCTATATAATATTTGCATTGTATTAGGCGAACGATAAATAACCGTCCCCGCGTATTATGCAAGTTATTCCATTTTCCGTAATCACAATGTCGGGGGGCGTAAAACAAGTTTGGTAATTCTCGTTACACCTTGGCTCGGTAAACCGCCGCAACGTCCAAACTCTACTCCCAAGCCGCGATAAATCAAAGTTATTTGAATCAAATTTATCGCAATATATGAACTGCGCTGTAATAAATTATTAATTTTCCGCTGCGCCACCGGCGGCGACATCTGCTGGTTTGATATTTAGAGCGAAAAAACGGCGCAGCGCGAGCGAATCGAGATAAAGTAATTGCGACCTCAACAGGATCTCGGCTAAGTTTATGGCAGGAGCTTCTTTATAAATCGCGAAACGAGTGCAACAGGTGCGGGGCGGAGGTGAAGGGGGTAACGAGTCGCATTACATGATAAAAGAACATGCGCAGTTCATCGACGGTCGATCCGAGAACCGAGAGGAACAAAATGGAGGCCGACCGTGAAAACGCGCGATCCGACGGTAAACGGAGATTCGCTGCATCCAATGCTCGCCGAGACGAAGCCGAGGGCCTGTGTAGAGCAAAGAACTGCAGTCGTTTTATGACGCCTAGTGTTAAATAATTCATATTCTGCGAGCTTTGCGCGTTGAAGGAAATATTTGCAAGTAACGAGGCTTTTTGCGACTTCGACTGGAAAGGTTTTTGTTTTTTTCAGTCGGTCCACTACGTTGCCCAAATTCTTTCGGCAACGATTAATCGGTCGATCGAAATTTACTCACGTGAAAAAAAAACGAAAATGAAAAAAGCAAAGGATCGCGATGGTTTCGCTGAATTTGATTCTATTCGCGTTTCTCTCTCTCTCTCTCTCTCTGCGTCACAAAATGTCGCTAACCCGAAATAATATCGTCCTCTTCCGATACTTAAAACAAGCAATAAAATCGCCTTTGATTAATATTAGAAAAGTAAGTTATGCAATACTGCCACACGACTACCAAAAAAACTTATTTAAGTTTAAGAAAAATTTTAATCAAAACTGAAAGCCGTTTGAATCACGTGCAAATAATTTTTAAAAGGAAATACTTTTTCAATGAAATACAAATACGCGTTAGTATCGCGGTTTATGCAGAAAAGTTTGTCCAGATTCTTTTCGATGCTCCCATGATTTCGAACTATTCTCCAATAATATGTGATTGCGCGGCCATTTCGAATATATCCTTTCGTAAAATAACGAAAAAATTGCCTCCGCGATGAGAAAATGTTGAACCGATTAACAAACTATTGTCTTGAATAGAGATTAATTTTATTATTTGCAATTGGGAGTTTACGGTTATCCCATTGGAAAGAATTTTAACGGAAGGGAGTCGCGGCCCAATTTTCCCTCGCGCGAATATCTTTAATATAATGCATAAATATTCATGAAATTCTAGTAAATATTAAATGGGCAAATAACAGCTCGATGGAAGAGCTCATCCTACTAATGCAAAATAATAAATTTAAATTCTATCGGGAAATTCAATATTTTTTATGTTATCGGCGCGTGCGGAACCTAGTTTTTAGCATCCGTTCGCGATAGTAATTTTTCATTTGATAAAAAATTCGAAGCAAATATTTAAAAAAATTCCATAAAAATAGCGTCGCAAACTATTTCTTGAAAATCAATTTGGAAAATTAAAGATGTGCGAGGGAGGGTTCGGCAAATTCGAACTTTGAAAACTCTGAGACACGATCGTAAAAATTTCAACAAATAAATTTAATTTATCGACATTCGGCAAATATTAATTAGATTAAACTTATTTTAGAGACACCAGTCTTGCAATTGCATTCAAACTTATTTTCAGATTAAAACGCTCGCCTGTTTGATTTTTCGAAAATATTTAACGAACGTGAAAATTATTATACCAGACGAGATATTGGCTGCAACTAATATGATTAAAAAATTTTCGAATTCTTAAATTACTTCTAATAAATAACTAAAGTCGTTTTTGATAAAAAAATTACACGATGTAATGTACGAGATGTAGCTTTAAGAAATCGATGAGAAATAACGCCTTTACACGGTTACGTCGAGAAAAATGAATTTACGTCATCAAATTTAAAGTAATCAATTTAATTGACCTATGGTCCACCAAAAAATGAAAAAAAAATTTGTTCCATGAAAACGGCACAAGATGTTCAAAATAAATAGTCTAAATAGTTAAGAATTGCGACGTCTGCATAAATTCGGAGATGACGAGGCAGAGTATCGCAAAGAAAATCACGGATCAGTCGTTCAAATAGGGGAAAAACTGTCTCCTTTTCCATGAAATCCCATTACAATGTGAAAGAACTTCTGAAGCAGACTCGAACAATAACATTTTCAATTGTTTTCATTTGTTCGAATGTTTATGATTTACGAGAACTGCAGTACACGAATTTCCGATCTAAGTCTGGATCGATAAAGACCTTGCTATTTCTTAATATTTGAATAAGGAGTTTCCCAATGCATAATGGATACGTTGATAAAACTAAGCGACCAACGCAAAAACGCAATAAAGACTTTCTAAATTGAAATTTTCACCGAATAGAACTTTTTACGATCGAATGAAACTTTTAAAAATCAGAATCGATTCTGCTAACACGTTTACTGTATTGCATTGTATCACTTTCACGAGTTGAAAAATTGCGTAATTGGTTTGAAGGAATTAAAATTAAAAATCCATCTTGTATTATTGCGAATAAATAATCTTCAAAAAGCCATTTCGAGTATTCGAAATTCGGAGCTGAATTTTCTCAATATTATTTTCATCGCCGAGTAATCGTCTCGTACATCTTTAGTCTTATTATACGCGAATTCGCGGCCAACGGATTTCAAGTTTCGCTCTTAAATTTAAAATGAACAAAAATAGATTTTAAGGTTAGAAACAACAGGTGTAGAATTTAATTTTTAATATTCGATCGCAAATGTTTAAGCGATCTAATCTAGTTTGTCAATTTTTGCCGCCTGTACTTTGAAGGGCCATAAACATTTATACGTCGATAAACGGAAAATGGCAATCTTGTGAGTTACGATAAAAGAATAGGGATCGCGAGAAAAATGTTATTTACTCTTTTATCTGGCTAAGTGGAATGCAAAAGGATTGGATTGCATGATCCGACGTCATTAAGCGCAAAATCTTCGCCGAATGCAAATTCAGGAGCCGCGCGTGCAATTAGCGAAATTTTGCTCAACGCTTTATAAAGCATAACAAGCCATTTTAATTATAACCGCCCTTTTTTCGGATTTTCAGTTAAACTGTACAGAAAATGATGTATATGTTTTAAAACAAAGTGATCACGTCTGTAAAAAGTTAATAAAACTGCAATACAACAAGTTAACTATAAAAAAAAAAAATAAACAAACGAGCCCTGCAACTTTTATTAAAAAATAAATCAAACGAAGATACAATACCCAATGGAGATTGGATTTATTAACGAAAAAGAGAAGGGTAGACTTATTCAGGGCAAAATCCCAGGACGATTTAACAAAAAAATATAGATTCGATCCATCGATTATTAAACTCCGCCCCCCGCGATTTTCCATTTTTCACTAACGCCACGCAACATTTTCGCGAACGGATCTTAATTTTACACGCGGAGGACGAATTTTTACTCAAAATTTCACGCTACGATGTTTTGGGATTACGAGTGAAATCTAATGCAACGCTCGAGTGGTGCATTTTGGGTCACTGCAGCTTCTTCGATAAAAAATGAAGTTTTTAAATCAACGTCTCGAGAAAAATGTAAAGCGGTTGAAAGTGTAATAAGTATATTATAATCAAAGGATAGACAGCCACACATGTACGCTGCCAAGTATCTCATAAAAGTGCCAGAAATTACGAGGCTTGAGGAATTTTGCAATTATTTAATGGGTAATAAAAAATGGATATAATTAAGCTTAACGCCCTTTTACTCCGGAGATAGGCGGAAAATACATTTTTATAAAGAAGACTAATAAAGATTAAACTTCTCCAGCTGATAAGCCAAACGAATAAAATCAGCTGTCTGATACGTTAAAAAGAACATTTATGATTTAAGAGAATTTAGTATATGAAATGATTCCGAACGAAAGTTTAGTAGCCCGTTACGTTTAACGGCAAAAAGTGCGCCGCATTTTATTTTGATTATTGGTGGAAATGAGATTTTCCTATTTATCGCTGTAAGGCCGTAAATTTATCGCAAACGCCCTTCGTACCCCGGCGTTCCCTCGCCGACAGTTCGAAACGCCAGTCAATGTCGAGAAATAAAATAATAAATAAGCAGCGCAGTCAAGTGTAAATATAACGCGATAATTAAATAGAAAGCGTAAAGTGTAATAGGGGCGGTCGACCCGAATTGAAAGGCTCGGCGGCCACGCGATTCGCGAGTTCCGATGCGCCGCCGCTTTGTGCATTTTTTAAAGTTAATAAATCGACAATTTCTATTTAACGCAGATTTCTCTTCGTTCGTCCCTCGGCTGCTTCGTTCGTCCCTTTGAAGCTGTTACCTGCCCGAGAACACCGCCGGGACACTTTACTCCATCGAAGCTCGTTACACTTTTTTCACCTTTTCACTCGAATCTGTATACCTGCGAGGCCGGTGTCGCAGATTTACCGGTGAATCTCACCGGGGCCCACGTTTTCTAGTCGAGCGATAATCTCTCCAACGTGCGTGACGCTCTTTATATCTCATCGACAAGTTCACGCTTCGCAATTATTAGCATATTTTTCAAAAAAAAAAAAAAAGAAAAGAAGCCGTACGTCTTTACCGACGGGATGGGAAATCCAATTCTGCGCGTCCGGCCGAATTCAAATACTCGAATTATCGGAGTTAGTAGCTGTTAATCTATAAGAAACGAGTGGAGATTTGCGTTAACGCAAAAAATGTACGTTTGCTTAATTGCATTTTTTCTAAATTTTTATTAAGCTAGAAATTATTACACGACGCGCGTACCGTGAACTACTCGCGAAATAAATTCTTCATTCCAAGCAACTGGATTAGTGCGCAACATCGACGGTAATTGCGTTTCAGATGCAGTTGCACTTAAACTGTCCGGGAAAAGTTGCTCGTTTGACCAAAACTGCTGATGATAAATGCGGTTAAAATTAACTATTAAAAAATTTAATTGGTCAACTCCCGATTCGGACTAATTAGCCCCGGCGATAAAAAATTACCCTCAAAGCGCGCGCAAAACCCGGACGATTTTACGTATTTTCAGAAAGCTGTTGCGAGTTTTCATAGAAATTATCCGTAATGAACTCGTGTATCGAGCAAAATTGTCTTTGTGAGCTTTCCCGCTCCACTGGTCCAAATGGAGCTTTCACATGGAAAAATTAGACTTTTTTCTGTCCCGTTTGCTCAGAGTCGAGTTTCTAACCGAATTTCCTCACCGGGGAAAGTTTCCGCGCGGATGATGCATTAACTCGGATCGAGCTCCTAATTTAATGCGATCTACGTCGAGTGAAAAAATGCGGAAACGCGGCTCGTGGAATAGTCCAAATACAGATTTCCATTGTCCGACTACAAAGGATGGCCCAGAGCGAAATATTCTCCATCGAGCGATTCGGCGCTTCGGCGAGTATTAGATTAAAGCGTGGGAAGTGGCGCGCACCCCCGTCGCCGGTTAAGGTGGTTGCAAAAGCGTCTTTCCGCGGCAGCGGCACTCGAAAAAATAACCCGACGAACTTAAATTTTCGGCGGGGAATTTTCGAGTCTCCCAAAGGGATATCGGCGCATTATTGCGGACGCGACGCCGCCTATAAAGCACGACGCAATGATTTATAGCGCGACACAAAGACGAGTAGCGAGCACCAATACAGGCTCCGCTGATATTGAGTTTGCACAAAAGTATTGGATTGAAAGACGTCCAGCTGGGAAGTCGAAAAAATTTGCGGTGCGCGGGGCTAAGGACAAACCTTTCAATTTCGTTAAAAATAAACACTTCTGAGAACCTAATCATGTCCCGGTATTGTAGTTTAAAGCGCAAGGAGCAGAATAAATCGTACGGCACAACAAAACCCCGGGACACGGATGCGACAAAACATCCACAGTCACAAGTGCGGGAGAAAACGTGATCGTAGAGAGGGGGCTGGAGTCGAAAATGCCTTCCGAATCCGCGCCCAGGAGGAGAAGCAGAAGAAGAAAAAACTGCAGCGCTGAAGAGGAAAAAGTGGGCCCTCCACGAGAGAGCGAGAGAAAGGTAGCGGTAATAGCTGCCTCCGCGGACCCCTGGGCCCCATAAATTCTGGAAAATTTGTCAAGAGGGCCCCCACTTTCGGTCAAATTTAAGGTAAAACGTAGTTAATGGCATTGATCTGGCGAGTCGGCCGCTGCTCGACTGCGACAATGGCACACTTGTGTCGCGAAAGACCCAGCGGGTGGGTCCCTCCCCCTCTTTCATAGCAGACTTCTCGACGCTGCCAGGCCGCGGACAATGCGGGAAGAGGGAAGAAGAGCCTCCGCCGGCTCCGGCCCATTCATGCGGGCCCCGCGCGCTCCTGAATGAAGCGCTCGAGTTCGGCGAAAAGCCCGAGGACTTCGGGGGACAAGAGCGGACCCATTCGCCACGACGTTTAAAGGACGTTTAGCGCGACCTTAGGACCAGAGGCTTTTGTCCCCGACGGTTCGAGGAGCGCGCGCCGGCGATGGGAAACTGGGCGGTGCGCGCGCGCGCGCGCGTCTGACTCCGATCATTACCAAGTGTGGGTGACCGGCTCGGGGAAGGCGACGCGCTGTCTGCCAGCTCCGCCAGAAATATATTCCGCGCTCCTTCATTCATCTCCTTCATTCATCCGCTCCTCGGGCCTGGAATTCCTCGAGGATCCTCTCTAAGCCGGTGATTTAAAGCGAATTCCTCCGCTTCTCGCACCTCGGCTTTCTCCGTTTTTCCAGAGCTTTCCCCGCGGCTAAATATTTACCTCATACGTGGGCAATTTCGTGCGGGGCCCGCCGGGAGGAATCGGACCCACCTCCTTTACCCCGTTCCACGATAACAAGAGCATCCGAGCTTGGCCCCTGGATTGTTTGTTTGTTTGTTTGTTTGTTTACTCGCGGCACCACCACATTTATATTGGACAACGCAAATCTCCGTTCCGGCTGCATTTGCATTTCCATTTGCATTTGTCTAAAGAGACAAACTCTTGCAACTTTTTTTTTTGATCGTTTACAATTTAAATTTACCTCTTCCATCCTCCGTCCTTATTTTTTTCGCACACTCCCGACAAAAATTAATCGTTAAGTTGGACAACTTCATCGAAGCTGCAAATACCGGTTCCCGTTTTTGCAGAATTTACTTATAATGTAATAATGTTAAATACTTTTCCAGCTGTCGGCAGCGGAAAATTCAGAAAATTTTCTTACAGACATTATGCGCTCGCAATGCACATTTTAATAATTTACGCGAAATGCTGGCTTTCGCCGAGGCAAATGTAATAATTTATACCCGCGATGTTTGCAAGTGTACGCGCAAAAGCTAATTTTCTTTCCGCACACATCGAAACTCATTTTTACGAAGGACTCGCATTTTTCCGTTAAGTTTTATGGAAATTCGTTATTGTTCCATTTTGCAACTAATCAAACGAGAACGAACTTCAGACGTGACCAATCAAGGTTACCTTTTAAACGGATGCGAACAAAAATAGCCGTTGCTAAGAGTTTTACTCGGTTTTCATAAGTTTAAATGCGAAATTTATCGTTGAACTGCTTAAAAGCCAACTCAATATTCCACTCAAACCTAATTCACTCGTTATTTGGAGTAAAATAAAATTTAAAAAGCAATATTAGCATTTACAATCAAATTCATCATTATTGAATGGATATTCAATAATAATCAATTTTAACGTCCCGCTTTTATACTTAATTAATTTTGCTAGAATGTGGTGTAGTAACCGAATACAGTTTGTCTCTCAAAGTTCTTTCTCACTTTATAACTCGTTAATTTTTTCCATTATAAATTCATAGTTTCAGAATTTTATATTGATTGAGATTTTATAAGATTGAGAAATGCCTTTGTACTAATTTCGTCGCTGGCGTGGATGAGCGAAATAATGTCCGCATCAATCGACGAAAAATTATAAATCAAAGTCGAAATAAAGAGTACGTATCAAATAGTCATAAAAACAATATTTATCGCAAATTCATTTGAAAGACAGAAATTTTAAAGAAAGATTCATATTTTGGTTTTAAATTGAAGATATTTACTTGAAATGGAAATTTATCTCGCCAATACAAGATTGTACTTGCATTTTGGGAAATTCGAATTGCTTTGCTTGTGTGTTTTGTCAGTGCAGCCTTTCGTTTACGCAAAACACCGCGTAAAAATTAATTTGGATAACTTATAAACTAAGAGGTGAAGGAGCTGAAGATGAAAAAGAAGAAGAAAAATAAGCATGTTTATGAAAAAAGATTTTATTCGTTTAAAATCACTTGGTTCGTCGTGTATATTCTCTAAAAAAATATAATACATCATGCGACTTACAAATGTCATATGTACAAAATTTACAATAGAACAAGCAGCCTCACACTCTCTTATTTCGTCATATACATATTTACAAACTAGTGTATAACAATACTCGACACATTTCAACGGTCGGCTCGTATTTTCCTACAATTACGTATGCGCTCGCTGGTGTGGCAGTAGGTAACCACCTAAGCTAATGCTGTACAAAAATGGCACTCGTAGTAGAAGCTCTGTGGCGAAGCGTTGAAAATAACCTCGAAATAACCTGCCGTCGCTCCTGAAGCGGCAGTTGTATTCGTCGGTTAATTCACGAGGGGCCGTCCCTTTTCTCCTTCAAAAGAAGACCAAGTTTACGAATGAACGCGCCGGAAGCTCTACGCGGCAGAGCCGCACTCGGTTCGGCCGAATCACGAGTTCACGATGTGCTCGACCGTGTACTTGGTGCAGGTGAGCGTCCGCAGCCCAGTCATCATCGGCGGGCTGTCGAGCTTGAGCCTCTTGTCCTCCCGGATCTCCTCCTCGCAGAACCTCTTGTAGGGACGCGAGAGGTCGTGGGGACTCGCACTCTTGGTGAAGTCCTCGTACGGCTGTCGCCAGATGAGGGGCTTGACGTCGGACTCGTTGGCCGTTATCTCCTCGCTCTCGTGCTCCTGGTCGCTCTCCCTCTCGTCGCCGACGCACTTGGCGTCCTCGTCCTTGCTGCACTCCTTGCGCTTGCCGCAGGTTCTCAAGCAGCAGCACTTGGGGCTCCCGGCGCCCGCGGGCCCGTCCTCCTTCTTGTACTTGACCCGCCTGTTCTGGAACCAGATCTTGACCTGCTTCTCGGAGAGGCGCAGACTGGTCGCGATCTCGATGCGACGCAGCCGCGAGAGGTACATGTTGCTCGCGAACTCGCGCTCGAGCTCCAGGAGCTGGGTGCTCGTGAACGCGGTGCGGATGCGCTTCGAGCTCCCGGAGATGCTCCCGAGGCCGGAGTCGTTAGGCGACCGCGGCGGCGGCGTCGAGCTGCTGCTGTTGTGCGACGGCGAGTCCGCCTTGATGGTCAGAGCACCACCTTCTGTAACATTCGAGAGACATTTTCCTTGAGACGCGAGTTCTGCTCGAGACGTTCAGAGCGAGACGCAATCGTTAGCCGGATGCAGCTGATGCAGCTGGTGAAAAAATGCTTACCGTTGATGCGGCTGCTCAAGCCGTGGATGGGCGAGGGCGGACTCTGCTTGGGTACGGGCACTCGAGCGACCGCGGACACCATCGGCGGGGAGGCGAGTGGCGTCGGGCCGATGCTCGCGAGGAGCGGTCCCGGTTGTCTGGGCACGGGTCTCGCGAGCTGCTGTTGCTGCTGCTGCTGCTGCTGGTGGTGGTAGGCGCCCAGACCCAGGTTGAAGAAGTTGAACATGTAGTTGGGTATCTGGCTGCCGTAGTAGGGGAGCGGGTAAGCGGGCGGAGAGTTGTTGCCGATGAGCGAGTCCACCAGGAAGCTGCGCGACATCTTGCTGCGGTTAACTCGCGTGCGGATCACTAGACGCGACACTTGCACACCCTGGGCTTCGAACCCTCGTTTCGAGCTGACGAGACGCTAGAGAATCGAAGACGAGGCGAGACGAGCGTCGTGCTCGGCAACAGACCGAGATCTAAACTGTTCTAAGCCTAGTGCAGACCTATATACGGGGCGCTTGACTCCACCCCGCGTCCGAGGGTTGGTTTTTCGGCTCTAGGGGCCTTCTTTTGTGCGGGGCCCCGCCCTCTCCTGCACCCTAGGCATTAGTTCCGAGGGGAGAGCGACTTAGGCTCCCCCGTGCCCCCACCGCCGCCACAGCCGCGTTCGAGGATGTTTTCTCCAATGCGCTAATTCGACGGGAGGCAGCGGGAGCGGCTCTCCGGCACTCGATGAAAATTAATATTTTCCAGGGGACGCGTACGAGCGTAATAAGGGACGCGTCGACGGTCGAGGCAGCCTTTTAGTCGCGCCACTGCTGATCTCGTGATTTCTGTTTCTCGAGTGGAGTCTTTTCGTTTTTACATACCTTTTCTGCTGCTCGTCCCTCTCGACGGCCGAGAGAATCGGCTGCAGATTTTTAATCGATTCACCCCGCGTATGAATAACCTAGGACGCGCCGCTTTGTGCGCGCGAGTGGCGAAAATTATCCTCCGGCTTGACGAGCATTCGAGCATTTAACGGGCGCAGCGTTGCGAGGCCTCGTGCACGACAACCTTATATCGGCAGTGATAAAGTGGTTTACAAAGTCTTTAAACCGGCAATCTGAATGGAAAAATTTTTATCGTCCGTGTTTGATGTCAGCGACTTTTACGCGCATCCACGACTCGCAGTTTACGACTGCTTTTATTCCAGTTCGATATCGGCTGAATTCACCCCGACGCTTCTGCCTCGTTTCCTCGCGATCCTCCTTTTATCTCTGCGTATCTGCTCTTTCCTGCGATTTTTCTTGCTTCTTATCTCTGCTCTGAGGCGCGCGAGGATGGATTAGTGCTTATTGCAGCCGAGGCGTCCTGCCGGCTTTCGCCGCGATTGATTCGTCCCTCTCTTTTGCATTTATCGCGCACGAGCAGCGAGAAACATCGGTTGGGGGGCGGGTTCAAGGTCCGTGACCTGCGCGACATCTTGAAAGGAGCTTATCTAAGACGAGTAGGTCGGGCCATTCCGAAGATCGTGATTCCGCCGGTGTTTTGTCTGTTGTTCAGCGGCCAACAGCTGCGAGTGCCAGACTTGGGGTTTATTGCATGCGGCGAGATAAAGCTCGTGTATAAAATACAAGGCTATGCAGTGGCGAATCGCTGCGGATTAATTCAGCGAAACGTTGTAAGGGGGTATTTTTCTTTGGCCCGCGCCGTTGCTCGCCGCAGTTTAACGACAACTAAGTGTTAAAGGCATAAGGTGGACTCGCGCGCTCGTAAAAGTGGGATAATTCACAGAGGCTAACGAATTCGCGTAATATTCCTAGACCTTTGCTGTCATAAAAGTGGGAGTCGGTTTAATGACCCGTGCCCGACCGTAATTTATTTGTGATTAATACGCGAAATGTTGGGCATCGAACAACTGTTGATGTAATTAGCACTTCCGCTATATAATTTGAATACAATTGCAATTTTTAAAATTAATCGTTTACCAGTCGACTGGAACGATGGGAATTGCGTTCCCAAAATTTTTGCTACGAGTCTGGACGAAAGAAATGATATTATTATTAAAATTAATTGCCTCCATTTTCAGGAATTCATCATTCCTTTACGAGCATTCGTGTTGTTTGTTTACCCGTTACACTGCAAATACGTAAACAATACGTGTTTGCATTTGTAAAAAGCGAATCATAAAAACGTTGATGCGACAAAATCTTGCTGCTGATATTTAATCGTTATTTTCACTTGGGAGTATCGCAAATCTTTTAAAAAGAACGATCACAATTTAAATATATTCTAAAACAATAATCGAGCATGAGAATGGGAAAAAGAATTAATATTCAAGTTTTTGCTAAAAATGCACGTAGACTTTACGACGGCATTGCGAGGCGGACAAATCATTATTTTTCATTTTTCGCGATCGTATATAAAGAGCAAAAATCGATTTTACAGTCTTGCGATATTGAAATATATAAATGGATTCTAAATCATCCCTATCTTTCTTGCCGTATTTCAGGAGCAAATTTCCGGTTAGCTTCTTATATTGTGCCAAGAGTTTATTGGTACGAGTTTTATTAAAAATTCCTAAACGTTAACAAATTTAACCCCTCTAATACGGGTTTGCTCATTTGCAACTACGCATTATTTAAGTATTGCATTTTGAGTCTTGGCTCGCTGAGTTTTTACTAAATACTTGTCGAAAGCTGCCATAAAAAGACCAAAGTGGTTGAAGTATGAGTTCGTCATTGCAACTATTATCGTTATGATTAACGAACATTTTTATACCGAATTAATCAATTTCTCAAAATCGCTCGATGGATCAAACGTACTTAGTAAATTAATAACGTTATTTTCATCGATTTTTAAAAGGATTTTTTCTAAATTTTTATGTTTATTCGGAATCCAAGCTGTCCAAGATCCAAAAATCAGTTATTTGAACGAAGCAAAATTACTTTGAAATATTTTATCGCTAGATTTTTAAAGCATTTATAAATTTTCCACGCTAATCTGCCCGAATTAAAGGCCGAAACAAACTATTTTAGCAATGTTATGGTTTCGTCTGATTTCAATGAAAAATTAATTTCAATATCGACGCATCTTGAGTTCCACCATTTAACAACGAAACCTGATTCGATTACAGGGCAAAATCCTATTTGCATCAATTTAATTCCACAAAATTCCTCACCACTTTGAGCGAAATCTGGAGGTTAAAGTTGCGACGGTCGGTCGTCTTTCAGCAAAAGGATAAATTATTTATTTCGCGCAGTACTCGTTTTTAGCTCGAGTCCTCCAATTATTGGCCTTTAAATAAAAACAAAGGCGGAACATATTTCATAACCAAAATAGCGCAGACACTGCGACCGTTTGTCAAAACAAAAGCTCGACTTTAGCGAACGACGTTTAACGCAATTCAAATTAAGTGGAATTTAATGCATATGTCGTTAAAGCGAGCCGCGAATTTAATATCATTATATTTTCGTTCGTTTCAATGGTAGTGCTTTGAATACTTGAATAAAATAGGGGTCGCGATATAAGGTAGAAAAACAGTTGGGCACACGGCGTCGGCGCTTCGTGGAAAAGCCGAGTGAGTCTGCACTTGCCTTACTTACCTCGGATTTCTTATTCCACCCTAAGCTCTGCCATTTATTGGTTTCAATAAGGACTCGTATAAGAAAACTCGAGTTTAAGACTCTTTACGACAAGACTTTCTAAAAACCGCGAGGAGCGCATTTTTCTAGCGCTTTGCATTGCAACGACGTACCCTTTATTTCCCGCGTTCCTCTGGAACCCATAACGGTTGACCATGAATTACAATCGTTAATTGCGCTTTGTTAACGCAAAGATAAAAAGTCATCCAACGGATTCAACGACCTTTATAAATATCATTCACTTCTTCAACAAAACGTTAAAAAGGCTTGGTTATTAATTGGGTAGTTTCCGAATAATTGGATTTTAAGTTGTTGGAGCTACGGTTGTGTTGGGTTTTTTTACGCGGCTTAAACGAGACGAGGAAAAGCGAAGTCCATTTGTGATTGGGTGGACAGATGACATAGCGGGGGGATAATTGCTGTTTAAACAAGCGAACCTGATTATACCGTACCTTTCATATTGTTCAATGTATAGATATTGCGATATATATATGTTAAGAATTGACAATCACTCTCAACTCTAGATTAAAAAAGGAGGAAGTAACCAACCTTGGGTAGGAATCAGCTTGGCCGCCCACACAATTTTGCTTAAACCAAGTTTAGCGCACAAATCGCGACGCTCACTCGTGTACTCGTTTATAAACTGGACCAACTTCACAGCTGCGAGTTGGGCCATATTTTGCTCCACCGGAATCTCCTGCCAGGACAAACAGGCGCACCAGTGCGGCTCTATGAAAGCGTCGGAGCACTTCCGGTCGGTGGGAATCTGCAACGAAATCGTTTCAAAGGGGTTTTTGTCGCCTAAAACTTTTCAGCTACTAAAAAAATAAACGATGAAGTTAATTAGAGCTATTTGAATGGCCACCGCGGGTGTCGCCAATGAACACCAGGTGGCGCGACCGATTGCTCGTACGAAATAAATTAAAAAATTGTCAAAGAAAGAGACGCGCACACACACCTTGTCGAATAAACTAATTCCTCGGTTATTTAAGTCTCCTTGCCTGGAGCGTCAGATGCTTCGAATTGTTGACAATAATAATAATTACTATTATTAATTTTAATTTTAATTTTAAGCTACTGATTGATCGCACCAATACCGTACAATTTCCCTTTGCCGCAACATTTTTCATTTTAAGAAAAATGTATCATTCAATTTTATATTATAGTAAATTAAATAAAACGCGGATTAAATTGTATGCAAGAGTCGAAACGCTGAAAATAGTTATAAAAAACCAAAGTTTATAGGATACCGACATATTTCACGAAGAATTCTATTCGAAAACACCCTTCGGAAAAAGCTAAATTAATTTACGTACGTTGCAGCTAAAAACATATTGTTTAAATATTAGCAGAAATACAGTGGGAAATGGAAGTATAACTACGGAAAAAACACAATTAAACAGATAAATGTATATGAGCATCCCCACACGTAGAATGCGATTAAAAACAATTGAACTTTGGAAAATGTTATGAATCTATGCTTTTGCTTTGGTATTTTTTCAATCCAAAGCTCCGCGTAACGCTTTTCCGTTGTATCGGACGATCGACTATTTTAACCGACTGCCCGAAATAAATTAAGATATTTTTAAAAACAGAAATGTCAAAAAATACGCTCAAGCCAAACATTGAAAGATTATTGATCCGTTTAATTGGAGTTTCAACTTTCAAAACGTGCAACGACTGTTGCTACTTTTCTTTCTCTTACTTCGGTTTTAAACAAAATGCTGTTGTTTATAACTGACATCCAATTACATCGATGAAGAATACATGTTTATATCTCGCATATACATTAAATTGAAACCATTAGAAGATGCTATTTTAGTATTATTGTTTTCATCTACGCTTTCGATAAAAAAACCACCGAATATCGAATATTAAATATTCTAAAAGAATTTTAAAATAAAGTCAAGTCGAGAATTATTTATCGATATTTACATCCGGCATTTATGTATAGTTATATGCAATTAAACTCGATGGCGTTACTACAGGATAGCTTTTTACATCAAAGTGATGGCCATAAGGATTATAAACGAAAAACAAAAATCCTCTATAAGTCAATTGTGAATGTGATCCTTAGTTTGGCTCAATTCGCTAAATTCGCTCCGGATACCGGATAAAGACACTGACGTAAAAAACAGACGTTTTTGCCGCCGGTCCGACCACTAACACTAACCCGAGTGCCCCAAATGAAACGCTCCTCGTCCCCGGTTTAACGAGAGGCACACTTGCGAAAATGAAATTAGAGACGGGAATTCAAGGAAAAGGTGGACGAGACGAGGGCGTTGTTACCTTTTTGCACCACTTCCCATTTCCACGGAGGATTTTTCGAAAGCTCGTGGTTGTTCATCGGAGCCAGATAAAAACGAGAAGAGACTAAAATTGAGGCTTTTTATCGAATCTGACCTGGTTTCCGACGATTTTTCTTTTATTTATTTTGGCGCGGAGCTGCGTTATTGGCTCAACGGCTCGTTTTTCCAGTAGAGCGGGACACATCGCATTATTCTCTGTTAAATTAGTGATTTGGCCAACGCTTCGATCGCGAAACTTGACTTGTAAACCAAGTGCAGGTGTCTCGACTTTGATTGCCAACGACCGGAGCTTCTTAAAGCCAACAAACTTTGCCCAGAGGCCAGCTTGTCGAGTCCCTACTCGATCGTTATTTTCTCGAGGAGTTGCTCTTCGGAGCTAAAGATCTCCGGTTCATCGGGACGAAAATACACGAGATCCTTTTAAAATACACATTTTTCACGCTCAACGTTTTTCGTTCGGATTTAAAATAAAAATACACGAGGACACGCGGTGACTAAATTCATAAACATCGAGTTGAAACCAACGTCGTCGAATCGTTGACCTCGAATTACGAAATTATACGTCGAAAGTCAATGCAGAGTGCGAGTGAATTTAAATCAAATCGTTTTAACAATAATTGTCAGAAGTGGAAATAATTCCGAAACCCGAAAAAAGGTTAACGAGCAAACGCAATCGATACGAAATTTAATTTTGAATTTATTACGTTTTATCGCCTTAAACGAATTTAAAGCTATTTTCGTTAATCGCCTTTTCTCCGTATAAATAATAATAAAGCCTTTTTCGCGCAAAGGTACGCGAAGAATTATTATTTAAATAAATTTCTCCCTTAATTTTTTCGAGATATTGAATTTGAATTGTAAGCTCCGGTAATCGTGATAAAAGGTTCGGTTAAGTTGCTTCGACTCCCAATAATTACGAGGGTATTCGTCTAATAAGAATGGCGAAAAAAATTCCCCCAAGGGCACATTGCTGTTCGTTGTTTTCAAATTATCACTGGTTATTAAATCAATACAACATCTCGGATTGTTCGATCGTCGAGAAGTGAGTTTTTCCTTTTGAAGTCGCCAATCATACTTGCGAAATCGTGAAATCAGATATTTAAAATACGTTTGTAATTAGCAGCTAACACTCGTATTCGCAGTTTCTCACGAGTCGCGCATTGGTTTTTTGAATGTGTAGATGCTCGAGGAAAAAGTTGGTGCAACTTACTTTCATATACAACACGTACATTATGCAGTCGATGGTCCTTGCAACAACACGAGACTTGCAAATGAACCCTGATTTCCTCTAAGTTGGGGGAAGAGGGCGAGTTCGGCGCAAGTTTGCCCTCGGCGTTGGCACGGGGCCAACCATTCTTTGCTGCATTGTTCCTCGCGTGGGTGTCAGTCCTCACAGGTAGAGAAGGAGGCGAGAGGACGAACGGAGAACCATTTTTCTTCCTAATTTTCTAATAACATTCGTATTAATGGTGCAAACGCCGAGAGGTTTCGAGCCGGTGCAAGCGAAAACGAGATGCGGTTCTTGCGGTATCGCGTTCCTCGCACTAATAAACACTTTAATAGCTTCGCCTGCCCGTTTCACTCCTCGTTCTCGGGGTCCCGAGCAGATGCCTCGGCGCCGCCTCCTAGTTTGCAATAACGGAGAAAAAGAGAAAGTCATATCTCCGGATGCGCGGTCCCTGTCACGGAAGCCCAAGGGGTCTATTGCCGCATCGACCAGATGGAAACGCAAACTTTTCACGCTTTGCAGCGAATTCGCGAGCTTTCGTCGGTGCGATTCGCAGGTGTCGCTGGTTTCGGCTCGATTCGGACCAGCCAAGCGAGTGAAATAAAGAATTTTTAAAGTCAAAACTCCGTTCCGCGAGCGACGATCAAAAGCGTCTCGAAAAAGATCGATAATAACCGAGTGCAGCTGCACTCCCCAGGAGGTTGGCAGTGAAAAACCTGTAACTCCGCAGAGGCCGGGCCATCACTCGAGATTGGCGCAGTTTCGCGCAGTTGCCCTCTAGAAACTGGAAACTCAAAGTTGCCGCGGAGAAAAGTTCGTTAACTACGGCGAAGACTCCGAAATCCGCCCGTTTGAGTACCGGCTCCGCAAGTTCAAACTCGCCCCGACGAGGATCTGCAGTCGTGTCTGTCTCCTGCGAGTGCCCGAGGCGGCTGAAACGCAGTTTCCTTGAACGATATCACGGCCCTTTCACTCCTGAACGGTTAAAAGATTACGCGTGTGATTCGCCACCCTCGAGAGCTTGTTACGACTTCTCCGACGCTACTTTCCCTTTTATTGGCTCTCGCCTGCCTGCCTCCCTCTAACATCATATTTCCTTCAAAACTCCTCCTCGAGAATTCGATTTCAGCAGACCAACTTTTTTTTATTTTACGATCCACTTTGTCTCTGCGCGCCTCCGCTCGACTGGATGTGTTAGTGCAACTGCAGCGGCACTCGCGAGCCAAGGAGTTGTTCCAACTTGTATCGATATTAGCGATACGAGATCGTAAAAAACAAATGGCAAAACGCATTTAAGATTAATCGACGTCACACGGACTCTGAGATATTAGCCTCAGCTTCGGCGCAATTCCGTTGTGACTCGGCAACATCCACCTTAACGTGAGTTTTAACTCGGGCAAATAAGGACAATATCGTGTTTCCGTCAAGCAAATACTACGTCTCCGCTATTTATTTAATTTTAGTTGCACGCTAGAGTAAACTTTACGAGCACTTAATGTCGCTAATCTCGATTATTTCGTAGTTTATATTCGTAGTATTCGTGTTATAAGTCCACGTCTTTGCTGGAGATACTTTTTTACAAGCATCCCCCCGTTTGTTTGTGGCGCAGAATTTGCACCCGACGCCCGCGACTCGTTTCTAATTATTTGCATTAACTTGCGAATAAACGACGGTAATGAAGAGCGCGGAAACAATGTTGAGGGAAAAAAGCGTTATCGACGAATCGTTAGCTCGGAATCAAAGCGAACTCGAACCACGCAACTGGACTCTATTGAATTGTCGCAGGTGGTGGTGTGCGGCTTTTCCTGCCCTAATAAAACGAAAAGTGTGTGTGTGTGTGAGAGACGAATCTGCGATCGATATTATATTGTGTATAAGTACTGTGCGAAGGTATTGCGGGTTGATAAACGGATGATTCGATCAACGTTGAGTAGCTCACGGCTGATTATTATAAATCGTCTGTTTGGTTATTTCGTTGAAGCAGTTGAGAATTCATTTTTCAATTAGAATAAATTTAGCGAATGCAGTTTTTTATTTCTCGCGTTAAAAGTTATTCGTGTAAGAACAAAGAAATAAGAGAAGAGTTAATGCTCGAAAATATTCCACCAATTTTTTTTCCGCTGTTATTTCCGCCAATCTTTCCCAATATTAATCAGTTCGTTGAAAAAGGTGGAAAGCAGCAAACGTTTCGTACATTCCTGTCGCGCAAAAAGGCACTCGTCGATATTTCTTACTTTCATTAGCATCGCAAAGGTCAATGCAATCGATTCGCTAAAAACTAATAATTGCGCGAGCATTTTTGTCAAAACTGTAATAAACTTGAAAGTTTTACCGGATTATCCCAGTTTTATTAGGTCCGTTGTACTATTAGATCTGAATTTAGCAATTAAAACGGTAGGCCCACGCACTTTAAATTAGAAACGGCCGAGCATCGGTTAAGCTGAAATAGATCAGCATCGAATGGGAGGATTACAGAATTAGGATAAAGAGCCGTAAGTTGAAAGATCGAAAGAAGTTCGGCGAGAGGCGGACACTTGGCCGCGGCAAAAGAGCCAGAAAAGCAATGAAACCGTAATGGTCTGGCGATAGTTCGTTCGATTTAAGTTTGAGTTGCGGCGCGGGGCGTAAAATTTGTGCGAGGGGGGGGGGAGAGAACACATGCGCCGCGCGCGAAATCATGAGGCGTAAAATTAACGTTTGCACTGGGTTATACGGCCGTTTTTCAACCGCGTCATTGGGTCATTCAGCCGCGTTCGGTTCGCGCTCGAGCGATCGATGGCCCTCGCTAAGTCTACACCTGTTATGTATTGACCACCCCCTTCTCTCTCTCTCTCTCTCTCTCCCGACCGCTTTTCCCTTGTTTCGCCTTTTCAACTTTTGTCCCGGGCGCGCTTTTCCGGGATGCACCTCGACGATGTGGGAAAGTATTAAAAGGGGATTACAACGAGGAAATTAAAATTTGGTGCTCTAACCAAGGGAGTGTGAAATATCGACCCGTTTCCTTCCTTCCTGTCTTTCTTTCTCTCTTTTTTAAGTCGAGACTGACCCCAGAAATACGGCATTAATTATTGGAATTGGTTTCCTTTAAGTGGCCATTACGATTTTTTTATTTAGGAGCGAATAGGTTTGAAATGACTGTAATAATCTAACTCCGATGAAATTAGTTGTATAATTACGCATCACCTTGTCCTCGCGCAGGGGAATAAAAATGAATCGCACGTTTTTCGACCGAAGCATCTTAACCCCGAAGCGCAAATGCGAAAACCGGCGAGTCGGTTTGTTCCGTATAAACTTTACACCTCCTTTTGTCACCCGCGTGTCTAATATATTTTTAACGATACGCACTTTGACTTGCGAAATATTAAACTCTCAAAAGTAGTCTTTCTTCGCTTCAATCCCAAAAATACGTTTTATTCAAAACACCGATGTGCAATTGTCTAGTTGAAGATATAAAGTTTAAGACTATGCAATGCAGAGCTCTAGCACTAATATTCTGATTGCAATATATTTATTGTTACAACGGTAAATTGGATACGAGACTGCCAACGTGTTCTAATAAAACACAGTCGTACGTTCTTATTGGTGTTTAAAGTAGCAGACACTTGCCCCGATTCGTCATAACTTTGCTGTATTGCATAGGACAATTTGAAATTAATCGATCGGCCGCTATATGCGGTTTTTAATTTATCGTAATCGAATGTTCATCGTAAGGGCTTGGGAACAGAATATAGAATCGCTCTCCGCTGCAAAATGCATTGTTCGCTGCAACGACTATTTTATGATATATTTTGTGCATTACTCTCCGATCGACACAAAGACGGATATTTGTCACATACCCGTTAAGAATCTTTAATGTTGCGATAAAGAAACGTGCCTCGACAAACCTAAAAACGCGCGTGCGCATAAATTATTTTGAGCGAGCGATTAAACAAACTTCGATAAGATTGACGCCGTTCGAGCATTTAGCGAAAAATGAAAATTAATTATTACAGGGGCAAGTTATGAAGATAATTATTTTCAATTTATTTGCGATAATAAAATGTTATTAAGCTCTGCACGGATCCTTTACGCCGACACTAAACTTGCGATACGCTAATAATTTCTTTATAATTGTTTGTAACATAATTGTGTTTTCATGCGGATTGAAGTATAAATTTAATTTGGGCGCATTTTGTCGATGATAAACAGTCTCTGTGAAATTTGTTAAAATCGTAGAGACAAAAATAATCGAGGATATCCATTTTCAACGATTACGAGTGCACAATATTCATTATTAGCAGCAGAAACTATAGAAAATAGTACAAAGTTTACAGCTGTTATCAATAACAATCTATATTATTATCTATATTTGCAGGTGCGTCCAATTTAACTGATAATGCAATAATTCTTACATTAAATTATGTCGAGAATATTTTTATTTTAGGGACACTTGTTCGAGAAATTTCTTAAAATACAGAAACGAAGTTTGATTGTCTTCGGCTAAAATCTTCAAATTTCATAAATAATTCGGTCGCACACACTTTTACAATAAACTCTGATCATTTTAAGGCGCGAAGATCTCCGATTCCGAGAAAACTTGCAGTCCTGATTAGTTTAAAAGTCTCATTCCAATAATCCAATTAGCCGCATAATTGAAGTTTGATCGATTTTAAGTAGCCGCTAATTTAAGCAGCCAGAAGATCGGCGAACCTTCGATAAATCCATCTATCAGCAAATGAGTTCTCGAGGCCATTTTTCCCGCGTCCCGTAAATCCGTGGCGGTTTATTTCGATTAGGAAATTCGATTACTCGCTCGCGTAATAAGAATCTGCCTCGGAGCGACGGATAAGAATTTGTTTTATCCCCGCGCACGACGACATAAATTTGCGTTGATCGGGGTGGGAGGGGGGAGAGCCTCGGGACACACGACGTATAACGTTTCGTCGTCCACGTACGCACACCCACGCAATCGCGCCAACGAAGCTTAATCGAGATCCAAGTTACAAATCGGTTTCGCGTAGCGCGCGAGATTATTTTCAATATCCTTAGACCGTTGGACGCGGTCACGTCTCGAGTACATTGAGAAATAAGGTGATAATGCGGAGGCCCGATGCTTCCGGAATAAAAAATGTCCCGGTGAAAAATAAAAGAACAGCAGCCGCGGAATTTTATAAGCCGAAGGAAAACTCATCCGGTCAACGTCAACTCGTGGGAGGTACATTTCCGTTCCCCGCGAATAGCAGCGTTTATTACATTCGATAGCGGAATGCCGCTTCGCACTAATACCTTTTGCAGAAGGAGCCTGGACGCGATGAAAATCGCCGAGAAGTGCGCGTTAAGTTTAAAACTGTATTTTCCCACGTACTCCCGTCGAGAGCATAAGTGGCATTTGCGAATTTTCGCGCCGAGACAAAGGAGAGCGGAGTAGAGGGTGGAGGTCGCGTCCCCGATCATCTTCAGGAGGAACCTGTTTGAAATCGACACTTCCCTTCTGCGGCTAGGGAGTGACCGAAATCCACAAGATTATTCCAGCCCCGGAGAGGCACCTAAGACGCCTGCGCGTACAACGCGGAACTCTAGTGCGTGGATTCACGCTTCCGCCCGAACTTGGTGAATAATGAACAACGACGTCTCGACTCGTGACGTCCGATGTTGCGAGGCGCGCTAATGAAAGTTACCCGCCGATGATTTCCCCGCGCCCCCCGACGCGAGGGGAGACAAGAGAGAGAGAGAGAGAGAGGGTGCATGCGATGCGTGCAGTCAGGGGGACCTCGGCCGAGAGAAAAAGTCACGCGGGTGAATAATTACTCCGCCTTCGAATTAATGCATCTTTTATTTGCTCGTCCAGGGCCGTGTCCGACCAAATACACGTCTCCTTTCCTTTGTACAAATTGTATTTGCAGAAAACAACGATCGACGCCTTCAATAGTAGTTGGCTGCGAATTATTATTATTCGAAGGCGCCGTTCCTCGATGCGTAAAATTAAATCGACTAACGCTCCCCCCACAACGCATTTGGCACTTTGCTGTTTTTCCGCGAGACTGGGACCGATAAAAACTTGAATTTTTGCGATTCCTGCAAACCGGAAATTGGCTGGTCCTGCTGATAAAATTAATTCAAAGCTCGTCTCTAGATTTTAATTTTATTTCTCGTCGACGATATTCGAATTTGCGTTTTCGACGGGCCATCCCAGAAACTGGCAAAAGGGTCAACCCTTCAAAGGTCTAAAAGATAAAATATATAAAATTATAATCGTTCGAAACTTTAACGAAAGTTAATTCGTCGTTATCCGCTTTGCCAGCTTTCCACCAACGTATCGTCGTCCGGCCGCTCGTTTCATTTTTAATTCCAAACTCGGGTATTCGAGTTAAGCTCCTTAATTAATAAGGTAAAAGGCAATTAAGACGGCGTTCGGTGCGAGCTAACAAGCAATAAATATTTAGCGCGCCGAGTCGTAATCTTCGCGAAGGCCCGGCGTCGAAAAACTCGTTTCAACTTAAATTACCATCGGTGCACTTCTAATTCGGCCCGGACACGGAAAAAAATATGGTGGCCGTCCGTTCGCACGCGGAATTAATTCGGGTCGCGAGGAACCCGTTTAAAAGTCCGCCGAGCGTCGAAAAATTGCGAGCCGCCGTCCCCCTCGAGCCCGAGTGGTTGTCGAGCGAAGGGGTCGCAGTCGCCGTCCCCCTGCGCTCCGAGCGCATCGCCAACATATGCCGGGTTAGCGAGCGATGGCCATTGTATTATTCAGCGCGGCCTAAGATATCCCCGGCATGATTTCTAATGCGTTCCGGGAGCGGCACCTCGAGCGCGTTCCTCTAATGGGATTAGGCGGCCGATACGAGTCGCCGGCGTCCATTATATCTGCACGGGTTCCGTAATAAGCGTAATTGCTGTAATGCAAGTTGCGCGGCTGCCGGGGAGCGAGAGCAGCTTTTTCCCCGAATTTAATGGGGCCGGGAACTGCTTCGCAATGCGCCGCAACAACCTCGGGGTGTACTTTTCGCATTTACACCGCCCTAATGAGTGCCTGATAAGCACTCGCCGCTCCCGCGACTCCCACGCTCGTTTTCGAGCTCAAACATTTATTCCGAGGTATCGCGTAACATCTACTCGCGAATAATTTATCGCTCCTCCATTAGCTTGTTATTTTTCGCGCTGAGATTGCTGGTTTTTCCCGATTCCAACTTCGAAAGTGAAAACTTGGAAAACTCGGCTGTTGAAGTTAAAATGATTACCACACTTTATAGTACAGCGTTTTCCTTAACCGAATTATCGAGGGCCCTCCTCTTATTTTCGCACACTTCGCTGGCCTCTCGGCAACTCATTCGCTCGAGATGAACGACCGCTTATGCAGTCGATGAAAGAAAAATCATCGTGTTTGAAGAATGAAACGATAAAGTCGATGTGAAAAATTAATCGAAATCCGGGAGGTGCGATTCATCACTCCATTAACACGACTCTAATACGCGCCTTTAATTCAAATTACAAAATTACTTTATCGAAGTATTTATAATTGTCAATAATTTAATGTAAAAGGAGTAAGAGCAGACGATTACTAAAACCCGAGGGGAAAAATAAAAACAGCATCAAATTCGTGTCTGCGCACAGGCTTCTTCGAACTAAATTATTTTGCAGTCTCCATTTTTTACTCCTTGGCCCTGGTCATGAAAACGTTTTCATCGGTTTGAAGCGATAAAATAATTTTGCCAAAAACTTAAAGAACCGTTAACGATCAAATGACAATGTGCGTACTTTTTCGTCAAAATGCGCCTAAAGTAATTGAAGGATAAAACAAACATTAAAATGACGAAGTTGATCGTGAAATAAATACGCGTGGCCTGCAATCGGATGTAACCTAACATTTGTCATTTAAGCTTTTAGGAAAAACCTCTAAAAATGCAAAAAGTATCGATAAAATTTAAACACTTTCATAGAGTAACGAACCAATAAAGTATAGCTTGCTCAGGTGACCCTTACAACGGCGTAAATATTTAAATCGAGTCGTTGTTACAATCGAATTATAAGCTGCTACCCCTTGACACTAATGAATCACGCGATATTTGGGTCACAACGAAAGCGTTCGAAACGTTTTACGCACACTTGCACGTGTATTCGTGCAAATTTATTCATTTAAATTTATAAAATATCACGTCCAATTATCAAAATGCAGCTTTTGACAATTTCCAACCGAGTGACAGCCGCGTCTTGGTCTTCTATTTCGGAAAACCACACGATCGTAATAGTCGGTAGCGTTAGAAACGCGCGGAGCATAGATGGATGGAGTAGTAATGGATGCCCAGCTGCACAATAGCCTCCATCCACACGCGCACACAGACGCACGTCTCACAAGACCCGTGGCATTAGAATCTGCTGTCGAAGCCGCCTAGTCCTTATTGCATTCTGCATCCGTTATGGACTCACGGGCGCGCAGAATTTAATAGTTCCTTAAAAATCGATAACTCCACGGGCGAACGTCCATTATCGGGCAGAGATATTGTCTGGGTTCGGTTACCACACGCCGTAAGGATCTTCGTTATTTTAATATTTCGGCGCGACCCTTGCGCCCGACAATTGGCTGTCGCACATGGGCGTGGCCTCGATCCCCGTATGGTCCCCTTCCCCACCACTGGACACGGGGCCGCCGGGAGATCCGCTATCGGCGAATCAACGCGAGCTGAGGGTTCGTACGGCCCATACGGCGACCCAAGCTATGGACGAGGCGCGCGAACCTCGTTTCTCTCGGTTATTCAACCACCGGCGAAGGGTTTGTTTTCCTCTCTTTTTTCTCTCCTTTTTTTCTTCAAAGACTGACGTCGCTATTGTTTACGACGGAATTAATGCCGTATTTGATTTTACTTGAGAATTTTAAATCCGTTTCATATGCTGGTTGAATCAATACGAACCCAAGATTAATAACGGGCACAAGGAAGCCATTCTTCAGTCGACGTGTCTGACGTCAGTCATCCCTTGCAGTTCCCTTCGCGCGGTAATAATATGCAAATACTCGATGATATTTTGCATCCTTTTATTAATAAATTTGCTTCTAATCTGATATTTAATATCATTTGCACTGCGATCGTCCGACTCGCAGCTAAGGCGATCGCAATATTACTAGGCGCACTGAGCTTACATTAATTAACTCATTTATTGGATTAAGCGGCTAATTTTTGTAATTATTTACTTAAATCGGTAGTCCAAGGGAGTCGATCGATCAAACGTTGCACCGACTTTTCCATTATTCACTTTGCTAACTCGCGCAAAATGGGAGCACGAAATTATCGCGGTGTCATTGTCGATGATAGACGCGGTCGGTGATAGACGCAACTCAAAACGCACACCAACAGCGATTACAATAGTTTTTGGTAAACGTTCGAATGCCGTTACTCGCGCGTAAAATTAAAAAAAAAAATTGGTAAACAGTGTTTTACGCGAAAATGGAGGAGCAGCAACGTAGAAAATGTAATTGCTAAAATACGTAGCTCAAAAGTGCAGTTTAATCGAACTCGGGCGGTGACTGCATCGATTAACCTGGAATAGTGGGAGGATCGGCTCGGGCCCATTTCGCCCTCCTCTGTACCGATTTCACTGCGATAGTTCGTCTCGAAAGGACGCACGATGATTTTCTTATTACCAAGTACTAAGTAATCTGTTATACCCGAGATCAATGTACCCCTCTATTTCCTGGTACTTGAACAGGTAGAAAGATCCAATATTTTTCTCACCGAACTCGTGAAAAAGTGCACACGAATTCCGAGGCGATATGCAACAATGTTACTCTTTACACTAAAGAGAGGATAACTTTTTGGGTCATCTCGAGCGCTCCCCTCGTAACAGGTCCTTTTCTGAATTCATTCCCATCGTCCCCATTACTAATCACGCGAGGAAATCGCAAGGAATGCACCTTAAATGTCTCCCGCAGCGGGTGGGCTTTGCTACTATTGCGTAAGATGCAGCTCGATTCATGGATTGAGAGAGAGAGAGAGAGAGAGAGAGAGAGAGAGGGAGTCTGTGAATGATTGTAAACTGCGCGCCGCAGTTTCGTGGAAGAAGGTAGATTTTCATGAATGGGAAGGAGAGCACAATGAGCCTCTTTTACTACAAGAGCAGAGGCTCTTGGACGTGTGTAAGCCTCGTAAAGTCCGAGTAATACGATTGCGAAATGCCTTTTTTTCTTCTCTCCCTCACCAATACCATGTGTATCTACATTCTTTTCTGTATTTTTTAGCTTCTTTCTACTTTTTCGTTCAGACCCTCGAGAGGATTATATATTTTTGAAGATGCTCTTTTATTCTGGTGTCTTATATGAGCCGGATTATAGCTCCATTCATAAAGGACATAATGCATAATAATGTACAATAATGTACAATAATGTACACGTGACGTTATATTGATGATCGACTTAACGCGAAATTTGTTACGATGATGAGATTGAAAAAGATTCCCAAATAAAATGTATTTTTATGATTCTCCTCTGCCTTTTATTAATAAAATTTCGGCCCTCCTTCGCAGCCCCGTTAATAAAAGTGACGAGAAATATTTCCGAATTAAAAACACAATGTTCACCTTTATTATTTTATTAATTCATAAATCAATATTGCACCAGGAGTTTTACAATGTAATATTGAATTACGGGATTTTCGAATTAACAACCTTACGCGTAATGATTTACAACTTCGCTCTCATCCGTGAAAATCGGCGGCAACCTAAGGAACGCCGCGTAAGATTTTATTCTAAAGCCACTCACGAGTCAAAAATCTACAATTTCACTCGATAAAAATTATAAAAATTTTAAATGTTCAATTATATATAAAGATTAGTTAAACGCAGGCACGTAAATTATCATTCCACCAAGCATTGAAGATTTTCATTCGTCACCAATTGCCGGACGATACAAGGCGATAATTACAATTATATTTAATTTTCCCAATTTTTACACCACGATGGAAAATATTTAATACTTTGATACTCGAGTTCATCGTTAATTAATTACAAATGATCACCTCGATCTCTTCTGACGTGCTGTTGGCAGATGCACACAAACATCGATTTAAAATCATCCCGATCATGTTAGACAGAAAATTCCAGGTACTGTAATCTATTTGCACATAAGTTATATTCTAAATTTTCCAGTCGAGAATCTTTTCTCTAATACTCGTACAAATAAATAAGATAATCGTTGAGTAATCATCCGTTCATTTTTAATCTTCCGCGTAAAATTAAATGGAGCCAATTTATGTTCATTTGTCTCGAAATTATCAAACTTGCAAGGAACGAATCGCGTGCGTTTCGCTTTCTAAACGAAAAGATGCATCGATGCTTCTATTAACGCTTATTTTAACTCAGTCGATCGTGCTCGCAACATTTTTTCGACAAACTGAAAATGAATATTCTTCGGCAATTGTTGTCTTCGCTCCAACTCCGGAAACGTAACAACTTGTACCGCCTGCACTATGTACCACAGCGACATCTCCCATCAATACGCTAAACTCGTGCACACAACTAAGCACTTAGGTGCTGTCATGCACCGAAATATGTGTGTGTCAATGCAGCTTCGAATCTTCGCAATGTACGTCTTCTACGACGTCACTAGAACTTCCACGAACAATGCGACCATAATTATACGCGTGCACGTGTATCATTCGTAAAAGAAGCTTTTGATTAATAAGAAAAGGAAATTTTCTTGCCGTTTATAATCTATAATCTATTAGCGTTCGGATACATTTCGTAATCTTTCGTACATCGAGAGAGGATGAAGCAGTACTTTAATTAATAATATCAGCACTTTGCATTATTATATTTATTACTGCAATGCGATACGCCGATAATTTATTGGTATATGCCCACTTATTAAGCTGGAACGATGCATTGGCTTAAAGTTTTCAAAAAACAGCAAACGAATAATATTTGGATTTCGTTTAAATACCAATGCCTGTAAAACTGCCGTTGCATTAATTATAAACTCCAGTCGGCGCGAACTTTTAAATCGCTGCTGTGTAAAAAAACCTAAATAAATTCGAAAAACCGTAAAATATTTCGAAAATACTGCTCGAAGGCTCAATTTATTGGCACCGAAATTGCAAACTTTACAACCGTTCGGGATTATTAACTTCGGTAGCGATATTCGTTCGATCAGCGATCGTCACACGCGGAGGTCCGGGAAGTGCGACTTAACGAAATCGAGAAAACCCGATTAGAGCTCGAAAGGTGGACGCCGTTGCTGTATTGTCCGAAATTCTCTTTTAGGCAAAATTATTCGAAAATAATACTTTCGGATGCAAAAATAAGAGATTAATTTCATCGTTACACTAAGTGAATTACACTAATGAATTCGAATCGACAAAGAAAAAAATCAACACACATGGCCGAGTATCGAGCCTCGGGCTCCGCTGGGAGTTTCCTAATTTGTGACACTCCGGGCGATGATTGTTTTTTATTCCCGATTCGCGTACCTACCCTCTCTGTCCCCCTGTCCCCTGCTGCTCCCCAGGGTCCTCGACATGCGCGATATTGCTGATTTGTCGGTGTATATATTCGGCACAATGCTTCGTTGGCGCCCAACTTTTTCCGGCCTTTACATTCATTGCGCAACGTGGAATATTAAGGGTGTACGTGTCTTATTAGCGCTAATAAACTATTATCCTTTATTTATCGGCAACGCTGAAATCGTCATTTGCTCCGGTTTCGCTCGGATCGCAACGAATGCGGATCGGAGATGCGTGACGGAGAGGAAACGCATCCAAATCTAGCGGAGATTCCGAGACGGCGACTATAGCCCGAATTTTATATCTTCGTTAAATAACTTTAATACAAGATGATCGCTCAAGCTTCGAAGCAGATAAGATAAGATGAGTAATAAATTTTTTAGTATCCTTCGAGCTTCGCTGCGCGACAAATAAAAGATCAAAGCTAATCGCGCGGTGCTTTTTATAGCTCAAGAATAGATTTACTTGTGGGGCAGTGAAAACGAACTAAGCCGTCGCGTTTAATAAATCGTAAAGCGGCTCGACGTTTTCCTCGCGACCCAATGGTCGATCTACATTTTTTAGGCCGTTGCTGTACGTCGAGCAGCAGAAATTCGTGGCTTTTTTACGACAGGTGCGATTGTCGCCTCGCAATCGTTCGCTCCTTAATTGAAAGGCGGTTAAGAGCCTTCGAGTTAATCCTTATTGCATTTGTATCGTCAAAACTTTCCACTTGACACCCGAGCGCGCTAATCCGACCTCCTTTTGCAGCGAAAATCAGCACTGACTCGACGGGCTCGTTACGCTCCTGGGTGGCACTTTTTTATATTTTGACAGTTAATATGGCGAGACGATTTTTATAGTCGCTGGAAGCATCGCCGAGCGAGACAAAGACCAAGAGAGAACAGAGAGAGATACGGGGGAGATCCGAGCGACTGTGGCGCGGAAGTTTCGCTGTGAATCCCATTACACAAAGAAGAGAGTGTGGTGGTGCGTTTGGCTTTGCTGCGAAACAGCGAGTCCGAGTCGGCCGCTAACCCCTTCTTCCCGGTCAGCTTTTGTGCCTACACGCATACACATCTGTGCATACGTGCACGTGTGAGCTCCCAAGTTCAAAGGAGGGCACTTAACCGTTAATTATCACCTTTTAAACATCGTCACCCTCGCAATCGTCCCGAATATTTTAGTTTTGTACGAAAACCAAAACTTAATTACGTTGACGATAACAAAGAATCGCGCCTCGTGAAATTGTGCGTCGTATCCAAAACAAATTTTCACTTTTATAATTAGGGCTTTTTTGCAGAATCACAAACATTCGGACGCTCATTCGTATCGTAATCGTAACACCAACCTCGGTAATTTTCTGATTACGTCACGTAACCGATGCAACCACGTGCACGCATCTGTTCATTTATCAACAACGAATAATTGGGAAAAATTTTCAAATTTACTGCACCGTTCGCCGCGCTGACTAACATTTATTTGTTTTTCAATGATCGAGTTAAATTTTTATCCGCTTACCTATTTGCTAACTTTTTTAATTTACGAAATTATTGATTTTAATCAAACGCTATATTTTTCATTTTAATTATCCGAGTCATTTTTATCTCGCAAAGTATACGTTAACATATTTTATCGATTCGTGCTCACCTTTTTTCAACCAGTTTCCAATTGTTAAAAGAATGAATGGTAGCTTACAAAGTATTCCGATACCTTTCGTTTGACTTTTCAAATCCAATCAGTCGCGCTTTTATATATACGCAGAAAATATTAATTATTAATTTTTTAAATTTCTATGGAAAATGGAATCGTGATTAAACCAGTATTTATAATTGCTCAAATAAATTATTGGCAGTCATTCCATATTCTTAAATTAGAATATTTTTATTTTAATAATTCGTCCGGCATTAAGGGGAAAAACTTACCAAGAATAATCAATCCAGATTAGTTTATTAAAATTAATAATTAAATAAAAAGCGCTTTATAGCACATTTATTAACGTTGAGAGATCTTAATTTATATGCTTATAATGCACGGATAAAAATTAAGTTCATAAAACAAGATAAAGTAATACTTGTGAAAAATAAGAAAAATTGTATTAAAAGAAGCTACTTGCTAATATCTATATATTGAAAATTCTAAGATTCTTGTAGGAAGGAGTCGGTAAACTCAGACTTGATTCATTAAAAGCGTTTATTTTTATACCCTAGAAGAAGAGAAACGATAAGAAACATAATAAATGCATAGTTAATTGAAGGACGCGACCGCGCGATTCAGCAATCAATAGGGAAACGCACGAAAAGTACTTTTTTCATTAGCAGCACTTTGTGAATAAATTTTATTCTTCGTTGGCGCACCTAAATAATTTTAAAAATTTAGTTTCGCATGGTTATCGGGGCCGTTCGTTGAATGCAGTTGCACGTCATTTTCAATTGGTAATGAAATAATAAAGATCGTTAAAAAAGTGCAAGCTTTCGTTGGATTGGACAAAAGAAGCCCACGACCTTTGGCTCCCCTTGCAACTATCGCGTCGACTCGTTCTCATATCACCGCCAGAGCGCAAAAGCAAACACTGCCACTTACATCCCGAGCGCACGCACAGCACACAAGCCCAGAGCTTATTAATAATCCGAGCGCATTACACTTATTTTAAAATTATTAATTATTGTTCCGGCGCAGGATAAATCGTTGCCTGGAACGTCAGGTTCCTTTTAACGCCGACTCATCCGAGGGTTTTAACATCATAATTACCGTCGGCGCTCGAGAGGAGGATACGCAAGACATCGATACACGTATCCAGTGGATACGTTGCAACAAAGCCCGTCATCGGCAATAAAAAGCGATGAACAACATCTAATTGGAATTCACGCATGCGATATAAATTTCGAATTGGCAGGTGATGATACACTTTCCTAAGGGCTGTGTACACACGCGCGCGCGCTGCTTCGTTCCCTCCACACAATGCGGTCGCTCGGATAAAAAAGGGCGCGCGAGGAGAGCCGAGTGTGCGTGCTTGTGACAGGCGGGGAACAATAAGAAAGTTCCGCAGGATCGAGTGGCGAAGGCTCGGGAAGATCGTGATGCGAGTCGCCGTGATGCCTCTGGGTTACGCAAACGTCAGAATGATTCGGCGGCTCACGTTTCCCGACCTTAAACGCTAGCCCGGCGATTGCCATTGATTCCAGGGGATGCGTCGATATTTCAAAATCCCCGCCGCACTCGTCCGTGAAAGCGTTCGGCGTTCTTTTACGCGTCTCGACTCGCATCTGCGATTGCGATCGCGCGACTCGCGCCTCCGAACGGGACACCAAACGCACCTTTTCGGAAATTAACAATCTTCCCGATTAAAGCGTGCACGAGCAACGGAGTCGATAACTCCGTTTAACGTCGAATCTGTTCATAATGCGCACGCGCATCCACCAGCATCCTCAACTCGAATCCACCACTTTCATCTCGCTCTACCTCCGCAGATCCTCTTTTATTTTACGATCTTTCTAAAGCCACGTACACTTTATTTCCCAGTTTAAATACATCCATCCCTGCCCCCATCATAATCCGCGTGCTCTAATTATCCTTACTGGATATTTTACGGAGCGTGTACTTCCTTATTCTCGTCAGCACGTATCGCTCCAAGCTCGCAATTTCGTTCTCCTCCTTTATCCCGGATACATTGTGAGTACTTCGTTTTAAAAATAGATTTCAGCCTCTCGTAAAAGTTCGGATAATTTTATGCTTTCGTAAAATCTAGCTTTTCAACGCTGCCTTTCCTAACCGTGTCATCTTTTGGGCGTCTTCCGCCGGTTATCATTGGTGCCAACCGCCTCTGCATCCCCAAAGATTTGCAATTAATGCTATCGCATCTACGTACACATACGTCGCTTTTTCTCTCACCATTCTAAGTCTTTTGCTGCTCTCTATCGACTTTCTAGATTTTTCACGAACGTTCGCGTACGCCAATTTTAATTTTACGATTCGATTTAAGAGCAAATTAAGTAATAGGGGAGGCGGCAACTGTCAAATTCGTCTGTTGTTGCGACGAAGCGCCAGACGTCCACTTCCACTCGTTCCTTGGAATTTGCGCAATTATGAATACCTGCAAGGTGCGGCTGGAAAGGCATCAAGGCTTTGCTGGGATTAAGGATCGGAGAATCGAACGAAGTTGCCGCCATTGTAGAAATTATCAAAGCGAATGGTAACTCGAGCCGCAACAAATATTTGCAGCACCGGTAGATAGCGAAAGTCCAGAATAGCGCAATTGGAATTAAAGTTCCTCGGCCGGCAGCCAAAGCATCCGCTAAAACTGAGACTCGAGCTTGTAAATTCAGCTGCAAAAATTAGCTATTATCCGGTGTGCCCGGGTCTTCGCAAGCGCAGCGTCGCTCGTGAAAGATGTTGGAGCTGGTTGATGAGTTGTTGCGTGGCAGGGGATGGGCTAGGGCACGAAGCGCCGCCAAGCGGGGGGCAGTAATCCCATAAATAAAAAGTATGCATTCGGCCGTCGGGGTTGGAGGTAAACAGAAGCTCGCGTGAGCTCGTTATCTCCTTCCCTTTGGGCCGCTTTTTTTAGAGTTTCAATATGGTTACCGCGTTTCTCGCACGCGACCTTTCGTAGCTGTAATGCGCACGATGGACTAACGGCTGACGAATCAATCTTCCTTATTTGGAATCGCATTGCCGGTCCGAGTAAACACGCGACCAATATTCAAAACACAGTTGGTTTTTCCGCGCATCGAGTGGCCAGCGTGGAATCGCAAGGAGGCGGCCTGGAAACGATTGCACGTGACGCTGGTTACATCAGTTCGCACACGACTAAAACAGACGAAACCAATAGCGATTAAGAGCTTCGCAAAATACGTACCGAATTTAAGCTGCAAATGCTAAAATACGTATTTAGCTGCATTTTAATGAATCAAAAATACAAAGAACTAGTAGTACTAACAAAAATCGTGTTTGAATTGTCGACGCGATGTCAATGAATTGACAAATGCGTTACTTTTCCGCGTCTCCGTAAATAAACATTGCGCCATTATTTGTCCAGTTTTCGTTAAATACAACTTACAAAATGAACGAGATTTCGATGCAACAGTAACATCGATAAGCCTTGCCGATTAGTTAAAACTTGGCACTTTGTTAAATTCTAGATCTGCTCCAATAATACTAGAAAAATAAAGGTTTGATGATATTGGTTTCTTTGAAAAATCGTAGATGTGGATTAAAATTTTAACAATAAAGTTAGTTTAATCGATTTTTTTAATAATAAAATGGAACTTTGATCGATAAAAAAAAAAAGTGATAAATAGGCTCGAAAGCTGCCAAGGTGCGTTTATCAGTCCAATGAATTACGCGTGATCGTAGGTCCTAATCACGCGGTACAGTTTTCGAAAGGAAAAACGAAGGAGCAGCGAATCGTCAATCCGTAAAAAATGAAAACCTTTGAAGGCCTTTGTAACGGAGAGAGAGAGAGAGAGAGAGAAACGGAGTTAAATCGATATTCCCGTTTCGCTTTACAACCTCTCACTCCTTTGACCCCTCGAATAATTCGAGCCGCGGGTGCAGTAGCCGCCGCAGTTTGCCCGTAGAGGAAAATCGTTTAACGAATTATCGCGGCTCATTTCACACTACCTCTCTCCGGTCAAGAGAAGAGCGGAAAAGCGCAGCCATGGCGGCAATCCGTCAACACAATAGCAAGGTCCCATTCAGGAACGTCCCACGCCATCGATCAGCGATAAAGGAACGAATAAAGCGAGAGGGAGAGAGGGAGAGCATAATCATGGGAATGGCAAATACGATTTTGGATGTTACCTCTCAATTCCCAACCTCCTTCGTCCTGCCTTTGACGTTCGCTCGGGCACGAAATTTCCTGGCATTCCTGGCAGCGATACACGCATTGCCCTGAGCCCAGAAGAAGGCGGAGAACTCGCGAAATCCTTTAGGAGGGACGAGAGCGGCCCCACGGCGATGCTTCCACCCTCTCGGAAAGCCGAAAACGGGCCAATGCAAAACGCGGACGAACCCGAGGACGCCTGCGACCATTTCCAGTTCCTCGGCTCTTCGACGAAAAAAACCCTTTGACGTTCCATCCCTCCGGCGTCCTCGATCCGCGTCGCGTATAAATCCGCCATTGTCTTGCCGACGGCGGCGACGGCGAGACACTGAAGGACCGGAGGAAGAATCGACGGGCGCATCGATGAGATCCGGTGCGAGAAAAGCGGGCGTGCGAGGTAAAAGGTAAACGTCCGTAATGGCGGTGAAAAGAAACGCGATCCCCGAGGGGGGGATTACAATTGGACGCTCGCAATTTCGTCGATCTACCCTGTGCGGAGATACGGATCGGGCATTGTAAGAACGCTGACGGTTTCGCTTCTTCCCGCGCGACTTATCTTTCTTCTTTCGACAGCCACGAGAGTTCCTGGTGTAAAACGGTGCCCCGTTAATCCTTCGAGAATCTCCGAATAACGAACTTCAAATTCGTAAATATCTTTGGATGCTGCCTCTCCCCCCACCCTCATGCCGCGAGTTGCGATTTACGAGGACTTTCTTTAAAAATCCCGCGTGATTCTTCTTTTCCGTCCTTTCGACGGCTTCCTTCCTTTTAATATTTTATTCCAAATAAGTGCCGCCCTCGTCCCCAGCCGTGTACGTGCCTTTGTTTAAGAGAGCGCAGGATGAAAATTTCGCAGGTTTTCCATCTTAAGCGGAATAAAGGACATTTCATACACTTTCGGGTAATGGGCTTAGTTTTTAACTTCGCATTTTACGCGTTGAGAAAGCATTTTATTGCCCTTGCAAGATACATCGCGGCATTAAATAAGAGAATGTACCATAGAGTTTTAAATATTTGAATATTTTTAATTTACGTCTTGGCTCTCGGGCGTTTCTGTTTTCTATTATTTGTGTTCTATAATTATCCCATTTAAAATTGGCTCGTTTATTTTATATCGCCTTTACGTTAGGTTATTAGTCTTTACATGAATTTTCGTTTCGATACAAAAATGAGATATTTTAATTTGTTAAACGTTAACCGCATCCTCGATTTAAAGCAACAACCACGTGCTTTAAGTTTAAACAAACGAATGTAACAATTATGGTTTGGCTCCAAACTTCGCTAAGCCGAGCATTCGAAAAGCAAATATTTGAACCCGAATCAATTTTAATGATTGCAGTACAGATACTTGAATTCGTATTCGGGGCAGCGATACACGTATACGTACACGCGTATAAGTTGCACGGACGCGTATAATCGTCGCGCGTGCCCCTGTGTTTGTTTACAAAGCAAAGAGTGGAAAATAATAAATCCGTACGTAAATGTGAATAAACACACGAAGAAAGTGAATAACATTTAATGCGCTTCAATAACAACTTCTTCACAATCGAAGCCATTAATTTTACACGAGGGCTTGAGCAGCAGTCATTTTGCAATTTTGCAATTTCAATGCATCGAGCTTTTTGTTTCGTTTTCGGTACTTTTCTGTCCAAAAACGTCGGGTGTGTGTACGAAATTAAAGGGATTTAGGTTCAGGGCTCGTGCGCTCGGTCCCGAGATACGTGACTCCATACTGATCGAGGAGCTTACTTGTATCATAAACAGAAAGTCACGTCCCGAAGATACAATGGTTGCATTGGTACTATTGACAAGTCTTAAGTGGACATTATAGGCGTCTGCCTCCGCTTGGTAGGATTACAAACAAAATACCTGTAATACACGTCATTTTACGAGAAAAAATTGTAATCTAACACGCGCGTATACGTCTGTGCAAATTCGCTCATTCAATACTTGCACTACCTAAATTATTTACATTTTTAATTTCCTCAAACTTAAAAATAAACCGCCTAAGATTATTATTTTATAAGCGCAGACTTAAATTTTAAATATTTCTTCATAACTGAGGATTAGTATGTTGTAAAAAAATGGTAAAATAATTTTTGATTAACCTCGTCATTATTAATATAAGAAATACGTTAAAAATTTTAAAACAAGTATAATTTAATATTTCTCTTGAAAAATTATTCTAGAAAAATATTAGTATTTAATATTGATTCGTAGACCATCAGCATTCAGATTGTGCGCATTATTATCTAGTTATCAATATAACATTATTAAACATTATTTATGCTAAATTTATTTTATTTTATTTTCATTGATATTTATTTTTCAATGTTGAGAAGATCTAAAATTATCATTAACATAAATCACCCAAACTTTTCGTATTTGAAACTGCAATATTAATAAATCTGCGAAATCTTGTTATAATTTTAATGAAGATTAAAAGTGGCAATTCAATGTATAACCTTGATTTTTCTAGAATTGATGAATGTTAAATTAATAGTAACTAAAATGAGAGAATGTTATACGAGAAGAAAAGAAAGGTATATTGCACGAGACTCATTGGAGAAGAGAGATAACAACAAAGGAAAAAAAGAGATGCAGATTAGGAAGGCAAGATTATTTGTAAAGAAAAAAATACAAAATATAAATAAATCAAAACCTTTTTATGCGAGACTATTTATAAGTTTAAGTAATGTGATTATTTGTGAAATGTAATGTAGTTACAAGCAGCGACAAAAGTGTAAATATAAAATGAATCGGTTTTTAATATTAAAATTTACATTCTTGAAACGAATAGCAAAAATTTACAACGATTACTAAGGTTTACGTAAACGTTGTAAAAAATACAATTGTGAAAATACAAAAGTACATCGTGCAGATAAAACCAAATCCAGTCGAATAGATTTGAAACTTTTGGCCGGAACTATATTTTGTTCGTGTTTTTCTAAACAAGCAATGTAAATAACCTCGTGTTTATAAAGCCATCACGAATAAACTCATACTATTTTCTTTCCACGCGCACGATGTATGCTAGTGCGTACGTAAGGACGCGAAGCGCGGTGCTCCCGAAATTAACGAGATTTATAGGTTACAAAATTAAAAAAATTCAAAATTATGATTCATAGTTTTCCGTAGATCTTAGTGTTTCACTCAAACTGATTTTTTCGAAGTGTATTCGACAGATCGAAGATGCCCAAGCTAATTTCAGCGCACTTAGTCTAGTAGTGAAAAGTAAAAAAATGAGAAATTAGCGAATGCTCGCTCAATAGAGTTCTGTTTAAAACAGACGTAAGAAACGGAAAAATATTGGGCACCCGTTCGCGTCCATAATACTCGGACGATCGTATCGCGAGAGAAGAGCTAGCGGTAAATAAAAAATGTTTACTTACACTCGTGTGCACTCGAATGTATCCAAGTTTCTAACCTACAAGATGTTTCTTCCGAGACATCGGCGCGATTCCTTGGAGAAAAACCGCTGGCTCGCGAAGGGCAGCTCGTAAAAAATTGACCTCAAATGGAAAAACCATCGTCCCGCATGATGATCGCGGAAACTTTCCCTCGCATTATCGCTACCTCAGCCCGAACAACGCCTGCCTAACAATGTGGGGGCAAAAAAAGAAGGTTGAGCCGGCCACTGATCATCGCAGCGTGGATGATCGGTAATTTTCTCAATTGAAACGAAAGCAGCGACGCAGATTCACGTCGATGGCGCGTGGGCCCCGTTCGGCATTTTTGTTTTGACACGCGCACAAGAGCGTCGGAGGTATTATATGGGAAGGATAGCCCACGGGTTGTTAGGCAGCCTGAATGATCGGACACCGCGCCTCGGCCTCTTCCTTTTTCCCGGGACCCCCCGACGAAATTATTCGGCTGCTTCGGCTCCTGAAAGCCGTGAGAGAATGCGATACGCGCCGCGATTGGCGGCCGCCACTCGAACCGAGAGAGAGCGAGAGAGAGAGAGAGAGAGCGAGGGGGGGAAGGGGGCGCTAAGCGCATGAGCCTCTTTGAGCAAACAATGGCGGACGCTACGGAGATGAACTGCTTCTCCTTTTGACCGGCGGAGAAACTCGGAAATCCGATCGGTGGCCACTTTTCACTAATCCCACCCGCGAATATTCGCAAAAGCCAGCAGTCAGAAGACGAGTCCACCGGAAGTCCGGCATGATTTGACGTCTCCATTGTTTCGGCTGCACCTCGAGCTTTTCGTTATTTCTCTCTTTTTCCTGGCGCTTCTTTTTGTCTTCTTCCTTTTCTTTTCTTTTAAATATTTCCTTAGTGCCTCGCTCTTTTCGCTTCGACGAGGGTACGCGACTCGATGCGTTGCGGGACACATTTTTCGTTGTTGTGTGTAACTGAGCTCCTGTTCTCGGAGGCTTAATCTATTTATACCTCTCGTCAAAATAAATAAGCTTTGATTCATGGGGATGTAAATTGCTAGGGAAACTTAAAGTCTTCAGTCAAATTTCATTTCAATTTTCTCTTGTACCTTGAAATGCGACGACGTGAATGAAGGCTACACAATAACTTTCCTTCACAAATACGTGCATTATGAATATGACGGGTAGAATTCAAAATCGATGACGCACACGCGCGTGGGTCTACGTATGTATGTGTACTTGTACGGCCGTATGAATGCATTATAAACTGTTGATAATTGGAATTTCAATTATGCATAATTGCGCTTTGACGTACAATAGAAAAAATAATTCCTTTTCTTTTTAATATCCTCGTGTCGTTGAATTTTGCGATTAATAAAATCATTATATGCATATGCATGGCAAGTGAAATTTCTAGAATTTTATATTTTTTGCAAGTCTGCATCAAAGTTGAAAATGCTCGAAAACTCGAGCGAATCTTGAATATGCATTCACTCTGTATACACAATAAAAATGTATGGAAAATTAAATAGACAACCGTTTTTAAAAAACCAATCGGATATTCATAATTTTATTTGGGAGCGCCTGAAAATCACATGAGCTTGTAAAACTTTACTTTGTTTTGTCTTGGAACTCAATATTTGAAATATAAATCTTACCTTGTTTTCAAGTTTCGACCCAGTAAGATAGAACTTCCCATACATACACACACACATATACATATATCGTACTTCAAAAAATATAACAACTTTTTTAGATTGACTATATTATACTTATAAAACTTGTTTGAAGTTCGTTTGAGAAGACATTTCTTCATCCTTAAAGCTTAAAAAAAAATTTGAGACTTATAGAAAATTTTTATGTTACATCACTGTGCGTTTTCACTGAAAACTAGGTGGTAAAGAAAGTTCTCAAGATAACGTCACAAGTATACAGTCTTTTAACAATGTGATAGAATTTAATTTACAATCGATTTTCGCAAATATTTTAATTTCATTTTAGAAGTATTTTTGTTAATTATGCAACGAATTTTCAGAATCACATAAATTTTAAATCACCTTTATTACGACGAACGTCTGTTAGCTCTCTCAGCATTTTAGAGTGAAACTCAATTTTCTAGATATAATATTACAATTTTTAAATCGTTTGAAATAACTATACGATACGTTAGCTGCAACCTAATAACATTTCATTTATTTCTACATATTAGTGGTTATAATTTATACAAATTAAAAAGCCTCGAAATGCAATACATTCATTATTCTATGTTAAACTGGATTATTGAAAATTTATGTTAATTTTAGTTAAAATCATTCACACATTTGTAGCATATAGAGCATTAATCCGAAGTTAGAATATATTAGAGAAACACAGTATCCAAATTTAATAACGATATTTTTATGGACGATAATTACTACTTATCGGATTAATTGTAATTCAATTAGAATTACACTTTCACGCTGATTATCACTTATTGTTATACACGCATTCCACGATCGATTGTATTTTATTAATTGTATTGCGTTAATGAACCGATACATAAAATTTGGGAAAATTATGCTTTCCCGGAGGGCGAATGTTATTTCTAAAATTAAAGAAAATAACGCGTTTTCCGAAAAAAATTCCTAGACGATATCACAGACTTGACTTTTTAGAATTTAATTCTTCTCATTTCAAGTGAAATTCCATTCCGGGAATGATGAAAATATTTTGTCCGGTTCAGATACTACAGGAAGAAAAAGGGTTAGTAATGGTTACCAAACCAAATGATTAGCCATTGCTTAACCGCTTTGTCTATCCACCTTACAATTGCACTCTACTTTGAAATGAAAGCAATTACTAGAGTGGAAAATCAATTCGAATAGAAATCCATCTGCTAATTTCAATCTAAAATATTAAGTATCTTTTATCAATTTTTTAAGCTCGCATAACGGATTACACGTAAAAGCGGAAAAGGTTATTTAAAAGATCGAACAAAAGCCAATTAATTTAACTAAATATTTGGTAGAATCAAAGTTGTCTCTTGTGAAAAAATTGATTCAACGTTCGCGCAAAGTGTATTTAAATAATAAGGCTGAGTAACTACATTAATACTGCATAAGCAAGTCTTTATCGTAATTGAAGAATTTTCCCGGAGCCGATAAAAAATGTGTAACGAAGCCATTATTAAAGATAACCATAAATTTCAATAAGTATTCAAGATGACAAAAGGATGTCCGTAAAACCGGAAAATTAAAATAGTAAGCCAACATTCGCGCAATTTGGTGCAATTGGATTTAGAAAAAATCAATGCACACTAAATGCAATAACATTTCGCTGCTCCATGGCTTAATAAAGTCAAAAGTGAAGTGTAGAATTCGGAAGAGCGAAAAATTTATTTCCCATCCAAGTCGTTGCAAAAACGAAATATCCTCGATATTCCAATATTACTAGAACAATTTAGTTGCTCTCGAGTAAAGTAGTTCTCGATAGCCATTGCAATACCAATAAAAGTCCGAGACTCTTAACAATAATACAACATAATGACGGCGTCGGGAAAATAAAAAATGAAAAGTGCATTAGTTTGAGTTTGACGTCGGACAGGAAGGAAGAGCCAATAACATCGCAAATAATGATCACTCGATGACTCGACATCAGCACATAACCTAACTCTCTTCTATACCCTCGACTTTCTGACGACCCCTCGTCCTATCCTCCGCTAATGTATATTTTACAAATTCATCATGGGAAACTACCCGTTCCTCCTCGGCAGGTTCACAATACACGCTCTCAACGATGAATCTCCATCTGTTCGCATTACACGAATTTTAAAACGAGCGCTGCTAAAAAGCCCGTGATTATACGTTCATTATACCACGTGTCTTATGATTCATGCCCAAGGAGCTACTTATTTCGCATGCAGACAATTATAATTGAATATTTTACTTTCTATGCGACTGACAATCAGCTATCGTCAGATTTTCACTCGCGCGTCAATTAAAATTTGGCAACAAATTTTCTATTGAATTATTAGAATATTGGAAGAAGGGAACAGTAGCGCTCGCAGTTATTTATTGTGAAAAGCTAAGAAATACAAACGACAAAAGATTTATGAAATTGCGAACAAATTCTATTTCAGACTTATGATTTATAATGTAGTCGTAAAACTTATACGACGCTAAAATTGAAAATTCGGTTTACACGGATAACGCGTGGAAATTAAATTACGTAAAAAATGTTTGAAACGAATATAAGGCAGTAATGTGTCGTAATATAATTTTACTAAATTTATTAATATCTGGTTGGTGTTGTTTCGTGTAATCGAGGAAAAATAATTTTATTTTTGACGCGGAATGTTAGAATATATATTTGGACTTTGCATTTATTATTCAAAGTATTGATTTATTTATAATAAATATATTGAAGTGAAATTCAATTTTAGGAATTATCGACGCAGAATATCTGTTACTAATAAATATATTATAAATATGTAAAACAGAATATTAATAAACGAATGTATTTGAATATATTTTCAAACATTTAAAAATATATTCAAATTATACCAATGTATGTGCACATGTACAAGCAAATGCTTATATTAAAAAAGATGGTCGTAGCATTTTTACTTTTGTAAAAAGACCTAAAAGCTCCACTTAAAAGGAACGGAAATTTAATCGAGTAAAGCCGCCTATCGAACGATATTTTGCTTCCACAGTTCTTAAAGTTGAATGAATAGAAATTCGAATTAATAATTGATGTTTATTTGCAACAACAACGAATTATTGTTGAAATATTTTAACTTGTGATTTGTCGAATTTCATAAAATAAAAGGTTACGGCCAAAAACATTTAACATTTAATATTTTCACGTAGTTTTATGAAGCAAATACTTTACTTGAAGTTAACCTATTACATAACCTTAATAATACTACAAAAATTTTATGCGATAAATTGAAAAAATCTAACTTGCATAATCAATTTCTTTTTCCCCTAGTATCTACCGTTGAGCTCTGATATTTCACTACAATTTTGATCTCACAAATCGATGAAACACGCGATAAAATATCAGTCGAGCATTATCGAATGCATCCTTGAAAAAATACATTGCATTTGCAAAAACTTTCATTTCCAGTTACGTAATAAATTTAGAAGTTAGGAAAGAGGTTATGAACTTTCTTGTTTCAGTATCAATTTACTAATTGACTCTTGTCATTTATATTTCTTTCTCGTGCGTTTATACACGTCAAAGATATATCTACCTGCACATTCTTACTGCAGGAGTTATTAAATTTTCTATCCTGTGTTCTCGCAAAAGTATTTATTACAAGACGACGAAGTCGTAGAGCGTGAACCTTTTCAAAGGATCGCTAAATTAATAGGCTTCATATTGTACGGTCTCAAAGGAATTCAAATCCTCTGAGCTTTAAACGACACCATTATAAGCATCGAATTTTCTACAATATATTATTTGAGAAAGTATGAAATTAAAAAAAAAATTGATAACTTAGATTTATCCGCTCTATTTTTATCGAGCAGATAAATCAATTTTAGATGGCGAGCGTATTGTGAGCATTTTTTTTACATCAGATAGAATTGAAAAGTGAAAGCGGAAATAATTTGAATTTTAATACAGAAATTTTTCTGCAACAGAAAATTGTTTATATATATTCTTTATATACTACTATTGCACTGTCTTAGTTTGTATGTTCAGTTTAGCTTGCAGTTTAATAAATAGGACAAGAAATTGTTTCGAGTTATTTTTTTAATCTACGTAACGATTACAGAAAAATTTTTTAGCGAAAAAGAGCCATTCAGTAAATCTATTTGAAATTTATAAGCGCACGATTAACTAGACGAGTGAAATTAAGATAATTAATATATTATAACGAGACGATATCTTTCGGGGTTTGCAGATATTCTTACATCATTATGTTACAGAGTAACAAATATGGCGCGGCAACAGCGCCTTCAACGCCCTTTAACTTGGCAAGGTTAGTGCGAGACTTGAGGTGGGGGAGAAAAGCAGAATCAGTAGTCCCACCACCACCACCTGCGAATAAAATAGAATTCGGAGGTCGCCGGACCATTAACTGTCGCGAGTATTTGATTTTCTCGATTTACTGTCCTTTCCTTTCTCGCGAGGAAGAAATTCGGGTATTATTACGCGACGCCTTTCGATTCAAACAGGTCCGATCGGTCAATCGATTAATCAATAACAATGAAGCGGAATTGCGCGCCGAGAGTCGAAGAAATTGGACGTCTACCGGGCGGAAGTGCAAAAAGCTTATGTGAACTTCCAAGAAGAAACGAAGTAAGAGAAGTCAAGCCGACTTTTTCATTATTTGTGAATCTCACTGTCGATCTGCCCATTATAAACACTTTAACGTTTCTCTCGACATGTACGTGCACCTACTTTAGCAACTCCTAGACCATCACCAGCACATCCCCTGATGGTATGACACTGTAAGTTTCATCTTTTCTTCACGAATTTAAATTTAATTTTATTGCTTAATGCTTCTTATCGATACGTTGTTTTTCGTTTGCTTAGTAACCGGGCGCTTCGCGCGCTTTTTTACTCTTTCCACGAACCCGCCAAAACTCGCAAAGAAAAAAATTTGGTCGAGACTATGTTGTGACGGGCGAGTGATCAATTTATTTAATAAATCCATTTCAGTATTAGAACTACAAAAGTGTATGTATGCATTTATAAAATCGAAATACGGAATTAATTTTGATTCTCAAATAAGAAATAAAACATAATTATAAACAAGGTTTTTTAATTCAAACTTTTGGTTCTACTTTAATAAATTAGCTAAGTTTAAATTCTTATTAAAAATTTTGCGATAATTTGCGACGGATGAATAATGGCTATGACATTTTATCCACAACAAACATAATTACTTTATTATCTTTTACATAAATCTTGAAATCTAATAATTAGATGGTACTCGAAATTTATTCAAATATTCTCGTTATAACTAGAAATAATTGCGTAAAGAAATATTACTAATAAGGACTTTTGCAGTTTTGAACGAAGTAAGCTACTTATTCTTACAATGTAACTTTTATTCTGATTCTGAAATAATTATTTCTCAAATACTGACGAAAAATTTGTTCAACAGAGTTGACTTATCCTTTTATTCTTATGAAAATTTTTATTTATTAATAAATAAAGCAATTTAATTTAACCAGAAGCAGTTGCAATGATTAAATTAAAGAATCACTAACGAAAGAGTAAAGGTAAAAAGCTTTTAGTACAAATTTCGAAAGAAACAATTGGGTTTTGAAATTTATAAAGTTCATCGAAAGCACATGGTTGAGAAAGTTATTTACAATCGTTACAACGTGTAGTGTTAATTATTGTTAACAATTCTGTTTCTAATGATTATCCGAAAAAGCAGTAGAGTAGCGTAGTGATGGTAATTAAAGAAATAATTAACGAAAAGTCGTAAATAAATAACTTGCTGCAAATGTTGAAATTCGAAATGAAGTTTACCAGTTTAACGAATAACAAAAGTTCGCGGTTAAACAATTATTTAAAAGAATACAAGTACATTTATTTGTATTGAAAATAATTGCTTTGTTACTATAAGTTCTTCGGTTTTATTAATCAAAAGTTACCAGCATGTTTCCGCGTTTAATTTTTGAGAAAGAAAGGGAAGATTGATTAACCTTTAACTAATATATGAAAAAAAAATTATACAATTTTTAAAAAACTCCTTAACTTTGCCGAAAGAGCATTATGAATCTTTCACAAGTGGTGAAGTAATAAAAAAAAGCGAAAAAGGGCAGGTTTACGTATAAAAGTACAGGAGAAAAGACGTAATTTCGAAAAATAAAACGGGTTTTATTTTTGTATTGATTTTGATTAATTAATACTTGATTAAAAGATAAATGAACAATATTTTAGTGCTCGAATATGCAAGTGCTATAATACAAGTACAGAAATAAATACGATCCGGGCACAGGTAAACTTATTATAAACTTTTTTGATGCTGAAAGGTTTGGGCATAAAAGCGTTAGCAGCAATTTTAATTAATTACAACGTTCGATTACCCTTAAGAAAATATTCCATTAATTTGCGACCAAAAAACATTAAATAATTTTTAGGTATTAATACGTGAATTTAAAAAATGCAAAACTCGTAATGACATGCGAATTATCAATATATATTGAACTTAATTCTACAAAATGAACGACTGCTTATATTTTTCAATTATTTTAGCCAAATATAAATCATAATCATTGCAGTTAGTAAATTTCTGACTTAATATTTTTCCGAGTCGAGAAATTGTTATTAATTATTCCGTCAAGCCTGAAATAACCCTATCGGCTTTTTAGGCTGTAATATGTAATAAATCGTTTAACGTTACGTAATTGTATTAAAACAGCGCATTAATGATATGCCGGAAGGAAACGAGTGCGCAAAGTCGTAAACACCGTTACAATGAATTTTACAATGATTAATCTACAAATAACAATCTTACGAAATTTCTATTGTGGCCGGAGTTATTCTTTGTTCAATGAGAAAAATCTTGGTAAAGAACGTCGTTCTACGTCGGACGAGAGATTTTTTCATTTAATTCCGGATGCTACGGTACTATTATAAATTTGCGCGTAAAATTGATAAATAAAGAAAAACTCTGATTTAACGAACGCACATTTTTACGAGAAGAAGAGCAGAGTCAACAGATTTACGCGGATTTCAACAGTAAAGATAATATAATTTGTCAGTCAAATGAGGTTCATTCGACGATTATATTCGGATTGTCGTCCGTAGTCTTCATTCATGGGCCTGTGCTTAATGGGACTTTAAATAAATTCTCAAACTATTGCGAGCATTAAACCGAGGCTTTGCTTAATGACGACTCGATTCTTATTTATCAATTGTCGTAATTAATCGTTAAAATGAATTCTTGGCTCGAGAACATCTCAAAGACACAAGCCGTTTAAAAGTCAATCGCTTAAGTTTTTATAAAAAAAAAGGTTTGAAATACTCGTAAAGACGCGTAAACCAACAAGTACATCTTTTACGCTTCGAAATTTTACGAATAATCGAAGCGCTGGAGTTCGACGTGTAAGCCGCACGCGCGCGCACACACGGCTATTATGCCCGATTAAAAAGGCCACGCGAATTCTAGCGTTTTACGTCGCCATTAATTTTTTAACAATTTTAATAGTACGAGTGAAAAGTAAATGTAAGTGGCTCGTTAAAAGCTTTTACATATTGAACGAGAGCTCGAGCGCCGGCGCGTCGCGTTGAACGTGTTACACGTGCCTTTTCTTGTGTTTCAACTCAATTTAAGGGCTGAACGTGATTTACAGTAAGATAAACGCGCGAATGAGAGAGGGGGGCTGGATATAATAAGAGCGAGGCGAGGAAAAGAAGTGCAATAAATACTTTAGCGCGCGCTATAAATTTATTACGATATTTAGTAAAGAGATATGGGCATAAGTTTTACTCGGAAATCGATAATTCCGCGGAGCGGGGGGGGGCAGTAAAGCGCGAGATCCAGATTATTCCCATTGTAGTGCGAATGCGGGGATAAGCGTTACTCCTTTAGCGTGATGCGGCCGTAAAAAACTCAATTTTCCGAGAGTCGGGAGCAAGTGAAAATCCGCGGGTTTCGAATCCTCTTTGTGCGAAGGGGTGGCGTCGCGGGGGCCCGGGCACGAGGCCGAGGAGAGCTCGAGTAGAATAAGCTTAATAAAGCCGAAGCTGCGTAACGACTCGCTTTATGTAGATCCATAAAGCGCGGCGGTAAAAAAGGAAAGAGGCGAGGAGTCGAGCGACGGTGGAGGAGGCGGAGGCGACAAAAGGCACGTGGCTCGTGTTCCGGGCTGCTAATGCGGTTCCACCTCGCTCACTTGTTTCTAATCAGCCACGACAAAGCGACGCCCGCGACCAAATCGCAACGTAACGTCGTTTCGCTGGCTGGGCGTCTCCTTCCGATCACGTGCGCACCGGCAACCCGCGTCCTACGCCCAATGGCTGTTTCAGCTGTTATCATAAGCGTGTGCCCGTCGCCTCGGGCACGTTTTACTTCCTCGGGAAAGAAATTCACTCGCTTGTTCTCGCATTGTAATAACCACACGTGAAGTGCTTGGAACGGCATTAGACGTACAATGCGCCCCCGAGTCACCGCCAAAGACAATTTCAACAATGCGCGCCCCCTATGAGTTATTGCGGCAGCGAGTATTTTCTTTTTGTCGATATCCGAGAGAATGAATTGACTTTAAATGGGTGGCACTTAGGCCCGACGTCCGCTCACTTTGTGCGCGTTTATCGATCTCGCGCAGCTCGTCGATGAGAATTCGTCTGCTTAACGCACAACCAGACGTCGCAACAAGCGACCGACGAGGCCGCGTTAATTGGAGGGAGGAACTGTCGCCGGCGTCCGGGCCCGAGAGAGGAGAAAGAGCGGGTGGTCAAAGATTACTAATGTTGCGCCACTCCATCTGCAGTTTCTAGAATTTGCGTTGGAAGAGGAATACATCGGGCTAATCTTGCTGCGGATACTCGGGCACGTACGGACGTGATAACTCGTGATATTACGATATTAATAGTTCTCGATAAATTGGCGTTTTAATTTACTCTAACTCCTCGACAAGTGTCGTTTTCAATTAGCGCCGATAATTTGCTCGCCGAGTGAAATATAAGCTTCTAAGGGCTGCAAATACTGTCGCCGCCAAACAAATCGGTACGTTTGTTTTTAATAATACTCGTGCGGAATTAGCGCCGCTGCCCTCGAGCTGTCGTGCGTTAAGTTTCGAGTAAAGATAATACCGGCGCCAAATCGATATCAATCGACGAGCCATCATTTTACTCGCATTATTCGGCGGCAACAACTCGCCGAACATTTATTTCCACTATTTTCCTCGTCACTCCTGCGCCGCGATTGTTTATCCGTTAGAGTTTCGCTTTAACGAACGAGTCAAATCTCGCTTTAGCCGCCTTCTAAAGGACGTATTCGATTATCCGGAGTAGCGGCCGATTGGCAGCGTGAAAAAGTAACGAGGACTCGGTTCGCAGATTTGAAAATCGAGGGACGTGTCGGGACGTGATAAGAAAATTGAAACCCGCAGTCAATTTCCGTCTCGAGCTCGAACGCGCGGTCATCTGGTTAGCGAGGATTCACGAGGCTGCGACGCCCGTTTACCGGGAAAATCGTTTCATGTGTGTGCGGGCGCGCGTGCGCGAGAGAGAGAGAGAGAGACGCGTAAGTCAAGACGCACGCGCCTGTCTCCGATGCGAGGAGAAAGAGCGTATGGAGTCAGGCCAGGTGCAAGGGAGCGTTCCGATGTGTCATCCTTCTTGTCATCCTCGGTCGGCCTTTCCCTCGTTCAAGAGGGAGCGACGCCAAATGAAAATGTAAAGAGGAGGGAGGCGGAGGAATGCGGAAGCGCAAACGAGAATGATGGCATTAAAATTTGTCATTTGTCTAATTAGGCGATTGGCTCGTGGCTGCTTGATTTTGGAGGAGGGCACTAATGGCAATACGATAATGCGACGCAGCTCGAACGGTAAAATCGTTCGCGATCATTAGCGGCGTTGCTGTAGCTTGAATCGAGCAACTTGTTATAATTCGTAAACTCCTCGCGGAGAAAAAAAATACTTAGCTTAACCAAGTCCCTGTTTTTGCTAATGCGACGGAGCCCTTCAGCTTAAAGAGTATCATTCGAGAAGCTTGCAAACGTTGTGGAAAAGCTTAGGTGTTTGCGAGCGAGTTGTGACGTAAAATTGCGAACGCAATAGTCGGGCGGCGAATAATAGGCGAGAAGATCCGAGGCGCACAATGGAAGTGGATGGAACATGGCAAAAATAATAAGTGGTTAGAGGCTGATACACGAGATCGAGAAGGAAATAGTAAAATGGAGAGAGAGTATAAAGGGCGAGCGTCAGTGCGAGGGGAGCGGGGAGCGGCCTGTAATCCAGTACATAAAATCTCATAAACACCCCTAAAGAGCGACTTGATGCGCCGAGCTGTGCTCGAGAGCAGCCTCTGGCTCTCTTTCAAAGGAATAAAATATCGCTTTCGCCGCAATTTTACGGCAATTTTCCAATCGGGCAGCTCACGGAGATACAAGGAGTCCAGGTGTTCGCCGGCCTTCCTGTAATATAATCGAGCGTGTACTCCTCTGTCCTTCTCCTGTCGCCTATCCCGTTTCTAGTTTCTCAGTACATTATATTTGATTTTTGGTATTGTTAGGCCCTTCACCGGCGGCGACGCCTCTCACCTTGGGCCTGCGATTGTTGCTGGCAACACCTCGGCGGCGGCTCTCGACTGTTCGGGGCCCCGTGAATTTGATTTTTCGAGGTGCAGCCTTTCTTTCATCTCCGAGTCTCGCCCAACTCTTGCCGAAATTGCTCGACGATCGATTAATGAAATTTCGCGACGAGTCAAACGCCGCCGCCGCCGCCGCCGCCGCCGCCGCTGCCTGAAACCGTCGAGCAGCACTTGGATCTGACGGATTTTAGAATTTCTGAATTGACGAAGTTAAAGTTGCTGGAACGGAACGACGCGCGGCTCGTTTTACGTCAAACTGCAACTTTTCGGTTGCATCGCGCCGCAAACTTTCCAAACCTGCATTAATCGCGTAACAAAAGTTTTTAACACATACATACACCGCAGCTAGTTTTCTTCTGGAATAGTTTGTTTTTCGTTAACGTGGTCGACTCCTCGTTTACACAATCTCGCGGAGCAAAATCGTTATTAGCAGAAATCGACGATCGGCCGGCGGCGTCGGCGCGAGCTTGTGCGAAGTTACGAGCAATGCCGAGGCGAAATACTCGTCGGGTCATCCATTTATGAAAATGGATCTACTTAGCAAAACGGCGCTCGCGTGCACTTGGGGTTTAGACGAGTCGTCGACAAGGCCAACGCCATCCAGACGAAGTTTTTCCATTAAAACTGCAATGACGGAAGCTCTTTTGGCGGAAGGAGCAGCTTCCACGCGGGTCGGAGGGAGGGGCGAGTCGAGCGGACCTCGGCAGCTCATCGGAAGTAAGTGAAATTCTATTCCACGAGATTCAGCGCGATTGCGTATTAATCTTGGTTAAAATCTAAACTCGCCACACGTCCTCCATTAGAAGCTACGGGAAAGGCACTATTGCTCGGCGCCGCGTGATTTACGCGTATTTCATGTTCTCGCTCCTTTCTTCTCTCTCTCTCTCGCGTTTGTTTTCTTCCCTTGGGTTTCGCCTTTGTCGCCGCATCTCCGCGCGTTAATGGCCACGCAGTCGCTGTGTCGAGTGTTCCTCTGGTGGTTCTTCGTAAAAACGGCCCGATCGGTCAATGGCCCGTGATCGTCGCGGCTCGCCGAAATTATTAAAAAGCAGCGAAGCGTTTTTCCATCACTCGCCGTCGAGATATAAAGTTTCATTATTTTCCCGGCGCGCCACGAGCAACTTGTTTCGCTGTGTTGTTCGACGAGTTCGATCCGCGGACCGGAAGTAAAAAGCTGCCGACGGGGCCCATTGATGCGGCGGAGGCGCGACTCCCGCAGAAACTCGTCCGACCGGGTTATGAATGATATTGCGTCACCGCGGGTGGGAAAAAACAGGCGGAGTAACCGGTAATGGCTGCGGACGCGACGGCGACGCCAGGATGTGGCTCTCGGGTAACGAGGTTAGCCTCAGTGCCGCTCGAGACTGAGTTACGGGAGGCACGAAACGCTTAATGCTCTCGGGCTTTTCCTCGGTTTCCGCTTATCCCCGCTCCCGTCCGCTTCGCTTTTTTAGCTGCGCTAAAGCGAGTGTGCGGGTATTTCGCAGCTGATCCCATCGATTAGTTCCGGCTGCTCGTCTCCCGAGTTTCCTCGAGTGTTTTAAATAAGCCTGGAAGGAGCGAACGCCGGTTCGCAAACGAGCGCTCGCTTACCTTTTCGCTTATCCTCGCTCGGTCTGAATCGAAAGGACTTTAGACGCAGCCGGACTAAGCTTTTCCAATCGTCGTCGAGCCAGCGAATTTGGCAATCGCGCCAGCAACGCGCCGGGTCTTGAACTTTGTCAAAGCAGTGCGTGAAAATTAGAAACGCGGAGGAAAACAATGCGAGCCTAAGCATCTGGTCGGACTCTACGGGTGTGTGTAATCGAGTATTGCGATGCTTGACGAAGGGTCTGTCCAGAGCATAAGTGTGCGTGCGTACGCGGGCGGGCGTGTGTCGGATGAACAGGGTACGCAGTCGCACGTGCTTCGAAGCGCACCACCATTAAGGAGAGTTTTATCTCTTCGCATCAAATTAGCAAAGTAAATGCACGTGGTGCTCAATACATCGGTAGTAATGAATCGTACAATGGAATTACAATGTAAAATGGGATAGTAGTTAATAAAACATGATAAATATTGATTCGTAGTTGTAAGTGACTGTTAGCGTTGCGCGCTCTCCTGACCGAAGAGAGACAAAGCGTACGACGATTCTCTCGCTCTTGGAGCAAATCTACCCGCTTACGATTAAAATTAAAATCACAACTATCCAGATTGCGAGACTCGCCGCTGTCTCGTTCTCTCGCTTATTTATCGCTCGCTTACATTAAAATCCGAGCCTCTCGCTTTCGCTTGGAATTCATCTGCCGAGTGGCAACTTTTCTTCCCGGTAGCCTACTTTTTTTTAGCGATGCGCGACTATTCATTTTGCCATTACAATAAGTCCCGGGAACAAAAAGAGGAAAAAAATAAAGAAAAGCGAAAAGAGAAAACAGCGAGGAGAACGTGAAACTTGGATTTTTGAGAATTAAAGATCACGCGTTTCGTGAATTGCAAAATAAGAGCGGGGCGGCGCAAACTTTTGCATAAATCGGAGTTGCGGATTTTTTAAATTTCGAATACAAATTTAGATTGGTTCGTTCGAGAATTTATAATCGAGGGCTCGAAGACGATAAAAATCTAAAGTCACTTTTTTGACACTAAATTACGTACTCGCGACGCTCGTAACAACAAAGGGCGAGAGATTACACGAATAAAATTAATTACACCATACGGGACGTTAAATATTTGCGTACAGTCTAGTTTTTTTAATTATATTATACGTATGAGCGAGTTTACCAACACACACTCACGCTTATGCCTGATTACCGCTTGTATCGTAAACGTCGCGCAACACTTTCGGATGATTAACAACCTGTGCAAATAATTTATGTAATCTTTAGCGCTTATCGATCGTTATTACTTATTTATTCATTACCGAAAAAGTTGGCGCTTCGAGAAAATATTATCGATGCTAATCCGAGTTTGGACTGCGTCGAATTAAATTATAATACGATTAACGCGCAAATTACCTGAGTAATAAGCAGCTCCGCTCTTCCGGTCATTGACATCCAGCGCGTAACATAATACGATTATGATTATTATTACAATAAATGAAAAATAAAACCACTAGGCTTTACTCCACGCATTACTCTAAAATGGAGCCAATGAAGTGCACGCGCTGCCTCCACGTTATGCCCCTCCCCCTCTTTACATTACTCGGGCAGAATGGGCTCCGGGGTGGTGCGCTAAATTAATTGGTCTGGGTCGGTGTGACCTTCCGATAAGTTCATCGAATCTGAAAAGGCGTGAACGCGACTTCGAATCTGGTTCAGATTCAGGTGTTTAGTGCATTATTTTAACGATACTTTTGGCGGTCCGATGATAAATGATTAGCGCGCGGGAGACTTTTATGGCGTCGATCAATCGAGGCGCCGCGCGTGGGGACAAAGCGACGGCGGAAAATGGCACGCGCCCTTAAAAATTCGAATCGTCCGATTTTCCGTTCGTCGAGATCGAGCTATTTAATCACGCTATTTTGCGTTGTTCCGCTCGACGACGTAGGCTAATGAATAAATAGTTGCTCCGCTTGAAGTCGAGACGCGACATTGCCGAGTCGAAAAAAGGCAAGGACCTTATCTCATTTTCAGCGCCTCGTAATTGTCATTCCGTTCTGCTACGAAAGCCGAGATTATTCGCCAGACGATGGGCGTGAGAGTTTGAGTATATATTCGAAAATAAGAAAATGCAGTGCGCGGAAATGCCTCCTCGACATATTCGTAATCGACGGATCGCGCGACTCTCGAGGGCCGAGTTTTCCGCCAAAAAGCCGACGTTTATTCAGTTGGCCTTTTCTCTCTAGCGGGGATCTAGTGACAAAACGACTCGGCGAGCCTTCCCCTGGCTTGGGAAATTTCAAAAATTTACGCGCGGACGATCGAGCGGCGCCGCGTCTTAACGAACGACATTTATCCGCGATAAAATGCAAGGACGAGCAATTGCTTCGATCTCGGGCGGCGCTATTACTCCGAAATTTGCCGTGTAAGCGAGTTTCGGGGCAATTGGGGACGAGTTACGAGTGCCGGAGCCTAGATCCGGGTCTAACGGAGCACCTGCGCGCGCGACTCCCGTTTCTGTGATTTTTTGATCGAGAGCAGCAGCAGCAGCAGCAGCGCCGTAAACAGCGGAATTAAAATCGACAGTTTGTCGGGGGGAGATGGAAGCGATGCGTCTCAATAAAATCGAGACCCGGATCGCAGGCGCGAGAGGGAGAGACTTTTTATGATGGATTGGATTCGCGGAGGCGGGGGCGGAGGGGCTCTTAACGCGGTCCGGATAATATATCGAATAATAATTTATATGGATCAATAAAACGCGGCGGATATTGCTTGTCTGAAATTTAATAGATCCTCCTTTAACGCGCGAAAAATATTAGATGTTTTATAGTGCGTTTAAAGAGTCTAGTAACTAAACTCATTTTTTACCTTTTTTATTCCCCCGATGCAAACGAAGTTTGTTTAAACTTCCTGCTCCCTGGGCCCCCGTGCATTTATCAATATTAGTTTGCTTCATTTATCCCGGCTAAATAATTAAACGTAAAAATCCTCCCACTCGTCTGCGGAAAATTAGGAATTTTCGTGGAAATGTAACTTAATTAATAATGCTTTGCGCGGCGCGTTATAAATGATACAGTGCATTTTGATAGCAACGACGTTGAACGATCGCTTTACAAACTGTAAAAATAATTTCAATTATCAATCCAGCGAACACCTACTCGGACCTGTTCCCTGATTATTTGTAAAATCTCGAGACAAAACTCCGATTCGAAATTCTACCGAGTTTAGGCTCCGTTGCATTGGATAAGCGCAGAAATCTATCAGGAGCACAATTGAATTGTCACTTGCGCAAAAGGACAATTAATCGTACGCTCCTGAAAGCATCTGCTTGTCGCGGTCAGCTGCGAAAAAAGTCTCGCTAATTGTGGGAGAAGGGAAGAGTCGCAGTTTCGCACTTAATCATGCGTATTTATACAAACGTGACGTCGCGGGCAAAAAAAAAGGCGAGTCCAGAGTTGCTTTTTACTCTCGCGATGCATCAAATTTGCAGACGTGCACTCGTATGCAGGAAGAAGAACGACGGTAGACGGCAGACTACTGGCAAAGTTGATTAATCGGAGTTCGATCAAAATCAGGGTTCGCACTTTTAATTCCGCCCGACGGAATGTATTGGTAAATGCATCGCTTGTTCGATACGTCGATGCAATCGCGGACACCAACAAGCAATTTTGCTTATGTAATTGCCGATAAACGTTAAAATGAGCCGCCGTCGCGATTTCACCTCTTATCCGATTTTAATCCACATTAATCGAGGACGCAAAAGCCAATTCGGCAAATTGGAATAAAAATAAAATGTAAATTTAACATAATTCCGTGTCGTGCACACATATGCGGCCAAAGCGTTCAAACAAGCATCAGGACGAACCCCCAAGTGCCGGCGGATCGATAACGCGAACACGAGCGACGGACGATTAAACGGAAATGCAACCTGAATTGAAAAGTGCGCCGCAGCTTCTGGCGTCGAACCGCAGCGGAACAAAGGAAAAGCAGGAGGGCCGGGAGCTTAATTGCGCGTCGTCACGTCGGGCCCATGACGAAAGCTCGCAAGTAGGCCCACTAGAGGTCCAAAATTCGAGTCACCCTCGAACTGGCTGGTGTCGCGCTACAAAACTCGACACTGGCAATTGGCGCTGCACTTTTTGCGCGTCGAAAAGCAGTAAAATCGCTCGGAAAACAGGATTGGACAGTCGCGTGCAGTCAGCGACGCCTTTGTTCGGATCGAATTCGCCGAAATTCGCATTCTCCCGGATTAAAGGCAAAGCCCAATCGTTGGGCCCCGAGAGAGGGAAAAGCTTACCCTCGGAGTGAACTTTAAAATTCGGAATTTCCGTTGAAGTTGATAAGCAGCTTGCGGGTCCGGGTGCAGCGATCGGCAAGTGCGAGCCGAGGACGCGATAAATCTCGCGGTGAACAAAGGGGAGGCAAACCGGCCGATAGCGGCGGTTGTTCGCCCGCGAACAATGTCGATCGTATTTACATTTAACAAGCGCCGTGGGCCCTAATGCTGAGTTACGGCCGGCCAGATTACGCGAGATTACAAATTACAAATTGGGGATTAAGACGGCAGCCGAGGAGGCCTGAGCAAACACGCGGGGTCCGCTCCTCTTTTTTGCGCCTCTTTCCGCGGAAACTCGGCGCTGCTGCTGCTGCTGCTGCTGCTGCTGCTGCCCTGGATGGACGTCGGGAGGCCCAAGGACTCGTGGGGATGTTTGGCCGATTCTCGCCGACAGCGGCAGTTTCGACTTTGATTTAGCGCTTCGTAACGGCCGGTTAATCTGTTTGCGATCGAGCGGCGGCCGACGCTGGGAATTTCAAAAACCGTCGCCGAGCGTTTGTTTATTTGCAATTGAATAAGGAACGAATTGCCGCGAGCGAATTCGATTAAACTTAACGGGACTCGAATTAAATGGAATTATTTTTCAAGAGTCGCTCCGGTTTCTTTAGACGCTAAATCTCCGCTTTAGCGATCTCTTTTACCCCTTAATATTTGCACCGCACCGCTTGCTCTCCCAAAAACACAGAGAACCTGAAATTGAGAATCTTTTTTATCCACGAGAGCCGATTGGGTCTGAGCTCGAGGTGCTTAGCAATAATAATTGCATTGTCGCATTACGCGTGCGTGAGAGAAACTTTTGCAAGCATTGGAAATAAGCGTCGCATAAATAAATGAAGAGTTCCGAATGATGCGTGTATAGTATTGAACATCATCAGCCGGACGGAAATGCATCGGAAATCTTTAATGGTAAGCAATACAAAATTACGGACATATTGCAAGATGCATTTCTTATAGATTGGCCTCGTCGTGCGTCACGTTTTATCCGACAACTTTTCTTTCGGTTTGAGAGGTTGGAAAAGTTGCCGTAAACTCGTAACAAAATTCACAATGGTTTCCTTTGTAATTATGCAGATTTTTCCCGCCAAAGAGCCACTGCTAATACTGCAACACTCCATTAATTTAATAACGTTTAAGTAGTGCAACGGGAGCTTCGCTGTAGTTTTCTCGCGCAGTTTGATTTGAACACGACGCGATGGATCCAAGTCGAACTTTACTCTTCGAATCAAGACTAACACATTTTCAGTCCGCTATGGTTGTTCCATCATTTTCGGCGCGAGTCCAGTGCGACGATAAATTCAAAAACCCCTTGGACGATGTTTTTTCCGCCTACAAATATTACGTTCCAAGTTATTACGAGTTTGGGCGCATCAGTCACTGTTGAACATTCGTCGTTGTCAATTTAAAAAATGCACGCGCGCGACTCGTGAATTTTCCAAAGACGTCGATTGTACTTCGGGCTAGTAATTCTCAGGTGCAACCAATTTTTTATTCATTCGAAAGGGTAGTTTTGGAAACGGATCTGCATTTCGAGGGTGCGCGAATTAATATTTTAATTTTAGATCGACGAGCGACCAAGTTTTATTTACCTTCGTATTCAAACGGATTCTCGGCCGTCCGCCTCGGATCGCTCAATCTCAATGTTTTACGAATTACATTTATCGCTCGTATCGGGGCCCGCGCTCCTGTCTTATTAAATAAAGATTACCTCTCGGCGTAATTTTAATCCAACGTCATTTTCGTTATAAAAGGCGGGGGAGTTTGTGCAAAGTTGGCCCGAGTTTGACGCTACGGTAAAAATTTTAACACGAACAAGCGCAAGTTGGGCAGCCCGACACAATTTATTTTGGAATTTTATCGGCGATCAAAATTTATCGGGGAATATAAGAAATGATTTTATCTTTCGGGCACTAAATTTTTACGGCGATGCTGCTGCCGCCGCCGCTTCAAGTCGGACCGGTTTCATTGCAAATTTAAAAGTATTACTCGCGGCCTCCCGATACCCATACGCGCCCACACCTACACCTGCGCTTGCGCTTCTCACAAATTACAGATCCGGGAATTTTCGCGTCGCGTTTATAACAAACGCTGGGATTGATACGAAAATGGACTGCATTTCGTTATTTGTGGCTTACCCGGATGAATGGCTTAATCACGACAGCGCCAGACCTTTAATTACCGTCGCCGCCTGCCTTTTTAAAGCTAATTACGGCAGCGTTGCAATTATCATTATTTCCCCGCTAATTTATTATGGGTCGGTGGTTGATAATTTGTAACAGACCGCCAACCCAATGCTGAAACGACGATCGCGAGTCTACGAATTCGGTGCCGCACGTTCGACGATTTTTCCAAATAAGTTCACGGCGAATCTTCGCCAGCGCGCATTTTTATCCCGACGAGCGTGTCACGAGGGCAAAACGCATAAACCGTGGCATTGCCGGGAAAGCGTCGAGGAAGTCACCTTCTCGTTCGGACGAGTAACGCGGCTGTAAAAGAGGGAAACGCGTGGGGCCAGAGGGACAATCGGTCCACGCACACACGCACGCGACGTTCCACCAGCAGCGAGGCCTTGAATTTTTAGTATTCGATCGGCATTTGCCGTTACTTGGCAGTTCCGAGTTAAGAGCCAACGGATTATTCGTCTCCTTGGAGTGATTTTAGGGCAAAATTCGCGTCGCTATTACAATTGCAATCGGGGAAATATCGGGCGGCGGAAACGAAGCGACAAGCGAATCTAGATTAGCGACACGTTCGAGCGAACGCGGGCTAAAGTGCAAACGCAGCTGTAAACGGCGTCGAGCTCCGAGTAATTGGAATGGAATTCATATCGCGCGACGCGAACACAGGGGCGAGTGACGCAACGCAACCGTCAAAACGCACAGCGGCACCCGCCGGTCATCATCCCCTCGGCGCATCCGGCCGTTTCCCGACCAAAATCGCAGGGTAATTTTCGGCGTTTACCGGATTAATCCGGGTGGCGGCGGTGGGACGGCGCGGGACTCATCGCCAGATCGATGTCCATCCCCAGCTGTCGCGCGCGGGCCTAAGCGGCTTATGCTGATTTTTGCTCCTTTTTCGGGAAAAATCCGACAGCCGATAATTTCCGTCGTATGGCCGGATAATAGGGGCGGACAAAGCCGAGCGAAGGGGCACGTGCTCCCGCTCTCTCTCTCTCTCTCTCTTTGTGCCCCCCGTCGGAGGTCCGCGAGGTTCCGGAGCTTTTCGCCGAGTGCTGCTGCCCGATCACGTGACCGTCCTCCAAATCATTTTTAATTTCGCAAAAAAGTCGTCGGGTTTCGGTGGCGTGCGCGCGACGTTATTGTTTCGCCCGGTCCGAACTTTGGATAAAAAACGAAACGTCACATGACACGTAAAGTTGCGCGGCTTACTTCCTCGGTTCCCCGGTTGTCCGCCACAACGCCGAGCCGTGCACTTCTTCTGCTATTTTCTTTACTCGCAATAGTCGACAGCGTGTTTTTTCAACCGGATGTATTTACTTTTGCCAATTACATTTTGCCTTGAAACTAATATAAACTTTGAGAACTTGTCATTTAATATGGTTTATGAAATTTAATAACGTCCGTTTAAAGGTAAACACAAGATTATTACTTTCAAAGGCTTATTGCACAACGGTAAGTAAAAGAAAAAAAAATGGTAACTGTCGTTGCGCACAATTGTGCTTTTAGCAAATTAAAATTTCTCATAAGATAATAAATATTTGTAAGACGGCCCATCGGATAAATAAACGTCGTAGAATAAGACATAACAAGTAGCATCGCTATTCGATAAAAATACTCGATAAAGTTTTTCGCTTTTAATGAATTTTGAAAGAACGAACGTAGACTTCTTATATCATTGCATTACGGATAATTGCATCAAGAATATCCAGACCATCCCTTCCCTTTTAATTTTATTCCGCAGTTTTGCTACGATACAGCGCGCACGTGTACTTTTTTTCAATAGAAATATTCTCACGACTCCTGTAATATAGAATAAGTGTTTGTTTTATTCACAATGCATCTAAACATATTGATTACGTATGTTATGGAACGACGTATTTGATAAATTAAATTTTTAATAAATTAATATTTTTCGCTTCGTGTATTGTTTGCACTAAAACATTTTATATTTAATGGCGCCATCTTGCATGAAATTTTGAAAATATTAATATAACGCCGGCCCTGGATATTGAAAAACACATTATCTGGGTCGCTATAAAAATATTCATTATGATTAAGTAATTTAAAATTATTCAGTTTAGATGATACTAATGAAATTCGAATCTAATAATTAAATAGTCACTTGCTTAAAAGCTTTCTATTTCATGTGCAGTGCACTGATTTAATACCTTTTAACATAATTTTTCATTACATTTGTATTCTTTATATATACATTCACACACAGAGAATATCTATTTTAATGCTTACATGCAACCTAAATCGTGTTAATAATATAAGTATATTTTGTGGAAGCTGTTGTTACAAGACTATAACATTCGAGCTTAGCAAGTATTTTGAAAACACGAATCAGAAAATCAAATAAAGTAAGAGGACATTTTGTTTGTAATAAGTTTACCACAAAAAAAAGCATGTAATCTCCGGATAAATAAAACCAAGTAAAGACGAGTATTCGAATAATTTATTAGATATATTTTTGAGTAAATATACCGGATGTGCAAAAATTGTAACGTTTTGACATTTGCTTTGTTTAGAAAAACAAGCTTTTAAATTGCCTTTTTTACTACTGTAAATCTTATTACGACAGTTATTAAATTAGCACATTGGATTATGTTTGCACAGTTTTATAGTATTAGAAGAAAATTACATATAATTTCTAAATTAAAGAGAAACACACTTTATATCTTTATACTTTCTTTCGAATTTCAAAAATTATATCAAAGCTCCTGATTATTATAATTTAGTTTATATTTCTATGTACTTCGGATTTTATTTAAATTTCAAATGAAATTAAAATATCTGTTGTGTAACAGTTAAAAATATATAGAATATACAGAAACTCATTGAAATACGCTTCTGATTATTTTATGAAAATTAATTTTATAAAAAAAATATTTTTTATATTAAGTTTTATCCTTTATCTCATCGTTTATAATATTTGTATAAACAGATTACAAAGTGAAAAATCGATTGACTAATCAATTATCGTATGCAGCTAAAGCAGAACACTGCTAAATAATTATCGACACATGATAATGAATGGTCGGTAAGCAAATACTGATGTACCTACAAATGATACACAGCGTACATACTTGATGATAAAATAGAAATGTTTACAGGGGGTAACTTATCGACATATGATATAATAAGTACAGTAATCGATAAAACAGATTATCTTTCCGGTAGATAAATTAAGTATTTGTAATTTTTTTTCGATAACTGTTTAAATTAAAAAAATTGCTTTTAGATGTTAATTAAAATATATAAATTATCTAGTATTTAATAGTTTGGTATGTATGACTTGTTTAATTTTTGTATACGTAATTAAAATATTAAATTCAGAATTCAGAGTAAAATTTTATTCATCAACAACTACAAAATGAAAATAACATCATTAGATGACTTACACTTGTGTATGATAATGTAAGAATATTGATACGTTATATAAAAATTAAAACAGGTAAATAGTTAAAGATTATTTAATGTTTGTAATTAGATAAATTAATTGATTGAAATCAAAGTAATTATCGATCCATATGTTTGAGTTTTCAGAATATCATATTTAATTGGTTTAATTACTGTCATCGTAAGTAACATTTAGTAACTCTATCTGCTGATATTATTACATAGGGTAACAATTTATTAATAAATATACACATATCAGTTATTTTACAGTGAGTAATTGATTAGAAATAAATAAATTCGGTAAATAAATACATTTATTTTACACATAGCTTTTTTAATTTCTTCATTTAAAATATTTAGGGTATAGTCTTGTAGAAATGATGTACAGTAACTTGTATTATATTTATATATTTATATATAAAATTAATGATTGGTCTTATGTTATAGTTAAAGTTTAACGTGTCGTATTTGTGATTTTTAACTCTAATTTTGAGCTTTCGAGTTAAAATATATTTTCTTGCTCTTTTTGTATCCTGGGTTTTATTTCTTTTCGAAACTGGTGTGCAGTAAATCAAAAGAGTAATTTATTTTCTTAAAAGAAACCATTTATTGTATAATTAAAAGTAACGATAGCCATAATGAAGATTGTTAATAATTAATTCAAATAAGCGAGAACAAAATACAACTAAGTCTTAATTAATTAACTAGTGTCGACATTTGTTAAATTAAATTTTTTTAACGCGTAATCACAGCTTCTAATTTATAAGTCGTACAACTTATGACGATAGTGTAATTATATTATTATGGGTTTTCCCTCGTATCTATGTATTATTATTATTATTAGTATTATTATTAGCATTAGTATTATTATTAATATTATCGTTATTATTACTATTATGATATTTTCTTTGTGTACATTCGAAAGAATTCAACAATTTGATTATTTGGATATTATTTAAAGTAAAATAGTAGTTGTAACATTAATTGCTTTCCATTCGCCATACCAAACCTAATAAATTAAGGCAATTGAATGTACGACTGCTTACGTGTGAGTGTGATATGAGACAATTGTTGTCGGGATATAATTATCTTTTTAATACGATTATGCATGGGTGTCTAGTCTTATGCTTATACGTGACGGTTAATACGACGCTTCCATATTTATCATTATTTGCTTATACATTGCACTGAAATGCCCGACGGTGTGGTACGTCAACGTGACATTGTGTATTGCCCCCTTACAAGTTCCGATAATTTACAAGATAAGAAAATATGTAACTCGCAAGAGTTCCGTTTGTCTGACAGAAATTAAAGTTCATTAATTTTTCACGCAATAGCTAAGGAGGTTCGACGTCCTACGTCCAATAAACTGATAGACTCTTCATCCTCCTTCCCCTCTCCTTGCCGTACTCTTCCTTTTTACATACAAGTTCCGTATTAAAAGCATAAAAGTACAATCGCTACTCACACAATAAATTTTTGAAAATACTACTCCAATCTACTGAACCATAACAAGATCACGGGCTTGCAGTCCTATGCTTTTAATAGTTCGTTTTGACAATTTTATGATACACGATTAACAATCGAAATGAATTACATGTACCCAGTAAAAGCAAACGCGAGATTCGCATTGGTGGATCGGAAATGCGAAGCGGTTTTCGTTGCTTTTTGGGCATTGAGATTGTGCGCACAAAAGGCCGGTCCGAAGAGGAAATACGAATATTTTTCATCCGTCAGAATTCCGAAATGAATTTACGAATAGAAGGACGAAACGAAATGGATCGAATTTCCCGCCCTGGAATTTGAGATCCGAGTGCGAGTGCCGCTACGAATTTGCGGTTACTGGGTGTCAACAACAATAAATTCATTAAGCGACAACTTTGTTGTCGATGTACTCGTCATCGTCGTCCGCAAATTTAATCGGCTCATCGTCCTTGGCAATGACATCGTAGAACGACTCCTTGGTTTCGGCAACGGCCAGGTTCGCGTTTCTTCTGTTAACTAGAGCTCGGCCGTGAATCTTGGCCGGCGACTCCTGGCGATTCCTCGAGAATTCGGCTAGAGGAATGTTTACCGCGTTTTCGGAAACCTTGTTGTCGTCCTGATAAGTCGTAATAAGCGCCGCGACGTCTGGATTTCTGCGAGGCAACTGGGGGGTCCTCGGGCTGCTCGTCCTACTGGAGATGTTGACCTCGCAGTAGTCCCGGTCTGGGTCCCGCTTCTTCGTCCTCGGCGGGTTAATTTTTTTCTCGACCTCCTTGGACGTCCTGGAATCCGCTTCCTGAGCATCCAAGGACTGAGTGCTGGATTCGCTGCTCGGCGTTGCCTTCCGATGCTTGTTCTGCATTTTACATCGATTCAACTTCCTCGTCTTTCTGGAGGCTTTTCCTCTGATGGACTTGCTCCTGGTCTCTAGTCTGTTGGGAATGATGTCCGAGGTGCCGGACACCGAGTCCTCGCTGACCCTCACTCTGGTCTCCTCGAGTATCCTGTGTATTGGCAGCATCCCTTCCCCCAATCTGGCTTTGTACTCCATGATGATCTCGTCGTGGAGTCGACACTCGCCTGGATCCAACTTCCTGGGCTTTATCGCGTCCTCGTTATCGTTCTCACTGGAGTACCCTTGATGAGCTTCCTTGACCTTCCTGTACTGAGTCGGGGTCAAGGCCGCGCCTTCGGTATCCAAACGGCCCAAGCGCACCGGGATTTCCTCGTACTGAGGGTCCTCCTCTTCCTCGGGAACCGTGTCGGCCTCGTCCTCGGTGAGGGGCGGGATCCAGACGAGGAATGCCGGATCCATCCCTAGATACGAACCTGGAGCGGCGCCCGCGTTCACCACGTTGTAGTCATAGTAATCGAGCTCGAGGTCCAGATCTTGGTTCGCCAGGCTGAACTCTGACCCTGGACCTTGCAGCAAGCGTTCGCGATTACGACGGTCCTTGGACTCTTTGCCGCTGTAGCGCCGGAGTGTGGAATTAGACGAACTGCTGGCTGGAGAGAAGCCCTGGAAAAGTAGAGGAAACGCGAGCTTTGATTTTGAGAATCGCGATCTGTTCTCCGTGAAGCGAACCATACTATTTCAAAGCGTCGACAGCGACTCTCATTCGAACTGATTGCAAACAGTGAATTTAACCATTAATCGGCAGAGATTTGGCACAAGTCGGTTGGTCCATTACAACAAATTATACAAAAATAAGATGCGCATAAAGTGCAGCGTGTCATACTCGAACTAATTTCTGCAAATGAAATTGTTGTCGAAAAGATCGTTTTGCAATATTAGTGAAAGTGAGGTATAGTTAGTTTGCTCGAGCTTTGAAATACAACGTGAAACTCAACGGTTAGCTCGTTTAATCAAATGGAAATAATCATGCTTTTGATTGGCTACGTCGCCAAAATTTACCGCGATAAAATTGCATTTCCCTTTAAAATCGTATGCAAAAGCAATCGTCCAATGGAGTCCAGTTACCGATGCACTGGATCAGCAATTGTCCGGAAAAGAAACCGAGTGTGCAAGTACTAAAACCGAGGTTGCGATGCTTGGGAAGAAACCAGATTAGCGCAAATGCACCGGAAGCAGTGCCGTCGTTGGCTCTCCGGAGTAAAAAGCGTGCGAGTGGGTACGTCGTTGTGCACGTGATCGTTATACATTACGGCACAAAAGCGGTGCTGTAGACTTAGACGCAGACGCATTAGAAAAGGTTGGGTCGGCTATACCTTGATCCGCAGAAGGTTACTAGTTCGTGGGTGTTTGGGGTGAGGGGCTACTCTTACGTTATTCAGACTGGTCGAAGCACTCGTAGCGCCGAATTGCCTTCCATCTTCTGATGTCGAAGCCGCTTCCCCCGACACTGGGCTTACCGGCCCGAATGTACGTAGCCTGAAATTGCAGTCAGATTATCATCATTATTATTATGTGGTATCGCTGGTTGAGCTCAGGTCGGGTAGTCGTAGAGATTGTGTGGTGATCGTGTGTCGTATTTAAGCCAAGACGGTGGTTGTAAAATGAGAAACGTTAAAATGCTTTCTACGTGTCAAGTGTCAAGTGTTGGATTCGTGTGTTGGTTAGCTTTAGTTGGTGGAGCGACTCGGGAAAGACGGATCTTATCGATTTGCTCGGAGCTCTTCGTCTCTTCGCTTAATCGAGACGCGATTAATAAAACGCACTCGCGATGTTACATTTGTTTCTTTACCAAATCTTACGTTATTCGGTCTTTCCTGAGCAGCCGACGAACATGGTGTTAATGTGTTAATGACGTCTACTAATGTATTTACACGAGCTGTACTTGTTGTAAAAGTATGCGTGTTAAAATACTGTATTATACATTAAACTGTCGATGCATCGTTGCATGCTCGTGGAAAAGTGTCAGTAGAATTGTTCTTTGTCTGATTGTCCAATGTTGCGTGAGTAAAAGTCTGTAAACATTCAGAGTTCGTTCGTTGTATACGTCCAACAGAAACATGCACATTCCTCAAACGAAAAATGTAAATGTAAATGACACGTACACGTACACGCGTGTGTGTGGCTGAACGGGAGTTTTAAAAGTTACTTGCAAGTACCGGTTGCCAACGTAAGTTGGCGCCATTGCAAAATCGTTTCGCGTTCAACTATAAACTCTAATGCAATTGCGATGATTCTATCTAAAACGCGAATGCGTGTTACACGTGTATTACACCGAATTGATGTTCGCTGACAAAATTTAAATGTTTGTAACGTTGTTCGTTGATATTTTCAAACTAATTTGCGTAATTTTAACTTGCGGTCTGTCCTGTCGTTCAACGGTTAGAGTTGTTATTTACAGCATCCATAAAAAATATGATAAGTAATTAATGGTAACTTGCCATTTGGATAAGTTTGATTAAAACTTATGGATCCAGAAAGGATAAACTTCAATGAAAGAGACGATATTTCATCCGACGTAAGTCTTTTATATATTTTTGCAAAACCAATGTACATGTGTGCGTGGATAACAATTATTCTCTTTATTTGCGAGAACTTTAGGCAACATTAATCTCTAGCGCGAAAAACGGAATTCGTGTTGAGGAAATTTTGAAATTCGGCTTATCGATCGTTCGCGTTTAAAGACTCTCTTGGAAAAAATTCAATCCCCCGACGGTGGAAAAAAGTTGGCCTCGCATTAGGAGGCGGGGGCGGAGTTGCACAAGTGCCGTGCGACAAAAAGTTAAGTAAGCGAAGTTGAGCGGGAAAGTTCGAACTCGGGTGCGGGCGGTTAGAAATTTTGTCAGCGACGGGGACACTAAATGCTCGTCATTGGTGCGCGTGTGTGCGTGCCAGCCTTACGTACAATGCCTCGCTGAAATCAAAGTCGTGTTTAATACGTAAATCAGGCAACATGCCTAGGCAGAACTTACTTAACTGGACGAGCATATTTGACCTCGGCATGTCCGGGCGCGGCGACAGCGACGGCGATCGGCGGGGCTGTCGCGGACGTCGTCGAGGAGCCGGAGCCGGACGAGCGCCTGGTCGGGGAGCCGAACGCCCCCGCACCCGAAGCTGCGGTTGTCCTCTGCGAGCCGCTCGGCTCGTCTCGAGGCTTCAGCGTCTCGCGCTCTTCCTCCTCCTCCTCCTCCTCCTCCTCTTCGTCTTCCTCCTCCTCGCCGCTCCTGTCCGATAGACGCAACGTTTCAGAAAATGATTATCCCGCACTTGGAGTTTCGTTGCATTCGACTCTTACTCCTTACTGCCGCATAAATTCCGTTTTATTACTATTAATACTCGTGGGGAGGACTGGAAGTGGCCTGTGGTCCGATGTATCGATAAAAATCTGCTCCTTTCAATTCCGATTCTCCGAGTACGTGATCGTTAAAGAGGACGTTTCCAGCGACTCTCAACTAAATGTTGTTCGGGCATTAGAATTGAAAGCTGAACTCGGGTTATTCGCAAAAGCTAAGCAAGCAATGGGCAATGGTACATTCCGTACCGTCAACAGTATCGAAATGACCCCGATTGTTTTTGGTGCACTTTTTAAGATGTTTAACGTTGCGATTTAATCCCTTTCGATGTTGGACTCGAGCCTTCGCAAGCAGAACAGACTGGACTGGTAAAGGCTGAGGAAAAGTGACTTTTTCCTTTTCCTCGGATTTTCCCGGCACCCGCAAGGTTCGTGTGTCGCGACTCTAAGATCCAGCAACGAGTCGTCGACGACGTGTTTACTTTGCTTTGTCGGTTCTGCTTGCGAATTTCCGCAACAGCAGAAATTTGTGTTCGCCAGTTGTCGTTACAACTCATAGTTTTCGAAAGTCACCGACAAAAATTTAACTGCCTAAAATGTCATTTACTTTATTTCGTTTGTTTTCCAGTGTAACTTAAGAAAAATATGGTCGCGTTTAATTTTAAAATTTAATCGTATCAAAGTTAACGGTCGCGTCTTACGATATATTTCCATACGAATAATTCAGCAACAATAGATTGGCGAGATTTTAGCAGAAGAGTTTATCAAACAAACGCGTCTAAGCGAGAGTGAATCCTGACTAGCGAAAATTAACCTAATTAATTTATCCATTTACTAAGGTAGGCAACGCGATACGATATCCCTGATAATTTGTGCGGTTGAACCTGTTGGAGTTACACGAGCACGAATTTATAGGACACAGATTTCCAAGTTGCAACGTTTGTTGACGCGATAATCTTGGAAAGCTCCTGCGAGCTAACAAGAGCGACAATGGAGCTTCTAAATTTCGACTGTTAAAACTTCCCGGTTTTTGTTAGATTATATTATAAAAACTCGGCTCGTCGTGGAATTAAGGAAGAAAGTTCCGCGGAAAATGTGCAGCGAGTTTGGGGATTTTTCTTGAAATTACATTTTGCGCTCTGCATCGAGCAGCTACGTGATCTGTTAGGAGGTGCCAATTCGGCGCCTTCGGTTTCTGTTGGATCAAATTTAGCAAATTTTAGCAATATTCGACAATCCTAAGTGTGGTTAATGTGGTATATAATAAAAGGAAAATAAATCGGCACCATTCGACTGTTCCATCAAAGCTCCAACTTTCGTCGCTAGCATTAAAACGTGTAATGCATTCACGCGAGCCAATATTTGCGCACTAAGTGAAATAAAAATATTTCCACCAAACTCGTAATGACTTATCGACGCGATTCCTCTCTAGATTTACACGAAAGTCGGCTCGAAAAGGTTATTGCGTCGAATCGTAGTTGAAAAAGGAAACTTGGTTACGCAGCGCGAACAACTTCCAAGTGCTTCCAGTTCGCTTGAGTTTAAAAATTCACGCCCGATGTAATTTACCATTTTTATGTCGAATGCCGTAAAAACGCGTTACAAAGCGAAAGTAGCGATGGATTCAAATCCTTGGGGTTCCTTTTCCCCCGTTTCGTCCACCATTCAAGTCCGCAGCTGAAGGTGGACGACGAGGAATATTTTCCAAATTCCGTGTTTTTGCTTTTCCACCGTTTCTCCTGCGCATAGATTTTCGTGCAGGAGGCGATAACAACGCGCCGTTTTAAATACAAATTTACGCTTTTCCACGTCTAATAACTGGAACTGAAATTTCCCTCATCGAGCCGACGCTCGAAACGGCGAGTCGCGCTTTAGTCTTAAAAACGACGCCATACATTTGGTCGCTGCCTCGTCGAAATGTAAATACAAGAATGACTTTCTATTTTACCTTTATTACAACGGCCTCGTGTAAGAGAAGCCGTTCTTTGGATGCGTTTGAAATAACGATAAAAATAAATTTATATTTCGCCTCGAAAAAGATCGCGCGCGACCAGAATTTTCATTCCTGCTTCAAAATTATTTTCCGCTAGGGCATCTTCTATTCGGGAAAGCGAGGGACGTTTGCCTTTACGACGAATCAAACTGCCGTTGACGGCAATTTTCAAACATCCAACTTCGAACGCGCGAGTATTTCGCAATAAACAAATGCGCAAACGAACGCCACTCATTATCTTCCGAATGGAAGTTGCGTAGACACGCAAAGTGGTGTCTTTTCAAATTCGATCGAGCCCCGGAAAACGTGGCTCGGCGATCGAAGCCGTCTGACGTTCGAGGTCACGCACGAGACACAAAGGGGGGAGGCTTTCGGAAAATCCACTCACTCGGGCTGCGTCTCGGTGCTCTCGTAGCCCTCCTCGATGTCTGCCGACGTCTCGTCGAGCCTCGCGTGTCTCGTCGAGCCTCTCCTCGGGAGCCTCACCAGCGACACGACCTCGGAGATCAGCGTCGAGGAGGACATCGCCCTCGCTCTCCTGGCGATGCCCTGCATTGAGCCGCTGCACGCTGAAACAGAGGCGGATTTATCAAACATCCGGGACATCCGGGGCGTCTTTTCCATATTTTGAAATCCACGGTTTACACGCGAACGGGCATCGGGATAATTGCGCCCGGGAAAGCGAATTTACCAGAATTATCCGTGAGACTGTCCAGGTCCTCGGCGACTTGGTATTTCCGGTATTTGAAGACGTACTGAAGCGCCAGAAAGACGGAGACGAGGAACATGAGGACGAGGAGCGAAGCCGCGGCTAGATGTGCGGGTGTCAACCACAGCGACCATCGACCTGCGGCTGCCATTACCTTCGGATTCAGGTAGACCGAGGGCAGCGAAGTCGTCGTCCCGTTCTCCGTCGTTGGTTTCGCTGAAAATTCGAAGTGTCGTTTGACGAAGGAGTTCCTCGGACTTTTCACCCGGAAACCGAGTTTTCCTTTTAAGTTTAGCGTGTTCTTTGAGAAAGTAATTTTTCCGAGCGAATGAAGCTATCAAAAGCCTTTTATTCAACAACACAACTTTCATTCCGATCTATTTGTTCGTCGCTCGCGCGAATTAAATTATATTTACCGTCATCGATTGTGCACTAAACATTTCCTTCGCACCCGAATTCTTTTTGAATTCTTCGAAATTATTGACTCGGAACGCAACGAAATAATAATCATTGCCGCTAAAATTTTTTTGTTTTCGCACTCTATATAAGACAGAATTGTATTTTGACAAATGCGCTATTTGTTTGTGGAACAAATTCCCCTTTTTATTTAAAACTGGGTGGTGCGCCGCAGTGGAAGCAAGTTGAGCGTCACCAGGAGAACAATTGTTCCTATTTTTAACGATATTTAACGTTTGTTGTCTACTCGATAAAGTAATTAAAGGCACAGTGACGTTTATTTAACCTTCAAAATGAGGGTAAAAGCGGATATTAAAGGTCTGCCGTCCCGAGATTTCGTCGCAATCAATAAATCCTCGGGGGCGGTTTAATAAATTTATACGCTATCTTGCAGATTTCCATTCGCACTAAATAAAATTATCGAGCTTGTTTAATCGTTTTTTATTATTTTTTTATTTGTTCGCAGCAAATGAGAGACGCTAGGCTTCAATTGTTCAAAAATGCATACAAAGCCGAAACGCATGAATTTCACAAGAAATTAATTTAGAGTGTAGGATAAAATTATATTAGCAGAGGATGCATTTCATTCACGCGTCCACGAATGCACTCGTATTATTAAACGTATTTTGATAATTTGGCTGATTTTTAGGAGACGATCGAAATGCATTTGCGAATGAATGTCGACGTTTCCCTTGAATTAGAAAATTATAGGTGGAGGGTTTATAGAGTTTGAATTAGTAAACGAATCTTGTGCGTTTTATGATTTTTTAACATTTGCATTAAAGCTTAGGGTCACGTTGTTTGTATTTTTAGCCGTGCCGCGTTCAAAAATGTACTGCTATAGTTGTTGGTTATTTATTTACAAAAGTTTATATGCATATTTGTATTAGCGGTACATTGGGAGACTACAAACTCGAGAGGCCAACTCGAACTTCTCCCTCGTATTTCATGCTTATTTTACTACCGAGTCTACCGTAATTCGCCGTTTACCCCCACGCATATATGAATTATCATAAACAGAATCGAAGATCGGGATCGATTTTTATTTTTACGTTTATTTATCCAATAAAATATATCGTAAAATAAATCTCGTGACAAGGACGGGAGGGGAGAGGCGAGTGTATCGGCGTGTTCCTCGAGTCCTTATTTCCCCTTTGATCTGGAATTTATTGCCTACCACGTATAATAGGGCGCGCGCGCACGCACACAACTCGAGCTTGAAAAATGGCGACGAGTGAATTACTCGATCGGTACAGCAGGCAATGATCGAGTAAACAGCGCGAGTGCAGTAGACAGGGTGTTGTCTGCTTAAATTAGAAGACCCCCATGGGAGGGGTGTGGTGGTGTTCCTTACGCGTGATGGCGACGTGCGCCAGGAATCCGGCCAGACAGGCTTCCCCGGTGTCGGGGTTCAGGGCCTTTTCCTCGCTGAAGAACTCGAGCAGCATCCGTGGCCCGCTGCTGACGATCTGCTCCATCTTGCCTGGCTCCTTCTTGCCGGGGCCAACGTCCGCCAGAAGCTCGTCAATCAACGAGTCGCCGTCTCGGATCCTCACGTACTGGCCCTGGCAGGGGAATCTCGCCTGGTCCAAGTGCAGCTTCATCACGTGGCTCGACTTCGTCTGAGGACGACGTTGTTATTATTTTCAAGCGACAATTTTGCTTCTTGGCTAAATTCAAGGTCTCACCGGTGATATTCGCAAGCTAATTTGTACGAGCACAGGAGACGCGATTAGAATCGATGCGATTAGATGTCGCGAATTTGCAGTGCAGTTGACAAATTAGGTTGCGCATCTAGTAAAAGAGACGTCGACGTTGCACGCATCGGACGGTTAGAGATGCAAAAGTTAATTTTTACGTATTCGCGATTAGAAAAGAAATTACGAAAAAGGAATGTCAATTAAATTCGCAATGAAAACCGATGGAATTAAAGTTCAAATTGAATGAAATGAAAAATCGTTACACCACTAATAGATTGTATTAGAAAGTAAGGGCCGTCGATATTGCAATTGACAATTTGAGTTTCCCTTTGTCGACGTAAAAGTATATATTTGATAAGGGAATGTCGCGCGATTCATTGTTTGGATAAAAATCAATCAAAATGAAGTGCCGAAGCTGCTTAAGAATTAGGGTAAAATAAATTTTGGAATTAATTTTGGATTACAGGAAGAATAGGAAACTCTTCCTTCCCAGTTGTGCCTAAATACCTGAAAGTAGTATTTGAGTAAAGTAAAAATTGCGCTCGAATAAATCGAGTTTTCAATGGAATAAGGCCTGAAAAAATTACGTCTTTGTAATTAGCGTCTTCCCGAGTCACCAGTGATCGTCGCGATTCTTTTCCCAAAAGCTGTTGTCTGTTTACCGACTGCACGGGAAGCGATTATTCCGTAATTATGAGAAGGCCGCAGTTGTTGTTTAATGACCAAGTTTTTGGTCCGAGTTTTTCACGCACACGTTTCAACGCTATTTTTAACTTTCGACAACTTTTAATTCTAAAATATTCACTTCAAACGCATTCATTAGCAAATTAGCGCACTTTTTCGGATCTAGCTAATATTAAGTTCTTAGTGTAAACCCGTAGTTTATTGTCCGGTGTCGATAATGCAGATTAGCACTTGACTCTGAACTCGTGTAATCTCCGAACACATATTTGTGTATAGATTGAAACGCATAATCTGTGTTTAAGTTGATTTGTGCGTTGATTTTTAAATTAACGCGAGTTGTCTGCTAATTTACAAATAGATCGCTAATTATTCGCTCAGTTCGTACTTGCGATATTGAATTTCAGAGGCGGCTAATGAGCAAAAATGTTTTGAATTTTAATGTTTATGAAGAAGGACACGCAAATTTGCCTTTAGTCGTTAATAGATTTTTTCGGCCTTCCGTCCGAATTCGTAGTGATTATAAAGTATTTAATAATTCGTTGATATATATATATATGATAAATGCCTTTGATGTTAAACAACACGAGATAAGATAATTTTCTCCTCGATACGCGAATTAAATATTCATTATAATTGACTACGTGTACATATGCATTAGCACCGACTCTAATCGGCTTATGTAAGAAGACGCAATAATCGAATAATGCATTTAACAACTAAAACCTCGTCTAGTCGGAAACACTTTTCTGTCTGGAATGTGTTCGTTAAATGTGGCAGAAAGAAAAATACCGCTGTATTTCCTTATTTGTACAGATTCTGGAATGATTAATTTTTTCATATTTGCTGATTTAAATATAAATTTCAGAAGGATTTTTAGTGAGAAAAGAGATTTTCAACAAATTATAATCAAACGAATTGCTTCATTAGCTAATATTGAGTTGCGCGATGCTTGGATAAAGAAATATTAGTTTAAACGCACGAGACTTTTAACGCGTTTTATTTTTATTGCAAAATTATTATACCGATCTTTACCAAAGAGATTCGAGTTTTACTAAAAATTTCGTTCCTTTCTTCCTGTTTATAAAATATGGTTAGGATATTAGACAGTAAAAAAATTTGATATAAGCTGGGAAAGGCGATAAAAAAAACGGAGACATGTGCAGCGTTTGGGGAGTAGTGGGAGAAACGTGGAATAATGATAAGAGAGCAGCTCGTGTGCGGGAAAAGGTTGAAACGATACATTCAACTACGAAGTGCCCGAAATACTAAAAAGTATTAAGAATGTACGTAATTACTTGTAGTTGTAACAACAACAACAACAACAATAGCAATAATCATAATAATAATGCTTTAATGGAAATTCTGAATTCATACGGGAAACGGAAAGCAACTACGTTCTCGATTTTCTCGAGTGTCGTTTTGCACTCTAGAATTGTACAATTCAGATTGTTACCAAAGGTTAATTTTAATCGCTGCAATCAATTACATTCACATTTTCATGAAACTTTTAATCTAATACTCGATGTACGTAAGCTGTAAGTTTTAAATTTTAAAAAGAAAAAGTTTTATAAAACTATCGATCGATTCGTTATTTTTGTTTATTATTGAAGTTCGATCGACGGCGCTGAGCTCGGGGAAGCGCAACATTCCGTTTGTCATACCTTCGAAAGTGCAAGTACTTTGGCTGAGAACCTCTTTTTGCTTGCTTATCTTTTCGAGATTAATAACCGTTTCGAATGATCCATCCGCGCAGTTCGGCTCGAGTTCCGAAGTCCGTATACGGGGAAAGTTTGTTTATCCGGACACGAACTCGTCGTCGTACAATGCGGGGGTAAAAGGTTGCGCCATTAGCAAGTATTTCTCGGAGCTTCTTTTCGTGATTTGCGGGAAAGGCGCGCGTCTGCCGCTCAACTGCGGATTAACTTGAAATTCATCCGGACGTCCGGTTCAGGTGGAAGGGAAAAATGAGGAAAAGCCATACCTGGATGAGCCAGAAGGACCGGCCCGGACATATACGGCTGCTCGCGGCGAGGATCTTGCGGTGCTCCTCGAGGTCGATGTTGAGCGAACAGCCGCAGCGGCACTTGGTCCCGACCTCGGCGGTGAGTTCCGGTCTGTCGGCGGCCAGACCCTCGCCGTGTCGGCACTCCCAGTCCCCGGGGCTCCAGGTGCCCCGCAGGTCCAACTGCGTCGAACCTCCGCAGCTCTCGGTCTCGACTCGATCGCCCTGTTCGAATCGACAATTTTCCACTCCGCTTTTCTCGCTATTTTTCAAGGCTAGAGCTTCACTCGCGAGACGGGACTCATCTTTTCATTTGCCCCAGCATTTTCTCCGCGACGTATCTTATTTTAATTTAACGGCAACAATCGTTGAATTCCAACAATCAGGATACTTTGCTCAACACAGAGGAATTTATTTAAGCGACCGCTGCAGCTTATAAATTTCAACTGAGATAATTAGCGTTCAAAAGTTACAAATTCGTTACGACACTTTTAATCGATAATGTCTTCTTCAATCGTACACCACCGCTTCTCTCGTAACGGAGATTCAATTTCACTTCGCGTAATATCTTGGAAGGAATTTTATATCTCGAGGCAGTTTTGGGGAATTAATTTTTAAAATTTTTGTAAAACTTAAATAATTGATAATTATACGTTAAAAGTAAGTTAATTAGTAGATTAGGAAATGTTAATTTTTTACGCTTCGAATTTAGCAGATAAGAGTTGTTAAATTTGAATACCGATGCAATTTTAAAGATTAGACCTTCTATACAGCGAAGGTGGGTCTTTCCACTCTGGAATTATATTTCGCGAAACTAAAAAGTAACTTTGCAAGTCTTTTTTTACAATAAAAATTACGACGACGTAAATTTTTTATCAGTAGCTAGAAACAAGTATTGCATTTATTACGGCGCACTTCGCGATCGATTCCCGATGTTTGCGATAAATTTACGAGATATTGCAACTGAATTCAACTGCAAAATGAAAGTTTTGCCTTCGATTTTTAAGAAACGCGACGTCATTATTATTCCTCCGCGCCAATAAATTAGGATATTACGACTAAATCTGTAAGTATCGAAACAACTGTTTAATCTAGTTAGGAAATACTTCTTGTTGCGCAACAATAACCGCGTCTAATAAATAATAAGTTGGTAACAAATTGAAGGGTATTTTTTCTCTCCACCCGTTTATTTATCTATAAAAAACTGGATCGCCTCCGATGGAAGTATATTGACCAAAGCTGTACGGAAAAATGACCGATAATTTTACGAATCTAGATGCCATTTTCGAGGGCGAGTACGCGAGTGGCGGGGTTTTACGAGTTCGGCTCGGGGATGCGCGTCGGTCGGCCGCGATGACGAGGTTCAGGTGGAGCGACTTCTCATGGATTTACGACGTGAACATCGAATGCGATCGGGTGCCCTGGCCCCCGACTCGTAAAACTAAAGTAGAGGACACGTAGAGATCGAGTTCAAGCAGATACCGCACCTGGACTCGTAAAACTGCGAAAGCCCGTACTCGGCCCGTCGATATCATCGTCCTCGTCCTCGTCGTCGTCGCCGTCATCCCCGACGCTCGCGAAAAGCTCACGCCATTCGTCTTTTTTCGAGAACGTTTTTCATCGATTCGTTGTTAGAAAGCCGGGCGGACGAGGAGCCGCGGTGAATCGTATGCTTTGGAGGTGAGGAAGGGCAGCGCGACCCCTTACCTGGCAGAACTTGGCGCCGTAGCGCGGGGGCGGAGTGTCGCAGAAGCGGTGTCGGGTGCGTGTGCCTCCCACGCAGGAGCTGCTGCAAGGGGTCCATTGGCTCCACTGGCCCCAGCCGCCGGCGTCGCCTTCTGCAACATGAAAGCCTTTTAGAGTGTAATGCGTCGGCGACCTCGAGTGCAACAAGGACGCCGCAAGGATTTATCGATTTCTTAAAAATTTCGCGCGCGGGGAAGCAACATTTAGCAACTGTTGCTCGTCGAACGGCTGTGTTTAGCCACGACTGCGATATTAAGTTTGGTCCCTCGAACGCGAGGTGGAACAAACTTTTGTAAATCCTCTTCTTGGTGACGTTCCGAGCACAAGGTGTCTATTATTTACATTTGGGCGCGCGCGTGAAATACGATTCGAGACGCTAATGAAACGCCGAAGAGACGTATCTGGATTTTCGCCGGATTTCGCAAATTAAATTCATCGCGTCAATTAATTTGGCTGCCGGTTTACATTTAAGCGCCAAACGCCTATTTGGGCTTCTGAATTGTGTTTTAACCTTTACAAGTTATCAATCCGGGCGCGCGTTGCTTTAAAGGCCGTTTTCCGAGGAAGCAAGTGGTTATTAAGGCTCGTTTATTTCCGTACGAAAGAATCACGTGCGTTTTATTAGGCGAAATCTATGTAAACGTGGCGCTTGATGATTCCTCGCGTACTCGTAACGGAACTGCCAAATTAAAGCGCGGAGCATCTGGGAAATATTAGGAGTCCTTGTGAAAATTTCCGCTCTCGAGTAACAGGAAAACCTGGCGAGATTATCTTGACTCGGAAATCGCGAAATCGCGAGCACTTAATCCGATTGACTCGACAATTCCAAAGCATTAAAATAACGGATTAAAAAATCCCGGAGCAACTTTTAGTAATATCAAGTTTCTTTTATCTCCACGACAGTTCCTCTAATCGAAGTATCAGTAACAGTAACTCGCAGTAAAAGTTTTATTTCCTTAAGCTCCGCGGGATTTTCAATGTCTCAAACTGTCAACACTATTGTGGGGATCCGGAGGCGCTGGTTTATATTCCGTCCAATAAACTGCGATCGCGTCGGATATTTCGGAATACAATAACTGAAAACGCGTGTTGCCCGGAAAAAGTAAAAGATAATTAAATTTCTTTTTCATACGCGCGTCGGATTTTATGCCTGTAATCGTAACTCGCGCATGCCGCGATAAATTGCTTTACGCGGCATGAAATTCGGCCGTAATTGAAAGCTATTTTTATTAAAGCTTCCTTTGTATCGCTGAAATATTAATTAAACATTACGAGAGCGCCCTCTGCATTATTTGCAAATAAATTGTTACGCGCGAGCAAAACCGCGGGATACGGACTCGATTAATTTCGTTAAAATATCCGTACAATAATTCGCTTCTTAAGTCGACTATTCCTTGTTGCCAAGCGCATCTCGGAAAACAGTCGCTTTTCCGACGCCATAACAACAATTATTATCGAGAAGTAAAAAGGTAATCGAGGTATCGCGAGATGCTTTGGGCGCGTCGATCGCATTATATACAATCGGAGAGGCAGCGACTTTTTCAAAGCGAATCAAATTTATAATCTTTGCTACGAGGCAAAAGGAAGCACTCGTAGGTGAGCCCGGAAAAAAGAAATCAAAGGACGGGAAAGAGGCGCACACATGCACACTCGTTTTTTCTCGTTTCTCGCCTTTTGCCGGAACGCAGACAAAATCGATAAAGTTAAGACGCTGTATCGCGGAGGCACGCGAGGCGAGATTGGATTTTCCGTTGCCGACGCCGACGTCGCTGCTGCTGTTGCTGCTGGTTCGCGTGTACGTAAATAGAAATATCACGTGGAAAATGGATTTCGCTTTAACGGCGAACAAACACCCGATGCGTCGAATGGAAGAAACGGTTAAGAGAATTATGCCCTTCCAAAGGTGATCTTACGACAAGTTGTAAACCTCGTTGGGATCGAGTCGAGGCAGATGATTCACCCTCGCGATATATATTGCTTTTTGACTTATGTGATTCGCTCTTTATTTGCAAAGAAAAACGCGCGGAGATTCCTCCCCCCGCCGCCCCGGTACTGCATCAACTATTTTCGAGTCGGAGCTTCTTTTTTCCTTCAAACGGCTTTAAATTTCGACGTGAAAAAATCTTCGCTTCCGCGTTTCGTTGTTGCCGACTCGCGCTAAAACTATTATCTCGGGCTTTTCACCTTCGACACTCTTTACTCGAATACGAATTTGAGTTTACGCCGGCAGCGGAAAATCCACTCGTAGAATTCGACTTGAATTATATTCAAATTAGGACTGATAAATGCGCCCTAATAATATATAATGCATAATCTGACTGGAGTGTACTTGCGATCTGGGAAACAGGGCTGGGTTGAGCAGGGGAAAATGGAAATTCGGGGAAATTAATTTGGCGCGTTTCGGTATTTCTGAATTGTCGCGAATAAAAGCGTTAGGAATGGCGCGTTTCGAAACCCAGCCGACAAAAGTGGAAACAAACGTAAGAGCACAATCATAGCTAATGTGCGTGTGCGGACCAAATGCCTGAATTACGAGACGACGCAGTTGTTTTAAGCGAGACGTTCGTATCGAAAGGAATTAAAGCTGCGAAAATATCCGTCGAACGATAGATTTTACTTTCAGTGATTGTCGCGACGAGTCAAACTCAAGGTCGACCAAGCAATTTATCTCGCAGAGGAGTAACTGGTACTTCCGAGTGATAAACGTTTAGATGTTTTTTTATCGTTGTTTATGCGCGTGTGCGAACTTATAAATAAGCTATGGAGCGTACCGAAGCGAAAATTGCATAAATAATCATCTGTCCACAAACACACGCTCCATTGTACAAATAATTAAATTAAATCTAGTTGATGTTTGAGTGTGTCGAAGCGTGCGTGTGCACACGCGTTGGATTGTACTGTAAACATCAGCAACGTTCTCTAAAGAAGTTCACCCTTAAAGCTGATGGAAGGAAATGTAAGAAAAACGATTCTGACAATTGTTTATCATTAATTTCAAAGAGCGTCCAGCGGTGTTTATTTTTTAAATTAATTATGCCGTCGTTATAGGTGTGGTCTTAAAATCAGAATCATGCTTAGCTACGTAATTTTCTCGTAAATTTTGGGAGTGTGCAACGGATGCAATTAAAAATTCTACATTGCAATTATCCTTTAATACACGGATGCGCATCGATACCAAATAAATAAAAGTGGAACTTCGTAGTTAAGTTTATGAATTTATGGATCGGTTAATTGCCAATTTTCGTGGCAAAAGAACGGGAGTTTTAATCAAGGGCTTTGAAGACAAATGACTTACGTTATCGAATTTCCGATTCATCTGTTTCCAATGAAACTCGATATTGATAATTCACCAATTTATCAGATAACGATGAAATTAAATAACATAAAGTAAAACGCAGTCTCGAAAAAATATCCTCGTGCACCAACACTTGTAAAGCCCAAGCACTTAAATTTAAATTCGCTGTTCGTCATTCGTCCAGACAAGCGAATTCATCCCATCAAATAATTAATAATCGCAATAAACCGCAGTTTCGTTTTTCACCCTTTAACTTTTTTTTTAATCTTCCACTTGGCCGTCGCTGCCGTCTCGACGCATTAATTACAACAGCCTATCTGCATTTTTCCGGACTTGTCGACGTCTCTGAAAGCGTGAATGCGAGCAGCGACGGAAAGTAAGAATGGAAAAGATCTATTCACTTCTCGCGGCGGAATCCGGAATTACTCTAGTAAGTCTTCGTGAAAGTCGATGAGGAAAAGCGGAAGACGCAAATCTCTTCCGTTTTCTTCGCCCGTGTGCCAAATCGCACGCGCACGCTCGTAAAAGGTTCTCGTAACTATTACGAGCCTAATCATTAGTTCGGCCGCGAATTATTAGGTGCATTAACGAAACTTTCGTTGCAATTTATATTCGCGGAGGTCGTCGATTGAAACGATAACTATTTAACCGTGCCATTGTAATTTTGAAGATAAACAAGAGTCTATTCGACAGTCTGCGATGATGCAGAGATTACAAATTGTACTTGGGATTATCGTTGGATTTTTCGTATTTTAAGAGCAGACTCTTGGTATCTTGACGCATATTATTTTTTATACGATTTTTGCCTCTTTACGGTAATGATCGGCAGGTGAGCTCCTTTATGTTTTTACGTGATTATTTTAGTAAACGAGAAAGGAGGTTAAACAGACAATCGCGATGGCTTTTGTAGCAACGTAACTTTGCTCGCAATGCACGGAGTAAATAGTGTTCTTAATCTTTTCACCTGTATTTTCCATTACGAATTAAGAGCTGCGGAAACAGCGGGAGGAACGCGAAACGCATTTCTCTTCTCCTTATCCGGATCTTCCAGCGATTTATTGCGGCTGGGTGGAGCGAAAACGTGGATTACGATTACTCATCGGTTCCTCGTTTTATCATAACGACAACAAGAAAATATAAGCGGAGAAATATCATTTTCCATTCACGTTACTTGCTCTGGATGATCTTTTGTGCCTCTGACGCGACACACGATGAGAAGTGAAAAGCCATTACAGAATGAAATGCGAGAAAACACACGGGCACGCATTGTACGAGGAATATCAACATACATTTCCGTCAGGCGCGGCGCTTCGAGCGTAGAAGATTCGTGAAAGAAGCGAAAGTCGGTGTCGGTTCCTCGCAATTTCCAAATCCCCGACCTTCGCGTATTTTCAGGTCCACGCCTAAAAAGCGAACTTCTCGAAAAAGCTAAAAAATAAAAGACCCTGGCTTGTTCCTGTGCAGTGCGAAAGTGTGGATGGTTTGCGTCCGATATTAAATAAGCAACGTGTGCTAGGGTGCACAACTCATCCGTGGAGAGGCGCCGCGAAAATCTGCTTGAACCACAAAGATAAACGTGTACGGGAGTTTGGGAACACCTCCGGATGAAATTTCTCTTTGCCGCTGATTAGTTTGCGGGCCTCTTATTTTTGTTCGATCAATTATAATTGCTTTAGTTTAGAAGCTGCGCAGCCCAAAGTCTACTCCTTACCCAGGGATCGAACTTGGACCCACGTGATAAATATTGCTCCGAGCGCGGCGGCCGCCATTAGAATTGAAGCTGACGTCACGACGCACTACTAGGGAAATGCTGTTATTACTATATTAGGGACGCGCTTGACCAGGGGCTAAAGTTCATCGAGATGGCGCGCGATAGACACTCGGGTTTTCGTGCATTTCCAAGAGCAAAGGTCGTGAAATTCGCGCGAGATAGAAAGAAAGCGACGCCGCCTAAAATATGCAAATACGGAAGTGCTTCGACTTTACCGCTATATTTATATACACATACATCGCGGCCGCGTTTTACGATATAAGCCTTCAAGCATTTTACGAGATTATTTTACAGCCGAGACTAGCAATCGGAACAATAGCACCGGATAGTCGCGATGAAATGGATCAATTTTTCAACGACGCGAAAAAATAACAATAAGGAGCGTAAAAAGACCGCTAAAGGTCAATAATGCTTGGAGGCTCTTTTTGATTGGACGGAGTTTTACGATGAACTCGCGCGAAGTCGTTGGAAGACTGATCGAGCCTCTCCTGCTTTTTCGTCGAGAGACCGGCGCGAGTCTGCAAAGTTGGATTTCGAAGTAGCGGGCCACGAACTAAGATCCATTTCTGGGAAAGACGAGGTGAAAATGGGGAAACAACCGGTGGAACTTTAGTCGGCGCCCGTAACAAGGTTAATCTTGCTTGGGTGAATCGGTCGGTCGCGGACTCTCGGCGATCGGACGGGAAATTGGATTGGAAGAGAAGCGGCTAATGCGGTTTGGATGCACTTGACGAGCGGCGCTAAAGAAATTAGCCTCCGGTATTTGCATGCAAGTTGCGCGAGTCGCTCTTTTCTGATGCGGGGATGATGCACTTTTTCGGGGGGTGGACGCGGGGGCAGGCGGCAGTAGTTGGCTTTCAGTGCGCGTCCCCGATGGCGCCCCGAGATTCGGCTCGACGACGCCACATCAATTTACCTTTCGCCATTTAGCGAAGAACGAAAAACGCATCGAGCGAATATTGATGGAGACTCCATCGACTTTGATAAAGTTGAAGTACAGTGCGCTTCCCCCCTCCCCTTATCATCTTCTCCGGCATATTATGCGGCGTTTCGATGATATACCTGCTGCTGCGTTGTCTTGCGCGTATCAACGCATCTCCCACTTTTTCGATCGAACGATAACTTCGCCTCGAGTGCATAAATTAAACTTCTATTTATGTGCGAGGTCGCAAGCGCGCATTGTCAGGTGCATCGAATCAATTTTGGATAATCGTGCTTTGCTCGTTGAAAAATTCACGAACGCGTGGAGTGAAGCGACACTTTTTGCGAATTTCTAGTAATCAGGCTGAGCCGATACTACTGCAAAAATCCTTTTCTAAACAGCGAAAGTTTAAGTATTCGCGTTTTCTTCGGGCTCCGCAGTTTTATTGATGGTTAAGTTTAATCCACCATGAGAATTTATTTAAAAATAGATTCTAATAGTCCGTTGCTTGATTTGGGTCGCGCGCTCCACTTGGATAAACTTGTAAATTCATGACTCGCGGACGTGATAACTTTGAATTGTTTACGATTAAAAAACGACTAAATTTATCTCTTATCTAAGAAGATATTTTATTAATCTATTATCTTAACGATTATTCTAATTTGCGCGATTTTTTAAAATTCTGTTGTTTAATCTGACAGATTTGCTTTTATCCGCTAAAATTTAAATTATAATTATTGTGTATTTCATGTTATCAGTTGTTAAAAGTATTGAGCACGAGTCAATAAATATTGCAACAAAAATATTCAATAAATTGTAGTATTTGCAAATACCATTACGTAAAACTGCAAACGTCAAATAAATAATAAATGACAAGTATTATTAGATATTTATTTTAAAAACATGCGGATTTTCCGACTGTTTTTATCTAAAAATTGTATTTTTACCATCATGGGTAGATTCACTGCTCCACGAATAATCGTTTTATTCGGAATTTTTTAAACATAAAATTTTAAGTTATTATGCAAAAACGTGACTACGTTATAAAATAATTACAGAGTTTAAATTGTTTATTTAAAACACAGCAGGTTCGAATATATAACGAACAAATTACACGTGAATATAATTTAGATAAAATTTGTAAGAAATGAAATTGTTAGAACAGAATAGATTGTATTATTAATTTTGTTAAAACATCCAGGTACCGTTTTCATTTACATAGTTTCACATGTATTTTATACATATGTATGATAATTTTAAAGCTAAACCACAAATAATAAATTGACTCTTTCTAAAATATTTTCTCTACTCCATTATACTTAATTTATTACAATTTTTTCACACAATGTGCATATTAAATAAAATATAATAGATAAAATTAAAACGCGCACGTTTAATATCAAAAATGATAAAAACTTACGCATAAATTTTATATGATTCTGCATTAAAAATAATTTCCCTACAAGTTTTTTCAAGATTAATTAATATTGCTTGCAAAGTTTTGTTAAAACAACTTTAACAAATAAATATATAATCTCTTCATGCTTTCAAAGCAACGTAAAGTTTCAAATACATTCGCATGTTTTCCATAGTAGAAATATTAATTTCAATTAATATAATAAATATGCCAAATAAAATAAGTCGACTGTTAATATTAAACCTGAATCAACTCGATTCATTTAAATAGTATAAATTCTTTTCTTCATGATTTAGAAACTGATATAATTGAAAACAATTAAAACGTTTCAAAGGAGAACGAAATTTGTGCATTTGACGTCGAAACTTCCGCTAAAATTGCTAATAATCCTTTATAAAATATATGATTTAAAAGTGCATATTTTTCAATTCCAGCTGAGAAAAAACGGATCAACTCTTGCACTAAGCAAACACTAACTCGAAAAATTTTACATTTTTTTCGTCGATTGTTCAAAAGTTACAACTCCTTGTAATTACTTTATAAATCGTCGAGTTGAGTTCCTCATTCGTAAGCTTCGATTTCGCGACTCTGCGATTGGTTTGCGAGAACATGACCCAGAGTATCGATATATTTTAGAAATTGCAAAGACAGAAAAGTGAGATTTAATGCTGTTATCAGCAAAGTGACTTGGACACCTAAATGATGAACGAAGTTAACTATTCGGTTTTCGTATATTAAACTTAGGAAACCGCACCCTTAACCTATTAACCGAGGCTATTATATACGATGAAATTTGTAACGTGATATGTGATATTGAATTTCGAAAGTAGCATAATAGTAGCATAATAAGCGCATATCGCGTCGAATCAATTGTCTACTTAGTTAACTTAATTATTATCGCTGTTTAAATGCACTAAAATCGCATTAATTACGAAGGGCTTTGGTAAAAAACGCATATTTGCTGTAAGTGATTCATAAAGTTGCAATCCACTCGACCGGCATCGCCTGAAAAATGTTTACCGATAATAAAGAAATTTTTTACTGCGACGCGCGTTGTTACGGTGATTTTAGTCTTTCTCGTGCGAATAAAAACGATGTGCCAAAGGTGCCGTGATTGATTTGCGCGATGCTCTCACGCACTAAAACACCTGCAGAGGTCGTGTCACGCGACTGAATTATCCACTCGCCTTATAATAAAAGCCAAGTAAAACGTTGGATGAAACAAAGCTTTGGTCCGACGCGATAAAGAACAATGCAAGAGGTGGACGAAAGCGAAAAAAAATATTCCCCTCGAATCGTCGAATTTCAGTGACGGCGGGAGAGGAGAGGCTGTGCTTAGTTGTCCTCGGCTCTACAAAAGGGCTCGAGCAGATTCCACTCGGGCGAACAATAAATATTCGCAAATCTCGAGTGGAAGGGGATTTGTCCGCAATAATCCAAAGGCTCGCGCTCTCGTTTCTGTTCGTGAGCGACGGCCATTTTTCGATTTCCCGAAGCTTTTCAATACGTCGACGATCTTCAGGATGGACTCGCAGCTTCATTTCTACAACCAAAACAACCGATTCCTCCGCACTTGTGTAGGCATCCAGTGTTAATCCAGTTTTGTATTTACAAATTTTTGAAAAAGCCCGATAGCTCGAAAGGGAAATGGCAAAGTTCACGCTGGGCGTTACAATATTCGACGCAAATTTTGGAAAACTCGCTTTATTCTAATTTTAGTTCATTAACGTTGCAATATCTTTGTCTAACTAAGCAATGAGATTTACTTTCTGCATGGACGTCTTTCGTAAAATATAGGAAACAGTTGGAATTTTCCAGAGTAAGATACGTCAACGAAGTGTTGACCGTGAAAATTACGGAAAAATGACCGGGGAAAAACAATGAATGCAAATAATGTCGTATTATTGCATATTTCACGTTAACGATAAACGCAGGTGAACAGATCCGATTATTTCAACAATTCTTCCATTGAAGTGGAGTTTTCGAATGCGCAAGCCCGAAAAGCCCGTCCTCCGTTGTAATTTAAAATTTTCGCCAGCAGGTACCAAAAAGAAGGAGGGGTGAAACGAGGTGAAATAAGGGACTGTTCACTCGTCCAACTCTCGGATATCTTACCTCTTTCCTAGAAGGGGTCAGGGGTCACATCTGGGTCAGTGCTGCTCCCGGCACGTTCGCCTTCACCAGTGGTATTATTTACCAAAATTGCTGCTTCGAGCAAAACTCGATGATTTTGCACCCCCGTGCGACCCTTCCATTCTCAACGTACTCGTGCACGTGGGCTAATTAAGATCCTTCGACTGTCTAATAACGAAAGTGCATTCGCTCTTCTTCGCGTGTGCAAGATGGGCGGCCGCCTCGGACTTTTCGGGCACGAATAATCCGTCGTTACATTATCGCAACTTGTAATTTGCTAGCAAATTTTCCAAAATACGGTTCGTAAGAATTTGGCGTACTCGCGATTATTCCTCTGCCCGCGCAGAGTCTCGGGGACCGGAAGCACCGGGTTTTATCTCGGCGACGGTTGCGTCGATGCAGATTGTCGCTCGCGCCTCTAAGCGACGGCGACGGCTCTTGCGCGCGCACGCGCACACATTACCGAAATCGATGCTGCGATCATTAGTGTCGATATTAATTACCGGAGGCTGAATACCGGCTTCGATAATTCGTTTCTCTCATCTTGGCCGCTACGGTCAATTTTTCACGTTACGTCGGTGCGATTATTTTCTTCTTTTCTTCACTCGGCGAGACGCACTCTGTTACCGGCCTAGAAGGAGCCGCTGTTTTATTATTTTTCCGTTCCTCTAACCAAGCGTCGATAAGCCCTTCCCTTTGAAATCCGCTTCGAACGATAACGTTTAATCTCGTCATTTTTTGTCCCTGATTGTTTTATTATCTGCCGTCGTGCGGCGCGGCGGTCGCTCGTTAGCTTCGAACTCGCACTCGTTGTACCGGACCTCGCGACATTTTCTAGGAGCTCGCGAAATGGTGTGGAAACCAGTCGGTGCGCGGTAAATAACGTTTGAAAACTGCGCTTTGGTGGACAATGGAAAGCAGCGCTGATTTGCAGAAAAGCGCTTGTGAAAATCAGTCGCACGGTTGTAATATTAACATTGGAGAAAAAATTCATCGATTAAATAAAAAAGTAGCATTGGCATCGCTGTGAATAAATTATCGCTCTTGTGGCGTACGTTTTTCTGGCGTGAAAATTATTAATAACACTTTTAAAAGGACATGTTTGCACTAGCGATTAGTGCTTATTAAATAACGATCATCCCTGATTTATTTCAATTTTGCTTTAACAATAATCATCCAGTTGTCTACTTTTAAATTTATTATCGATACAAAATACTCTTGGGTTATTTTAACAGCATTTAACATTAGCTCGTCGTATCGAAATTTTCGCCAAATTAACGTTAGTAAAGGCACCTAAACGCGCACAAGTAAATGTAAAAAGCGAACGATCGACTCTGCTGCAAAAATGCTTTCGAAGTGATATACGAGGCCAAGTTCGCTAATCCTTCGAATAATGCCGCCATATTTCGAGACGTTTGAAAAATATTCTTTCCCCGAATTAATAACGCGACGATGAATCTGAAATTAATTGCTGGCTCTTGGGCGGAATTTCACATATTTGGAGTCCATTGCGAGTGGAGACACAATTTATTCGCAGATGCAAATAAATACGATATCCCATTTAAGTTTGCCTCGAATGCAAATGTGTGAGTAGCAAAGGATTACGGAAATACGTGCTCGCGGATCTGGGCTAAACAGGGATTACCTCATTAAGTCGGAGCTCGACCGATTGTCTCCCAAACAACGTCTGCTATGATATCTCGAGTGAGGAAACGCAGCTGCGCGCGATTGTTCGTTGAAATCAATGATAAACATTTGAAATTAAAATCCATTCGAAAGAGCAGCTATTGCGTAACTAAACTGTAGCTAAACTCAAGAGTGCGATAATGCAAATATTGAGATTTTGGTTCGATGGTAAATTAAAATCTCTTATTGTCTCTCGATTTCGCTACTTTCCGTAGTGATGTTTTACCAAGTGCGCTTTTTCATTACACCGATGCTGCATTAGCTCGACGCGACTGACAAGAATTCGCTCCGCTGTTTAGCCGCCGGCCCGCTATTTTCGCACCGAAATCAAAACCACGCAGAGCCATCGCCGAACGCACCGGAAGCACTCGTGTCGAGTTTTTTTCGCGCACAAGCGAGCGTTGCAATTTCACTAACGGGGAATCCGTCTTGTTTTCCGGGAAAATGATCTTTTTTCATCTGGAGATGCGCGCGCTGCAATTCACTTCCACGCAGACGCGTATCTCAGGCAAATCCAAGGTAAACATCTCCCCTTAAAGAGTTACGAGAGGCCGAGAGGTTGGGTTCGGGATCTACGATGACGCGATCCGTTGTCGTGTACTAGGTGTAATACTAGTGTCTTCTCACATCGACGCAAACAAAGGTCCCGCGAAGAGGAGAGAGAGAGGAGAGCAAATACGAGAGGAACGAGCAATGAGTTAACAAGCTAATGCAGGCTACGGGGAGACAAAAGAGGAAAGATTCCTCGGAGGAACTAAGCGCTTAAGCCTCTCTCTGCCTCCTTTCTGTATTTATTTATTTACTTTTTGCGCGAGAGTCTCCAGAGACGCTGACACACCGTCAGCATTTTGAAACTCCTTCTCCTCGGGCTGTCATGGCGCGGGAAATGGGGAAAAGTACGAGCGTCTTTGATACATAAAGCTGTGCGCACGCACGCACGGATAAAAGAGGAATAAGCCGTTGGTTAAAGTTTAAAAAATGATTTATCGATTGGCGCGCTATCGTATTTGCGTGTCGGATTATAGGTAATTTCCGGCCGCCGCGATGTTAGCAATTATCAGGGACAATTTCACATCGATACTCGTATACTCGCAAAGAACCGTTTTAAGTTTATTCATTCGCACACTTCCAGCTTCCTTTGCGTTATCTTAAAAAGTTTAATGGTAAATTCAAACGTGTAAAAAGTTACGGATTAAGCCCCGGAATATCAATTTTTACTTTAAAGTCAGAATTGGTATTTCTCCTTATACCGTTCGAGTTTCTGTAACATATTTTGTCTGGAAAATATCTTTATTTTCATTGCAAATTTAAAATCAATATCTCGAAAAAATTTAGCGCCGAGTTTTTTTCTTTTCTCTTTTTTTTTTTAAGGAGAAATTTTGCGTTTCGACGTTTTAACCTAGAATTTCACGAGGTTATTTAAGGCGTAAGTGCTAAGAGGATTAATCGGTAGCATTTGAAAAATTCATTTTTCTGCAAATTAGTCAGGAAGAACAATTAATACGCTATCTTTATGTCTTTTTCAAATGATGAATCGTAAGAAATATATTTCAAACAAACGCTGAATTTAATAATCAAAAAATTCAATAGAAAGTAGGCGTGAAATATTTTTATCACTACTCACTCGTAAATTACAATACATTACAATAAATTACAATACCGTTAAAGGGTGTAGACGTGCAAGCATAAAAACCTACCCGCTGAACTTTAAAGTTGAGAGTATTGACGCAGTGCCATTATATATGTACGTGAAAATTTGTGAAAAATAGATGAGCGACGCGAGGAAATTTGTAGGAGAAAATTCAAACTCGATGAAACGAAGAGCTTGGATTTAGAGAAACTCTTTGGTCATTCGAGTATCGTTTAATCCTATCGTCTAACAAGACAACCGCGCTTTTATCAATTTGTCTCCGCGAGCTTCGCTTCTTCCTTTTCATCCCTCCGCCTTCACACAGTTAAACATAATGTCGACGGATATAAGTGCAACGCGAATTTTTTTCGCTTCAACAAGCCGAGCAATTAATTATCTTCGAAACGCAGCCACGACTCGCAAAACGCTCCTAATGCACCGAAACTACATTTTCCCCGTCGAACTCGCGGCAAACGCCGAGGTCTTCTATCACGCGGCCGTCGCGCTTCCCTCGGATGTCGACGCTCGCGTTGGCCGGTCTCGAATATTAATGCACCGACGCATCGATTCACCTCGAAAGTGCGTTTTTACGGGGGGGGGGGGTCTCTTTGCATCGGATGCTCGCGGAGACGCCCGCACTACCCGAAACGAGTTCATTTTTTCCCGTTTGGCTCTTCCTCGCGACGCTGGGGCTTAGCGTCGATTCGCCGATAAGAATTACTCGAAATCGAAATGGCTACGAGTTGGAAATATTTCGAAGGTGAGCGTTGGTCGTCGCTGTCGTCGTCCCGTACGTCTGGGGATCGGCAAACGCTGCAGAGCTTCGGTCAATCAGAGAATTGCTTTTCTGAAATTCTCAAATGGATATTTCTTGCTCGAGCGTTTCTTCGCGTTTTTTGCCACACATCCATCATTATTAATGACACGTAAATTTCTTCAAAGAGTCTTGGAAAAGACCTTAAAACGTGTTTTTTCAGTATTTCATAGAAATTTGTTTACCGTTGAAAAGTATAAATCTCCATCAATAATATTTTATCAGCAGTTTTTTATTGCCGCTCTCCTCAGATGTGCAATAATAATAATAATAATAATAATAATGACATTTATTTATTTAGCGCTAAAGTTAAATGCGCATTAAAATTCTAGTTTATCCGTTTACAATAGTAATGCAATACTTTATGACATCGCGAATAACGCAATGTCAATGGTCGATCAAAAATTCCCTGTAAAACAAATAAATGACGACTGACGTATAAGTCACTTATAACAAACTTCAATGAAGAATAATAAAATGCAATAAATCAAATTCAAAAGACATTATTGAATTTATGTTAGAAGCGGAGTCTTGTAGTCAACTTGACGCGATTAACCAAATGTCGACAATATAAAATTGAATTCGTCAACTGCAGCGATGATTGTTCGAAGTTGTTAAATCCAGTGCTTTGCGCCACTGCATCCAACGTATGCTTGGAAGGCGGACGAACTTCTGAACCGAGTGCGCGTGTAAAATCTAAAAAGGTAAAATGCGCTCGTTCGTGTTCTATTCAACAAGTACTCCGGAGCAAGGAGGAAGGGTTGATTTCGCATTTTTGCCACGAGTGCGGACCTTGATATTTCGTAGTGGAGTTCGCAAAAGAGGCGAGCAGGAAATTCCAAGCGATCCTCGCGAGCCTCGGAACGTCGTTGGCACGAGAGTATGTCCATGACAACGTGTGGACAAAAGCAAAAGGAGCTTCGCGAGCTGTAAGTCTCGTGCTAATCATTTGCTTTGAATTTTTCCCTCTTCTTCCAGGAGCTTCTTTCGGGAAAAACTTGTTTCCCGATTGAAAGAGCTTCGATGTGGCGTCGGATGTTTTCCCGACGATTTCTCCGAATCGCACAACTTGGCGCGCGGAGTACGAAACGAGTACGAAACGAGTACGAAACGGTATCGATTTTTACGTTCGAGTGGGTTCGCAGTTGCGTATCATCAAGCGGCTCAAGGTCCGCTCTTATTGGGGCTCCAAAGGGCCTCGCGAAAGTTCCAAAAACAGCTTACGATAAAATGAATGCGAATATTCTCGCACGAGAGTCGATGTGTCGAGGCTGCGCCCGATTACTCACAGCTCGTTATTAAAATTTATGCGAGTCGTTCGAGTCCCGTAATCCGGCATTGATTCCCAGTTCCGGCGCGAAGACAGAAACTTTTCTAATTACCAGTTGATTCCAGAACGGCAATCTTCGCAGCTCGAATCTTGTCTTTTTCAATTACACCCTCCATTTCATCGAGAAAAATCCGAGCCACACTCGAGGGCGCGATGCGGGCCGAACTAATCACGATAATAAGCTGAAGCCGAGCCGTCGCTGTGTCCTGGTGAAGTCCCGGGGCTTACGCCGAGATCAGGGCGACTGCTCCGCTGAAATTCAAGGCTTCGGTCGCGATTAATGGCGCGTCCACCGGTGCCTTACGCGGCATCGATCGCAGCAATAACGCGATGACGTAATGCGCGCGTCTCGCGGGAAGATAAGAGCTCGACCCTTTCCATTAGATACCCACCAAGAGTCTCCCGGACGCGTCTGGCGCTCCTCTCTCGCCTTCCTTTGTGCCTGTGCGTCGCGGCCCATGCCGACCCATTGATCTCATTGTTTCCGGCGCGCACCAGTCGACCGGGGGTGGATCCGCTTCGCCCCTCGGGGTGCGTAGATATTTCAATGGATTTTTAAAGCTTCGGTTTTGCTCGAGCGACTCTCGATGCGCGCCACATCCCCCCTCCCCCCTCGAACCCCCCTATTTTTACCGCTTTATGGACAATTCCGATGGCGACGCGCTCGGTCTTCTTCGTCGAGCAATCGAATAATGTTTTGACGAGTTTCTCAAAAGACATTCGTGCCCCCTAATCGCGACTGGGATTTTAAAAATTGTCCGTCCCTTTTACACCAGTTAGAATAAAGGTCTTGTTCAAGGGTCGTTTCCTCAATTTTTTGCTTAACGATCTCCAGAAAGAGTTTCGCGAAGGAACGAGTCCGGACAAAACAATAATTAAGTGAAATAAAGATCGCGTTGGAGAAGAGCAAGTGTTTGGCGTTTAATTCAACGTATTACAGTTTTATATTTTAATATTTTAACGGCCAATGGCTCTTAACCTCAAATTTATATTATTTCAAGTTTGTTATTATCTAATTACGCGGGGCTTGGACCGTAAAAGAAGACGCCGCTGATAATAAGACACTAGCGCGGGTGCGTATATAATAAGAGTTCTTGTAAAACGTAACCGAGAAAACGCCGTTTCGCAGAAATTGGTATTTTATACCGCATTCGCCGGATCGTAGCTCTTCCACTTGGTTGCGCATTCCCTCCCCTAAATCCTCGTAAAATGCCCATGCTTATTATTCTTTGTGTTTATTATTTTTGAGCAGAGGCGCTAAAGCACTTTGAGCCTCGAGTGCATTTGTGTAAATAAATGAATTTGCTAATATTACAGCAGTCGCTGATTTGTCCCGAAATTCGTAGGGAAAGAATTGTCTCGTTAATTTACGAATATGCAAAATGATTTTTTCACAGGCTAAGATTTGCTCAAATATTTTTTAAACTTGATTTTCATAATAGTTTTTCGGATAAGAATTACTAGAGGAAAACAAATATGTCTGCAGCTCTTGTAAATATTTAATACTATCGAGATTAGCACTTTAAGCTCTTCGCGAAATATTTTTTCCGTTGACGAGCCACATTTTACGTTTATTATTACGTCAAAATTCAGGATATTAATGCGTTTGAATTTTCAATGTATAGATGAAAGAAGATCTTTCGCTCAAAATAGCATAAATTAAAAAAAGATTTTCTCACAAGTACAATTCATTACGATATTTGCACGGATGCATTTTTAGAGAACAACATTCGATGCTGATATATCAGAAAGGTTATGCGATATTTCCATTACTGCTTTTTATTTATTAAAACGATCGATACGTCATTGGATTGAAGTCAACAAGCTGAGGTGTGAATTTTAATATAAAAAATAGTTTTCACACGAATTAATGCGGGTGTAACGACTTCTTTTACGTTAATTTTATCGAGACTTTTTATTTTTGAAAACACTAATTTTTCAAGACTTTGGCGTCGTATCATACAAATGTATCATTCTGTATAATATATTTTAAAATCTTTTTGAACTTCCTGAATATCAAAAATTTGGTAAAAATTAATTAAAATCACTAAGATATTTTACACGCATAACTAAAATTATACGTGAACTTTCAGTAACAACTAATATAATTATTCTGAACCAATAATATCAACTGTAAATTTATTTAAGAACCATAAGCACGTACTAATATTATAATAGTTATGTAATACATCGTTCAAATTATAATGTCCGATGAAAAAATGTCCGTTTACACGTGAAATCTTACAGAAAGTCTTGTGTGATTTCAATACAATGATGCAAACGTTGGCTGCTGATAAATTTTCGAGCATTTAATTTTCGTTTACGTCTAGTATTGAATAAGAAACTTCTTTGATTAAATAGTATTGTAAAATAATATTGGTAAATATCCAGTAATTACCATTTGTTGAACAAAAAATAGAATCATTGCAAAAAGTGAATTTTTTATGGCACTTAAAAAGTTTTATCCAAAGATATTTTCTCTAACTAAAATATTTGCGAAGCTTTAACAGCAAGATTTAAAAGAATCTATTTATGCAAGAGCTTGAAAATTTTATTTATTCATAATCTAACTATTTACACGCATCCATCTTCATCTACTTCAATTGAATTAGTTGACACTTTGCCGATATTTTAACCATCATTATTACTTTATCCAATTACAAATATTATACAATAAGTTGTTTGAAGAATAGAGGACGCGAAAGTAAAATTAAATTATTTTACCACTCCAGGTTTAGTTATGCGTAAATGTTAGTATAATCAAAATTAAAACAGTTGGACGTTACGAACACAAGAGAATTCTTTTCTAAACGGCGAATAAAATATATTTGCGAAACTTTTTTACGGAAACAGCAAAAAGTATTTTTTAAATTCACGTCAACCAATATCGTCCAAGTTTTAACTACTGGTGTCTCTCTGAATTATCTACTAATAATAGTGTTGATCCGAGGACGAAAGTTAACTTGAATTTTTCAATCGCTGGTTAGAGTAAAAAGATTACGCGTATTTTACTTAAATATACGCTAACCACGATGTTAAAAACTAAGTTATACTATTATTGAAAAAAAGTAGTAAACACTAACGTTATTTTGTACAGCATTAGCTAATACGAGAATTATTTTGCTCGTATAGTAATGAGCAGTTTTTGTAATAATTACTGTCATCGGTTGAAATTTGCAAAAAAGGGAAGGAATCGACGTTGCGCTTCAAAATTTAAATATTCCCATTTCTTTATCGAATAAAAATCATGTAAAAAAAAATATCATTTCAATTCTTAAAACACGTAATTTTGGAAAATGAACAAAATAACCTTATTTAAATGTAGAATAATAATACAGTTTCAGTACTGGTTATGTACCAGATTTTTTTAAAAGGATTGAAATCGACTTTAACCCTATAAATTTTGTTGTTCCAATGATTTTACTACTATGAATTATTTTAAAAATAATTATTTACTCGAAAATGTAAGTTCTGTCGATGGCAATTCTATCGGATTATTAAACGTTACGCGATAATTTGTACAAAATATGCAAATAAAAAGGATTTTCATTCAACTGGTCCGAACTCGATGTAATAGTAAATGTGAATAAGCGTGCAATAATGAAGGAAAACGCTAATTAATAAAATACATTTTCTACAAAGCTCGTGTAGCCTAATGCAATTTTTAAACCAATTACGTAAATTATAATGATATTGATCACCGACATTCCTCCATTACTCGGAAAATTCAGGGTTCGTTAAAAAATTTATGATACTTGAGTTATTTTTCAAGTGCAAGAAAATAGCTTATAATGCATTTCAAGATTTTAGTTCGGCCAACCAAATCGGCACTCAATGTAAGAAACGTTTCTTGTAAGAGATATCGGGGCTTAATTAGCGTTGCAAGTCGAAGAATATATTTTCTTAATTATAATCATTTTATATTATGATTGGGAATCGAATTATCGTAATTTACAAACGACAATCTTTTAAATTTAATACAACAATAGTTTAATTACTCGATTAAAGTTTAAAATTGTTTTAATTATATTAACTTATTTAAATCGACAAGGGCGATACTTTATTGAAATTGCAAGACTTCGCTTGGAATTGTATTTCGGTGGTTAATCATAATTTATAAAATATCCGAGCTTGTTTGGTATTTCTATGCTGATAATAACTATGCCGATTCTCCGCATAGTTTTATTTCTAGTAATTTATCGAAATTTTATTATATCTGATTTAATAATGCACTAGTAATGCTTATATTTATTGTAATAAGGGAGGAAAATAATAATTTTTCCTTTGCATAAATCTTCTTGAAGAAAAATTTGAACAGTTCTACTTAAGTTACGTACTCGATGAAAAATTAAAATTCTTTAATATCATTACAACGGTTTCGAATGTTACATTCTTGTAAAGAAACAATTTTTTTATATTCTTAACCGCGACGAGTTAAATCGTAAGTACAAATCGATGCACGGAAATAAAAAAATGATGTCGCGCTAATAACAAGACGCGGATAATTTCTTAAAATTTTTTAAATATGCGAAAACTCCAGAAAACAAAACAACACTCAACAATCTTCAACTATATATTACAAAAAACTATGTTTCGATGGATCTGTATTAGTGGTGATGTACTTTTAACAATTTATAGCGGCGATTAATAATCGGATTCGATCGAGTTTTTTACGTCTGGGCTTTTGTCACACGCGATAATGGCGATCGAAAATAAATGTCCGAAGACGATGACAAAACGGGCATTTTATTTCCAAGGGAATCTGAGGAAATCGTCCGCAACACCGCGACAAACATAAAAACGGCTGTGCGAAAGCGATAGAGAATAAACGCGAGCGACAGTTGCAGTCTTGTCATCCAGAGATCGGGAATATCTTTTTCGTTTCTATTTCGAATTGGCAGGTTGGTATTAAGGCCAACTCTATCCATCAATCCCATGTTTCTGGTCACTCCGTCGATAAAAGCGCACTGACCGACGGCTGTCCACGAATTTTCACCTGCACAAAAAGCTAAATATACCTGATCCGTCGACTCTATTCTCAAATTTAGCGTTACCAAGACCGTCTACGTTTTCCCTGAATAATAGAAAAACCGAGTTCCGACGTGAAAAATCACCAAGTTGTTAAACGTCGCGATGCTTCGGACGTCGCCAACTTCGAACGGAAACTCCAATTCGACTGAATTCGCAGAGGCTACTCACTCTCTCTCTCTCTCTCGCTCACACATTCGAAGGGTTCGTCTTGAAAGCTGCTGGTGCTCCTTTCAATTGTCAATAACGTTATTATCATTTACTCTTCGAGCATTTTAATTAAATCGATTTTAGTAGTCTTATTCAATTTGATTTTATTAGTGCCGCAGATTTTTTATTATTACATTACAGCAAATTGCTAAAAAGGTGTAAATTTTTGTTATTTTGGCATTCCGCGCGAAATTAACCAAAAAGTAATATCTGACTACGACGACGTCTATTATGTTCATTTGAATGAAAAACGCGGCTCGCGCCACTCAAGACTTCCGCATAGAAATTTCCCAATTTATTGATGAAAATATACTCGAATTAACGACCGACGGAATACCACCACAGCCACTTGCACGTTATCAATCACCTTTTCAATGAGGGTCTGTTGAAAAAATATTAATCTCGATACCGCGAGTATTATTGTTGATTTATTACATTGATGTGCGGCCAAATATTGGTGTTTTTTTTTAAACGCAGCCTAGAATGTTATTAGATTTATTCTCCTGGATTCGACATTCGCGCCGAAATAACCTTTTCACCTGCCCCCGTCCGTCCATCTGCCAATATACAGAATGATGCTCGCTAATTTTTTAATTAATTATCTAATGAACAATTTTAAATTAAGCTTATAGAAAAATTATCGTAAAAACAATATGGAGGAAAAATTAAATAAAATAATTACTGTTATTACTCGTCGAGGAAAAATCTTGACATTTAATAAAAATTGTCTTTTAATTTTTCAATTACCTCAATACAAAAAAGCTTTATTCGTAAAGTTTTGAGCTGCAAGGATCGATTAAAGTTTGTCTCCAATAAATGTTGGCAATTTCGAATTTTAATCCAGTAATAGCTTCGAAAAGCATTTATTTAGCTTCTCCACAACATTGCAAGTATAAAAAAAATTTCAGACTCGAACCGTTGGCATAACTTTGCGCATAAATATTCCGTATCTCTTCGGTCGCAATTAACACGCGTGAGAGCAAATAAATTCGCTCGATACTGATCATCGTTGTAACCGGTAATATAAACAATTAAAATTTTACGGAGTTTAACGTAAATTTAATGCGTGAAATCCCATAACATTTGAGGCATTCGAAAAATACTCGGGTTCGCTAAATCCAATCGCGATGCGCTCCGACGCATTTCAACGAGGCAGTCGGTGTTGTAAAAGGCAGTAACAAATCGAAAGATGGTATCCGGCGGTTTATGCTAAATGACCTTCGACGCGACAGTGAATCTCATCTCGGGAAAAGAAGGGAAGGTCGAGACGAAGAATCGTACAACTGACATTGAAGTTTATTACATCTCAGCAACGGAGATCAACTATTTTTAACAAAAATCCGCACCGCGAAACAAAATATTCGTGAGATGCGCATGTATTCGTTAAAAATAAGTTCAATTCAATTTCAGCGCGAGCTGTTTGCGTGGAAGCAGTAAATATTTCAAACAATACCGACAATTCGTTTACTTATACTAAAGTACATCAATGCGCTCATTAATTCAAAATTAATGTTAAACATCGATATTAACGTAATTTTTAACGCGACGAAGTCTATGCAAAACGGTCCTCGAAAGATTTTACGCCCGGCAATACAAAGCTTGTTCAGCGAAATACACCGATGAAATTACAAGTCATTCACGCCTTGAGCAGCTAAAACAGAGCGAGTTCGAACGATTCTGACGCCGTCGAGGAGCCAAAAATCGCGCGGAGAAAAATTAAGTTTGCGCGTTACGATTAAAGAGTCCGCTAAATAAATAAATTGAATTACTTGGAGCTTTCAATCTCGAAAGCTTCACTTGCGGCAGGTGCGAACGCACGTGAAGCTTCGGGCAACTTGAGGCAGCAAAAACTCAGCTTAATTCAATTAATTCAACGAATGCGAGTGAACCAAAAGTGCACCGACCTTCGAGCGGGAACGTGGGTATGCAGTCGACGCGAACCTCCGACATGGCGCCGTTGTAGGCCTGGCTGATGTAAACGAAGCAGTACTCGACGTAGCGCTCGGTGAAGAGGTCGCAGTCGAAGGTCAGGCTGTGGACCCCCGCCGGGGCTTTGAGCTCGGCGACGTAGTGGAGGCTCGAGGGCGGCGCCAGGGAGTCGACGTCTGCCCGGAGTCTGCCGTAGACCCGCACCCGATCTCCGGCGAGGCGACAGGCCGGGTACTCGAAGAGCACCGCCACCCCGCCATTGCCGGCACCCCCCGCCGTCGCAGGGGTAGATCGAGCGCGCGTGGACGTTGAAGACGAACAGGTCCGACCACTCCACCTGCAACATCCCCCTTCTTATGTGCGACCTTCTTTCCTCGCTTAGCTTGGCAGGCGGCTGTTTTCAATTAGCATCCCCCACACGCCGATAAGCGCCGCCGACATCTCGGTGCTGATGACCGGCGCAACGACCCTCGGCATAACTCCCCAACCGCGAATCCTTGATCCGATCAAATTTTAATATCGAGGGCAACTCGGACCGGAAATTCCAGAATACCAAGAAGAGCGGCTGGGAGAGTCAAGAAATTCCTGACGTCTGCGTAAAAATAGGCGTCGCACGAGGCGCCCATCCAAGGTGTGCGTTGTCGAACAACCCCTTGGAGCCGCTCCTCCGAGTTCGGGGGCGCGACTTAATAACGAGACGAACGCGTTTTGCGATAAGGCAGCGAGCGGCAGTTGGCCGTTACCTGTTTGGTTGGCTCTCGCGCGACTCGAACTGCGCGTAAACTTGAAGTCGATCCGGAGGCGCCTGAGCCCGCGATAGAATTTACGCGAGCGGCCGTTTTTAGTCGATAAGCAAGAACTCGTGGCCGGTAATTGCAGCGAGTAAACTAATTTAATCGCGTTTACATATGTTAATGTTATTGCAAGTTGGAGCCTTTCATGCCGAATCACGCACGTGCGTTTACGGCAGTACAAAGTTCGTCGTCTGCTAGCCTCGAGTTGCTTCGTTACGTCCATTAATCCTGAATTCTCGACGAGAATGAAAGTTCGGCGGTTTTGCTTCGACGCGTTTCCACTTTCTTTCACGAAATGGCGGCCGTCGGTTAGTGGAAAAAATGATACGAGTACATTAGCCTCGACTTCGTGGATGAAACAATTCAGCCTTTTATCTTGTGAACCGCACAAATTTGCATCGCGAAAGCTCGGAGAAATGTTTTCCGAATTTCACTAGATAATAATTTACCGCACAGATGCTGGCGCGAACGCAGTTACGCCCTTTATTTTGGGGAAAGAAAAAGCGAAGGATCCCCTTGGGCGGAGGGTAATTTAGCGTTCCCTTGAACCTGATCGATCTCAACCCTTGAAAGCGTAGTGCGACCTTGGCGTCGTCTCACCTTGATGTAGGCGCTGGTGGTGGGGGCGCTAGGATTAGCATCCGAGGGTTTCAGTCTCAGGGCGTAGTGTCCGGCCAGACCGAAAAACTCGCAGCGCAGGGTGATGACCCTCTGAGCGGGAAAGCCCTTCACCTCCTCCGCGTAGAGCATCTGCAACGTAGAGCATAGGTGCGGTGAGACGCTTTTCTCTTTTTTCCAGTCGCCGACGGTGTACGTGACTTTGTTGCGAAGGACGTCTTGACTCTCGTCAACTCTAGTATTGGAGACGAAACGCGACCGAACGACTGTCTCTCGCGAGAGTGCAATTACAAGTTTGTTTTGCCTTTGTGACCCCTCGTAGATTGATGCCGCCTACGCTTAGGCTATCGTTTTCCAAGAATAATTTTCCCCTGTTTTCTCTATACGCGTCGACGATAATTCAGCCGTTCGTTTTAGCGAATCGGTCGGTAATTTTTTATTCCACCAACGGCATTAGGCGACTTGCGGTAAAAGCGATGGTATTATCGTGGCATTTTTTATCTTGAACGTAAAAGGAGTCAAGTTTTGGAGAAATCGCGGTAAATGAGCAAGCGAATTATACAATTTTTAACTTTTTATAAGTAAGTTTTTTAGTCTCGATGCAGACCCGAACGCGGTGTTTTATAAATAATAACGCGGCGTTGATTTTTGCCTTCCCGATACCTTAATGGCATTTTCATAATATGCACGGAAACATTATGAAAAGATATTTGTCTGTTCGATCAGACTGCATAAAAAGCGAAATACGGGAATTTGACGAGTTCGAACGAGAAGTAAAATTTGTAAACTTGAAATTTCGCGGAAAAAGCTGTGAAAATCGTTCGAGTAATCGATGAAGCAATACACCCTTAAAGGTGACTGAAAATTTATGAAATTTACGCGTCGATGCTCGTTAACTTGGGGAAAGTTCAACGGGAACTGTCATTTTTAATTTCGTTTTGACTATCGATCCCCGTGCGTTTTTGTAATTCACGATATTATTGTTCCTCTTTAACGCTCCATTTTCTTTCTACCGTGACGTCCTTCGCTCGTGTTTATTGGGTCTATTTCAACCGACGCGTTTGGAAGTTCGCCTCTTGTGAGTCATCAAATTTAGCTGATGCAGGAAAACGTACTCGCGTAATATTAATCACAATTATATAGACTTATAAAGTACACAAGCGAAAAGTAAATAAGCCCGCGATTGATAATTTCAGCAATATTGACATGTGAAGTATAAAGCGTAATTAAATGCAAGAGTCGCCCGATAAACTTTGGCAGCGCGTCGGAATACCATTAATTGTAATTGGGAAAGGCACTCGCGAGCTTGTCAGTTTCGAATTTCCCAGGTGAACTTGTCCTTGAGAGGAGCGCAAATTACCTGCACGTGGCTCCGGTTGCGCGGGTCGCAGGACAAGACGCTCGTGCCGCAGTAAATGAGCTGGACCGTGTAGCTGGGCACCGGGATGCCCATTGACGGGCTGCAGGATATGCCCGTGTACTCGAGAGTCGCCAACACCGGCTGACTCGGGTAGGTGTCGAAGTGCTGGGGCTCCAGGGCGAGGGACGGCGTCGGCCATCTCACGTCCAAGGTCGTGCGCATCTAGGCCAGAAGATTCGGCGATTAATTGGGAACTACCGGGGCTTTTTTTGTTTAATTCTCCTCGTAGCTTTTGCGATTGCGAGAAACTTTGCCACGATCGAAAAAAAGGTCCGGGTCCCACAATTTCATCTCCATTCAGATTCCCAATTGAAATATGAGCTTTTTGGTAAAATTTCATTATCATTCATCACTTTATTATTCATTTCTTTATTTTTATTATCTATTTAAGCGCAACTGCGACGACAATAACGTTTAAAAACATAAATGTAAAGAGATTCAAAGGTTTCCGCGGAAATTACGTTTCTTCTCGAGTCTGCATATATTTGAAAAAGTCCTTTCGCAGTTGAAACAGATTTTATTGCTTGAATATCATGTTTTATAAATTTCCAGTAAGATCGGCTTAAAAGACTTTAAACATGCGCTTCATCTTTTTAAAGTAGAAAAATTCGAAAAATAATTTTTAGCCTTGTATTTTAAGTTTCAATAGCACTTGATTATTCGTGACTTCGATTTTATCGTCGTCCCTTAAAGGTACGATAAACGTGCGATAATTTTTGTACACGTAGTTGTATATATTTCAAAAAGTAACCACAAATTTTGTTTTTTTTTTTTATAATAAACATTTTCAAACAACTCCCAAAAATTCGATATCTCTATTCGACTCAGTTTTCATAATACGCAAAAAAAATTATTACAAGATACGCATCTTTAATTTCTCTATCTTTTTTGCGATAAAAGATACGTTGATTAATATGATTTTCGCATTAGAATTTCATCGGGAGAAGCATTTAGTATAATTTTGCACTTTATATCCTCTTTTACTCGCTTTCCTTCTCGCGGTGGAAAAATCGAAAATCCCTGATTTCTCCGCTTTAATGTAATAAAATATTTATTAAGATATAGATTTAGCCGTCACCTTGAATAAAATCAATTTTGTAACGTGAGACATGCACGTAACCACCTTAAACATTAACCTCGTACTTTGCATTTTCGTTCATCCTTTTACATTGAAAACGGCATTTCAATATCAATTTCGAATCATCGACCGCGGATTCGTCGATAGGAATTTTTATTATCTTAGAATTCAAGCAATGTGTCATTGACTTTACCGTTGCTCGGCATTAAAAAATCTCTCGAGTCCAACAGATACGAAATATTACCTTAAAGAAAAAAATTTAGCCTTTTCGGATGTCGTTCTTATTAATTTCAATTGGGAATAAAAGTTGATTCATCGTTTACGTATCAAAATCGTACGATACACTAACCATTATGCGTATTATGAATTGCATCTAATTTAAAGCGACTTCCTGCCTCATTTGTAAATTAATAAAAGTAAATTTAGGATACAATAATATATAAAAGTATTGAAGAAGCAAATACTATCTGCATTTTTGCACTTTCAAGTGGAAATAAATATTAATTAGAATAACGTGCCGATATATGGATTTGCGCAAATAAGATTGAAAGCTCAATTAGTTTATTTTTAATTGCATGAAATAGAAGCTTTTGTGTTATGGAAGTTTTCTGCTTTATCACAAGACGTTTTAGCGTTAATCACAATTTGTTGGTAGTGTTTAAAAATTTTTTAAACCCATCAAAATACGTATATTTTATGCAGTAGACAAGATTAGGGGTACAATGTAGAGAAATTTAAGTTAACATGTATTTAGTGTGCGTTCGATGAACTTTAGTACCGAGTCCTATATTCTATTATTGTTCGTGTCGGAAAAATAATTTAAAATGTCGCATCAAAAATGCGCCGAAATAAATCTTATATGAATTAGTTCACATACTATATGTACGGTGGAGCTCAAGTGCATAAGTAGATCCACGAAAAGCCTATGAAATATTATACCCGAGTATAAAAGAGATTTCCCTACTGTTTCTCAGATATTTTTCAACGTCAGAAGCTTTTCTTCGTACTTGGATTATTTTATATCGATGATCTTGCGTATTAGTTTCGGAAAATACAACTAATACTGGCAAGGAACTACTTAACATTTTCACGATGTCATTTCGAATTTTATTCGAGAACGCGAAGTTAATAAGAGAATTAATAAGAGTAATGTATCGAATATCGGCTTCAGCGGCGTCGAGTGGACGGAGATTCGCTATAAATTGTAAGCAGTATATTCGTGATATTTCAAGCGAAATTGCGATGCTAATAATATAGTTTCTTTCGAAAATTATACATCGCAACTGTTATTCACTCTTGTGCGAACCAGTAGTAAGACAATTTAGGCGTAAGTGCGAAAAATCCCTTCAAGAACACTTTTAGTACTTTTAATGGAAAGTCTTTGAGAAAAGAAGAGGAAAGAAGCCGCTTAAGGACGAAAATGCGTATATGAGAGAAAAGAAGAAAGGGAGTGAAAAAATTGGCGAGACTTCGAAAGCGAATAAACACGGATTGATAGAAAAGAAAAGAACGTCGGTGTATTGCACAATAACAGGACAGAAACAATGACACATATTTAAGAAGAGCGGGAAGGGCAGGCGGGGAAGATGTGATAAGAGGCTACGAAAGGAGAGATAAAGTTATTGAATAATGTTCACCGTAATAGTCGCGTTAGTAGTAGAGAGGAAAGCAGAACGCAGAGAGAATTGGGCCAAGATAAGCAATCCTAGGATTAAAGAAGGAAGAAAGCTGAGGCATAATGTAAGAGGTAAGCGAAAGATACTTAAATAATTGCGTGAAAATTTTGTGTATTGTATGTGTACAACAATGCGTGCATTGTTCACTAATACTAAAGCCTCGGGCCAAAGTCGAGTACCCACGGGATATAAAATATCTGGTTTCGCGAGGCTTCTATTTAAAATTGTCCTCGGCTAGAAATGCGCACTTAATTACAAACTCATATTTCAGCCGACATTGAAGATTCGTAATGGTTCCCCGGCGCTCGTAAATCATTGAAAAAGAGAAAATATTTCTAATTTAGTCGGTTTAAAAAGCAAGTAATCCGGTACTCGAACTTTTTATTACTGCATTCTATTAATGACGAAATTGCTTGCGATAATTAATGTTACATCTGCACTCGAGCCGACGACTGATTCTTCGCTCTACAATACCGATCGACCGCGTCGTTGTACGGATTAGTAGTAAAGTATCCCACCGGTTTCAGCGACGGGGATTGACGCTAATTAAAAATCGCAATAGTCGCTGCTGCCAAACACTTATTCTCGCGATGCAAAATTCAAACGCGAGCGAAACAACAACCCGCAACTTTCAAAAAAGCTATCGATTTGCCGTAAATTGAATTTCGCCGCGTCCGAAGCTTCCAAGTGCATTGATCAAATCGCGGCCCGCGTCCCTGACAACCGAAAACACGAGCCGACGGCCGCGACCATCCGCTTTCGTCCCCCTGTCAGGAGTTTATCTCTCAAGGGCGCGATGCTTTATTTACGGCGAGACGCGGATCATCGTTTATCACTGGCCGGAGGTTCCTGAAGTCGTACCTGGGCGTCGTGGAGACTGGCCGTGTCGGTGAAGCGGTTGGGCACCGGCGAGGACTTGTGTTGGAGCTGCAGGGAGTAAGTTCCGCCCCGGGAGAAGAATCCGCAGGGTATCATCAGCGAGACGTTCACCCCAGCGACGTTGGGCACGTCCACCGGGACCTCGCCCACCAGCTCCGAGGTGAAGCCGTCCAAGCGTAAGACCCTGTAAATTCCATCTTTCGCTACTCTCGCCAGCAGTTGGCGTTTCTCTCCAATTGTCTGGTTTATTCAACCGGCGCAATTGTAATCACGCGGATCGCGATTGTTTCCGGTTGCTGATAGTCGACGCTTCGGTTGGCGTTTCCGGTCAAATGCGGTCAGGTTCTCGTCTTGCGCGTTTTCCAGTCGAACCGCGTGCACTTGCGTGTGCACTTTGACCGGAAGCTGCCGAATAATTAAAGGCGGAAGAGGAAAGCGACCGCATTGAATGAGATCGTAATTGGTTTTACCAAATGCCGTTGGATAAACGTATTACTACCGGCTTATTGATGGATTACTTTTAACTACTGCTAATGTAGATGCTGGAAATTGCGAATTAAACTATTGAGACGCGTAATTGTTTCAATTTGGGTATTTCTTCGATCTTTGTATTCACATTTGAAGATAGAATTCTTATCGAATAATCGCACAGAAGGGAAAATAAAAATCCGTTTTATAGACGACTCGTTCATTTTTAACGATGGCAAGTTATTTATAATTATTGATGTGAATTAAATCTTGCCTTTGATGGCTTAAGAGGCACGTTATTTTCAAAAAGAACAATTCGAGGAAACGATTAAATGGATTAAAATAAATTGCATCGCACTCGAATTATTTTTCAAAATGCAGTAAACCGTTCTTGTAATAATAATTTAAATAATGATAATTTTACCTAATATAAAAAATAAATTGACTCGGGAAATCAAGAATACGTTTGAAACTGTGAATTAAATATTTTCTTTTCAGACGTTTTACCAGTAACTGCCATACTATTTCTTTAAAGATTATATTTGCAAGACGTTCTTAATTTTGATTATAGAGATTAAAGAAACTATTAAAAGTGAAAGCAGATTTATTATATTTTCATAAATTCGTATAAATCGCAAACTTTTATAAATATGTTTCTAAATGTTATAAAAATGTTTAGCAGAAATATTAAAAAAAAAAAAAAAAAATGAAACTCGCGAGAATCGAAAGAGAAAAATTAAAAGTTCTATAGTCGACGTCGGTGTAATGATCATATTTTTTCATTCGTTTAGAAACAATACAATTTTGTGATATTTTTACTTGCCAATTACCAAGTGGGTGGAGTTCATTTCTATAAATTTTATTCAGGAGCGATAATTTTTATGATAACACGTATATTTTTAAATCCTCGCGTGCATTAATGAAAAGAATAGACGAGGCAATGGAACTACATTTGAATGGCTCTATATTTTACCTCTTGGTTCATTTAAATATTTACTGCAGGTACACACGAATGTATTTGGCATTTTTATTATCATTATCATCGATAAAAATACTTTGATCGAAATCTTTGGATGATAATTAATTTGGTAATTAACAGTTTGAAAATGCGGCCATTGTTTTGTAAAAAGTGTTTTCCAAGAGGTAAAATTCAGTCCGATCCTTGATATTTCATCGAGCCGACGCAAAATATCCTCTTAAATGTCACTCGGAGCTTTCCCTTTAAAAAAACTGTGCAAGCGAAAGAGCGTCTGGGACAAAACACGTGTAAAAGCTTGTGGCGCGTGGGATAAACAAGTTCGGTTCGATCGCTCCGAACATTAATCGAAACGAAAAACTCGAGTATTTTGTAAGAGGTGCGATTACTCGGTCGATAAAAGCAAATGCCGACGACAGCAATTCGAGGATATTCCGAGGAGACGGGAAGGATACAGACCTTAAAACAAAGGGATCCTGGAGGGGGATTTGCTCGCTTTCAATGCTATAGTCTTCATCGTCCTCTTCCAAGTCAATATCGACGTCTTCGGTTGCCGGGGTCCCGGATGTTGTCGTGCGATATGCCGACGGCAACTCTATGATGAGAACCCCGAGATCCCCAGACAAGGCCGTGTGGGACGCTGCCACTATCAGTCTCGGGGAGGGCGTCTCTTCCGATGCCACCGCGACAATTGGTCTTGTCGTACCTGCAACAGTCGGTCAAAACGATCTCTTTAATGCAATTAAAGTTCATACACTGGATACTTTCGGTCAATACCTAATTACTGTCCTGGTATTTTAATCAAGTCATTTGCGTTATTCTACCAATGGTTACACGCGCAACTGTAGTACGGACAGTTTAATTCAAGAGGGGGCGAACTTTAAATATATCGATGATCGGCATTGGCCGTCAAAGCTGAAATTCGAAATTTCATCGATCGATCGCTTGTCCCGAATAATCGACCTTTAATTCGATTATTAAATCGTGTGAAGTTTGAGCTTTTACATGCTGATCACAGGCAAATTATAATCTAGCGCTTTGTGCGTAGTTTTCGACTTCCTACTTTCGTGCACCAGTTTGACCAGTTGAGTGTAGTGGTATCCGCCGCCCATCAACTCGTCCTATTGATCCAAAACGAACGTTGCAGTACAGCGAAAAAAGATCGAGGGGAGAGAGAAAAAGCTTCAAGACAAAGAGACAGAAAACAGCCCTCGTCTTTGGAAAACGAGGAGACTAATTTGGGTTAAGCGATTGTTACTTTTTTAGTTTGCTACTCGTCAATTTCCGGCGATCGGAAGTTGACCGCATGTTTATTAGAAAATAGCGAGGACAACTTGGGAGATTGTACGTGTATTTTTTAATCTACCAGACCACGTGTGCTGGCAACTATTTGGAGTTGCAGTTTTAATTAAAGTCTCGCGAGGGATTTCTCAAAAGTTCATTCCTTCTCAAAGGAGAAGTAAAGCTCTTATCAATGTTCAAAAGAGATTTAAATGTCGTTCACATTATACGTCATTCCGTTCGTAAGAACAATTCAAGCAATAAACGTCAGTAAATGACGTTCTGAACGAAGAAATTTTGATTCACCCCTCACGCGAATTCACGATTTCCTCATTACGCAATCTTTTAAATTTGAATTTCCCTCTAAGCCAATAACTTTTCTTATTGCAAAAATATGCTTCCGATGAGATTCAAAATCTATTGAGTCGTGCGTCCAGGAATAGATAGTCTAGCAAAGCTTGGCTTCCTTTTTCTAGATTTCGCTCGATTCTGAACAGCAGCTCTAATTGCATTCGAAAACCAGCGGCTGGTAAGGACAAAGAAATTTCCCTGAAGGTGCCAATTGTCGTTTTGCGAGAAATTCGCTGCCATTCGAAAGTTACGCCAAAGAAATTTATTATTCCGCGATGATAAATATTTTTCAGTCCGAGGAATTAAAAATTTCGAGGTTAAATTAAATTAATTTTTCGAAATGAGATAAAACGAAATAGCAAACAATAACAAAATTAATAGAAAAACTTTAATCCTAGGCTTTTAATATTTAACTTCGTTGCACGTCGTTCTATTAAAATGCGATTAACTGCCTTTCACAAATTATGTAGATGTGCACGTATTTTATAAAATATTTTTGAACACATTTAAAATTAATTTAGGATTTAAGGGTGCACGTATGAAGTGTAGCTTCGAAAAAGTGCAGCCGGCCTGGTTAATGATAATCTTGTTAGCGAAAAAAATATTTTAAAAGAAAACTTAATCCCTTTGTGCGTCTACGAAGACTAAAGAGTCTTATGATTATTAAAAATATTTTAAACGCAAAAGAATACCAGACTGGACGAGTTAAGTAAATATTAACTTTTCATTGCGAATGGAATTTGTTACCCTTTTTTATCAGCTGAACCTTAAAATCCCTACTAATTACATTCACTAAATGAAATGATAAAAAATAATTATTATTACTTAACTGTACGGAATATACGTAAGTGTTGGGACTTTCCAAGCTTTCGAAGCTCAAAATGATTAAATTAAGTCATTTCAGGCTTTCGTAATGATTCTTCATTAATGGAGATACATTGTTAATACACAATTATCAAAAACTAAATAATAAATAATCAATAATCAAAAGATAATTTTGTCCGGCTAAATATGTGTAAGGACAGATATTTCAATCGGGCCTTTTCCAGCGATCAAACTGGCGACCGCAGTTTTAATCGAGAAAAAATAATTTGCCCAATAGCTTACGCAGCATCCAAAACACTACATTCGTACTCGCGAATGCGCGATCACCAGTTAAAATTCCTGCATCAAATCCTTTCGAAAGCGACATCCGGCTCCTCGCTCTTACACACACACAATAACTCGGCGAGATCCATTGATTTGGCGGCAACTTTGCTGAATAATGCCCAGCGAATTCTGGTCAGTCTATCGACGAGATGATTCTGCAAGCAGATTTGCATTGCTAATCGATGCTCCCGTGGGAAAGTTGCGCAATTCCGAAATGTCGTTACTATGTCTTTTGCTCCCTATCGCCCGTCTTCGTCTTCGCGTTGCTGCAGTTTTGACGATCGCTCTCGTTATTATTTATGCAGCTGCATTCGGTTCTAGTTGGCTGCGGAAAACGAATTCGTTTCGTCTGGACAACCGAGCGAATCGCAAAAAACTTTATTCACCCACGCGAATTCCACTTAATTCACTAATTCAACGCTCAACAAACTCAGCTTTTGTTCCTAACGTCTTCAACTATTACCTGAATTATCACGCACGAATTCTACATAGATTTTACGCAGACCGATGAATATCGAATCGCATTAAAATTTTTCGTCCATAAAACGATCGCTACTTTATATCGGTAAAATAAAAGTTAGTACACACGTTGATAGCATTTTTAATGATCTCACTTCGTTAATTAAGTCGTAAATAATTTATGTTTCTTTGATAAATTTATTAAGTTATTAATTTATTTTTAAGGTCTTTGAAATAAAATAATGCATGGGTTATTTATTAAAAGACATTTTTTACCGTTCCCGATGTTAAATAGTGAAATCACAGATGAAACGCGAATTACGTTGTTATTTTTATTTTTTAATAAGCTCATTTTTCGATGGAACAAGTAAATTATTGTTATTTATAAAACTTGTATATTCTTTAAGACATAATTTTGAATATTATTAAAGAATTTATTGGCTTTACTGACGTCAAAGCACTGTCGACTAAATAGTATGTTTAAAAACTTTGTTTCATTGATCAATTTATATAATCTCTTTGCGTATAAACGCACACGCACACACACTTACACACACACACACACACATATATATAATGTAAATAAAATAAAACATAACGTTTCTGAAAATGTTTTCTTCAAATCATGGAACTAAATTCTGTCCGCGAGTAAAAGAAACATTCAGTTACAACATAAAGGTTGTTTTTCTAAATTTGTCTCTCTACGACGGTAATAAATTATTTATAAATTTCAGGCAAAACAAATTGCACTTCTACGTCAATATAATTTGCAATGATAAATAATTAATTCAATATTTTACCATCAACACTCAGAATTAAATCACGGTTCGTCAAATGGCCTTAACGACGAGAGGAGTTTACTCGACTTGTGTCTTAATTTGCACTTTAATTTATACGCATTTTAATATTGTTACGCGGCGCAAGTCAATTTGTAAACACTTGCTGATATTGCAATGCATTTAATCAGACTTTATAACAAATTTGAACTCGCAATTTGGATTTGTTTGCTATCGCTTCTTCACGCAGATGTGCACGAAAGAAAATTCGACGAAGCTTCGGGAAAATAAACTCGAATAAATATAATATCAATTACCGAAACAACATTCAATTTTTCAGTCGTCAACAATCAGCTTGAGAAGAAACGAATTAAAACAATTTCGTTCACTGCTTCTTTAAATTGCTTTCGAAGGACGTGGAAGCTCGAACTTACAAACGCCCGAAATGCAGTGTAATGCCGTTGAAAGTAGTACGAGTCTTAATTCAGCGATACGTTAAGAAAAGCGTTTGAAGGCGGATAAATTGTCGCGGATGTATAATCGAGGAGTCGAACTGAAATTGCTTCCGGACTAAGAGTGTTTTAGCAAAAGTAGATCATAGCCGGTAAAGAGGAATGATTTTTTTGAAGAACCGACGATGTGGTGATTGCTTTCCTAAAATATATAAGTGCACCAGCGGCGGAAAAGGCCGAGCTGCTGCACGAAAACAAACTTTGCACGCGACCTTATCCGACCCCTTTTTTGATTTAGTGCTCTGCATGGAAAATAGTCATGCAGGCACTATTAGGGGTAAGAAACGAAATGACGTTGAACTTTGATAAAAAAAAAAAGTTTTCGTTGCAATGTTTATCGAAAGTTTCATCGAGTATAAGTGACTCGCAGATTGACACGCGAATTTAGAATTTTATTAGCGCGAGTGAAAAGGAAAATTAATCCGGAATTAACGCGCAACAATAACTTGGAATTAAATTGCTGATAAAGTAGAATGAATGCGTTTTCTAATGCTTCGTTTTGATTTTAAGACGAGACGTCTATTTACACACAAATTTTCTAATTCTATCCAATTTTATACAGTTTTATAATTGGAGTGACCTTAATTTAAAAAAGCTGACCATACGTTTGCGGGTCTAATTGTTGGTAAAGTTTTATCTTTCGCTTCGTACGTCATTTAGCTCTGTAATTTTATAAAATATTAATTTCTTAGTTACGGATGTATGACCGCAAATTTTAAAAGTTTAAACCTAAAGACTCCAGCCGAGTCATTAAATACTTAATATTGTTTAACACCCTTTCATAATAAACTATATTTATTCTCGAAATACAAATATTCAGCTTAAATTTTTACTCGAGAGTTCACGTTCTGCGAAGTTTGAAATGTTTATTTAATAATACACGCGTGAAGTTTATTTCTCGTGTATTTATAAAAATCGTAAGGATGAAACTTTTTAATTATATGAAGGTTCGAATGCGTTTACTAAATTTTGCCTTTCATCGTGTTTAGTTATGACAAAAATTCGGCAATATTTTGTTGGTTTCCTGTTTTTAACTACTATTGTAGCGCTTGAATATTTACATTGTCGCTTATATTTCTCAGAAAGCTCTTGCGAATAAACGAAGACTTTGAGAATTTACTGGCAAAAGTATCGTTGTCGTTGTTCTCGTTGGAATTCTCGCTTTACGCGAAACATTTTTACACGCCATACGCTTGATGCTCCGATGAACTGCTCAATTACATATGCACTTATTATCTGCTATCGCAAGTTGCTGCAGTATTTCTGATTTATCTTCTACTCCATAGATTGGGAAGATGATTGTAAAAAGTCCTTCTATCGATTGCCTTGCACCTTTCCAGATACGAAATCTTTTGGCGATATTTGTTACCGAAGTTGAATTTAATATATCTTCCGTTAAGTAAAAGTAAAGTTCGAAAAAATTGTTGAATTGTATTAAAAGTGTGCGGGTGCGTGCTCGATTAATTAATTAATTAATTAATTAATTTTACAGGTAAACAGCAGCGCTTGGATTTGGTAAAGATGCCGAAAGCCGTGACAGTAACTCATTTTATGACTGGCGAACCGAAATTTTAATTCCTAAACTTCCTGCACTCGGTATTACGAAGTCGCAGATGATCTATGCAGCCCCGAATAAAGTTATAGCGTTGAAAATTTCTCTGTCTGGATAAGAAACAAAAAAGGTGAAAGTACCGGCGCAAAAAAGCGGGCAACGGGGCTGCGTTTTTGTAATATAAATAAGATTTCCCCGAGTCATCCGACGTGAGATTGAATAATGCATCGAGTACACGAAAGCCGAAGGGAATATAATTTCGCGATTGCATTAACAATAATTCACCGAGGCGCGTTGACCGCGACGCATGAATATCCGTCGCGCAATTACTCGTCACGTCGCGTTAATGCTCGTCATATTGTTTCGCCGCTTCGGTTCGGTTGTAATCGTGTCCTTTCACGAATACGCGCGACTTTGTTCCAGCCCCGACCGGTGCAAAGCACAGCGTCAGCTGACCGCAGATCCTTCGTCTCCTCGTCGTCGTACGTGTCGTGTTTCGCATGTGTCTCCTCGACTTTTTGCGCTCATTAATCTTTTCCGGTTTATTATAATAGGCACGCGACAAGACAATTTTTGGCATTTCCGTTATGAATGTTTATTAAAGCGCTTTTACCGATCGGCCGGGAAACGAGCAAAGTTTGGTATGAACTAAATAAATTATCCAACATTGCTCTCACACGGCGAACGCTTGAATGCGAATGTGCGGCCGCGCGTGTGTGCGTGGGTACTATCCTACCGCACTTACTTGCACACTTGTATTGTTTCGAAAACCACTGAATAAGATCCTTTGCACCATTTTAGGCGGATTTATGGAGCTATTATTAAAAGTATTGATTTAGAAGAAGTTACATGTGCTCCTGGAAGCTTAAAAATGCCAGCGCGAATGAAATTTTAATTAACATTACAAAAAACTAATTTTCAAAACGAGCTTTTTAGAAATTACAATCTTTTTTCGTAATTGTTGCAGAATCTAATTTTAGTTGCTTATAAATTACATTTTTGTACATAAAATTTTTTGTAATTTGTATTACTGATGCAGAGCACGTGGATTCCCGTAAAAATAAACTTTCTCAAATTACTCGAATACTTACATTTTATTTTAATTATTTAAAACTGTTGAAAATACGTGTAATTATTTTTTTTTTATCAAATATAAGTAAAAAAAGCATGTTGTTACATTATAAAAATTTTACGATTTAACTTTATCTGTTTTTTATTATCCCCGCATAAAACTAATTTATATAAAAAATTAAGTTTTATTTGAAGCTCTAAAATTTACGTAATATTTGTACCTCGGGTTGTGCATTTTGATGACGCGTCACTTAAAATATTAAGGATATAATAAGTTTCTCAATGTGTATATGAATTAAAAAAATTGAATCTCGTAGAATTGCAGCATAATAAATCTGTTTTTAATTAAAAGTATTATTGAGCTACACGGAATTAGTAGTTGCATATTCACGATTATTTATTTATAATTCGCTTCGTTCGTAAACGATTGATACGATCTGACAACAGTATTTTACATCTAATGTTTCGGCACTGAATGACGTATTATAGAAATTGCATTAAAATTTGTGGAAACTTTTCGTTTCATAACCCATTTTGAAAGTAATATTTAAACAAATTTGTTTTTAAATAAAATACATGGATTATAATTTTCATGGCAAGTATAAGATTGATAAATAATAACAATCTATTTTTTACGCGCGTAACTTCCGAATCTTATGATTTTCTTAATTAAATATATTGACTGAGAAGCGAAACTTTCGTGAGAGTAAACGAACGAAGATTTTTCGCAACAAAAGTTTTAGTGAAAAATAAAATCGTAATTGTGTATAAGAATTATTCTTACAGATATTAAAGTTTTTTTGAATTCAATCATTCAGGTTCGATCGTACTTAAAAAAAGTATTATTTTCAAGGATAAACGGAACAAAATAAGAATTTTCAGCTATTTGATCTGCGATTTTGTTGAATCCTATAATTTAAAAACTTATTTTATCGTTATAGTAATTGAAAGTTGTCCTAAAGTTTTTATCAAAGGAAGCATAATTACAAAATGAAACGGCATTGTATTATTATAATTTTTTTAATTTATTAACTATCATTTCATCAATTTGAAGGATTTTACGTGCAAATAAAGAATTTGATTTTAAATATTACGAAAAGAATATTCTAAAATTTCTATAGTTATAAATGATTATTATTATTCTGAAACTAATGTATTAAAAACGTGTTTTACAAGATCAATGTATAATATTCTACCTAATACTCATTGTTCTATTTTACATTATGAAATTGTACTTAAAATAATTAAAAACAGGAGTGTATACTTTCTGAATTAAGCAAAGCAAGTTTCAATCATAAAAAAGACACATTTATACTCTCTCTCTCTCTCTCTCTCTCTCTCTCTCTCTCTCTCTATCTATCTATCCTTTCGCGATAATTCTCTCGTTGAAATTTCATACTCTTTTAGGGAGAAAATTATACTATTAAACTTTTCGTTTCATTAATATTATATCAAAGTTATATATTCAATAAATTTATAATATACTTTTGCACGAACAAATTGTAAAAGCATAGTTGTGTTTTCGCAAATATTATATTGAAATCCATGAAAATGTATTATTTTCACATCTATTAAAGTGAATTTACGATTACCGATTAATTATTTCCGCGTGTCTAACCATGAATATAGTCATTGAGTATTTTGCATCAAAGCATAAAACTTTATTTTAAATACATTTTATTCATTATAATTTATAATAATTTATTTGCTAACAATAGATTGTAAAGTCCTTTTTATATTTCAATATATTTTTAGTGGTTACTTGAAAAATTTGAAGTCGAAGAAATTTAGAAATGGAATTTATTATCAGAGAATGTATCGTAAAATATTAATAAATTTTTTGAACAACAGAATGGATTACTAGATATACACGTAATAAAATTAATGCTAATTCTTCTCATAAATAATAAAAAAACAAACGCTCGATGGATGAGAACCGAGAAAACTAAATTTAAGAAACTTCAAGCTTCGGATTAAAAATGGTCCGCTGGTCATTTGAAAAAATTGATATTTCTGCATTAGAGCAAGATCGACGCGATTGATCTTCGCGATCGGAACGATGTTTTGAAAAGCCGTCCCTCCGCGATTACATTTCCTGCAAAAATTTCGAGCGAGTGACACAACTTGGCCGCGCGTTCGACGGCTCAATATCTCATCGCGCCGATTCTCAGCTCGAGAACAATTTTTTATTGAAATAAATCCGCATATCGTCGTCTAAAAGTTTTTCGACACTCCGACTCGATATCTTTCATCCCGACCCGAACCAGACAGACGCTCTAATAAAAACCGACGGCCGTTACGGCCGTTTGTCTCTGAAAAGACATTTTCCTGATACAGAAAGAGGAGACAAAGGAGAGAAAGGAAAAGCCATCAGGTTCTTTCAATCTTTAATTTCACAATTCGAAATTCCCGAGGGCGCGTCGCGAAGGTCAAAAGGTGTTCGCCCGTCGCCCCCTTCGGATGCGAGCAACCGAGATAAAGAACGTCGAGGCTTTAAAAAATGCAGGCACCGGGGCTGCGGGTCAGTCGCAAACTTCCGGAAAACGAGCTCGTCTTGTGCGTATCCGCAGGAGCTCCGAGGAAACTCGAGGAAAATTGCTGGGAACGAGGCGCGGGAAGGGCCGTGGCCGACTGCGCGTCCCCAGAGTCGCATTACCCGAGAGCGAGCCCGAGAAAATAAAGGGAAAACTCTCGAAGGACGTGGTGTATTGACTCCATTTCGTTTAGGCGCCCTCCCTCTCCCTCTCGAGGCTGCGTCTCTTGCTCGAACGAGAAATATGACGGTAACAAGGTCATTACGAGGTGTCTTCGGGACGAGATAACGATATCCGCTCGGTGACTGTTTTTATCGATCTCCGTAATCGTCGCGAATCTTTTGCCGAGGCGCGGACCAAACTTTCGCCGCTTCTCCCTCTCGATAACAACTCCTCGAATTCAATTGTCACTTTCTCGGGGTTCGTTGGTAATTTAGGCGGATTATTTGGGAAGTCGCGGGCCCGCCGGAACAACGCGACACCTGCGACAAATTTAAATCCTCGAAAGTTCGCGCAGCGGAACAATCGCGCGTCTTTCGGCCTTTTACGTCGAATTGCGATTCGACTAAATACTGGAGGCAGAAGTTGTGCCGGTGCGAGTAGGAAAATGTACGCAAGAGCCGCGCCCCCCCCCCCTCCGGCGGAAAAGTTGCCGGAACGCATGCGCGCGCACTGATAATCAGTGGCAAAGTATATTAGCTCGTTGGTCGTTAACAATCAGCCTAAACAACAAATGCGCGCGAGTTGATTAAAAAGTTTCGAGGAGCAGTGCCAACGGGAAAATGGGGTGGACGCGAAAAATTACGAATTCATGTGCATTTATTACCCCGATATTGACACAAGAATGTGTAATTTAATTAAAATTATACGTCTGGCAGCAGTCAAATTAGAATTGCAAAAATCAGTGCGTCGAAGAAAATTTCGTAGCAAGCGGCGATGATATAAATTATAAAGAGCTCGCGATCGCAACTGAACTTCAACTCGGCAATTGTTAAAAAATATCTCGAATCAATTTGTTCTCGTGTTTCGATAATTAGAGATACTCGTAGCTGTGATTCGCTTCCTACGCGAATATCACCAAAGTGATGTTTTGATAAAGCACCGTTATAAGCTAAAGTCCATTTCTCATTTTCGGGTAAGTAATACAAACTTCGTCTCGGAGGACTCGTTCGTAACTTTCAGGAAAATCAAGCAATCGATTTCAATAGAGTCGGGGTCGTTAAGCTATTGGCAGCGATTTACGAAAACAACAAGAGCGTCCAACGAATAAGTAAAAGGTCACCAAATTATCGAACAGAATACAGGAGAAATCGACGAATTGTGGAATTATCGGAGACATATTGTCGTAACGGTTGCTGATTTCATTTTGCATCGAGAATTTTTCTATTCGACAAAAATTGTACTATCGAACAGGATTTTCCAAGACTTTTTACCGACTCGCTTAGCTTTGCACATGTGTTATTGCATTAACTGGAAATACGCTGCTTTCGGTCGAACAATTTAAACAAATTAAATATCGCGTTGTCATTTTTGCGCTAAAACTACGTCGCGAGTGTCTCGGAACTTCGAAACTCCGGGCCGTTGGAGCTTTTCCGAAATTTCCGTGACCAGTAGATCGAGTCAAACTCCGGGCAGACGTGCATACTACGCGAATCCATCTCAATTTACGTTTTTAATATTGATGGTAACTTTTAAGGAGTCATTTAGTCGAGTAAGAACATAACGTCGGTCGGTAATAAGAGTGCGATATAATTCTCGTTGGATTGCGTAATGGCGGAGCCGCTATTCAGGATGCGGATAAAAAAAGCAACATTTCGCGCGGCGGCGAACCTTGAGACGTGGAGCGCATTTTCCTAATAAATAATAACGAGGCGAATATATTTAACAAAAATCAGGTTTCGCAACGGAAGCCCATAAAATTTGAGGGAAGTTTTGCCGAGTAAAGCCAACGGATAAAGTCTGTTAATTTTAACAGCCGCAGGGGGAAAAACCCTTACGGTAATTTTTTGTTCTGGCCGTAACTACCCGGCCATATACAAGCCTGTAAAATCAGAGCTTTAAAGTCCCAGCGGCAGTAATGGTAGCAGCGCCGGTGACCACCACTACCGGCAGCAGGAGTAATTAAAAGGTCAGTGGCGTGTCACGCAGGTCGGTAAAAAAATTGCGTTCGCACGTAGGTAAGCGTCGATCTCGCAAATAAAGCGAGCGCACCCGCACTGCATCGAGTGTCCTAAAGCGTGAATAAGCCTCTCTGTGTGTGTGTTGGTGTGTTGGTGTGGGTGCGACGGAGGCGTTCGGCTCATCGCTCGCCGAGGAAAGTTCAGGTCCTTCGAGGGAGCATTTTTGTTTCGCACTCGGGATGACTCTATTTATTCGTGTGATCTTTGGTCGGATAAATAAACGGATTTCGCGCATCTCATTTCAAGCAGTTGCAAGTGTTTATTTATGCGGGACAACTTTGGCGTCAAGCTCGATGAGAACAATCAAGTGGTAATCAAATATGCGATTGGCCGACGCTGCATTTGAAATTCGCGAGCGAGAAAAATTGTCCCACAGTTGCTTCAGTTGCAAACTCGAAACAATGATGAATCGTGACATAGGATGAAAGTATTTTTATAAAATAAATAGAGTAAAGGTTGAGAAATTTTATCGACAGATTATCTGATTTCGTTTGACACTGAAAATAGTGCCGACGCATCTAAAAATGCACTCCTGTGCAAGAATTAAGATTATCGCGAAAAAATTGCTTCTAAAAACTGCATTGCATTAATAAAAAAAGCGCAAAATATTAATACCGAAGGCGATTCGAAAAGACAAGGCAATAATTAAGCGAAATCGAATAACATCGAATTGCAACATACGCATTCAAATTGAAATATTGTTGAATTATGGGTTTCGAGAACAAAAAGTTAGACGATTAGTTCTCGTTTAAGTTCATAGCGCACGAATTGCAAGATTTCCACAAGTTTTTTTTAGGCCACTCGGTTGTTTAATGGCCGCTAAGTAATGGATGACTGATCCTAAAAATTTCCTTAATTAATGAAAGGGAGAATAACTGCCACGGAAATGTCCTGCGACTTTTTTGTTAAAAGATGAATCCAAGTGGAATCACGAAAGCTGCAATTATCGGCACTAAACCGAAGCAGAGCAGCGAAAAAGTTCGCGAGAAAAATAATCCGAAAAGCGGACAAAGTCGTTGGAGTTCGCATTAAAATTTAGAAATCTGATTTTTCTTCGCCGCGTCTTACGGAGAAGATATTATATTTAATGACGCAAAACAATTATTAATTAAAGTGTTTCTATCTTCTCCGTTAAATAAAATGAATAAATTTCGTGGTGCTGGTGGTGCGCGATAAACGTCGAATGTACGATTTATATATTATTACTCAGAACGATGATTCATAAATTTTTCAAGGATGTTTAAAATTATTAAATTGTCAAACCCCGCGAAAACCATTTTCAGTTCGAACACGAAAAATAGACGCTCGGAAATTTTCCGCGTCGTTCGATTAAAGCGATTATTTATACAAGTATGCAAATTTTATGCAAATTATCTTTAAAAATGTGCGGTAAAAAATATTCATAAAAATTATACATTAAATTACGAAGACATTAAAGGAGCGTCTTAAAAAGGCGTAAAAGGCAAAATGTCGGTTTTATCGAGGTTAATTGGAAAATAAAAAAGGAATTCAATCCCAGTGGAGAAGCGGCCGCTGGTCGAGATACGCCGAGCGAAAAAGATAACGTCTATTTTCATTTGGTGCACGTCGTAGTTCCCGAGATATCGTCACTTGTTCCATGTTCCAGTTTTAAGCGACAAAGTAGTTTCAACGAGGCACGACGCGTCGTCACTCGCTTCTGCTTCGCCCAATCGCCGCTGGGTGGCTTCTGCGGCAACTTGGCCGCTAATTTTCCGAGTTCCCTTCATCGGATAACGATCTCGGGACATTTTGTTTGTTTAGTCCTCCGATACACTAGAATTTAATAACTCGCCCTCGAGTAATAATTAATTGGATAAAAATGAGCGCGCGATTGTGTTTTTCTTTTGTCGTTCTCGGAATAACCGCAAAAGAGTGCGCATTCTCTACGAACCAAATGTGGCCCATCATTTTTTCAAGGCCTATATCGAATCATTCAAAAAATGTGAATAATGATATCGCGACATTTCAACTTTTATCATTTTTTAGAACAAATTCGTCACAAATAATTTATTATTATTATTATTATTAATATTAGTAAAAGTGTCGTTTTTAACGATATTCTTCATTGACAATTATTTTTTTCTAATTTTTTGTAGCCAATATTAATGCATTAATTGTGCGTTCGCATGTACAATTACACCCTGTAATTTTATAAAAAATAAATTATTATTCGTGTAAAATTTTTACATACCACTTTGATCTTTTTCGAAGTTTTTAGATAACAACGTTTGAAACGTTAGCTCTTTAATACAAAATTTTATACGTCGTTTTAGTCATTACTGCAGAAAAACTATTCTGTATTAAATAAAATAGCCATTTCCCTTTCCCATTATTTTTTTACATCGAAACTCTTCTTGATAGAATTTTATTAAAATTCAGTTACATTTCTGATGCAGTTTCGGAAAGTCGTTTACAAAATATTGCCTTAATGTTGTAATATTTCTTAAAAAATTATTAATTCACGAGAAAGCTATTGTGAATTCATCAGCCTATTTAAGTGGAAATGCTTTATTAGCTTAGATAAATAATCATCCTTATTCTAGTGTAAAATATCGAATGAAAACTCGTAAAATTCATTTTTACAGTTTCAGCGAACAACAGTAATACAAAATACACGCTTACAGTATTTTGAATTTTTTGAAAAAGAGACTTTTTACGGTCGAACATAAGAACTTGATATCGCGTATTAAGATACTTAGAAATTCCCTATTCCTTTAACAAGATTTGGGCGTCAGATGGTTTGCTACCTAATTAAAAATAGTTTTTATAAATACTTAAGAAACAAGTTTCCGTTGCATTCGTGTTACAAGTTTTCGTTTTAATCATCCACCTTTGCTCGTGGTTTATCACACATACACGCCTCGACCAAAAAGCGACCTCTGACACAAAACAACGTCCACTCACATCGAGCTTTTAACGACACGACGATCGAGAATTTGAAGTTAATACAGAGGGATTAGCTCGAGCTTCCGTCGCTAAGTTTCTTCATCCGATATTTTCGCACCAACGAACTGTAATGTTAAGCCAAAGGGTCGCATTCGTTCGCAAGCACCAAGGGATTAAACGTATTGCGAGAAGTTGGTGTCCAAAAGCACAAATGCGAGCAGGAGAAAGGAAGATGTCGCCATTTTCTTTCGGTAAACGCCAAAGACTTCCGCGTTTTCTTTAGTCCTTCTAACGCTGCCGCCCCTGTAATTGTGGTTAATTATGCCACTCGTCCAACATTTGGGACTCCTGAAGGCGCGAATCGGCGATTATTCCTCTCGAAAGATTCCAAAGACTTTGCTTCGTGAGAAATCGTCACTTTCGAGAACTTTTGTTGAAATCATACGCGACACAGTTGACACATTCATAGTTGCCACCCTTTGCGATTATTTATTTATTTGTTATTCGAAACCTAATCACAGGACGTGACGCAATATAGTAAAACACAGCGTAAAATCATTTACGATAGATGATATTCCTTGACGCGATTAAAAAGTGTTCAGTCATCAATTTTCGATGCGTTGCATTTGTTATAATTTCGCGAGCAAATTATCGTTAGACAAGGGCATTTTATTCGACGGATGTTAATCGTTAAATAAAGGCATCAGTCGTTGGGAAAAGTCCGACAACATATTTTACTTGTAATTTGCAAAGTAACATTTCGGCTCGCAATTCTCCCTTGAATCTCGAATGGCTCGTTTATAACGTCGTAGCTTTGTTGATTAGAATAAGTAGAAGCTAAAGACTTTCAACAAACGTAATTTTTAAAACTTCAAAAGTCGCCTAATCATTTGGTTCGTTTGCTTATTATTAAAAGCACTAAAACTAATCAAAAAGTTTATTAGCGAATTGAAAGAAAAACCGATTGGGTAACATTTTACACAAACGTCTGATTAAGATTTTCATTTGACAATATTAAAAGGAGAATTAAGGGAAAGCGAGAAATGACAAATAAACTGAAAACCGAAGCAGCAGTTCGAGGATAAAAACGACGAAAATATTCCGAACGAATTCTATTGGACATCTAAAATTATTAGTAAAATCAAATTTATCTTTCGCAGTGTTTCTCATTTAAAGCGCAGTCCGCTTTATTTTTACAATACAAGATGTGTAAGCCGTTTGATTACTTTTAAGATAGTAATATAAAACGTGACTGAAATTGATGAGTTTGAACTTGGCGAGTGAACGGAATAAACGCAATTAGGTGAAAGCGGTAATCCGTCTTTTGCCAAGATGAATAATTTGATCGTCGGTATTTAGCATGATTTCATGAATGAACACGACTAGTTTATAGCGCGGGGGCAAGGGCAGTTGGAACTTTTCAATTTACGTGCATTCGGAATAAATAGGGTTTTCGAAATCTTCTTACTCTTGGCATTACAATATTTTTCGCTCCGACTAAGAATTATTCGTTATTCGCAAAACTAAACGACAGTCCGCGCCGTTGCTTGTATCTCGATAAATCAAAATTAAAATTTTATTGCTGTTCGATTAGAGCTGCGATGCGATTTATCGAACGTAAGATGTCTGTGTAGAAAATTTCCAACTAAACGATAAGAGGAGCTTATTTATTAATCAAGGTAATTGTTGAAACATTTAATCAAAATGTCTTCGAATCGCTATTTGTATATTCCCATTGATCCTCATCGAGAAAGTGTACTTGCAAAATCTTTGATAATTCCGTGCAAAGGAAATAAAAGCGAGATATCTTGAATAAAGATCAAGAGTATAATGCGACAAAGTTTTGTTGGAATATCACATCAGGCAGGGAAAAAATTACGGTAATAATATTAGATTTCTTATTAGATCGCAGAACCGATAAAACTAGTCGCGAATACGGACAAAAATAAGTCCAGTTTTGTGTCCAATGGGACACGGGAGAACAAGAGCGAATGTACGGAAACGAAAGAAAAGCGATCGACATCTTGGGGCTGGAAAATTGGCACTTTCTCGGCTACTCAAAAGAAAAACTACCGCCGCGAAAACAGTAGATTATGATTTCTATCGGATCTCAAGACTATGATTCTCTTCTTTAACCACTCGCGTACTTTTGAATGCTCCTGGGCTTCGAGAGTTCGGGTTCGATATCAAACTTTTCCGACGCCTATTGGCTTTTCCATAAGCGTTAAAAGTACGGCAATACTTTATCACTCGCGTAATTTTCAATTTTTACGTGCCATATCTTCATTGATAAATACAACTAACTTCTTGTTTCATTCTCGGTTAATTTTTCGACGATTTCATGGGCAAGAGTTGAAAGTGTAAGATTTAAATGCAGTGACGACAAACAATTGTTCAATTTAACAATAATACAGGCTTTCGTGAAAAAATACCAAGTCGCGGCATATGTTTATGATAATTCATCAAACAACGAATCCGAGCGTAAAAATAGAATTGTGTTGTTTAAAGAGAAATTCGAATAATCGCACCTAAAATAGACGAATATTTATTTTTAGGAAATTTCGTGTCGATAATAAGTCTTTGTTGTAAATTGTCAGTGGCAGAACTCAAACGAAGGACGATACTTTTTCCACAACAAACCTAGTGCATATTAATCCACGAATTTTTCTAATTACAATAGCAGTCAAGTACGGTACAGTTAAATCTATAGTAAAATCTACAGCTAATGTTAGCGTCTGCGCGTCTCATTTTACGTAAAAACATTTCAACTGAAACAGCATTTTCCGTTTAATTTCAACTTTTCTTTCTGTAGAAAATTCGAATTAATTACAAAAAATAGTAAAGTGATACTCGTCGTGATTTCACGAGTTCTTGTTTTTTATTGCTCGCGTAATTATCAGAGTAATTAAGTAAAATGAGCTTTCCCCGTTAAGTGACAGTACGTGCAAAATACGACATGCACTATTATTTCTTAAAAATTATCGGTCTTTTTTCGATAATATACGATTCACTTATGGCTTTCTATTTATTAAAACTGTAAGGTTCAAGTCACGATTCGTACCTTTCACTTCAGCCTAGAATTTTCTTCTGAAATTTATGCGTGTTTTTGTAATAAATAAAGTAATTGACGCAAACGAATACAAGTTTTAACAATTGATTGAAATAATATTGTAATTGGATTAATTGTTAAAAGTTATATTATGTAGGGTCGATTTTTTAATTTGAAATTTTAGAATAAAGTAACATATCTAATAACTGTCATCAATGTTCTATTGCTCGTACACGCTCATATTATGGATTATTAAATTTGGAAGTGATTTTATTTAAAATTATTTTTAAAGATGGATTGATCAAAATTTTTCTTGTTATCTAACTCTGTACGTAAGTATTTGAACTGCTAAAATTCGTGTCTACAAACTTTTTAATAATATATTATTATTATTATTCTTTTTTTTTAATGTTCAGAAACAATTTATTCATTACACAAATGTAAGATGGATTCTCATTAGTTTAATGATTCAACCGAGCCATTTTTATTAAAAAATAAGAGAAAAATTGGTGTTTAGCAAAAGATAAGTTGACCTCGTAACTTTTACATAATTAACTTTATCAATAGAGGTTGCTTTACTTATTACACTAAACAAATAGTTTACTAAATTAAAAATATTAAAATTAAAAATGAAATATTCAAAGAGCAACAAGAACAATAATAATAATAATTTTATCAACGACTTCAAATGTAAAATAATTTTAAATACATCGAATTTTATGCATAATTCAATATATTGAAAACAAGTGCACGTTGACAATTCGCTCTATTTCGTATTTAAAAAATGCAAAAAATTAATTCCATACATTTCAAACTTCGAAATAAAAATAATCGAATTCCGAATGTTACGAATCAATTACAGTTCAAAAAAATTAATTCGTTCAATAAAGGCAGTTTTAATAATCCAATCTTCGTCATTTTTAATTGATGCGGAAAAATGACGAATTTTTCCTACTGTTTGGTGCCTTGACGGGTGACTTTACATCGTCATTTATATGATATTCAACTTATTTTAACCTCATTTGCCCTCATTTCTTTAAAAAATATTTCTTAATAACGCGACTAATGACTCTGAATTTCAAAATGAAGCAAATGCAAAATGAATTATCAAGACATTACACCAGTTTTCACGAATGCACTTCTCAAATTGTTCAATACGCAAAGTGAAAACTGTAAGATAGCGTAAAAAAAAGAAAAGAACTGCACTAATTCACCGGACGTTTGTTTTAATTTAGTCGTAAATTTATTATTTCAGTTTATTATAGTCGTAATTTTATTATCAAGTTTATAAATATGCAGGTGCAGTTCAGCAGATTCATTAAGCGAATATATTTTACACACTCGTGGAAATAAATTTGGAATTGAATTAAAATATTTTAATTATTTATATAAAAGCAGATGTGTGGATTAAACTTTATTCGTATCTGGCGGGCTTTTTTCGGCAACAACTTTTTTCCTTCGCCTCGATCTTTATTTAGATAAATACAGAATGCAAATGGTACCTCCTCTAAGGAATTCACCTGCCGATGCACTCAACTGTGTAATAAAAAAAAAATCCAGCAGACGCTGAAATTACACGAAACGCAAGCGCGCGTGCGAGAAAAAAGAACAACAATCATAATTTCAATCGAACGCGTATTTTTATTTAGCTTCAAAATCCTTCGACAACAACAGTCGCATTAGTATTGTTTAATCTTATAACGTTTTTATTACGCGCGCGGCAACTCCTCGAGCTCCGTTCGTTCGATTATCGTGAATTTTTGAAATACGACGTTCCATTCGTAACCGCTGAGCCGAAAAATGCGAAAGCAGCCTTATTTTTAAAAAAGATTTCAACGACTCGGCGACTATTGGAAAGGCCGACTATTGCGTATCGAGCAGAAATTAAACATCGCACGTTTTCGGCTGCGCGAAGATTCGCTTAAACAAATTGCGAATTAATCCGTGAAATCGATGCGGTTTTCGCACCGAGATTTCATTCGCTTATTCGAAGCTCGTGCCACAGCGAGACGTTATCTTTGAAGAAAGTACGTCGCTTCACCGAAAATTGAAGGTTCCCGGGCAGTTGGACATAATGTTCTCGGAGAGTGAGAAAATACTCGGGGAATAAGATGTATGGAAGGGCGTGTCTTAGGTGTGGATCGGAATACTCGAGCTGTCCGGGAAGGGTGATTGGGTCGTATTGGGTCACTTGCTGGGTACGAGGAGTTCCATCGACTAGTTTGATCGCTCCAACCGAGGAAGAATGAAAATCCGATCGGGAAAATAAAGATCGCGCTACTCTCGGAAAATTGAATCGCAAACGATGTATCGCGCCTCGTAAGCTCTTCTCTCTCCTTTGACAAATTTGCTCCAAGTAAAAAGACGGCCGATTCGACGGATGAGGTTCTATGAATTAGAGCCCAGCGCCACTCGAACGGGGTTAGGGCTTTTTGCTCTCGTCGAGCCGTTGGAAGACGCAAGAAGTTTGCGCGGATTTTCGTAACCGTTATCACCTTCATTCGCGAGACGCATTGTGTCGCAAACGAAGTTTGGCTGAGTTTACGGTAAGAGTTTTAGAAGAATGGAACTGTCACGTTTGTCATTTTAGTTTCACAATCGAATCTCCGGGCCATAAGTCAAGGGGAGGGTTAAGCGGTTACGGAGACCGACAATGAAACCCGCGTACTTCCGCCCCCCCCCCCGAAAAGGAGCGACGTTAATTAAGTCGAGTATGACAGGCGTTTCGATGTCGATTCCAATGGAGTGCAACACATTCCATCGAAGCGAAAGCTCAGGCGCGCATCCCTCGCGCCGAAAAAGCGAAAACAAAGTTCGGGGTGCTGGCGATAAATAAAAGCGACAAAGGAGGGGTGGCAGCGGCAGGTATCGGCCGGCGCCAGCGCTAATAAATCTGTGGGCTGATTTTTTGGATCCCGCCGAGGAGTCGCCGAGAATAAGCTTGTGAATGACAGATGGCCGGAGGAAGGAAGAGCTCCCCGAGAATTGTAAAGCTAATGATCCCGCGCGAGATTCGCGACGGCTCGGCAACTTCCGGCACCTTTTCCAGATCGATCGAAAATAAGTTTATTCCCGAAGAGGCGAAAAAATTTATTCGCGGCTTTCGCAAGTGCAGTGTCCGATACTTTATTGTTTTTCCCGTCCTCGACGCTCCTTAACCATCGGCTCCGATAAATTACGACCTATTTCCTTCGGTTTTCCCAGGCTCTTATTCGCAGTGGCTCCAGTGCGTCGCGAAAAATCGTTAGCGGCAACGTCCTCGAGAAGAAAACGCAGAATCGTTGCGGCCGATTTAAATTTAATAATCCGCGATTATTTCGTTTGTATTCGAAAAGAAATTAACGTATAAATCGAAGCTTCTGCGGATGGGGACCGATGACTTTCGGCTTTATCAGTCAAATCAAATAAAAAGTAAGACGGAATTATTTTCGATAAATATTAGGACGGCTTTTATGCAAAAACATTAACAAAGTCGCAAAGCCGTGAAATTGGAAATGTACGCGTTCGTATCGCGGAGTTGATCGAAGAAAATAATCGCGATGTTTTTAATGTATTAGTTACAGAGGTTACGAAATATTATTGTGCACCGAGTTACGTATTTCAATCCGAATCTGATCCGATGAATAATTTCATTTATCTATTTCGGTAGTGAAAAAACAATGAAAATTCTCATGAATTTTGATAAAAAAAAAAAAAAAAAGCATTTAATCTTTGATAACCGAGTGAAGCCATAAGGGCGTTACTTATATTTATGGCTAGTAATTAAATAAATGCCAAGTTAATATTGTTTCGTCGAGATTGAAAGATATTTTTTCGAGGATCCTTTATTAAAAACTGAAGAAAATCGACTCTTTATACATTCGCGATAAGAGCGACTCCGATCTTTAGAACCACTGCAGCGAATAATATATAAAAAATAAAAAAATACATTAATAGCAGCATAAAAGAATCTGGTGTTGCAGTCGGAAAAACTAAATTATTTTATACAAACTTTGCAATTTAATGCTTTGTAGAAAAGATCAGGCGTTTGTTCTTTACGATGACCAAACACTCGAAACGTCTTCGTGTCGTACAGCATGAGAGTATCTGTGCACAGGCCAACGTTAGTTTTATTATCACTATACTTAATTGTTAAAAACAAGTTGGATAAAGTATCAGTGATATTCGTGTAAAATCAGAAATAACTCGAATCGTTAGAATTCAGTTACTCGCAATAACGTACGCAGATGCATAATTACTTTTATTTTTATTATTTTTGCATTCGTTATTCTTAGCCGTCCTCATCTGCGTTTTGTAGCGGTGAACCTCGAACGATAGCTTCTTTGTTCACGTGTCAATCCATTTATCTACTTGGGGTTTGAGGATCGTCTCATAAAAAATACAGGTCAATCGGCCCTGATTTATCTTGCAGCGGCTGTACTTGGGCTCTGTGTGTCTGGTACATTCACAACTGCTCGTGTAAATATGTGTGCGACTGCAGTACGAGTTAGTAAGAGGTTTAGTAAGGTCTGTGAAATATTTTCTATGATTATAAGCGCGATATTAATGAGAAAAAAATTTAAGATGTTTTACGAAATCTGTGTTTGACAAAAATAATTTTTACTAGTGAAACATATTCGAGCGTTTTGCGTTAAAATAAATGAACTATATTTGCGGGTTGCCAGCAAATTAAATATCTATTTTTCGTCGGAAATTTCGCTGCAAAGCGTAATATCTTAGTAAAAATATTGCCAACAATTTTTTTAAACGCACAGACTGTAATGAGATTTTAACTTAAAAATAATTATTGATGGCAATGTATCAACCGAAGTTTTAAATTTATTTGCCGCTGTAAGAATATTCGATAAAGAGCGACGGACATAACTAATTAATTAAAACTCAATAATTAATTTTGGGAAAATTTTGACCGACGTTAAAATAAGGCTTATGAAAATTTCCGGAACTAAAACAGAGTTTACAAAAGTCTCCGGTCAGATCAAAGTTTTAGGTCACATCAAAGTTTTAAAAATGCCGATACGAAAAAGTTATTTGATTATCACAAATTATCAGAGGATTCGGAAAAAAATGAGTCACGCAAAAGGCAAGAAGTTGATTGATTTCGTTAAGAGTCAAATCCGAAAAATATGCATAATTTGTGACGTCAGGCTCTAAAATCTGATCGAATTATTTAATTGATTTAAAACAATAAAATAGCGAGACTATAGCGAATTCATATCGCTGATAAAAACGCACGACATTGTTTGAACAATTGGAAAGAGGCGCAAGGCAATAGATAAAATATTTAAAAAGGACGAGCCCAGAAAAGAACAATGAATCTAATTTCGGAAAGTTGCACGCGCAAGTAAAGAATGAATATGAAGTTTGAAATATGGAATATTCAAATGAATTAAAATCTATTGATTCTCGAAAGTTAGAGTTTAATAACTTTCGAAGACGTTGCGAAATCTATTCGGCATCATTTTTGTCACCCCGAGCCTTTCGCAACACCTTTATACGATATTGCAGTTGATTCCTCGGGGACGAAAGTTGTTGGCGGGGGCGGAAAATCTCGTCTCGACATCGTAAAAAACAAAAAATTCGCAGGACTCCACTGAAAATGTTGCTCAGCCTCCCCCGGCAGCGTGACAATCATCATTCGATAAAGACGCATCCGAGTGCGCGTGGAACGGAGCATCAACCGGATGTCGAAATCTAATCCCATCGGGGGGAGGGAGAACAACAACCCCCTTCCTTTCGCGGAAAAATCAGTTAAGAAAATGGACGAGAGATAGTCGCTTACGTCTCGGAATTGCTGTTTCCTGCGAGACCGACGGCTTAGCCTCGCTCGCTCCTTACGGGCGATGTTACTATTAGATTGCGCGTTGCATTCCATTACCCCCTTCGCTTATCTTCCCCTGCGCCGCGACGGGCCATTTTTTCCCAACCGCTGTCATTCTGTAAACAAAACTCGGAGCCGTTCCTGATTTTGTAATTATTTTTCGCGACGAGGGCTACGATAAGAGCGACTGCGGCTTTTTTGCTATCGCGCGTTATCACGCGGGAAATCGTGATGTGTAATTCCTTTGTCTCGCTGACTGTTATACGGATCCACACATTTTCAAATTCTGACGTACCTTTCCAACCGTTTCTCTGATGATTTTCAACGGCGTCTTTCCGTCTACCAAGTAATAATTCCATAAAACTGCGTTTTTCACGTAAAAATGGATTCAACAACGATTGTATCTTTGTTATAAACTATGCGCTATTCAGTGTTAGTAACTGCAAAGACATTGTCGTTGTAGGAGCTTCTGGTTATTTTTGCAACTTCGTCACCGACAGCTTTTACGCGTGTCAGACTTTGCAATGAAATAATTTTCGATTTGCTGCTAAAGTTTGCCGAGTGGCTTGAAATAATTAGGCGCAGAGTAAATTGCAATACGATGAACATATACATTTTCCAGATGCTAAATATTTTTTCAGCCCCGCGTGCAGTTGTTTTTCTGAATTTAAGATTTAATTACCGCGCGACAATAAAGAGCTCAACTTTTTAGTCGCTTTGTTTTCATCCCCGTGCAACGGTGCGCGCACTTAAGTTCACAAATGAGTTTAAATATTCTAAAATATATTAAGTTCTTGAACACTCAAAGTTGAATTCCTTCAAGTACACTTTAAAAGGCTACGTTAAAACTTAAAATGTTAAAAATACGAAAACAATTCTCGCGGAAATAGTTTTATGCAAATGTTGAGTCTCGAAAGGGCGTCCCAGGCGAAATAATACTTTAAAAATTAAACAAAATGTTATTTAAGCGCGAAAATGAAAAAACACAATTTATTGCTCGTTATTTTTAATTTAAAAAGTTTTTGCGAGCCTCGGAGCGTTCGGCGAACAATTCGCGAGGAGAATCTTCAGCGCAGCTCGTAGTTTCTTGCGAACCTGACGCCCCGGAGGTTGGGCGCGAGTCCCACCCTGGCGACGGCGAAATATTGCGCTTAAAATAGCGCAGCTAGTCACCGGCGCACTTGCCTGAATATTGCGAAATTAAGCCAAGTGCTTTCTCCGAGCTTTCGCGGAGCTTTCGCGGAGCTTTCGCGTGCTCTTGACACGAACCAGCACTAGCGCGGCCCACTAACGCCTCAAGGGCCCTCGTCCTGGTCGCGATTCCGGGGGCGGAGAGATTAGATCAGCCGAGAATTCCTTGGATCGCGGCACGGCGAAAAAAGAAATTTTCCTCGGGCCGTCGGGAGTGAACATCAACGCGGCTTCCGTTCTTTTTGCGAAGCTTCAATTCAGCCTCTGTCAACTATTAATCGCTCTATAAATAATACCGGGAAAACGAGCGACGCGAGCCAAGTGCCCGAGGGAGGGATATTTATTTCGCGAAACGAAGCGGTCACTGAAATATCAGCCGCGTAGATCAAATTTTTTGCCGGTCATTGTACCGTAATGCAAGTGTAAATAGCGAGTGTGAAATACAGCGCAGACGTTGCCGGGACGAGCAAAGTTCTCCTCCCGTATCTTGATTCGCCGCTCTGCTATCGCGATTTACAACTTTTTGCAATTTTTTCAATCGCAATCGCCTTCCTTTTTAGCTTTTAATCAGCACTGCAGCAAGCACGACGCCCGTTAAATATAAGTAGAGGAGTCGGTGAAAATAACCGTTGGGTCGGTTTTTCTTCACCTCGCGCCTCGGGATGATTTTGCGTTCCGCAATCCCCCCGCCCCCGTCTCGCCAAGCGGTGCGATTTCTATTTCTTCGGCGGCACGTCTTTCGGAAAACAAAATCCAGTTCCGGACGAATCCAAGGCTGAGACTACTTTCGTTTTCCTCGTCTTTTCTCGCTGCTTTCTTGGTTGCCGGATCGAAAGAAGCCCGCGATCAATTAACGAAATTAATCCGATCTGATTATGACCTCTGCTAATATCTCCCCCTTTTCGCGCAAGCTCATTAGGAGCCAAGGCATGGCGAACCGTTTCAAATTGTACGCGTAAGATTAAAGACGAACGCGTTTTTTGAAAGTCGTAATTTTTTCATTAGTCCCGTGTAAAATGGGGAAACTGGGGGAAAGTACAATTGATGGACGGCGTGTCACTAGTTTCCAGATGACCCCGATATGTTAGCCGGCCGGTTCGTTCGGACGTCACGGATAAACAAGTGCCTCTGGAAAATCCCTGACGTCGGATATTACGGAGATTAGTTGAAGCACAGCCAGTGCAAACAAAAATGTTCAATCTGGAGGAGGGAATTTTTAAAACAGATATTTATCCCCGAACCGCCGCTGGGAGTAGAAATAACCTCGTGTGATCCATAAGGATTAAGCAGGGGAGCTGCTGCCATTCCCGCGCCAAAGACGGAAAATGAGTTTTTAAAAGCCGAAGCGCCAAAAGCTCGCAAAAATGGATCTGCGATTTATTTGTGAAAAATTCACTTCTGCCAAAGGAATCGAAGCTGCATCTTAAGTAAAAGGGTATCGTTCGTGCATAATTCCGATCGAGGAAATCATAAAAAACCGAATTATCCCAACTAATTCTGTACGTATCTTGATTTTAAAGTTGCAGGAATTTAACTGCAGTTTTCATTCGTTTATTTGATTTTCAGTCGCTTGAAATCGACGAAAACTCCTGTAGACGCATTTAGGAATTTCAGGATCCTTGAATTTAAAAAAAAAACGCACACGAAACTGGGCTGCAGCACTACAAGATTACCGACAGTGTGAAAGGTGTTTCTCTCTGTTTCGCGTTGCGATCGAACGCGACGACTGGGGCGTCTTGGAGGTACCGAGAACGGATACCTAATACGCTATGCATACATTTACATCGAAACTTCTTATATTTATACAAGTTGTATTGCAAATGTTCATTGTTATCAGCTTGTATATTTTAGCTATAAGTTTGCGCGCCGTTCGCGTTGGACCGACTAGATGACTAAATAATCTTTCGAATCGCCGGCACTACGACTTCCTTCTGTTTGTCATAAAAATGCTGATCTCGCGCTTCAATTTCAAAGTAATACCTCGCGCTTCAGTCGCTCTTTGCTTAAAGAAACTGCATTTGTACAAGCACGTGTTGGCAATTTATCAGCACGAATATACCGACGCTTAGATGATACGCGATTATTCTACTGTTTCATGCGCGTATTATGATAAGTATATGTTTGAGTGCAAGTGTTCGAGCGCGGAATTAATAATCAGTTTCTCTTCACTGGCATAAGCATTGCAGATTTCCTTCGAGCGTTAATAATTCGCCGATAATCAGACCCGCAGTGCATTAAAAACGGGGAACTCTAGAATTTCTATGGAGTTTTAATCTTTTCGATAAAAGAAGCAGTGGGTCTAATCGAGCCTTTTCTGGATTATAGGAAAATTTAACGGTTCGCGCGAAAACCAAAATTTGGTAAATTCAAAAATACTCGTATTAGATCAATAACGATATTTGGCTTAAATCTAAATTTGAAACGTTTTAAAAATAAACAAGTAACCCGTCGACCAAAAACCGGGAGTAAAAAATAACTACACCAAGAAAGTGCAGTTTAAGTGTTTGATTTTGACGGAGTGAAAAACTATTCACCGTTGCGCGCAATTATTACTCGAGTGCGCACTCCATTTATACAAAGAGAAGCGATATGATTTTAAGTGTTTTTTCTTTTGAAAAATGAAAAGTCAATTCTAGCGCGATCGTGACAGCGCGTATTAAAAAAAAATAGAATCTCGAAGATGGACGCCATTGACTTAAATTTAAATAACAGCAGTGCGAGTAGGTAATAGCCTTATACACTTTTCATGGGCGAATACCAAATGAATGTTCGAAAGAATTATATCTAAATGTTAAATGTTTAAGTTTCAGCAAATCGAGTTAAAAACTTTCTTGAATTTTACTTTGAATTGAATTTCTCGAATAAGATTGAAAAGTTCAGCGGTAGTTAAACTTTGATGAATATTAATTAGCTAGGCATTTTCCGATGTGTTGACTAGGGAAAACTCGATTAGTTTGGACAAACCGAGTAACTCGAATTAAAAAGTACCAAAAAGCGCGGAACAACAAATTAAATTCCCTCCGTCACCTGACGAGGCTCCGAACCTCGTGTTGTGCGTCAACAGCGTCAAGTTCGTTTTCCCTTAAGCAGCGTAGCTATTAGTTCAGTATCTTACAAGTGGGAAGGGGAAAGTTAAATAGCCTGTCGGGATGGACTAGTCAACGAGAGAAACTAAGCGAGTGTTGGTGAGACACCGAAAGTCCATACGCGCCAAAAGTCAAGAGATAACGAATAGTGTCACTCGAGCAGTTGTTGAATGAAACGACCAGCACTAGAATGGACGTGTGCGATAAACCGCCCAGAATAAACGTATCGCTAGGAGCTGTCGATGGGACTGGATTTCCAAGGAGCTTCCGTGTTTCAAGAGGCGTCCCGAGCTCAGTAATTATCGATCGAGTATTTCGACCACTCGGGCTGTTGGACGTAAAATGACGAGCAGCGACGCTTTCGCTGCAGGTCAGAGCAGATATTTAGGCTGCGTTAAATCGACTGGACCTGAATTTACCGCAGGCGACTGCTGATGTCGGAGCCGATTTTTTATCGGGAACGATTGTTTGCGTGGTGCTGGACGGCCTTTTTCGTGTTTCACACGCGCGCGCGCGCACAGCAGCACCAAGGAGGTTCGTGTCGTTCGCGCATTACCGTTTGAACCCAGGAACTATTTAACCGACGATTCGATAATTCATCCGAACTCGACTAGACCTTTCAATAACATCAATTAATACATTGGCAAACTTTCGAGGAACTTCGTTTTATCCCTCTATTGCAAATTTTTGTTCGTGCGTACCTTTTGCTTATTGAGTAATTTACGACACGGACGGAAACATGACTGCATCGCGCACATCTAGGTATCGTATTCCTGTAATTGATAAAGAAACTCGCCAATGCACGAATCGACCGTTGGAGGCGATTTTGCTCACCCTTTGCACAAACAACCCCTATTGAAGTTTTTATTTTTCATTCTAATAAGTGGTTTTTTGTACTTGCTAATAACGCGATCGGCGATTCGTCAATTCTTTGTACTGATACGCGTAAAAAGATCACACGTGCATTGGGAATAAGTCGTGCGTAGGTGCGAGCTAATGTAAATCACACACACACCGACGCAAATTTATTGAATTTTCGTTAGTACATCGACTGCGTGTGCTCGTAGTACTTGTTTTAGGACAGAATACGATAGCAAAACTAATGAATAATTTAGTAGTTTACAAAAAATTTTAACGTCAATGTACAGACTTGAATGAAAGTCGAAAATAAGTGTTTTAAAAACAGGTTTGGTTGTTCAGGTAAATAAGCAATACGTTAATTACTTCTTGAACAGTTATTTATTAACGCTTGTACAATTCATATATTATGCTATAAGTATAATATACGAGAGCCGAACGCGAGTGCAATCGAGTCGCTTGCACGATTCTAACTAACTCGGCCCTCGGCAAAAGGGCCGCAGGCTCCCTTGTGTTATTTCATACACAAAACGCAAAACACATTGCGTACTTATGTCTAATTCTTATTTCTAACGTTTTACAATATTGTCGATACTCGACACGACGCGACGCGACGCGGGACACCCGATCTTTGTATATTCTCATGCGCGCCGAATTGTCGGCGCGCGGCAACATCGGTATGGCCCGCCGCTTACAATTGAAAACTAATATTCTAACATGCTCGCCACACAGGAATGTATAAAATAACCACTCGAACGGTCGAGTACGTAATAAAAATTTTAGTTGCGCAAATGTTTTCAAAGAAGTGATAAAAGTGGACGGAGAAGAAATGTTTATTTACCAAAACATGTAAGATGGAGTAAAAATAATAACACTTCAATAATACCGAAACGAGAGCTTTTCTTGGAGTAGCAGCGGAAAATAACAGTCAAGAAGATTCTGATAAAGTAGTTGATTTAATTTTGCACACATAATGTGTACGAAGGAAAAAAGAAGGACAATAATAAGATTAACGAAGAAAGTTCGGATCGTAATGAAACGAGGAAATACTTTGTTAAAAATGCAACGTTTTTAAAAGTACAACGGGCAATTCTTATTACGAAACCAATGTATTGTCTAAGAAAATTAATTGTAAAGAGCCAAAGAGTAAACGGAAATATGCCGAGTATTTATTTCTTTCTCGGTGCGGTTGGAGAAAAAGGTCATCGGCGTTAAATCCGATTCGATTAATTACAGTTCTCCGAAATCCTCGTTGAAAGTTACCATAATTCTAACAAAACAACCGGCGCGAATTAGAAGTACATTGTAAAATGCAACGGGCTAAGTAATTTTGACGTCGTAAACATGACGTCACAGTTGAGCAAACGCTTTCGAATCTTAATTGAAAATCTTTACGATACCGTAATAATGTACGTGGATGCGCAAATAGATTAAACGGACGCTTATCCGCGATTTATAATTTTTACAAGAATCAACTGAAAGCGTGTGCATGTGCAAAATTAGCAACAGTGTGCTTTTTTAGTTTCTCTTTATTCTACGAATTTTTTCGGTGAGTCTTGTAGCGATAATGAGAATAGACGATAGTAGCGGTGCATTAGCTTGTCGAATGTTATGACATTTCCAAACTTCTCAACGAGTCTCCGCTTAACGTGTCAACTCGTGAACGACGCGAGCAAAACCAGAGACGATCGACGCGCGAGCAGATCGAGCGGATAAGAGAGTAGCGCGACTTTAAAAAATGCGCGAATCGCTCGCGGTTTGTCGTTGTAAGACAGCAAACCCGCTTGTAAACATACGTACGTAGTGCATCTGTAGATCGGTGTAATACTCCTGCACAAAAGCCTCGAGGTGAATCGAGCGAAGCGCAATCTTCAGGGGATGAAACCACGTTTACGCGCGAATTACATCCAATCTTACGTCCGCACGTCCGCTCTGCTCTTCCCTTGCCGGTACAAGCCAGAACAATGTTGAACAAGTGGTTTCTCGAGGTTTCCGGCAGTAATTTCGAGTGTTCCAACGATGTTCCGCCGGAGCCCCTCGAGTTTCCAGAACTCGAAGCGTCCGATTGTTTATTGCCGATAAGCCTTGCGATGCGAATCGAGGAACTCGGCTGAGTTTTATCTTTCAATGGACAACAAGACTTTGTGCAGAGTCGTGCAAATTTCTCGAATGTATTTTGTGCGTTGAGTATATGACATTTTTAAGGACGAATCTGCTGATTTCGCCGCACAATATGCAAAGCGAAGATCTAACAGTAGACGTTAAAATAAAATTTCAACGAGAAATACGCGAACTTCTCTTGAATGACGTATAATGCACAAGGTGCTATAACTCAATATATTAAAAATATCAGACACACAAAATTAACGGTCGACCTCGTTTGTTTTATATCAATTGAGTTAAGCTGTTTGTTTAATAAATTTCATTGGATTTAATCGTTTTTACAAACCAAATTAACGTCATTGTGAAAAATGGCTGAAAATTGCAGTTAATCCACCCAAATGGTGTTTTTTATCCATGAATAATATCAAAAGTTAGTATGCCCTCGATATTTTGTTTTTCTCGCCTTAGAATTTCGTTTGAAGCATTGCTTATTGTTATTTCGCTTTGAATAAATGGCGTTTTGAAAAGAGTCTGCGTGTAATGGACTACTCGTTGATGGTTTAATAAACTCGCGAAGAGGTTCGCGTCTCGACTTAATTTCCAAGACGATTACGTATATTTCTGCAATAATAACAACAATAATAAATCAAACCTGCGGGGATAAACAAACGAACGAAATTGACAATACTTGTTACGTTGTCATTGAAATAGTATCGCAATCGAATACTGGGTAATTGTCACAGTGGCGTACGTGCAATACCTGGCTCGACAATTGAAGGTGTTTGAAAAAGTGGCGTCGAGGTCGTTTATTCCTCCCGCGTTACAAATATTTTCTCTCACTGACACCCATTTCCTTGTTCCACGCTTTTCTCTTATCTTTTCAACGTTTATTCCATTACGTCACCATTGCAGGCACATACAAACTAACATTAGACAACCATCGCATTCGAAGGGACGAAAAATCGTCTGCTTTAAGCTGACGGATAAATAAATTTTTAATCCAATTTCGATGGACTGTGCGCTATTTACTATAACTGCTTTCATCTGCGCCCTCGTACTTTTAGATAGATATTTTAGAAAAAGAATTTTTCAAGGATAAAAAGTCCAAACAGAATTAAGATATTCGCGGGCAACCCGTTATTTTTCCGGCTTTTCCCCATAGAAGAAAAGCAATGTAACTCGGTTTATCCGCAAAGATGCGATATTTTTTCATAATCGGAAGCTTCAAAAATTCACTACGAGTGGTACACTGATGTGTTTGAGTTTTCCTCGGGAAAAGAAAACGAAAATAACAGACTTGGATTCGACTTTGACTTTGATTCAATTGCAAACGTACGCGAAGATACGCGAGACACTTTGTTCAAAAACGATAAAACTCGTGCGTGATATTTCAGTTCTGCATAAACGAGCCAAGGATTTCTACTCTTTTCACTTTGTTAATAAACGAATAGGAAAAAGCACCGCAATATCCGCGTTGTAATTTACAAAAAATACTTGCATTCACCCGTAGACAGAAATGTATGTTTTTATCGTTCTAGGTGATAAATATTGGTGCTTTCTTCCTTTGTTTGTTCGAAGGTGTATCGATCACCTGGTAATTAGCGCCAAATATTCATGCGCGCAAAAAGAAAAGGTATCCCGTCCGACGTTGATGCGGTTATTCAAGCCTGAATAATTTTATGTTCAGCACCGCGTTGTAAAAAGTTACAAGGGAGGCGGAAAAACGGTTGAATATTCCCAAGACAACGCGACGGCAAATTGAAGAGCCGCAGCTTATGTTTTAGTAAGGAACGCGTGGCTTCCTTTCCGAAAGCATCTGTTGCGCTAATTTCCGATAAAATGCGCGGGCGGAAAATGGCTTTGCGAGAGGATTTAAACAAAGATGAAGAAATCGAAAGCAGCAAACGCGCTCGAGTGCCATTGATAACTGATTAGGGGAGTCGTCTCCGATCATCCATAGCTCGACTTACGTGCAGAAAATAAAACAAACGATCAAAGCCCGTGTAAGGGTAGGGGCGAGTGGGCAAGCGGTTACGACATCACTCGAGAGGACGAGGCACTTGCGCGTCTTGTCGCGCACCAGTTCCCGTCGGGAATACCTGGTGTCTATGTGAGCACAGGAGCATTCGTATCGGAGATGCGATCGATCGCTCGTCCTCGAAATGCCGATCTCCCGGTGATTGCGCACTTGTCCGGGATAATTGTTTCGCGCCACTGGCACGTCACGAGTGCGCAGATGCTCCTGTCGTCCTGCGACTAACGCAGCCGCTCTTTTCAGGCAATCGCCGGTAAATGTCTCGGAGAGTATAAAGGCTTTTTCTCGATTTTAAAAACCGACTCGCGTTACTTCATCTTTTATTTATCTTCCCCAGTTCCTCACGACGAAGGTTAGTTTCGCTCGGCAAAGCTAACGACGCTCGGTGAAAAAAACAAAGTCGAGTCCCGAGTCCGAAATCGCCGGGATAAGCGCGAAAAGCTCCGCGCGGCATCCGAGAATAGTCGCGAAATATAAAGCCCGGGATATCCTAATTATAAATGCAAATAGAGCGGGGGCTGATTCGAGCCACGCCTCTCGCAATAACGGATTAAACAACCAGCCGGTTGTCGTTAAAAATCTCGATGTGGCACCGCTGGAGACGAGAAGCACCGCGGGGGAGTACTTGATGCAGTTCGAAGAGCCCACTTGTAGCTTATTAAAGTAGCGTCCCGGCAACGACGTCACTTGGCGAAAGTTGCCGCGGGGAGGCGGGCGAGGTGGCGGCGCTAAGTAGTTTGCGTAAAATATTTGTGTACTTGAGCGCCGACTAAGAATCCTATTAAAGTGAGCTGACGCCAATCTTCCCGTCGCACAGACATTTCCCATTTCGGAATTCCTTCCTCTCACCTCCCCCTTCCTCCTCTTTACAACCTTATCTTGTGTTGTTTACGTAATTACACCGTATTTTCTTCCCCTTTTGATCAGTAAAGGCTATGGGGATATTTTACCTGACTCTTAACGATGTCGTACTCGCGTTTCTTCTAATTTTCACTCCTTGTACTGTATTTTTACCCTTTTGATCACTTGTACAAGTGCATAATTGCCCTCAAAAATGTTAATACTTTATTCATCCGGCTCTCTATTTCAGTGTCGCTGCAAACGCGTCTACAAACACTAAATGCAATTTTAAGTATCGCAGTTCTATACGGGGATGATATAAATATTTGCTGTCGGGCCTTAAAAGATGCACTTCGTGGCCGTCGAAATCGCAAACAGAAATATATTTTTTAATTATCCATTTAACCGGTACTTAATGTTTTTACACATTTACAACCTTTAGTTTTGCAATATTTACAAAATCCAATTCGATTTAAATGAAAAGCTCGTGTTGCATTACGAAGGTGCGTGTTCGATATCATTTGAATAGTTTGTTTTCAAATTTGTAATCACATAATTTGATAGATTGTTGAGCGCAGCTTTCGAAAGCTTATGTTACACGTGATCTTGATGCAAAAATAACAATAATAACGGACAATTTTATTTTTGTAAAAATTACATAATCTAAAAGTGAACAAATTGAAACGCCAGCTGCCGCTCGCAACATTTATATTAACCGAATCTGATTTATTTTTGTACGTGTGAAATAATAAAAAGCAAAAAAGTAATAAAATAACGTTACGCAAAAATTTATAGTCGCGCGGCTTAGATCAACATTAATTCCGAATTAATTAGATCAAGTTTTCCAAACGAATTTGTATATGCTAGTGTAGTTGTCAGTAATCCGGCAAACGATTCGTGGATCTCTTCTTTTAAATTATCATTTTTACACAAGCATGGATCGGCTTATGCGCGTCACGACCAGACGGTAATATTTAACAGTCGGTAAATTGAATTGCAGCATCAAAAGATTTTAAGGAAGCGCGATTGAATGCAAAAAGCTGAAAATTAATCAATCACCGAAGCCAGACATAACTGGCTATTAGAGTCGAACGAAGTTTTAAAAGACAAATTGGCTGGCGAAACACCCCCTCCCTCTAAGCTTATCGCGCCGATATCATCCCTTCCGAATAGCCGAGTTCTAGCGCAGACCGTGTGCAGTCGCACCAGCAGCTGCAGTCGTGGCTCACTCCCAAGGTCTTTCGAACGGAGGAGAGTAAAGATGAAGATAATCCAAAGACTCGGCGTCCAGTTAACGGTGCTTTTGTGGTCACCCAAGCTCTACTTCTTCTATTGTGCCCTAGAGAACCAGGCGGCGCTTTGAACCGTCAGTAGTGGAGGAACTAGAGAACTCGATCGGCACTGGACCAGAAAACTGATTGGACAAGACTGTGCTTTGTATCATTTTATGACCTCACTCGAGTTTTAGCAGCGACATTCTCTTCTTTGTTAAAAGTATTTACGTTCCTCTTTTTCAGATCTTCGCACATTACTTTGCGAAGAGAAAGGGGATTTCCCGCGTAGGAAAAGTCGCTAGACTTTTGTCGCTAAGACTGCGCAGATGCAAACGACGCTTTTGTTCCAGAATTCTACGAGTGGTTATTGTTTTGGTAATCACGTTGCTCCAGAGTCCCGAAATCGGCTTGAAACTCCCGATTCCCTCGCAACGAGACACGAGATTCGATAATTTACAAACCCTCTTGCGCTAGTTTCTCTAATTTGGCCTAAAAGACAACGATTGCCTTGGGTTTTATTAGCTGGAACAGGCGATCGAAGGCACTTGTTGCGAGTGAGTTTATTCGGAAAAACTCGGTCAAAGCTATTCGTCGGCAAGATTTTCGCGACTGAACTTTTTGAAGCGTTCGCAAAAACGAGAGTCCAAATTGTATTCAGGTGTTCAGACGATACGAAGATACAATGCTCGGGAAAACCTTTTTGAGATTTAGCGAAGGAGGAAGAAACGGAGGCGCGTTTTTTGCGAAATAAAAGGGCAGAAACGTGGAAAGACGGTTTGATCAAATTCAATTCCGACGAGTACCGGACTACTTTTCTTTTCAACTGTAGTTTGTTAATGGATAATGTTGCTTAACCTCCGTCATCATCTTAACGAGCTTTAATTTAAAAAACGCCTCTAAAATCATAGTCGTGTTCGGTCGAGATGAACTCGCGGAGGAGAGCTTTTATGTAATTAACGCGGCGGCTCGAGTGCGCCGATAAAGCCCGCCAAAGTAAGAGCATCGTTATTCAGTCTTTCGTCGCGTTCATTAAAGCAGTTTACAGTTGTACCGCCAGATAAGGGATATTAAAAACAACAAAAGGGATAAAGCGAATCCTATCGTTCGATCTGTGATGATTGGCTCGCGGAGTCTCTCGTTTTCCTTGTTTCCTTTTGTCCTCCTGCGTCGGTAACAACACCCTTTCTCTCCTTGGCGACCCTCGACGAAAACTTTTCAATTATTTCCCTTTATCTGCACGTGCGACTAAGCGCGCGATACTCTTATCTTAATTACCTTACCAGCATCCATAGCCTCGGTTATTCACGGTCTCGTGGATCCTCTTTCAACTCCCGAACCACAACCTCGATGGGCTGCGTAGCACCGACTTATCCTCGCAAACGAAGCTGCGAACGGCGCATCGGAGGGCAAACGCGAATTTCGCGGCCAGGGGTAATTTGCAACAACATCGCTCTCTTCTTTCTCCCGAGACGACTGACTGACTGCTGCTGCTGCTGCTGCTGCTGATCGCAGGATCGAATATCGCGTGTCGTTTGCGTTTTTAATGGAAATCACCGGAGAAGTTTTGTAACGCACAGATTGAAAAGGGCACGTTCGATAAGAGATAATAGATTTACTTTAAAAAGAGTACTAATTATTTGCCAGTGAATAATTGACTCTCGTAAATATCCGTCAAACATTTTCAGCCCTTTTACATTTAATGATGCGCTCTAATTATTATTTTGTAATTTCATTCTCGCACATCACACATGGCTATAATGCACTTATTTAAAATATGCGCCCAAGTGGTGGATAATTCGGTTACGGTTTTGAAATTATTCTTTATCTCTATTAACGACGCGTGTTAGTTATTTATGCATCTCCACGAATGCACGAGGTTTCGTTAAAGTCGCACGATACGTGTTTTAAATACAGAGAAAAATCTGGCCTGCGTTACGTGCGTGTGTCGGGTTAACAAAGCGAAATTAGTATTGGACGACTTTACCGTTCATATTCCTTCCAAACACTTTCGTGTTCCATAATTAGCAAATTAAGGGTGTATTTATTCCGACGGATTAATTCACGTACGTGCATTTGGTCGTATTTAATCCGAAGATCGAAAAAACATTTGGTCGACTCGGTGAAAATCTTTAATTCCAAAGTATTAATATTAGCGATGAATGCGAAAATGAGCAAATGATTTTGAGTTGTGGGCAGAAAAGATTTTACGTAAAAAATTAGTTACTCGTACAATACGATTACACTTCACGGAATCATACATAAACATCACTTACACGCATATTATTCCGACAGGTACGTACATAATAGATATCCTCATTCAGCTCTGTAAGTTCGCGTTAGTTTGTGAAAAATATTTCGACAGACCGGCGGCGGCGATGAGGAGCGACAGAAAAATCGATAGTAACATAAACGTCAAAATATTAAATAAATTGAAGATTAATGAAATAAACGAAGAAGTCGCAATGAGAGCCGTAAATGATAAAATACAGTAAAATTAATCTCGGCTATATTTTATGAAGCGTTAATAAGTTAGGGAATTAGATGGAGTGTTTATTGGCACTTGCGTTATCTCTCTGTTTATTATTTCGTATTACGTAGCATAAATTTTATATTCAACAATTTAATAAACTCGGAAGGTATTAAAAGTTGTCTGCCGCGCAACGAGTGACGTCGTAATGAATATTATTCTCTTTTTAAACGTTTAAGTGATAATCGAGTTTACGGGTAAATTAAACAATCATATTTAAATTGCATTAATACACAGAATAATTATACAACGCGTAAAAGAATGGACTTTACATTTAGAATTATTTAGAAGGTGAACGAGTGTATGCTGGAAAAACTAATTGGAAATAATTGTCGGCTGACCATATCTATTTCGTGTCACTCGAACTTATTAATAAACAGTCCTCGCTCGATTGATTTTTTTGCAGACACTTAAAAACGCGCAGTTTTCAAAATCCAAAAGTAAAAACTGGAGAAATAAATTGAATTAATTAACTTATTTAATAAAGGCTGCGTTGGCTGTGCACTGAATAGTATTGCTCAGGTGCTCGGTTACGACGTCTCGCCGCCCCCTTGATCGAAACTTAGAAAATACAATGCAAAGCTTTCACGGCTCGCTCGAGTTTGCTAGTTAATTGTTTTCGTCGTTACACAGCTTGCGCCGTTTGCGAATTAAACGCTAGAAGCTGCACTTTCGCGAATCTCCAGCAGGAGGTGGCTTTGTATTTTTGCACTCGTCTCGGCGCCTCTTCCGTAAACCGACTCGCGCTCTACGCACGCGACGCACCCGCAAAAGTGCAATTAGCGAGGCAACAATAATTCACCGACGCGCAATCAGACCTTATCGCGTTTATGGTAATTTGTCAGTTCACACAGACTCGGCGAATTTTTCGTCACCTGTCGCGGCGTCTTCTCTCAGTCGCTCAGAGGGGCGTCTGCGCTTTCATCAGGTCGGATAAGGCAGAGCTTAAAGGGCTCGGGAATGCGTCTGGAAAACCCGAATAGGTTGCACTCGCTCCGGCGGCTGAACACGTATTTCGACATCATTTAAGCCGCTGCATAATTAAAAGACCGAACGAGGGGGGGGGCGGGGCGAGCTTTTGATCGAATGCGCCTGCTCAGTTCAGGGCCTCTCGGAATGACCTCCATTCAAAGTGGCAAGACGTCGCTCGGCCGCGCAAACGGAGCAAATATTAACAAGGGCTCGGCGCTGGAGCCTTTGTTTCCCAGGGCTGTGCGCGCGTTGATTTGGGAAAGTGGCCTCGTTCCGCGCGTCGGGGGCGCAGTCGCTCTCAAAATGCTCGTCTTTTTCCATCAGCTTAATGACCGAATGCATTTTTCTCGCGAGTCGACGGCCCCGGGGCGTCGCGCTATTTCGGACAAAGAGCAGATCGGACAGCCTTCCCCGATCCATAAACGGCCTCGAAGTCTCCTCTTCGCGAAGATGGCGCTTTTGCGCATAATTTAAGGACTTCGCCCGCTATTGAGTTGCCCGTAAAATTTCAAATTCTCGCATCGCTTAGAAAAGCAGAACAATTTGAAACGAGCTTTCGTTTGATGAATATTAAAATTGAGCTCGATACAATATAGGCCTCGAAATTAAATGCCGAGTGGGAAGCGAATCGAACACGTGACAAAGGCTAACTCTAGAGTTACTGCCTCGGATTATTTTAAACAAAACAGGTCGTGAATTAACTCGAAGGAATTTGGGATCGTTGCTGAATGCTGGGTAGGAAGTTGGATTTGCTAGTGGCTGTCTAAAGTCGAAGAGCAGACAAAATAATTAACTTGGAAAAGTAAAGTTAGCAGGACGAAAACGAAGACGATGGGGCAATGTTTTTAGCGCGATGATACGATAATACGATAAGTGTCAACACTCGTAAAAATCTATTCTAGTTGCCAGCGATGAAATCAAAGATGAACCAACTGCATCTGTTGACAAAATGCGCCTCCAACGAGACGACTATTCCGGTCCGTACCTTCACAGTTGCAATTACAAAACTTAACTAATTGCAGTTCAAGTCAGCTCCTCCTTTCACTCAACGTGGCTTCGACTATCGCGTCGTTTCTAATTTCGAAAAATGACTGGGAGCGCAGATTTTATAGCAATAGTGGATTTACTGCCACCGTGGACGGCCATTTCGAGGAGCTGGACAAGTCGCGTAAGCGTTATTACTGTCACGTGGCCTGCACTTACTCATAACTCTATTGAGAGATAAATGAAAGTGCATCCAGAAAAATGGCGCTTCCGCTTCAAGGATTGGAGCTCGTAAGCCCATTCGGATGTACACATCGAACAAATTTAAGGATTATCCGCTGCAGAAGTAGGCATCGCGTGCTACAAGAGAACAGATTATTTCTTTCCGATACGAAGTGTTTAACGCACAATTATAAATTCCGAAGATGGGGTGTGTTTAGGGGTAGCTGTTTACGTGGGAGGCTCTTATTTTTTCAAAACTTTTTGTAAAAGAACTTTTTGAAAAAACTTTTTTTAGCAGTACGAGTCTCTCCCAAGGACTGAAATATCTCACAAATATTTACGCCAATATGCTCGTTATAAATTTAAATCAACTCGTGTCTCGAGTCTTTTTCGCGCAATAATATCGGAGACTCGCGCGAACAATTGTCCGAATTATCAATAAATATTGTCTCGTGAAAATTCGCCCCTCCGTCGCAAACTTGGCGTGTATTTTAAATGCCGAACGACTTTGCTCGCTCACCTTTCGACGTAAACTTTTTATTTTAAAAGACCAATAGTTCCGAGCGCTCGAATCGTCAAATGCGAATAAAACGTTACTTCGGAAAAGTGGTCGGCGATATAAAGGCGTAATTTTTTAAGTGAAATTTTAACGTCGACGTGGTTTCGCAGCCGTCGAATCGGTGCGATTATCCAGCGAGGCGTTTTAGATTTAGTGTTTGCATCGAGTGCGAATAACGTCGCAGCAGAGAAGTGCTCGGCAAGATTTGCAAGTCGGCAATCAACTAAATGGCAATTTAACGATGTTAACCATCCGCGTAAATTCATTCGCAATATGTCGGAGGAAGCGTCTTGAGCGGCTCGTGCGATCACAGGCACCCCGAAATTGATAAATGTCGACTCTGCCGCTAGTGCACGCGTGCACGCGTCCGCAAACACGCGCGATGTCCGTCTACACGACTGGGGGACAAAGCCGTGGGCGTAGCGCGACACGAGCCATTTATCTCTCGCGCAGGCGCAGCTCTGCAAAAAACAGGCGCGATCACAGGCGATAGTTGCAGTCGTGCAGCTAAAAACACAAAGGCAGTAGTCAAGGCAGTTCGATCGGCGCTTTTATCAGGATCACCACTGCGATAAATACGTTTTGCGGATTTTTACGAGGCAGACGTTAAACCCCCTCGCTTTTAATTATCACGCGTAGCTCACGCACCGGTGCGTACCAAGTCCGCCACTTACGCGAGCTTAGTAAATCTGCATTTTCAAGATGAATTTCCACTGGACTTTGTCCAGTCTGAACTCGCGTCCTTGGATTATAGGCGATAGTTCGATAAAATGAAACGGACTGAACTCGGTGCCGTCGGAGGCGACAAGGATTACGCATAATATTGCAATGCAGCGAGCGGACAGATTTACGAGGAGCCGCTCGGGCTCATTCTGATAATTGCCGGCTTCCGGACGATTACTCCAATCCTCGCGCTTCACTTGTCTCCGCATTAATCTTACGGCGGGAGGATCGGGATCTCCTCTGGCGAGAGGAAATTCTCACTGGTCGAGCCAATGGATGCTTCCACTCCTTTTGCGGAGCAGTCGAGACGATTGCCGGCGTTTTTTCGCAAATCTCCGCGTCTCGGTAAACAAATGCGCCTGATAACGCGGAGAATAATTGCCGGGTAGTAGTTTAAACAAATGCCGCTGATGCGTTCGCAAAAACGCGCCGCCCACTAATTACTAATTAAAAATTTAATTAAACATTTTAAAGCGGCTTAAGTAGGAGGAGGAGGAGGAGGAGGAGGAGGAGGAGGCCAACAAGGCTCTCCTCTTTGGTTTTAATTATTTTGAAATCCGAGCGAAGATTTTGTGGCCGGCCGGCTCGGGTATAATAATACAAGAATGCGCGGGCATACTTATGTTTAATTTACGCGTAATACCGGTCCTTTTCCCCCCGATGCTCCGTCCTTCATAAAATAAATTGGAAAATTCTTATCGTTCTAAATACATTCGCTTAAACCGAATTGAAAAATCTCTCGCGGACGACAGTCGGAAATTTACGGATCGGATCGAGCGAGTGACGCGACAATCGAAATTCCTAAAAGTCATTTTCACCTCCGAAGGCTAATAATAACTCGCGATGGCTTTTCCAGGGCCGCGTCCGTCAACTTTATAAACAAGCGTCTTGTCTTCGCAAAGTCGTGAAATTATTTTACAAGTCTGATCCCTGTTGCGAAGTTTAATCTCGAAGTGCCTTTATGAAAGTGCCAGCTGATTATTAAACTCGCGAAACTTGTATAAAACTCCCCGAGTGGCCCTCGAGATTAGGACACTAGACACTCTTTAACTTTAATGTTGGAGTAGGGGAGGGGCGGTAGAGCCGACGGCTGGAAAAAGGAGAGACTGCGAAAGTTTGTCGGCGATCGATCGATCGTTAATCGGCGGATACACGAGATCTCTGAACTTTCCTCGTCGAGGGAGGAAAAGGGCCCGACTGCACTCGCAGAGGCGCCGGAAGTGCGCCGTCGGGAACAAAGTTCCGGCTGACGGTGGCGTAAGCGCCGATTGTCTCGGCGGCTCGAGTGGCTTCCTGCGGATTTAATCTCGGCGGTTCCGTCGCATCGGCACCTCGATTTTTTCCAACCCCCTTCCGGGGCGAAGGCCAGCCTCGAATTCATTGACAAATTAATCGAGCGCCATCTTCGAGCGATCGCCGTTTTAAGTACTCGGCGCGTGCGATGTGAATAATCACGTGATTTCCGTTATCAACGAGGACGCATTTTCGTTTGCCGAGATGACTAATTGAGATATCGTATCCACGCATTCGTTAGCAATACAAACGAGCCCCGGGATTCCTGTGTGCCGTCTCACATTTTGCATAATAAATTAGCCGCGCGAATATCATTGCAAATTTCCGCCGTTGGAATTAATGTTTTTTAAACAATGCGTTGCGGTTCGAGACTAGCGGAGTTGCACTAGAGAGTGACTAGGAAAATCGCCGGGAAAAACGTGACTGAAATGCAGAGGTGCGCGTCGCGAAAAATGATAATGCAAATTTACATTTTGGTACACGTGTAACGTTTAAAGGTAAAATATGCCGAGAAACTTAACTTCTTCTGGAAATTTTAATTTTTCCCTTTCGCGTGTGATTACGCACCGCGCGACGAGGTACTTGTGTGAAAGTCCGCACCTACTGCACGTTTTCGCGCACACCCTTACAACGCTACTGCCAGTAGCGAATAATCTAAAAGATTGCGAATTTAAAGACTATGTCGTTGGCTTCTCTTTGGAAAACCGGGAACTAAGACGAAATACGTCTCGAGCGACATTAGAATCTGCTTCCGATTCGTCTCTTGACTGCAGCGATGGAAATTAGCGAACTCGCGGCACGTGAAAAGAAGCTTCCAGATGGGGTCGCAAGTTCACTTGGCGTTGATAAGTAATTAAATCACCGTCGAGACGAGAAACTATCGATGCAGGACGAGTATCGAGTTGTGAACCACGGACTTTGCGTCGGACTGCGACTGCGGAGACTGAGAAAACCCGGAAAATTCGCGGAGTAAATTGCGCTGACCTCGCCGCCGGTACTTACCGCGACCCTCATAAGCGGGAGGGGACCGCAATTTTTCGCTTTACTTCGCTCGGCGCCTCCCGATATTATCGGGTTTATTTCACCATTCCTCCGTCTAATGCTTGTCTTTCACTAACGGGGACCGGGATTTTTACCGTCTGTCGAGCATTCGAGCAGATTTTCCGGGGCCGGGTCGCGCATTTTCACGTCGTCGTTTTGTCAACGCTAAAGTCGTCGCTTGCAAGGTTTCGTGAAATTCATCACCGCGTCGCCGCAGCCAATAAAGAATTCGATAAGCGATCGAATACGAAATTCAAATTCGCAGACCGGGAAAGCGGGTGGGGCACTTGGACTAAATAATTTTTACGAATTCTCGTACAAGTTGGGTTTGTAAGACGTAGCGCTGTGAGCATTAAAGATATTCGCGTTTAGTTACATTTCTCGTTGGAATGCGTCGGAAGTCGAATTCGTTTAAAAGACTTTCCGAAGCGTGTATTTTTACGCGCACTTTTCCAAGTGCAAAATTTGCGTTCTAATACAGGAGAGCCGAGGAATTTTCAACGTTTTCAACTAAGAATTTACGATTGGTGCAGGGGTAATGTTCCGATCGAGAGAGAGATAAAAGCCGCGATAACGATACCAGATTCCAGGCCGAATCAACCCAACCACGGAGAGCTACAAATGGAAATTTGACAAGATAAGACCGTCGTCGTCGTCGTCGCCGCCGCCGAGTCTCTGGTCGCTGAGCCCAAGTTTACCATCTTGTAATAGCGATGGTCACTATATTTCTCAAGGGAGTATCGAAAGCCCGTGTACACACCAACTCCGAGGTTATTTGGCGCTTCAACCCGTGTTCCGCGTTCCGACGCGAGCACTATTTTAACCCATTTCGTCATAATTGCGCCGTATTTTTGCCGTTTGATTTTGCTCCAATAAATGGCTTTACAGACTTAAAAGTATTCGCACACTTATCGCGGTTTTTGAAGCTAAGCGAACCCGCGGTATGGCTTTTCGCGTATTTCCCGATTCTATTCAATTGGGCACGAGAATGGACACTTAGGCGCCCATTGATTAAAAGTTCCCTTTACATATCCAACTTTATTCGCGAAGCTAAAAGGGTTGAGAATTTTCGGCGCAAAAACGAGTGTTGGGGAGCGAAGCGAGAAAATACTCGTAAAGGCTGGTACGCGCGCCACGCAAAAGCAACGCAATTATTGTTTATTTGCGTTTTAGTTAATGCGAACGGCTCTCATTACAATACGAAGCGAGGGCTAAGATTGTGTATTTAAGGCGAGCAAGTGACCAAGAGGAGGGCGTTTATTATCTCCGGGAAATGTAAGTGAAATGCCAAGGGAAAATGAGAAGTGCAGGCAGCAGCAACACGAGCCCTGATGCACGCGAGCGCAGCGTGAATCTTCGCTCGGTCTCCCTTTCATTTCGCAAGAGCTGGAAAGCCTCCCATTCTAGTCTTTGAATTTTCAGAAAACAAGGCGCTCGGATTTCCATTCTCCAAGACTCCAAGATACACCAACAATGCACCCACGGTTCTCCTCGCTCTTACAATTCCATCCTAGACACGTTGCAAATGATTCACCGAACGAATCTTGGCGTCGACGCGGGTGGTCCGAATTTTTTAAAAATCAGATGCGCCCCCGGCGCAGGATTTTCGCGTCGCGTCGTAAAATTCGAACGGACAGCTCGACACATTCGTGAGGGGCTGGAGTCGATTTTCGTATACACACACACACACACACACACACAGGCAACTAAACCAGTAACGAATGCAGCGGGAAAAGGACGATTCGCTTGACCGCAGCGAGCGGCAGTTGCAAAAAACGCACTCAGGCTTGCGCTAATTTCATCAACGCGTCTCTGTGGCGCTGCTTCAAGCGAATTGGACTATTAGTTATCTTATCACTCGTGTCTTTATCGCGCGAATGTCCATTTGGCTCGTTGCACTCGGAGATCGTTGCGTTTCACGACTGTTCACGCGCGTTTCCCCCTCTTTGCGCTGCGCTAATTACTTATGATGCCAAATAAAACGCGCCCGATACTCGAAAGGGGCGGAGGATGGTTTAACGCGAGTTCCGGGCTTTTGGGGCGTTTTGCGCGATAACTCGTTACGGTGAAGTGCGAAAAACAATTTCTTTTTTATAAAAGTACTTTTTAAATTTGACTAGTGCACTTTATTATTCGAAATATTATCGAGCTTCGCTCCAGTGAAAGTTCGATAAAAATCACGAGTTTTACGAGAGAAAAGTCTCGAGGCGTCCGTTTATCACTTCTTAAATAGCGTTTCACTGAAAAGCCATATCAGACACTCGGCAATTAGAGGACACGGCGTTTATTATAATTTTAAGAACAGAATAATCGATTCGCACTCGCTCGGATTAATTATTTCGGAGAGTCACCTAATGAATTTGCGCGCGCGAGATTTTATGACAGCAACAACAACAACAACAACAACAACAATAACAACAAAAACAATAGCGAAAAACCATCGGAAGCTTCTGTTTCGTTTGGCGCATGACGAAGAAATAAAATTAAAGAATCGACGAGAGTAGCGTCGATTGCCTTTTTGAAAATAAAACGGGCTGCCGCATCCCGAGTATCGCGAGCCTATCGATCGCTGGCTTTTGAATTCGCGAAATGAAATTCCGAAACTTTTCAGCGATACGCGCAGACTGAATGCGGCAAATGTTAAGAGGAGTCACGCGCTGAATTTAAGTCGGAAGAAGCCAAATCGAGCTGAAAATAAATTTTTCCAAATGATTTCTTTGTTAAGCATATAGCACGTGAATTTTTCGCGTTTCAAAATTAATTTTTAGTAATGCTCGTTGAATTATTCATTTTCTAATATCTGCACTAGCGATGTTCAATAAACTCTTTAACGCGCGTAATGTCCGGAGCTCGCGGAAAATTTTATTAAGCAAAGGTAATTACTAATTTGCGCGTTATTAAGCGAAAACGCATCAGAATTCGACAAAATAACTTAACTTTCCATTTGGATTATAATATATTTTTTTAAGTTTTTGCAAATTACATTTTAAATTAAAATGTTCGGGTGCACTTTGAAACTCTAGGAGAGCTCGAGTATTTATTTCGAGTACTTAATCCCGCGACTTGTGCTTTCGTACACTACAGCCTCACCCCCGATTTGTAATAGTGTTTTTTAACTTTCGCAATCTCATAGTTCTTTTTCTCTATTTCCAGATGCGGGACCCACTCACAATTAAGTAAGTACAGCAACTCCATTAAAATTATTGAATTGCGCGACGATACGCAGGAGTTGAAATAATCGCGAATTCGATTGATGCTAATGCTTTTTAAATTGCGCAGTGAAGAAAAATCCTCGTCACAAGTATACAACTCGACTCGCTATTGAATAAACACGCGTACGAGGCGCAACGAAATTTTCAGAATGCGGATACTCGGTGTCGGCTGAAACGAAAGGAGCAGCGGCCGGAGACCGTAAGGGAAAGGGAAAAACAGCGACAAAGCCAATGAGCTCGCGATTTCATCAGAATTACGCCGATGCGGGCCGCGGCGCTTATTATCAGTCCCGATTATCGCAGCCTTGCCCCTCTAATTCGACACATCGACAAACAGACGCTTGGCGCCCCGACAGTGCGAGAGGAGCATCGGGCGGCGCTTTAATTACTCGTGACGAGCGGATTCCTCTGTTCCCCTTTTTATGGCCGCGCTGAATTTTATCGGGGCCTTGTTATTTTTTACGTCCGTCGACGCTCGGCCCTTCGAAGTCCGACGGGCCGAGGCGTAAAACCGGCCTCTCGTCGGTCCGTAAATAAAACGACTCGAGCTCCGATACTTGTATCGACGAGTGTAACGAGCAACGCGCGCCGGTAAGCATAAAACCCGGGGGTGTAAAGTTATATAGGGTGCGAGCGCGGCGCTTTAAATAATTCTCTCGGAATTAGAAGAGTCGGCTGATGAAGTCGTGAAACGCGAGCGCGTGAGTGACACTCGGAGGAAGTCTTGAGTCTTAATCCACGGTTATCATCCTGTTATTACGCGAGTCTGCTTTGACGAAAAGGTAATTAATGTTTTCCGTGATGATCGTCAGCCGCTTCTAAATTTCCTCCGCTGCTGCTCTCGGTGACACTCGCACAAATGCCGGCTAAATTAAACGGGACGCGTGCGAATGTCTCGATAGAAGAATTACGTCTCTTGTTTATGGCACATGTGTATTACTCCTGACAATTATTAATTCGAACGCGCGAAACCGGCTATAAATTTAAATTAGGAAATTGCGGTTCGCAGAACTCGACAAGGTGGTATTTTATTTCTTCGATATTTCTGTATAAAAAATGTACATCTTTTCTGGCTATTATTACTGGTTTTGTTACTTTTTTTTATTACTGGTTTTCGAAGGTATATTTTTCGGTAATTGGAAATTCACCTTTCTTATAAATAGAAAACGTTTGAACGAAATTACTGTAGAATATGTTTTCAACGTATAAGCTTAGACGACTTAACTTCAAAAACTTATTGGAGAGAATTTTGGAGACTCGGAAGTTTCGAGCAAGTATTTTTATTTTAAGGCAGAACATTGCCATCGTCACACGATAATTATAAGATGTATGGATTATAATCTAGGCACAATATTTACTACGTTATATCCAAGCTTTGATAGTGAACTGAAGTTTGAGTTTAAATATTCGATTAGCGGCTTTTTAAAGGTAATTAAAAGACCAAAATGGTACCAACGTAGAAGAGTTTCCTCTTAATGAAAACATTTCTTTGTACGCGACTGCCAACGCACATGGCAACATTTGCTTAGTAATGTAACGAATAATACGTCACCCGAAATGAGAAGACTTGCAGCCCGTCGATGTGACGGTCACTAACATTAGGTTTCGATTCCGAGACTCCGGTTAAAAAATTCTATTTATTACGCATTTCTTCGATAAATTTTTTTTATGCAATTAAGTAACCGGTCACTTTGAAGAGAACTCGTTTTTTAACGTGATTTTTAAACATTAACCAGTACAATTGTGCCCACGACGGACATGGAATACTCATCGTGCAATATTACAATTAGCAATATGTTTTTAAAATATTGCGCAATAACTAGTTTGTTCAAATATGGATCTTCGACTCGCACGTCGGTGTACAATTTTCCAGATTTTAATTTTCAAGTTAATTTCTAAATGTAGGTTTTTCTTATTTGCTTGTGACAACAGACCAACAGCCGTATAACAAGAGAAATAAATACGCGATGGCGCAAGAGTTTCATTCGCTGTTACAGAAATATGACGAGAAGAAATATTTCCGATCGTGGTTCTTGGAACTTTTTTATAGCGAGATAAAGCGCAGCTTCTCATCCTTGAAATGCATATTAAGATGCAGTGGCAGCAGTAAAACACGAATTGGTGTCTAGAAAATCTCAAACCTAAAATGCTTCGTAATAATAAGTCGATGCATTTCCTAGACGTTCAATGGAGCTTCCTTTGTATATTATTTGAAAACCACCAATTTTCCAATCACTTTAAAATAAGAAAGAAAATCTTTCAATATTTCCGGAAGAGCGGAAATGTTGCTGTCTGAACGCTTGATATCATTACCGTTCAGTACCATTACACGTAGAACAATAATAATCGTTATCGAATTGGACAAATGTTGGGATAAATTGTAATCGTATTTGCTCGAGGTACTTTAAGAAAGAAAATTATTCTTGATTTTAATTTATCGCTAGTAAAAGACGACGTCAGGTCTCGAAAAATCTGCAACTTTTAACGGTTAAAGCAAAGTTCGGCTCTTTAGTTTTTCTTTATTTTTCTTTAAAAAAAAAAAACGAGAACGCGGGTGCCCGATACATACGTGCGGACACATTGCGTTGCTTAATTATCATCACAACATCATATCCACCATCAAACATCCGAGTGTTGCACGTAATTTTTGTCCACTTTGTGCCAAGCGCGCATCCGTCGGTGCAGCAGGAAACGCTCTAATCAAAAGCTCCAGTCTTTTAACGCTCCCGGAATAACAATAGACATATCCTGTCGGGACTCCGGCACGTACTCTAACCGCGCCATTTTACTTTCTTTTCGGAAAATTCAATCACCTGCGAGAGTCACCCCCTTGATTTTTCGTTAACGACACGAGCAATGGATCGAGATTTTCCGACCGCGATACTCCGCAAGACAAATTGGACCAATGAACTTGTTACGCGTCTGTTTGGCAAATACACTTGAGAGACGCTCGACGATTTTGCTAAATAAGAGACTAGACTTTTCCACATTTTTGCCAAACAAAGCGGCGCACTGTTAGAGCTGCCGTAAATGAGAATACAAATGTAATTGAAGGGGGAAAATTTTCCCGTCCGAGATTCTTCCTGGAGTTTTTCCTCGAGACTATTAAAGCGCGTCTTCGAAAACTCGCCTTGATGAAAATTTTTACAAGAATTTCTAAAGACGCTTATCCACCATAATATATTTAGAGAAGAATAACGCATAAAGGAAAATCGTGCCTTATTGTTAAGTAAAATAAAAACAATTTCAGACCTGAAAGCGACGGATGAAGTTTCGCAATACGTATTTTCGAATGACCCGTAAAGTCCGTCTTAGGAGCCCAACTGCCTTTTACGTATAGTCCGCGCTGATTTGACCATAATTAGGTTCGAGTAAGGAGCTCGAGAGTAATCCCCCGATAACGTCCCCCCCCCCCCCGACTAGACTCAAACTCCTTCAATCAAATATTACTAATTCAGTTCGAATAAAGGGAAGGAGCAGCCGAGTTCGTTTGCTCGTCGGGGGATGAGGGAATAAAAGCTCGAGACAGCGAACGCGGACTTCTCGCCCGGCAAAACAGCAAAAATAACAAAACGCGAACACCGCGAGTCCACAAAATGCATCCAGCGTAATTACAATTTACAGAACTTCAATTCCAATCTCGCGGAACTGGCCGCAAAGAAGAGAGAGAGGGGCGGTGCGGTAGCTTCTGCTACCGGAGCTCGCGCGAAATTCACTTTTCGCGCTCCGCCCGACGACGCATTTCTTAACGGCTTCGTACGAATATTGCAAACTGATATTACGACATTGTTCGGACAACTGCTCGCAGTTTTTCCCAATGATACGAGAATAACGAATCTAACGTTTTTACGCCGTCGTCTCGCTCTACGTGCAAATTCACGCGCGCCTTTCTCAGGCCGTCGACCGGTTCCGATCCCTGATTCGCATTCGCACGCTTGCTAAAATCAACCCCTCGATAAATCTCTTCGGTTGCAATGTCGAGGCGCAATAACTGTTCCCGTGACTTTCATTCATCGCGCGAACGCTAACGCGGACTTATTTTTCAGTTTTAATTCAATTTTATTGTTCGGAGCAAATAACCGAACTTGGCTTTTCGACTGAATTTTTTTTCCCGAGAGAAAAATTGCGACACGAAGCTTTGAAGGCAATAAAAGCAGATGCAGAGTAGCAGTGCAAGTTGCAACCGCTGATTTTTCGCGCAGTTTATTTTGGCATTCCGATGAAATTTCAATTGCATTTTTCAACAGCCCTTATTTATTATTTATTAGAGATTCCTATTTCTTATCTACCGAGTCCGCGTTATTCCGGCGAAAGTGCCGCACGGTGTAATTAGTTGAATAACCGCCGTTGAGTAATATTGCAAAAGCTACGATAATTCAATTGAATTAATTAAAATTTGAGGTTTCGATCGGTCCGACGATTATCCTTGATGCAGCACCGATCGATTCCGAGGGTTTGTTTGCATCGTAGATTCGAATTAGGAGAAATAGCTCTTTTTAATTAGAGCAAATTTGTTTTGGAACGAACACAGTCGGACGGTCATAATTGCAAGTCGTTCCAAACTCGCCCAACAACTGCAGGAGATCCCGACGTCATCCAATTAAAATCGCGCAACTTTCAATAAAATTATCCGCGCAATAGTTCGTTGCGCTGAATTCAAATCGAGCTAAGGAATTCGCAGGCGCGCGGCTCTTGTTTCGGTTTTAAAAATAAGGCTAATTATTTCCAAACAGCCGAAGGCAGACGCCGTCCTTTTCCATCTCGATGGAATCTGTCGCGCGTGTCGAATACCACGACGCGAGAGCCAAATTGATTCGGGGTTTGTGTTGTCGGCCGCCTTGGATTAACCGGCGCATTCGGTTCGCCCCCGCGGTGAATATAAATTCAAAGATTCCAGGGCGCGATTAGAAGCAGCAGTTAGATCTTGCGTGCCAACACCGCCGTACCCTATTATGCGCAATTTCACTCCACACGCACTTTATCTCAGGACTGAGCCACATTTTCTCCCCGGAGCTTTGAGGACTATCCTGGAGGATCTATTATGCGGCTCCGTGTTCTTTAAGCGTAAGCGGATTGCAAAACTTGGCCGAACTTTGATATCTCCTCGGTGTAACGTTGGCTGCACTGCATTAGAGCGTCGCTGTATTAATAATCGATCGTTTCTGCAGCCCGACAGTATCGTCGTGTTGGCGTAAGAGCCCGAGTGCAATTCGATATCGCGTTTTTGCTCTCATTTTCCGTAGCGGTCGAACGCGCTGGCCGCGAAAATGTTCCGTTAAAATGGCAACTGGACTGGGCCAGTGGAGGAAAAAGGAAAAATAATGAAAATCCACGAGGCCGCAGTGAAAGAAAGTAATAAAATGCGCCCAAAGAAACGAAGAGACTAATTAGTTTAAACTACTGAGCCACTGTTCGATGTAAATGGGGGATCTGTACAATGCAGTTCGCGAAACGGCGGAGGCCATTTTTTCCGTCGATTTGGCATGCGAATCATCAATAAACCGCTCGCTTAATGACTCTCCGGCTTTGGCCCATAATTGAAGGATTACGAACATAATTTCGCGATTAGCCGCTAGTCGTAATGGATTGTTGAACTGATTTATGCGTGAAAATGCGCGAATGAATTCTCGAATTATTTATTTAAGAGTCGGCACAATGGTTGGGTAATCGGATTTCGCTAAATTTTCGATGATATTTAAAAGATTTTCTTTTTAATCTAACATATGCTCGGGCTGCCGCGCTGAATCCGATTACTTTGAATAGCCTAAATTCAGGCTAAATTTTCTAGCTTCCACGTTTCCCTAAATGCCCTCTGATAGTCGTACTCGCGTTGATAAATTATTCCGAAGAGTTTGATGTTTTCAAGTCAATAAAATTAGATAACTCGATCGCGATGTTCTTAAGAAGTTCAACTCAAGTAGGTTATAATAAAAATATTGAAACTTTTGAATAGATTTATTTCGCGGAGAGAAGCGATGGACATAAAATTCATAAAGTGGAAAATAATGTGGATTCGTGTCGGATAAGGGCAATAAAATGAACCAGCGATCCTGGTACGCGTTGAACAGACGTAAAAAGTCTCTAGCTTGTACATCACTTACTGGGGTCATTTGTCGTTAAATTTTCACTAGTTTCAACGAAAGCAGTGCGATTGATGGTGTGTGGCCGTAAACAAGTATTTAACAGATTTGGCCAGATGCCGCGTCCATCCCATGACCTAAAAGTTATCGAATAAGTTAGAGTTTGCGGACCATAGAGGGCATTTTTGATCAACCTAAGCAGTTTATTTTAACTTCAACTGTCATCGTGCTTAGCAAAAATTCATTTAGCGAAATTAGCTCTCCCTAACTTAACGCGTTGCCAACTGTCTCAAACAAATATTACAAAATGTGAAAGCCAAGCGAGGCGCAAAAATTTCGAGCAAGGGATGAAAAGTACGAGGAAAATTCCGAAAGACGCACCCGATGGGTGGTGCAAAATATTTAGCAAGACTGGGCCGTAATATAGATATATCGAGGCAAAGAGAAGACATACCTCGATGGTAGTACCCTTTTAAGGTGATACCCTGAGCCATTAATTTTCTTGTTTTATATAATAGAGAAAGTTATTTTACGTTGTATATTAGACTCGCTTTTATAGCAGGAGGATCCGCTGAAAATATTGCGTATTAAATTCCAAAGTTGAATATAAATAAGAGCTTTTTACGATAATAGACTAAAGTTACATTCGACGGCGGCCGCGCGGAGAAATGCTTTTTTTATCAACGCGCGCCGAGAGTTTGGATCTCGCGCGAATTACTTCGGCAACAAAAGGTAATTAAGCCGTTTGGCCGAAAGAAGAAGGTCGATTCGGCCGAGAGTCCTAAATTCGTTCGATAAAAAAATGGACATCGAAACCGAAGCTTTTGCGTCCGAGCGCTGGTTCGGTAGTTCGAGAATAGCGATTAACTCGATACGATGAGAAGTTTTCACGAGGCTCTTTACGAGGGAACGAGGAAAAGAAATTTGGGCCGTAGCGGCCTGAGGAGTGAAAATAATTCCCCGTCTACGCCTTTAGCTCCGTTTCTTGAACCAACACCAACTGGCGTCGCGACGGCTTTTCATTCTCGTTGAGCGTTACGAGCCTGCGTCGAGGTGCTTTTCACCTAAGTTACAGCCTTTTACGAGCGGGAATTCCTTGAGAAAGGGGAAGGGCTGGAATGCCGCTGCGAGGCGGAGCCCAAAGGGTTGTGAAATTTTAACGAAGGCATGCGTTTTTCGCCCGCAAGATCCGTCCCCGGGCCCAGTGGGCGGGCAAGACTCGGCCCCCAAATTTCGTTCCTATCGGGGTAAAACGCGAGTAGTGCAGCTTCTGATTGGAGCTGCATATGCACGCGAGGCCATTGATCAGGGGAATTTATCCGTGCAACCGGCCGAGGAAGTTGTAAAGCTTTCAGGGGATTCTCTCCCCTCGTTGCGCGGTGCACTTCCAGCAGTCTACTTTGAGGTCGGCTGGAAATGCCCGGACTTTGTCCGGATGGTGTTTACTCAGAAATGCAATTTGGTGCATGTACAACGGAACTTTTGAATTGTCTCTGCGCGCGTAAATATTCGCTCGGTGTGCTTTTATTAAATTTGTACGCGGTCTTGTGATATTCAACGTTAAGACACACAGTCGGATAAACTAATTAAATGGCGCAAATGGAAAATTGGAATTAAGTTAATAATGCAAAATCATTTTTCACTCCCTCGTTTGCTGCTCCACTGATTTCACGATGACCGCGAGTGAATAAAAATATTAAAAATTTACTGGGAAACGTTTGCATTTATAAGACGAAATGTCATCCGCATTGGCAAAAATAAAAATGAAATCTGCGAAAGTGTTAAGAGGAAATAATTCGTGATTGATCTGGAGAACGTAATAAATCATTGTCCGCGATGTTAGTGATAAAAATAAATTCATATCAAGGACATTTCATACATAATGAAATGTTTGAAATTTTAACGATGGCGTGAAATAAAAAAAAGTTACAACCGGCAAAACTTAATATTAACTAAATGTTTAAAAAAAGTAAGTCGGTGCGCATCGTATTCGCATGAAATTTACTCGAGAAGAAGTTGACAATGTCCGTCAGGAATTGAAAAATGGCATTGTAATGGTGGATATTATTCAGATTTTTATCAACATTCAAAAGCTAGCAATTGCGATGCGGGACTTAAAAAATACCGAAGAAACTTGGCTTTGTGTTTGCCGCCAGTTGCATATTTTTTGGTAAAAAAAACAAGTATTTATCAACGTTAGTCTCAACAATTAATATAAATGATGCAAAATACCATCAGAATCAATTAATTCGAAGATCCGAATGTTCAATTTTTCAAAAACATATTAAGCTCACTGACACGCTGATCACGCGCTTAGCGTTTATTGTGGCGCTCTTTTGCTTTTTAACCTAAAAATGTACTTTTTTCCCGAAAATCCGAGTATAAAATTACATCCTCGTTCGAGCCAACAATTAAGAGTCGACTGTTTACCAACGCACAGTTGAGACCCAAGCTTGTCCAGACATCTAACCCACCCACGCGCTTGCCCTTTTCTCCAATTATCATCGTTCTAACGAAGTTTAATCTTGAATAGCACGCCATTAGCGTGTGTCGGTTTAATTGACGCTGAGCACAAGTCGCTCGATGGCCTTGTCGGCGGAAAGTCTTGCGTTTGCTCGACATTTAGGTGTGAATTATACATAAGGAAGCTGCTCGCGAGGCGCATTATTCTATCGGTCATGTTTATTCTTAGCAGAGCAAAGAGGCAGGTACTCACCGCATTTTAGAAGAATAAAAATGAGGACCTGCAACGGCGACCATCTGGACGACCAATTCATGTCCACTGCGTCATCGATGGCTGGCTAAATCAACGGTACCTGCGAATCAAAATTATTCATTAGTCGAATACGCAGACGCGATTACGTGTACTGATAAATTTACACACATTTTTATGGGTTATTGGTTGCATTTATTCGATAAGCAAAAGTAGCGTTCGCGGTTTATCGTAAGTTATATCGTAATTTTGCACGAAGCGTTCAGATTTAGTTGTAAAAGCTGCGAAGATACGATGGAAAAATATTAATGCAACTAATTGTAATTGATGTGACGTACATGTACTCGTGAAAACATTAGCAAGTGAATTTTTCAAAGCAATTCGCGCATTATTCCAAATGAAATTTGTTGCATTTAAAGCAAAATAGTACATTGAGTCGCGTTAACGTCACGGTAAGTAATAATTATTAAATTCGATTTGAGCGCATTAGGGAAAATAAAATAGCGAAGTTTACAGATAATTTAAAACTTGTTTAGGCTTCCACACATAATGTGAATATAAATTCCTGGGAAAACAAAGTTTCGTTTACACTTTTTCCCACAAAATTTTTATTAAATAACGTATTTTTCGCGTCTTCGAATGCTCTGACTCGTCATCTTAATTGTTTATAAAAACACGGCTTTTACGAATATTTTAAACACGCAGTTAATGAACTTTTCCCTTCAGAAGTGTTTTAGCAAATATTTGCCTTTAAGGTAGAGAATAAATTAAGGGCATGTAAAACAGGCAATTTTACGATATTGGTTCTTGAAAATTTGTTGCAATTAAAAGTTACTCGTAACATTGAACTACATTTTTACGAAAAAAGCATAAAACACAACTCTGTTCAAGAATATGCGCGAATTTTTCGCAAACGATGCAAATTTAATATAACAATAAATGGCGTATGTATCGTCAGTTGCGTGTCACAAGTATGCAGAAATAAATCTTAAAAGGGGGTTAGTGCGCTTGAAACCGAAAATGGCCACACGAGTAAATTTGATAGTTCGAGCCATAATTTACATCTAATGGCCATTAAAAGTAACTAATGAGACAATATTATAATTACAAAACAATGAGCAATTTCCCAGTCGATAAATCTATGCGAACACTCAAAATTAATACAGAAAATATGGGAGAAAAGGCGAATCATTTGAAAGAGAAAGCGATTACAAAAAGCGTTGCAAAACTGTAATTTGCAAATAAATTACTCTACTACGATCTTATCCTTAACGATCATTAATTGTCGCGGACAAAAACATTGCGATCTCGCTATTTATGCTCATATTAATACCACGAGTGAAGCGAAATATCAAATAAAAAACGTTAACTTTCCCTTAGACTCGATCCCGCGGATTAAATTGAATTATGCAGATCATAACCATAATTAAGCGGATACTCGCATATTCATCCGACCGAATATTCTTCCATTCCCACACGCACAAAGCAATAGTGCAGCAATTCTCCGCGTTGCATAATTCACCGAATTCGACAGTTTCATCTTTGAAGCCAACGTGCGATTAAAAGCTGAAAGAAAAACGCAAAATGCGCTCATTCCGGATTAGTTTCCACAATGCCAACGCGGAAAACGAATCTTGTGCTCAGCTCCAAAGATAAACTCGAAGCACAGGAGCGCGGAAAAAGCGAAAAACCTATGTAAATCTTGCTAACGTTCGCGAGACACGAGCATAACGAACTGTACAGCTATTCTAGTATAGTCGGCGCTCGCCGGGCGCATCCACCCCCGCGCGAGTATATCACAGGCGTGTCGGCCGAATCTCGTATTTCACGGCCGGCCCGGGACAAATAATATATTGGAGACGAGCGCCGCGTTTCGCGTTGAATTACCGTTAGGAGCTGCGAAGGAGGAGGGATTGAAGGAATCAAGCGTAGGTGGTAACGCGATCCGCGAAAAGCGTGGAAAGCCTCGGAATCTGCGAGACGAAAATGGAAAACAAGCGAGGGAAAGAGTGCGCGAGATCGTCGGGGTATTTTTTTAACCGCTCCGGAAACCGGGAGGAGCACGTAGGTACGGCATTCGCGTGCTCCTTTTCACCGGAAAGGCGCCTCACCCCCACCACCTGCGGAGCCTCGATCAGGTCAAACGCCTCGAGTTATTCTTAACATCTCCATTATTTATTATTCCGGTTGGCTTCCCATAAAGTGATTGCTCCTGCCAACGCTTCCTTCGCTTTCATTTCCCCTCGTCTTTTTTACACTCCTCTCTCTCTCTCTCTCTCTGTCTCTCAGCTGGAATCGATTCCATTATTATTCTTATTCAGCGATAAGTATATTTCCCAGTTACTGAATATCTCTGCATTTTCACTCGAAAAACATTTCATCCACCAGTTGATTCGATAATTCAGTGTTTACCAAAGTTTTACTTTTTTCGTGTCTAAGCAGACTTAAAGGATTCTCACGCATTTCCCAGGACGCACTGCATTTTATTAATAAGCAATAAACGAATAAAAATGACTTTTCATTCAATCGCAGTGGCAAATACGAATACAGCATTCTGACTACTTCGTTCAAATTGAGATTAAACCTACGACATTTTCATGCCGAAAAGCCAATGGCTGCAATAATTTCAGCCGAATCATTCATTGCTACGAGTCCCAATTTTAACTTACACGAGCCATTGATCCAGCAACGGATTTCCCGGAGAGTTAAGTTAAGTTCGCAAGCTCTCGAAGTGCTGCCCAGGCCTCGGAAGACGAATGCTTTACAAAAAGAGCTTTGCCATTGGCCGGTGCTTTCGTGTAATTTCCAAAAGAGTGTGACGATCAACGAAGCTAAAAGTTTAGAGGGGAAAAAATATGTAGAGTAAGCGCATTCAAAGCTGTTCCAACTGCTCTTGTTGCCAACTGGGATTGCGCTCCTCCACTTTAATCACGAGGACTCAAGGCTCTTTGATTATTTCGCAGCCAGCCGTTTTTCTCGGCTTTTTCCCCAATTAAGTTGGACGCGAGGCCTCGCAGCGACTGCTTAGTCGGCGGGGGAGGGGGGTGATTATATTTTTCAAAGCGCCAAGATCCGTCCAATTTGTAGCTGCGCGCACCGACCGGGGGATTTCCGAGGCGCGGAGTCGCGAGTCCGAGCCATTCGACGGAAATCCGCCTCGACGATTGCAGCTGAGCCCGGCTTCGGAGGTTAGGGCTATCGATGCCCAATGGCGCTCCCAGGAACGTAAAAGAAACGTCCTTTTCGATACCGTTGATAATCTAGCGACTCGCGAATGATTTTCGCGGAAAAACCTCGGAGTGAGTCGATCGCAACGCAAGGCTTATCGGAGTAACTTTCGAATAATTTAAATCGCACGTGCGCGCGACTCGCTTTTACAAATCAGGCAATGGAAAAGCGGGAGTGTTTTTTTTCCGTTTCAGAGACTCGATACCAAAACATAACGCCGAGTTCTCGAGTGAGAACGACTCCGCCTGTAATTAACTCCTTGTGCTGATTATTTTCGCGTTCACTCGCGAACGAAATTTATTTAAGAGATAATCCCCCACTCCAGCGGTTTAAAGAGTTAAGACCGACCCAATTTCGCGTCTTTTTTTGTTTACAAACTGAAGACGTCGCCGTTGGTGTTCGTTTTAAAGAGCAATTTTCGGTTTCCAAGTCTGTTTCTTTAATTATTTTCGTTGAACGGAGCGGGGGGGGGTTGTGCTGCAGTTCCGCGAGGGGAAGTGCTTGGGAGGCGCTTTCGCTCGATATTCGACCGGAGAACAAAAAGTTGCACGTTTTGCAAATCTTAACGCGAGTGGGTAAATAATTACGCGCGGCAATTCAAAAAAATGTCTGGGCTAATTGCGCATTTGGAGGCAACACACAATTTCCCAGGCAAAAATGTTGTTGTAAAATAGCTTAATTAATTTTCAAATTCCCGGGCACTTACATCGAGAACGGCGTTTTAAACGCAGAGTTAAAATTTAAAGTCGATTCATTAAGATCTACTGGCGCACGGTTTCTAACAACAAAGTGATTTAAAGAGGAACGCGTTCAAAGTTTGAAATAACCTTCCAAGAGGGAAAGTTCCGATTCGCCTTTAATCTCGACTGCCCGGACTATAAAATTTGCCTCCCTTGTTTTACGATTTGGCTCCTTTGATTGATAATCGAGCCCCTGTTGCGGCATGTTTGAGTAATTATTCCGAAAATGTGATGCAACCAGGCTCGGCATCGCGCGGTAATTAAAGCTATGCGGCCCTATTGTGATGCCCAACAACATTTGCCAACCTCGGTAAGCCGTTATTCTGGATATATTCCACCAATTTATAATACTTTTTGCCAATCGGCTGTCTTTCTAACGGTCCGCGAGCCTCTGGATAAATCGAATTATTCTCGGCTGCTCTTTTCGGATCTATGGATGCAAAGTAAATAATTTAAGTAATTGGTCGATCGCACTTATCATCGGCATCGCCAGCGTTTTCCAACCTGGGGTTTTTAATCTTTTGACCTTATGAGGGAATCGGCCTTTTTTAAATTAAGCTATTTTAATCATTTGCTCGGCATTAAAAAAATTTTAATTTAAAATTTTTTTTTTTTTAAAACGAGTTGCGGAGTAAAAATGTAATGTTGAGTTTTTAATAATTTTTCTTTAAAATGTCAAATCGGTCGGTTCAAGTGGCCCGGAAAAGTGTTTAAAAAATATTTTTGTGTGATTAATCTGACTAGATTACATTTGTCGTTTGAATATTTTCGCAAACGAGAAGACGAGGGATTAACACGACGACGAAATTATGACGAATCTACAATACGCGTTACAATAAAGTTAATTATTTCCTTTTTTTTTTTAACGAATTCGTCGTAGCAAAGTGTCAGCGGACATAAAAATAGAAATCCATAAAAATATAAAATTATTCGTATAAATTAAACTTAAACGTGACGTATTTCGATATATTTTTCTATGGCATGCGAACTAACGCTTTGGAAATTGTACGGTGTTGAACAGATCGAAGGAAAAATGCAACTTTTTGTGCAGAATAAAGCGACGCTCTATTTCATAGGTAATTTTTCGAATTATTTTAATACCTGAAACTTGAGAGGTAAAACTATCCGATTTTGAAATAATGAGCTCGCGCTTTAGAAAATACTAATATATACGTTATTTTTTGCACTTTGAAAATACATTCAAAACGTAATTAATGCAATGTGTACGTGAAAATACAAGAGCTAAACTAATTGCAATATTGTTTAACGACAAGTATTTAATAATTAAATTAGAATGATTGTACCTATGACGAACTTATTTTGTCTACACGTTTGTTCATGTAAACGTCTATGTCAAAAAATTCTTTGATTTCGAACGAAATAACAAAAATGTTATCAGTTATAATTTAAAGTGTGTAACACTTTTTAAAAAAACAGTTTCTATATTGTTCGAGACATTTTATAAAAAATTAAACTAGACAATACAGTGACAATCTTGGTTTAAAAATTTGATACTCGAAACATAAGGTTATTTTTTAAAATTTAATTTTTTTTAAAAAGAAATATAAATATAAATGAGTAATTCCACTCGGAAAGATCATAGACCCCAAATATAAAACAAAACTAGAACTTCTTTAAGGCTAATGATTTTTATTTTAAGTTGGCAAGTATGGAAAAGCAATGATAGGTAAATGTTTATCCATTCATTTGTAAAGATTTTCAAAACAAATTTGAGAAAATAAACCCGTGCGAAAATAGATGAAACTTTTAATTTAATACCTCAAGATTAATCAATTACGACTTTAATGCAATAATGACTAAAGTGCAACGAAACTTTGATAAATTATAAATAAGATAAGATTTTATTCAAAATTTCGTAACATCTAATTGGTTCAATGATTAGACGATGAAGATTCAAATAACAAATATCGTTTATTTAACGAAAAAAGGAAAAGCCGAGCCCAAACTTTTGCAATTCGTTAATATTAATACCGACGACGACGATGACTATGACGATAACAACAGATAGAAACCGACGCAGTGATTTACGATCGCTTAATGCAACGATTGTTGAATGCCGCTATATTTAAACAAAAACTAAGCTTGTCGTGCTCTATGTAATTTACACTGGCACGAAAGTGATAGTAATGCAAATCTTGTCGAATGCATAGCGAACTGATTTTCCAAGTTAATTAATCATGGGCATTAATAACGTAATATCAGTTATGAAGGGAGTCGCGGAGATAAACTGGAATCATTGAGTGACGTTAAGTTGCGCGATGAAGCATTCGAGAATTAAAAGTAATGCCAGTATTCGGGTAATTAATTTCGCGCAAAACTATTTAACGATCCATCGCTACGAGTCCTTTGATAGTTTTGATGAATTCTTCGACTGCAATTTTCTAATAACAGTGCCCTGTTGTTGCAGAAATAATTAATCTGCTAATGAAAATTTTATTTAGCGATTACAGCGCTGGAGTTGGAAATTGCAAAATATTGCAACTACTTCTAATGCAACAGAGTGTCAATTATTAATTTTTTTGCAAATATTCTTTGGCGTTTCGCTGAAAGATCATCGTTTCCGTTTCGATGAATTTCCCGTGTACACGCGAAGAAAAAATACACCTGTTAATCGCGTTTCAAATGAATTTAAATAAACAGATCTCGTTGCGATACTTGGAAATTCATTTCTATCAAACAATTACAGCTCTTATTAATTTTGACGAATTGAGTCGTACGATTTTTAACCGAGTCGAACGTTCCTTAAATACACGCATACGTGAAGTAATTGCTCGCAATAAACCACGATTTTTCGGATAAAAGACAGAAAAATGAACAAGATTATAAATAAAAATTCTATTACCATAATGTATAATTATGATAATAATTTATAAATGTCGATAAATATGATTTTAATATAACGACCTAATATAATTATAACTTTACTTTACATCATTGTATGTTTGCACAAACATATAGGCTTTGGACAATCTACACGTTTAAAATAAAGGCGTTTTGCCTCCCTTGCCATTTTAAGATTTAACGTTTTCTGGATTTTACTTTACAACTTTACTCGGCCATTATTAAATAAATGCAGTTTAAATATTTTAATGAAATTTTTCAAAATACGAAAAATAGCGCTGCGCCTATAATTCACTGTTTGCAATTAATGGTAAGCAATCCTGTATAAATGTAGTGGTCCCTTAATCGCACAAGGATTATTTGGTGTTTCGATTACTTTAATCCGCATGTAAATGAGTTAAGATTGCCATCCATTTTGAAATTACTACGACTTTTTAGAAGAACATTAATTTCTTAATATTCACAAAGATACTGACACGGATTTAACAACAGATTTTGCGTACGTGTCTGTCATATTCATTATTACATCTGCTTTTCTGACTGTCATTTGACGAGTTTTATTTGCTCAAAGTATCCACTAGTCGCAAAGTACTACGAATAAGTTTTATTGTACGCACTTCAAGTACATCATAAAACTTTTGACGCATTCACTCTCCTAAACATTTTTACTGTTTCGCTTTCCCGTAGAGTTTCTGTAATTTTAATGTAATCTAAAGTACAAGAATTAAAGCGAAATATTTTAATTTGATAACATTGCAAATTCAAATTATCATCTCATCGTCTACAACTTTTGTGTCGTTACTATTATTATTATTATTATTATCATCGTGAACTATACGCGTGCGTGTGTGTGTGATAGGAACATTAAGTTGATGTAATGAGTTTATCATGGCGCACGTCACGCATAAATGAAGATAGAATAGTGATATAGACGTAATTGTTTAAATAAAAAACAGAAATTCTTGTTCGCTGCATTTTTAATTTTGCACAATATCCTCAGACTTGTAAAATTAAAAAAACCCTTTTTCCCTTCACCAAGAAATTATCATTGTGCGTTTATTTAGTAATTGCTTCGCAGATTCCAATTTTGTAAAGAAAACGTTCGACGCGAAAGAAAGTTAAGTGAAACTTAATAAATATACAAACGTAGCGCTTATAATATTTATCTATTTTGTAGAACAAAGAAAAACAGAAGTCGCGCGAGAGTGAGCGGGACATATAATATTCATAGCCCGCGAGTTTTCCTTTCAATTTTCCTCTTTTCGGCTCTTTTCACGTAATATCTATGAATATGTGACGCGACATTTTTCCACGTAATATTGAGGGGAATATCGAAAAACGATTTTCAAACAACAATCAATTCCATTGCGCGAAATGGTATGATGCTTTACCTGTCGACACACATTTCGATGATTTTTCATTGGATTTTTGAAAATCAATTGTTCCAAGCAAACACGCGTAATATTCGGGTTTTGTCTCACGCAACTTTTGGAATAAGTGCAATAGAAAGCGCGGGGGGGGGGGCTTTTAATATACTGTATTGGAAAAGCAAAAGGGCGATCGGTTTTTCGGGCCAAATTATCTTTGCCTAGGCTTTCAAGGAGGCAACGTAATTTTTATTTTGTCGATTCGTGTATAAACGAATCAATTAACTTCTACTTTTCTCTGTTTAATACGCAAAAAAAGAGCCCAGTTCTTTTATTTCTCGTGCGTAATTAAACTGATTAAACTTGGCTAGACTTTTGTAAATAAGGTTTAATTTTAATTTGAAAAGTTGCAAGCTATTGTAATAGATTTTTCAATGTTTAACGGTAAGGCATTTTATTTTTTGTTACAAATGAAAAAAACTCGACGAGCAATTTTGATATATTATATTGTTGTTGGCAACGGCAATTCTTCGACCCTTGCTCGAAAGGGAGCTAAATTTCATTAATAAAAGTCTTGCCAAGATTTTCATCAATTTAATCTTCAGCAACATTCAGAAATTTTCCATAAATATCCGAAAAAAGTGTTATAGAACAATATTGATAAATTGAATTTGGTAATTCCAAGGCGCGATAATTGATATTTGTTAATGAATCGATAATTGAAAACTCGGTTTTCACCAAGAATTATTAATTTTACGCGTACGAAATTATATACAATCGTTTGACCCAACTTCGATAGAACTTTGGTTAAAGTCTCTTCAGACGGATAACATATTGCAATTTCAAAATTAATGTTCCTCAGGCTCCGTCTAAAATTATCTGCATTTTCTTTAGTCGTATTAATAAAAAGATTCCGATCAATCCTTAACTGCAGTCTCACCTCGATACGCAATCTCGACGCTCAGCTGTTACAAATCAAGCGAAACGAAATCCGGCGCGGTAAGGGACAGGATTTCGTTGTTCGTGTTGTCAGTGACGTTGTAATGTGTTGGCGTCGCAGCACTCGTTTATCACTGTCAACAACAATTCGATAATAACGATTTTTCTCCTGGCCAGGGTCGTTTTAATTTCTTTTCCGTCCTCGGGCAGGTGTCACACCTGGCGGTTATTAATTAAAATCTCCCCGAATTTCGAGACCAAGTCGGACGTCCAAAGTCCTGGGGGCGATGAATCGAATCCGGCGACCGATTGACGCGAAGGGCCGAAATTGAAACAAAGCGCAGCCGACGAGTCCCAATGGACGGCCAAAGCCGTCGGTGTTTAGCTTCTTTTAAACGTCTCGGCTCGAGGGTGGGGGGAGCAGCCAGGCGAGGCTTTTCCTCGGTTAGCCGCGCTAATGGCGTCTTCTCAGGCGTATTACGGCTGCTCCGTTGGCACTTGCGCAGCGGCATTAGCTCGACGCTTCTCCGTCGTTTGTGCGTCAAAATAGAGGCTCCGGAATTGGCGGTTAAGGCCGTGGCACGATGCATCTTTAGCGACGGCACGTCGGTCTAGAGATAATTGCTTCTCCGATACTCCATGATACTTGTTCAAAGTCGAGTTAGCGGCTTCTCTGGTACCGCTGCCATTTTCCATAAGCGGGTGGCGGTGCCTTCAAACTATTGACTGGCGCAGCGGGGGAGGGGGGCTAAAGTAGCCAAGTGTTTTGTCTGGTTATTAAGACTGGTAATGCGCCTCTGCCGTCGCGATTGGTTGCCAATTAATTTCTCGGTTCGCAATGTCCACTCACAGCTACGGAACTCTAACATAGAGTCGTTTTGCCAATTCGCAATAATTTTCATTTCCAATGCATTAAATCTTCGTGATTAATAGTAGTAGCAATGGCGGGGGGTGGGGGGTGGACTCTGTTAAAACTCGACGTCGATAACACACTATCGAATTTAGCGGTTTTAATCCTATTACATTTTCTCGGATCTGTCTGATTCGAGAGCTGAAAGGAGCCTCGGAGTTGGAAGAAAAATCTCGGAGATGAAAAGTTGAAAGAGAAAAAGATCAATGCCTTGGTATGACCTCGATCCAGCCATCTTCGGATTTCCGGTCAGTTACCTGAGCCAACTGATAGATCGAGTCGCTTCGCGTTCGTTCCGATTGCTACCTGCGACGCTTTGAGAACTCGAATTAAAGGAATGGAAATTATGAAAATTATTCGCGCGTTGCTGGAAAAACACGAAAATCTAATTTAAACTGTTGCCGGTGTTTCGCAATTTCGCGTCAGCCAGGAATCATTACTGGCCTTTTCGTTAAAAGCTCGATTGCAGTGGACGAACTGGTTCTACCTGCAACCGCATAATTGGCCGTTGAGTTAACAAAGCTGATCTTCGATTCGGGATCCGTCAGGTTCGAAGTCGTTAGAAGGGTGAAGAAGGGCCACGAAGGATAACAGAGCCAAGCTTTTCCAACGCCGAATCTCTTCGACTTCTGCAACTGTGGATTGATCGCGGATTCGGTGCAGTAATGAAAGCGTTGTTCTCGGCTTCTTATGCTTATTGAAGAAATGAAGTTGAAGAGACTGTATACTCGGTGACGTGTCAATTTTTAAATAGTACTTGTTGGTAATTGTGTTTATGTGGAATATGATTGTTCGGAGGATTTTATGAAATGCGTTATAAAGAGCCGCTCGTTGCATTGATTCGTATGGGAAGTCGCTACGAATCGATTAAAAAATATCGTTGGTTACGGAACAAAAAATTTCTAACGTTCCTTAATAGCCACCCCGGCCATTTGTTTATTCCGCGAAATTAATTATTTCAATTTCAGACTAAAAATATAATTACAGATGATAATTTTTTAGAATTGCAATTGATGCAAGTGCATTGATTTACAATTTAAGCTGCGGTTTTTATTTTTTCATTATAAAAACATGCTAAAAGATGACTATTGATCGCAACGTTGAAGCAAGAATTTCTGGCAGCCAATAAAAGTGTACAATTTTAAATTAATTTTCACTTAATTTTATTTCATAATAAATAGTCGAGTGAAACAAATGAAATTCATAATTAACATTTTTTCTTATTTCGTACAGAAACGGATTGAAAAACTCTTTGCAATAATTTTATAATTCGATTGTAAAAGATCGTATATTTAATGCACCGTAGATTTTTTACGACGACCTATGATTTTTCTATTCAAACGTTGCTTTTTTATCGTGTTTTCGTCGTGTACTTTTTGTAATATATTACGAGCTTCGAGTACACGCTGCAATAATGAATATGTGAAAAACACCGTAACAAATGAAATACATTTAGAAGGGCTACACTTTCCGGAGGTAAAATTTCATCAACTGATATTCGTTACGTGAGAAATAACTTTTAATCAAAATTGCCCTGATCAGTATTTCGCAAAAATCAGAAGGGAGAGAGCAATAAAAAAAGCGATATTGAGTAAAACACGTAGAATGTTTTTGGTACACATCTCCCTCTCTCCCTTTCTGAATACTTTGGAAGAGTCATGGGTGAGGTGGATAGGTTGATGTCCTGATGTACCATCTCAGAAAATGTGATGGTCGGGGAAAGGTCGTACAATTTTCGGTAATATTACTTTTTTCATGACTGAACCAGCGACTATGATTTAACGCCGTTTTTTAATTAACCTGGAAATAAAATTAGTCTTTGCGTTAATGTGATTGTTTAATTTTTTAAAAAGACAACTGAATAAAACTACAGAATAAAACTGCAAGTGATTGGTAAAGGCGACGGCAGATCGATCAAATGCAGAGAAGTAACATTAGTTTCTCAAATTTCTAACAAAGAAATTAACCCGAAAAGGTCGAGAATCTTTTGAGATTGATATAATGCCACAGAGACTTATTTAATTTTCGGGAATGGCATTGGATATTATTCAAACGTTCGTAAAGGTATTAAAAAAATAATAATAGGAAGTCTGTTTTAGATTTCACGACCAGAATTAAACTAAAAATCAAAATAAACAAGACTCTAGTTGCGCTATAAACGCCAAAATCATTATAATTAGCTGACTCTGTACGTGTAAATAGTTAGATGCTACTCATTACAGAGTATGAGTAGAACGTTATTCTACGATAAATGAAAGATGACGGCGGACTATTAGTTTTCAAAGAAGGGAATTCATATTACAATATGTCGTTCGACTAATATTCAGGATTAAAAATGGGTTTGGTTTTAAGCAAAATTTGAATTAGAGGAAAACAGCACGCAAATCGTAATGGCAACTTTCAATGCCCATTTATACTCTTTCGATAAATGGGGTCGAAATATTTTTTTGCGACAAACTAAAATTTTTAAATTTGTTAAAAAAATGATGTGCGAAATTGCAAGGAAAGCAAATATCGAGCTGTCGCAAATAAAGTTTTCGGGTGAGACAAAATAGAGAAACTACAAAATGCAGGAGTAAATATAATTGCAACATAAAGTAACTTGGCACATTTCATTAATTTTATTTCATCAACGCTGCAGGCTAATTAAATCGCACAGATTATGATGGACTAGGCATGTAGTTGAGATGAGAAATTTAGTCGTACACAAGATATTAGTCGGAAGAGCATTTAATGATATTTTGGTAGACGCATTTTAAGATGGAAAATTAATAACAAATGGGCTTGAGGAGAATTAAAGAAGCGTCTTAAGTTTCAAAATAAGCAATGAATTCTTTAAACAATAAACGAGAAATCGAACTACAAATTGGCTCGTTCCAAATTTAATATTACATCCTATTTATTTTTTATAATTTATTTTTAATATCAAAATGTTCACTAAATCAACGCTTAATTAAAGTCTTGGAAAAGGAGTTGCGTGTCGAAAGTATTTAATCCTGGGATTAAAGATTGTGTCCGCCATTTGACGTGTTCGAGATTCCGAATGCGACTTGTCTAGTCGTAGATTAAAATAAAGCATTAACAAACACCGCAATGGGAATCGCGTCCATCTGGCGATTCTCTTCACTGGCCGAAATGAAATTGTTGGACCGAATTCGGCAAACCTGCTATTATCGATACAAATTTATCGAGCTTCCCCTCGTTTTTCGGCCGAGGAACTGCAAGGTCTTCATTGCAACTCGAGCAAATAAAAGACACGTGCAAAGGGACATTCGATTCTGGCGGCGTTCCCTCAGCGATATTGACCTCGTAAGACCCCGTCCCTTTCCACCAAACGTGACCGACACTGGGACACAACTCCGTCGATTCGTGTGCTCGTGTCGTTGTCTGATAACCCGGAGAACGCGAAACCGACACAAAGCAAACTCTCGACCAATGAATGATGGCGAGACTCTCGATGCGCGATAACTTTATTCTGATTACGAGGCCTCGCCCAGGTGTGCAATATTTGGAAAGCTTTTCCTCGATCCCCGGACATTTTCCGAAACTGAAATATCCTGTATTTTAAATTTCCAGGTTTGATTGTATTGGCACGAACATAGAGCAGAGATCCTCGATGGCATCGGTTTAGCTTTTATTACGATCTGCTTATGAAATTAAAGCAACCGAACCGCATTTTTTGCTTTTGCTGCAAAATTCAATTCAAATTTTGTTCTCGTCGGGACATCTTTTTAGCATTTAATTCTTCGAAATTATCGTTATAAGTGTTTATTTTATGATATTCCAAATTAAACATCTTTAAAAATAATATGTGCGATAAAATTACTTTCGTTTCAAAAGACTCGCCAAACTTTCTAATTAAAGTAGAATCACTTTTTAAACCGTAACTTATACAAAATCTTAAGAATATCAGAAATTTATTTCAAACCTTAATTTCAATAGTAATTAAACTTGGGCAAATAATTGTACCGAAATTTTTCGACGATTAAAGTTTACGTATCTCCTTTTTTCTCTCGAATAATATTAAAAAGAGAAGGAAATAATTTTCAAAATTAAATGAAGTTACAGTAATTGCTGAGGTACAACGGAAGTCACGTAAATAGAAATTTAAAACAGTAAATGTCACAAGAAGACTTACACTTTTATGGCACTTTTTCCTTCGAGCTGAGATGCGGGAGAAGCTGAAATCGGTCTAAGAAAAGTCGCAACGCAGTTCAATCGACGCGACTTTCCCCGAGTTTCAATAACAATTATTCCTAGATTATTATCCGTATCCCAACAGCGGCTTTTAAGCGAAAAAACGCGTCGAAAGACAATACGCGCGTGCGTGCGCATGTGTGTTTGTGTGTCACTGTACAGGATACGTTGCAATAAAATTTCGTCTCGAAGTTTGAAATTATTCTTTGGTAAATCGAATTTTAATACAACAATATGCCATTGGGAAATCGGGATGTAATTTAAAACAAATAGTTTCGGATAGCAAATAGACAGGAGTTCGATCGTTTGCAATTTAAACAACAATTGAATTGTAAAAACGAAAAAGGAACTCGCCGCTGTAATATAGATGCCTTGAAAATTTGATTGCCGCACTCTTATTAGTCGAGAGGTAACACACGAGACGGGGGGAAAATCAATTTTCCGAACAACAGAAAAGGCGCGTGGGCGGGATTTAAAATTTCTCTTTAGAAATGCGCGCGAGGCACTTTGAAAGATAATGACGACAAATGTAAGTTGCAGTGGTCACTCGTAAATATGCAGCCCGCGGAGTGCATTTGCGCTTGACGGGATAAGCGGTGGGCGCCTAATCCGGATATTTCGCGTTAATTGCAGGGAACACGATGTTCTCGTGGTACGCCTGCAGAGAAAAGCACGAGAGAATCCACAACCGCATAAAATATCGCGCGAAACGGCCGGTGAAGTACACAGACTTGCAGGCTCGCGTGGGTGTGGAATCCCTCGGAGCTTCGAACGAGCCGAGCCTCGAGGAAACGAAGTGTCGAGAAGGCAAGAAAGAGGAAAAGGAAAAGAAAAGCGCCTTGTTCGGAAGGTCCAGTTGCGGGATCGAGGCCAGTGGAAATCGGCAGGAGGAGCAGCAGCCAAACTGCGACACGAAACTAATTTCGGGAAAGTGCCGTGAAAGAAAGCGGCCAGACAAGCTTCCCCGCTATTTTCATCCTCCGTGCGAATTAGCGATAGCCGGCCAGTGTGTAAGCAGACGGAGGCCGGACCCTTACACCGGAGAATTGATCCGCTTCCCTTCCCGGGGCTGTTGCGTTTCCTCGCACTGTCCAGGAGTGGGAACTGGGAGTTTCGACCGCCACCACATCAAACGGAAGAAGAAACACGGAGGAAAACGGGCGAACGTAAATTCGCTGCTTTACTAAGCGACTTTCTGTCTGGGAAAGCCGAGGAGCGACTCGAAGCTTTCGGCGAGGCCAAAGTTCAGTCGGCGAATCGAACTTTGTTAAAGACTCGCAGAGTCGCTAGTGTATTGTTGTTTCGTCTTTCTCTTCCTTGACGCGACAGTTTATCTGTAAGAGGCAAATGTGTCGGACAACGGCACGATAATTTTACGTTAATTTCACCTTCGAGTATTTCCAACTGTAACGTGCCAGCCATTTTATAAAAAATATGGCAAAAACTCGTTGCCAATAGTATAATGTTTTGTCAAATTTTACTCTTTCACGGTAATAGCTTATAAAAGTAAAACACGAGCCTTGCCCGAACGAATATGACGTAAAACCTAAAATCACCGTTAAATTATATCGGTTTTTCATTAGTTTTCAAAATTCCAGCGCACCGGTTACGTTTTACGCGAGAAAAAAGAAAAAAGGCTCCCCGTATAGTGAAATACGTTTTTTAAAACTGAGACTTTTCGAGAGAATTTATTTTTCAACTAAAGTTAAATCAATTTTCTGAATTGAAAGAATATTGTTTGTCCTTTACTGTGCAAAATCGTCACCGACAACTAAAGTTTTTAGCACAAATAACGTAGATACCATTTTACAGGTGTAAATTCGACGCGTAATGAAACTGATTTGCGGATACCAGCTGAAGGTAAATTAAATAACAACTTATCGTAATTTGAAAAACTATCGAACCGATAACTTGTTTCGAATTTTTTGAAAAATTATTAAACTGCAATTTTAACTATTCCAAAAGTCATTTTTACCTCAATGGACTTTTCCACGCGAATTTTCAATTTTTGACGGCGTAAAATTCAGTATTACACCGATACTCTTGCAGGTTATCGAATATGTAATTAATTAATGGCGAATGTCATCGGCGAGAGAAGTAACGACGTCTTCGAAGTAATCGCTCTGGGTAGATTCTCATGAATTAATTTTAACGCGAGGGACAAAGAGGAGGGGAAAAAAGCCTCGCCACGCGTGTTTTTATTATTATTTTGTGTACGTTTATTTGTTCACGTCCTTCTTTGTAATTCACGTGTGTGCCGAGACTCACTTTGAACGCGCTTTTTCATAACAGCTTTCGTATAAAATTGAACCATCTAACAAACGTTCCCTCTAAATTTTCCCGCCGCTTTCCTTTGTCATCGGACAGAAGGTTATATTTATTTTTTCCGCTGTCGCCCTTCTTTTTTTGCTCTTCGCAAGAAAGTACGATTTAATTCGCGTAGCAGACATTCGAAGGCCTTGAAATGAGTTTAAAAGGGATAGAAAAACTTTTTGCAAATAAAACGAGAGGTAGAACTTTGGATCGATGTTTTGCACGATTTTATTATTTATTGCTTATAGCTTTATTGCCTATCGCTCGTGTTTATTTCTGCCAAGATTTTATTGCAATTAAATCGATAAAACTGCGAATCAACGGTCGCAGCTTTTCAATCGTACAATAATTTTGTTATTTTAATTATTGCGAATTTTGGACGGAACGCGTTTACGCACATCGTAGGCCTTTAAAATTAGTTTTTTTCAAGCTTTAAAAGCATTTTTTTAAATTGCAACCACTTATCTATCGTCCATTCACCCGATAAACATCGTTTTTATTTTGACACTAAAAGCGCCTGCTTCGAATGCAATTATTAATCGGAGACAAATATTTATCTGAAAATGGCTCGTAACGAAACTTGGATTATTCAAAAGTGCCGTCGTTCACCAGAACCATAAAGTTTGGGTTCGAACGAATAACTTTTTTAAACAGTCAATTTTTAGTAAATATTTTAATTTACGACCAAACAAGCGCCAAAGTTGATGTTTAATTATTCATTAAAAGCTGGGCCAATTCAGCAGAGTTTAAAGAGTCGCGCGTTTAGCAAAGACAATGTTCATCAGTAATGGAAAAGGTCGAGCTACACGAGTAACCGTCAAACAGTAGCTGCTGGCGGCAACTTAAGACGCGAGGCCGATTATTCCTCGGATATAAACGGCTTTTGCGAAAAGACGCCCTGACAACTCCGCAACTAAGCGCCGAAGAAAAGTAAATTTGCGGCACTTTTGCGCAGCTCCGCCTCATTAATAGGAGGGCAATCGGGATAACGAGATCGCAATATGCGTTCGCGCACTGCAGAGCTTAAAAATAGAAATTCGATAAAAAGAGGCGACAAAAGGCGGCACTCGAGCGAAGATAAGAGCCCGAGCAAATGGTAAACTCGAGCTCGAGAGTGTAAAAAGTGGCTGACGTCCGGGCGAACGCGGCGACGCCAAAGAACGAAATACCTATCGTAAAGTCGTAGACCTAGAAAGGTTGGCTGCACTGGGCGAAGTGCCTTCTCCCGTATCCCGAGCTTAACGTCCTGCCAACTCCCACATATCCACTCCTAATAAGTTTTCGGTCTACCCTCGCGTAACCCCGTGAGCTCGTCCCTCAAGGCAAGTCTGAGGAAAGTGGACCCAACTTTCTCTCCCCTTCTCTCCTTATCTCTGCTTACATACTCAAGTAGAGATTTCCACGCGAGTCGCTTCCACGTGTCCTCGTAACGGAAAGTCTTGGAACTTACGTTACCGAGTGGAGGTTCGCAAACGGCCATATCCGGGACACATCCTTCGTAATTTACCGAAAAATTGCAGAATTAGATAACTGTCGAGCGATTGAGCCCCGAATTCATCAGCTGTGGTGCATTCGTCGAAAGGGCGCGATGTTTTCAGCGATGGGCGTAGGAAGAGCCGCCTGTTTTCTGTATATAATTATAAATTCGAGCCTTGATTTGATTATTATTAGAAAACCAAACCTCTTTCCCGACAATTGCGAAATTCTCTTGTTTTCCCAAAGGCAGCGCTGCGGTCGCGCGTCCGCTTTATGGAAATTGTAAACATTCCCGTACGTGTTCGTTAAAAATAGATTTAAAAGTAAGTACACCGAGCTCCGACTTTATCTCGCGAAAGCCGTTACGCCGCGAGAAAGCATTCGAAGGTAGAAAAGGCATATTTCAAGAAAAACGCTGTTAAACTTTTAGCGTTGCATTAAACCAGATGTGTGTTTTTTCGCTTAAGCGGCTGTGACTTATTAAATTCTTCGAATTTCCTCGGAATGCATTTCGACTTATTCCCCGAGTGACGTTGCGCTTGCACCAATTGTTGTATTGTTTGCGCAATAGTGTGAGTCCGCGTGGGTAACGCATAATGCAAAGCTCGCCGTTTACCGTTTACACCGACACCTCCAAAACACTGCGCGACAAATTAAAAGTATATTGCTGCGAAGACAGAGGATTGTTACTCTTGTCGCGTGAATTACGCGAAAACAAAGGCAGTTTCTAATCGCGATAAAAAGTCGCCTCGCGCCTTCTTTAACGTCTGAAATTAAAAAATTATTGTAAACTATATGTTTGAGTGTCGGCCCTTGAAGGGGCACAATGCACGTGAACAAACGGCTCTTCGTAAATAGTAAAAAAAATTACTCTCGGTGGAGGTGAAAATTTTTCTAATTAAAACGGACCGAATTATTCGTAAAAAAACTATATTAAATAGGGACATTTTTTTAATTAAAACTTGTAATTTAGGCGCAGTTGGGCAACGATTTCCGCAGCTGTATGAACTGCATCACAATTATAACAATGATAAATATTAATATTATGATAAGCGCAATTTGCTCGGCTCGCATTATCCGCACCGGGATGAATGATTGTAACATTTGCTCCCGAATTCTGCCCTCATTGCTTTCACAATTACACTTGTAATGCAGATAACGGCGGCCATCAGTAATTCATACTCGCGTTACTTTATTGGCTGCGCCTTTCCTGGATTGCAAATGTCCTTAAAAATGAAATTTAGCAACAAAACTCTTTGAGAGTCACGAAACGCACGCCAGCCGGTATTCCGCTCGCAGCCTTTCTGTATCGCATGAAATAAAATGGCGAACGAGTCGGGGGTAGAGTCGCTTTGTGAATAATTTGCATATATTGCACGGATTGGGGGAGGGGAGAGGTAAGAGTGACCGCAAGAACTTGGGTGCATTCGAGCGACGATCGAAGCGAAACCCTATCGACTCCTCGTTCGGATGTCAACGCGACGTGACTTTTCTTCGCGTTTCCCCCCTTTTCTATTATTATCTTTCTGGCTCGCACTCGTCCGGTTTTTTACTTTGACGTCGATTACCCGACTTTTGGCGACCGTGGCTTTTAATCGTTAAGGGAGCGAAACCTGCCGCGAACGTTTTATCCTGAAATTTCGTGTTTTGGTTTTCGTTCGATACACACTTAAGCTACAGTGTACGAACTACAAATGGACTTAACTTTTGGAAATCGGCTTTGATTTATCAAAAATCTGCGATAGCGTTCTAGTTTTGGAAAGTTAGTTTGAAAGCTTGAGCTCCTAAAAATCGATGTTTCGAAAAATCTAATGTTCCTTTTGATTGCTAGAAAACATAAGTTTAATCGAATATTATAATCAGTTGTCCTACAACTCGGTTAATTAATCTTAACATTGGCCCTTAACTCATTTTAGGAATAAATATCTTCTGCCGTTGCGGGCAGATCGTTATTTTAAAAATATAACTTAAGTTCGAGTGTAATTTTACTGAAACGAATTCGAAGCTCTGAATTAGTGAAGCTACTGTAAGGATGTTGTTTCAATGTGTTCCTGATCAAAATTTTATTTTTACGAATTTACGGTGCATCGTTGAAGTTGTTGAAAAATAAAATTTACATTTGCTTTTCTTGATACCGAAGAACATTGTTTTCCGAAAATTCGAATATTACGCAGATATTTTATTTAATGTAAGACCTACAAGACTCTGTATCTATTATCTTATGCCTTAATAAGAAATTAATAAATTAAGCGGTTATACGTATTTGGGAAGGTGGAGAAAGTGAATTTTCGAAAGTTTCCCTCGGAATATTGAATTCGTAAATTCACCTAAAAATGCATTTCGTAGGGAGTATTCTGCTATTTATTTATTAAAAAATATTCGTAATCAACTGGCGTTCTCCATGTACGTAAAGTGTTCCTGGAAATGGTCGGGTACGCAACGTCCATATTTTCGTGAATACGTAGCGGATGGACTTGAAAATTTCCCGAAGCCTTCCTAAGCCACAATTTTAGGTCAAATTTAAAAATTTACGGATTTCCATTATCTTTGCTTTTGTCTATTATTATTATTTTTTGTTTCTACGCGCGTGAATATTAGTATTCACTCCAAATAATCCAGGTTTTAAAAAATATTTAATTAGCAAATTGTATAAAATAGTATTTCAAAATATTGCGATAATTTATTTAAAAATCTTTATTTAAGCTTATAAAAAATACTGTGGAAATTTTATAAAAATTTTAAATCTTCCTACCACCTTTTTGACATTGACCAAGTTAAAATTTAAAAAGCTTCTCTTTTAATGCCGTAAAAATTACATGTTTATTAGTTTTCGTATAATAAGTTTTAAAATAAATGTTTACGCTCAGACGTATATATCAATGATTAATTAAAAGAAATCGTGTAATATTTTATGCGTTGCGGAACACTTCACGATTATTTCATCCTTCCTTCCAGGGGTGTATTACTTAAAAGATATAATAAAACGTATCTTCACTTTCTTTTGTATTGACTTAAACAATTTATTTGTTTAAAAACTGCAAGATTTGTTTAGCAATTATTCTCAAGCTATAAATTTTAGCGTGAGAAATTGCACGACTTGATCTCGAATGATTTAAGATAAAACGCTAAGAAATTGGACACAAAACGATATTTTCTTCCTAAACCAGAAAAACCGCTTTTAACGGTGGCTTATAAGTATATTTATATAATATCGCGTGGGGAACCTAGAAGTAACAAATGTAAAAATAGCAAATTAAATTTTTTATTACGAATGCAGAAAGTCCCTGATATAAATCAATTATTTGAATCTATGACGGTTTTCCTATAAATTTTAATTCTCTGTGTACACCGCGTTATTTCGTAGTACAGCTTGGATGATTTTTCAAAAGAGGTTGTCGCTTCTATATTATTCACGAGAATGGGTAAAGTTTTAAAACGACATAGGAGAAACTGTCGATATAAAAGTAAAGCAATAATATTGGTAAACAAGTGAAATACAATTTTAGTTATATTATTCTCCTTTTTGCTAGATTCAAGAAAACGACTTTAATTTTTTATCGCGATTTGCCAGTTGCGGTGGTAAGAGTAACCGACATTATGGCGAGTAACGAGGAGACGAGACTTCCGGCTCAACTCGGTCTCTCTTGAATAAAAATGATTTTTTAAATATTTTCTTACGTAAAATATGATTTATGCGTGGGCGGGTTAACGTCTTGCGCCACCGCATCAGCGTGTCGCTACAACTCACGAATATTGTATAAGAAAATTTAACCGACACTCCTTTCGTTGTGTCATATTTAAAAAATGCCGTCATCATCGCCGGCAAATTTAATTAATCATTCGCAAAAAAGCCGATGTTGACCTACTGTTTGAGTTTGCGACGCTGTTATTTACCACACGACTGGGGCTCGTTTGTTAAGCGTCGGCTAATCTTCCGCCCCGACGCTCGCCGTGCAGTTCAAGCTAGGGTTTTTCGGCAAACGCAGTTGACTCTGGCTGCAGAAATTTGCGCGACAATTTTCATTTTCGATTAAACGGCAATTGTCTTAGTATTTCGGATACTGGGCACTTTGTGCCTGACGATCAGCGACGTTCGCGAGTAATAACCGTAACTCTGCTCGGATCTGTTTTACGGTAAGAAATTTATCGATTTTGCCTAATTAAAAATGCATGCCTGCTCGCGTGCTTATGATAATACGGCGATTGTTTCCCCTTCTTTTCTACAAATCGCAAATTGACCGACCGCCTTTGGAATACATTTTCCAGCATTATCGAAAAAAGCCGTTGATTTATGCGGAAAAATAATAACGCCCCGTTCAAATTTGCGTCGGAGCATTCAACTTAAACAAACCCATTCCTTTTTTAATGCTTTCATAAGGCAATAAACTTTTTTATCACGAGTCCGCGTTGGCGAAAAAAATGGCGGTCGAGATTGTGGGCTCGTGTGTGTGCGCGTCGTACAACGACTGTCGAAGGGTTCGTTCAATTAATCTGCTTTGTATCGAAAATGCTAATATAAATTTTGAGGCTCCCGTGTAAATAGTCTTGTATTACGAGTGCATTGGTGTGGATGTCATACCAGTCCTTAGGGGATTGCGACGGCGAAGGAAATCTTACAGCGGAGACCCGTAATAGCAAATAGATGTTGATATTAAGACGCTTACTCGCGCTACTGCGATCCGAAGATTGATTTTACTTAGGTAATTGAATAATTTTGATCGTTATTTTGCATAAAAATTTGAGCGACCAATAAAAATTTATTGCCAATACGCGTAGCCTTTATTTAAACAAAACCTTTCCTCTTTTTTACAGGTTTAGTTCTCGTACTTGCGCAGTTACTCAGTTAAATTGAAAATTATGCAATTAATCAAAGTACCTCTTCTCTATGCATCATTCTAGATCAATTATTACAATTACAAGGATCGGTACTAATGGAAAAATCTACGTTAACATTATCAACTTGTAATAAACTTGAAAAGTCAGGCCTGCGTAACAACGAATTTTTATATTAATTTCATCTCGCAATAATCTCCGATCGTCGGTTCTTCAAACTGAATAATTATTATGCTCGGAACATAATATTAATCAATTGGATAATTACGGCTCGGAGCAAAGTAATTTTCGCGCGGAATCCTGTTTTTCGCAATTAGACGCGTTTCCCCGATTGTTCATTGATCTCCATATCGGTATGAAACTGTAATCCACTTACGTGCCTAGAATTTCACCAATACCAAATTATCCGAAAAGCCGACTTGATTCCTCAGAATTGTAAAAATACTTTAAAGGGATGTTTGCGCGACTCTCCGAATAAATTTAAAGTCTCTTATTAGTTGCAGCAGCTTTTATTGTGCAAGAAATAGCGAACCACACACACACACACACACGTACACCAATGAATGCGTTGCTAAACGTTGGCTTGATTCGTAAAAAAAATGTTACAAGAAACAAATTAGATTTTTGCACCATTTGTTGCATTCGATATCCAAACATCCATAATGCCACGTGTTAAATCTTTCGATAACTTTATGCAGCAAGTTAACTTTAATACAAAGTTTATTTTACTTTTTACGTGATATGAGTAAATGAATCGTTGGGATAATTTAAGTAAAAATTTATAAAAACACGTTACCTTAATCAAATTAGTATTTGAGCGATTCAGTTTTATCAGGCTGCACTAATTTTCAGTTTAATATAACTACAATTGGTTGTTTTATGTTTCTTTTCAGATTATCTTTTAACTTTAATCTCGCGACACTACTGTAACGTCAATAATTATATAATTGATATCAAACACGTACGTATCAAATATATTTTAGGATAAAAATCAGGTAAAAAAAAGAATACCAAATTTGTGAAAGTCAAACAATTCCTTTTGCTTCCATGTTTTTTAAAGTTACGCGAGCAGACGATTTTAAGGAAGAAAGGTAACGATAATTAGCGGATTTACTGGAAAAATAAGTTTATTTTCATCAATGCAAGACTTGCGATCAAAGTTTCGAGACGTCCGTCGATCTTTTACCATTAATTTGGCGATCCATCCCCGACGCGCATCCGCACTGGAAGCTTTTTCTCCATTACTCGGTTACTCGGGTCCGACCCTTTTATTCCTACTTGCACTTATAATTTTTCACACGGAAAAACATTGCGTAATCTACAAGCAGATCAACGCAAATACGAATGGGAATTTTTACATTATTCCCGGCGAAATGTAATTTGAGTCGGAAAAGGTTATCAATTTTGTAAATTCTATTATTATTTATAAAACGGTGATTAATCATGTCGGATACTCATTATGCGATGTAAATCACGTTTTACATCATTAATTTCCCAATGAGATTAATTGCGATTTTATGTAGAGCAACTATCAAATGTGACGGGTCTCTTCGATAACTCTTCGATAAAAAATACTAATCACTGGCTGCAATTGCGAGCGTCTGGTATAGTTACAATGGCAGTAACCAATAGTCGGGCAGACCGATAAAACGAACTGATAATTGTAAAACACGTAAAATATCAACTCGGATTAAGAGTGATTTTGCGTTCGTTTGTTTTTCAGGTTAAAAATTTGGAAGTTGCAGTGACGTTAAATTTACAGATCATTTTTTTTCAACCAAAGACACCAGTGCGTAATACCGAAGCAAGGAAGGATTGGAGACGCGTGGAAGCCGTCGGTGGGTCACTCACTATTGTCGCCAACACGATGGAAAAACGCGTCGCGATGTAACGAATGCTTTAGCTATGCCACAAACGAGGATAGTTGGATCGAGCGTAAAAGGAAGGTGAACGAACGACACTTCTGTCAATTAAATCTAACTTTCGCCGTCGACGCGCATTTTCAGACACTTCTGAGATGCGCACAAAGCGGCTTTGTTCGATCAAGCGAACATCTATCAACAGACTCGAGTGCGCGATATTTCGATCGGAGGTGCGCCCCCTCACCCTCTCCGCCCCGCTCCGGCAAAACACGCGTGTTAGAGAGTTGGTGTCCGGTCCTTCAAAATTTCCTTTTCGAGGAACGGAAGCAGAAGGCGATTAACCCGAGCCCGTTGTGTGTTGGCGGTGCGTCGGGATTCGTCCACAGTTGAAAACACAATTCGCTATCTGTGTTGATGTAGACTCTTCCCGAGGGAGTTGACTTAAAGTTATAATAAATCAATGGAACTTCGGCGACGAGTCGAGGAAATTCAGTCAACTACGTATGGCCGATTAATGAATCTTGAGTAAATGCTTGTATAATGCAACCATTATTCTTGGGATTGATGCGCCTTAGAGGTGTTCTATCCTAGGTTTTCTTTACGAGAAAAACCAGCCGTGGGAAACTCGGAGAATAATCCAAAACATTGCCGCTGTTTTTACGCAAATTAGGCGAGCAAAGAAGTTCCTTAGAATCGAGTTCAATGACTTTTTGCTCGTGGATCTAATTTAGGTTCCATTTCCCCTGCAAATTATGAGAATAGTGAGATTTACGAATAACTGCAAACACTATTTAATGCTCGAGTATCTAGTAGCCGCGAGGACTATTGTTCGTTTAATAAATATACGTAAATGTTCTATACGAATTAAATTTTGATCCAAATGGTTACGGATAGAGTGTAAATTTGAAGAAAGACTGTAATAAAATTGCTGCCGTATAAATAAAGTGTCGAGGGTCATTAGAGTATTTATAAAGCATAATATTTTATTCCTGTTTACCACGTCGACAGTTTTTGTGTTTTTGCGTTGATCCAGTAGTTACGTCAAAGCTGTGAAAGAACTTGGAAGACAATACACGAGCGAAATTAATTTGTCGCAATCTTGTCTGCTTCTATCGCTATTGTATTCTCATACTTAAATAAGTTTTTTAAACGAAAATCCATCGCGATGGACCGGAAAATTTCGTTTCTGCGTACGGGAAACGTTGCAAAGTGCCGAAAGCATTTTTAAAAACTTCTCCGTTCTGCAGAAAACACATAATTAAAAAGTACCTATAATTGAATGAGCGTGTAGGAGTAAGTGGCTTTTGTGATTCTGATTACGGGACTACATTTAATGGCGGATGTCGGAGCCACTTAAAGTGATGAAAGAAATAAAGTATCTTTGAAACTCGGGAGAGTAAATATCATTAGTCACAAATTGTTCCTATTTCTCTAGGATCTTTTTTGGTTAAAGGCACACGCACGCGCACACAAAACCGAATTATTTCCGATGGTAATGTACCGGCAGCCGATTCTTTTACACGCGCGAACAGACTCTCGAGTAATAAAATGTAATTCGTCTCGATTGCTCTTGCACTAATAATTTCGCTTCGAATACTTGGAATAAATTCTAGAGTCTTTAAATTAGTCGCTGTTTTCGTGAGAGCCATTTCGTAATGACACACACCAGTGCACCGTAAGCTCACACGCACTATCGGTTGATGGCTTTTTTTAAATATTAAGAAAACTTGGTTCTTGTGCAATATGTGTACGAGTTATACTGTAGCTTATTTTTGAAAATTATTGTCATTACATTAATGCACTTATTTTATTCGGATTGCGACGTCTTCTTTCTCGCATTTTTCCCGCTTTTGCAGAATTTTAATATTTTTGTCGTGTGTTATTACGCACACGCTCGTACTCCGTAGCCCATTTCGGCCAATTCGACGCGAGTTGCTTTTAAAAAGTCATTCTACATAATTTACGTTATCGCAAAGAACTTTTTTATCGTTATTTTAACAAACATCGTAAACGTTTACTGTTGCACGCGATTCGAGTAAATGGTAAATTTAAATCAACGGACAGGACCGCCAATTCCTCTTAAAATAATTTGATCAAGAGCTGGATTCAGTCGTTTGGAAACTCCTACTACTTATTTGTATTAAATTTATACAAATGAAGTGACGTAAATGTCCATTAAAGCCCGCGCTAATGGAGGTAATGACTGCTATTTTCATTTAATATTGAAATTTTAATTTTTTACTCGGTGCAACATTCGAGTCATTCTGCAATTTATCGTAATGTAACTTGGAGCAGTTTCAAGCTCTGGTTAGTAATGTTGATTCGTGTAGTGTAAGCGCTATTTCAACTTGAATATTAAATAATAGTGAACGCAGTGGGAATGACTGCTTTTCATGGAACTTGAAATATGTTTCCTCCAACTTCTGATGTTTAAGACTTTTTCAAACTTTTAGTGCCGTATAGAAAACGTTTTCAAAGGATAAAAAATTCCCTTCTCTAAATAAAATAAAAACTTTATAAGTGCCCTATAATGATGTAAAACAATTGTCACGCAGACTAGAATCAAACTTCTGTATAATCCAATTTCATTTCGTCATAATGGATCCATTAGAACAAGATTTGTGTATTGTTCCAAATTCAAATGCTATATTCGGTCAGCTTGTTTACCGACAATTTTTATCAATGAAATGTTAAAAATAAATCAATGGCTAACTCTTGCGATCTTTTTATACAAGTAAATGAAGTGAAAAATAAATAGAAACGTATAAAATTCTTAAATCAATGATGAACTTACTTGCTTTACTTTTCTATGTTGAAGTATAATTACAGTAATAATTATATTTTCATTATGTATTTGATTAATTCTTGATTAATTGTTTCCAGTAAAATAATTTATATTTGTTTTATGCATCTAATCAAGATAAAAATTATGATATATTTGCCTTAAACGCCTTCAAATTATTTAAAAAACAAGAAGATATAATAAAGATTTGTTCACATTTAAATACAATGTATATATAATTTTACGAGTGCAGTGTAATTTATTGTTATATATCATCAAAAAATTTTTAATCAAATCCTTATAAATAATGAATGCACAAAATATTAAGGAAAATATTATTGATTAAGTATGGCAACTTAGAAACAAATTAATTTCGATAGTAATTGTAAAAGAAGGGAAGAAAATGCAAAAATAACAAAGTGATTTCAAGAAATGACTTCTAATTTCGAAATCAATAAAATAAAATTAAATAATCGATATTGTCACGAACAATTTTATTGTACAAGTTATTCAGCTTTAAAGTAGTGCAAATACATTTGTATATTAAAATTATATTCGGAGCAATCAATCATCCTTTATTATTGTAGAATAAAAATAGCAAGCACTAATAAATTTACTATTTAATAACGACAAAATATTACGTAAATTTATAAAATGGTATATAAAGTTATAATAAGTATTAATTCAGAAATGTAGAGGTAGATTGCAATACGAATAAAGTATTAATAAATCCGATATCGATAAATCTATGTAAATTAGATATAAATAGTAAGTGTTTTATTACTATAAAAATTCGTTTTTTTCACTTATAACCTCAAACTTTCAAACAAGTATACTCCGACAAATAGATATTTTTTATGAATTATTATAATCGATGACACACGCACGCGCACAAGCATTCATGCGCGCACACACACACACACCTAATACATGAGAGTTCATTAGTAGCTTTAGTTTCATTTAATTACCTGAAATTATCAAAGAACGTTTGATGCAATTTTTCATTGTACACGAGCTTTGGAAAATACTATCAAAACTTGTCAAATGATGTACATGTATCGCGTTTATTTACCATTAATATTTGAGGCGAACGATCGATATTTTCATTGGTTGGAAAAAAAAATTATTTACCCACGCATTTTTCTGAAATACAACGAATACTATTATTGCCCTTCGCGAGACAACCATTATTAGTTTAATTCGACTCGGGTTCCATAACATTATTATTTTGCCAACCGAACAAAATATACGTGTTTTTTTACAAATTTCCCTTTCCTTAATATTAGAAAAAAATTCAATTCGCGTTCGCTCCATTTTATAAAACATATTATATTAATCTATAATGAGAACGATAAAAAGTGGTTTAGTTATCGTTTAATTATTGCTTATTCCCACTACCTATCTAATACTCGTGTTCCTTTCGATATTTAAATTTAAACATAATTTATCCATTCACGGACAACTTCCGCCATTTCTAAATATATAACATAGAAATATCGAATATAAGTATTGAAAAATAAGATCAAATTTCATAGGCTATTTTAACCAATTAACGAATTCACAAATTCAAATTCTAGTTTTTACGAGAGGAATATGGAATTTTTTTATTAGTAAACAAGATACGTTGAAATTTTCGAAATCGCAAACATTTTTTTAAGTTTCGTCACGAAGAATAACAGTTCTAATCTACAAATTATCGAGTTTTTTCAAGTCAATTAAATAATTAAATAATTTAATTTGTTGTTCGAAAGAGTTTTAGATATTTTTTATCATTCCTTACTAATAATATTGTCCTCGCAATTCTTTTAATCGATGTTATTATTCGATTTATTTCGATGAAGTTTAAATTCGTCCTATAGGTTAACATTTTAATCATTTTATTCAGTATTGATCATTGATTTCAATAAGATTGTCTTTAACCAACTCAATCCGACATTATTGTCGTTAATTTAGCCACTACACACGATTCAGAATTTTTTAAATTTATAAAAATTGAGTGCTTGTAACTTATAAACTGTTGATTTCATCTGCATTCACAGTGTATTGAGCGTTAAGTAAGGAAAAAGTTCCAAGAAAATAAAATAAATACAATTGAAGAGTAGTTATTGAATAAAGTAATACAGCATTTGTTAAAAGGATTTCGATATTTCGTTTATGAATCGTCGATAAGTCTTGATGACCGAAAATAAAAACTGTTTTTCAAATTATTTTTCAAAATCACGATTCGTTTAAAAAATAAAATAGGTGCAATTATCTTGGAGAGTAAATAAAATTGTAAATCGCAATTTATTAAATATTATTACATATTAATTTTTCTTTTCTTGAGAAGAAATTTATGTCGATGTTTTTTTAATACACAATAACTGGCCACTAATTAATGTTCTTAATTTGTCAAGCCCCAACAGCTAAAATATTCCTCGTTGTTGTCTGTTAACTTTGAAAGCGAAATTCAGTCGAAGCGAGACAGTTTCTGAGTGATTGTGCGATTTTCTTTCATATTGTTTTAATAGTTAACTATTGTTCGCCGACGTTAATTTTTACGAGATGTTGTATCAGTCAAATAAAAGCGTAAGTGTTATTGTCATCAATCTTGAGAGTAATCCTTGTTAAAGGGTCGATCAAAATACGACCAAAACACTTCTAAATAGTTCAGTAAAGTTTTTAATCTTTTGAGAAAATAATTTTCGTTAACTTCGGCGCAGACGTAGTCGGTGCAATCGTCGATATCCATATTGGAGCCACTGTTGCTGTCGAATCCAACCCCTTCCAAGGCCTTGAAAATAATTTTTCATTAATTATGGAGCTGAAGATTATATGAATATTTGAGTTTGATTGGAACGGAATCGTTATATAATCTGACTTTCTCTCACTTTTCTCATAAAAGAAAAATATGAAACATTTTTTAAACTCGATTAGCAGCTGTGGTTTATATTATTATGACTTTAGATAACCTTAAGGTCTTATTATATTACTTATGATAAAGTAAAATGTTTTAAAAAATACTTGTATAATATTATAAGTATGATATTTGTGTACTTTAATTTAAATCATTTTAATTGCTTATTTATTTCATTAAAAAATTTGCATTGGCATGTAGCAAGATATTTTAAAAAAAACGCTTCATCTTATCTCATATTTAAAGAAAATATTGCTAAAACTGCTTGACTTTTAGAAGCAATTACAATGACATTGTCAACGGATATTAAAATAGAACCAACATACTTTATACATTGAGGCGAAGATGAATTTTATTTTCGTCATTGCACAGAAGAGGTAAATCTGAGATTAAAACTGTTTAATGGGTGCCTAATTTTTACGATCGAAGATTTTAATACAATATTCGAATAAACGTAATTTAAAAAAAGATAATTCTTTAACTTAAGCTTCCACAGTTGCTCGATAACATCTCTGCGATGATTAACGCGAAGGTTCTTCAAACTTCTTAGAAAAAACCTGCACATTATTTGTTTAAAATAGTCGCGTCTACATTAGCAAAATTTTCGAATATCTCAAATAGTAATTTTCTTCGCGGATTTCCACATTTACTAATTTATATTTAATCCTGAATGTAGGCGGAGTCAGTTTAGACTTTTAAAAGGTAGATTCCACGCGCCTCTTTGTATACCTGTAATTATGTTTTATTTATATTCTTAAACTCAACAAATATTTAGTACTCAAAAAGCTTTTAGCACACGGTCTATGGTTTATTTTTCGATGCACATTCAATTTATGGATACATTAGACACTAAAAGCATCCGTATGCTCAAATAAATTCTAAATTCAAAAAATAATAAAATTGATATCCAACTAATTACTGAAATTAAGTAAGCAGCTTTCAGCTTTTCTGTACTCGTGTGTTACACACCTCATAGACAGTGAGTTTAAAAAGGAAAAATAATTACATAAAATTGTCTGACTGGACTATTAAGTTAAAAATTAAAGCTATTATTTTTGGGTTTCTGTCGAATGAAAAAATTATATCCATCTTTTTACAGATAAAAATGGGGTGATTATTTTAAAATGGTTAAGTTTAAATAATGCTACGATAGAATAGATAATGAAAAACTTACCTGAGCACTACAATAATCAATCAAAGTTATTACTCCAATCAGTAAAAATAACTGCACAATAAACTTCATTTCGTTTTTGCCTCAAATCTGGAAGAAAAGTATTGGATATGTAAGAAAGGTCTCTTTACAACAGCTAATATCCATGATTTTACTTCAAATGTGTGGACATTCAGTGTTGATTGGCCTTTTTTATAGAGAAATTTAACGAGAAGATGGTTTGAAAATTTGACAATAAAAGGTTATGGAAATTTCACCGAACGCTTATGAATATTTTACCAACATTATTTAATCTAGAACGATTCAGCTGCGAAGGCTGTATTATTATTTATATTCACAAATAATTAGCCGAAGTGAAATTTGTAAAAATTTTAAAATTCAATTCTAACTATTGAATTACTGGATTATATAAGTATGTATTATTTTACGCGGTTGAACATTTTTTTGTTGTCGCGTTTTACATAAATAAAGCTAGATAAAGTCGATTTAATCGAATCGAAACAATTCTTTTGTTAATCTACTATCGATACTTTTGTATAATACGTACATTCAAATAAATTCTTAATTTTGTTCATTGCGCTCGTTTTCTAATTTTTTGTGCTCTTACATTTAATTGAAAATTAAGGCCAAACAAAAAGTTACTTCGCATTTGTTTCAATAATCATAATTATACCCGATTGATTAATCTTTCGTAACAATACGATTCGAATGGCGATTGGTAAAAAAGGTGAATAAAAGTGAAAAACAGAAAATTCTACTTACTCGCAGTAGTAAATTTAAACACAGACACACGAAATAGAATAAAGCGTAGAGTATTTCACACCTGCTTTGTAAGGAGCGTGTGATTATAATTTGTAAAAATTATTTGTTCACTGATGCTTTTATCAGTTTGAATTAATTGTAAAGTATTTTAGTTTATCGAACAAATTTAGTTTAGAAAATATAAGTGTCGCGGAAGTCTGTCTACGATCTTGAATGCCTTAAGGTTGAGTCTGATTCTGTGTGTGTAAGTTTGATGTGAGTAAGTAAGTGAAGTGCCTCACTTGCTGTTGGGTTCCTTTATATGTTTCGAATGTTCGGATGCGCTCATAAAAATTGTTTATTTAAAGTTCTAGATAAAAAATGCACCGTTTATCGATAATGATATTTGGATGTTTAATTATTTGAATGGGTAGCTTATCAAAGCCTCGAAAATCGGGATGAATGATGTTTTGCATGTGATAATAAAAGTTTAAGAAGATGATATGAGTGGGTGGGGGAATGTGTGGATGTTGAAATGTTTGACTGTCTCAAGTGCTTTCGTATTTATTCGAAAAGGTATAGGCGTGGAATTTCTAACAGCGCACGTAATGCATAGCGTGTCTTTGATAGTGTAGAGTAGTGTGTACGAGTGGCGTGAATGTACGTCAGTGCGTTACAGCTTAAACATTTTAATTTTTAATTATTTTTGTCATTATACATAATATGATATCATGTATTGAAAAATCTATTACATATTGAAACTTGTCCTTCATTTGTCGATAACGATATTTACTCGAAGCTATTTAATTAAGTCACCTAAACGATATTTGTAAATTACAGCGAAAAGTAGAAAAATTATTTTCGCGTTTTCATTTGTAAGGCTTTTCTTGCGTCGATTAAGCGATCGAAACATTTAGTTGAATAAGAATTTTTTATTTTAAATCTATTTTCTTACTAAACTAATGAAATTAATTTATTTCCTAGGTATATTCTGAAATTTTTAACCTTGAAACCAGTAATACGCGACCGTTTATTATTGTTTATAACTTCACCAATGCCTATATAATTTCATTAGGTTTATATATTGAGTCTGAAAAGGCCATTATGATTCAGATGTAACATCTGTTTTTAAACCGATACATTTGCCCTTTCCCAAATTAAAATCAAAGATGTAAATTGTTTTAACTAAAGATTCTTAAGAAGCTCCATTTTTATTTGACGATACGCAAAAATATAACAACATACAGTGCTATATTTCCCATTGGTAAAGTTTTTTATCGTTAAATTTGGGGGTTGGATGTTACAGTATTTTCTTTTGAATCTAGAAATATCGATTATCGAAATCAAGAATGTTTTTAAAGAATCCCCTCGATTTCAAATTGCACTCCTTAAGCTAATCTTCGGGCTCTCTAGTACTAATAAACGTGCAAGTAAATATAATTTAATAAACAAGTAAACAAACATTAAATAGTTACGACAATGGCTGCTAAATAGAGTTGCTTATCAGCGCAGAAACACTGCAGCTCTCAATGTAATTATGGCCGCAATATAATATCATTTTACATTTTATCGATTTGCGAATACTTGCCTTTGCTTCGAGGAACAACAATAGAGAATTAAAGACGTCGGGGCTAATGCTGATGACGCAGAATTCAACTGTTAAAGGATTAATAGATAAACACACGAACGCATTATTCATAGCCAGCCGTTTCTCGCAACTTGGCTGTTGCCGCAAATTGGAGAAATTAATTAACAATGGCACAACGGATCCGCTCCTGCATAATTTATAGGGACTAAAAAATTGAAAAGTGGAGGACTGCAGATGCAAAATGGGTAAGGAGAAACCGAGGCAATTGTCCAGGAGTTCCGGTGGATCGCGCGGGTCAGTTCTTATCGGGGGGGCAACACTTAGACTGTCCCCGCAATCCTGAGAGACGGACAGGGCAAGCGAGTGTCAGTCGAGATGGAAATTGCCTTTCGTCTCAACGTGATCTGCATAAATCCAGAGTGGGAGAGCGTTAGGACTTATGAAATTAACTCTGCATAATTGTCTCCTTGCTGCTGCTTTAACATTCTAATCTTCTTGAGAGATGAGTTAACTTATATTTCATAAATATGCAGAGGGGGGGAGACTCGACATTTTTTCTCTGTATGCGCATTGACAATGTCGGCAAATTAGATCCACATTCGAATTTTTACATTACAACAGCATCTTCACTTTCCGGTCTCTTTCATTATGGAAAGAGGCAACTGTTGTACAAACAACTTTAAGCTTCTTCGTGATTTTTTTAACGATCTTTTCTCCTCGAACAATTATTATTACTCGATAATTGGCATTTTATCGGTGTGCCAATCTTAAATTTATCTGTAAATAAATAGTCTTAAACGCTCCAAAATTTATTCGCGCGCGGCACGAAAATTTCCATTGCGATATTTTAGCCATAATCACTTCCTTTGCTGCGAGATAAATAATTATAACATTCATATAATTTTACATCGCTGGCGTCGAGTTTTGAGCAAATTAAAAGCAAAATATGATAAATTCACAAGATTGCTCATTTTTTTAAATGTTCTCCTATTTATTGCCGACCCACTAACTTTCATCGATAAAATTTAATTAAATAATTTGAAATACAACGACGTAATCTTTAACATAATTTGTGATCGTAGCTTAAAGACCAGACTTTCGATAGTTACAAAAATAATCGAGAAAAGGTTACCCCGGTTCTCTTATAATTAGACACGAAACTGAAGCTTTATTATTGACGTCGTACGATGCTTGAAACCTTTAATTACTATTGCATTCGTAAATAAAATAAGAAAGCAGATAATGCTGTGTCAATTATAATGCATCTGCTTAGAACAAATTTTTCATTTGTGTTTTATTGCGTCGTTGAAAGAATTAGATGTGAAATGACATTTGAAAATAGTATACTTGTTGTGCGTATACGCGCGTATAACCTTTCGTATTCCGGAATACTTACAACGCACCGAACGCATTATTTAGTTAGGCGTAAAAAATGCGTCAGAGTGCCGTAGGGGGTTTTTCAAGTTCTTCCAGGCTGAGTTTGGATGCGCTTACGCGAATATCTTGTCTGAGCCGACGTAGATGGCAGCACTGCGGCACATTAAAATCATCGGCGATTTTTGCTCGCCTGCGACAAGACGCTGCATAAAGTTAGAGGTCATCTACGGATTTGCTTTCCATTAGCAGCCGATGCATCGGTCGACGCAAGATCCAAGGCAGATGTTCACTCCTGCCTCGAAAGCGAGAGAGAGAAAGAGAGAGAGAGAAGCGGAGAGTCGAGCTCGAGATACCATTCGGAGAGCTAATCTAATCGCGCGAGCGAACACGGCTCCGCAAATTGCGAGCAAATAATGCGTGTGCGCCTCTCCTGGTTTTCCCCGAGCCCTTGATACCGTCCCTGAAAATCAATTCTGTTTCTCAGGCTTTTACGGGCTTTTCAACTTGTACTTTACGGCAACTCTTAGTCACGTAATGCGATTATAAGTTTTAATCGCGCCGATACCCAGCAATGGACCAATAAAATATACCGCATCTTCTAGTTCTGATTTTTCCGAGCTTTCCGGTCGTTAAAAGTCAGTGTGTTCCCGGATGGAGGTTTTGGGAAAAACACGACTGTTCCGCTCGATACACCGGTTACTACAGCAGACGATCATCCTATTCTTCGATTCGTTTCCCGTTGCGCCGCTACGATGATTTACAAGGAGATTAATCCTCGTTTAAAACTGTCTTTTCCTTATGCCAAGATGAGATTCGCGTCCAAAAGGTAGAAACTCATTTCTCGCAAGACTATAACTGTCGAGTCGGAAAGCGGATAATTCTTTTTTCGAATGTCGGACAAACTCACCCGTCCCCGGCATAAAAAGGAACTTCTCCTTTTCTCACGGGAGGGATAGCATTTTAATCGAGAACTCGAAATAAAATTTTCCTTTTACTAGAAATAACGCGCGCGCAGGTAATCTTCTACTTTTTTCGTTTTCAGCAACTGAATCCGCGTCTCGGACTTTGTTTTACGACAGATAAACTTGTCAAACGATTAATTTAAGATTCTTCTTTTATAAATGTGTGGAATATGAGTGACAACAGCTGAATCTACCAATTACCGTTATATTTAAAGCAAATTTTTCTTCTACCTCATTTCTGTCTTCCTCGTTTCAGAGATTCTGCTGCTTTCCATTTGATTCATCTAACTTGTGATTATGGAGCAGAGAAATGTTGGAAAGCATTCAACGATTCGAAACTTAATTCGTGAAATTTTACGCTTTTTACAATTATATATTATTCGCATTACTTTGGATAAATTGATTTATTTTGTTTAAACTCTGGTGTCCAATTGATTTTTGTGTACAAATAGGTGCAGTTGGTACTTGGGTGTTCTGAGGAATTTTACTCAACTTAATATTTTTTTATATTCGATGCCAGAGCAGATGTGCCTTTGAACACTATGTATTAGTAAATTATGTCATATAGTTGATTTAATCCGGATATTTGGTCAACATGGCATATAAACTGAAAATTTTTCATTGCAATGGACAAATAGTTGATTTATTTAAATAGTCTGTCGATACACATTTGTACATATGACGTTATAATTATATGCATTATTTTTGTAATAATTTGGATATATTTATCATTTTTCTTAGAAACGCTATGAGAAACGCACGCAATGAATTTCCAATATTCAAAATATATCATTTCTTAATAATTCAATTCAGATTGCGAATATATTTCTTAAATAATAATATATTTAGTTGAAATGCTAGAACAAGAGAAAGGTAAACTGAATTTATATTGCGAAGCTTCATATCTGGGCGATGTAAAATTACGCAACGTCTGTTCACAAAACACGTATGCCATCTAGCGGTTGATTCGTTAAGATCCCACCAACTGGCACATACTTAAGAACAGATTTTATATATTCTGCGTATTAGTATTTTTCTCTCTCTGCGCGGGTGCAAGCGTAATTAATTTTATATCATTACGCATGTGTTTATTTAGTTATATAATTAAAAATGGTAAATAGTCTCGAAATACAAGAGTCATTATTGGAGTAATTGAATATATTTTTTTAATATTGCATAATAATTTTGTAACATATTTCAATAGATGACTCTCTTTTGTAAATACTTTTATTATTCTAAAAAGGTTTGCAACAAGTCGTCGTATGGTTATATTAATCAATTTGCACATATACATCGCTGCCGTTGTCTTCAATATTAATTGTCGACTATACTAAGCTTCAGTTCATTTTTTATTTACGCCAATTCTCTGTTAACACCAAGATAATACGTCATGTTTTCTAATTTTACAAAAATGTCTATAGACACTTTAACGCCTTAGTTTACGAACTATATAAAGTTATCGATCTTTTTACGCGTATCACGTTTCAAATATAATTTTACAATCACTTCCATAAAATTTCCTAAAACGAAACTCAAGCTTTACATAAATTAATAATTACCTTATGTACATAACCCTTAAGTTTATAAGTACTTTACATTTAAATTATTTCACTCCATTGTGTTATTTAATTTAAGAAAAGAGTTAAACAGCCAAATAGCGCAAATTAATCAAGAGATTCATTTCCTGTTAGAAAGTCTCCAAGGAAATATTTTAATTTGCGTCTTGTAATTTTCAATTTATTTCTTAAATAAATTAGTACCAATTAGAAATAAATTACTACCAATTGAATTACTCTAAACACACGATGTGCGAATATATGACGTAACCAGGCACGATATCAAAGAATTCAATAATTATTTAAAAGAAGTAATAAAAAAAAGTTAAGATTTTATAATGGAAATCTTAAAAAGTGCTCCTAAAATTAAATTTGTGTTCTTAAAAGATAACAAATGAAATAAACCACATTTTTAACTTTTCGAAAAATCCGCTAAATTTTTCACCGAGCCTCGTTCGATTTTCCTCTGATTTTCTTAAAGTTCGATCAAATGTTGTCAACTATCACGAACGAACGGATGATTCGAAAAATCAATCCAACGAATTACCGATGTAATATCAATCGTTTATTCTATCTAACTTCGAAGCAAAGAACTTCGGGCATCGAAGAAAACAGCCCCGCACACACCTCGACGGTTCTCAGCTTCTCGCGCGAATATCTCAGCGGAATTTAGCAATTGTTTGGAATTTTAGCTTAGGCTGCGCGACGTCAGATCGCGACGGCGTAGGAAACTCTACAAGTGTCTCATCCAAAGAATCGAGTATTGCGTTGCGTTCGGCTCGTATCGAACAGGAGCGTCACGTAATAGAATTCACCTTGGATGGGAAGTCATAGCACGTCTGGAGTATTAAAATCCACGTCCCCTTTGCGAGCGGGGATCTCGCATAATCCGAGAAACACGCGATATTAACTCGGAGCTTCAAACTTGGATCATTGCAATCTGGTGATCTTGTAAGTGACCCGTGCGCCTGTTCGTTTCGCTCTCTGCTGCTCTTTCCGCGCGCGTAAAAGATGAAAATTTGAAGAATGTGCAGGAGTGGTTTCTTCATAATCTCTAATAAGCACAACCGAAAAATTCTGGAAGATAATAATTGCGCATTGCTTGTTAGATACTCAATTGCGTCGGCTTCGCGATTATATTTCCACCCGCGCTCGAGCCGCCAGATTTAAGATTAATCTTTTGTTTTAAAAGCCCAAATGAACGCGCGACAAATAATTTAGTGCAGATGCAAATTTGAAAAAGCCGAGGTTCGATCACATTTACGTTATTAACGTCTTAAATTAGTAATTGCACAGGCGAAGCTCGGAGCTCCGTAAAGGGACAATTGTTTTTCCTAATTGACGGTTACCCGTGACGCAAGGAAGCAATAAGTTGACAGCGATTCCGAGCCGTCAATTAAAGTTAAGGTCCGTGCAAGCTTTGTAAGACGAGTGCCTTAAATCTCGGTTGAGGCGACGTTCGCTTTACCCCGATCAGTCTCCTCGTCTCCCAACTGCAACTCGGACAAATAGAGAAGATTCGAGAAATACAATTTTCACCGGTCGGAGGTGTAACTCGAGGCTCGTAAAGGCCGCTAAGCCCATAATGCGAGAAAAGACGTCGTCCGGGGCGTCGCAAGAGGCGCCGCGTGCGTGGACGACGAGCCTTGGTATCGATTTTTCTTTCGCTCGTCCTCCTCCAGCTGATTAATCGCGGGAGCTTTTGCGCGAAGTCGACGCGGACGAGGGGAGAGCGGTTGGCTTTAATTGCGAACAAAAGACGATGGATGCGTCGAGTCAATCGATGATTTAGAAGTTGCTTATGCGACGCTTAAAACCTCCCCAAAGCCGCCCCTGCAAATGGGGAAAATAGCGACACGCGTTCTTGGCGGAACTATTGAGTTTCCTGGCAATCCATTTACGTCTGCTCCTCCTAAGGCCTCCTCCCGCTTATATTTCTCGATTACTGCCGATTAAACGAGACGTTTGCTGGCCAGAACACGAGTCCCCGACAAATTTTATTTGCGCGAAAAACGCTTAGATAATAATAATTAGATATAAACCATCGATAATTGTTATTCCACATATTTTCCTTTTCCGCCAGAATGAGTCGTGCGATCGTAAAACTTAATGCCCAATATTGCCTGGACAACGTATCCAGCCGTTCAATTTCGACGCGATGAATTTTGACGAAAACACCGATCGATTTATTTTAACGGAGAACATCAAAGACGTGCACTTATGCAGCGCAAACAAATGCGTTCATATTACGTTTCTTTGCGCATAATCAGAGAAATTAATACACGTCGGGATGCGTTTTTCCATTCGTTCGAATCCAAAGAACGTCGTAACGGCCAATTCGACTAATCGTCTCGATCGTCCATTTTTAAAACATTCGCTTAGAAATTAATGCCTTTCACGCAGAAAGAGAGAGAGAGAGAGAGAGCGAAGCGAAATTGAAGTTTTGCGAGGGGATTTCTAAAGCACTGTTATTTTTATCGCTTTCGGTGCTGCTCGAGTTGCATCTCAAAGTCGAAACTAAAAATGCAAACTGCTGTTGTACTGCAGTGCACACGCGCAATCTATCTCTTCGTTAAAAGTTCGACGCCAAATATTCAGCGAAGATGTTTCGAACATCGCCAACGCATCGCGTTAAAATTATCGCACGTAGATTGAAATTTCGCTGGAGCCGAGGATAATAACGAGTAAGCGTTCGTTTCGATCGCTAATTCAGTTTTAACATTTTTCACGCGTGGGATTCGTCGCTTTTGCGACATTTGCACGACTACTCGAGCGCTCATCGACTCGCTTTTCCGCGGAAAGCAATCCTCGATAATTTCCAGTGCGAGTCGTTCGAGGCGTCTAGACCGAGTCAAACGAGAACCGCCGCGAATACGGAGCGAAACTTATACACGTATCCTTTTCTATCTCTCTATTCGCAGCGTCGCAGCCTCTCCTCGTGCTCTGGTCCCTTCCGCGGCGTCCTTTCGACTTCCAACGCATGAAGCAGCTCTCCCGGGTTAGTCATAGTCGGGAGGAGGGCGGATAGTCTGCTCCCCCTCGAGCGGTCGGCCTCGGGACTCATAAATTCTCATTCGGGAAAATCCTCGTCCCGAAGGAGTCGGACGCCGTCTTTTGCCATATTTCCCCCGTAGTCCGTGCGTGTTCTCAGAGATGTTTTCTCGAAGCGAGGAAAAGCAAGGAGCTCGCGTTGCCATTTACAATTCGCACACACACGCGGCCTGTACGTGCGGCCAGCGCGGCGCTACCGAATTACACGCGAGCTGCCCTTGTTTTACCGCCTCGGCCGCGTTTCCCGGTGCGCTTGCAGGGCTAATCAAGCTCGGCGCAAAAGAGAGAGACGCAGTGCTCGCGACGCGAACAAAAAATGGCACGCACACGAGCTCGAGAGCGGAGGAGACGATGAAAAACGAGGGCTGCACTGCCGTTAACTGAAAAAGGGCGACCTCGTCACATTTCCATATCGCGGCGCGTCCCGTGCCGTATTTTCATTCGCCGACACGCGCTCGAGGATTATATGTAAATGGTTTTTAAAAACCGAGCGGCCGCTTTTAACTCGCGGGAGTTGCGAACGAGTCCCTCGCGACCTGCAAAAAAGGGTTTGATTCGCGAAACTGACGATTATAACTTGTCACGCGGCCCTTTCGAGTGCGTGTCCTACAAGATGTTTCTCGCTCTCGGTTTTACGGAAATTATTTATCGCGCGCCTATCTTTTACGAAATTACGAGCAAATTCGCGTGGTTAATTAACCGCGGACTCGGGTGCTTTCGATTAACCGTTTAACGAACTTTCCAATTTTTTAATTAAATTATCACAAAATTTGTGGGTTGGAAGCAAATTAAAAATTCAACTAAATAATAAAATTTTATCAGGTTTTTTGTTAATCCCCTGTTTTTGGTGTGGTTTTACTAGTTTATCGCTGTTTGATCGTCGCTCGGTTTTCCATGCATTTTTACAGAAAAATCAGAAAAATCACGAGGAGAAATAATCGTTGATAGACAGATTACGAATTTACTTATTTCGATTATTCGCTCGACTTGGGGGATGAATTGTAAACTTTTCGACATTTAAAGTTTAATTATCGCAAGACTGTTTTCGCGCAAACATTTCGCGCTCGTCGATCGAGTCACGCGCACATTTACATCCTCGATATTGAACAAAGATAGTAATCTACAGCTGCAGCTGTGCTCTGTGTTGGTGTGTGCATTTTAGGATCACGTTTTTGCTTACTTTTCAAAATTACAAAACATTTTGCCGAGAGAATAGGCCGAAACGCCTGTGGCAATCGAGTTGAGAATATTATTTGCGATAACTTTTAAAAATTAACGCGCCGCAATCGATGAAATTTTGTTTTCGTTCTTATCTGCGTTATAAGCATTGCTCGTATGGCGCATCGCCAGTGACAATTGAGGGCAACAAAGAACGAAATTAAAATGGATTCGTCGTTTAAAGGGGAAAAACTAGCGGAACAACAAACCTCGCGCTGAAATATTTTATTCCAGAGATATAACGGACAATTCATCTGTAAAAAATATGCCAGAAAGGCGCTAAAGTTTTCGCGGCTTGAATTTCCGCGCACCTAAAGTCGAAACTTCGTTATCTGGTTCAGCGCCGCAACAAAGCAGAAGTTGGGGCCGCGACAAAACTCGGGGCTTTCTACGCGAAAACGAGCTTCGCTCGCTGCCTCGTCTACTCCATTCTTCCGACTCGGAGTCACGTGACTCTCCGCGATTGCGGGCCCGAAGAAAAGGCTCGGCGAACGTCATTGCAGCGCTTAGAATCACCAGCTGCACCGAAAGAAGACCGGCACAAAATTTATTTTACGAGTGGCTCTCGCGAATCCCCGGAACTCGACGAATGTTCCCCAACTTTAAAATCGCTGTAATGTTTGTTTGATTTGAGAACTCGTGTTCCGGCTTTTCTGCGATTAAAGTGGTTTGCTTACGAGCGCCGTAATAAGACTCGGATATCAGAATCATGTGGTACACAGAGGAAAGTCAACCGAATTTAATTGCCCGATCCCCTCGAGAGAAATCTATACCTTGGAAGTGGAGTAAATTGTCTCGGAATAAATTTCCAGCCGCAGGTGATAAATTGTCGGTTGGTTTTTCACATTAAATTAGAGGGGAAACAGTGGAAACAGCTAATTGCGTTAATCTCGCTTATGTTTATCGCTTTTGAGATTATGCGCGAACGAGTTCACCTCTCGATTGCAATTAAAATGACGTTTGTTTCGGACGCGTTATGACAAGTAATTTTGATCGGTCGCCAAACACGTTACTCGGGTTTCAGTTCGTGTAATTCGGTAGAGAAATATTTTCGCGCACTTGCTCTGATGCACTCGACAAAAAATGCTCGCCATTACATTGCATCTGTGTTTCGTTTGCTTGGATCAACTGACAAACGAGCAAAAACGCGACGGTCACCGAGAGCTTTTCTCAGTCGGAAACGAAGAATGTTTATCCTCAAATTGTACAATCTATTCGAGCAGTTTATCAAAAAATGTCCGTTAATTTTTGTCGGACCATTTATTTCATATTTACCAGAAAAGGATTCGTTGTTTTTCCAAGGATATCAGTCGTTAAATTTTCTCGGAACAATCGATCGATTTATGCACGATGTGTTTTAATCGGGACTGTTTTAACGGGAATTTCGACAAATTATCGAAATGTTTTTTAAAACGCAAGCGAAGGTTAGTCCAGTTTAAGGATTCGGATAATTCCAAAAGGAAGAAAACTCGTTTGCGCAAGTTCGGGACAAAGCAATTTAATGCGATGCGCGTCAATAATTACGCGAGATTAAGGTTTTAATTGCTGCTCGAGCAGAATGTAACAACGCGGTGCTCGGGAAAGCTGCGATCTACGCAGGCAGTGTCAAAGTTAGAGCTCCACGCGAACGTTAACTTATCCACGCAGACTTTATTTCAGGTAAGATATTTGAATAATGGCTCTGTTTGCTCTGGTAATTTGTAAAGGTGATAGCACTCGTTCGGAGTTTCTGGAAATCGCGAAAGGGAAGACTCGAGTACAGTGCGGGATTATAGCGAAACCCTGGGCCCTAAGACTGCGAGGGTCTGATGTTTTAAAACTAATCGGGTCGACGGCACGTGGACTCCCGCGAGAGTTAACGTATCACCAGCGATGACGCGAGAAGCGCGAATTTAGCTCGAAAAATGCCGCTGCCCAAATCTACTTTTCGACAGCTCGCTTTGTCGCAAGATTAATTAGCTTATGTTACTCAAGCGTCGATATTATGTCTCATCAGCGATTCCTTAACAATGCACGATATTTCGCGGTAATTGCAATTTAATATAATCGAATATAGTCTAGCACTGCACAAGCATTTGCTTAGTAAATATCAATTTGCCTTATTCTCCGTCGAGTAATTAAATTATATCGTATTGATCGCGCCGAAGGTAAATCAAAGACATTGATTGCATATTCCAACTATAAATTCAAATCTTGACGTCTGGCTTTAGCTTTATACTTTATAATGCAAAATTTTATTTCTATTTATTCTCGTCTGTTAACGTCGACCCACACGGTTCGATTGAAAACGCCTTTTCCGAATTAACTTACCCCTAATTGCTTGAAATAATTAAGCCGTGCGCTTTGTATTAAAGAACAACGAGTATTTTTCGTTCCACGCTCCAAATAAATTTTTATTCTTCGTACGTGTAAGTGCGCGTTGGATTTAATCAAAATTAATTTAAATCGCGAACACTCGTCTTTGTGTGGAATAAATTTCGTTATCTGCTATCGACGCCGCGTCTCTTTTATAGTGAAAAATCGGCCCAACGGAAATATTTCAATTTTTGGCTTCTGATTACCAGGAGGAGCAGCAAATATCTCGCAATAGATGCGAGGCGAGTAAACAATTTCCTGCCGCAGGAACAAAGACGCAATGCCTCTCTCCTACGAAATGAACGAGTGCATTAATTGTTTAAACATTTAAATATTATTGAAATACCGAGTCGGTTCGCTAAATAAAGGTTACTAAACCAAAATGAGCCGGAATAAACCTCATCTGGGAATCTCTATGCGACAACACTGAGACCTAAATTGGAGGGAGCAAACGTTGAAAGGAAACTTGGAGCTCTGCGCTCGAGATTCTAATGAATATTTTCCGAGGCTATTTTAGCAACAACCAAACTTTATCATTCTGGAATAATAAATTTTGTAAAAATTACGGGTAGCACCGGTGGACCGAACGTCAATGAACGTAGTATCGAATTCATTATCGCAACTCCGCGGGGGGTGGGGATGAGGATGCACCCGGGGAGGAGCCGCGAGTGGCATTTTAAAAACGTCGGTCGCTCGGCCGCGGGTCTTCCAAGTCGAGGATACCTTATGACAAATTGGCGAGACGCGTGCAAGGGGACACTCGAAGCTTCCCCGGGAGACGGGAAGCAGACGCGGCCAAATGACAGAGGGCGAAGTTAATAACACCGTTCGACGGCACCATAATGAAAAGAGCGAGACAAGGTGAGCCGGTGGGAAAGAGAGAGGGAGCGAGGGGCGACGTTCGTGGGAATTACAGGAGCGAGTGAGTCTGCGACGACATCACTGTTCTGGATTCCGGCTTTCGGGCCACTCGCCTCTGTGTGTGTATGTGTGTGGTGCTCACTTTGTCCGCGCGTGTGCACGTCGCTGCGCGAGTTCTTAGTTACTAAGCGCATCTTTTTATCCCGATGCGTCTCCTTCTGCGCTTCTCTTTTCACGCGTGTCACAGGGTTGCCGCTACTTTTAACGCCCCCTGCCCTCGTAACCTACATCTCTTCGACCCGTCCTCGCCCCTCCGCAGATCCGAGTTTATCGTATTGCGATAAACTTAATTCTCCGGCCCCCGCGCCTCTACGCTAATTAGCTAAAGCTTTTTAAAAGCGATCGAGCAAGTCGAAGAAGTGGAGCACCTGGAGAGAAGCGGACAGATCCGTTAATTTTACTCGCAAACGAGACGTCGCAACGTTTTTACGTCTCCGGCTCTCGGCAGTCGAACAGCAGGTAGTTAATTGTCTTCGCTCGCTCGAGGTTTGCCAACGTAGTATTTTAGGAAGCTTTGGCTTCGAAAATTGTAAGCTCCGCTTCAGCCAAGAAGAGGGCGTGTGCGTTGATCGACTGCTTTGAAAATCGCACATGGATAACGCGAAACGCGAGATTTCGGCTGTTAATGCGAAGCAACCGCGGCATTTTCTAAATTCAAACGAATTTATTCGACTGAGGTATTGGATTTCAGCGAAAGTAGTAGTCGCAATTCCTTCGTAGCAACGTACTTGGCCTAATTAGTTTCAGTATTTTGCAATTTCACTAGGGCATCCAATAAATACTTGGATTACAACTCTACTACGAGACGCTTTATTCGAGGTTTTTAATACAGTGACAACCCACTTTTATCTTTTCTCTTAAACTATTCTCTGTCTTCCCGACATCGAGCGATAGCTTTACAATTATCTTATTTTCACATTCAATTTAATAAAAATCGAAAAGAATTTCGATTACAATTAATAAATTCGTTATTCCCTCAGCACTTGTGTTTTTACACTTGTCTTATCAAGAAGGAGTGTTTCATAAATTAATAACTTTCGCTGTAAATTTTACGATGTCCCGTAAAATTTTAGGTCGATGACGACAATGTGGGTTCTAATCTCTCCTTAAAATTTTCCAACGCAATAATCAAGACGCGTTTGTATCAAAAAGGTTTATTTAGCAGGATTTTTTTCGGGCACTTTAATTCACAAACGAGGGCTTAGAAAGAAAAAAAGCAACATTTTCTAAGGAAGAAAGTATTACTTGTCACTCGAGTAAAATATGAAGTTTAGACGCAGAGAATATTTGTCGATCGAGCGATCGAATCAAAGAGCCGAATCGGGCCAATTTTACGATTATTAAATTTTGCGAAAGACGCATTTTACTTAATAAAGTCCTTTCGTTCGAATGTGCGACTTCAAAGCATCTCGATTTGGTTCGATCACGCACACGGCGCGCAAGTGGTATGCTTTTGTCGATGATTTTCAAAGTAAACATCTTCTCGACATGTGATGCCGTTGCCCGCAAGTATCGCAATCGATTCTCAAGTCGCGCGAATGGAAATATCGTCCATCTAAATGCGAATTTAGTTGCCATTCGCGTAATTAAAGATTTGCTTATGTGGCTGCTCACGTTTGCTAGATTTAATCATTTACAACGTATCGCTTGGCATCGTCGCTAATTAAAAGCCATCGGGATTAAACATTAATGCACTAGATTTCGATATCGATGCCCGACTCCTTTGATTAGTATTACGTACTCGCGCGTCTCGCTATAATTGCGCCGATCCTTTGTTTAATGCCAATTGAATCGGCAATAACAATGATCGCGTTTAACGGTCGCATTCCTTAACCCGAGAGCTGATTCTGATATTCGCGAAACTTTATTACCGCGGTAAATATTGATACCAGACAAATCGTTTCTTTAGCCTTGGATTATAAACTTTTTATTGAAATCCGCGATCAGCGAAGCTAAGCTTATAGTGTCTTTTCACGCGATGCGATTCAGGAAATTTATTTTGCTTTATTTCCTTGTCAAATAATGATTCGACTCGATAAGCAATTGTCACGCACGCGTATACATTTTTTATAATAAAATTTAATTCGCGATTCCGAACAAGTCGATGGTTGTCGTCAACATTTCAAATTTTCTATATAAACATATTTTTAACAACACATATTTTGTGAAGTTGCATTTCTCTCTGACTAGAGGTAAATATTTGCTAATAAAATATGTGCCAATAAACAAAAATCACTGCACACATTAGTCTTGTATTAATCGATTGTAAAAACGTAATTTGTTATTTAAAACTTAGTTCTTTCGATCCCTGATACTTTTAGTGGCACATTGAGCGTCGAGAAAAGCATTTGTCAACAATACGATTCGTTACAATCTAATGAGAAATCTTTGCGTAGCGTGGATTAAAAATGTTAATCTTAAAATTCTAACTGACGAAGGCTGCCCAGATTGTTTCAATATTAACATTTACAATTTCGCATTGGCAAACAGATAGGTGTGTGTGTGTAAGTAAGTAACCCGAGCCAATTTATAATATCTGCTTAAATCGCGAAAAGTCATTTTGTTTAAAATACGATTATATCGACGATTATAATGAGTGGTTGCAATCAAAATCAGTCCAAAAACCATTAGTGTTTGTTAATAATAATAAATATTATTGAACGCATACAACATCAATTATTTTCCGATAAAATTTAATTATGATAACATGGTGTACTCCAGTTTATAGTTTCATTAAAGAAGATGCGCGTAATATTTTTTATTTTAATGCAAAAGCCCAATAATGATGGAACTTTTGATGAAAAAAGAATTCCTCTAACGCGTCTCTGTTTGATGTCGTTGTTAAAATCATTTTCATTGAAACTTGCATTGCTACTGATCAATTAACTTTGTTTGGTCAAAAGCTAATATACAGTTGATAAATAAACAGACTTTACATAACCCAAATTATGATTGAAAAACAAATAGAATTTTCGAGCAACGCGTTCGGTCTAAAACCAAACGACTGAAATCAGCTCTAATACTAATAACCAATAATTCGTAATTACCGAAATGAATCCTCTCACAGGACAAACAGCGAAATTCATCCTGCGAATAAATTTTCAACGCCATGAATTTTTTGATGCTGCAGAAAAGTAAATATGAACACTCGAGGCCAAGTGGCTATAATTCACGATCCACGTTGAGACGTGTAGCTTTAAGCGGTCGGAAGCTTCGAGGAGCATCTGCTTGGTGGCGCTCGACCTGCACTCGCCATCCCCTTCCTGTTTCCGCACCAACTGCGGATTTCTCGCAGTTATAAAGTAGCTTTTAGTAAAAAACAATTTTTGCCAGAGTCGCGCAGTACTCGAGTGAACTCAGCCAACTCGAACTTTCTTTATGCGAATGTTACGAACCGCTAGCTGCAGCTTTCGTACGTCGCATCTTACACTTCTCGTTTCCTGATCCTCACTCAGCGTCGCTTCCTCGTGTTCGCATTAGCGCGATGCCGTTGCTTCGCCCGAATCTTTGTGACTGCCGATCGCTCGCAGGAAAAAATGCTCCCGCGGAAGCCGCGGCTCGTGCGAAAAATCTCCGAGCGTCAAACTTCCGGGACAGTCGCTTCGGACGAACGGCACAAGTTTAATCCTTGAACGTCGGGGATAATACTAATTAGTAATATTTAGCGATTTGTTTTCAAACGAGCCCTTGCGAGTCGTTAACCTTCAGGGATTATAATCGTTTTCACCGATGCTGATGCTGGATAACTGCAGTAGAACGACTGGAGATGGAGAGAGAGAGAGAGAGAGAGAGTCCGTTGTTATGGTAATTAAAGATTTAATTAATCCCTGCGGCGGCTGGGATGTGCTTGACTGAATATCCACGAGCGCGATGATATATTGCAAGTAGTATTTTCTTGCGTATATTATCAAGTCTAGGGCGTCGCGACGCCGAATTCCCGTCTGCGAGATAATGTTGGCGGGGGCCGGTGAAGACAAGGCGGAATAAAGTGAGAGGATATTTTATCGCGCTCGCGAGTTTACCGATGACGATAAGCTCACCAGATACAAACTGCGCAAACGCGACGATTTTATTCCCCCGGCGCAGCTTTCGGCGTCGTTAAAGCATCAAAACTACAGACGCCGGAAGATTAATTCGAGTAACATATTGTTCTCGCAATTATGGCTCTTGAAGGACGATTTCGGCGATCGGTTGCTTGCTTTTATGCGAATTTCGCCCAGCACCTCTCGCAGTCTTTTTTGCCAATTGGAATTTCAGTCGTTAATTCTTGCAACTTGGCAACATTGCCGCTGTATTAATCGGCTAGATGTTATCGTTATCGGGAGATTCTCCCGATTGATTGCATTGTGTTCGCTCTATTCATATGGGAATACCCGAGCGAGTTTCCAATGACCTTGCGAATACTTATTTTGCATACCTGAGATGAATTTCGCGCAAATTCAAGTCACAGATGGATTCGCCAAAGATTCGTTATTTCTTTCAGCAATTATCTCGAAAATGCATTTTCAGTGCATTCGAAGCGTCGCGGCGAAATGTTAATTTTTTCATTAAATAGCTAATGGCATGAAATTGCGCCAAATCAGTAATGCATTTTGAAAACAAACTCCGAGGAAATAATTTTAGTTTAGTTAAATTGTTCGGTGAGATCGTGCGACGCGTGTAATTCAAATTATTCGATGCGCATTTCGCATTCACACCTCCGTGATTGCGCGTTGATTAGTACATCATCGAATTCGGCTAATAAAATAAGTATGCGGACCAATAGTTTGCATCTGTGTTAGTGTATAATTGCATGATCGTGACACAAGGTAAAGTGACAGATGTCGCGACGCGCTTATGGTACGAGAGCGACTGGAGGAAAGAAATTATCTGCATCGGCAGCTCGAGTGAAAGAGTATCTGCTGCAGAAACGAAAGCTTCGGATATCAATTTTTCGTCGAGTAATACGTGTCTCTCTTTCGTTTTAATCTTCCCTCGGATTTAATTTTTATTCTTAATAATAGGAAATTAGTTTAATATTCGATTAGATTACGGCAATAACCACGTTATTCTTAAATCCTGAACAATTGCGATAATTACTGGCGAGAAACTACAGAAATCATACGCGAGAGTAATTATTCATAGCTTATATGTTTGCGTAATTACGCGAATAATAAAAAAACAATTTCACAAAATGAAAATAGTAAAGTGGCTGATTAATTTTTAATCGTAAACTGTCTTGAGCTGCGTAGACTTACCGTCGTGCGTGCGCATCCTGTAACGCGCAGTCGTATCGTGAAAAAATTTCATTATTTAAATAAAATCTGTTGGCAGCTATGGATTCCACTTAGAAGGGAAATAGTTACCGTAAACCAAATCCAGGTTGACCGGAACAAATTACAAAATAATTCAGATAAAATTCCACTCGGAATTAATAAAAGGTTTTAGTTTCTCGTCGATGGAATACTTTTCTTTTTGAATAATTTTAATTAATATAGGCGCAGCGCGCGATCGCTGATGGAATGTTGAGATACATTTGGTCGATGTTTGATTATGCAATGTAATTCGCCAATGAGTAAAATAGAGTAGATTTTGTTTACCGCGCATTCATTAAAACAGGTACATATCCTTGCCTCGAATATTATGATTGCGCTGCCGTTTTTGGCGTTCGACGAAAAACCAGTACACCATCGACGATATTAATTAAAACATCGAAGAAATCGAGCTAATTATGCTCAAACGTATTCAAATATTCTTGGCTCAAAATGCATTTGAATATTATTATGAGCGACTGCTGAAAAAGATCCCCCCCCCCCTTATCCAGGGGGTTGAAAGCTTTGCCATACTTAAATGCTCGTTGCTCGTGCATAATCTACCATATAATTCCAAACGCGCGCATTTTAAATATTTGGCGTCAGTAGAAAAATTCTCGGAATTGCACTTGTCGATTGCTCAACGGGAATTATCGACTAATTTTAATCATTTCAACAGTCGCGGCAATTATAGACGATTTACAGGTGCAGCGCGAAAGCCAGTGATTCTAACGAATGAAATAAAGATTAAATCAACGATTTATTACTACGCGCAGTCAAAACTTAAAATATTTCTTCATTCGAAAGGAACTGCATTTTTTACGTACAAAGGTGTAACGATCGATTATTTTATTCCCACGGAATGTTTGCAACAGAGTCGGGATGATGTGTCGACGATAATCCCCATTTTAATCTATCTTTATTTATTTAGAAAATAGCAGGAAAATGCTCGAAAGGGTAAGATTAATACGAGGGGGAACGAGGTTTGTGGTCGCGCGAGTAATCGATAATCATCCCGAGCAGAATAATAACATTCGGCAAATGTTTTCTCACGATATTTCAATGGCGCGTAATGAATTTTTGCCTTAAAATTGACGGATAACAATGAGAACAAATGTTCAAAATCATAATTTACAATTTCATGCAAATTTGATATAAATTCAATGGAGCGCTTTGCTCTACAAATGGATTGCAAATTGCGCCCTTAAACGCTAAAGTGCGCGTCACATGTTACTCGCTGAAAATACGCGAGTGCGATAAAAGGGGAAAAAAAAGAAAAATAACGATCTTAATTCCACGTCACGTATTCTATTAGAAAAATGGCGGAATCCGAACGGAGGAGCGGCGTAAATAAGCCAGCGCCTCGAATCTCACGGGTCTCCTCGTTGTTTTTCCGGCAATTATCCTGATTTCGTCTAAATAAGTCACTTTAAATACGGAGCGAATCGTCGGTTAAGCAGAGCGCAACCCATTGGGGCCGAGGTCAGCGTCGCGAAAGGACAGAACTGACGCCCGCAACAATAAAAAACGCAATGAAAGCCGGGGGAGAGCCGAATAAGGATCCGGAGCCCGATGCAAATGAGAACGAGGCATTAAGCTCGTCCGTGCGTCGCGCTTTGAAAATGTACAGAGTAAACGTCGCTCCCCGGCTGCAATTAAAAAATAGAGGGAGGGGCTGCGGAATGCCGGGGGGAGCGGCTGACAATCCAGTTGGCACTGCCAATCGAGCTCTTCGTTAGGAGCTGCCCGCCGAGACCGACACGTGCATCCTTCGAGGCGGAACGCGAGAACACGGCCGACGTCTCGTCACCGCCACGTGCCCGCGTTTCTTTATGTCTCGACATTCCCGGATATCGCGGATCGACGCACACACACACTTTACATGCACCGAGCGAAGCTGCGAGTTGTTGTCGTTGCGTTACACTAATGCGACTCCTCCACGAGCTCCAGTCGCTATTTTTAGCTCAAGCCGAGCGGTGCCACTCGTGCCATCAGTTTTGCTCGAATCACGAATCGCGCGCTGCATTGCAATCGACGAAGTAACGATTATTCGGGGTCTGGTAACAAAGTGGGATGCTGTTGGGGCTTCGTATCGGTCTAACGCCTGTTCCCAACAGAGTCGCGAGCCTGTCCGCGCGATTTCGGTGTTCCAATTGGCGAAACGACTGACGCTTTTGATCGAAAAATATCCACCATCTAATCCGAGCGAGAGATTTTGCTTATTCTTGCGAAGAAATGCCTCGCGAAAGGCTAATAATCCGCGTGCACTCGCTGACTGCGCGATCAAATAGTTCCAATAACGGCAAGAGAACTATTTCGAGAACCACTAATAATGTCCAAAGTTCAAGATTACAAGTGCCCGCGGGTTTCTCGCCCCTGCATCCACCGCCTTATCCGAATTATGTAGAAATTGAGACGCTGCGTCGCACTTGCAGGCAAACAAGTGCCGCAAGGAAGCGTTTAAGATCCGCGCGCGCCTCGCATTATCGATAGCCGTCCATGTTTTCACTCGGCATCGCTCCATTACTGACTTCGAGAACGCGGAAGGACGAAAGGAAGGAGCGGAGCCTGACGCGTAAGAAGGGTTGACGAGAAGCGAGGAAGCCGAGGAAAAAGTGCGGAACTCGAGAGTGAAAGCTTGACGTTACCGAGCAAGAGGTAAAAGTTCTCCCAGAAACGGCAAAAGAACGCGGGGAGAGTCGAACGTTGCGCCGCTTTCACTTGTCGGGGAATATAAAGAAACGTTCCCTCCCGGCTGCCCGAGAGCGTAAAACAAGTTCGGCCGTGCGCTCCAACTCGTTCGCGGAAACTGGGAAACTGCGGGGGATGATGGAACCTTTCGGTGCCGCTGAAAATAATGACGCAACCATAATGTTTAATACACGCGCGCGCCGAGGCCGGGAGGGGAAAGTTGGAAGTCCGAGGAAATGAGGTATTTTATGATCGAAGCATGCCGTCAAATTTCCCGAGTCTCGGTGTAACTGTTACGAACTCCGTCAACAATTACCGTCCAACTCTTCGTTTGTTTTACCTTCCTTTAACGTTTCTTTCGCTCGGGGGATGCGTTAGAGCCGCGCAAAAAAGTTTTTCCTCTGCTGAAAATGCGTCCGTTTCGTTAACGCGAAATTGACTAAAAATAGATACATTTGAATGGACTTTGGCTTGAAAAAAGATCACGAGTAATCGACGCTTCGACATAATAATAAACCGGCCTGAAGTCGACAATTCCATTTAGCTGTACTTTTTACAAACTTTTAAGGCGCAGCGCTTCCATTTTAACAAAAAACTTACAGCAAGTTGTATATTATCGCGTGAAAAATTAGAACGTTAAACTTGCACCTGAAATATACTGTATTTATCTAACGTAAATTGCGACCGACAAATATTAAATAATGTTTTGTAATCCACAACGGTAACAGTGTTTCATAAAACTACTTTAGCGATTCTTATTTCCAAGAAAACGCTTTCTATTTGCAGTATCGATTAAAAACGATTGGAAATTGACACGCAGGATCGAGTGGTTTTTTAAAAAAAGGTTTTATAAAAAGCTGCGTTTCTAAGTACATTTATTAAAATAGGACGAGATACGAAATTTAATAAAGTGACCGATAAATTTTGCGTTATTATCTGCTCTCGTGTAAAAAGGCTCTTTTTTACCAACCTGGGAAAATGCTCTTTCTCTCTTTTATTTTTCTGTCGCTGCGCCTCCAGTACTTACCTCGCTCTCACTCGTTCTGCATAACTATTCTATGGTGGTTGTATGGTCGAGGGTCGCGGGGCAGCGGGGCAGCCTGAAACCAAAATGCCAAGTGTTATTACTCCTGGTAATTACGAAAATTCGTTACGGTTGCGTAACTTGGGAAACGGTATCGAGTTTCTTTGTCAGTGCCTTCTTTCTTCTCGGCGGAGGAGGAAAGATTTTTGTTGCGGACAAGCCGGAGCATTAGATTCCCCTTAACATTGCATTTTTCTACTTCAACATTTATACCGTGTATTTCAGAAGGAGCTTCTTGCAAAATTGCACAAATTAAACGAAATATTAGCTTCCTTATTTCAACGGTAAAAATTCAAAGTTCGCGATCATTTCGAGCCCTTCGCGTCCCTTCAATTAATTCCACAATACTACTCCCTCGTAACGTGTAACTGGAGCATTGGATGCATTTGTTATTACAGGCTAATGGGGGCACAAAAGTTAATAAATGTGAATAATTTTAAGAAAATGCAATTCGAGCACATTAATTGATTTTCATTTCTTGACACGCCCCCGCTCACTCCGTACAAATTGCAATTTACCTTTTTTAGCATATTGAAAAGTCTCGGGAAATATATTTTCGAGGCAGATTGAAAGAAAATCAGTTTTGCGAGAGCAGGCACGCAGTTTTTACATAATACGCGAAATATGCCGCGCGCACTTTGCAAAGTATCCGAGAATTCATTACCAAGCAAATGAGCCGAGACGTTACTTTTCCGAGTTTTCGTAATTGAAAAAAGCGAAGAGCCGAATACGAGACGAAGCTGTTGTGCCGCTGCGGACGTTAAAGTTGTTGGCATTGCATTGCATCTCGGTTGCCGCCGAGACCCGATCATCGATTCTCAGCGGCAGAGACGCTCGTTTGTATTCAAAAGATTCCCGACTCTTTTTGTCCCCGGGCCCGGCGTGTAACGCTACGCCAGACACTTCCCCAGACGCGGGGAGTATTTAAAAACGCGGAGCTCGTATTTGCCGAGCGAAAGTGCGTCATTGGCCGGGCAGCTCGCGCTTATATTAAATTTCGGCGAATGCCAGATTGGGCCTCGGCGGCGCTTGGCGGCGCTTGGCGACGCTCGGCGTCCAGGCGTCGGAGGGAGGCAGCGCGTGGAAATTTACATCGGGCGTCGAATGGGGCGACACAAGTGCATGATTCATGGGCAAACAGGGGTCCTAAGGTTCGAATAGCGATCATCCCCCGACGAAAAACAAGCGAAATCGCGAGCTCGTGCATTGAATATTCGGATGACGGTTGTGTCGCAGGAGGCACGCAATTTCTTTCACTCGAGCTTTAAAAAATTGAAAGGAAGTACTGAAAGGAGCTTTTCCACAAATGCATCGAGTTGGAAAACTCGAAGGGTTATTTATTTACATCGCTGAACAAGCCGGCGACTTTTTCAAGCCTCGAGTTAAAAAATGCGCTGGATAAGGGCAATTAAAACGCGCGATGAAATTATTTAATAGAGCGAGTGGAAGAGACAAAGGGACGGAAGGATCGCAGAGGAGAGAAACCGACTCGTCGCTGCCGTCGCTCGCAAAAAACGGCAGCGATAATTTCGACTGCACTTGGAGAGAACGAGCGTCGCGTCACGCAGAGCCGTCGAACGTAACGAGCGAATAAAAAGCGCCGGGAAAAAATTGAGTTGTCCTCGATGATGATAAGCTGTCGATAGCGCGGAAGATTAATAACCGCTTCCTCGAGGATAAATAGGAAACTGAACTGCAATACTGTTCCGTCGAGTCGAGTTACCCCGAGCCGCGATTGCAATTATTGCAAGACGCCGAGTTACTTTTTGGAGTTTTCCTTTTCGTAAATAAAGTGCCGAGGACGAGTGGCGATATTGAAAGGCAACACTCGATCGATCGAGTGTTCGTTAAGATATAGATTGTACTTTTATCGCTCTATCTTGGGCTTTTGATACAACGCTTGAAGTTTTTACGCGATTTAATTTGCTGATAATCGCTTGCTACATTTTCGACTGCTTAATTCTTCATCCGCAAGCAGCGCGGGAATTATTTACGTGGAAACAATTTGCGCTCGCTCGATAACGTATACACATTATCAAAACTTTTATTTATACGAGCGAGCAAATATATCTTTCCGAAAAGAAGCCGGAAATTTCCCGAGTTTCTCATTCATTTACACTGAAAATGAAAGCACGAAATCATATAGGGATACATAACTCTGGAAACTTTTGCAATTTTCTGAATTTGCGCGTGACTCGAACTGAGTCTCGAATCGCCACCACTTCTTTTTATTATATTGGGAAAATATTGTAATTGCTTTGGAACATTAGCGCGAGCTGCTAATGCAATTGTAGATGTAAATAAAAAGTTGCACATTCCAAAATGCTAGATGTACACTATTAAAGTCGCCGATGGCCATGTTTGTCTTGATTTATTCAAAATTTTCCGGAAAATCGTTTAAAATTAGTCTTTCATTTTTTCAAATAACCTCCCAACATTATAGCTTGAAAAATTAAACGCGGTTAACGCTATTTTCCAAATGAACTGCCTAAAGCTCAATTTAACGGAGTAATTAAAAGCGTTTTGGACGTCTATTCGGGCGAACATATTGTGCGTCACGGCAAGAGGTAATGCATTGACTAATAAATTTCATATTCAATGCTTAAATAAACATTACGTCGAAAACTGTTATTTTCACAATATAATGAGTAATTTCGTTTCAAGATAAAACTACTTTTATTACGAGTGCAAAATTTATCTTGAAAAATTAACTCATGGTATTGAAAGCGTATGCCGTGCATTTTTCCTAGTTGAAAAATGTTTTATCGTCCGAATAGCGGATAAATAATACAATTGTAAACATTGTAACGCTTGGAATCGCTCGTCGATTCAGTAGAATAAAATTTAAGTCGAAACATAGTCGTTTCTAAAATGTTTCTAATTTTTGCTAATCGTGCAATTCCGTATTCAAAGTCATACCAAATGGAAAATAGTGTAAGTTTATAGATCAAGTTGTCAAGTGCCAGCTTCAAATAAGTAAAACTCGATAAAAGTACTATGTATCGTAAAAAAATTCAAGTGGTTTTTCAAGATATCGCTGCACATGGCTCGAGTTTTAAGTGTCGTAGTGAGCTGTCGAAAAATCCCCTGAAACCGTGCACTCTTAAGCATCGACCACAGCCACGTCATTTTTCGGTGCTTGTCGTTAAACGGTGACGATTCTTAGCAAAGCAAAGCTGCAATTAAGAATGTAGCCGAACTCTAACACCAACGTAAATATTGGTACAAGTTGGTAAAAAAAATTCGGAAGCAAATACGTTGCATTGCAAATAATTTCTTTACAAATTTGAAGAAAGTTTGAGCGCCAAATCAAAAAGGTTTGTTTAAGTTAATAAAATTTTCCAGTCCGCTCTTTTAAAAATTTAAGCCTAGATCGCACCGCGAAAAACGCGAAAACGTTTTTTGATTTAATCCGCGAGTGTCCCATCGCGGACCATTGTAATTTTTATCCGAACGCGCGTTACTTTCAGTTTCCATTTGATTAAAGCTGCTATAAATCGCCGAACTTCCCATCGCCCCAGATACCCAATAAAAAATAATTCCAAACTATGCGCCCGGTGAGTAACTTTCGCCCCCCCCCAGCCGCGGGTGAAATCGTGTTTCTCCGCGAAACATTTAACGGAAGGGACAATATTTCAAAGCGTCAACGCTCTTGACGGCGCAGCCGCATCATCAATATAGAAAAGAGCCCCACGCCATTTTTACTCAGCCGTCCTGCAGCTCAAAACAAAATCTATAAACGCCAGAAGCTTCCGCGGAAGTCGTCGTGACCGCTGCATGTGCAACTGCCGGTACTTTTTCAAGTCGCCCGAGACAGCCAGTGCAGCGCAATATTCGCAGTTCCAGACTTGGGGAACACCCTGGGCGTGTCCTTCGCTCTTTCCCGAGGGCGAGGCGCGATTTTCCCGTCTCGCCAAGCTTTTCCGAGGCTGCGGGAAACTAGTTAAGACGACAGTTCCGGTTCGGATGGGATCCTACGGACTTTTTAATTCGATTCTTCCTTTCGCTTTGTTTTGGACGTCTTCGCAAGCTCGGGGACACGGACTGGCGGAGACTTTTGGTTTGTAGGCGTAAATACTTTCCCGGCAATTGCTCTTGTGTTTCAATAGACGAACTACACCCTAATTTTGCCATTCAAAGCTCAAAGTTGTCCGATTGGCAAAAATAAGAAGTTAACTTGCTTTGCTTTACGTTTTATAATTGCGCCGTATCATAACTTGGGAATACTTTTTAATGTTTTGCATTTACAAACAAGAGTGTAATGAATTTTTAAATTGAATTGTTTGCCCGGGCCATTGTTAAATTCAGTTTGCCGATACTTTTTCGTTGCCCAGCCTTTGTTATAAATATTATCCTGGACAATAATCAAAGTTTTAACTCGAATCCTTTTATAACCTACATTCGATCCTAAATTTATTAGCTATTCCCTTAAATTGAATTATCTGCAACAGTAAATTGTCGTTTCTTTATTTATTATTTTTACGTCTATTTCATTTCTTACCAAGTGTGAGTCGACGATATTAATAACTGTGGTAAAAGTGTGGATTACCCTGTAATTTTTTTATTGCCGTTGCGTTGTTAGTACAAATAATACTCGCTTACATTTCAATATAAGTTTATATGTGCGAATGAAATGACACAAGTGCAAATTCATTCAAAGACTTAACATATTAATGCCTTTTTAATTGACCCGCAATACTTGAAGTAGAATATCACGAGACTCGGTATATTTTTATTTCACCCGCCAAGCTTGGTAACGTACGAAGTAAAGTTTTGATATTTTAATGCAATACCTTACTTATTTCATCTCGTGTCTGGTGCCAATAAATTACTCGTGAAATCATGAATAATATGCTCCCTTGGGACTGGAAGTACATAATGCGGCTATGATAAAGGGCAAACTTATCTTTGCGTCTTATCTCGAAGGTCCACATGCGCCGACACATAATTAATTTTTCCTTATAAAGCGAATGTAAAGCAAAGTAAAGGAAGTTCATCGTCATTCAATATAATCATTATAATGTAGGCAATACGAAACAAAAATAATTCTGTTCAGTTTTTTTTTATTGTAATTACAATATTTCAAATATTATTGAGCGATTAATTGAAAAATGGCTATAAGTCGATATGAGAAAACTCGTTTTATTAGAACAGTTTTCGTCGATTGTCTGAAAATCAAATTTTGTAGTTTAAAGAAGGGAAAGCCATTAGAATAAAGGAACGGAATACTTTAGAAATAGATAACTTAGATGAAGGACAAAGAAATCGAAGCAACAAGTGGCGTATAGTAGATTAACCCCACCTTAAAATTAATTCGAGTGTTTTAGCGCATAATGGAAAGTTAAGCGGTGCGGGACAAAAACGAATCGCTAAAAATTTATTTGCACGATCGGCTGGTTCGCGCACTTAACAACAATAATAATAACCATGGAAATCGATCCGATTACCCGATGAATCTTACCGTTGCATTTTATTGCGGTCGAAACTTAACGGGCCCAAGAACATTCGTCCACTCGAGGAATTTCCAGTGTCCTTACGTGTCGTCCACGCGATGTAATAGCGCGAATAAATTTCGGGGGTTGGGGGGTGCGGAGGGTTCCGTTTTGTGATAACCGCCGGCTCTGCGAATTCCGGCTCTGTGAAACGGCTGACGCGGCGAAACGTTTGAATTCGCATCGAGGCGTCCCATCGTTCGCCTCTGCGTTCGCGAGCTTTTATTCCAATTTTTTGTCAATTAAATCTCTGCATTGTCGGCCACTTTTTCCAGTCGCGCAATCCTCGTACTCGAGGCTGCAAATTAATGAACTTAGTTTCGTATCATACACGTTAGCAATTGTGACTTGCGCTATTCACATGCCAAAATTTTCATTCGCGTGCATCGAATTATTCTTCGTGCCTGAAAATCCGTGAAATTATTTTAATTAACTTTATTTTATTTTTAAACGAAATAAAGCAAGGATTAAAGTTTAAATTTTCCAAGAGCTTTTCTTTATTTCTTTATTAGTTTTCCTTAAAAATATTCAACTTGGACCATTAGTTTTATTACTATTAGATTTATAGTGACGACCCCTTTCGAAACGCACTGTAGCTTCAGATTTTAACCAATGAATGTTTATTAAGAAAGTTGTTTTTTTTTTTTTATTTTACGTAGTTGCCAAGAGAGAAAAAAGTTTTCCTGTGCGACCAAGAACAAGCTTGGAAGGTTTTACGAGATCGAATTTCCAGTACTTAGCATTGAATTTATAAGGAGACATAAACTTGAGTGGAAAATCAGAAATATTATTTTCATTATAACACGCTCGATTAAGTTTCTGGAAAATTGAGAATATGAAAAGAGATTATCTAAAGAAGCAATTTATAATATTTTCAATATTGCATAACTTTGTAGAGCCTTTTGTGGCGGTACTATTGTTATTTAAATGCCTGTGGTTTATTTAATAGTCAAGCGCTTTTTGGCTTTGCGTTATTTCACAATCCATTTATACATATAAATTATTTTTGAAATTGTAATTACTATTAAAAGATCGTATTGAATTTAATCGCTTAATACGATATTGCCATCGTCAATAAATATTAAAAATACTCGAGAAAATCTTAAAAAGTTTTATCAAATCATCAGTATAAAAAGTGTAATTATGTCAGATAATAAATTTTCGTAATTTGTTTTGTGTCATTTGAAAAAGGATGGCATTTAGACTTTAAATCGTTGTTTTTTTTTCAGTTTCAATAAATATTACACCTTCAAAGAGGCACGTAAACGTGCTGTAAATTATGAGAAGTGATAATTGATTATAGGTGTCCTATTCGCTATTAATTTGCAGTTAAGCCAATGGTAAATTAAGGGCTGTTTAATGAATTCAGTTCGTAGTTTACGCATCGATGATAAACACGAGTAAAGTAATCAATGCGATTGTTACAAGATTTCAGTGCGTCACCGTCATGCGTTACAATAGAGTCACAACAAAGCAAAAGTCCCCTTAATTCGGACACTGAGAGCTTCGCTTCTGATTTATCCCTAATCATCTGAGTGTATTGGGGTTTTCATGTCTGATGGCGTCACCGGTGCTGATCGGTTTTCGGAACATCAGACTCTCACTCGCAGGCCGACCGCAAATTGTAGTTTACACTTTGCCAAACAATTTTCGTGCTTTGACGCGGACTAGTTGGGCTCCAATCGAACGTCTCGAAGATCATCCCGTATCGGATTGCACACCCGCCGGGTGCATAATATCCAAGAGAGAGAGAGAGAGAGGCGTCTATCCTCGCCGTCTGGACGATTTTTCCTTTCTCCGCAAGGGTCGAACTTTCATTTTCCTTCAGGGGGAAGCTTTAGCGCCATTCGAAATTCGGGCGACTGGCCGGCGCCACACGGCCTAAGGCTCGCGTCTGACTTGTTTTCCGGTCGGCCCGGAAGTTGATCAGCCGCTACGCGACCGTTCGAAGCTAAGATTCTCCAACTTGAGCGAAATTATTGGTCCGATGACTAGAGGCGATTCGAGCGCAAGCCTCGATCGTCTGTATTAGTAATGTGCGGATTTGCAAGGGGGAGCCAAAAGCGAAGGCCAAGTCGGCATCGCCGTCGATTACAAGTGTGACGCGTCGAGCTCACAAGCAAAGAGGAAAGCGAATTGCTCCGGGTGCGTGGGCGTCGCGCTGTTTTATCGATCATCTTCAGCGATGTGTAATGACTAACTCGAGCGGCGGCAGCGTTCGGCAAGTTGCACGCGGGCATACTCGAGGTACGCGCGTGCGTGCGTGCGTGCGTGCATGCGTGGCTGCGAAACCCCTTCTGCGCCCTGCATCCACGTATCTAGTTGCAGCGCATCAAGGTTAGGTTGGTTTTTTGAGAGCCGAGGGGAACTCCTGCGAGCTCTTCAAACATTATTTCAGGGGCGCGGCCGTTTGTGCTTTTTTTTTTAATTTCAGCTGGAAAATTGTTGAAAGAACACTTTTCGGGGTCTCGCCGCAGACCAGCTTCCGCCCCTCCTCTCCTCTCCTCGTTCTCTCTTCGTCTCTTTTTCTGCCCCTTTGACGGGACGCGCGCTTTCTCTTTATCGTAAGCCGATGCTTTGACGCGACGGAGTCTGCACTTGGCCATTGAAATAAAATCGAGGCAACGAGTCGTTAGAAGTCCAATAAATTATTTGGACGCGCCATCCCTGCCAAGCTCGATAAAATTTTCGAATAAATAGAAACTAACTGGTTTTGATGCGCAAATAAAATTATTACCCAGGACTGATTATTGAATTTTTGACCGCGAGCGAAGATAGTATCGAATTTCATCCGTAGAGAACGTAACACTTAAATTTTTAACAAAGAATCAGCGATTTCAAGGCTCTGCTCTTAACTGAACGTTAAAAGGCTGATTGTCAAATTATGATATTTCGGACGTGAGCTTCGTCGGGTCTCCGTTAAATCTAAAATGTTTGAACCGAACGTCTTTCGCTTTTCAAAGAAATGAATAACGAAATCAAGCGGTTCGTTATTATTATTGACTTATTGACTCGATAACTGGCAGTACCAGCGAGACGAAACATTTTTGCTCGGTGCATTAATTTTAATCAGATTAGAAATCTATTAATCTCTCTTCGCGTTTCGGATCCTCGTATCTCATTCTTGTTTCTTTGAATTTAGAACGCAGAGTCAGATATTCTATCATCTTGATAAATAGCTTTTGATATCAGCGCACAAGAGACGCTAATCCGTGCGACGTTGATTACTCGTGCGAAAATAAAGCGATAAATATGATCGGCGACTCGTAAGCCGAGCTTTAAGAACCCGCAGAGTCGAAGCCAAGTTCTTTCGAGTGATTCTGTTTCGGATGTGAGTAAAATTGCTAAAGCCGATACGTCACTACTACAGTGTGGCGGAAAACGATTCAGTGATAAAGAGCGATAAACGTGAAAGTGATGGCTTCACTCCTCGCATTCGCCTCGGCCGCGCGAAATACAAATCGTTTAGGAATTTCTCAGGGCGATAATTTAGCTTCCACGCGGCTCTGAGAAAAACGCCGAAAAGCCCATGATTTACATCTCGGAGGCATCGACGCCGTTATTTATCGCATAAGCGAGAGCCGTCGCTATTGTCCGAGCAAAAACTCCGAGCCCCGAAAAAAGCAGTCCTCTAAATTAGTTAACGGCCGAATCGATAAAAAATACCGATCGAGTCGCAGTCTCCCGACCCCTAGTCGAGGCGAAAAGAAACAAGGGGTCGGTGCGTGTGTTTCCAACAGACTGTGTTCGGCTCTTCGTCTCGCGCGCGACCAACCGGACCTTTGTTTTTGCGTCCGACAGATCGAGCCTTCTTTCGTCAGTTGCGCCATTTTTTCACCAGCACTGCGGACGAAGGCGCGTGAGAGTTTCATCGCCGTATTGCCCGTCGGCAGCGTCGTTGAGCCGAGGCAGTGAGTGTGAGACGAGAACAGGGGATTCGATGCAAGGCAAAGCGAAGATCCGCGTCGATTTCGTCCTGAACAAATACGCGTGTGATTGCGCTTGCAGCCGAACTTTGAATCCCGGCTTGTTGCGCCGTATCGTCGTTCCTTAAAAGGTCGAAGCATTAAAAAGCGGGGAAATTCAGGTGTGAAGGAAACTATTCGCAGTTGCACGCAGCAGCGGAAGTAAACCGATACTCGGCCACAGTTGGCGAAAAAACCGATGCAATAATTAATTCCAGAATAATCGATATCGTCAACCTGTTCGATGTCGCCCAGTGGAAAATGATAATTCCCGATGCGCTTCGGAGCGTGAAATATGCGAGCAAAATAATCCCTCCGAAACTCAGGCTTTTAGGAATGTCAATCTTTTCGCTGGTCTCGCGACGCGCTTACTTTATTGCGAATTTGACCGTTTTGGGACCAGAATGAAATTTTTGGCATTTTTGCGCCAGCCGCACTATGCGCTACCTAATTCGCGTCGGCCGCATTTTTAAATCGTTTTTTTATCACGTGTTAATTCGGCGATAAAAAGTGGATCCGTCGCATTGGTTCTGCTGTTTTGCGAAATTTTGCGAATTAACGCATAATGTAAAGAATTTCTCTCCCTTTGCCGTGCACTTATCGAACGGAATATTGCGAAGTGGCGTTGTACGATCGCTCGGTCTTTGAGAAATTCTGCGGTAAGAGAATTTGCTCTTGAGTGGAAGCGAAACGGTTTTTACTCGTAATCGTTGCGAAAGGATTGAAACGCTGAGCGAATGAATAAGGAGGATAAGGTTATTTTTAAAGTCATTACTATGTAGCCTTGGATGATTGGTTGTTTAGTGAATGGAAGGCGTAGGAGGAAGCTATCCAAGTGACTGCATCGATCACTCCACGATCGATCGGCAGAAATAGGAGTCACGGATTTCGGATTCCGGCTGCGATTCGGTGTTACGCCTGTCGCCCGAACGATACGCGCGCGCGTGATTCGAATGCGTTTGAATCGATCGCACTTCCGGATTAGTTTGCGCGCGCGCTGCGAATTCGCGTGCTCGCACGCCAGACTTCCGGGTTCACGGCCATGTTACCCGGCGCGGCGCCACTCGGCCCCCGTTGCATGCCGTAATAATCGTAAAGGGCGTACACGCACGTATCATCCATTGTTGGGTAGTGTGCGGATTACGCAAACTGAAATCCAGCCGTTTGCAATGGTAATTTATTTATCGACGTTCGTCTGAAGAATTTGCTGAATTTCAATCGGACTTGAACTTTACTTTAGGACTTTTAATCCAATGCATTTTTCACCGTCGGTATTAACGTTAGCGATTTTATGCTCGCGAGATAAATTTGTTCTCGCTCCTAATCGCAGCTGAGGTTCTGGTTGCAGCTAAAGAATCCGAAAAACTTTTTTGAAAGCACTCGTTGAAATGTTTAAAAACATGTTAAAACAAGAGCTGCTCGATCTTGATTGTTCAAAGATGTACTCGCGATGACTTTGTTAGTAATTATTGTTACAAAAATCAGCGGATAAAATGCTTTTATCGAACAAAATTGTTGGTTGTCTTACGAGACCCTATCAGCGGTTATTTATTTGAAAGGAATGTTCGGCTTTAGCGTTAATTCTACTTAATTAATATTTCAACGGTTTGGGTTCTTTTAACCGACTAGAGCTTTTTACGTCTGCGTTTAAAACAAAGTTTAAGTTTTGTACCACACAATTTTTGGTCAATATTTGCTTGCCGACATAAAAGCTCGCACAATAAACTTTTAAATAAATTATAACACCTGCGTTGTTAGAAAAGTAATTTTTAAGAGGCGAAAGTGAAATTCTTTCGTCAAGGACTTTTTCACCGGTGAAATTAGCGAACTTTTTAAAATAATTATTACGTTAAAAACACGTTATTCATTTGGAAAATTGCTACTTTCAAACTTTCAGATGCAAGGAATTTAAGAAATACAATCGAGTGTTTAATGTTGATGAAAAAGTTATATTTCAAAGCGAAATATAATTAAAGCACTTGCGACTTAAAATCAAATATATCGATATTAAAAATGGACAAGTGTATTTTATAAATAACGCGTTTACTATTATCAAGTATTTTTCGTATTTTCAAAGAGTCGACATAAAGTTTGTAAATGAAGCGCAACTGAATAAATTATTGCAAATACAGGAATCATTTTCGCATTGAGAAAAACACGGAATTTATTATTCAACAGTCTCGAGTATTGTTTATAATAACAAAAGCACAAGCAAATATGATTTGTTATTTAATATCAAAACTTTTTGTATCTCGTTCGTTTATTTAAACGCAATTTTGAATGCGAAAAAATTAAACTCCAAAGTAATCGCTTAAACTGGAATTACTAGGGAAATCACTTAACGCGGGCACAGACACATTTTTAGGTTACTGCGTTTGAGCTACGCATTGTTTACGCAACGCGTAAGACAACTACAAATGCAACGCGTACGAGGAACTCGTGTCGAAACTAGCCCAAGCTGAATTCACCAAGTGGCGCCCATTGGTAGTTGGTTGGGTTCCGTTATAGGCAGCGGCATTTTTGTACGACTGAATCGACCTTGATTCCATAAGCTTAAACCTAATTAAATTTCTGTTAAATTAGTGGCGTTCGAATTTACTATCAACTGCAAATTTCTAAAATTCCTCGAACCATCCATGAGGCCTCAGTAAGCCTTTTTTAAACGCGATATGCAGCGCCGTGTCGAGTAATCGAAGGAGAATAAATGCCACTGCACGGTAAAAAACGACGGCGCAATGTATGTTACTCTTCATTCGAAACAAATAAAAAGCTTTTATTGCGCAAAGTTAATCTTATCAATTTCCGATGCACTTTCATTCAGCGTCGGCAAGCCATGGAGTTCAATTAACTTTTTCCAACTCTTCTATTCGTTACGCGCGGCGTCCATGGATTTTATTAAAAAGCACATTTTCGCAATAAAGCGTCGCCTGCTGCTTTCGTGCGCGCAAATGATTACCACAAACAAGGGGCCCGGCACGAGAAAAATAATAATTCGTGAAATTCGGGAGAATCGCGCGGCTCGACAGGGTTTTCTCGCTCAAAGCGACGGGGATTATCGATTCGAGGAATGGAAGAATTATTCCGGCCATCGCCGGGGCTCTTCGTTCATTTCGCCCGAGCCATTCGCTTATCCTTCGCTCGTACTTCCGGCTGAACGCGCGACTCGTTTCCCCACTCGCCCGCGCGGCTCCACGACTCTGGCGCTGTTTCGCCGGTTTTTAAAGATTTTTCAAGAGCACCGCGGCCGGGAGTAATTTATTAACGAAGCCCTGGGATTTTCCACAACGTCTCGAGATAAAATATCAATCGCTCTCGGCTTTATTCAAATTACGCGCGGCATCTTGGGATAATGGCAGGGGCTCGTGGAGAGAGCAGCGGAGACGGTCAGCGACGAGGAACTCGCGTCACTGCGAGGTCATGCCGGGTAATATTTCAGTCGGCCCGACTCGAGCGCGATTCAGGTAATCGCATTAGTGCGATACAAGGAGCTATTGCCCCGCGGTCGGTGGCAGACGGAGGCAGAGACGCGAGGGGAGGGATTTGCATATCGTGGCACATCTTCCCTTACGCCCTAGGCCTGCGCGTCGTCATGGCGACCGAAGGGTCGACGCCGCCGCGGTAACGCAGCAGCCCAACGGTGTAGAAAAGAAAAGTGCCGGTGGTGGTATCTCTTTCTGCCTCCTTCTTGATTTATCTAGAGCCCCGCGACTCGCGCCGTTAATGGCACGACAACGGAGTCTCGCTTCCGACGGATACGGGGACTGGGCGTAAGGGCTTGGGAGTAACTCGGCGGAGAAATGACAATGGAATTGCTCGCGTCGTTGCGACGTTTTTTTTTCCTTCTCTAGCTCGACTGTTTTTTCTTGTTACGCCACGCAACTGCGAGTCTGTGCTGCTTCGCGGCATTTGAAATGCTTCGCTCCCGGGGAGGGGGATATTGGATTACTTGGACGGGCCTTGCCCCACTCGCCCCCTCAACGATTTAAGAGTCTCTAATTGCCGATCGGATCCTGTATCGATTCCGAGTCGTTGAAACTCGTCTGACGAAATTCAGGCTAATTTCCGGCTAAGTTGAAACGCGAGACGCGCGATGATATCGCTCTTAACGATGTTTCGCGAAAATCAGTCGAATCGCGCGGTTGATTTTAAAAGTGATCCTCGCTTCCTACCGACGAAACTCCGCGTTTCTTCAAATCAGAATTATTTAATATTGCGCGCTAGTAGCCGAGGCACTTCTCTTTTAAATCAATTTCGCATTTGCGAAATAAACGCCGATGCGATATCGAGACCCTTTTCTCGTAAAATTTATCATAGCCATTAAGGTTTCATCCCGCATTACCATTATGAAATACTCGGCCGGAGAAATAACATTTTTATCGACCGAACCTCGAATTATTAACTGCTCGCGTGATAAAACATTAGTTTGTGAAAAACTCAAATTGACTCCGTTACACTGTAACCCGCGCACCGATTCGTCGGCTTATTCCTAACGTAAATTGAGAAACAATTTCCAATTGGTCGATTTACAGTGTGCCGTTACTTTCTCCAATTTGAGAAGAGCAATTTTTTGTATCCGCGTAGTCGACCGTGAGATAATTGATTAGAAACGATAAAGTTTGTCAAACTACACAAGCGTGTTGTCTCGGAGCACAAAGATGAAAACGCGCGGTGTTCGGCGTTTGTTCAACAATTGCGAAACGAGATATTAATTCAAATTTAATAAATTTTTTTTGAGACGCTCCTTTGAATCGTCGGTGCACGCAACCTTTGTAATATCTCCGGCTCTTTGACGCTGCTTGCTATTGTTTAATTCTTTATTTACGGCGTCCGCGGGCGAGGGCCGGAGGGCAAGAATCGCCGGTTAAAAATTAGGAAAGAGTAAAGTTTGGAAGAGTGTCGCAATCAGTGGAAAAACTTCGATACAAATGGAGAAAATGTCGGGAAAGCTTCATCAGCGGAAGCTCCTGTTGATTATAAAAGGACGAAACACGCGCGGATCTGCAACTGTTCTTTGGCGTCTTGCACAAAAGATATGAAGCGCTGGAACAAACTTCCCGCGAAGAAGGAGAACGAAGAGAAGAAGAAGAAAAGGAAGGAGAAAAGGAGGCTCTTTTTAAGGGCGTGTTGCGCGAACCTCCAGCGGCGAGAACTTGATATTGCCGGAGAAGATTTTTCTCGCGCCTCACACCTTCGCGAAACTTTTCTTTCATTGTCAGCGCACCTCCTGGAGGTTGCTAATTTTATGCCTCCCGTCGTCTACAAATTTCGGATTCCTATTGTTTTGTACCCATTTTTCAAAGGCTCGAGTCGCGCATCCTCGTGTATGCGGGTAATTATGCCGTATAATTGCGAGCATCGCTGTCCGAGTGAAAATTGCTTTTAACGAGGAAAAGAACACTTTGAAACTTCCTCGATTATCGGTGTCCTCGGCATTTATTTATAGATCTCTCGGTCTGAAATGAACAAGCGTCTAGGAAAACGTCCGATTCGTGCGTCTAAATTCAATGCTCACACGCCGCTCGGTCGAACAAAAAAGCGTCGACATTTTTCCGGTTTTGATTGTCAAACATGCTTGATGGCCGATTGATGGTCGGTTGATGTCCGGTTGATATCCCCGGGCTATGGACCGACCATATATCACGCGCCTGATTTCCATTCTGTCACATCTACACGACTGCGATCTTTATTATATCGACGCGGAACATGTTGTCCACAGTTTACATCCCCGACTGTGAAATTTCTCGGGGGTGCCGCTGGTCACGTGCGCGTCACCATCTTTTTCGAGCGTTATTCTATGGAGATGCTGCGGCAATAAGACACGCGAATCGACGAATTTACAAGAGCTATTGCGAAGGAATGGAGCCCCGTATTTTAGGGTTAATAATTTGTTTACGATCGGGCTTCGGATGGGTATTATAGCACTCTTTTAACGATCGGTAATAATCTCAAAGCCTAGGGGATTTTTAAAAGGAATTATTGGACTAAATAAACGTGTAAGCCAACTTTTATATCGCTGATAAATTTTTAGCACTCGGTTCGATTCTTTGTTTCAGCTTCTGTCAACTGGGCAACTTTTCCAACTCGTGCCTTACATTTTAAGTTATCGATGCTTTCTCTCGTTAAAGCCGTCGCACCTTAATTTTCATTCGCCAAAATCAGGGCAAATTTCCTCTCAATTTTCATCTGCAATCTTATCGAAATGAAATTTTGTCTTAGTTATAAATAATTGTTTTGCAGTGGCTGTGTCGCGCATCCAGTTATTCGAAAATTTTCAAGACATTTTCAATCTGCAATCTTTGAAATGTTTTTCTCTCTCGAATAGTGAAGTGAGTTAACTTCATCGAAAATTGCGCAAACATTTGTCGCATTAAAAAATGGTGTAAAAAATTTAATTTTTCCCGGACGTTAATTATGAATGAATAACTTCTTAACAAAACGTTCGAATTCAAATTGCAGATTTATTTTCAAAGACTTAATCGAGGAAGGCACCGCCGTCGCCGATAATGAAAATGGCTGCAGCAGAAAATTTCAATATTTTCTCGACACTGCGATACCAGTTTCTTTGTTGTGCGGCAAACATATTTCTGCAGCGAAGATTGCCGATAGCGTCCGACTCTCTTTGTACTCGTTTATACCGTCTCCAGCGAAATGTCATTTTCCGCAGCTGGCTGAGAGCGTATCCGAGGAAACGCGAAAAGCTCGCTTTTCTTTCGTCTCAGAAATGACTGCTGCATGTACTATCTTGCGCGCAGGACTTCGCTTTTGTAGCGCGAATCCATGTAAACGGATGAATAGTGCGCGGAAAATCGGAAAATCGAAAATCGGGCAGACGCAGAGGGAGGGGAACGGCTTGAGAGTCTGTCGGCGAGGGAGGAAAGGGGGCATTATAAGGGGACGAAATCCCGAGGTTTGTCTATACGCGCGATGGACGCTTGAGTTAAAAGGGCTGCTCGGAGGAAAACAAAGGGCGAACTTGAAAAAATAAGGCAGTAAAGTGTCGGCGTGTCTAAAAGGACAAAACCAGCGGTGCCAGCAATTCTACTATGTTCACTATTTACAAAGCCATAATCACTTTGTTTCTCTTTTCTCACTCGTCTTGCAATTGTCGGTATTAAACGCATTTTTCTAGCTCATCCTGGAAGCACAAGCTTTTTGCTCCGACTATTATTTCCTTAAAATTAACGTCGTTGTATTTGTAAATTAGACGTTGAAACCAGCTACTTTGCTCGGTATTAAAGATTGGCTGAAAGTAACGTCAACAAATAGTTGGAAATGCATAAACTAGTTTTATACAATAGTAGCGCACTACCAATGGATTTAAATGATATTTAGCAGGAAATTGAAATATCTTGGTGATTAAATTTGTAAGGTGATAACTCTAACATGGATAGGTAATATGATGGTTTTGATCAATTGATGCTGATAATATACTTTGTGTCTTCGCTGCATGTTAAACTTTCAGGAATTGATCCTACGTTTAAAATTCTTCTGCGTTAAGAAATAAATATTAGATGACGTATAAAGCCGCAGTAGTATATGAAAAAGAACCGAATGTATTCGCCAAAGAAAGGCTTTTTTAATAATAATAGAAAACATTTTTCGTACTTTCATCAAGACGTTGCGCACCAATTTTAAAAATGTCCTTATTTACCAGGAGAAGTCAGTCGAAAGAAGATTTCTCGCTTGTTGATCCGATGATCCGACGAATCATCGATTCGATCTGTGCATCTACGAGTATGTACTTGCAATGGTTAGAATTGTTGGACGAAAAAACTTATAGAAGAATTTCATCATTTATGGAGTTCTTAACTTCCCTCCCTCCTTTCGCCCTTTCTTCAAAAAGACCACAGTAAATTATTAATTCTCGCATAAATGTCTAAAGATGGAAAGAGAGAGGGGGGTAATTTCTATGGCAAGGACTCGAAAAGGAGTGACGAGCACTTCAATCGGGCAACTCTCGAAAGACTCAGTCACGTGATATGGCCTTTGCAACGTTTTTAACGCCATCGTTTTGCTATTGACGTTGAACAGATCGCTCACGATCTTTTCACCAAAACTGCCAAGCGCAATCTTTCTTGAGCTTCGATCTTCGCTACTCGTTCTCCGATTAAAATTCAACGGCTAATTTATATTTCGCTCGGACAGCAGCGATATTCATCTTTGTTAATGTTATCATCAGCTGATAATGTAGCTTAGCCGTCTGCATTAAGTGATGCGCTTCGTTGCAACGCGAATAGTTTCTTAATAGCAGCCAAACTTTTTGATGATTAATTATCTTACTTCGTAGTTGTGCAAACAATTATTACTTGGGTGTTTCAATTTCAATCGATTTCTCAGACAATTTTTCCAAAAATACAATTACTGTTCAATGATATTCAAAATGTGTCAGTATTAATAAAAATGAATCTGGTATCTTATTTCATAATAAATGTGTCGAGTACATACACGTGTGCGTACGAATTTAATCGATTTGTTCGATATATGAAAAACATTCATAATCTACTATTTGGCAAAAGAAACGAACGAAAAATTAATTTATACGCACAAAAAATACTCGTTACCATAAAAATCACCAATTTTTCTCATAAAATTTTATTGGCGATATAAAATTAATATTGCAACTTAATAAAAGAACTATGACGTACGATGTTACAGCAACCATTTTTTATTTGTTTTTTTTTACAGTAGTACAGTAGTACGCGTCTCAGTGCTGAAAATAATTATAGAATTTAAAATAACTTCCCATTCACTCTATTCGAAAATAATCTTAAATTAAATACAACTTGTTTTTTTGTTAAATACGTATTATATAATACATGATTTAAAATTTCTAAAACAGTGGTATTCAAAAATTTCGTACTTGCGAATTTATGTTTAAGTCGGTTCAAATGAATTCCATATAATTTCCGAAAAAAACCAAGATTTTCATCAATCGTTCTATAGCATAAATTTAGGCTCGAAAAGCAATCGTTAAGAAATTCTAAAATAAAATTGGGTTCCGATCAACTAAAAAGTCATATTCAGTTTTTATAAATGAAATAAATAATATTTCGCTCGTTCTACTTTACTTTCTTCCAGCACTTATAAAAATTTGGAATTTCGGAATACTGCATCGGAAGAGAAGAAGTTGCTCGAACGCACATACCTTAGTTTTAGTAACGATACAAGTTCATGTGCAATACAACACGTACGAATGTTTATTTAAAAGATAAAAGTGCTAAGCATTACATACTCGTAACGAGATGAAAAATTTATCATCGATATCTTAAAACGTAACGCTGGTTCGTCCCGGACACGAGTTACTTATAATTTAAAAAAAAGCTTTTCCCCCGGACCACATTATATCCGCTTACGTCATAATAACGAATACTGCATCTCGAATACTTGAATCGGGTATACGCACGTATACCGCAATATACAGTGTATGTTGGCGCAGTCTGCGTTCATCGTCCATGCACTTGGATTTACGGAACAAATTTACTTCGCGTTTAACTGGAAGGGGCTGTATATAAATAATATTGCACGAGAATAATTTTTCAAGCCTGATTTATCCCGTCGCGCACTTTTTCTCTTCTCCCATTCAATTACCATCGATACGTACCCTCGTGCTCGAATTTTCGCTACAATCTCGTCATTGATTTTCGTGCGCGAAAAAAAACTATGGTAATAAATGTTTGGAATTCCGAAAGACGTTATCATCCAACATCTCTTCCTCAAGAATAGGCGTGTCGACCGATTTATATTCGCGTATAAAAGGCTTCCAATTGAAGGGATTAATCTTATTCTTAGAGATGTCAAATTGGAGAACACGGGGTAGGAATGATTATCGACTTTCCGGGGACTCCCCCAGGCGCCTCGTCATCCCCTGCTCGGCCGAGTTTTAAAACGCTAATTACGCGAAATACACATCTCGAGCTCTCGGTCCGTATTCTCGTCTCGTCTTCGCTGAGGTTGAAATCGCACTTCTGGCACGCGCAACCCGAAGCAACAAAGCCGCCACTCTTTCGCTCGTGCAGAATGTCAATGACTCGGCCGACGCACGCGAGTTCGCGTGATAGCTTGCAAAATAAGCAGCGTCGACGGGGGGAAAGGGCGAGCGAGGGCGGCGCAAAAAAGAAAGTAGGCGCGTGCGTGCATCGATTTTCCGAGGAGCCCTTTCAATATTTACGAGCGATTATCGCGCCGCGTTAAAGCGCATTTTTCGCCTGTCCGACTCGTGCCCGCGTCGGCGAAATTTGGTTTGTGCGTTTGTCGCCTGAAAACTGCCCCGACGATTCGGCAGATAATCAGACGCGAATCGCTTTGGGGCTCCTACAAAGAGAGCGGAATTTTACGCTTGGTCTTGAATAAAAAAAAAACAAAAAAAAAACGAGATGCACTTGCTCACAAGTCGAAAATCCATCTGCAGCGCGGAATCCGCGACGTATAATTATCACGAAACGCGGATTAACGCAGCCCCTGTAGATTCGCTAATTCAGCCGACATCACCTAATTATCTGGGTGAGGCCGCGATTCGAGCCTCGAAATTTGGGTTTTTACCATCGGAAATTCGGCCGATTCGTTTGATAATTGACTTTAGCTACTCCAGAGATTATTTGCTTTGAATGACGTAATTAACTAGCCCAGTGACAATGTACAAATCATTTAGCCTCGGGCACTTGCGCGCCATCAATCCGAGGCTCGTAACGCGGGACTCGCGGCGCCGTATTAACGTTATTCGCGATAACCACTGCATTAATTTGACTAAAGCGCGTTGTTGGCGCGGCGGCAGTTGTAAGTTGTAACGAGTGCGACGACCCTCTTTTGCAAGTACCGACAGCTCGGAATTGAAATTCCAAGGGCGGCGACGTCGTGCCTCTCGGGCTTAGCGGAAATCGTGGAATATAATAGAAGGCCCGCGCCCGGGGCCATCGCCGATGTAACGAATTGCATTGTACGTGGCGCTCCAGAAGAAATCCACGAAAAAGCCGCCTTTCGAATTACGGACGCACGTTCGCGGCATTAGCGTCGCTCGAGCAGCAGCCAACTTTCGGTAATTCTAATATTATCACGTCGGGTAGGTGCGCGTGCCCGGTTGCCCTTGTGCAGGGGCGAGCTATTATCACCTCCTCGGGATCTATCGCGCTCGCTTCCTCGGCAAATGCGAAATTTCGTAGTCCCCCGATGCTCTCCCGCGCTCCCTAAAAATGCACACCCGGATTTTTTGCCGCTCGGGCCGCGTTCCCAAGTGGGAATAATATTACTCCTGGCCTCGGATTAACAACGCGAGGGGGTTTCGCCTCGCGAGCTATTGCTTTCTCATTGCCACGATCTGATATCGAAGAAGCCTGCTTTTAGGCTTTCACGGGGCCAAGTACCTCCGTAATTACGCTGGTGTATCGAATGATTTGCAGCCGCGTAAAACGTCCCGCGAACAACGCAATTTTTCGCTCAAGGCTGTAATCCTGCCGTGGAGTTGTGTATTTTGATAGTTACGATTAGCCTGGAAATCGAATTTAACTTTAGATTAGAGTTGCCAGCGATTTTATTGCCTTCGAATGCTCTACCGAATTAGAATGAGGAAACTCGTGGAATTAGCCGAGAAGCGCACGAAAACTAAAACAAAAAGTTCCTTTTGCGGGTAATTTTAATTTGAGTGAAGCCGTGGTAAAGTATTTCGCAGGTATAAGTTGTAACTCGAACTAGAATTTATATTGTCAAGTTAGAATGCGAGAGTTTTCATTTTGCTCGTATTAACCCACTGGGGGCGTAAACGGGAGAAGGCGGGGCTGAAAAATTTAAATTCAACGTGATCGCTCAAAATGACAAGATCTTGCACTTTTTTGCCGGTGTTGCGTCGTACACCAGCGCACATTAATACCGTATACGTATTTATTTATATAAAACCACTCGCGTTAATATGCAAAACATTAAATTTGTTCACAGTCCCGTTAAAAATTTGCGACGAATTGCAGGAAAAAGTCGAGTGCGGTTCGCCTCTGGAATATTTATGTTGTTAATTAGGCTATCAACTTCCAGAACTAGACGGTACTCCCTCGAAAAGATTAAACAATTTAACGCCGGGTACTAACAAATTTACATCACTTTTACATGCTGAAATTACTCTTAAAAAGTTGGAGCTCCACAAATGCTCGGAATGGTTAATGCGAATGCACTTGCTGCAGTCGCCGAAAGCGATATTTAAGTTATTGATAAACCAGTAATGGGAGTACCAACTCGATGTAAAAATGCCGAATTGTCGACTGGCGCGATCCAGTTGCGCCAGACACGTGTATTTTACTTAACGAACGAGACGCATTAGTGAATTAATCGAGTCTAAAAAAACGCCCGTCGCAGCGCATCCGGTTCTGTGCGCAACAGATCGTTCACGCGATTTCCGCGATAAAGAATGCTTTCCAACACAAAACACGATTCTGCTCGATCATTGCAACTGGCGATCGCGCGCGTAATTACGAAAAGTCCGAGTTTCCCCTTAAATGCGCCCGTCGAGCCTAATAAGCATACAATGCAATCTATCAGACACGTGAAAAGGAGAAGAGAGAAAAGAGGCCCGACTCCTCGTTCCTATTATCCCCCGCCCAAACTAATCCAAATGGAGCGATCCGGGCGTCTGTCATTTTTCACAGTCGCACCGGCCCTCGCTTCCCCCGCGCATTTTGTGGGGCGCGTCGTGTAGTTGGCACAATGCACACACGCACGCACGCACGCACGCACGCGGGCGAGAGAAAAGTGGACGGGAGGCGGCAGCGTCATGTGCCTAGGCACCCCCCCCCCCTTGAAGTGCCGCGCCCGCCCGCCGTTCCCCTCCAGTCGTCGGCGGCCGAAAATCCCCCGCTGTTTCCCCGGTCCGGGGTGAGCCGATCGCGACAATGACCTTGAATCTCTCTGGCAGCCTCGAGCGACGGCGCTGCGACGTCTCGATCGCATCGCTCGTTTTTAATTCCAGCCGGGGGTGGGGGGTGATCTTTCTTTTCCTCGTTTTGCGGCGAGCCTAACGATACTCGGCGTGCGTGTGTCTGTGTTTTATAAAGCGCAGGGAAAGATGCGTCGAAAGAACGCGGCGAAAGAGTGTGATTAGTTAATAAGTTGCGCGGAAACGATAAGCGAATAAGTTGATGCTATCCCTTTAAACGATTATTGATTTCCTACATCTGTTTGAACGTCTGGCGGCGAGTTCCGTACCAAAGCCGAGAATGACTTTATCACGTGTGGCTTTTTGACAGCTGCTTACACTCGAGGCCCGTCTGATCGATCGAGGAAGATGCCGCCTCCTAATAGTGCAACAGTCCACCTCCGAGTTGAAATACAAGTTTAATTAATTTGTTTCGCCAGGGATATTTCAATCGAGTCGACCTCTGGCTCTAAGCGAAGCTCCGCGAAATGACGGTACAACGACGATAGTTGACGTCAGAATGCAGCTCCGAAATAAATCGACTTGATTTCGTGCTTCTCTTTTAGCCCCAAGATCGCCGAATTGTTTTACAACGACGAGTATGTGAAATCTCGAGGAAATTTGTGTCGAAGCGTCGCCATTATTATAAATTGACGCGCACGAATTTGTCTCCATCTTTGACTAAAGACTCGCGCACATTGCGAGCCGTAATTTTATTTACGTCTTCGCGCGTCGCGATGGGCGAGGGTTCGGATTTGTGCGAAAATTTGAGAAATCAATATCTCTCGGTAGCCGAGTCACTATCTTTACCAACCATAATTCCGCTTTATTTCTTTGTCCGAAAATAAAAGCGCGCGTAGGTTCTCGCAAGGAAAGTTAAAATTTAGGAAACTAAAAGATTTAGGAAGAGGCTTTCGCTCGTAGTCTCGGGAGGATTCCCCGGAACATACGTTTCGGATTTTACCGCGATAAAACACGCACCGAGTATATTCTTCTTAATACGCAACTGCGAAACTGATAAAAATAAACTCCGAGACGTTGGAGAGACGTGAGAGTCTGGAGGATTCTGGGGATTTATAAATCATGGCAGCTCGGGCGCGTGAAAAAATAATTTGCAATAGCGTAATGTGCCTTCGCTCGTTCGGTTACTTTAAACGCGGCTAAAATTGCTTGTCGCGCGCGAACGATGCGTGGAGAAAAATAAATTGCGTCTGAGATGCGTAGCAAGGATTGCGATTAATTATCCTCTAGCGCGATCTGCAATCAACTCTGCTGATTAATTTTAATTAAGACGGGGCTGAAAGTGTGGAAGCCGCATTTTGCACGCATTCGATGATCCAAGCGAATGCACGTGTATTTCGATTCACCGTGTGCTTTAAAAAAGTTTTGTTTGTTTTAAAGGAAATATCTCTGTTTCCATTGAATAAATTTGAATAAGAAATTTAGTCGAAAAAAGTATTTTCTATTTCGCGTAATCGGAACGAGTGTTTTTCGCGGTTGGCTAATTATTTAGGCAAATACTTTAATAATAAAACTAAATCGATCGTTTGGAAGAACGAGCCATGTTTTATATTTTAAAATCATTTCCACGCAATTCATAGATTCGTATATTAAATATAAATTCTTACTTAACTTAATTGCTTGCTTCGTTCATTTGTAAATTTTTTTCGATTTATTTTAAATAATAAAATATAATGTAGGAATTCAATTGGATTTTTAATAATATTCTTATTATTTTCGAGCGAAATAGTAATTCAACGTTTATATCGGCCAAGTATTCGTACTAACAAATGTTTAATTTAAATAAAATGCCATTTCGTATATTAAAAACCACAGCCTTTCTAATAAACATTTGTTGTTGCTTCGAAAAATAAAATATTTGCTAGTTTCCAAATATTATCGCGAGAATATTTTTTATGACATAACTAAATAATTATAATAAAGTTTTATTTATATTTGATGAATATCACTAAACATGGCCAACATTTGTAATTAAATATTTTATATTTGTATTCTTTTATTAAATGGTATAAGCCTTTCGAAATATTATTTTAATTGAATAATTCGAAAAACAGAATATTTTTATTGAAAACACAATATATTTCATGACTAATATACAATTTTTATTTAATATACATCAATTGTAAATAAATCTATTAATTAAAAAAACATAAACTGCTTGTATTTTATTATTAAAAGTATATTAATTTAAAGCGCATGGATTTAAATATAATATTATATAAAAAATTATAATCTTACAATCGTTACTTGTTATTAAATTCATAATTTATCTATACTTTTCCTACTTTAAGATAAAAATGAGAGATAAATAATAAATGTATTACTAAAATGACTTTTAAGAATGATTAAAAGGTCTTGTAAAGTATCTTTTAAGTGACTGTTATTGTCGGACTCAATCAGTTCTCCGTCATGATACAAAGTTTTTTTACAGAAAATCTTTAGTGACATTCAAACTCAAAATCTTCTCATACCTTTTGTATAGAAACAACTTTAAAAACTACAATTTAGTTTGAAATTAAATTGTTTGTTAGAGCCTTGGTGAATTTTATGATTTCAATAAATATCATAGTGAAATTGAAATTTAAAATTTTGGTGCATAAAGTTTTTCATGTTGGTAATATTGTTTGCAATGTGAAAAACATAACTGACATTGAGTAAGTTATTCGTTCATCTAAGTTTTCAAATAAATTATTGCACCGAAATTAAAATATCGCATAGGCGGTGTAATTATTAATAAAGCGTCATCATTTGATGGACGTAATCGTGAATTACAAATTATTAATCTTTTAAATAATAAAATATATTTAAAATTCTGATAATCTTTTAAATGACACACATGTGCAAAATATTTTACGCTTTATTCTAAAGAATTTCTTATATTAATTGCACGCTACATAAATCATTTCTCTGTATAATATTCGTGTTTTATTTTATTTTTATTATTAAAATTCATCATTAATTAGACAAGATTAATCGCTTATTATAAATAATTTGCGAAAAAGAGACGAAATAAAAAAATCGAAATCTAATTACTCAATAATTTATAGTAATTAATAAGTTGCAGCCTATTAATATTGCATATTATTGTAAAAAATATTGTTATAATAATTATTCGAACGCGAAAAGTTCCTAGTTTTGCAGAATTTGTTATTTAGATAAGAAAATGCATAATCAATCGACAGACTACTGTGTGCACACTAACAATTCATTTTTCAAAGGCAGCGTGGCCGAGCGGTCTAAGGCGCTGGTTTTAGGCACCAGTCCGAAAGGGCGTGGGTTCGAATCCCACCGCTGTCAATTTTTTTTATACTTAATTAATAAATAAGTACTTCGAATTATACTCTAATTACCTCGTCTGCGTGTACCTTTACGTATTGAAATTTTCTATACCGATTATTATTCGTGATGTACGCTGTACGCGCTTGTATTTGTGTGGGTTGAATTGTCAATCTTACATGTGTTGTAAGTGAGATGGAAACATGAATGACTAAGCCTTTGTATTACATATGACAAATACCGTTTCGAGGTTAGTCGTGCTTAGTTGAATCGCAAATAGATTTATTTCTCAGTTATCGTGAAAAAACCAAAAAATAGATCATCAATATCTATTGCGTTGAGGAAATATTTTGCTTAACTTTCAGTGTTTTAACAGATTATCATAAAAAAGCGAAAGACTCAATCATCGAAAGCAATAGATTTTTTAACCTTAATTTTTTTACACTTTATCAAACAATAAAACAAGTATTCTCTTTTTTAAACGAAACTGATCCTAAATTTACTAAGATTTTATCTAAAGTTTTAGCATATGCTGGGATTCTCAAAATATAAGTCACAATAAACTTGTGCACGTTTTCTATGCTTATATGTCATAAATTTATAAGAAATGCAATGTTTATTTATAATCAACATATAATAAATAGTAACCACTAATTTCAAGAGTATGAAACTAATTTGTTTTAGTCAGAAAAAACTGATTATAACTTCATGACGCCGTCATTGTTATTTGTTACGTTTTCGAGATATTATTTAATGTATACTTCGCCAGATGGCGTTGTAAACACATAATTTAATTTTCAAAGCTAATATTGCGCTTAATGCGTTTGCAATTTTTTTCACTGAGTAGTTTGGTTTGAAAAATTTGTGACTTAAGTCTACACATTTGATGCAGTATTGTTAAATTAATATAAAATCTTCAACGTGTGCATAGACATTATAACTCTGCCTTTTTATTTAAAATATCGGTTATTTGAAGGGAACAAAAACTATATAATCGTAATGTTCTTAAATATAATAATGTAAAGCAATTATCATATGAATATACTTAAAAATGTGTCTTTAATCGAAATGTAATCAGTGGATTTATCAACACAATTTGAAAATGTTAGAATCTTGATTTTACTTCAACCATTATGTTTATTATTTTCGATATGTACATTAAGCTTACACCTTTCGGAATACCGTAAAGTACGAGAGAAAAATTTAATAAACCTAATAAATATTTTAATTAAAATTATTTAAACGAAAATAAGTTATGTTTTAATAAGTACATTTAATGATATTGAAAACGATTATTTTTGAAGTTGGGATTTAGTAAGTTTATTCATCATTGATTGAGAGACATTTTTGTTAATAAAAACATTTTTATTCTCACTGCAGGTACTAAAATTATTTGATCCTTATAACTTACATATTCGTATAAAATACGAATAAAAAGTATATTTTGTTATCGAAAAGGAACATTTTAAACCTTAAATATTAAAATTTTTTAGAAAGAATTTTCAACTGAGCAACGTATTTTTTCTGCATGACGAGTTCAATAACTTTGCCCAAATCTTATAGAAACTATTCTTATATGAAATAAAAAAACCCAGTTCTTTTCAAAATTATATTCACACATACTTTGTGTATAATAACTCTTATTTATAATAATTTTCCATTCGCTTTTATCACAACTGCTGTTAAAGTTAAAAAGTTCGATCGCTTGTTTATTTTATTATATAATTATATTAATTTGCCAATTGTAATTGTTGTTGTGCATTCAATTTAGCCTTTTTGTATTGTAAAACGAGCAAAGATCAGACGATTTCACCTTGCAGTTTAAATTAAAATGTCAGGATAAATTGATTCCTCGTTGTGACGAGAAATTAGGGGATAAAAAAAATGGATTTATTTTTATATCAGGTATCGCGTTATTCTGCAGAAAATAATGATTGTGCGTTGTGACTCAACAAAATACTAACACTCCTACGTAGAATCTTGAATTAAAAATTCATACAATATAGTCTGCAAAGTTTCTAATCTCATCTAACTGTTGGTTACGAATCTTTTTACTTATTCATAGAATGCATTTCCATAGATTTGCTCGCAGCAAAGAAAATTATTTGCAATAATTATCAAGTATTTTTAGCACTAAAGTACGAAAATTAATAAAAATATCCGTAATTTTTCCTGGACTACTTTATCTGTCTTGTTTTGCAGTCAAATGTAAAATCACAATAAATCATATTTTTGAGCTTCATCGTGGTTTATATAGTCTTAGTATATAGTCTTCAGTTAAAATTAGTAAAACTGTGTTTGCAACAATTCAATTTTTATTCTCTTTCTCCACTAAGTGTTCAAATTGTTTAAATAAAAAAAAAAAAAAAAAAAACAGACAAGACAAGGGGATGTCGGTCACTGTGATTGTGTGCGAAGTGAAAGCTTCCTCACAAATAATGCATTTAAACATGAATATTACGACGATTGCTGTATTGCGTCGTCGTCACCCGACCCGAGTCGCGCTCGATCGAGCGACATTATTCGGTATTGCCGGCCGCCGATCAACACGACCAATGCACCGAGAAGCACGAGCTCGAAGACGGCGCTGATGACAATATCCTCATCGGCGACCTGAAAATATGGAAAAACAAAAGTTCGGGAAGGAGCGGTAGCCAATTGCTGGTGCTTCGGGCATTACGACTCTCGTTACCTCTCCGTGTGCTGGCCATTGTTTCACCAAGTCCTCGCCACCCTTGGGGCGCGCGTGCGCTCAATCGCCAGTCAAATAGCTTTGTTTCTTTTTTTGTCGGCAGCCCCGTTTTTTCTCGCTCAATCGTCACGATTTGCCTCCCCATTGTCTCCGAGCCTTTTTCGAGTCTCAGTTCCGTCTCTCCATTTTTCCACCGAGTGCTCTTTATTATTAGTTGGATGGAAGTCGCGCCGCTGGGGGACGTGACGCACCGTCGTCTCTCTCAATTATCCTTGCTTAGGCCCGGCTTATTCCGGTTTTCACCGCTAATTAAGCGGTTAAGTGTAGGCTCGAAGTTATTTGATTGGCAATCCGCACTCGCGAACGCGATTCTCCCCCTCCCCAGCTCTGCCTGCTCGTGAAATATTCGAATCGTATCGAGCGATAGAATAAACGCGATCGCTCGCTAATCTGGTGCGAAATTTTTCATTCGACAGTTGCCTCCTCGGATTAGTATTACTCGTACAAGTAATTAACACAATTTGAAGCTGCGGGGACGGCACTCGATTTTAATGCAATAATTAATGGGCCGCGAACGTGCGGATCACAACAAAGCCAACGCTCGAGCCTGAAAATGCGAAAAACGTAAGAGTGCCGTTGCAAATGATTTCACGGCAAACTGCCGTTTTCTTCCAGCCGTTGCTACTCGCGCCTTCGAAACAATGCGAATACGAAATATAGAATGATAATTGATTGGCACACGTTGCTGCGGCGTAACGCTCGGTACGCCAAACAGAATAAATATAACGGATATTTGAAATTCGTCGGAGCCTCCACACGCGGTATTTGATCGCACGACTTTGATCTCGTATTAAGTTACGTACAGATTATTTGGCCACGCGTATTCAAGATCCGCGTCATTTCCGCTCGTTAATAAGTAATTTATCCCGGTGGAATGAACAATTTACTCGACTATGACTTGTTGTATAAACTGAAATTATAACGTGTCACGTGTCGCGTTTTATCGAAGTTCTAAGAAATTGAAGACTCGACCCTTAATCCGCAACGATTTCATTTTTACTGCTTTTCTATAATTTTTTATGAGATATTTTACGGTGGATAAGGTAATAAGCTGATTGATCTAACAAAACGTGCGAGAACACCTGCGATACATTATGGAGCGAAAATTAAAAATTCGATGCGAAAGTGCGAGAGTACGCGAGCAAGTATTTAAAAAGAAAACTCCACTTCAATAATGGAATACTCGCTATGACGATGTAAAACATAATTACGTTTTGAAAAGGACGGCAAAGTTTTCTTCAAACTCGCACAACCAAATATATTTTTTAAAAGCTCGAGCAATTCAAAGGTGAGTCGCCAAAACGGATGCTTGAAAAGTTATCAAAAAGTCGCGATCTAATGTTTATTAGCTTAGAGCTGCCGTTAAATTTGCTCGACTTACCACTGTTCTATCGCCTAAGTGTTTGACGGATATAATATGTAACGTTTCCTTTTAATTTCAAACTGTTTATGTCACGCGTGAGGGCGTGACACGAGCCGTACGAGCATTAGTTGTCGCTCGATACGAGTTTTGGTCACTGCAGGTAGACGAGGTAATTATTTATTTTCAGCGTTTGTTGATGAACTGGAACATTTTCGCGCAAATTTTCAAATATTAGGCAAACGTAGAAGCATTTCGCGCTTAGTTTTTCATTTGTTCTAACGCGTGTCTCGCTCGTTCACAAATTTTCAATCAGAAATGCAACTGCAAACGCAATAAAGCGAATTTACGAGTGGTTCAGAGGAATTATTTCACGCTCAAATTTCTCATTGTAGGCGATGTAATAAAATTACAGTTTACCGATTACTTCAAAATTTAGCTCCGGATCCATAATTTGTAATTTTGAAAAGTTGTAGATGGAAAAAGTTTGCCCGACTAGGGAGTGGCAGCGATTGGAATACAGCGGAACAACTATTTGTTTATAGTTAGCGACACCGAGTTTCCCGAATACACTTTATTCCCGACTCGTGGCTTAACGGATCAAGCCAAGTTTCCCTCGCACATCATTATGAGAGCAATTTTCAGCTAAGATGTGAATAACCCGGAAGGGAAAAGTATATCTCCTCGGCTCGAAGAGAAAGAACGAAACGAAGAATCACGGTAGATTAACTGGGCCGTTATCCTCGCACACGGAATGCCGCCGCTGCGGAACATTCGATTGATCTCTCGAAGGATGAGGGAGAAAATGGCGGATGTTTCGAGCATAGTTCGCGTTCTGGACAGCAATGGACTGGACTAGTGCTGCCTTTTGGTGCCACTCGCACACTACGCATTCTTCGCTTTTCCAACTTTGAATGGCTCAAGTTCTCTTGCTCGAATCCGAAAGCGACTTTCCTCACTTGCACGTAGACGTCTGTCCTGGAGCTTCTCCTGGGCATCTTCCAATCGAGGTGCTTTAGGCATCTGGTGGTGGAAAATTTTTCAGCGACAATTTTTTACAAAACGAGCCGTTGCTGCTCGAGTTTTTCCGCTCTAAGGCTCTTGCGATAGACACTTGTTTAACGGCGACGAGTGAACTTTAGTTTACTCGTGATTAAATTTTCCTTTTAGCGGAATCGCTTAGTGTGCGTGCATCACTCGTTTTCTTAAATTGTACACTCGACAAAGTACCTGTATATTGTATCGATATTATAATCTGATAACTAGTCGCTCGGGTCTGATTGAAGGAGGACAGAAAATGCCGAGCGAGTGTCATCAAATTTTATTAAAACGCTTCATTCGAAACAATAAAAAAGACGATTGCGTGGAAAGTAGATGGAGCTAATTATTATTAAATATTCGATCGGCACAGAATGTAAAAATAAACCAACTTTCTCGATTCAGTTACATTTTTCAAACAATAAGCCTTAGTGTATAATTAAAATATATTTCATTGTAATCTCACTTATATTTTATATTTTACATTTACAGAAAAAAGTATAGTTAATTAACGTTATGTATATTACGATGATATTACTTGGATTAAAAAAAACAAGGACTTAATATTATTCTAGAGAGAAAAAATAATTAATTTCAAAATTGATGGTTTCGAGTCTTGATTTTTATATTGAATTTTCTTATAATCTAAGTTTAAATTCAATCAACGCATCTACACGTTTTTAATTTTACTAACGAGTACAGGGAAGATGCCTATTTTAATCTAGTTTCAAGTCAAGACAAGCACGTATTCATTTAATAAACGTTTTAAACGTAATTAAATAGTAAAACAGAAATTCTAGCTCATCTCTAACAAATAGTTACCCAATCATTAATCTTTACTTGCCTGTCGCACGTTGTGTTCGTGCATGCCTCGGCGATGCGCAAACATGCAAACAATATTGGCTTTATTGCAGAATATATTTCACGACAGTGAATTACAGGTATTAACAATTTAATGATTTTTTTAACTTCTAAAATTATGTTTACACGTGTTATCTCTTAACGAACTAGTGCAAAAGAAAATAAACTAGAAATCTAATACACAAATCTAACGCGTGTGTGCCAATAGTTATTTTATAAAAATAAGTAATGGCAGGTGAGAACAAGAGAAGCACAAAGTTAGCTACCGATGATAAAAGTCGGAAAAAGCTTATAAAGTGTTCCATTATAAATTAGATTCAAATAGATACGCCAGGAAATTTGGAAAAGCATTAGGCGCGAAGGACGAATAGTGTGACTTTCCGCTGGTCGATCATCGAGTGACTTCAAGGTTTTTAATTATAAAAAATGCGAATAATGATGAATGTAAAAAATCTGGGTGATTATATTAAGGAAAGCAATTAGAAAAAATCATCTCGTCAGTTTCTAAATATGCTTTATTGTATAAATATTACAAGTGGGAAAAATTATTCAAAATTTGCGAGACATGTTTCAAATAAATATTTTTACCATCCGATACTTTGAGGATTCATTGCATTGAAGTTTTTAAAGGTTTAATAATTATTTTCTTAAAAAAATCGATTTAAAAACTTTTTTTAGAAAATTAATTATTATTCGTAAAATTCTAAGATCTGCGGAAATTAATACTTGGGTTGTTGCTAAAATATGTTTGCAACACAAGTACATTGATATGATATAAAAGTGATTTTCTGTTGCTGCTTGAACAAAGTGATAAATCAATTGCTTTTACCCACGCATAAATTTTTGTTTATACTTGCAACGATATTAAAGTCTCATTTCCATGAAAAATTATTGAAAATTAGAGTTGTGCAATTAAAAAGACTGTATAAAACTATTACTAGGCTTGTAAAGACAAGTAAGACCTCTTTAATTCTGTCGTTGCAAATTAATTTTCCGAGATTTCAGGAAAGCTTCACATGATGGAAATGCAGTCGACTTTTTCAGCGGAAAAAATATCTCGACAAAGTTAAGGAGTTTCTGAAGTAAATTGAATATTTTCAGAAATATTCAGGCTCTTGATAAAAAATGAAAGTAATTCTATTAGTTTCACTCAATCTCGGCAAATTTTATAAATTTAAGCGAACAACATTTTTTTGCGACATTTTGCGACAAAGGGAACAGAATTGCAGGAGCATTGAAATACGGAGCCTCGCTCACTCGCCTCCAAAGAATGAAACGATGTGCTTTGTATTAATAGCCGAGGACAATGAAAGTTTCAATTATTTATTACTGCAAGCGGGAATATATTAATAATGATAAATACCTTGTAAAGTATTTAGGTATATCAGGGAGGATTTCTTCTCCTGTTGTAAGAATATTAAAAATATTTAAAAAATTAAGTATTTACAAGGGACGGTTTTGCACCTGAGAGTGTAGAAAATTGTTAATTAATTAAAAGCTTGTAAATAAATTTTAATAAGGATCATGCGAACTTGTCTAAAGTTAAAAAAAAAAAATCCTCGCGGAACTGTTAATTAGCGTTTGAACACTTAAACATGCAAGTTATAAATATACTGCTTTAATTAAAAATAAAATAAAATCTTTGCCATGGGGTTGCTTAAGATTATTGAATCATGAAAAATACCTACAAGAACGCGAGTTTGCTACAATTTCTTTGCAAATTACAAGCTTTACGAATTAACGAGTACAAAAACGAAACGCGATCGAGGTTAGATCGGCAATTGATAAAAACTAAAATAATTCGAGAATTATTTCGACGACGGAATTACTTGCCTCCGCAAAGTATTGAGCTCGCGGTTTTAGCAAATAAAAGACGCTTCCTTCGCGGGATACTATTTCCATAACATTAAAGAAGCGAAAATCCATAGTCCGCGGACTTGACAATTTGCTCGCGGCAACTCCAGCGCGTGGTTGCGCTGTAAAAGAGACGCGCGCATCAAATTTTAAGCCATTAATTTTCTTTTAAATTAATGAGGAATGGTCATCGTTTACACCTGAACATGTTCGGGGGCTTATCCGTTCACTTATCGGAGAAAATTTCGAGATTAGGCGTGAAAATCGAAGAAATCAAACATAAATCTGGAATTCTACTCGAATCGGGTTCAGCCAACTTGTGGGTTTTGCAAGCTCAACGAAATAAGCGTTCCGTTCGAACGATAAAAAATATCGAAATTTTAACGATTTTTATAATTCGGATGAAAATCGCAAACACTTGCTCGTTTAAAAACGATAAAATCTCGTATTTGTTATTCCAGTTTTTTGATAGGCTGCAAATAATTTCAAGTGACGGATATTAATGCTCTTATTGGAATCCAGGGAAATGGATACGAGTGCGCGCGGCCGCTCCTCGTTGTAAAAAGTATAGCTCGAAGAAACCATCGATGAAAATCAATGAAAAACGTAAGCCAGCGCAGTCAGTTAAAGACGATTATAGCCCTTAAATATTTTTTTGCTATAATTACTGCGCTCTACGTTATAATCAGAGAATTCATTAATATTGAACTCCTAGTCTAGCAATAAATATTTCACCCGAAAACGAGACGAACACTCGCAGTCGCTTTAAAATATTACAAGAAAAATATGAAGCGTATTTACATTAAAATGCAACTCGAGTGAATATTAATTCGCAAATTTATGCGCATTCGATAAAATCTGAATTGTAATACATGTATTGTGTTCCCATGTAAATGAGCTTTCGTGGCTTTTTTACAGCATTAAAAGCAATAGTTACGAGGAGTAATTTTAATCAAAGTCGTTATTGAACTTGACCAACACGCGATTTATAAGTTGAAGCTCCCGAATCGTTCGATGCGAGTTAAATTTATCGATCAATTAAGTCAAATTGGTCAGCCACTTAAAATTAAATATGAACACATTCGGTCGATTATTTACGTGGGCCATTTTATTGTGTTTACAATAACGGGAAACGAATTTTTTCCAATGCAGTTTCGTATTACAAAATAAACAGATCATAATGCGATGCTGGAAAAATCGCGCGCTAAGTAACGCAGAATTTAAAACGCGAATTGGAAATCGTTGACCCAACTGTAATAATAATAAATCAGCCTCGAATTCAATCAGTTTAAATAAAATGCAGTTAAGCTGAAATAATTCCCGTCGAGTTCGCTAAACGGGAGCTCGAAAAATATGGGGAAAAATCGATGCACCAATCCGGATATTGCGTAACGAGTTCGACGGTTATTTCCTATTTTCCCGTACTGGGCTTCCGGGTCCGGAATCGCCATTCATTCTCCCAACGTCCGAAGTATCATCGACTCGGCGCTGGCGCCTCTTTGTTGTCCGTCGGTTGCGTCGGCGAAGAGCCTCGCCAAGGAGTGCGCAAAGAGCGACGGATGCGAGGCACGAGTGATTCATACTCGAGTACTCACGTGCATTATTCCCGTCCCGGGCTAATGAATGCGCGGCACGAGATTCGGCGGAGGCGAACGAACACATGCCTCCCCCCACGTATGCGCCTCTATTCAACGGCGGGACTCTTCTGTGCTGGTTCCACGCGAAAATAGCAAATTTGCAATTATCAATAGCGCGAGTCGAGGGCTCGAACTTGGAGCAGCGGCCACGGGGAATTAACTCTTTCTTTTGGCTCGGAGCGACGAATCTCGTGGGCGCGGACTTTTATCGTTGCAAATATGCGACGAGGAATGATGGGTTATACTTTTCAATGTCAAATAGAAAATTGGGCGAACGCGTTTTTTATTAAGCTTGCCTGAAATCGCAAATATGCGCGTTGTGCGCAAAACTTGGTTCTGCGAACACGTGCAACATTTTCTTCAGCCGAGGAGTTTCTTTCGTTAAAATCTTAAAAAAACGCCAGCCATCGACTGTTAGCTCCGTTTTTACGTTCAACGCGAGACGGAGTAATTGGAGACTGTCGCTTTGTAATTAAGTAATTTCGTTGGGAACTCGAGGTTCGACTCTTATCGTCAAAATTGCAGTGCGTTGCTCGTATCGCCTTCTTTGTCTTTAAAAATCCAGAAAATTATTATTTCGTAAGATTGTTTTTCTGGAGGTCCTCGTCCAGAATCTGTTTTCCGCGACGAGGTGAATTCGCCATGCGAGTTCAGCACTTATCGCGATGCGAACATTTCCGTTGCCACGTGTGCGTGTACATTTCGAGATTTCATAAAAACACAAATATGTCAGGGCCAACTCGAGTGCAAATTCATGAAGCACGAGGAGGAAGTGTTGCGCGAGAAGATAAAAGGTTGGAAGGAACGAAAACGTCCAGCAGCTTGCCTGTGTCTCGGAAAAGGTTCCCGTTTTTAAAATATTGCACGAACAAGCGCGAGCAACAAACAAGATAGGACGACGCATGCGCGGGCCGCCATTTTAAAAGACTCGCGCCTCTCCTTTTCTCGCGATTAATAACACAAAGTCATATTCCAGAGGTTAGAGTCGCGCTCGGGTTGGCGCACAATGGGACTATTCCGAGCTTCGGCCGCTTCGCCTCGGGGTGGCTTTGACATTTATTTCGCATTAACGACGGCACAGTGGCGCAGGTCGCGCGACAGACCCCCGGGAAAGGCTTCGCACAGATGGAGAGTGCGAGCTCCGCAACGAGGACAAAACCTTTAAAACCTTTAGGAAAACTCAAAAGTTCGGACTTTGCTTCTTACGAGAATTCTCACGCACATCCGCAATAACACTTGCGATTTCTCTTTGCAAGGGAAACTGTAAATCAAACTACTCGGAAATGTGATTTTCGCCGCATCACGGGAAATTTTTTTAAAGAACTTGGTGCGACGAAACTAACGTCGAAGGAGTTTTCTCCCAATTAGTCGCGAAAAGTTGTACGACGCCTGACATCCGATGACGCAATTGCTAACCGTCGCTCAAACGTATCCACTATTCAAATATTAAATTGACCTGCGCGAGTGCGAAAATGCATTGTTTTTAAATTTTAATATACACACTTGTAAACGCGCGAACGAACACTTTTTTCAAGTAAAAACTACTTTACAACTCAGAGAAAATCTGTTAGGAATTACGCGAATGTTTGCAGAAAGATACGCACGTGTCTTAGATTTATGCAAACGTCACAAATGAGATTCGCAAAAGTATTAAATTTAATTCCACGATAGGCTGTATACAAGCATAGGCCCAGTGCACCTGTGTGCAGATGAAATATGCAAATATTTATTCACAACTGCACGACGATCGCGAAAGCTTAAAAATCTGCATTATTCAGTTGTAAAGGTAAATACGTCATAAATTTACGCAAAGCGGTGATAAATAGAAAAGAATAGGGTATAGGTTTTGCTAGAGCACTTGATAAATAGGTCAGAACGAAAAAGTTCGCTCTTAAAATGGATAGTCCATAAAGAAAAAGTTGTCTGCAGTAGCAGCTCAATGTTAAGCTCGGGAAAGAATTTCTTTTCCAGAATGCGCATTTAACCTCAAAAGCGCTCAATGGTCCGTTGATGTTATTGTTCTTAAAAAGAAAATGATAAGGAGAGGAGGGAACGCAACCCGCAGAGCAGCACTGACTTTAAATTGGACAAATGGTCGGGGGTGCGCGTGTGTGTTTTAATCTTAATCTGGAATACGAAAGCGAAGCAAATTTATATTTTACGGCGCAATCGTTTCGACAAAAGACGAGCTTCTGCTATTCGAAACGTGACTATTATATTCGGAGATTAAACCGACATAACCATCAGCTCCAGAGGTAGTGATAAACGAGGAGTCACCGATAACGAGGTTAGCGACGAAAAACGTCCGTTTGTAAGATTCGATCCTCCGGCCGGGGAACACAAGCCTCGAATTAGTTTTCCAGGGGACACGCAAAAAGTTATCGCCCGCGATCGGAGCTAATGTGGACATTACGGCCCATAGTTCGCCGCTTATAATCCCTTTGGTTTCTTCTCGCTGCGCATCTATAGGTCAATGTTATGAAAGCCGCGTTGAACGCTTGCCAAAATCAAGTGACCCACTAGTGCAACGAGAGACACTTCGCGACCCTCGAGAATTTGCCAAACTGCACTTTAACAATGTGTACCTGCGTCTCGCCATTTCTCCTCCGCTACCACCACAACTGCGCGCAGCTGCGAGAAAAAAGGGCTGAAATATTATAGTGGCCGGGGGGGGGGGGGTAAGTCGTGGAATATTCCAACTTTCGGAATGCGACGGGACGATAATTTAAAGGTCGACCCAGATTCGCTTGTTTATCGTTGGAGAAGTGGAATTAGACGCTGCAACCGTCGTGAAACAATTGGGCAATAATCATCCACCGATCGATCGAACATTTGTCTATTTAATAAGTAATTTTAAATGAAAAATAGCAGACGAAGAAGCGGGAGGACTTTCGACTATTATATATTTAATTTAAATATTTAACTATGGTTAAAATAGATAATTTTTAATGCATACACCTAATCAAATGTACAAATTGAATAAACGGAATTAATACCGTATTTGCGGATATTGAATGCTGGGCACTATGTAGCGGCAGTTAAGCTTTTGCCACTCCAAGATGTAAATAATGGAATTATATAATTTTCCGCAAAAAGCGACGCGGCAGAGTCTTTGCGCAAATATTTTCCGATGAGAGGTAAGGTGGAAAAAAGCGAAATTGCCGACGTCGTTTTATTATTTATTATTTCTCGCTATTTAATAATGCACGAGAGCTTGTAAACGTAATACAAGTTAGCGTCTTGGGTTTGCTACTTTAATTTGTATTGCGAAATTCCCTGATAATCGAGTAAAATATTACGAGAACTGCCCGACATAAACACCTCGTTCGCAGAAGCAGCGGATGCAAAAAGAGAAACGAATGGGGGTAAATAAAAAGGCGGGCGGATTAAACAAAGCGTATTCAATGCGGAATATTTTTACGACGTGGAGCACTTTTACGCAAATTCAAATTAAACTAGTCTATATTCCGTGGGCGTCGGAGATATCGCGCTTAGAAAAAGCGGGGCGGGGGGGGAGCGGAGTGGAGATGAAATTAAAACGAATGAAGCGGCAATTTTTCACCGATTCCTCGACTTCGTCTCCCCGTCCGCGGCGGCTGCGCTCGTGTGCGTCTTAATTTTTAGCAAACACCGGCTGGTGCGTTTATTCGCGTGATGTCCAGTTTATTCGCGGAGACACGAGCCGCGTTGCTGTTTTCGCTCTTAAAACGAGGAAAGCAACTAAAATTCCGCCTCCCGTGGACTCCTAGTTATGCGGACTGCGAGCAAAAGCTCTGCGCGAATTTCGAGCGCAACTTTACGGATCGCACATTCGAGACGCGTACTGCACGCATACTTGGGAATAGTTCATTAGGATCCGGAGGTATTCCGTTGGCCGTTTCCGGCGAGCGATTACTTTCGTTCGTTTCAGCAGCGCTTCAAAACAGCTTCAATTAGAAATACTATTTTGAAGTTTCGCCGGGCGTATCCTCGACGTCTGCTCGGAAAAATATCGCAAACAACGATTGTTCAAAAGCGGGGGAGCGAACCGGTAAAGTTTTTCGAGTGTAGCTCTAATGAAAATGCACCTTTTTATCGCTGGTCTTTTCTTCGTTAAAGCCAAGATCTGCTCGAGCAACTGTTGCCTGGTGCTTGCGACGGAATTTCCGAGATTAGCGAAACCACGTGCATTTGCAAATAACCTTCTTAAGTTTCCCACATTTCGATTAAATAAATTGTTGCGATGAATGCGATTCGAGTGATCGTTAACTCAACACAATTCCTCGATCGAAGCTGCGACTGCCGAATTTATAAATAATCAATTTTTAACTCGCTTAAAACTCTCGACTCGACCTTTACCCTTTCACAGCCAGAAATACAGGGTTTTCTAAATCTGTACTTATAAAATATCTTTCGAATCAATAGCTGAACTTGTTTAATAAATCATAACGTTTGAAGCGATAATTTTCTTCGCTAACGCTCTCGTTCGATTTATAAAAAAGATGATTTAAAGGCAAAATTTAATAAGTTAGATTTTTATTAACCACGAGCTTATCTGTGCTCGCTTTTCCAAACATATTTCATTCACGCACCGTATAATTTAATATTTTAACAATATTTCACGAGCCATTTATTTCGGAACTCGGTTCCCAAAGCCGCCCCCCCTCGCTGATTTTAAAGCAATGATTACAACTTTTTACATCCGAAATTTTCTTCGGAAAAAAGAAACTTGGGCCGTTTTCTTAAGTAACTGCTCGCGGTGAATCGGTATTTTTGAAAAAAAGCTCTCTTTCGACTGTTGCGTTAGTTCTTGGCGTGTCCGATCGGGCGTCGCTACGAGTCCATTACTAAATACAACAGAAGCAACTCGAACACTCACACTTGCAAAGAAATTACAAGGTGTCGAGGTTTTAGGAACACGTATCGTTGCAAGAGTTGCGTCGGTGCATTTACCTCGGCAAGCGATTAATGTTTAAAGCTGCTATTCCTGGTGACGCGCTACTACTCTTCTAAAAATACACCCTCAAAAATTGATGATTAAGCATCCCCTCAACAGGCAATCCGGCCTGCATATTTATGGAATACTTAGTTCCTGTCGGAAATCCTCTTCGTTAATTACTCGAATAGCGCGTTAGTATCCGCTTCAGACTGTCCAAGGAATCCTCGGAAAAGAAGGCAATTGTAGTTTACACTTTTTCGAATCGTCGCTTTCAGGTCTCTGAGTAAAAAAGGGCAACTCGACGTCACCAAAGGACGTGTCGAAAAACGCCAAGTCCACAAAGTCTCCACCGAGTAGATGACGCCATCGCGACACCGGGTGCACAGAGGATCATAGGAGGCGCGGAAATCGATAAGCGAGCCGATGATCGAGTCGAGGAGAGGCCCACTCCTGTCCGAGAGTCCGGAAGCGCGCAAAAAGTAGAGCAGCCGGGATCCGAGAGGAAACGGGAGGTCACTGCGATGCGTGGAGGTGGTTTCGGTAGCCGAGCGAAGGGCGAATGAACTCGACCTGGCCGCGACGCCGTTATCGACTCGATAGTCCGCCCCGTAGCTTCTCTCTCGCTCTCTGCGGCCGACCACCTGATACGAGCACCGCTAAGCCGCACCAGGATTTACGCAGCTCCAGTGAAAGGGAGGAGGTTAGATTTGGTAGTCCATGCTCCTCTTTTCATTCGCATTATCATCATCAACGTCGTCGCCGCCGCCGCCATCACTGTTATTATTGTTTCTCGGGCTAACTGGACGCCCTCGAACGTTCCTGTGTTTTGTCTTTTTGAATTTTTGAATCTATCGCTCGCAGGTATATTGCGCCAGATTTCCGACGAGCGCGGAAAGGCAATAAACGAGATTACGTTTACGATTTTCTCAATGGATCTCACGCGTGCGCTGTTATGCTTAATTCGAAGGGATCAGAATGTAAGCTTCCGTATGTAGCTGTTACACGCCGAGCTTAGCCGCAATTGTTTATGAATTTTAGACTCGGCTCTACAAATACCTGCCGGAGAAATTGCGCCCCGATGATAAATGCTTTCGAACAGATTGTTTCCAATATTTCCGGATTTCGTTTCAAGTTTTGAGGTTGTAGAAGTAAATGTGAAGCTGATGTCGAGTGCTTACTTTTAACACTTTTAACACTGCATTCGCATACCTTGGCCTACGTCTGCAGTATCAATCGGCAAACTAGCAAAGACACGCCCTTGAGTTTTCCGCGAGCTTACCTGAAACTGATAAAGAAAACATTAATCAGTAAGCTACAAAATTACAGATTATCGAACTTCGCATCAGATTATTTTTCATAAGCCGAAATATTTCGGCTACTTTATAGAAAATTCAATCCTCGCAGAATTTTCGAACATTTGCACAGCGATTTTCCACAAAATTCATCCAACGGCACGAGATTGGCGTTATTAAAGAAAAACACGCTGTTTGCGTACGAAAATCTTAATAACGCGCGCGAGTAACGATCGCGGATAGGAGATTTCGGCTCCTTTATTCAGGGACGGAAAAAACTTTCGCTCCCCCTTATCCCCGACACGTGTTACGTAGTTCTTGCACCGAAAAAGCAATCCACTGAATTATTTTCTCGATGAGCGAATTAAAATGAATGACGTAGAAGAAATGTGACTGCCTTATGGAATAGCAGTGCACCGGATTCGTAAAAAATAATTGAAAAACCTACTACCACTTTTATAGTCGCACGAATATTAAACCCGAGCTTCCCTTATATATTTCCCCGTGACAGTTTTAATTGTCGTACTGATTTCGAAACAATATTTTCATAACTTGCGCCGGTAAATTCTTCCGAATTGTCATTCAGCGCTTCGGAATTTTCTTTATTAATTATTAATTATTGATAGCGAAAAATACAGCCCCGCTCGACGATACGTTAACAACGCGGTTAAAACTAAATAGTCCTCCCAACTACCTTTCCTCCTACGAATTTTCACGATTTCTGATTCGAGAAAATTGACTGTCTAGTGCGGCCGGAAAATTTGCTTTAATTGGTGAAATTCAGCTCAGAGACTTGTACCTGCGAAAAGTAAAAGCAACGGGGATGGTTTGCAGTTTGGAGGGTTAGATTCGCGCGAGTGCTTAATTGATCGCCCGAAGAAAGTAACGAAGCTTCGGAAAATGGCTTTCGATGCCGGCCGAATTTACCGACATCGGTTGTGGGACAAAATCTCGGATAATGTACAGCGAGCCGCGATTTACGTTCGTTCCCAAACTTTTTTGGGCTTTTCCGCGGCCTTCGGGTTCTTTTCGAGCTTTCGCCGCCGTTCGGCTTGTGCTTCGTTCGCGTGAAACGTGCCATCTGCCTTTGCTGCGACTACCTATTTATCGCCGCTGAATCAGACTTTATTGTTTTTGTTGTTTTTGTTGTCAAGTTCAATCGACTCGACGACGCTTTGATCAAATTTCCTTGTCGTTTCACGTCATTTGTCAACGTTTGGGATTCCAACGGCTCGATTTACCGTTTACTTTATTGCATAATAGCAAATTTCAAATTCGTTTAGTTGGCAAACGTGATATTTGCCTGCATCCGAAAACGAAATGAATTTTTATAACGATGCCTTTTAATTACATTTATATTTCGCGAAATGTCGTCGCTCTGTCAAATGTTCCGTGTAGCACCTTTACATTTACGCATCTTTCGATTAGTTGCGAATTTTTCAAGCGATCGAGACGTTTAAGAAACGTTGGCCGATCTACGCAATCCAGGTGTGAACTCGTTCGAAGACAACGACTTCGAGTCTCTTTGTCCTCTGGAAATGTACTCGTGAGTATGATTGAATTGGACTGCAGCTTCTCTAAAAATGTTTCGAAAACTGAAACTTTGAACAACGTACTTTATGAAAAAGGAAACTTTATTTCACTTCTGGGAAGTAAGTCTGGTCTACCATATAACCAGGTGAAGTTGCGTGGAATTTTCCCAAAGCCGGTGAGTCGAGGTTACACCGAGATAAAAACTAACAAAAAGTAGAAGAAGAAGAAGAAGAAGAAGAAAGTTGCATCAAAGATATCAGCGGTAGACACAGTCAATTGATTTCCTACTTGGCTTTTAGGGTTCCGCCGCCGACGAAACGATGTACAGGGGCGTCTCGCGGTGAAAGCCCAATTTCTATTGTCAGATATCGTGGCCCGGATTTTGGAAAGAGCTTTTAGCTGCAACGTCGACTTTTGTCTCTCTCGACGCCGAGGCCGGCGATGGCGATGGATCCTGGACATCAGGGAGTGGGCGAGGGCGCGAAAATCGAATCGCAGAAGGGCGGACCTGCGACCTGTCGGGGATTTCTTTTTCGAGCGCGAATCCTCTCGAGTTCTAAAATATTTTATTTCCCTGGAGTTGCGGAAGATGCTTTTGCATTTACAGCTGGAAGCGGGAAAACCAAAGGAGGAATTCCAAACCCGCGGGCCAATAAAACGTCTAGTCGCGTAAATCCGGACGACTCCGCCAAAGAGGAGAAGAAGAAGGTGCGTCGATCCCGATAAAAGCCCCCCCCCCCCCCCCCTGGAGGCACACCTGGAGATCGTTCGGCTCGCACACGCACAATCGTCTCCTTCCTTTTTCCAGCTCTTTCATCGCGGCCGCGTTTTACGAGCGAATCGGGAAAGCGACCGAACGTATATCTGCTTCTCCATCCATCTCTCGTTTTGCCGCGCGAATCGCGAGCGTAATAATCTGATAAAAACGTCACGACTGCCGTTGTGTGCGTGCGCGTGTAGCGATGCGCGCCGTTACTTTTACGGTGGCAATAAAGCGCCGGAGCTCAGGGGAAATTCTAAACGTGACTTACTTTCGATATTTCAATCTTGTTTTTCAAATGAGAAAGAAATCGCTCTGATCACGCGTGGCCTTAACTCCGCGTGTTGTGCGCCGAGTTTACCTACTGGGGCGCGTTTTTATTTAAAACTCAATTTTATAGGGTAAATTAGTTCGCGGCTGGACTCGAGCCGTTCGTCCTGATCGTAGCGTTTCCCGCACGAGAGAAACATCTCGAGCGATTACGTTTTTTAAATATTTCCCGCGCGAAACTGCCTTTGCTTATTTCAAAATTCAATTTTTCCATGCAAATCAAAAGTTCTTTACAATTTCTGTCCAAGCGACAAAAACAAAATCGCGTAAAATACTCGTGTATATTATGCGGCTGTGAGCTCGGGTACTAATTTATACGTGTGTCATTAGCGGTTAGCCCATTTCTTTACATTATGCAAACAACAAAAATTTGCTTCATTTTTTGATGAAATTTTGGATAACGAAATCGTTGTTTAAGTTATCGCTTACCCAGTTCGAAGGCAATGCATATTCTTCCGATTCGAGGCAAAGTAAGAAATGGAAAATGGAAAATATTCGAAAGGAACGTTCGGGAAATCTTTTCCCAATCGCAGTCGGGATATTGCAATAGTTATCTTTACAAGAATCGAGTTTGAAAGAATCGCATTTCAAGTGCGTAATTGTACATGGAAAATTCAGTATTCCTTTACATCGACTGCAAATTTCCACGGTTTTTACCTGAAGTTAAGAGTGAAGCTTTTAAATTTTCTGGTAAAACTGTGTGCTTTCAATGAAGCAGCGCGAAAGCTTGTATTTGTGCCAAGTATTTGTTCTGTATTACGTTATTGTTTTAGCTTGCAATGGCAAATTTGAAAATATTGCTGTAATTTCAGAAGCTCAACGAAATCCGAAATCATTATTCGTCGTTATTTTCATATTTAGAAACAATTTGTCGCGTAATTATGAGAGACATAGTCGAGAAAGATTAGCGGATAAAATTTATTGATAATTGTGGTTTTTAAATATTAACGATATTAATGGATGTGAAGTTTTTTTTGCAATTTTACATCACACTTGCAGCTGCGTACTTTTTTGCACGAGCTTGCCAAGTTCGTTATTTGAGATTAATCGTTGCTTCCCATGTAATTCTAAATTATGCATAATTTAAGCGTGAAATTTATATACCGCGCCATGACTCGGTTCTTGTCACATACCTAAACTTATCTAGAAAATTACTCTGTTCCTGAAATGTGACTTAAGCAAATACGCACTTGAGCTTTAATATCGTTGCGGTCGATCAAAAAGTATTTCCTTACTTTCAATTAGTATTACACGTAATATTTGTGATTAATGTACATTATACGAATGCTCCAATAGATGATATTTATCATCAACTGCACACCGAGAGAGAGAGAGACGGATTAAGGGAGATCATCGTCTATTCGTCGCAGATCGACATTTTCGTTGGGACGAAAATTTTTCCTTAAATAATACGCATACTTCGAAAGAGATTACGAGACGCGCGCCACCTCGTATCTGCATTAACATAAATATGCGGGTGTTTGTAAACATGATAGGCTCAGGGCGTATTTTGTCTTGAGGATTAACCGCGAGTGAACAATAGGAAAGCTGATAATCTGCAATTTTGAAATCAGCCCCGCTTTCGCGTGTAATTTATGCTCCCATATATCAAGAATTAGCCACAAATTTATATACATTATAAATTTAAAAGTCTGGCTGCTTATTAAAACAATTAATGTGTTAAACATATTGAGGCGAGGCGAAAAGGAGCACTTACTTTTGCAGCTCGCAACTCTTTTTGCTAATTTTACGTGCGAGACGCGAGACGCGAACTCCATCATATTCGTCTTATTTGAATTTCAAGCAGCATTTACATTACTCATTGGAGAATAATACAAACGGTATAGTTGTATGCATATTGACTGACGTTTTCTGCAAAGGAAAGGATTACGGGGAATCTATTCCGATACGAACTATCACGACAAATAATAATGTTATTACAGCGACGAATTTTTGAACACGTGCATTTCATTCCTCGCAACGAAAATTAACATTCCGAAAATTCCCTCGGATCGTTTTTCAAAAGTATGCAGTGATTGTTAAAAATGAAGTTTGTCGATAAATTTTCGATTACTATCCGGAGAATTAAAAAATATTGGTTTCGCGAACGGAAGCAGACGTTGCTAGAGAGTCGATGGAAAGTTGTTTCTGTTTATTATTTGCAGTAGAACCGTAATTGTTCAAATATACCGATCTTCTTTAAAGATAAGCTTAAGATTAAATTTTTGCTCGAACTTCTATTTCTAGATGTAAAATGTACGAGGATACGAATACGTGCTTGTGCGTCAAAAAAAATTTTATTTTATGTCTCGAATATTTTCTCTGCTACAAAGTTTTTAACGAAAAATGTAATATTTTAATAACAAATATAAGAACGCGCAGATTTTGCAAATTCAGCGAGGGATTTTAATTTTACCTAAAGTTTTTTCAAAAATATTTCGTAAATTCTACGATAATGTGCGCGCATTTTTTCACTGTTCTTTATTGACATTTTCCGATTGCACGGAAGCATAAACATCCATTTAATTAAGTAATGCCTTCATATTGTTATTACACAAATTTTATATTCCACTTTATGGTCCCTTATATTATACTTGTCGCCGTAAATCATTACGAACGGAGTAATAATTTAATTCTAATTATTATTGCAAATACGTTTATAGTACTGTTGTGTAAAAATATAGTGATGTTTCGGTCATAAGAGACTGAAAAATCTGGTTAAGGTACACGAAACAATTGTAGTGTTCCATGGCCGAACTATCGAGTGTTTTTCGAATCTAATTAGTTAATTGAAATTCTATCGAACATTTGATTCGAACGATAATAATAAACGGGTATATCGAGTTCCGTTGGCAACCAATATTTTATAAAACTTTCAAGATCAAAGAGTATCGATATAACTGCAGTCGTTTCGGTCTGTTACTTGCGAGTATCGACTTCAATTATGAAATAATGAACCGAAGATAATTAAAGTTCATTCGTTAATGTAAAGATCGGTTAAATAAACAAACAAAGATGGCGGTAGACGAGGAGGCAATTGATCGATCGATTCCGGCAGCCGTAGATACTGAAAAATTCAGTGTCCGCTAGACTTTATGGCGATCATTAGCCTTCACTTTAGTTGCTTCACGAAAGCCTTGAAGTAACATTTTGACAGTAAAACGAAGCCAATGCTTAACTATCTCATCTTTTTAATCGGCTCCTAGTGTGAAACTTGATAAGTTTATCATCGGGTATACGGCTGTACAAGTTGGATTTAGAATCAACGACGAATTTGCAAGTGTTGAATTTCCTTTACATCGAATACATCGGGTTTTTGCCGATCCAGTTGACAATCTACGACATTAAGCTAAATTCGATCGTTTCGTTGACGAGCAAAACTCACGCCCGAATATTCCAACTCTTTTCACGAAGTCACACAATCGCTCGTAAAATGTAGCGAAGAGCAAGATTTCTAAGGAACCTGTGAAAATTCGACGAGGATAAAGTTAACGATCGTCGAATGCGTTGGAGTTGCGTATAATTCTCGCTCCGTTGCCAGGTGACCAGCGCGGAAAAAGGCACCTCCTCGTAACCGCGTTAAAGTTTCAAAGATGCCCGGCGAAAAAAGCTTCTTCGCAAAGTAAAACGCGTCGCGTAAAACTTTACACGCGCCACCCAGTAATTGCGTTTTTATAATTTCGCCAAAACGTGGATTCGCTCCAGCCGTCGTTGAGTAAAATGCCGGTAAAAGTGGTCCACCCGAAAGAAAATCAACCAACTCGACCCTAATAATGTATCGCGGCGAATGCGAAATCCTCCGGGTGGACGCCCGCCCATCAATATTCGCAGGGCAGATGTATCATCCGGAGCGGTTCCAAAATTCGCAAAGCGCAGAGTAACTCGAGAACGCGAGGCTTAGTTTCCGCGACTCCAGCCTTTCACAAGATCCTCGAGGCAGAGGATCGCATCTGCTCTCGCCAAAGCCCCGACACGTGTAACGGCCTTTAGGGCGCAAAGCTCTGCTGGAAATTTAGCTTGTGCGTACCGGAGCTTCACTTTCGACTCGGATTGATTTCAAAAGGAAAGCAGCGGCGGCTACTTTGTCCAGTGTCGAATTAAAAAATAACTGCTAATCAAACGATAGTTTACGAGTCTGTGCTTGAAAGTTTTTATTTCGCTACAACTCGAGTCAATAGAAAGCGGATCTATCAGCGGTATTATTTCTAAATAATCCAGGGACTTTAAATTTTTCAGCCGCTGACGTAACTCCGAGTGTCAGTCGCAGTTCGGCTTCCACTCTCGAATCGATGGGTGCAAGGGGGGCAATGGAAAATACCGCGAGTACTGCAAACGGCATGTCGAGGACATTACGAGGTCCGGCGTTTGGTTTGACTCTGATAAAGTTAAAGCGTCTTTCACGAAAATTAATACTCGCGAGTGAAGATACGACGGACTCGTTCTGTCTACCTATCGATGAGGCTTTTACAAGTTTGGGTTTGAGCGAGAGGCCAAATGCATCCGACGATGATTTTGCGTTAAATTCGTTTGCCGCGCCTCGGCAACGGCGAACATTTCTAAGACGACATCACCGAGTCAAAGTTCAATTTCCAAGAAAACACATTGATTGATGCGCAACTCGAGGCATTAATAGTTCTTGAACAACAACATCCGACCGCCTCGACGCATATTTCTTAAAACTGCCCCAACAGAGGTTACAAGGACCGTCACGCTGAGAATAATGGTTCGCCGCAACTACGTTGTGCACTTGTGCGCGTACGAGGCAGTAAAAAATACTTATCTCGCTTGGTCTTGAGAAGATTGGCCCCTTCTACGCACGCGCGCAGACGCGATAAAGCCCAGCGGTTAACGAAGCACCGGAGCACCTCCTGCGACATCATCGTAACACCAGCTGATGAATTTCGGGGAATTTTAAAGGAATTCGTCCAAATAATGCACCCGAAGTATGATTCCGACGGCACTTGCTGCGTATTGTGCGAAATCGCGAACAAACCTCGGCAACTCGCTCTTGGATCCTGGTCCAAGAGCGCGAGCCAAGTTTCTGATGCACTTCACTGGGGGGAGCGCAGGGCCTCGTTTAGTATCGAATCAGCGATATTTCCGAGCAAACGTTGGCGCGTCCACCGCAATTTCGATTCGAAAACTGCGCGTTTGCGCCTACGGCCGGAAAAGTTCGAGTTTGCGCGAACAGCAGACTTGGCTAATCGCTAATAACTTCCAAAGTTATTATTCCCTCCAATTCTGCAACTTGGCTCGGCGCCGCTGACTGAATAATTGAGCGTCCCGGGAAAAAATGCGTTTCCGATGGAGAAGGAATGCGCCCGTGCGGGGGGAGGGGCAGACAACGAGCAACAACATCGCTGAATCCAAAGCCTCGTCATTTGTTCGGTGCCACTTCAGCGTCCGATCCACTTTATTTCCCGGGCGTGCAAAACTCCGGGCGCGCGATCCCCACGCGGAGGAGAAGCGAAGGGGAGGAAAAGGGCAAAAAAAGAGCAGAGCGACGGAGGCGCGGGGAAGAGGACTTGGCCCGAGCGCGGCACCTCCGACTAAATATTTAACAACCCCTGTAAAGCCTCGCCCTCGTGCGCGGCAGCCGCGCGCGGAGGGTGGTTGCAGCTCACGCGAGGGTTGTTCCGACGCCGGGCCGCAACTTCCCATTATCCGGGGCTCGTGCGCCGATAAATGCCACAGTCGACACGCACACCCGTGCGGCGAGTCGCAGACGACGCCGACGACCGACTCGGCGATATTCTTCAGTCCGGAGACGACGTATCGCCGTCGCTTTAAATTTGCGGCTCTAATTCCCCCCCCCCCCCGCCCCCGCAGCTGTGCGCGAGTCGCGTCGATCGCCTCCGAGTTTTATCTCCCATCTACTCGTGTCTCGGGGTAGTTGGGCGTAATTTTTCGAGCAGCTATTATCGACACGTTATTATAGGTACTGCGAAGACGGCCCAAGTGATAATCGATTTTATTCCTTCGCTTCCGTCGGGACGAAATATTCGTTTATTCTGTTGCCGTTTGTAGTTTATCAAACTTTCCTCAAATACAGGAGCTTAAATCAATACTTGATGTAGCGACGGCGTAAAGCGATTAAGTAAACTAGAAACTGTTGTACGATAAAGCCAACATTTACGTCTTCGTTTACAAACGGATCCGTGTTTTTCATCGAGTTTTTGTACTTTCATAAAGTCGTCTGCTCCTATTCGGAAAATGCGGCGTATTTGTTTAATCTGAAAATATAAGATTTCCTTTGAAACAGACATAATCCAAATGTATCTGTCCTCTTACTTGGATTTAAAAACAATTTGTACGACCAAATTTTCAATGGGACTTTTATTGCCCGGGATTTCGCTGATGTTCTTCCAAGCGTCAAAAATGATGTTGCATTTTTTCCTCGTAGCTTTGGACAATATTTTATTTTGAATAACGTTACCGCGTCTCGAGCTGAATAATCTGGATAAGATAACTTAAAAGATGATTCATACTTTTAATGTATTTGTCTATAAACATACTTTTATAACTTTAAAAATACACTTTTACAACAAAGTTTTTATGAATCCAAATGAATTTTAATGAAACTTCCGAGCAATAATTTTTTAATATTCATTAAGAAAATATCGATTATACGCATCTTTGTCCTTTTATTCTTATACTTTTGATGGCTGCTGCATTAAAGAATCAAATTGCCTTTCACACTGCTAAATTTTTTATTTTTAGAAGAAAAAATTTAAGTATTTATAGGGCAAGAGGATAAAAATCACTTGATTAAAACACATTCTGCATCTGATTTCTGTGCGGAAGACAAATTAATACACACCTATAGGCCTGTGCACTGATTCTTTCAATGCGGATATTCTCGTTCGTTTGGCAAGCGAAAATTGCTCGCGAGAATTAGTGCAAGCGCCCGATAAAATAATCGCAAAAGGTTAAAAAACAGGTACTCCAGTTTTAGACGATGCGATGCACAACTGAATAAAAAAGCTGAAACACCAGCCAACCCTTGATTTTCGTCGCGATAAACATTTTTTAATCGTTTGAATTATAAGTCGCGAGTACTTTTTGCGACGTATAATCGCTCGATACGAGTGCTTTTTCATTTAAGCGGGAAAAGGCCGAGTTCTTTCCGGGAGGAGCGCCGTTATCTCTGTTAACTGTACATTAGGGTAAAGTAAAATCCACTGCGAGGGGGGGGGTAGGGTCCGCTGGGGAGAATCTTTGATCGCACTCGATATCAGGAGATAAAATTTGCAAACGTCGAACGACTCCGAGCTATTCTATCCTCGTTATCCCCGGACTAAGATATTCCGCCGCCAGAGATTGCAATCTCATTAGGTTGTGTTCGCATGCGCCGAACACGATCGCTGCACTCTGGCGCATTCGGCGCAACAGCGAGTCGAGGGTCTCGCTCCCCCGCGCGGAGGCGATAATGCGAAAGCCACTCGTGCGCTAGTGGCGATTCTAGTTTCACAGTACCAGTGCCCTGGGCACATTTCGAGGAAGGGTCAATTGTTGATCTCGCCCCGGTGTTTCGCTCTACTCTCGCGTCGTGTTTGCGCATCTGCTTACGCGGTGAAATCGCCCTGACCAAACCCAACGCTGCTCTGTGTGTGTGAGTGGGGACGAGCAAAAAATGGAGATCGGCGCGACTGTTTTCCTTGGAGTGCGCATTTGGAGAAAATTACCTTTGGCGAGGAGCTCGAAGAGACCGGACGAAATTACCTCGACATTGGTTTTTCCGAGAAACTAACTTTAATATCATCAAAGCTTTCGTCGCGCCTTCCAATTCACGATGTTTAACCGTTTACCGAATTCTAAATGCAATTGCTTTGCAGCGTCTAGCTACCGATCGCTCGATCCGCGGATTAAGTTTCGAGTTCACGTCAGGTGGAGCAAAAATTATTCCCGGTGACGCAATAATCGATTTTAATTGTGCACAATTAAGGACTTGAGAAAATAAATTAGTGCGCACGCGCGCCGCTTGAAGGCGCCCCTCTCCAAATTAGTCTAAACTCGCTCAAAGTTTAAGAAGCACGCGTTTACCAACTATTTACATTCGAGGACAAAATTCTACAGAGCAGAAACTGATTTCGATTATCGTTTAAGACGCGAATTAAATATCCCTTATTTACCCAAGAACTCGTTGGCGATGGGATCGGCATTTGCACGTCTGGAATTACAGTTACATTTTAAAATCTCTGTTCGATTAGTAAATTTAAAATCCAAACTCCAACGGGATGGCAAAAAATTTTCGATCCATCATTGCCGTTTTTAGCAAAGCTTTGAAAGCTTCGGCAAATATATCGCTGTAATCCGAATACCGAATCGTGATTGATTTCAGCTGCGTGAAATTAACAATAACAACAACAAAAATGAGACTTGAAAAGAATCGGACAGCCAAGTTACCAATTCCACTTTAAAGGTTAAAAGCCGTAGCTTATTGATTGTTTAAATTTGAAATTTAATCCGGGATTTTTCGACGCGCGGAAGCTTTTCGACAATATTGCAAAGACAATAGAGGCGAAAGTAATCGCCGGCTGACCTTTAAAAAGGCAGGACTAAAGCTTCGCTCCACGAAAATACACAGAAAGGTAATCCCCCCGCGTCTGAAAGCTCTGACTCATCGAGACCCGTTAAAAGGTCGTTTTTGAGGGCAGAGAGGGGGAAGAAGAGAGAAAAATGGTCGGAAGAAAATGAGAAGAAGCGCGATGGGCAAAATTGTCGAGAGGCGCGCTAATTCCAGCTTCAAAAGTAAAAAGCAGCGCGCGAAGAAGATGGCAAAATGTCCTCCTCGGCTCGATCGCGGCTCCGAGTGGCCGTTCGCCCGTGGCTCTCACTCTTGGTGGGGGAGTCCGGGGGCAGCGACGGCTCGGGGGAATCTCACCGGCCGCGGCAGGACGTATGGAATGTCGGCGTCGCGGCGTCACCGGCAATATGACGAATCACTCGAGACTCCGAGGGTGGCCCCTCGATGCAGTCTGGCGGCATTCCTGCCGACCCGGAGCTCGAGGAAGAAACAGAATAGCCGAGAATCCTGCGATTTTTATTGGAGATTGCGGAAGACTCGTTTCACACCCTCGATTAATACGAGCAACGTTTAATTTTCCTCGACGTCGTTGTTTGTTGGAAACTCTCCGCTGCGTAGCAGACTTATTGAGTTATTGTTAACGCAAAAAATATCCGATTGGTGTACTGAGCGAATGGTTTTTGCGCGAGTGATTTAAAAATATTGACGATGTTCAGTTGAGATTTACGTTTTAAATGTGATTTTGACGATTTCGGCTTTATAATTTCGAGTAATGACCAAATAACCATTTTTAACTCGGGCGTCTCAAATACTTAAATTGTATATTTTTATCTGTGATCACATTTGTTGTATTATTTCAAAAACGTGTAAAACACCATTTTAATCAAATGAGTACTAAAACAGTAACTATTACATTACACAGTGTACATTTATAGCTTTAATATGACATGTTTGATAAATTCAATTATTTAATTTAGTAATGGATTAAGCTACCAAAAATTACTAAAAGTATCTAATCAGCAATTTAAGAATTTCACATTTTGAATTCCATTAAAAAAATTTTTATTTACGTCAATTCAGGTAGACTATTTAAATTTCTTTTTTAAGTTCTTTAAAAAATGAACATTTATAGTGATTTATTTATACATAAATGTGCATGCATATGTAACATTATGTTAATTAGTAAATATCCAAAATTAAAATTAATTTCAGTTACGCTATTTTTTAGAACAGGGGTTTTATGAAATAAACATAAATTTAAAAAAAGTTTCATAAAATTAATAAAATATTACAAGTGAAATATGATGCAGTGTTATTACAAATAATACTGCAGGTAATTAAAAAATAAAAATTACTTTGCAACAACATTTTCTTGAATTTTTAATCAAATTTGTAAATGTTAATCAAATATAAATGTTACTCGTACTGAGCTATTAATTTATCTTTATACATACGTATATATACATATTAGAGTAGTTGAATTTATTTAACAATAAATATAATGAGATAAAAATTGTTAAAGTATTATTTTCAGTTGGAATTGAACTTTTTACTTTTTCTTTATATATTTGTGTCTTCTTGTTCAATGAACTGAAAAAGTAAATAAATGTTGATATACGTATTATGTTGTGTGTCGGCAGAATAGGTTTGAGTCATAAATAAATGAAGTCCTTGTTAATTAAATAGATTAGTTTGACAGTTTGTTACAAAGGCGACTTTAAATTGTACATAATTAATACTTTGTTTATATCTTTGCATATCAAATAAACGTTAGGTATAAATTTTATGCGTAACTTCATAATCAATATTTGGAGACTAAAAATTTGGAAATTACTTGATTCTTGAAAAGAGAAGCGAGGTTGAAATAATAATAACAGGTTATCTTGCTGTTAATACTGCGTAATTAATATAAATGATGGATATTGTTTTTTGGTACGAGAACTTTTATTTTTTAAACTAAAAAATATCACAAGAGCATTTGTCTAATATTTTTCGTATTTTAACGAATACGGCAATTATATTGTTTGTGAAACGAAGTTCTTATTACTTGATGAAAGTACATCGATAAATAGGCTAATTAGAGTAATGTCCGTTTTAAAATAAAGAATTCACAAGTGCCGGCGGAGGAGAATAAAAAATAAAACAAAGAGTTAAATTTATTTTCAAATACAGTTTCCGTGAAACAAATAAGCTCTTGTATCTTGATAAATTATTCGTGAATAAAAATGTGTTTGCGATGTTTCTAATTAAAATTTTTTACTCGTACGATCAAAATATTGATGAAATAATACGAAAAATACCAAAAAACTTGAATAATTTAATGCTCTTACGCAAGCGCTGAATGAGCGTAAAATCGGCGCTTCACGCTACATCGATGCGTTATTAATCATTTAAGACCGACTGATTTTTTCTCGTGTTGCGTGCAAAATTAGCCCAAGGCACTCGCTAAACCTCTGCTTTTTCCTCGCGGAAAATAGAAAAACGACGCTGTGACTACTAATCTGGTAAGTGGTAACGGAAAACGAGCTTGTAAACTCATCCCCAAAGACGTAACGTCGTGCGAATAGTTAAAGTTTTAATTAATGTAAACGAATGCAAATATTTATAATTGCAATATTTTGCATTTTTCTAAATGCAAGCCACAAATTTGGCATTTAAGTTTTGCAATTTCAAACTTATATTTTGGGCTTAGATAAAAAGCTGTTTAAACTAAATGATAATGAGAATGCGATCCGAGAGTGTTTGATGAAATAATTGAGAAAAGTACCGAGTTTCTTACAAACGTGCACGTAAATAAATTATAGACAAAATTTTAATGCGAGTTTTTCGCAACTATTATATCATGCGCGGAACTTTTTGAAACGCATGAAATAATGATAGCGTCTGCGTAAGAGCCTAAGAGCATAATAATTCATGATTTTGGAATTTTTTGCAAAACTCGAATTGTTTTTACAATACTCGCATTCAATCGGATGGTGTTTATATTTTTTGGAAAATTTACCGAATCATAATATAGTAATATCGACATTGTAAATCACAGACGACGTGCATGCAAGGAAATTTTCGGAAAATTTTCGAGTAATGGATCGTCGATTATTTCATTGTTCATTTAAACTCGGATACGGAGAAATCCGACGGAGTGGAAAAGAAAAGGGGAACGTTTGGCTGTTCGTTGTGAGCCGGAAAATGATGATCCCACTCGCGGTGCACTCAAAAAGCTTTGCTCGAGCTGCATAAGCTGCTTCGAGTACAGTTTGGTGTTTTTCGTATAAACAGAACCGAAAGAAAATAAAGAAAGCGAAATCCCGTCCATCGAATCGATTTCCCATTCGTGGTCACCGGAAGGAACACCGAGAAAAAATGCGAAACGCACTGTATGCGCAGCTATGAATAAACATGTGTGCGGCTTGCATATGCATGCGTCTGGACGCAGACCAAACATTTCCTTGGGAATGGAAATAAAAGTAGAAAATTCTCAATTCAAGATTGTGGTTAAAATGCACAAGAACTTGTGTGGAGAAGCACGAATTGTTGTCGCGCACGAGATTTGATAAAAATTTATCTTGGGATGCAATTTAATTTTACTTAGCTTATTACACATTACTTGGCAAATATAAAAATTGCAACATTTAAAAATAAGTGCTTTGCAATATATAAAGTACGGTTTTTACGCATTTCACTGATACAAGCTACACACTTTTATTGAGTGTTAAAGAACTAACTTTTATTTTTTTCAACCACCTCATTATTTAAGCAAGTGTGATTCCAGAGGTTTATTTGTCTTTTCGGATGTGTTACCATATTAAAGACTCACACAAAGTCTATTACCATTATTTTTAATTGTACAATGAATATTATTTGGAGGTAAATACTGAGAATTTATAAGATTCATTTTTCAAGTAATCATAAATTAAAATAATATTTATTAACCCATTTTCTAGACACGCATATTTTTAATATTAAATATTAAAATTAATTTTTCTGTATTTTTAAAAAATTTTAAAAAATATATTTCAAAGCTAATTATTTAAAAAAAGAGATACTTAATTTATTTGATAAAAAATATAAGCAGTACCTCGTCCGTTGAAAAATAAATTTAAATCGAGGGATAAAACTTAACGATGATATTTTATCTTCTTAAATCATCAGAAGTCAGACATCAATTACATGTCAAAGTTTTAACATCTTGACATGAATTGTAAAACAATTTTACAACTCATTAATTATATTAATATAATTTGAAACAAAGAAAAAGATATATTTTTTCATAGACCTAATATGTAACAAAAGTGAATTATAATAAAAATGTAAAATAAAATTACTTTTTAAGAGAGTCACACGTGCACGACTTATAAATTTTTTCTTTAATTTTACTTTTCGAGTTGTAAATATCCTTGAACATCGTAAGTTTCATTTTATGAAAATTTTACTATATTTTTCCTTTGTAACAAAAATTAAGGATAAAAAATTTATCACCAGTGAACTTTTACCGAAGAAATATATTGACATTGGCTTAAGTTTTTCCATTTATAGCTTTTTTTTTATTTTTGTGATATTTACGTCACGTCTTAAAAATACGATAATTATATTACAATAATATATCATAAAACCAAGCCAAAGATATTATTTGAACAATTAAAAGTTTTTTATCGAAATGATAGCGATAGATAAATGCTTAACAATAGTCAATTAACATCGTTTTTTCCGGCTTGCGTTCGCTGAATTTACGAGAAAAAATGCAAAATTATTTAAACGTGAGTTTAAGAAAGTATATTTTTTTCTATTGATTAAAGAATTAAGAACCTTTTACAATTACGTGCAATGCGAAAATGTTTTATGCCCATTTAATAAGAGAACGCGGGAATAAAAATTCTGAATTACTTTAAAAAGTAGTTAAATTCTAATTTTACTTGAAATTACGGAATTAACGAAGAGTAAAAATATTAGATAATAATGGATTACTTGTTAATATAGAAATTATCTTTTTATAGGACACGTAATTTTTATGTTTCTGAGAATTTCTGTTTAATATCATCGTTTAGCTTTCAATTATTTTTATCAGAAGTAATGAAAAGAAAACTGAGCCTGTCAATCTTGGATTTAGATAAAACATAAAAAAAATGTTTTTCAAGTCAAATAAATACATCAAAAATCGTAAAAGGATCTTTTTCGAAGAGACTGAAGGTAAGAGGCAAAACTTATAATTTCAAAGCTCAAACAAACTGACGTTATCAATTTACGTATTTTCTATTGAAATAGAAATACGTGTAAGTGTCGTAATATCGAAAACAGTACAACAGATACTTTATTTTTATTCAATTATTAAATATATATACATACATTATGAATGTATACAATTAAAATAATTGCTGACTTTACTGTTGATATATTTTTTACGTAAAAGTTGTTTCTTTCCGTATAACCGAAAGGATAATTTATTTCAAACGAACCCCAATTGAAGCCTTCAATTTATTAATTTACTTTGTTATTTAATTCTTTTCGAAATCGATACGAACATAAGCTGATGTATTTATTACTCTTACAACCTCAAGTAATGAGTAATGAACGTTTCATTTTGTATGCACATATGATCATCATTGATGCAATAAAATTTTACAATTGTATAGGTATACAATTATATTTGTTACGCACAGTGAGACGTAATCTAATTGTTCTCCATCATATTCTAGATAGATTAAGTTTAAAAATTTCTTATAGTTCAGAAATAATTCTCTTGTGTCCAGTAAAAACGCTCGACCAGTGTCAACGTTACTTTTCTACCCCCAAGCAGTCCAGTTGTAAGTTATTAATAGCTGCATCGTTTGATTGTAGCTTTGCACCACACACTTCGGTTATTTATGACAGGCTGAGAAAAGTTCAACCTTCGTCTGGTATAATATCTGGTACAATACATGTTCATAATTTTCTCGAATGCGCGTTTCATTCAATCAAACAAATCTGCTTCTTTATTTTTTAAAAACTGTATTTGCTCATTTTGCAAGTTATTTCGATTGCATTGTGAATTTGATACACCAATCCATGTTCTCTTTTTAGTTCTATACATCTATTTAGTTCGGTTCCACTCAGCAGTCGCAAAAAACTATGATTATTTCAGATTAATAAGGCAATATCGAGTTCGCAGTCGATGATTTGCAGATTAATGTGAATTATCGTAGAAGAAGAACCGCCGGCAATATTATTATGCGCATACGTAACTGTATAATCTAATTAACCACCAAAAATTCACCCTATAGTCGAAACATAATTTAGTTCGTTTTCGAGCAGGAGAAAGAGACATCCACGTTGCTGACAAATATCTTAATGGCAATTAGTAAAATTGCAGGTACTTTGAGATATTTGCATAAACAATATACTAACTTCATTTGAATCCAAATGGTGGAATAACGCCTGCACTGTTGCGCCTTTTTCTGGGAGACGGACGGAAAAGAGAGAAGACGAAGGTGTCGCTCTGCTTTATTGCGTAATCTAAAATTAACTTGCACGCTGGTGGCGTTCGGCACGACATTTGTATCTATGCAACGTCAAGCGAACGTCGCCGTCCCGAGCTTCATTATTAAAGCATCGTTACAACGGCACTGACCGGCGCAGACACTCTGGCCGTTGCAAAAAAGACGGGGGTAAAACATTTATATGCAAATGTTTGCCCTCGATTTATCCGCATACGTGCTTCGGGAAAATTTCTCGAGACAAAGGCTGATGTTGCGCAACTATCCAATACTCGTGGAAACTAGTTAGCGCAGAATTCGCGGATTATTGGACAAATAAATAATTTTACGAGAAAATACATAACGTCGCTAGCTTTTACTTTTTCGGCTCTTCCGTTGGCAGTAGCTCTCCTCGGGTGCGTTTATTTTTTTCTTTCCCGCTCCCCGCAGCCCACCCGTGGGCTTCATCCCCCCGCGTATTGCTACTTCTGCCAAACATAATTAAAATGATTTAATTAAAAAAGTTTGTTTCGAGCTCTCCATTGGCTCCTTTTTCCCCGAGTTGGGACGCCGAGAATTGCATTACGCGTTTGTATCGCGCACTACAATAATTATTTTTATTACGCGCGAAAAAGAAGGGGCGCAGAGGCAGGGGATATATCGAAACGCCGGCAGCTATGCGAATATTCCCTTTTGTGGCTCTGGAAAATTAAGCTGGCATTCTCACACCTTATTAAATTCGCACTTTTCAATAAACTTTTTAAGCCGTGCACAATTTACTTCCGTTTATTTTCCCTTTCGCTTGAAATCATTTTCCTGTATACAGACGTTCCTTTTTGCTTCTTCATTCTTTATATTGTGTTGCCTTATAAATATAAAGGTATTATCCAAAGTATTCAACAGTTTTTGTTGAACATCTGTATTAAATTATAAGCACCACCTTTTCTTTGACGAGTGTTTATTTGTAAATTGGTTTACGAAATCGAGCAAATGAGAATAATTTTTGAAAACGTAAGCATTGTAAAAGACTTTTATAAAGTAAGAAAGAGGGCGCTGATGTAGGTTACATCTCGATAGCCGATATAACTTTTTGATTTGTTAGCAAGTTTCTGAATAGTTTTATCAACGACCTAAGATCTTATTAATTTTCGACAACTTTGGCGTGGCCCGTAAAGTAAGTGCCAAAGTAATTATCAATTTTCTTTTATTTATGCATAAGACAACCGAACATTTTTTTATTTTTAATCTTTATTCGAACAAAAGTTTCAAATATTAACTTTGAATCTATGAAAACAGGTATTTCATTGATTAACGATATTTTTACTTTGAATGAAACTGACGATTGTTCAAATTAATCTTTTTAAATAAAAAATAACGGAATTTTACAACATTAATCGATCTGTAATTGCTTTTCATTCGAAACAATCAAAAATATGCGATAAAACTGCAAAACAATCATAGTTCCTGGCACGTTTTATATAAAATATATGGAATCTATAAAGTATAATACAAATGTTTTTAAATAATAGAGGAATTTTAAAGATTTAACTAAAATCGTATCCATTGTTAATTTTCTTCTAGGCTATCGAATCTAATAATAAATGTTATTGATCAAAGTGGATATTTTAACATAGTTGTGCATAATTTTAAATAGTTCAGTAATATTCTAACTGTAAATTAAAATTAAAAAACTAAAAACGTCTTTAAAAATTATACCTGCTATTATTTATTTTATAAGATAGATTATTTTTTACTTATTTGTGTTACTCTTTTGTGATTCAAAATACTCATAGTCGCTCTTATCTTTTTAGAAATTTTTATTTCCCGATGATTCATTAATCTAGTATTTATTTTACTTCTATATAATTTAAATATGCAAATATTTTCATAAGTTTAAGGGAGAAAATCGTACTTTATTTACAATGTCAATTGATTATTATTAAGAATATAATTTTAATGACACGTTTCAGAATTTACACGAAAATGTTTTTACAAATTTCGTAACTTTGAATAAGCAATAAACTTATGAAATTATGTATTTCCTCGAATAAAAATTAAGCAGCATAAATCTAAATTCAGTATGAAATCGTGTTTCTACGAAAGCAACTATACATTTCGCACCTCGACAAATAAGCATAAAGTGCACAATATTAGATTGTCAAATTGCATTCATGTATTTATTAAAAGTATATACGAGAAAAGGCTCGATACAAAATTTATGTTGCAACTTAAAAAAAATCTTTTGAAAATATTATTTTATAATATGTTTTAAAAAAATTTTAAATTTACTGAAAATACATGTATACATATCGATAGATTTATATATTACAAATAAAATTCCTTTCTTCATTCGTAATTTTTTACGTTATATACGTAGAAAAGGGCATAAATTTTATTGTAAATTGTTTTTAAAATCAATGTTATCATTAATTAGTGTCGAATATTATTTTTTAATGAAAGTAATGTACGAATTACAAATATTCTGTAATTAAAGATTTTGCTTTCTGTTTTAAATATAAATATACATGGCACGATTATTTATTTGGATAAAATACAACATAAAATACGATAAATATATTTTACAGCAACTCTGTAATTTAAAGAAGTACCTGTAATTAAAAAGAGTGCAATTATAAAAAATGAAGGAAATTTATGCATAAAAATACGTCCGTTATATTTATCGTAAAAGATTTTCCATCATTTATTCAATTTTCACAATTTTTCAAGTAAAATTTTTTCTCCCTAATTCAAATAACAAGCAATAAGACCAGCATCTGGTCGAACCTATTTATTTTTCAAGTTACTCGAAGAACCTGGCATCGTTTTAAATTAAAAGCGGTAAAGATGATTAATAAAATTAATTAAATTCCTTTGAAATAAATTTGTAATATTCGGCAAGCGTATTTTTGCATTAAATATGTTTCATCTCGTTGGACAATTGCAAGAAAACAAGTGTATTTTGGATAAATTTTGCTACATTTCTCTTTATATTAATATCTCTTGTTAAAAATAATTGACTAGTGGCATTTTTCGTTGAGTTCGTGCAGATTAAAACACAGTCAGGGGGATTGATAAGCCTGCACTTTCTTACGAGATTATTCCCTTCGCAATTATATTTACCACGAGTTACAAACGACGAGGATTCGCTGTTTCACAATTAACAAAGCTACAATTCTACGCAAAACTAGATTTAAAATTTAAAACGTTCGATCGGGATTGACAAATATTTTCTGGGTATTTTCTGGGTATTTTCTGGGTAATTCGCAGGTCGTCTATGTTCGCCCCTAAATAGTTACGAACCTGTGAAATAGAAACTGCGCAACTGTCGCCGAGAACAATGAGCGGCTCCTTGATTTCGGATTTCTCGACCAACAACGCATAACTATTATTCAACGGATGAGCTCAGTGTGCAACCAATGAGTGTAAATTCTTAAAAGTAATGGCACTCGATGCTCCCCGAAGCTTATGAAGAACGCGAGGCAACTCAAAATCGTTACTCCCAATCTGAATAATGGAACGTCGTGTGAATTAAGCGACTCGAACAGAGCAACGAAATACAATGTTAATAAGCCACCCCCGAAGGCGCGCAGGGGGACATTTCGCAGCTCCGAGTGCTCCAGTCTATTTCCCCGAAATTTGGGCATTAAGCGGAGTACGTAAACTGTCCGCTCCTCTCTAAATCACGCGTCAAATCCACGTGCCGGTCTTTTAAATGCTCTCGTTCTGCTCGCAGCGGCGCCAGTCTAGCGCACCGAAAAGGCACTAGGATTTACCGCGCACTCCGCCGATCTGATTAATATCGCGGAATAGCGCGTTTTCCGGGAGACGCAGACAACGAGCGCGTAATCGCGGCAACTTCGGGGCTGCAACTCGATATTTGGGTGCGCGCGGCTCTGGCTAGTTACTTTTGGTCTAACGAGCGCCTCGCTAATCCCGGGCTTCGGCGCCGCGAAAGAAGAGCGAGAAGTTAAAGCATCAGCTGGGGGTTTGTGATCCCGCGTTTTTGCCCGAGGTGATGGAGCTCCGCGTTATATCGGGAAATTCACTTGAAATTTAGTTCCGTTTGCGTATCCTCCGTTACGTGGGGGCTGCAAGTTCAGCGCCCCCTCGCTCTCGTGTACGTGCACGGCCTAAGTGTGGAAGTAGATGAACATTATAAGTACCGCTGAATTTGTTTGAAATCGCGTAGAAAAGTTAAATCGAGGGCTCGAACTTCAGCAGGAGCAGTTCGTTTTCAACGCCCACGCTTTTAATACTCGTGCAGAATCAGTTCGGGATTTAAATCCCTTTACAAGATACTCCGGCTAATAATAGATTTTCAGGGTTGGCTCACTTGTTACCTGGAAAACTGGAGTTGCTGGAAATATTTGCGTGACAGCTCGGTTACGCGTATAAAAAGTGTATAGCCAAGCTATCAATTTTCGAGAGGCACTAGTTTATTTAAATAATTCAAATTTATGCGGAATAAACATTCGATTTTTCAGACGACACGCGCGAAATGCACGTTGTGTACTTGAAACTGCATTAGTAAACCCTAATAACTTGATGCCGCTTATTCGAAGCTCTAATTATTTTATAAAAATATTTGTCCACTGTAAGCCCTTTTTTCTATTATTCTCGTAAAGTTTATTTAATTAACGGGTTAGAGGCAACATTTTTGGTTGATTAAATTGGAAATTCTTCATTTTTTCTCGATCCCGCGAATTACTGATTTTTCTTTTACAATCGGTAAATAATAATTATTTACATTTTAAATCATTAATACATCGTGATAAAAGAAAGTAATACGGATTAATCGATGATTGAGTATAAGCCACATTGTTATTCATAAATAAATAATTCAATTATATAAATGTTTAATGAAAATTTATAATTATTTATATAAATTTATATAAATTCATCGATATGTCACATTTACGATATAATGTAAATTTTATTTATTATGATTTATGAGGAAGTGAAATTTATGTTCTTATTTTAAATATTGAAGGATTAATTTCGATTTATGTTATATTAGGAACTCTAACATTTATCGCTTCAATCGCGTTTTTAATCCTCTTTAGGACTTATGTTTTTAGATTGATTCCTTAATATTATAACATCGATTATTTGTGCTATTTTCTTACAAATACACGTATTATCTATTTATTTATTTCAATATTCAGAAATAACAAATTTAATGTAATCCTAAACTTTTTTTATACTTGCATCAGTTGTTAATATCGCATTCGTTTTTCTCAAATATATATTTACCGAATACATTTACTGAATTAAATAATTATTAATAAACAGTTTTCTTGTTAAAAATATTTTATATGGGCGAATGTATACACGGTAAGATTCAAATAGAAGAATCAATCGAAATACAATTAGCTTTTAATTAATAGGAATATTTTTATTTCAGTAAGAATTAAAGATAAAGATACTAAAAATATATCTGAATACATTTTTTTAATATTTAATGAATCTTTCATTAACACCTCGTAATTTATCTTACGTGAATTTCGTTATATCAAGTAATTCACTTGTGTACTAATAAAATTGAAGATACTTGACTAATCTTTAAAAAAAAGTTTTCATATAAAGTTTCACGGTTACAATCCAGATTCCAGATATACAACAATTCTTAGTTGAATATTTATCTATACTCATTAAAATAACCTATAATATTATTCGAGGTAAAAGATATCTCAAATAAAGATGTTTTGATCTGATTCGCGTTCAAAAAATTTTTTTTAACTTTTCTACATTTTTTAAAAAGAGACCATTGATTAACGATAGAGAAAATAATATCAATTTAATAAATATTTAATTTAATATTATGATGTATAAATGCTCCGTATAATTGCAAAAGTTTAATCGTTCATATTCGTGTAAACATTATAACTCATTTATGCACGCATTTACAGTCTTCATTGTACATTTTATAATGATCCAATTATCTAGTCTTTATAATTAATAATAAAACATTTTTTCGGTAGTATTAAATATTTTAAATTATTAATTATTAATTTATCTATGGAATTATTAATGTAAATTTTATAATCCAATAAATGCAACAGAATTACGAGTACATGATAATGAGATAATAAAGTTTTATAATTTTGTATCCAGGAAAAAATGAATTCGATCTAAAAAATCACAAAATTTATAAATAAAAAATTAATTTCCAAAATTTGGTTTGAATAAGTGTGAAACCGCGCACTGACAAAAATAACGTTATTCATAATATTTATAAAAATCTTAATCTCTTTATATAGTAAGATTTTTCGTATCATAACATTAAATACTAACAATATTATTGATAATAACAATAATATGGACTAGTACTCTTGAAAACAATTAACTTTATAAAGAATATTAGTCAATATGATTATTAGCTGTTGAAAATAAGAGAATTGCTTATTATTAGAAACAAATTAAGCAAAACAAATAAGAATACAATTATAATAATTAATATAATAATTATTATTTTTAATATGTCTGCATTGTGCTTATTATTTGGTGTAAATCTTTGTTTCGCAAATTATTTATTTATTTTAGATGGAAGGAGTAATTTGAGTGATTAATAGATAAGAAGGAAGAATCTTTATAACTGAACTCAAATATGAGGATAATAATTGTAAAATAGTAAATTGCTACATTATTCTTACGAGTGGGAATTTTTTTAAAACTTTTTTGAATTATTAAACCATAAAATAGATTGAATGTAATCCATAGAATTTGAAACAATCATTGAATAACCCATACGAAGCGCAATAATATTATAATAATCAATAAATGATTGAAATTACAAATCAAATAGGCGAATTAAAAAATGTATAAAATCGAATCGGTATCATGCATTTATCGAAAATTTACGCAAACAATATATCTGCGTTAATAATGTAACGTAAACTTGTCGTAGCCTGAAAAAAATAGAGAAATTTTTTATTGCAAAACAACGAAATCAACGGTTAATTATGGAAAAGTTTGTAAAAGAGCGGCCAACTAACTATTAATTTAGTAGAAAGTGATGAAATGAAAAAAAAAGCTTGGTTTACTCGTTAAATTCATCGACACTCGAACGCTAAATAGATTTCAATTGCAAAAATTAAACCTCGCAATATAGAATAAATTTCATCGAGAAATAATTTCAGGTGATAAAGCTAAATTCTACTTTATAATCATCTATTAATTTAGCTCCGTCTAATAAAGGAATTCCATTTCGTAAGCCAAGAGGACAATTTTCCTTGAATTTAGATTAAGCAATGATGATTAATAAAACTCAAGAATGACCATAAAAAGCGGAAATATTTTTCTGCTTTCAGTTGATTTATTTAATGGAAAATAATTGAACGCTATTTTTTAAGAATAATGTTACAATAAAATTTCAAATTTAGCAAATGTTATTTTTAACGTTCACCTTTAAATACAGCAATGATAGCTCGTAAAGAAATTTCTACAATACGCAAGTGCAGTGTTTAGTATAAATTTAATTAAAAAGCGGACAACTATAATAGCAATGGTCTTATGACTCCCAGCATAATTTCACCTCTAAAGCACGAATTTGATGCCGCCAATTATTTTTTGAATTTTAATTTATAAAAAGACGGTTAAAACCATTAGTATTTCCAAGTCTATTATTGGCTAAAAAATATGCAACGGCTAGAAAAATATTGGACGGTGTTTCTAAGTTTCATATATATAAATTTAAATTCATATTTTTCCGAGTCTTTTTGAAATGTATTTGATTATAATAGCGATTAACGACTGGACTCTTACGATTATATTTATAATCGAATTCTTTATAAGTAGTTTTGTAAAACAAAATATTCGCATGGAGTCATTGTAAAATTTAAATTTAAGGCGATGATCGAAACGACGGAAGGAATCCTTACAACTTTCACGAGTTGAATTAAAATAAATTCCGAATTTTATCCAATACGATGTATCGCAGAGATGAGACTTGATTAAAATATTTATTAAGTAAAATTCGAATGCAACTAATGCGCTGTTTGAGAAAATAAAATAAATAGATGCAGGGCGATAATTAGATAGACGGATGCCGAGAGACGCGCCAGTCGGCGAATAAACGTGACGCGTGCGTCCGTTTGTTCGAGAACATTTAATTATCTAATTACCGCCGAGCGCGTGCTTTATTTCAATTGAAATCAAGAGGTGCGCAGGCGAAATTTTCATTCGAAAAAAACAACATTTGAGACGCGAGTCCAGAAGTTAAAAATTCTAATCAAATAATCGAATCGCTTCCCGAGGAAAAATTGAATCGGGACAGATATTAAATCGAGGGAATGGAAAAGCGCGTCCGAATAATGGAAAAGAAGGAGCCAGATACGTAAATAGGGATAACTCACGGATTTCCGCAGTCGTCCACTTCAGATTTTCCATTTAACTTTTCATTGTCAGAGAGCCGCTGGTATCTTTGATCTTGCGAAGGTCACGAATCGTGGTGCCGCGCTCCCGATCGCAGCGCCAAAACCAAATCTGGATCACTTTTGACCCAGCAGACGTGGAAAATGGAGGAACGGCAGAATCGCAGAACGCGAAAGCCGAGTTTTCAAATAGATATGGGCAGTTACCCAATGCTAAGCTGGAACTGCTTGGAGCCACTCCCAGTTCCGAATTTCGTGCTCGGCGTTTGCCGATAATCGGCCGGCTGATATCGACACGTCGCTGACACCGGATAATCGGTGCATCTAGACGCGTCTACTTTAATTCGAATTTGTCTTTGCGAAGAAAATGCTGCGAAACCGAAAAGTGCGTGTTCGTAATCGCCTTTAAGAACGGAGCCAGTTTCGAATTTTTTTACTATTCGGGTAGCGCTGCACTTATTTGCACGCTGCAGAGTTGCTAAAGTTAGCACAGATAATATTTCTCTCGCTTGAAATTTGAGGAAGAGTCGCCGAGAGAATCCTTTTATCGCTTATCTTTGGATGCTTTCGCGTTCTACTTTGCTATTTTAGCGAGACCTTCGGTCGACTAAATCGATCTTACGCTACTTCAGGCTATTAATACCGTCTGGCTTTGTGTGGGTTTTAATTTACTAGAACCTGGGCTACTCGTATGCACTTGATGATTTAATTATTATGCTGTCCCTGCAATTGTTACAGTAAGTTATAAATGACATTCTCAACGCGAATTGAACGATGCAACGCAATCGCTTTAACCAAGTTAATATCTCTAAAGCCTTTATTTTTTATCACTAGATTTATTATTATTATTAATATATTTTGGAACGCGCGCGGTATTTTTGGTATAATGTTATTCTCCCTCGAAGCTCCAGCTCGATTATTCCGCACCTCGTGTTTTATCGACAAATTTTTATTATAATTTTATCAAGTTTCTTGTCGACGCATTACTTTGGATTATCAATCTTCTGCTTTTGATCATTTATAATGCATCTTTAGCGGGTAAATAGTTTTTTCCAAACGAATATTATATTTCGCTAGAAGTTAGCGCATAGTTTCCATCGTTTTCCTCGACGGACGCAACTTCCTACTAATAATTGCATTCTCGCACAGACAACCAAACCTCACCGAAACCTACATAAATTACTCCAATGAAACTCGTCTGAATTTCTTCGATTTTTCGCTCACTCCTTTACGATTCAACTTATTAAGTCCTTACGTAACTCATTTAAGTTAACGCTCCTAATTTGTCTTCATATCGGCCATTTTCTTCTCTTCCTCTGCGATCCATCATCTGGACGTGGAACACGAATGATTTCCTTAACAGCTTTCGGCGTCGTTAATAAATCAAATTTGTCTAATAGGATCGATTTATAACGCCAAAGATTTATGGATTTATTGTTTAGAAAACCAACAGGTTCATTTTAGGATGTCAGTGCAGCCGAGCAAGTTCGGCTCCGTCATTGTGGCCGATAATTTTAGCAGCCAACAGTTTTGACGAAAATACCGTTTAATTATAAGCAACGAACGACGCATGACCTTTTTCCGTTGCTCAATCATCTATATAAATTACTGCATTAACTTCGTTTCTGTATTTTCAAAACGAGAACGTAAAAGTTTCTAAAAAATCCCGGCACAAAAATAAATATTGCGTTTCCTCGGTTTTATTGAATTTTTTGATTGATTGTATTTGAGATTCGATTAATCAACGGTACCCATAATAATAAAAAATAAACAGGAGTGTCGTGTAAACATTTACATGCGGTGCAGAAGGGAAATAACATCCCCAACTTCGCTCCTCCTAATTTTCTATTTAAATTAAAAAAGTATCGCTTGGAAACACTGCGTTAAAAAAATACATTTTACTCCCGGTCTTCTCGATATCAGTCGTCCAAGGTATCGAATTTAAAATCGACTTTGCACGTGAACACATTCTCTGTACGAATTCCGAGCATAAAAAATTCATTTCCCGCGTATACGTAACCCGTACACTGGGTATCACGTATCAACCGCACGATACGAATAAAGCAACTTCGCACACGAGCCTCGGTTCAATTTGCTTAAAAAATGGCCACCCATCATGTGCGATTCTTAGGACGTGTGCGTTGGGAAAAAATTTGAGCCAAGAGAAGCTTTGGTGGGTAATTCACGCAATTTGCGCGGTTTCATTATTTGACGTACAATATCGAATCTTTCGCGTGTCGATGCACTTGGTACTTGATAACTGCAACTCATTCTAGCAGTGCAAAAACTTGCCTGTGGATTTCGAATAACAATATCGGACAAAACCGAGATGTATACAAGGCGATATTTGTTTAAGACAAATTACTCGCTTATCTTAGATAAATACTTCTAGTGAAAATTACATGGTTGGCTGAAATACGCGAGCAAACGAATAAAGTGCGTATTTTAGTGGAAGTGTAAACAATGTAATACTGCTGTGTTTTTTACGTTTATCGAACGCGCGAATAAAATTCAAATGGCAGTTTTTATTTTAATAAACAGGAAAAATATCTATTGACGCGTATCGAACGGTTATTGATGTAAGTGCGTACGTATGAACAACACGCAAATGAGCTGGATAAGTGTTTTGAATAATTTTATTAACGACGTAACTGCTCGGCCTATCTGCATAATCATAAATTAATGCACAAACATCCCCGTCATTATCATTCAATATTATTTAATTAATAAATAAAGCTCTTGGAGTATTTTTGGCGAATTTTCGCGCCTGATTTAAGCGACAGTGCAGTTACTGTTCCTCGGAAGCTTTTAGATATTTTCGATTTTTTCCTTAAATTTGCGCTACCCTGCAATTGCCCTCTTCTTTCTTCGAGTGCTCAAGTTCGAGTCGAGCGCTACGGATTACGTAAAAGGACTCGAGCACCCGCAAAGTTCCAAAGTAATTCGTGAATTATCGCAGCTCAACAGCGCCAACGTGTTTGCGTTAGTTTATTAAAAACAAGCGACACGCGGCGAAAACCCGGAAAATTGGGTGATCGCGCTTAATCATCTCATCGGCGTTATTCGGTCCATTGTCGTACGACGCACGCGTAATTTCGAGGAGAAGAGACTTTCGGAAATTTTAACACTCGTTTAGCGGCGTAAGCGTCGAGAAGGATTTTTCGTCTATTTTCATAACCGCAATATCACTTTCACTATAATTATGTTCGCAGCTCGTTATTTCGCACGAATCGCGCCGAGACTTTTGTTACGGATCTCGTGAATAAAACGAACTTAATCAACTGGTGTGCCAACAATAACTAAACGCGGACATCTGAGAGGAGTTCGCGAGGCGCCATTGTCTCCATTTCAACCCCAAAACCTTTATAACGAGGCCACGCGGTTTTCCGCAATATTCGAGGCTGCGGGGAGTTGATGCACCCCTCGGCTGCAAAGTCCTGCCCGAGAGCTCCGCGGCCTCCAGGAAAAAGTGAAAGATATGTATATAGCCGAGCGAGAGCCTTAACGCGACGATTACCGGAAGAGAAATCCCACTTCCCAAGGCCGAGGAAAATGGAAGCTCAAGCCGCTAACGACCGACACTTCGGAGCTTTCGCGTAATTAACGAACGAGGCGATTTGTAGTAATTAAGAGAATAATTCGTTCCCTCTCGTTCTCCCACGTGTCTTTGCCTTCGCCGGAAGGGTAAACTGAGATGTGTCCTGGAGGGCCAGGGGGAGGAAAGGGCGCGAGGAACAACGGAGAGATGAAAATGAAACGAGCGCAGGTGAGGAAACTTGTAGCTTTTCCGCTCTTTTTCACCGCTGCTTATCCAAAATTCAGTCCTCGCCCTTTGGGAGAAGAGATCTTAAGGCCATTTTTAATCTTTCAAGCATATTTGCGATTAATCCGGACAAATGTCGATCCCGCGCTCGCGTAGGTAACGCAAGTCTCCTCCGTTTCATTCCGTCAAATAATATTTGATTTAATTTAATACTTGATTCAATACTTTCGTCTCCTCGTTGCACGAGTTTCACTTATTTGGAAAAGACGAACAAATTTTAGTTTATTAACTAGCCCTTATAATTCAATATTACATCGGAATTTTTTATTCCACCACCTCGATGTTTTAAAGGTTAGAAATGCGCGTCGTATTATTTTTAATTAGCCGCGAGTTAACCCAAAAATTTAAAGCATTATGTCACAAGTAAATATCCAGCTGCACTGGAATTGTAAAACTATACGAGTAAAGAATATTCGAGACGTCGGTCGAGTGCTGCTGCATAATATTGAGCTTCCGATGCTCTGGAACCCATAAAGAAATAAATGAAAAATTAGTCGGTGGTTCATCTACCATAGCTAATGAGCGGTTTTGCGAACAAATTTTAAATCAACGGATGAAATTGCACGTTGTTGTAACGACGCATGCGACATTCGGTTGTGAATTTTCCAGAAAGTATAAAAAGCTCGTTTGCAGATGTTATTATACTAATTATAGATTCGATATTTTTTTAGTAAATCGTGCGAATTGTTGTAATTAAATTGGAGTAATTAAAGGCTCGTAAAGTTTTGTAATTCGATGCATCGTAATGATCGGGGAACAAATGTGCCTGCAATAACTTGAAAATTATAAAAAAACAACAGCTCGCCCAGATTTCACTCGGACGCAATATTAGTCATTTGTTTTATGGCTGCACGAGAAATAAAAATGGCGTATTCTCGAAATTCGTAGTCGCCGCCGATGAATCATGAAACGCACATTACGAGTATTTCTCGGCAACTTGGATTGAAAGAAAAATTAATGGAGCCGTTTCAAAGATTTTTCCGGAACGTGTGCGTCATCCGCGCAAACGGTGGAGGAAAAAGTGCCGACATTTATTTGCTTACTTAATTTTTCATCTCACTTATTAATAAAAAAATTACAAGAAAACGGGGGAGGGGAAAATTTTTACGCTATTGCGAATTCTTTAAGCTCGAAAAACTTTGCTCTCCTTGATTAGCTTTCGTCTCACGGCTAATTAAAAAACGTCTAAAAACTCGTGCTACCGGAGCCTGTCAATCGTTAAGTTCGCCAAGTGGTTAAAAACGCGTAGTCTGTATTAAACAGCTAATAAGACAGGGGGTGAAGGAGGGCGTGAAAAAGGGTAGCCAAATGTCGCTGTGTGTACATCGATTATGAATATTCACAAGGTCCCGATGGCGAGGCAATACTCCAAAAGTTTTGGCCAAGAGCGACTCTAATTTTTTGAGAAAAAATAGTTTTCACTTCTGTGTAAAAGCTAAACTTTTTAGTCCCGCGTAAAAAAATAGTCGAACTGAAAAATTCACAAAACTGAGTTCATTCGTCGCGTGATGTATGGGGTAAATGTCACTTTTGGCCAAGAATCTACAAACACAACGAATATTATTTGTGTAGAATATATTTACACTTTTCAATATCAACAGCACCACTCAACTATCTAATGCAAAAAAAATTGATGCGCGAGAATTATTTGAGTGCAACTATTTTTATTTTTAAGATAAATAAATCAATTTTAATTCGATTAAATAATTCCTTTTAAGAACTTTCGAGTCTTTTATCCGTATTATATTATTATACTTAATCCAATTTATAATTTATTGGCAAGGGAACGCAACATTTTTCCAGGCTCGATTTTATTTTGAGAAATCGATAGAACCAAAGAATTTTGAAATAACTATGAATATTCATTCGTAGCAAATTAGTAATTCAATGCAATTGTACAGAATTACTTTCAAGAAAGTTTCTAAATATTAATAACTCTATTAAGTTCTAGTTACATTCTGTGCTTCAAACTGTTTAAGCAATGTGTGCGTGTGTGGCTGTAGAGAAGATCGTCCATATTTATCTTTCGTATATTTTCAAATTTACCCACATTGAAATAAATCGTATGAAATGGTTCAACTTTGTGTTTATTATACGACACTCAAAACATTTTAGGTTATCGAGTTGCGCACGAATTCCAAAACGCGATGTTTCGACGAGATTTGATGAGATACAAATAAATTATTAAAATTATATGATTGGCCCTTTCACTCTGCAACTCCGCAATTGCGTTTAAGTGATATTTAAATTTGTACGGAATATATTTTTTACGGTAAATTTTAATATCACTCGATATTTTCATTTCGATTGTTAGCGCAGCAAATGGAAAAAATGGATATAAGACCTGATCAGCAAAATGAAAAGGGATGCATTTTAAAAATACAATAAATCCCCTGCAATAATACGACGATTTTAGGATTTTCCGAAGTCCCCGACCATTCGGATGGACTCGATTTTCGGACGCATTTGGGAAAAAACTGGCTGGCGCTTTTAAACTTGGACGCATGTAGATTAAAATCGAAAAGAAAAAAAGACAAAACTCACAAATAAAAGCAAAAACTGCTTTAATTCAAAATATCGCTTTCAAAAGTCTACAAAATTTTCTGCGTATTGAAGATAATTGCGAATTTTCTGCAATGGCTTGTACGAGCATTAACTTAATAATTCAAAGTGAAACGAAGTACAATCTCTTGTGCAATTTTTCCTAAGCGCTTGTCTTAATGTCGCGATAATGTGTAAATATGTCATTGAAGTCAAAAATTAATCCTCTGCATTTTACTACACACGGGTATTCATTTTTTTTTTTTTTTAACATTATTGATTCTGAAGTAATCAAATGCATTTTCACTTATCTCAAGTCGCCCTAAATTATTCAATTTTCTGTTTATTCAATTCCAAACTTTTGCGCGAATTTTTGTACCAACTCTGCTTGCGCGCCTGCCTATTCTATTTCTCGTGCATAATTTTATCAAAATATTCAGTGTTTTTTGTTGCTTTTAATAAAATCAATGTGTAAATCCGCTATGCTGTTTTCATTAGTTTATGTTATTGGATTGTGGTCATATTATTATTTATACTCGTTTTAAATATGAATGACACGTACAAATTAATATTTGAAGCTTCATTTTAATGAACCTATCCGACAAACATTACGAAATTATTATTAAACTTCATTTTGCAAAACACACTATAAATGTTAAATTCGCAATCTCTCATTCATATCATCTTGTATTATTTAAGAAAAAATTTCGTTATATTTTTTTACCCTGCGCCTATTTACAAGTAATGTTTGTTAATTATATAAATGTCAATTAATAATTTTGATGGGTAATGTATTTGCAAACCTGAATATTGCAAAACATTAAAAAACCGTTTTGGGTATATTATTTTTTTTTAATTGAAGTATTGATCGTCTGTTGTCAGTCAATCGTCAAAAGCAAACATTATTTTTACAATTTTTAATGAAATTAATGTTTGAGCGATTTCATCAAGAATTGCGAGTTTAATAGATGCAAGAAATATTTAAGATGTTGAACAAAGATATTGAAAACAATGGAGAAAATATAAAATTATAATAAATAATTTAACGTCATAATTGATTAATTTACAAGTATTAATATTCCAACATTGATTAATTATACGAAAGCCGCTTAACCCTCGATTAAATTTTTTTTATAAATGTTTGCCATATCGATTAACTGACTGTTTATATGTATGTGGAGTTGTGTATTTTGTATGTGCAGCTTTTTTAAAATTAAGATTATGAAACTTAGAAAATAATAGCAGTAAAACAATAATTTAGCTTCAAAATTGTACAAGAAAGCGAAAAAATTCTTTCCTTGCATAATATTATTTAAATAAGTTAATACTTGAATAAATAAAAAGTGATTCATAAATAATTATAAATGATTATTAAAGCTGAATATATATTTTTACAGTTAATCGAGCTTAAAGCTAAAATATATTTTGTTTGTCAATAAACTTTGATTGTTAAGTGAATGGAATTGACTATATCAGTTTTCAGTTGAAATATCTTTGAATTTAATTATAAAATAAAATATTTTGGAATATTAATTACCCGAATCAATTCGGAATATCACAAATATAAATGTCCGTATATAAACTTATAGATCTTGTGAAGTCGATCGTTCAATTCAAACATTTCTTGAATCTCGAGCATTAATTAGATAATATAATTATTCTTTAAATTTAATGTCATAGATTGGAATTATTTTGTATACCGGACAGTAATTTACTATTTTTAATACCTGAATTTATCCAAGACTCGTTGAACGATAAAGTCCTAACATCAACAAAAATTTACTTAATCCATCAATATTTATTTAAGCAACGAATTCGGTAACAAATTTAGCAAACTATTGAACTTTAAAAGAATAGTGTTGACGCTCGTTAATTTATATGCAGATCTAATAGCTTTGAATTAAAATATTATTCCAAAAACTGAGGCAAAAGTTTTCACACAGACGTCGAAGTCTACGTTTTTTTCTTACGAACCTACATTTCTTAAAGGCTATTCCAACCGAATTCGGCTGAAGCAGAGAAAGAGATGAGAACGGCTGAAAAAGGAAGCTAACAGTCACCGTCAGGTGTAAGCGCGAGACGTCGTCGTGGTGTTGGCGATCATTGGACGATAAACCACAAATACCATCGCGCTTGCAGTGCGTAACACAAGGGCGCCGCAGTTGTCGTAAGGATCTGCGTCGGCGCTTCCGAATTGCGTTATTTCACCGCGTAAGTTGATTGATCCGCGTAAAGCTGCTGCTGGTCAGTCTCACGCAACCCGCTTTTATCTTCGCTTCAGCTGCAATCACCGCCAACTTGGCCTTAGGGGCTCATTTGGCTCTTTCGCCAGGATTTAAAAGAGCGAGCGATACGGCGCTTGTTATTTTCAATCCCGGCTTCCCCCGTTATTTTTTCTTTTGAGCAGTGCAATGCACTTTTAGAATTAATTTTAGCTTTTATTAGGCGAAAACTGAATTATTCGATGGTTTACTTTATATTGAGTTGTTGCTCTTTATCTTTTTCTAACGGCCGCGCAGTATTTTTTCTCGAGCCTATATTGCGAGAAGATGTCCAGAAGCTTTTGAACAAGTTTGCTGTCGTTATTTGTCCTTCCTTCTCTTGATTGGCGAATTAGAGAAAAATAAAAATTCAATTATTCAAGGACTTTATCGACCATTTACTTAGTCTCAAAAACATTCTCCGATTAAAACTTTAACTTAAATCTACGTAAACAAAGTTGGTTATTTTTATCAGCTTCTAATATTATGTATTATCTTCGTCTTCTGTGGCGTGTAAAAATACAAAAATGTGAAATACCGAATTTTAAGAAAATCCCCGATTGAATATATAATCGATTCTGGGGCCCGATCAAGAGGGGAGCATTATTTTTTCATGAATCAAAACGCGTTTTCAACAGGTTGTACTCGAAAATACAAATAATAAAGCCGACACGTGCAGAGAATCGGAATCTCTCCAAACGCGCGGTGGTGGCGTTAAAAGCTCATTTGACATTTAAGAGATCTTAAATTGTTTTATTCGTGTGTTTACAAAAAAGATCCTTAATTTTGCTAATTCAAAAGTCAAGAAGTCGCGGTAAAGTCGGATGTAAGGAAATATCGTCGCAAGAACAATGGCCTCTGGCTTCCACCGCGGCGAGAAAAAGCGGAAAATTAGGAAAGTTGCGGAGCTGCCGAAACGATTATTAAAATTTTTAAGAGCAAATTTTAGACCCGAATGCAGGTGGAACTGAGCGACTATTGAAATTGGACAAAGAGCGCCTTCGTTATTTTGGCTCATTTGAAACCGATTAAAATATCCTTCGTTCACATTTATTAAGCATCCCAATACAAGCGGAGAATAATGCGTCTCTTTCGAGCGGAAAAGCGCAACATTATTTAACGCTGGAGTGTATTATACTAGAGATTATTACGGCAGGCGTTGTTACGTGCCTACGACTCCCATTATCGGCGCAACTGCTTAGCCCCGTGTTCGTCGGCACCGCGCATCTACGCGCCCTGGGATGCCGTTGTAACCCAATCCTCGTTTTCGATTAGTCGAAGGATCGTAGAGCGTCTTTAACAACGACTGAAATGTCCAGCCCGAGCTCGTAACTGCGACTGCGTAAACCTTTACCACTTTATTAATGCTTTATAAACTCGTAGTCAGAGAAATCATTGCGCTTTCGCGGCTCCAAAGAAAATGTTGACCAATCGAGCCGACAATTGCAGCAAAAGTGCTCCTAATTATTCTATTATTTATGCACGATTGAAGTCGTGTAATTTTTCTAGCAGCTTCGTCAGAAATTTGGCACTTTTATTTAAGTGGAAACTCAATTTGCGTTGTACGATTACCAAAAGAAAAGTAGCGAAGGAAGAAGCCGAGCACACGAGTACTCGTTCCAAACTCAGTGAGGGTTGTTTTCATCTGAAAAACACATCCTCCAAACTAAATCAGTAGGGACTTCCTTCATTTCACTTGCTTATTAAAGCTCACCGCGAGCGGATAAACACTCGAGTTTTCCATCGGCTTTCCACTGCTCAAGTATTTTTCTCGTGCACTCGCGCGATGTTTCATCTTCGATCAAATTCCGAAAATATTTACTCAGACTGTGTACAAAGAGGCATCGATAACCTCCCCTCCGTTCGCTCACTAGAGCTTCCGCTAATTAATGTCCGAATTCTAGACTTACGTCCGTCGAAAACAAGCGATCAAACTTTATGACTGATTAGGCAATAGGAGAGGCAATAACGGTTGATGTCTGCTTCCCTCGAATAAAATCTTTCTCCGAGTCCGAGTTATTAAAGTGGCAAGGCTTGCGTGGAAATGATCACAAATGTAAATATACTTTTAATTGGAGACACGCGCAGCTCTTCACGCGGATCGCCTGGGAGTTTATGCAGATTCCTCGCTCGAATCGCCTTTTTTAAGAATAATTTTAATTTTAATTGCGTTATCAAATTAATTAGTCCTGCATTCGTTCTTAGAATTGCGCAATTAGCGCGAGCTAAATGCATTCTCAAATTTAACGACTGAACACTAAAATCTGTTTATTGTTATTATAATCCGTGCATCTGTTTATGTTATTATAACACGCGCTTGTATGTAAATGTCACCTTGAACATTACTTTATAAAAGTGGACATCAATGGTTAAACCGTAACCAAAAATTCCGTGTAAAGCTGCGGTTTAGACGAAATCTTTTAGTTTCGAGCTCCGCGAAATATTTTCTACTCTCATTTTATTCGCTGCGCGTAAATTTTTTTCTAACTGCAATGCCAATTACACAGCAGTTTATATTTATTACTCGGATTAAACCTTTGAAACAATATTTGCAAATGTTGGAAAGTATTACTTTCTTAATCGCAAATACAGATTTGTCGTTTGTAAAATATCATTCGAATAGAACATTTTATATAAAATAGCTTTTATAAAATAATCATGGTAAAACTGAAAATCTTGTATTTTTAAAATAACTAATATTGTTTCAATATTTACTATGTGTTCTTAAATTTAATGCACAAGCGAATCGAGATTCTAAAGCCGAAAAGTTTATTTCAGTACTTCTCCCACATTTTACGGTTATGCTTGCATTTAGTACACAGATATTATTTTCGTAAAGTAAAATTTAAAATACATATTTAGCAAAAATAAGTCTCCCATTAAATTATAATTACACGATACTTTGAATTAATTATTAAAATTTATATCGCAAAGTCTTTTTTTCAAGCCTCGATGAGAAGATAATAATTTAAAGCTAAATATTTTTTTCAGATGTTGACTTATGATTGAATATCGCAACTTATCACATGGTGAGTAAACAAAATATATCAATTATAAAAATGACAATAGAGTTTGTCTGTTTTTTAAAAAAAAATTTATATTCCAATACTCGTCAGAAATTCTATTCTTATTATTATTCATAACTCATCGCAATCAAAAGTTTATTTATAGTTTTACTACTCGATGTTTCGCATTAATTCTAATTTAATATTTTCTGCTATAAATTATTTCGAAAAATCGACGTTAATAGTAACGATAATTTGCATTATTTCGAGAAGCGAAATTAAAATTAAGAATGGACTCGAAGCATTAAGGATATCCCACATATTTGTTGGTATTATAATAATTATCAATACGAAATTGTGACGTCGACCTTACTCAACCCAATCAATAAAAGTGTTGACCTTAGAACGCTAGGACGACTTAGAGGATAAGTCGCGAGCAGTACCTTATCAGAGGAGCTCTACTTCTCATGGGCCTTCTTATGCTTACCAAACGTGTACTTACCGCGGATCTTACACGTTGCGTCTGCCCATTGATCCGCATAATGAAAACCGAATAATGAAATTTCACGTGATCCGGGTTTCATTGTGCATTACACTGTCGATGGCAACGACACGCGCCAAGTCCGAGCGACAGGCAGCAACTGAATTCAACTGCCTTCGACAACATCGACGACAGCAACAATCCCAGGAAGAGTCGCGGGCAGGAGTTTGCGGGTATTTTTGAAAAAAATTATCCCGATAAACCGTCGAGCATTGTAATGTTTAACCGAACGCGAAAGGCAGTTAGGAAGGCGTTTAAAACGCAAATTTATCGAGATATGGGAAAAGCGAACGAAAAAGCCCGTCGCTTTATTGTCCGCGATGGACGAGCAGATTTGCGAGATAAAGCGAGCGAGCGAACGCGATAAAAATGCCGCCGCGCAATTATCGGCATATTAAATAAGCTAATCAAAGTTAACGAAGGAGTTACGGGGCCCCGAGCGGATCGATACCCTCGTGAATTCAGTCCTTGTGCTCGGAGCCTCGAGGGGGAGCAGCCCGGGCCTCGTTTAAAGTCGGATGATCGCGCGGAAGCTGCAGCTGCAAACTGTTGCTGACCTCTCGCCGTCGTCCCCGTGAAAAGATAATGCCGTAAAAGTGGCTTTTCCAAGGCGGAGGCCGAGCAATAAAATGGCCGGCGAGGCAAACGCGCCTCATTGTCGAGTACGTGCACGTAAATACGTGGGGCGCGTCGCGGCGCCCGAGCTGTGCGCGACGTCGCTTTGCGGAACAAAGAGAGCCGAGAATTTCATTGTTGGAGATTAACTACCAGACGAACTGCCCGATCTCAACAACTCTTATTAATCTCTGCTGGTTGAGCCGCTCGGGCTCGGCTCGTCTCTTTTGCCCAGGAGCTGCGACAACTTCATTAAAAACTTGCCGACAGGTGTGTTTTCGGAAAATGATGCGAATTCTGCAGCCGGGAAATGGCGGAAATAACGCATTTTCGTATAAAGGACGTTTTCGAGCCTGCAACTCCGGACTTCGCCTCCACTGCCCCTCCTGTTCTGTTGGGATAATTAAAAGCAACTGAGATAATCGTTGACTTGTTTGTTCGAGATATGCGAGTGTGGATTCTTTCTTATCGGCGTCTCGTATGTCGTTGCAAACTAACAAAAGACAAACGTTGCGTCGCTGCTCTTCTTTGCAATTATCTTGAATGTCATACTTTGTTTAGTCGGCTCGTTTTATTTCAAACTTAAATTGGACGTCGCGTTTGTTGCTTTTTGCCGCTTCGTGGTTCGCATAAATCAAGTATTAAATAAACGCCTCGATGAATAAAATTCCTAATTTATTGAACTATTTACATTAACATTTGGCAATTACCTCTGATTCGCTATGCATCGAACACTTTCGCTTCCTACTCACTTTAATATTTTTTTCAAGGAGACATAAATAAAGAAATCGAATAACTGACAAATGAAACGGTAAATCGCCAAATCAGCCGAAATACTTATCCAGATGCCAGGCGATAATATTTAATCCTTCATCAGCTTTTATTAAATATTCACCGCAACTCCTTAATGAAACGAAGAAATTAAATTTTAGTATAATAAATCTTGATACGAAATTAATTTTATTTTCATTTGATTTTAATAAACGCTTTATGGTAATATCGAAATTTGCATTAAAAGTGTATTATGAAAAAGCCTCTTGTGCGTTTATCCCGTAACTTCTTGTCATCGTGCATTTTATAATTATTTTTTTTTTTTTTTAACAACAACGAAGCTACCGCCGTTATTATTGTTATAATGAAATATAAGTATCTCGCAGATAATAGGTGATCTTTGCAACGTACAAGTTCAAACTTTACTTGTTAAGAGTTAAGACCTTTAAAGTTAATTATACTTAAGGAATATTAAAATTATTCCATCTTGGGAAAAAATAAGCAACTCTTAATTAAGAGCGTAAAAATTTTATTAAAGTAACTAAACAAAGGATATGGAGTTTTAATGGACGTGAGTTAAAATTATTTTGTCACATATAAACTTATAAAGATTAATTTTGTTCTTCGAATGCAATTATATTATTTTTGAAAGAAGTGCGCAAATTTTACAAATAATAATACACCGGTCAGTAATTAGAAATAATTAATTGAATCCGGAATGAGAATTGGCTAATGAGTGTGTTAGTACTAACTTCGAATTTCAATTATCTTAATCCAACTATTATGTTCTAAGGCTTCTATCATTACTTGAATTCAAGTTTAACGTTGCCCGTTTACACTTTATAACTACCACGTCTATGATAATTACGGGAGATATTATGACGCGGCAGTCGTTTGTATTATACATTTGTATTGTAAAGTATATTAACGTCAAATATTATAATCATCGGTCATTTTTCTATTTAGTAACGTAAAAAATTGCCTCTTACTCGACACAATTTATTTTAAATAACTTTATCCCAGAGGATTATGATAAAAAAATGATACTCGAGTTGCTTATATCAATATGAAAAAAAGAAATCTCGGCTAACATAAAAAACGAGGATAATAACAATAAATATATCATAGTATTAATTGCTGATGTTTTAGATAAATTGATGCCAATGAAGTATGTTTGTCTCCATGAATCTTTTCTAAATAAATTTTAAACAACCAGTGAGAGAATTCGTTATATTGCTGAATATTTTGATAGATCATATTTTTTGTTCTGCTTTTATATTAAATTTTTACCTTCGATTATTCAATTTAACAAATGCGTGTATAGGCTTGCACACCTTGTTACATTTATTGTACTTTGCTGATCGAAGCAAATTTTTAAATATAAAATCTACTTATTGGTTAATCCTTCATCAAAAAATGAAAAATATTGATCAGGCAAATATTTCTATGCGAAAAGTCTTAATAAAATTTAATTAAATTTGAAATAACTAAGAATTGATAACTTCATTATTATTGCTTTTGAAGTCATTGCATTTAGCCTTAGAAGTCGTCTCGTTATAAATATTCAAACATATTTCAATATTCATGTTGATTAATTTTTACTTCGATTCAATCGTACGAAAGTAAGATAAGTAAAATTATAATTCTTATTCTTACTCTCAATTCTACGAAAAACATTTATCGTTGTATATAAATATAAATATTGTCGCATTCGCCAAAAAATGTCCATTATTGTCTGTATTCTAAATGAAATAAAAAAGTTTTTTACGATGATTTTTATCTTAATATTATGAGAAACATAATTTTAAAAGACTTTATTCGGCTAGATATTTTCCGTAAACTCGTGACAAAGCTTTGGTCAATTTGAACGTTAAAGCTTCAAAGTTGGGAAACTTGAATTGCAAAAACTTTATTAAAAGTATTCTACATGTACAGAATAATTTTAATTTGAAAATCTATATAAATTTCATTTGGATGTATAAAAATGCACGTTTCGTCAGCAATATTTTCTCAATTTTGTAATCGACTCTAATACGATCTCGTAAAATACTTATATTTCGACGAATTCAACGTAATTGTAAAATTTTAAGTATTTTATAGGTTTTACGTTTTAATGGAACATTATGAACAGTATAAAAAATTAATTTTATTTATTTATAAAATTTGTTATATGTATAAGTAGTTAGTTATTAATAATCAATCACAATAATAAAGTAGCAATTGAAAACATTTAAACAATTGATGTTTGCCAGTTATTTATTATAGCAATATGTTGATAATTTATTTGGTAGAGTAACATCTCGTAAATTAAAGAAATTATATCACAATAGATCATTTGCATTAAAACATGAGCAAATTGTAAGTTGGAATAAGCATTAGTTGCAAACTTCACGCGATATAAGATTGTTGATCATTTAGCCGAGCGTGAAAAGCGAATTCATAAAATGAGACAAAAATTCCGTAACTGATTCCCAATCGCTTAAAGAGTATCTAGAAATTTCTGATTTTATTTTCTTCATTAGATTGTACAAAACAAATATTACTGCGTATAATATGAATTTAAACGAGGACGAAAAGAATGGAAAATACTAATTAGCCTAATCTCTATCTTAATTGAGATGAAATTTGCCATTCTCCCTTCCATAAATGATAGAGCTTCCTTAATGCGAGAAGTAGTGGTCGGTATCGATATCGATAGGAATCAGCACTCGGCTTAAAGTTTAAGCAATTAGCAATCGTAATCAGTGTTTAAATATGCATTCCATCGGTAGGGCGTCAACAGTGCAACGTGCGACGTTTTCGAAATAAATGCACTTCGCGAGGTACACGCACGCGTCCTAGTTGCACGTACACACTGTTTGCGTGCGCGCGAGTGTGCACTGCGACAGTCTTGTTTAAGTGTGTGCAGCGGATGTGGATGCACTCGCAAAGGATGCGTCAATAAAGTGACTGGTACTAATATTCATGCTCTACACGTATGCGTCGGTGATGAAAGGATTACTATGTTTGAAGAAAATTCATTTGCGCAGTCCTTCGCGACGCTAATGATCTTCGTTTCGCAAATTCATGCAATAAACGTATATCCGTAAACGTCTTTCGCTAAACAACGTTACGTTTCTATTGATACGAGACGCGAATTGGATTAGGTTTTTGGGGGCTTCTCTAAAATCCGTTAATCTCTAATTATAATTTCGCAAGTGTTTTTCGTTCAACAACTTTTGTTTTGATAAACAAATTTCAAATTTTACAAAAACGAGCTCCTTTTAGCGGGATATTATTTTTATCAAAATAATTACACACAGTAGTTAGCATTCGTTTATAATCGAATTTATATTTCGAGTAAAACTTGAATGCTTTCGGATAAAAATTGAGGGATTTATTTCTTTTGCAAAACTTCGATCTATTTATTATTAATTTTAATTATAAGCCATTTGACTAATATTTTTTCACAATTTTAACTTTTTTATAATTTAAGCTGATCGTTCTGAGCGTTTTCTCGTGAATCCCATGTATTTATAGATGATAAATTGTGAAAAGCTTCTAGATATATAAAAACTAGGATATTTATTTTCAAACTTTTGACATTTAACATACAAGTGATATGTGTCGTTCGCTGTGTAATTTTTATGAGTTTCTCAAACACTAATACGTCACATCAAACGATGAGCTTTGTACTATACATTATCGTTCGACTTATATTATCTTCGAACGATATTAACATGGAAAAGTTTGCTTTGCTTCGTACCAACACATCAGTATTTCTTTGCGCATTTCAGTCCATTTAATAAGAGAAACCGTCTTTCATTATCTCCTACTTTAATACTTTACGAGTAATTTTTAGAACAGCTAATTACTTTTTATTAAAATTTATATTTTAAGAAATGATGATAATAAGGCTTCGAAACAAAATTAACACGATAGAAGAATTATTTTCATAATTTTTAGAAAAATTCATTTATTTTCTTCATTAATATTTTGTTTTATTTTAATTTTCTATTCTTTTTTAACGAAATTTTAACGTTTCTTTTGTTATTTTCCTTTATAACGTTAATAAAATTTAAGAAAGTTTAAATGCACACCTAAATTAATTAGGTTTTTTTCGCAAAAAAAATACCTTTGCTGAGATGAAAAATCGTTAAATATACTAAAGAATATGAATAATTTTCTTAATTTATTTGTAGAACAATTATTATTTTAAATAAAACTTAAAAATAGTGAAAATATTTAATGGTAAATATTGAAGAAGCAAATTGTAAAAAGCCACATTTTTATTTATTTAAAATACATAATTTCATTCAAATATACAATAACTATAATTTTTCAAGTTATTCAATTTTAAATTGAAATACATATTCATTATTAATAAGACCGAGAGTCTAACAGTCGTTTATTTCTTCGTTATTCTATCATTATCATCTATTTTCATAGGACAAAATTTATACTTGACTATTTGATTTTTAACAATAATTATCACATACAAATAAATTTTTGCTGGAAATTATTTACGTTTTTTAAAAAACTATCGATTACTGATTTCAAGATCGTCAAAAAGATGTGCTTGTAATTCTTTAAATAAATAAATTTTTAATTGTAAATTAAATATGCGTTAAATTTAGAAAACACATATTAAGGATATTCTAAAAATATATTCGTTACCTTTTTTTAGAATCGTGTTTTTAAGAAAAATAGGAATTTATTTATTGCGAATTATATTCCTTTATATGATATATTCGATCGTTATATATTATAATCCAATAATGGAAATATTTGTTGGAATCAGAGTTGCAAGCGTAAAAGGGTCGTACACCGAGTGTTTGAAGGGACTAGTAGAAGTAACTTGTTCACTTGGCCGGGTTCACTATCAACTATATGTTTAAATAAAATGCTTCGATTAAGTTATTTATTTTTTAGAAATTATAAAAGCTCTGAAAATATATTTGCGAACAGAACGTAGGCAAATTTAGCGTAATATAGTTCGTATATCAATAGCGTTGATTACTATTATAAAAAGAAGAAATATATGTGTGTACATTGTGTGCGTTACTACTGAATATCATTGCGTTATTTCTCATTGCCTGGAATTACTTTTCCGAATGGAGTATAATAATTTACTGTGAAATACTGCAGAAAGTGATAGTTGCACTATACTCGAAATTAATTAATAAGTAGATGATAATCTAAGAATTGTGTTAGTTTGTTGGTTGCAAGGTTGGTTTAAGTACACGCAACATTTGCATTCCCATTGCAGTTGCGAATTGCACTTCGCAACATGTCTTCCGATGGTTCTTTTAATTATGCAGCAGGTAAGAATCAATACCTTACGCAGCTCTTCGATTGTTACGTTAAAAAGGTACAACGAACGAGTCTGGCATCGAAGAACGCGGTGGCTGGTTTAAAGGATTTCCCCGTTCTGCTGGACAATGGAGCTCGACAAAAGCGTCACTTTTTGAAAAATTAAAATCGAGGAATACCTTCATCGCAGAAATGAATCTCGCGCAAAAGCAGTCCGAAGTCGTTCTCGTCCTCGTCGTCGTCGTCGTCGCCGTCGTGGTCGTCGTCGCCGCCGCAATCCAGTGAAAAACTCGTCGTGCAGCGAGACACGACTCGCGTCGCCGGAGAGCCGAACGTCCAGCTCCGCAGCCCACGGGTGAACACAAAAAACTTGCACGCAGTGATCGAAGTCGCACTTTTCACAGGCGGTTCGCGCCGGCACCGCTCAGGGGGCGGCGAACAGGTGTGACGGGGGCGCCGGCGCGCGTCATCGCGGAGCGGCTTCGGGCGGAGGGTCCTTGGGACGACTCTAGCAGCGCCAGCGTCCGAGGGTGCGCGAGTCGCGACTGCACTGGGGAAAGACGGCGTGCGCCGCGACGCTCGCCCGAGTCCGTCCGCGCCCCTCCACTGCGCGCACGCGTGTACGCGTGTACCACTGCCTTTGAGGGGCGCCGAGGATTATTGCGTCGGTTGCTGGGGTCAGATCTCGCAATTATCCTCGGGAACATCGCATCGGCTGTTCTTCGTTTCGTTGCGTCCGAACGCCGCAACGCTCAACTTTTTTCCTTTTCTCCTCACCCCCCACCCAGCCGCGCGAATTAAAAACTGAACTTGCGAGCCGCAAAATGCAGTTTTTCCAATTTTCCATAACCTTTGGCAATTGTTCCTCGTTACAGCCTTTTACAAATGAAAAATGAATAAGGGCTGTAATTACTGTTTAATGCACAATGTTTAATCTAGAACTGTGCAGCGAAAAATAACTGGTTTATAATGGAAATTCTCGGATCAACTTATAATGTACATAAAACTTTATTTGTATTTAGTAAACTAAGCAGGCTAATTAATATTGAGTTTGCTTGTTATTCTTCGTATAAAATTAAAATAAACAAATGTGTACAGACGAAGCTTTTATTAATTAATCTGCATTTCTAAATTATTTTTGAGATTCAAACTGTAAAATTGAAATGCAAAAAAAAAATTTATAAATGGTGCTGATTTGCACGTTAATAGATTTTTTGAAATTATTTTTAAAAAAGCGTAAAATTAATTCAACCGTTATATGCTGTTTGTTTAAACTTGAAAAACTTGGATTAAAAATTAGAAATACGTATAGTATTAAAATGGAGCGAAGCAAATTAAAATTCATTGTTTTAATTATAAATCGATTTTCTTTATGGTGAATACTAAATTTTATTAGCCAATACCTGCGTTAAACTATTACTTTTTTATTTCTCTGATGAACTTGTCGTTGCTTTTTGGAGATATCGATTAAAGTATTTAAAAGTCTTAGTTATTTTCTTCGATAAATCGTTCAATTTTGGAAAATAAAATTAACTAAATTGAATTCTCAACTATCAGATTCAGTTTTTCATTTAGCTACAAGTAGTTTTATAAACATTATTTCGTTTGATGGCGACTCGTCACTCGTTTATATGGAATTCGAAATAACGCAACTGGGAATCCGGAAATGACGATGTAGATTCCCTAAATTGTCGGTTTATTGAACGATGCCGTGTAGATGCGACTTCTCACCTATCAAGTTTCATGGGTTAATCTTGGAAAAGACAATTAGCGATCGAGCAGAAAACTATAGGTGAGAAGCAAATAAGTCTACGCCATATTTTCAAGTCGCTATTGCGGACGATGTTCGGATCACGTTACCGTTCGTCATCAAATCTGTTACCATCGTATATGACAAGACAAATATTAACTATTAAATAATATACAAACTTAATATTTATATATTTCGAATTAGATTTTTACGTTAGAAATGTACTAGTCGTAACAAAGTTAACGTATTGTGCTGAAACAAAATTATGAGGATATTTTCGTCATTTCGACAGCAATTGTATAACAATTAAGAAAATGGGAAGTAGCAGTAACACAATGTAAAAAGAATTTTTCCTTTCATCAAAATATACTTTGACTAAAATTTTTGTTACGGAAAAAGTTGTCAACGCGTCAAAAGCAAAGAATTTTTCTACCAGAGTATTAGATTTTATTGCATGTGATGTAGAAAAATGTGACGAAGGTTAACGCAATCCGTTAGATATCATTGCTGATCTTATATCGAGTAATGTTGTGTACTTTGTAACCAGCGAAAATGGAAATTTTATTCTATGCGAGAATAATGTAATTAAAATTGAAATAATTATTGCTTCAATATGCTGCTTGATTCCGCAGTAAAGTTCACGGACGAATGTAGTTCCAAGACAGTGCAATCTCTAATTTTAAACAAGTAGTTTGTATCACAAAATAAACGGACGTCTACGCTGCTAGAATAATTATCTAATGTTGAGCTTTAATTTTTGAACGTCTGCGATGCCCCGATTGACGTCGAGGCTAATTAAGAAAAGGCAAGACTCGCCCCAGATATTCCTTAGACGTGTTTCCCAAAAATCGCGAGATTCGCGGAGAGCAATGTGTCATTAAATATCGAGAAAATTGCCCGAAGACCGAAAATACTCGCAGAGATTTAATATAATAAAAGCGCAAGAAGTTGGATGGGTTGCCTCTGATGTAGAGGGTAAGAGCGTCTACCGCTAACGAGGGCATTAGAAGAAGTACGAGCGCAGCCACCCGCACGTTAATCGTCGCAGGCGCGACTGCTGAGCGCGATATTTCTCTCTCCACCTCGGAATACACCTGCTCGGGCAATCCCGCATCTGCCGCCGCGGGAAATCCGGTTTTTCCGCATTTTTATTGTACTTCGGCCCCCACCTCTTGTCCCAAGAGGAGCGCGATCCGTCTTTCTTAGGGTGATCCAGTCAATTCATTTCCACCAATTTGTAAGCGGCTGCTGACTTGACATTGGAGGGGAGCGCTTGAGTTTTCGCGTCAGGCTTGCGATACGAATTAAGTGCGTTTGGGTTACTGGGTGGCGGAATTTTTGACAAATTCTACAAACAACAGAGGCCGAAATTAAAATTCGCCCTAAGAACAAATATTTCTGGATTAAAAGTTCTGATGCATAAATTAGGTCTGCGACTCATACGAGCGACTTAAACTTTCCGGTAATAGAAATTTTAAGACATTAATGCGTTTTTCCGAGTTTTATGAGCGTGAACGTTGGCTTTAAATTTACAACTCGTACTCAGTACGTGCTATTTGCTGCAATTCCGATGCATAAAAAGTCGGCGTCGCTTACAAACTGATCCTCCTAATTAATGAAGAGCATTATTTTACGATAAGATCTGCAACTTTTAGCTGCATTAGTTTGAGTCAACTGATTCAACGCACAAATAGCTGATCGCTAAACCGGTAGTCGTCTAGAACTCTTGGATAAGGTAAACAACCCTCTCACTGTCTCCTCGATTCTTGCTGTCGTTAACTCTACGAATCTCCATTAATCAACCGCTTCAAAAGTCGGAAGCTTAAAAAAGTATCTTTTTCTAAATTTTCTGCAACTTTTTGACTCGAAACAAGAGCAACGGATCGTCCTTTTAAAAGGCTCTATATTTTTCAATTTACTTACTCTCGAATCTTATAAATGTGATGTATCACTTTTCAGAGTATACGACCTGAAATATACTCACACTCTCTCCGCCTTGTTACAGTCGCTCTCCTTCTACGATCGAAAATTCATCATTCTGTTTCGCGTGCAAAAGAAGCATCCGGTCGAAAGATAATATTCGCTGCAATCAAAGCTTTAATTTTCATCTATTTTTATAAAATATCTTTATCTTAAATAATCTCGATTGTTATTGGCGTTTAGAATTTTACAAAGATACTTCTTTAAAAAACTATAGACAAATGCATTATCAAATTGTTGCCTAATTTACCAAGAAAAGATTTTTTTTTATTAACGAATATTATTTCTGAAACATTAATGTGAAAGTATTTTTTTTTTTTTTTAAATAGAGAGAAAAATGAGAATTTGATATTCCTTATTTTCAAAATCCATCGTTAGCTTTACGAGTTTAACGTATTTTGAAGAATAGACTTTTTATTGTTCAAAAAGGGAAAAAATTGAAATTACGTAATAATAAAACACTACAAATTAAATTCTTGTATTTTATGGTCCAGTAAGGTAGTTTAAAATTTGGGTTAAATAAATGAATTATTAAATAAATAAAATATATATTTCGTAAAAATAGATAGAAACTCTATAAAAATGGATGAAAAATTGTCGGTCAAAATTGTGGAAAATATATTTTATCTTATTTTTAACTCAAAATCAATAGTCAAAAAAAAAATTTCTGCAACTCCGAGTCTCATTTACTTGTCCGAGAGTTAAATTTATGACCACGACAATCGCTTAATATGTAATGGCTTTTCCACTTTATGGTTTAATGGAAACAATCGACGAATCCTTCCTCCGGCTTCGTTTTTAAGAAAGTGCAACATCAAAATATTCCCTGCGCGTATAGATCTCTTAAAAACTACAAAGAAGAAAAAGAAACTAGGACGCGACCAAGAGTTGGCCGAGGAGGAGATAAGACAAATAAATTAGACGAATTTTCGCTTTTCTTAAGAATCGATCGTCGGCAGTAACAACGGCGTATCGAATCGTTCCAATTATTTTTGGAAACGATCGTGAAAATGCGCCTCTTCCTCATTTTGCCGAGGAATTCGAGAGGCGTTTCTCCTCAAGATCCAAGAGCTCGGGGCTTATTACCGCATCGGAATCGCACATACGCGTCTTGTATTAGTCAGCAATGCTGGAGACGGAGATACGATCTCCGGACCATCGCAGTCATCGGGGCGGCTCCTCTGGTGCTCGAGGCCGAGGGGGTCGACCGCGTCACGAGGCTCCCAAGCAGTTGATCCGTCGATTTTCAAATATGACCGAATTTTCCGAGACGGACAAGTAAGTATAGGATGGATTAAGCAAGAGCCGCCTACCAAAGTGAATATCATTAACTGGTGTTAGAGGCTATTCTACGACGGAGGTGTTGCTGATTTTGACTTATGGAGCCCATCGCTCGTGTACGGCATTACTATATTGGAATTGAGCTATTTTTCACACAAGTGTTCCGCGAGGAAAGCGAATAAGTACTAATCATTAAAAAGTGTCCGATTTGGATTAATAATTTTAACGCTCGATCACTTGATTCGCTTTGCATTTTTAGGTTTATGCGAAAATGAGAAGCAAAACCGATAGTCTCGTGTAAATTAATGTAACTTTATTTCAATACAGTAAATAAATAATATTCTCGTTGTTAGTTGTTAATCTGAAAAAGCGCATCAAATGTGCAAGACACATAAAGTATGTATCCAGAAATTTTAAAGAATTTTAAGATTTTTTTACACATCTGCAACAATCAATAAAACCGAGGTTTTTTTATTGTGTTTAACTTTTGTTAATTTTAATTTAATTACATTAGCGGAATATTTACGTACACTTGTTGATGTTAATTAATCATTTAGGAATTTTGATTTTTGCCAAATATAAGTAAAAATATGAAACTTGGTTTCAAAATTTTTAAAAAGAATAAACTTTATGCTTTTTTAAACTACTAAAATCAATTGAAATATTTATGTTTCAAAATAATATCAGTTGTTGTATAATTTACGCATAACTTGTGAATAATTAAAAATCTATTTTTGGTAGAGCATCTTAGAATGATTTCACAAAAATTAAGGAAAGTATTAAAGATGGAGTGAAAATGATGATTTAAACTAAAATGAAAACTATACGTGTGTTTTTTTTTAATCAATTTTTTTCAATCGATGTTTATCGGTAAGAAAAACTTTTAGAAATTTATTTCAAAGATAAAAATAAATTTTTGTATAATTATTTCAAATAAATAAAAGTTAATATATGCGAAGAGCTTTAAATTAATTTCTTTTCAGATAATAAATCTAAAATTTGGTGATAAAAAGAACGACTCTTATAATAAAATTGACGTCATCAATTAAAAAGTGATTAATTTCCAAATAAATGGCTTTTTAACGATCTGTAAAATTGAATCTAATTTTATTTGTTTTCTTAATTCAGTTATTTTAATTCTAATAATTTTTTATAATATAATCTCTTAAAGCTTTTATGAATGTTTTTTTAAAAAAATAGTTGTACACAAGTAATATTGAAATTTCTGGAGTAACTTATAAATTATAATAATCTAGTTTGAAAAATGCAAATGTCAAAACTCTTTGAATTTGAAAACGAAACAAATGAACTCGTCAACTCAAGCAATTGCAATGAAAATAAAAACACAAAGAAAGAACACAATTGAAAAAATATCCGCCTAACTTTCTACGAATACCAATTAATAATTCAGATAACACAGGGATACAAAAAACGAAATATAATAAAAAAAAAGACAATAGAACTGTTGCTCAAAAGGGCAGGAAGATTGAAAAAACTTTGCAATATAATGGTTTTATAATCGACGTCGATTTACTTTTGTCACGTTCCAAACGATAATTCTTTGTAAGAAATATTAAAAAGTATCTTTAGAAGCTATAGTTGAGACACTCGGTTAAGCTCTCATAGATACTACATACAATATTTAATCGTACACATAGAAGATTATATTCCTATAATTATACAAGTGCAATGAACGATCGATACAATCGTATATGTTTCATAAGGATATCATTGTCTGAGTTGTAATGAGTTTATATTAATTTCAACTAAAATACTGTCAGACTTTTATTCAGAAAAAGTATTTTAATTTTACTTCTGTTTATTTACCTTCTGTTTATTATTATTTAAAAAAAATTTAAAGGATACATTTTATAATCCCAAATCTAGAACTTGAAAAAGCTTTGAACGATATTGTTTTGATATTACTTATCAAGATATTAAATTATTTGTCAAGACTATATATTTACATAATATATTATATTACAGGGATACACAATTATACTTGATGATAATTTGTATCTACATGAAAAATGATGCTTTGAAACATTTGAATTTAATATATTTTAAATATTTAGTGTATATTAAATATATTTCAACCTAATGTTACTTATTGTCCTACGGTAGGTACAGTAGTTTTCAAGCAGCACTTGTTATTGACTGATGTCATTAGAGAAAAATAACTTTTTATGTTTGTAATCTATTTTTAGCAAACTGCTGGTGCACATTTTCCGGTTGCTTGTTAATTTATAGCGAATAATATTTTATATTGCGTATTCACAATTAGATATCGTATAAATATAATAACTGACATAAAAAATAATTTCTGGCCCGAAGGACAAAACTTTCATATTATTTCTTGTTAGATATATTGCATTTATTCAATGTAGAAGTTTTGAATTTCCTTTAACACATATTATATTGACCGATAGTCTCAAACAATTTACTGTCTGTCGGACAGTGTAACGAGTTTAAATAAGTATTACATGGGCAATCGACAAATCAATATATGACAAAATAAAAAAAAAATTTCAAAATCACGAGTAATTAAAATTACGCAATACAAAATGATAATTAAAATAATCTGTGACATCAAACGTATCGGAGATTTTATGTGTTTAAGAAAAACGAAGGCCTAGTTTTATTATTTATATTAGGTAATATCTCTTAGTGATATGCGCAAAGTTTTTATTAAACACAAATAAGCAAATAAATTTAATAAGCCCAAACATGAAAGTAAAAGAGAAATTTACATGGACATCCATTACCAAGATTAAAAATATTGTTTGTTTTTCGATATACAGTTTTTGTATAAATGATAAATTTAAATTAAGCTTCCGAGTAAAATTATACGATAATTTAATACGTAATTTTTACGCGCAAATTAATGTCAAAAATTGACTAATACTCGTACATAAGCGATTAGATGAAGCAAGAAAAACTATTGTTATCCATATCTTTCTTTCATTACATCATTATACTATCCTTCATCACAGGATAAGTGAATAAATACATGGCATTCGAATTCCATAGAGATGCACCTCGTACACCTACTTTTCTCGTTTACAAATGCATCCCACGTCGATGTTCATATCAAAAGTCTCGAAAAGCTTCAATATTCTATTCAAATTAAGAAGGAAATTGTAGGATATTTGTGCAGATGATAAATATATGAATTTGATTGAATAGCGACAACAGAAGCATCTAATAATTTACATTCAGTGCAAGATATGCGAGAAAGTTTTTTTATGAATTCAGTTGCCCCGAGTTACTGTGAATTACAATTTAGACAGAATTTGTTCCTGAAACTTAAAGATCAAGTGGCGCAAATGATCATGAGTCTGACTAATGCAAAGTCTAAGTTTGCTTTACAGATTTATGTACCATTATATATTTTTTACCATCTGTATATTCATTTCCCCACGGTCCACGCAATTAAACTAAAAGTATGAATATTTGCGTAAAATACGATCGTAACTTTTAAAATATTCTTCATAGTTAGTTATATAGGGATACTTAGGGATATTTCTCAACAACTACGTCTCTTGGACACGACTATTGAATTATTGGATCGTTTTTTAAGATATTTCACACAAATTGTAAGATAAAAACACTTGCAAATGCTTTCCATTTAAACATTCTCAAGAAATTTGAATTCTCTAGATTAAAAATACAAAGTACTTTGGATAAATAGAATTTAAAATATATTTTATAGTTAAGTGTGGTTTTTTGTATTGTTATTTATTTTCACTTTAAAGAATTGTTGAGAGTTAATTAAACGCTTTTGGTTGGATTAAGAAACACGTTATAACGATACCAACAGTTTATTTATTAGATGTCGTTGGAGAAAAAAAAATAGATGTTAAGGTGAAGTTTTATATTTGCTGTTTGCATTTTTTCAATCACTGATAAAAATATAAAGTCATTTAATAGAAAAACTTGTGTTAAATTTATGTTAAAAATCTACAGTCTCCCGTATTTCCATTTACCACAAAAATTGAGATGAAATTCGTATCTTAAATGAAACGAACACATTGACAAACGTCTTTTTATAACCATGAACATATAATTTAGCTTTTATAATTATAATATTCACTTATTTGCTCGTCGTTTTAAAGCTACAAAGCTTCGAACAACAACACTACAACTCTAGTCTTTATGTTATTCGAATGTGTATCTACGCTGAATCCTAATTCAAGTGCAATTCCATTACCGGTGCCGCCACTAGTTTTGCAGACATATATATAAAATCGCAATTAAAATTATATTATACATTTGATTAGTTCGAGTACGTGCAACCATTCTTTTATTGGCTAAATGAAAAAAAATTATGAAAAATTGCTCGAAATATGATACGAAATTTGTGTCAGTATATTCATATCACGGAAACAGTTGCTTAGAATATTTTCCGAGTCTCTTATTTGACAACCAAAGCCGAATTTATGTAAAATAAATATTTACACGATACGTAATTATTAACTCCATTATTTACCTGAAAATTTTCTGTTTACCTTATATTTATAAAAGTAGTTTAAATACAATTATATGTTTACTTATTTATATTATTTAATTATCTAAAGGCATATATATTGATATAACCAATGGCTTGTCACAAATATTTTTTAAATGCACCCTTAAATATTGTACGAAAATTTTAATAAAATGCAAAAACTAATTTAAAACGATCGTACAATTACTTGGACTAAATTGTCTAGACAAACTGATAAAAAATGATAAAAATTCCGAGACTTATCCAGCTTTTTATTCGTAACTAGGGTTTGTTATAAATAGTTACTTGTTAATGAATAACAATTGCTGTTTGTTTAAAAATTTTCAACTCTCTGTTTATAAAAAGTAAGAGCACCTAAAAATTTTTTCTCAAGTTGGTTAAAGTTTAAATTTCAGTAAATATAACACCATGAGTTTATAGAATGAGTTCATGTTTGTTGAGATTTACATAAGATAATTGAAAATCTTGGTGTGCGGTATGAAGTGAAATGAGTAATGCTTATAACCAGAAAATCTAGTTGTGGAATAGGTCTCTTAAAGATGCACAATTACAGTACATTCCTTTAAATTTTTGGTGATTTTTATCGCTTTTTTTCCTTTCGTTTTCTTGAATTTCAGGGGAATATCTTTCGAGCGATCACGTGTCATGTTTCACGCATGTCTGTACATGAAAGCGTAGCCTAACAAAGACACGACAATATAAACTTCACGGCTTGGGGATTTCGTTATGGTATTGGTGGAGATTTGATATCAAGATTGCAAAACGAAGGGAATCTGTATTTCGATCCCATCGTAGTCGCTTAGCAAGTCTGTACAGACAAACTGACATATTCGGTGGTGTGCGCTTGTAATCGACTGTTTGGCTTGTGTTATTCGTCACAATATGCTAATCACTGAAAGGGGATAAAAATTGGATTTCGAGTTTACTTTTCGCAACAATATTAGCTCTTTTATCGCGATGTAGTCCAATGAAGATTTGCTTAATGCAAAAATTACACGGAATAGATCGTGTGACAATATTACAAGGTTGCGTTAAATTGTCGAGACTCCTTATCCAATACTTCTCGTGCAAAATATTTGTCGCGTTATGGCACGTGTGTAATGGACGTAAGGAAATATTCGCCCAACGGCAGAAAATATTCTTCCCATTTATTTTATTATTTTACGTCGTCCGAGTTCAGACTCTCCAGATCCGAGGATTGCGGGATGCAACACTTCGGCATCATTTTGCATAACCGACGCCTCCGTTGAATCTTGTGCGTCGGATTAGCATTTCATGATAATATTTGAATTGATCAAAATACACAGCGCGAGTCTATAAATGAACACAAAAGATTTTTCATTTGCAGCATTTAAGAAAAATAATTATGGCTTTTTAGTAATCGAGCGATTTGTTGTTGTTATTTTCCAGTAAAAAAAGACTTTTCATTAAATTACGCACTTTGCTATTTTTCCGAAACGAAACAATGCAAATGTTTTACAGGGTAAAAGTTAACATGCACTTCGGATAAATGCAAAAATATATCTGGAAATGTTTGGGGCAATCAGTTATCCGTAACAACTTGGACTCGTTACAGAAGAGCGACCCCGAACTTTGAAGTTCCTCCCACGTGCACAGTGAGATTTAACTCCCTCGCAAACATTTGCACCAACTCTTTTATATTCGTTGTCACATTAGCAGAAGCATTTGTAAATTTTAGTTTGGCAAACTCGCGGCATCTCGTAAGCTTAAATAGCAACTTCACCGCCGGGACGCTTCGAGATGGGCGGGTGTTCGCCCTCCCCCCACTTGTGATCGCCCTTACAGGAGCGGTTGGATGATCATAGGAGGAGCTCGGCGGCCTAGAGTGGATGATAAAAAAGTACCTTTCCGAGGTTTGCAACGAGAGTCACTAGCAGACCCTTTTCGATGTGAAATGTTAATTGCCGATCGAGCGTCGAGCGCCTCCTTTCATCCTTTTGGAGGCCGCGAGGGCGACTTTTCCCTCTCTGAGGGTGAAAGCTTCGTCGCTTGGGGCCAAGTTGCATCGTGACAATTAGGTTTTACGGTCTGTCGCTTCGTCTCCCACTCGAGCATATCTGGAGATATTTTGGCCCCAGTTTTATTTAAAAATCCAAATTAACTGGTTATTCTACCGCTAGCCGCTTTGCTGCTCTGGTAACTTTGATTACAAAATTAATCGTGAAACTTTTTAATTGAAATTATTGGTATCTTGACACTTGAAATTAATGACGAATCCTCCTTCTTCTTTCTTCATTTTTCTTTCTCAAATTTTGCATACATGATGATAAAAATTTTGATTTCACGAAATTCTTTTAACTCGCGTTACCGTCGAATTTTCTGTGCTTTCTTTTCCATTTACAAGAACAGGTTGTTGACACGGTAACCCGAAGTACTCACCCTTTGGGTTGTTGTAAGTTCATCGCCCCAGAAGTCACGAGTGTTATGTACCGAACTCATGCGCGTAACAATATGTATGTGCAGAACGATAATGATTTCAAAATAGTACTAAAACTAAACACAATAATAATTGATATTACGTAAGACAAATGCTAAACATTATGCGTAAAAATGACATAAAAAGATTATTTACTTACTTATCGTTACATTGCTACAAATGCGAGCACTAAAAAAGAAAGAATTAATTTTTTATTATAAATGTCACAATGTTGTTAGAAAAACATCGGTAAAACCAAATGCATTCGGATCATAAAATGAAGAACATCGTTATCACTGAGAGAAGAGTACATTTGTCTTTTGGAAGTTGAGTTAAACAGCGACTGATCACGTGATGATCCGGTTAACTTGCAGGAGATGATGCACCCCGCCATTAATGTCATTCTTACCACGTGTAACGGCTAACGGTCTCGGGTTTAATTAGTTCCTCCTCTCTAGGAATGATCTTGGCAAAGACATCCGCGCCGTTGCTTGGAAAGTTCGTTTTGGAAAATTTAACCAACCATACGGATTGTCACTTTACTTACATTACGTTTTTATTACCAATTTTTATTTTGTTTTCATTACATTATTACTGGACGCAAGATGTCATCTTGACGAATAATAAATTTGTCTTTCGTAAAACAAGTTTTCAACGAATGCACGCAAAACTTACTTTCCCGGAACGGAGAAAAATGTGTATTATTTTTATAATAAAACCAATTTTATACAATAATCAAACAAATAATGTACAAAGTATACATGTTTATACAAACAGGAAAAAATGGTAATGTAAAAAATCAAGAGAGAGATTAATTATAAATCAAAGTTAAGTATTATAAGGTGATGACGAAGACATTAAAATAATACGTAAACTGTCCAGTGGTAAACATTTATTTATTTATCATAGTTGCAAAAACATTGATTTCAGTTACCTCAACAAACAGCTGCAGTTCTTTATTTTAAAAAAGGCGCACAATTTTGTTAAAATGTTGGCAACTTCGCTCATAATATTTACAGAATATAAAAAAGCGATCGAAAAATATTAACAACGATTAATCAATTTGTTTGTTTGGCCGCGTGACGTGGCAAATCGACACTAATATTTGCTAATACGTAAGCTACCGAAGCAAAAAGGGCTGTACCTTTGTCCAGATTACTGGGGTCCTCTGCAAGTATAGTGTCGTTTATGGAATGGTGGTAGTAAAAGTATTTCTCGTTGGCGCTCCATAGCGATCCGCCGGGGACCCCTGAGTCCACCCAACTGTCGATGTCTGGGCCTTGCGCCACGTCTATGATGCCGTAATTTTCGTAAGGCTTCAGCAAGCTGTTGCAAAGAAGTTTTAAATTATAAGTTGCACGTGTACTGGGCATACGATTACATTAAAGTACAAATTTATTTTAAATTAAGGTCGTTGCCTAACGGAAATATCAAGTTCAAATGTAAATTACACGAGCCGAAAATTCACCAAATATAATTCGATACATTCGAGCAAATCTTTAATAACTTCACCTCACGATCTTCTCCACTATGCATTTCACTAGATCAGTTGCTGATACTTGAATACCAAGAGGCGTAAAGGTTCCTGCGTCTGATTCCATTACAAATTGCAGGTTTTTCTCGTCGACTTTGTGTTGCTTCACGTATTCGGCGGCACCTATGAGACCTAATTCCTCGCAGGTCCACAATATTGATCTAAAAATACGATATAGTTACAAATTCCCATCTTCGACTGGTTTATATATTTATATGTTGATAGCTATTTTAATAAGATTTAATTTTTGCTGCATACGTTGAGTAAGCGAGTCATTGAGTATTTATTATCCAAATTAAAGGAAATAATACATTATTTTATCGCAGTGGTATTTACATATAAAGGTAACCTTAGTAAAAAATACTTTTAAACTAAAAAACTGATCAGGCGTCAAATTATATTTTGAACGTCTTAGTCTGTTAGGTCAGTTAAAAAAATTGATTAAATTCATAAAAAATAATATTTTTTTTTAAATTATAGACGAATTTCTAATAGATATAAAAATGATTCGCTTGTCAAAGTCGATAAGCAGTTATATGTTCTTAATAAAAAGCCGACTGTCGTGCGGTAATTATTTTTTACGTCTAATCTCGTGAAATCGTCGTATTATAATTACCGCAGAGTTCGTTTTGGAACCAAATTATGACGTTTTAATAATGCCAAGGCGTTCCAAGAAATAAAAGCACCTCCTCCATCGTCTACTGCACCTTGTCCCACATCCCAGTTGTCAATGTGACCAGAAACGACGACAACTTGTTCCGGTTTCGTACTGCCGGTTATTTGAGCAACTACATTACGAGATTTGGCGTCTGGGTAAGTTGTGGCGTTCATTTTTATCAGTATCTCTATTTGCTTTCCTATCGATAGAGCAGTAAACAACAATGTACGCACAATTGCAATAAGAGCTTTTTAGATTTGGCGAGACTGCAGGGGGTAAATTTAAAAAATCCTGCTCGCAGTTCGAGCTGATGGTGTGAAAATACCTTGTTTAGCCATCTCGTGCAAAAGTTGAGCATCTTCAACTGTAATACACGCAGCTGGAATTTTCGTGACGTTTGCATCGTAATTCATCATTCCGGTGTGTGGGAAACCAAACGAAAATGGCGTAACCGAGCGAACGAGAACTGCGACGGCACCAAGTTTCGCTGCTTCTATAGCGCCGATTGATCTATATCTTACAGATACTGCATAATTAACCCAATCTTCGTTAAACACAACTATTTTTCCTGGAATCTAAAAATCACGATTATTTCTATCTGTTGATTTCACTAAAAATTATCGCTTGAAACTGCGAAATTCGTAATCTCGCATAATACTGTTTAACAAGTTTGCATTATGAAAATAAGTTGAAATATTGTATTATTGTTTGCTTATTTTTAATTTTTTTAATTTATGACTGAATTTCTATTTGTATGCGAATGTCAAATATAAGGGTAAAAATGAATTACAATGTTTTGCATTAGTACGAGATTTTATCATCGACTAAATTTCTGATAAAATTAATTTTTATAGTCCTTCGTGTAACAACTTTCACTCTGTGATTTCAAGTAGATCTTGATACGCGATAGAGAAAAGTGACGATAGTATATTATCGAAATTTATTAGTTAATTTAAATTATATTCCTCTTTCTTCTGATACTTTACGAATTTCAGATATAATTTGTATTGTAAAAATATAATCTACCACTAGATGAATACTCACATTTTCGGCTTGCTGTTGCAATTCTTCAAAAGTTTTGACTACAATAGCTTCAGCTTGTATCCCTTCCGGAGGTGTACCGACGCTGAAACCTAACCCAAGCATCCGCATATCCTTAACTTCAGGTTTCAATAATTGTACAGATTCTTCGCCCCTAAAAAATGTTGATTTCATGCGTTACTTAATTAAAATATTTTACAATTCTCTTGAGAAGAAAAAAAATATCAACCACCAATCACTCGAGAAAAAATTTTACAATCGAATTGAGAATACCAATGTACATTGAAAGTATTTTTAATGAGCTCGTGTGTGCGAAACTTGTCGATCACTTACCTTTCCCAGTGGGGAACCGTAACTTCTTCCCCGTGCACATTTTCTAAATTCACACTTTTTAATTTGTCGAGCATGTAATCGATGGCATCTTCCAAAGTCTTTGTACCGCATAATCTATGCTGAAATTTGTTCACAAAAATATCGAGTTCGTGCATTGTTATGTTGCGGTACGATGTCTGAGTCGCCGACAGATAAAGTTTTTTCAGAATCGGCTCGTAAGACTCAATTTCTTCAAGAAGGTTTTGCGGTAAATTACATTTTAAAGCATCCGACTTGCTTTGATCCTGGGCGTATAATTTATTTATACATAATACCAACAAGAAAAGTAAAAAATTTATTCGAACGCTGGTTTTCTTTATTTTAATACAGAATAGGTTGGAGGCCGCCATCGTTGCTCGACGAAAAGACTTTTGAAACAAGATCTCTCAGTTTAAAACTGTTTTTCAATTCTTTTTTTTTATGCAAAGCATCGTTTATCTAAAAAAGTATTTATATTTAGTTTCTGCTTACAACTGAGTTTCGATACGAAAAAATATAATTATACGAAACAAACAATTATTGCTTGAAATTATTTGATTTGTCTAATTATCTTTGACCCCTGCGTATATCTAAAGATAAGAATAAAGATGAAAAGTAGCGACTTATTATTGTTTCCTTAAAAGCCCAATCAACTATTACAGGATAATTTTATATCTAGTGGAGAATAATAGTTGAAAGAATTTTATAATTATTGTGTAGGTAAAAGAAATTTTTTATGAATTTAATATTTTATTCATCGCCATTATTTATGAAAAAATGAACTTATTAATGTATAAAATTAATCGATTAGGAAACGAGTTTCCGATAGAAAATTAAAGATTTCCATTTATTATTTAACTAAGTTGTTTTCATTGAACGCGTTTTTCATAAGTAAACCAAACTGATAAAATTAAAGCTGATAAAATTGAAGTAAGATAATGAAAAACCTCGGCGTGCGAGTGTAACGAGTGTAATGCTTATAACCGGGAAATCAAGTCGAGGAATTTAACGGTATTCGACGATATTTAACTAAACACACTTCCTGAAATATTTCGACCACTTACGAAGCTCCGGAATAATACAGTAATCCATTTTCGAATTTTGCAAAACTCTCGGTTGCGCTTCTATCATAATTCGCGTATATATATATACTTAGCGATAACCATGATATCTGAAGAGATAAAATCCAAGATATCCAAAGTTTCAAATAGTTTTTTACGTCGTGTGAATCTTGTACGTTTACTTAATTATTGTTTGGTTTTCTCGCTACCGTCGAGCTTATCAATTACGTATCGTGTTACCGAATAATACACATCCTAATGCCACTTTAAGCATTTTGTACTCTTAAATTCTCTGTCTTACACTCATTGGAATTGATCGTTATTATTAAATTATTATATTATGGGACTTTTTTTTATCTGTTTTATAAGTACGATCGATAAAATGTGACAACCTTAAATACAGACTAGATTAAATATTTTAAATAGAACTTCTTTATTTTATGCATTGTAACAATTATTCCCTTCGCACCTTTATTATGTGGAATTAATAATAATTTATTTATGAATATTCGAGATAATCAATATAGCAAAAAAGATAATTACTTATTTTTTTGGATTTCAAACATACTTTTATTGTATATTTTATGTAATATTTTCTTTTAATTATATTGATTTATTTAAATAATAGCAGTTTCCATAAATTTACTTTGTTTTATTGTATATTAGATTATTTTTTTATAATTATTTTAATTTATAGTAATTTGTCTGTGCATTATGTGTATCATTAGTTAATTAGTATATCAAAACTTATATTGAGAACCTCATCGAAATTGTTCATCCACCACATGTTATTAATATTTCATAACAAATTTTTTAGTTTTAATATAATAAATTAAGAAAATTAAAATTCAACAATAAGTTTATACTTCGTGTTTAATTAAAAATAGTTAATCTCTTTTTATAATTGATTTTTTTTTAATTTATATAGCAACAATATGTTATATTTGTTGGAACACTAAAACTTAAATATTAAATAAATTTATAACCATATTAAATACTATAATATATCATTTCATAGAAGATTATTAATTAATTGTTGTAATGTTTGTGTGTAAATAGTAACTTTGAAGGATTATATCATTTCTTAATTCTTAATAATAAAAATTAGATTTTAAAATATATACAGCAATTCCGTGCAAAATCACAAACAATTATAATTGATATTCCGACACCAACATAAATTATAAACTACAGAGGCTAACACGTGCAAGTGCATTAATATCACTTTAAGAAACACCACTAAAAATATCCATGATATTACATATTTCTATTAATGGATACACTTATTCATAAGAAAATTAGAAAATATTCGTATGTGAATATAAAAGTGCTTACTACACTTCAAAATCTATCTATTTTAATTTATATTTTTATAGTCAAATTAGTTTAAAACAAAATTAAATTATAAAACAAAGAAATTATTAAATCCAAACATAATATATTAAATGCTCACAATGATTAATGAAAATATTATTTAATTTTACTACTGAAAAAATTATTCATACTGAACTAAAGTTATTTTTGTGCGCTTATATAAACAATACTACATGCGAGTGCTAAGTGTCTAACCTCGGAATGACCCGGGAAATTGTATTAAGTAACAGGAGCCAACGCATGCGTATTGAGCGGATGACACTCACACTCTATCATCTACGCTCGCATGTAACCGTTTTATACTTATTTATTATATTTCAAGTAAAAGGAGTGGAATAATGACATTAAAATTCAAAGTAAAATATTATTTTAGTTTGACATTTATAAGACTATTAAAACTGATCAATGCACAAAAATATATATATGTCGATAATGCATAGAAATTATTTTTAACTTTGCATTCAAATTGATTTTCCCACCTAAACTAAGTTGAAAAGTACCGGAAAAGCGCACGAAGTCATCTTTAACGAAGTTATGTTGGCAATCGATTTAAAATAGCGACTCAATGTTCCCGGATCATTAGATCCATTTAAATTATTTTCATTTACATAATTAGTAAATAGGAATGGTAATTAGTAATAGAATAAATGGAAATAAAAATTATTATATGCTGTTGTAATAATAAATTTAATATATTAATAAATTAATGAATCCTATTACTTCCAAAAATTTTAGAAATTGGAAAAATTTTAATGTATTGTTAGTGTAACAATATATAAGCTCTAATATAATATTATAATTCTGAGTCTAATTACTACGTATTTTTAAGTCTGATAATTTACTCTAAATCCCAAATTATTTACTTATATGTTTAATAATAAAAATGTAAAATAAGAATTAAAGAACTGATATTTACAAAAAATTTGGTAAACATTTATAATGAATTAAATAGTAAAAGAATACAAAAAATCTCATACTAAAGAATAGCTTGAAAATTAATTAAAGATTGGAAATATTATTAGAACATTGTATTATATTCTCATATATCACAATATATCGTTAAATATTTATATACAATAGAACATTATGCGATAGAAAACTATATAATAAATACATAATTTTAACAATTCTTTTTTAAAAGCAGAGCTTATAATATACAAATTTTGCAATTTAAAAACTTCACTGAATACTTAAATTATGATCAAATATGTTCATTGAAAAATTTGCACTACTACATAAGAAAATACTATTAATTATTAAGAGTAATACCTTTAATATTATATAACTTTATGTAATTATTACGTATTATTATTATTATGTCATTGAGTAACTTATAGTTTTTACATATCTTATATTATATAATCAAAAAGGTTAAATAATATAAATTTAAATTATAAGTGATCCAATGCTTTTAAAATTAATGTCACTCGAATGACAAATCATATTAGCAAAATAGTTACTTATAATTTGCATTATTAAAGTAAAATAAAAAATTCAAATCGTTCTCCTCAAATTGTTAAAACATAATTGCAATAAACTTATATTTGTCATTATTGATTTGTAAAACGATTGTGTTTCCCAGAGTCTATTTAAACTCATGTGAGTTTTCGGATAAGGAAAATGTATTTTTCAATTCCATAAAGAGATTACGAGCTTTTAATTTTTTAAATTTTTATTAGTTATTAAAAAATTATTAAAAAATTAATTTTTCATTTATGCATCCAATTATACATTTTGCCTCAATATACTTTTATAAAATATACGTGTCTGTATTTGTTTGTTAACTTATTTTCTAACGTATTCTTTATAAATAGTACCGGGTTTCCTTGAATTTATATATTTATAAACACATAATAGATGATTTATATTTGGTTGCGAAAATAAATTTATATATTTAAATAAAATAAAAAATGTCAGTATGAAGGTCTTTCATAACATTATTTTTTGGTCACTTTACAGTTAATCACACATATATTTATGAATATGTGTCTATCTTTCGTACATAATTTTTCTCTTTTGTAAAGTTGATGGTGTAAAAATTTCATCATGATTTTTCTTTTATATTTATTATAATAAAGTTTACTTGATCTGATTCTAATTAATGTTTATTGTCAAAATAATTGTTTATGTTTTTTAAAAAAATTTATTATACGCAAAACCTCTTACTTTTATCTTTTTCGTAGGTTATAATTTTTACAGAATTTTACTTTACTATTTTACGACGTTAGTGTAGAGTGTAGTTTAATAGCAATTGAGAAATAATTGACTCTTAACAATTATCCAATAATTATTGTTACTCAATAATTTTTTTTATAAAATTAAGCTTAGAGATATTGCACTCGTGGAAATTTGCAAAAGATTTAATTCGTATACCCTGTGCTTACGAATTAATTCTTTAGGTAAAGTATTAGTTTATATTTTTTCTTAGATTCTTTATAATTGAGCTGAAAAATTATGTATAGTTTTTAAAGTAGAATAGTTTTATAAAATAGAACACATTAAATGCATCAATGTTGAGGGTATGTCATTTTTTATGCACTCAGTTTGTACTTATATATATTTATATATAATAAAATAATAAAATTAATTATATTTAATTCTTGATTTAATATTGCATAGATTCCCAAATTAACTATGTCACTAATGAATCATAGAGGAAATTTTAATGTTAACGCAGCGTGTAATTATTTCCGCCACCAGTAACAACAATGCATTGTTTAAAATGCGTCGCGGATTAAGTGCTAGAATCTTAGTAAGAGAGTAAGCAATAATCGTATAATTTCGTGGCTCGTGTCAAGATGAGTACAGCAGCGTTAATAAGTAAACTTCTACAAGAACCAGTATTTCGTTCATCTTCACAAAAGATTGTGTATTTTAATTTTTACTTCATTTATGAGAGTTACACAATCGTTTATTTTCCTAATCTTTATTCTTCTCGTTAGTTCTTTTGGGCGAGTGTGACTGCGTACGTGCATACATACGTGCGCGCATGGGCGTATTTGTGAATGTATGCACCCATGTATGCACGTATGCAGTCTCTTATCGACTGTACAGGCTGAAACTAAGAAAAACTAACGGAGCATAGGTGAGCAACAGTTTATAAGGATCCGGTAATGCAGCGAAGTAAATTTGCAATATATAAACAGCTGTGAGATCAAGATCTTCACTATTTTGTAAATTAGTAGCTTCGAATTTAAGTATCAGTTAACTCAAAATGTTTTATAATGCTAACACAATATTTCTTTCATTTCATGTTTTTCGCATACATCTTTAATAATGTCGAATAAAATGTCTTGAAAACAAAATAAAAAATATTATTTATTTTCAAAGAGTAGAAACTTTAAAACTCAACATAGTAATTGACTTATAGTGAATGTTTAAATGATCATTTTCTTGGATAGTTTAAGATGAATATTTTTGTATAAATACATTTTAAGTTACTTTATCTTATTAATTATGTTTTGGCGATAATAGAATTTATCAACTGATGATATGCATATTGTTTTATATCGTCTATCGTTATTTTTGTTTTTTGCTTGGATGTTAATTTTATTTTTAATCTTTTGATTGATCTACGACCATAAATAATTACCTATTGATAAATATTTCTCTCCTTTGGTTTGGTTGATAATTAAATGCGTGTCAATTTTCAAATAAATTGTTCAATTTAATGTCATAGATAACATTTCGACAATTATATCACTTTCTTATATATATATTTAATGCACATGTGTTAAAAATAGAAAATATATACGTGTCTAATTGTTTTATATTTTTTTATTATGAAAAATTTTAATAATAAAAAAGATGTTATTTGTAAAAGTTTGATTCATTTAATTCAATTTTATTTTTAAATCTAAACTTTACTGTATTAGCAGGTTTTAAAAGAAGAATTAATTTCATATTCTAATGAAAAAATAACTTTTTTCAGTTTATTTAAAATAAATATTTGGTCTAAACAAGTATTACTCTAATGTAAGTAACAATATAAAATATTTTTATGAAAGTGAACAATGAAAATAGTAGATATAGTTGAATGAAAGTTTCGATGCAAGAATTAAATTATAGTAATTACGGAATGTAAAGTTAAAAAAATGGAAATATTGTAATAGAATACTTTGTTTTTTATTTTTTAAATAATACTTTATCCTTAATAAAATTTCTTAAATTAATTCAATATTTGTTAAATATTAAAAAAATGAGAAACATAAAAGTTTATTTAAGATTTGTATAAAAAGAAATTTCAAAATTAAATAATTAAAACTCTTGTTACAAAAATTTTTTATTTAATTTTTTTATGAAAGCAATTCGATATTTTGTTTATAAAATATTATTTATATATATTTACGCGCGCGCACACCTGATGCCTAAAAATTTGGATATGAAGTAGTATTTGCTTGATAAACAAGACGGTGTTTCGAATATTTTACAATAGATTTACATTTATCTAAGTTAATAATAAGATAATATTTTTAAATAAATTCAATGAAATTATTGTAAATGTGATATTATTGAATACAATATATTAGAGAAATGATTTTAAGTTTCGAAAGACTATGTTTTTGGAAAAGTCTATACATAACCTTAATGGTTGATTGTAAGAAAGAAAAGTATCTGACAAGCAGACAACGAGACGAAGATGACTAAGCAAATTCATTTGGAAAGCATAAAACGTAGGGAAAAACAGTTTAAGCTGGCTGCCTGTGGCGTCGTAACTTGAGTTTTCTGGATGAAAAAGGAATGGATGGAAAAAGGGCTATGAAAATGGTAATTTATATTTGTAGTTTACCAAACATGGTTATCTTGCAGTGGTTTGAGTTCATATTTGTTTCGAATTAAATAACAGGCCAAGTACATTAAATGATGAAATAATATGTACTATTTACATATTTTTCTTTTTTAAATAAATTTTTGAATATTTTAACTTTTTTAACCATATTAATAATTGATTCTATCATTATTGATGTATTATTTATAAAACAGGTGTCAGTATTGTAGTACATTAAGTTCATTTATTTTATTTCAGGATCCTTTATCTCCTGGACCTTGTCTAGATATTAGTGATGATGAACTGGTTACTATTTCAGTACGAGATCTAAATAGACAACTTAAGCTGCGTAGCTTATCACGTGAAGAAATTGTCCGAATGAAACAAAGACGTCGTACACTTAAAAATCGTGGTTATGCTGCAAGTTGTCGTATAAAGCGAATTGAGCAAAAAGATGAATTGGAGTCAGAAAAAACTCAAGAGTACAGAGACATGGAAGCCATGCAGGATGATAATAACAGAATGAGAGATGAAATAGAGTCCTGGCATTCAAAATATATGGCTCTGAAAAAGTTTGCTGCTGAAAAAAAAATTCATGTACCTCATGAACTAGAAACAATGTAGGGTTGAGTTATATTAATTTCTCAATTTGTATTAAGAAAATTAAGTATTAGCAACTTTTTATATTTATTTATATTATAAATAATTTTTATTTAGTAATAAATTTAGGAAAAGAGAAATGTTGGACTAAGATCTTATAAGAATAATTTTTTATTTCTATTTTACAAATAGTTTATAAAAATATTTTAATTAAATATTAGTTTTATTGTACAAAACCTTCATAATGTAATAAATATATTAATTGACTAACCACATGAACATTTATTGAATTACCTAACAATCTATATTTTTGTTTGTTAGTTAAATCATTTGGAAATTCAAAGTCTTCTGGAAAACACATGAGTCTAGATATCTCCTTAGGTGTAAAATAACGTAATTTTAAGTCAAGTAAAGCTTTTACTTTATCTTCAACTATTTCTGAACCATCATTAAATTTGTCAAATTTTTTTAAAATCTCAAAATTCTGGTATGGTGTCAAGACAGATCCAGTCCCTTCAACATAATGACTATAAGCTTTTGTAAAACAACAAGATCCATTTGAGTCTGGGGTCCGTACATCTAAAAGAGCACTTCGTTTCACTAAAATATTTTTAGAAATTAAATATTGCGAGTCAACATCTTCTTCCAAAATCTGTTTAAGTTTAAAGCATTGCAGTTTACTTCTAGAGTTAAAAGTCCTGCTTTCAACTGGTAATGATTTATAAATTTTCTCGGGTAACAATTGTAAAATTTCTGATGAAATTGAAGTTAAAGAAATAGGATCGTTAAAAATAAACTTCAATCCTTTTTTCTTTGCAATCAAATAATATCTAAGCCTAGAGTTTGGAATACCAAACTGACATGGACTGAGTATGAGTTCTTTGTAATTAAATTCTGATTTTTTTAAACTTATTATAACTTTATCTCTTGTTTCAGAACATTCAAATCCTTTTACATTTTCTAAGAGAATATACTTTAAAGTTTTAATTTGAGGAATAAGCTGTAATACATGTAATAATGAAGAACACCTGTTATCAACTGAATCTTTTTTTAAGCCTAATCTTGTGAAAGGTTGACAGGGTGGGCTCATAAGAATACAATCAATATTTAATTTTGTTATTTCATCTACTGTAAAAGATTCAATATTACGACTAATATTTATTGTTTCTGGAAAATTATGCTTGTATACTTTGTTTGCAGTAGTATTTATATCTATTGAATTTACAACAATTCCTTTAACAGTACTCTCTGAAAAATACACAATGAAATGGTTATAATAGCATGACAATTAAAAATATATATTTATATTTGATATTGAAAATATTTTTTTTATACTTAAAATTATAAATTTTATTTAAACTTAATGAAAACAAACATTATATTTGATATATTCTTACCACGTAATGCATAATGCATGCCACCAATGCCACTGTACAGCTCTAAAACCCTCATTTTTTATTATGTTTGATATGTAACAAGAAATTGTCAAGATCCAAATAATTTTTCTAAAGAATAAATAATATTAAGTGTTGACATTTTATATTTATGAATAGTAAGCAAGAGGTTGTTTTTCTTGCGGTTGTGGTTACGGAAAAATTAGTTACGGAACACGTGTTGACGAAATACATCTGTCAATTTGTCAAAATAATCGACAAATGAAACATGAGACTTATGAAAATAAGTAGGAGATACGCAAATTTACTAAGATAATTAACCACTTACTCATCTTTAATAGGAAATCCAAGCGTCACACGATAACACGAATTGGCGTACTTTGTGCTCTGATTAAAATACCGAAATGATATAACGTTAACAGCATCTTAACTAATGACCGAATCACTGAAAGCCTAACAAACATAAACCGTGTAATTTGTTTAGTGAATTTGAGTCAACCTAACCTAACCAACTACCCTAACCTAATCCCATTTTTGATTTATATACGCAGTGTGTTTCGTGTTAGTATGAGTAATGACACGTATGTGTGCATTGTAAACTGCGAGTACTTACTAAGTACTATGCACCAGGCAGTTTGCAATGTGTAGTGTCGTCGCATTTTTTGTATTGACGGATAACAGTGCTAATTATAATTTAATCGACTAATTTGTGTTTATTCTAGAACGATGATAATGTGATAAAGATGACACAAATTTCATCTCAACCTTCAGTGATAAAACTGACTTAGTATAAAAAAAATTATTGCTCTCAATTTTATAAAATGAAAGAAGGTCAATTTTAACCTACATGGTGTCATTCATTGTCAAGTAGAATTCCCAGTTATTTTTTATTTATTATCTGATCACATAGAAGATACTAATTCAATTAATTATGAATTTTGATAAATTTGATTTTTGAGAAGAACCTCTAAATATGTTTCGCAGTCGCAGCTGGTTTGGGGGTGGACTCTGGAAACCCAAAAATCCTCATTCTTTAGAACACCTAAAGTAAGCATATAAAACACTCCAGATATATTTCATAATTCAATTTTTATTTAATTAAACAACCAAGAACAATTAAAGTTTATTTTGTATTTCGATAATAATGCACTTAATTTATATAAGTAATTTTACAAATTGTAAATTAAATATTAATAATAAATTTTTGATTTTATTATATAATAATTATACAAAAATTTATTCTTATAGTAATAGTTAATAATATTATTCTAAAAAATACAAATTTTTAACTATATTATTTTTTTCAGATATTTGTATAATGTTTTATCAAAAAATCAAACAGTTTCTGAAAATAACAGAGGTTTGTTAGTTGAGACATTAAGATCCATTGCTGAAATATTAATTTGGGGTGACCAAAATGATAGCAGTGTTTTTGAGTAAGAAAATTAATGTATTATATAGTTTTTAAAAATAAAGTAAAAACATTAATATTTATTAATGAAATTAATTTTCAAAAAAATTTAGTGGTTTAAAAGTTTGTGTAACTCATCAATTGATAATTACCAAAAAATTATAACAAATTCTAATAAAATATTTATACTATGAAATTTTACATTATATTATAGTTGTTGCAATTCAAATATTCTTAACTAATTTTTTAAATATTAATTTATATAAATATTCAAAATTACAAAGAATCTTTAAATACACCTTACTTAAAGAAATTTTTGTATAAATTGTTACTATGTATTAATGTCTAAATTAAATTTTGTAAACTTTAAAATTTTGGAATAATAATCAAAGAAACATTTTAAATTTATAGCTTTTTTCTTGAAAAGAACATGTTGTCCTTCTTTTTACGGATAATGAAACAAAAATGTGGAAGTTATGTATGTGTTCAATTACTTCAAACGCTCAACATTCTGTTTGAAAATATTCGTAATGAGACATCGCTATGTATGTATATTTATTACTTGTTAAAAATTTATTAAAACATTTGTTAAAAAATTAATTTTCACAAAAATAATTTATTATTTTTCAGATTATCTACTTAGTAATAATCATGTAAACAGTATAATAGTACATAAATTTGACTTTAGTGATGAAGAAGTGATGGCTTATTATATAAGTTTTCTAAAGACATTGAGTTTGAAGCTGAATGCACATACAATTCACTTTTTCTATAATGAGGTAAACGAGGTATATTGTTTTGAGTGTTTCATTTATATTTTAAGGAACTATTTATTAGACATGTGTACTTAAAATTCTAATTATATCACAATACACATTTGCTTTATTGCTTATTAAGATGTTTTATTTTCGCTATTTTGCACTTTTTATAAAAGAAATGTTTATACAGTAAATTAATTTATAAAAATACATTATTATTGGATCTCAATATGTTTTTCAAAAAAATCTGCGCACAATTACTCATTAATTTTAAAATATCTGATTAAAATACTTATTTTCTGTTTAAGCATACAAACGATTTCCCTCTATACACCGAGGCAATTAAATTTTTTAATCATTCTGAGGGTATGGTTCGCATTGCTGTAAGAACGTTGACTTTAAATGTGTATCGCGTAGAAGATGCGTCAATGCTCACGTTTATTCGAGATAGAACCGCTGCTCCATATTTTAGTAATCTTGTTTGGTTCATTGGAAATCATATTATCGAATTAGATACATGTGTTAGAAACGATGCAGAGTAAGTTTGTAACGAAGATCTAATTGGTTGAAACATATTTAACATTGGCAAATAATAGCATTAACTTTAACAATATAATTAACTTAGAGTAAAAAAAATTTTACTTAACCTTTCCTAAAAACTTTAGTTTTTGAATTTTATTGTTAGATAATTTATTAAAAATACATTGATGTATTACCTTATAATTTCATCTTTATATTTTAGCCACCAAAGTCAAAATAGATTATCGGATTTGGTAGCAGAACATTTGGATCATTTGCATTATTTAAACGATATTCTTTGCCTTAATATAAAAGATTTAAATAAAGTTTTATCAGAGCATTTATTGCAAAAGCTTTTAGTTCCTTTGTATGTATATTCGCTTACAAGACGAAAAGATTTATTGTGCCAAAATCAAGTAAGTGTACGCAATCTACACATTTATAGAATGCGTATAAATAATATATTTTAAAGACAGAAAGAAATTGTTGTTTTTATAATTTTATCGCTTAAAAGTAATATTTATCCTATCACGTTTAGTTCTCTAAAAGTTGTTATATTCTTTAACCAGGAAGAGCGTAAATACGTTAGCACAGTAGTGTCCCTTTTCCTGTTATCTCAGGTCTTCCTGATTGTTTCTCACGGACCATTAGTAAGGACACTCGCAGCGGTGATTTTAGAGTCCAATTTAGATATTATAAAAAATGGTGCTAGTAAAGTTTTAGAAGAATACGAAGATATAATTTCGAGTGAAAGAGTTGCCTTTTTACCTCCCAAAGAAAGCTTGGAAAAATCGTTGGAGAATTTAAACGAGTCCCAGAACGATTGTGCGAAGCTAGAAAATCTGGCCGAGGAAAGCGAAGACGACGTGGAAAAAGGAAAGGATTTAAAAAACGATAATGAATTAGTGGGCAATTCAGCTTTAGAAAAGCAAAAAGAAAATTGGTACAGCATAGATAAAGTTGAAGCAAACGAGCCAACAGCATCTTTCCTAGCCGAATCTAGTCCTATAAAAAACGAGTTTGATAAGGCTGATGCTCCGAACGAAACGATAGAGGACATCAAGCATTTAAGTGTGACAGATGAAGAAAAAGAGCAGAGATTGGCTCTCGAAGGTCCTTTAACAACTGAGGCAATCGATACGGCATCAGAGCAAGAATTTTTATCGAACAAACCTTTCCTCGAAACTGTACTGAATTCACTGTATTGCACGGAAAACGACTACGCAGCTTTGTTCGCTTTGTGCCTTCTTTACGCATTAGCTAATAACCAGGTAAAAATTTGCAATTTTCTTTATTTTCACCTCGACCCGTTTTTACGCGCCTGTGTTCAGTTCGTTGTTGTATTTAATTTCAGGGTGTTCATCCCGAGACTTTGGATCTAGTCTTGGCTCCTCTAAAACTGTCCGCAAAAAATCGATATAACGAAACTTTGATCGACCGAATTATCCACATTATAACACTGAGTTGTCAAACAAGTAAGATTTATCACTTTTATTATTCCTGACAATGTGTTTTACCGTTTGTTTTGTTCAATTAGATGCAAAAGTACGACTTGTCACTTTAGAATTAGCAACGAAATTACTAATTCAGCTAGTAATGTCGGAAAACGAAATGCTACTGCAAGATTGTCACTTGGCGGCAGTCGAAGCAGCCAAAGAACAGAGTACTGCACTTCTTCGAAATTTTTATAAGGTCAAGAAATGGAAAATTGGGATTACTAAATTTATAAATGCATGTCGCATGTTGTAAATACAAAATGTATCTACTTCTCTAGCAAATAAACAAGATATTTAATATAATTTTTATTTGCAGAGCGAAGATATCTTTTTGGACATGTTTGAAGACGAATATAGCGAAATGCAAAAGAAGCCTTTAAAGGTGGAATGGCTTATGATGGATAGCAATATTTTACTGCCACCCACTGGAACACCAATGACTGGGATTGAATTCAGTAAAAGACTGCCTTGTGGAGAAGTAATTATTTTTCAGTTTCCTAGACATTTTTATTTTTTTGAAAAAATATTAAATCAAACTTATTACCACCAAAGCAAGATTAAACAAGATGGTTTTGGTTAAAAAAATGCATTTTTAATAATTTAGTTCAGAGTTTAAAACTCTTTTTACATTTTTTGATAATGTTTTTAATTATAAATTCTGTATTAAAGTTGTTCCCAGGTAATAATAATATATATTCACCATAATAATAACAATAATAATAAACCACATCTATAATAACAATAACAATAATAATAATAAGAATAAAATAATAATAATACTTACCATATCGTTTCAAATAATAAATTTTGAGAAATTATAAAAGGCGTTTTACAGTATCTTAAGAATTAATGTCTACGTATTTATTTAATTCAATGTAATTCTTTGGATTCAGGTTGAAAGAGCTCGTCGCGCTATTAGAGTATTTTTTTTTATACGAGAGCTTTCGTTAACGTTGAACAATGAAGTGGAAACTCACTTACCTTTAACAAATCCTGGTAGCTGCGTTCAAGTTAATAACGTTCTAGATTTAAGTGAGTATTCGAGCATTATTTTTGTAAAATTTCTCCCTTTCTTTTTACGACTTTTACAAACAAACCGAAACGTTTTATTTTTAGATAACAGTGATCTTATCGCATGCAGAGTCGTTTGGAATGACGGACAAAAAATACGCAGATTTTTAGTCATTGATTTTATACAATTGATCCTCGTTGAACCTGACACGCGAAAACTTGGCTGGGGAGTAGCGAAATTCGTTGGTTTTTTGCAAGACATCGAGGTCGCCGGTGATAAAGATGACTCTCGTTGTTTGCACTTGACAATACACAAGCCCTTGAGTAGTAGTACAAGTAATCGAGTACCTTTACTCTCTGCAAAATTCATATTCGAAGATCATATACGTTGTATGGCAGCAAAACAAAGGTAAACTTTTCCTTCAGATTTTTTTGTAGTATTTTTGTTAAATATAAATAAAAGAAAATGTAATAACTATTTCGTATTAAATCTTAAATATAATACACATAACAACTTTAATAGTACAAATTGTATTAAATTTAGAAATAATTATTTATACGCGTACATTACTATGTTGGGAAATTGAAAAAATAGTAATTACTTTAATGATGCGTTTTCGTGTAACTTTTTATTGGAAAACTATAATTATTAAATCAACAATTGTAATTAAATCTTATGCAATTTCTTAAAAAATGAAAATATTTCTTGAAAGTCTCAAAATGCATCTGTAATTTGAGATTATTTAATATCTGATAATCATGACCGAGTAAAATACTTGGTAGTTTTCTCAGGACTGTGTTCGTAATACCGTTTTAAAAATATTAAATTTTTGTAGAAAAATCAAGTACATTCTGTAGTCGTTTTACTTTTTATCGTGTGTCAGTATCTATTATTAGCTTCAGTTGAAATTAACTAAGCTACTCTTTGTACTTGATCTTAGCTAATTTTGTAAACCGACTGTTGGATACGAATTACTTTCTGCAAATTTTTTTATCGTTTTAATGTAGCCCGTATTTACCCAAGATTATATTGAAATTAAAACTCAGCGATCTGTATTGTTTCTTTTTTTCCTCGCGATAAAAGTCGGGTTAGATCGGATTGGCGCAATGCATTCTACAGCTTAAAACGCCTAAATCATTCCATCGATTTTTCGTATCGGCATTTTTATTTGTGTGACTAATGTGTTTTACTTGTGTTGAATGCTGAGTTTTATTATTTTTCATTTTTGACATTGCGACTATTTTTAACAAAGCGATTGCTTTATAGTACTGACCGAGGCTAATTTTTCCATTCCTTCCAAACTACAATCTGCGCTTTTTTTATAATGTCGAAAAAAATCTTTTTTATAGCTTTTTTTTTCCTGTAAATGATTATCATAGCTCGAACTAATCTTGACCTGATATTAATAGGGAATTTTTTTGAGCGGAAAAGCGATTGTGTGAGCTTCTTTTTAATTTTTTTAAAGGTTTAGTGAGAAAGAAAAAAGTGACCTAATAATATTGTCTGATTACTGACAAAAAAAATTATCGGAAGATTTTCGGCAGGACGTTTTTTTAGAAAAAGACTTTAGAAAAGGCAAATCTGAATTAAATGTGACCTCTCTGTTCAGACTTTGAAAATCCCCATACTTGATCTACCCTGCAGAAAGTTGAGTTGCCACATTTTGGCGGGAATCATAATTTTAAAATAATTTCCGTTTCCTGTTGCACTTATTAGCTTCATTTGAAATTTATGTAAATTTGAGAAGCGTTTAATTACTACAATCGTAAACTGATTGATATTAAGGGAAAGTAAGAAAGTTTCTTAACCTTGCAATTTCCTGTGAAATAGAAATGAAGTTCGGCGCATTCTATCAGGTGGTATATTTTATAAAAACTTGTTCTTTGTGGGAAGGAATACTGCACAAAGCGAGAGAAGAAAACGTAGACGCGAACGATAAAGCAGATATTTTGTTAACCAATTTCGTGTAAATTTTGTCGTATTATTTAGATTTGAGCGTTCAACTTTGTAAGGTCGATTATAAATAAAAAAGCCAATAATCAGTTACCGAACACAATGATAAATTGAATTTTATTATAAATCTTCCACACCAGCGTAATGTGATTGACTTTCTCTTTTGTATAGATTAACAAAAGGAAGGATAAAAGCAAGGCAAAAGAAGATGAGCCAAATAGCAAGGCTGCTCGATATCCCTACCACTGCACCACATTGTTCGACGCCTCCAAACTACGCTTTGATGGGATTACGCAATGACCGTAAGCATCGCTGCTCACAATTGGTTTTTTATAGTTATATCTAGGGAAAACTTCTTCAATATAGAGGCTATGAAGAAATCGCTTATTTATCTTCCTTTAATTGCACTTCTCCCAGCATGAAAACTAATCCGTTTGCTTTACTAACAAGCTGATTGTTGAACAAACTTTGAAAGACACGTCGTTAAGATTATTTTTAATTTTTTAAGCATCATTGGCCATTGTTTAAAGGTGGCGCGGGACGGGGACAGCGATCCAAGGATCAGCAGAGAATGTTCACCGTGAACAAAGTTCCAGGCTTCGCGGCTCAGATGCGTCGCGAGAACCTGAGCAAGTCGGGCCCTAGTTCGAGGAAATTGGACCACAGCCCCTTGGGCAAGTCCCAGGACGGTGTCGTGAGGACGCGTGACAGTTCGCCGAAGATGCCCCGACCAAGGAGCGAAGAGATACCCCTAGAAGACATGCGGCTACGCAAGACCTCGCTGACGTCGACTCCGATTTCTGTGGTGGAGCACCCGGAGCCTAGTGTTTTGGCGACCTCGTCCTCGAGCGAACCTCAAACCTCGATGCGGAAGCGCTCCGAAGAAACCTCGTTCACCGAGAAGCAGAGTAACGAGGGCCGGCCACGTAGGAAGGGCAAGGTTGAAACTGTCTGATTATACCAATTCTATTAATGTCCACGACACAACTTTTAATTAACTTATTGATCGAAATACATTTTATGGTTCTGTTATAAACGTGTTTCGCGCGGAACATTTATCTGGGCGTGTTGAATTGTTTTTTAAAGACTCTATTAGACTTGCGAATGTAAAATTTGCTGAGTAAATGCGATGAATTGAACGCTAAAATGAAACATATTTTGGAAAATTATTGATCTCAATAATATGTGTGGAGCAACAGTGTAAATATAATTTAATTTTGGTATGTATAGCATTTGAGTCTAATTTTTTGACATAGTTTGTTACATCTCAAGTCGAATCACCTTTAAAAACTGCAAATTATGTATATGATTTTTTACCAGATTTCATTTTATGATAGAACTATATGCTTTATTTTGATAAATTGTAAATTTCGGTATAGTTTTTCTTAGTCTGATTTAATTGTGATAAGTAATTTGTACAATAATTGCTTTTCTGCTAATTTTTGTTACTTCATTTTAGATTCAATAAATTTATATTATAAAAACGTATCCCTTTTTAACGTCGGATAAAATAATTTATACTTTTACACACAAAATCATTATTCCTTAATAATCATGAATTCACCTGTGTAAATGATTATTAATAATGTAATTGTTTCTACTGCAGTATAACATATTAATTTATATTAATATTTTTAAAGATTTTAATTATTTTTACTAATCGAGAAAATCAACAGCCGCAGTAATACATGTATTGCTAAAAATTATTATTTAAATTTAATTTGAGACCGAATATTTGTACATTTTATTCGTAGCTTCAATTACTTAAATTATTTATACTAATTTAAAATGTACTCAACTTGTAACACCAGTAAGAAAATCACTACTTAAGCCAATTATCTACTCATCTTACAAATAAAACGTTTCTCCGACTTCTGATATATTTGTTTTTTGTCTGCTCTTCATGAAAGTATTCTTTTCTGTAATCAGCTTTTATTCATAGATCTTTTTATTGGAATATTTTTATTATATATAGATATATGCGTTGTTAGAAAAATCCAGTGATATTGCAAGTGTTAACATATCAACTAAAAAATAATTTTATACTGAAAATACTAATTTCAAAATTAAGCGTCTGCAATTGTCGATGATAAATTATTAAGCGTTAATATAATTATGGATTTAGTAAAAACGTTTTGTGACTTGTATATAATTAATGTATTATATTTGTAATTCAATTTTTATTTTTTATGTCTAAAATAAAGAAATAAATAATTCAGTTACTTGTAACTAAATTCTGTATATAATACCGTGCATACGTATGTTATTTTGACAAATTAAAAATATTTCATGAAATCTAAACAATTTGTTAATAATTATTGAAACATTATTATTTTCAGAAAAACTTACTTTCTAATAATCCCTTAAATACATTTTTACTTATTTCTTTATTAAGTTTAAAACATTAATCCTCTTTTTTAAATCATTTATAAAATATTTTATAAATAAATAAAATGAAAAATGCAATTATAAATACAAATATAAAATTTATTGTTTTAAACTTTAAAATATCCTACACAATTTAGAAATATTTATATGTTACTGTATCATTGATGTAAATATAAATTTAAAAAAGTAATTTTGCTTAGATTTATGTAAGTTTTAATTTGTTTTTTATTTGATGTGTTTTATAATACGATCATTGGGTATATTAAAAATTTTAACGACACCAAATTAATGTTTTATATTACAAGCTAAACTACTCTGGAATATAATGTTTGGGATTTGCTATAAAAGTTATAATAATAACATTACAAGTATATTTTTGTAAAAATTAGTAAGTTTAGTATTTAGTGCACAAATAGCACAAAATATTTTTAATTAAAGCTTGAGACGTCTTGTTGAAATTAAGATCTATATAATGTTAACTTCATTATTGCAGAAATTTCAGTATCAACGATTAATATTAAATAAATAAAAATATTTTAATCTTATAAATATATTATAAAAGGCATTTTTTTAAATTACCTTCTTTACCTTATCCATATCCCTAGAAATATTTCGATAATAAATTAAAATAAAAGAGCAGGAAATGTGTATCTTGACAAATAAGTAGTTTTAAATAAAACGGCTCCCCTGTATAAAAAATTTAAAAAATATAAATTAGAAGTACTGATTTAGAATTTATATTATAGGCATAAATTTATATAAAAAAATTCACAGTATTAAAGCCTAAAAAAAAAATATTTTAATTTTGATAATTTTATTATTAATATGATAAAGTATGCTTAAAGAAGAAATTTGTTGGTTTTTAATTTCTCTTGAGGAGAGAAAGAAAGAAAATATACGTTGATTAGAATATGAAACATAGATCATCTGGAAGGATGAGCAAAAAGAAGGAAGAAAGAAAGATAAAATGCTTCACTAAAATCCTAATAAAAATAGTATTATGATAAAATGAATACACATTAAATCTGTTAAAAATTAAATTCGATTTGTTCATTTAAAAAAAAATTTAGCGCTCGTCAATATTAAAGAATTGACTCTAAACTCGTGATTTTTATTTGATCTAAATCTTGTAATGATATAGCGAATGTTTTAACTTAAATCTTTTTTTGTTTGTTGATTACTACTTATAAATTTAAAATTGTATAATATATAATATAATTAGTTTATGACTCTTTATAAAGCCATTATAGTATAACATTTTTCTTTACATTTTGGTGTTAGAATACATAATACAAACGATGACAAATTTATTAAATTCACCTTATTTTAGAAATTTATAAAAATTTATTGAATACCAAGAAAAATTAATTCTTAAAAAGTTTTATTTATTTAATTTAGAGTTCAGAATTTTGTGTGTAATTAGTTTTTGAATCTATAGACCTCATAAAATAAATAAATGAAAGATGATAATCAATAGTGGTTGAAATATCTACACGATAAATAATAAATAAAAATCAAATAAAAGTAGAAGAAACCAATTAATAAATTCGATTATTAAACTTCTGTTTTGAAAGAATAAATATTGATAATTATACTTTTACTAAGAGGCAATTATTAAAAAATATAAGAGAAAGTACATTATCAACCCTTACAGTTGTTATGATGGTAACCGAGATATTATCTATATTTTATAGGCTTAAAAAATTTGTGTACGACAATATTTGAAACACATACACAAGAGGACTCTTTAGATGTGTATTATAATTATTACATTAGCAGCCAAGTTGCACACATGTACTATATTTTCAATCGACCACTTATAATAAAAGTTTGATATATTAATGAGTATTTTACTTAAAATTTAATAATCTTCCATATACATTTGAATATTTTTGTAATTAACTTAAAATACTAATTTTTAACTTTTGTACATTTTTTAAACTTTAATATTTATACATATTTGAGTATTGTAGCACGAATTATTTATATAATTAATTATTGTTTTCGTTTATATTTATCTAAAAATAACAATTTGATTTCGATTAAAAGTTCTATTTTTATAATAATCTTAATACTAATTGTTATAATTTATTTTAAAGTTTATAAAAAATATCTTTTTTAAAATAAACGTATGACTCTTTTTATTTCCTCTCCCACCCCCTACTCTCCGAATCATTATTTTACTAATTTTTGAAGCTTGGAATATCCAAGCAATGCTATAATGTAACGGAATAGAAAACTTAAAAATATGTTGAGAGAAAAATATTTATGTATTTTTAAAATGAAAATACTCTCAATTATTGTATAAAGAAATTTATTTATGCGGATTTATAGAATTCTATATCAATAAAGTTCAACGAACACAAATACATACTTATTTGTGTTTAAAAGATTAATTTAGATTTATACTTTCCTCTACAGAAAATTTTGTTAAAAGATTAATCTTCTACTAAAGAGTATTATACGTAATTTTAAATAGTTCCAGTTTAATATTACATTTTTAGATAGACTATCATTTGAATAAATATTGACGTTTCTATAGATATTATTATGATTTTAAACAGTATTTATATTAGTAAAATTAATTTAACAAACATAAAGAATCTTTATTGTCATTTTAATTAGTAAATTAGTAATAATGTTACTAATTGCATTGTGTTCTTAATTGTCATGCATATCAATTTAGAGAGTTGGTAATTTTTAATGATTACGGAGTCCGTTACATATTAATATTTAAAATTATGTATACAATCAGTACTAATAAGACATAAGACGCATTTAAAAAGTTTAGTATTTACATTGATATAAAATTTATTAAATATTTAAAAAATTTTTGAAAATGAAGCTGTGATGTAATAGTAACAATTTTATTAATCATTCTCTATTTATTAGTTAATTGGACAAATAATTACTTAAATATAGTTTAATTTTATTACATATTTTGCTGTTATTTTAATATTTTTTACTAATGTGTTCATTGTATTACAGAGAAGATGTTGCAGACACACAGTTTATTCCGTATATTTAATCGAAAAATAAGATACTCAGAGCAGAAAAAAGAATCGACTCATCAGGATTAGATATTCTTTGTTCAATTGGATACCGACAAAACAATACGAATATATATTTTTTGTAAATTTTTTTCAATTATATAGAAATTTTTATTTTAAAAAAGCTTCTGTACATTTTGATATAATACATAATTCACGTACTATTTAAATTATAAACAACGTTTTCGAATTATTTCTACCTCTTTCAATGGTGTTATTAAATTTTTCTAAAATTTATAATAAATTTTTTCAAATATCCATAAACTCGCGCGCATTTCACGTGATTGACAGATGAATTTTTAGAATTTTACAAAATATAGATATTACCAAAAATTATTTACCTTTTTGGAACTGACATTTGCAAAGCAGATTCTCATATCTTATATAAATATTTGTTATTGACTTTTTCTTCATAAGATAATTTACATGTTAAATAATGTTGCTTGCAAAAATAATGCAAAAAATCTAATAATATTATATATTTTAATATTGACATCTAACATATTTTGTAATATTACAAAAATATTATATCGTTACCTGTTACCATGCAATAAAGCAAAAATATCGCTATGCAAATATCATGTATGATGAAAATATTGATAATATTTTTTAGCTGATTCATAATATTTAAACAATATACACGCAAATATTTTATATACATTGGCTATTGTGATCTTTTTATACTTAAATTATTATTAAAGAATACATAATTTTAGATTTTTTTAAATTGTTATATTTTCTAAATATTTTTACATTTATGTCACCAAGAATTTAATAGAATTGGTATATTAATGTTCCTGCTAATGTAACATTTTCCAATTTATCAGTTAAACATGAAATTTATGAAATTCATATTCTTATTTAAAAACATTAATAAATGCAACTTTTGATTTGAAATATATTTAATATACCATTTGTGATTTAACGAATGACTAAGTTTGATAAAGAAATTTTCTTATGACCATCAAAATACGTATCGTCAAAATAATTTACAATGAATGTACGAGTACAAAATATATTTTAAAATACAATAAAATAAAATAAAATATGTTTTTATTTGTTTTAAAACTGATTATTAAAGATATGAAAGTAATGACCCAATATTTAAATAAAAAAATATGAAATTACAAACGCTTTATTTAATATAGTTTTCGTTAGACGTGGGTTAAATTTTTTTTCTGTTATCGGCACTACCAATATAAAAAAATAAAATATATAAAAAGAAATAATAATATATATTTACATAAAGCAAGAAACATTAATAATATAAACTTAATTCATTTAGTTTAGATATAATTAAGTAAATTTAATTTAATAGTACACCGTACGGGTACATAAAATTAGAATTGAATTTGAATAAAGATGTTTCTGAATCGAGTAGTAGTTAAATTATATGGTAAGTTAGTTGTCTATGATCGAATCACACTAGTAAACATTAGGAAGTATATAACACGCGCGAGAAATGCGCGCGAAATGCACAAAAAGATGCCACAGTAGAGTTCTCGAAAGCGGATAAGTGATACCGGTTATATTTTATTATTTATTCAGGTAGATACCGTAGAGACTCGAACTTTAATTGTTAAAAATAAAAACTTCTGAAATTAACGTTGTATTTAGTGCGACAACGTTAGTGCAAAAGGTGCTAAAGAGAATCGGAGAACGGTGCGAAGTCATTAAATTCGTTGGAGGTTATGGATAATTTCTTTAAAATAGAAAAGATCGGTGAAGGGACGTATGGAGTCGTGTATAAAGCAAAGGACAAAATAACAGGAAAGCTTGTGGCCCTTAAAAAAATTCGTCTAGAAACGTAAGTAAGACCTAAAGTTTTTCCATGCAAAATCCATGTCAAAATAATCTTATTTTTTCCACCAAGTGTACTTACAATAATATGTGCGTTTTTTAAAAAAGTTCTTAAATTTAAATTGCTGTTGTGGAATGTAATTGTTAATGACCCTTTTGTTGATTGTTCTACTTTGATCCTATTGCATAAACTCTCGATATAGCTGTGCAAGGCACGAAATAGGAATGTGATCTCCAAAGCTCGCTGTAAACTTGGCTGAGTCCATTTTTAATCAAAGAACTTGTTTAGTGTCTGGGTTTCTGGCTTTCTTACCTGCTAACATGTATATTGGTGCCAGATGAATTTGTGGAGGCCACGTTTCATTGAATTAATCGTAGCACCACATAATTCAGCTTGTTCCACTGTACACTACTCACCTGATGCTTAATCAATGCTTATTTTAAATTTACCATTAAAAAAAGTATATTTTATTAAATAATAGCTTTAATTTTTTTTTAATCTTAGAAGTGAAAATCCATCCATTTCAATCTGAAAACATGAAGATCCTAAAATTATTATAACAATATTTTTGAATGAAATAAATGACAAAGAAGTTATGTCTACTCATGTTTAATGATTTTCTTTTAATATTTTATAAATAAGAAAAAGTAATAATATTTATTTAGCCTAATCAAAAACATTGAATAAAAATCTATTTATTTGTAAATAACTATTAAAATAAAAAATGATTTACAAAAAACTTCTAAAAACAACTTAGAAATAGATTTTTTATGATTGCCTAAAAACAAAATTTTCCTTTCAAAAATAATTAATGTTTTTGAAAAATCTGAAGTATTATAATTATTAGATATTTTAAAATGATATATATTAATTAATCCATCAATTTTTATAATATTTTACAATATTAAAGTAAAAGAATCAGATACAATTTATTTGTTAAATTGTCTTTAAAAATATTAAATAAAATTTGTCATACTTGTTATTTCTATAAGTAATTATTAAATGTACTTTTATGGATTTCTGTATTTATTACATGTACTGTACTTTTTAATTATAAGATTTTTATTGATAATAATGTTATTCTATTGGAATAATTTTTTAAAATAAATTTAAATAAAAATTTTAATCTTTTAAATATTGACTTACAATTTATTATGCTATTTAATAATGAAAAATAATATTTTATACATTTTGCTTTAAGTATTTAATAATAGTATTTTAAATAAAATCTTATTTTTGTGAAAATTTTATATCATAACAATTGTAATGATAAATAAAAATATTTAACAGTTGTTGATACATCAGTAGGAATGTATTTGATACTAATGAGTGTATTTTATTATTTTTTATTATTTTATTAAAAAAATTTTGAAATGCAAATAATTAAAAATTGTTGTTAGTATGAAATGTTAAACATTATTTGATTTTATCAAGATCATTTAAATTTAATAAAAGTAAAATTTGCATAATGTTTTTAATCATATAATTAAAAATTGTTTAATAGAATTATATTACTTTGAAATTAAATAAATAGGAATATATAATACTTGATGTAAATAACATTTTTTTTAAACTTGTAAATTCTATAAAAATTATTAATCATCATTTATTATTTTTTATTATAAAATCTATTGAAATAAAACTTAAAACATTTTCATTGAAATTTCAAAGAAAAGATTTCTTTATGAAGATATTCAAATAAATGTGTTTTTTCAAACAATAAAAAAAGATTAATTGATTATTATTTAAATCAAAGTAATTTCATGAATCATCATTTAAAATAGGGAAAGTGAAGGTGTACCTTCCACAGCAATTAGAGAGATATCATTATTGAAGGAACTTGCACATCCAAATGTAATTCAATTGTTTGATGTTGTTCAAGCAGAAAAACACTTATATCTTGTTTTTGAATTTTTACAACAAGATCTCAAAAAGTTATTAGATTCTATGAAAACTGGATTAAGTCCACCATTAGTTAAGGTAAAAATAAATTCCTTAAATTTTTTTATAAATTATATTTATACATATATATTTTAAATATGAATATACATCTTTTTTTTTAATAATTTTATTTTTATAATTGTATCTTGTAGAGTTATTTATGGCAATTATTAAAAGCTGTAGCCTTTTGTCATGTAAATCGTATATTACACAGAGATTTGAAACCACAAAATCTCTTAGTGGATCATGAAGGTTATATAAAATTAGCTGATTTTGGATTGGCAAGGTCTTTTGGAGTTCCAGTAAGAACATTTACACATGAAGTAGTAACTTTGTGGTACAGACCCCCTGAAATTCTTTTAGGTACAAAATTATATTCTACAGCTGTTGATGTATGGAGTTTAGGATGTATATTTGCTGAAATGGTTAGTAACTTATTATAAATGAAATTTAATGATGAATTATTTAAGTTTTCACAGTGATAGTCTTTTACGACACTAAATATTAAAAGGTAATAGAAAATTTAATGAAGAATAGAAATTTTAAATGAAAAATTCTTGTGAATTTTGTTGTCAAATTTTAAATTAATTATCAAGTGAACTTAAATTATTACTTCTAAAACTTTTATTATACAATCAAATCATATTTATTTATTTATGTAGGCTACAAAAAGAGCTTTGTTTCCGGGTGATTCAGAGATAGATCAGTTGTTTAAGATATTCCGTACATTAGGCACACCAGATGAAACTGTTTGGCCTGGAGTTTCACAGCTTGAAGATTATAAATCTATGTTTCCCCAATGGGAAGCTTGTAATCTAGACGATGTTGTTCCAATGTTTGATGATAAGGCCAAAGATTTATTTTTAGTAAGTTAATCATCAGTTAACTATAAAATAAACAATAAATTTTTAGACTTTTATATAATAGTAGCCGAATCTTGTCAAATTTATTAAGAATTTTATTAAACCTTTTGAATTATATTGCCCTTGAACGAAATATTAGATTCGATAATAATCAACAATTATATTCTTAAAAATGCTACTTTTATTCGTATGCACTTAGTACGCACATTATTATACGGTATAATTTTTATACGAGATAAGGGCATTTAACTCTTTCAATAGAAATTAAAAGCATTTAAAATATAAAAATTGTTTCGTTATCAGCCTTGTAAAACACAATTTTTTTTGCATTTTATAGAAACTTCTAACGTATAATCCAAATATGAGGTTCACAGCTAAACAAGCCTTAAGCCATCCCTATTTCGAGGGCGTGAAGTTAATTCCCCCACCAGTGCCAAAGAAAAATTGAAAAGCAAGACACTTAACTCCAAAGTAATAATAAATATTCGTAGTGCCTTAAGTATAACAAACTACTAATATATATAAGAAACAAAATGAAAAATGAAATCAACATGCAAGGATGTTGAGTATAATATAGTTTTGTATATAAATCAGTAATACAATACACATCTCAAAGAGCAATATAGAGGTGTAAGTTAATGAAAACAATCGATAATCAAAGAATTTGTACATAAATATAGAAGAATAATTAACGTGTATATTTATGTAAGATGATTGTAGGATTGGAAGTGACTTTTATATATGCATACATAAATACATAAATACACACACACACACATAAATAAATAAATAAATAAATACGTACGTACATACATACATACATACATACATACATGCGTATATATAAACATATGTATACATTTATATAATTTATCCAAATATGTGTATGTACGTATGCATTAATATATAAATCTGTAACTAAAGTTTCTTCGGCGTTTCTCTCAGCGTATGATTATTTATAAAGTAATATTCGTTGACACTGCTGCTACTACTACAACTTTGGCAGAGAGAATTTGCCATGTTGCGTTTCTCGCAGTCCGATGGCATCAGCATAATTAGGGTTCGCAGAGGCAAGTCTCGGTAGCTGCAGCTCCCCGGGCGACTTTGGTAATATCGAGCTTGCCGGGCCTTCTAGCAGCATTTTTGGGCTCGTGCCGTCCGGGGACTTGGCGAGGCCTGTGCGAATCATCCGCGGAGCGAAGAGCGCCGTCGAACGCATTGGATTTTCAATGCGCGTCGGAGTCGACGGCGGCGGTTGCGGAGAGTCCAAGCGATCAGCCACGTGTGAGGATAGTCCAATAAGACTGTACGGCCGTTGTAGCACCGCCTAGGTGCACAATTCCATTGTGATTAAGGTCCTCGGGAGGCAACACATTTTTACGAATGCTTGTAAAGAGCATTTTTACAAGTATGTTATGCCGAAGACGAAGTTTGCTTAACGAGGAATCGCCAACGGAACTGCATAGATCTATTTAACGAATAATTTCGCAGACGTAATTGAGCTTTTTAGGTATTTGTGGACACGAGAAGGCCATTTGTCGCTCGGACGATTAGTTTATTTTTTTCTACAATGTATTTTCACCGCTTGTTTTGTTTATTTTGTAAAATGGATTTATACAGTTTCGTTAATTCGGCGAATACTAACGAACGTTTATTTCAATATAGTCCGAAAGATATTTACTTAATAAATATATGCAAATTCTAATTAGTATTCTTCTAATTTAACTAAATACTATATTTTCTAATGTAGACTAGTTCTTTTTCAGTATATTTAAGTAGTACAACCCTATTAGCAATAAATCGGAAATAAAATATTGAAACTTATTTTATGTAAGGAACACAAAAATTCTGACCGTGTAAATCCATTTTGCGAAAAGCAAAGATCTTGATACATTTTTACATTTTTTTTTTATTGGAAACAATGTACTTCAGCTTATTGTTGCGACGTTTTAAAATAAAATTAATTCATTGATTTCACTTGAGATGGACGAAAAATTGCAAAGAACTTGTTTCAAATTTCGCAAAATGTTTTTATTCGTCAGTTTTTCACGTCAACTTGTACAATAATTATATATAATTTGTTTCCCAGGTTGTCACTGTCAATTGTAAAACGTATGCAACTTATTTAAACATGTAACTGTCCGTAATTTATTTATCAATATTTTTTCAGTGGTATGTTAAATTGTCCGTTGATAAATGTTAACTATTTTCGAATAACCTTAAAAGAACGAAAACGTTAAAAATATATATATATATGTCGAGCTTTCGGGTTTATAAATTAATGCAGGAAAGATTTACACGATCTAAATTGGTATTGGTGAGTAGGAATGTAAGCGTAAATTTACATTTTGTATAACAATATTGTAACCTTATACAACGTTATATTTACCAAATTAAAAATTGATAATTACAATTATTTACTTCTCTATAAAACCAGTGTCTTTAATATATTTTTATACAACCTACCTACTTAAAATGAACGGATGATTTTAAACAAAAATTAAGAAATTAAAATTAGAACGAAGTTAATTGATAGTCGCTATGTGTGACGTAATTAAAAAATGTGCAAAAACTGACCTTAGCCATTTACTAGACGAAGGAACGGTGGCGATGCTTCAATACTGCATTGCGTGTGTGATAAAACTCAAGTGCGATTTTTTTATACCCCCAATACTGCATTAGTAGTGTCGCTATTTTTGCTTATTTAAAATACGATGATCTTCAAATTTCTTTATAGGCGTGAAAATTAATTCGCATAATTCTATTTACGTAATGGCGGATATGTTTTCTAATCAGACTTTTATAGTTAAGACACTCGACTGATTTCAAACGAAGCAATAAAATCGTCTTTCTAAGTATGTTACAGATAAAATAAAAATAAATAGTGTAAATTTTATTCTTTTGTAATAATTTGCTCGAAACGTGTACTTTCACTTTTATCAAATAATATTAACTATTTTAATAACAACTTGGTTATTTATAAAAATATTAAAAAATTAAGTCTTAAATTACTTGGCGAGATTGATATATTTTTAAATGTTGAGCGATTGTTTTAACGGTAAAAGCAACTATTAATTATCACGATGCGTACAAGAAATAAAAATTTCAAGACGGATACTGTGGTCTTCAAAAAAAATAGAATCAGAGGAAATTGGTACATGTGGGTACAATAAATGGTGCATATGCTTTAAATTAAAAACGAAAATATTATCGTTTAATAACTTCAGCGGTACAATTTTGGGTTCTTGTTAAACGCACGTATACATTACACATGTATAATAGTTATTTGAAAGTTTATTTTACGAAGTGACGTACGATCAAATATCCTATTTTTTATTACAATCATTAATTAGTATTTCATTAATAATTATATGTCGCTCGAAATGCACAACCAATGTATTTAAAAAGCAGTGCGTGTATGCATTTATTTTGTTATCTTTCAATAGGTGTACACTAAATGTTACAAAGAGTTAATTACATGTAATCTATGTTTACGTGAAACATGCGTCTGATGCCTAAAATTAGTTTTTGAGTACCACAATTTTTGATATTCATTATCTCTATTCCACGAAATTCATACCCTTTTCTTAATGTTATAAATACGCTTCTTTTTTTTTAATTGTAAATTATCTTACTCTATTATTTCACCGATTTGTTGTACAAATTCAAATACAATAACTAAAAGATTACACTCTATTTTACTACGTAACTTTACAATTTAAAATCTGGATCTTCTAATAATTAATAATATAACGTGGTTGACGTATACTATAGGTACTCTTTATTTTATGGTTCTTTTAAACTCGAAAGTTTCATTCCTCGCAGTTGTCATCGCGAGAAAAATCGTAGAAACAAAACACCTCGTTTAACGAAGGAAAGTTCTATTTTTCAAATTAGATATACGTTCTCTTGCTAATGTAGGCACACTCGCTTTCCCTCGTCTTTCTTTCGCTTTTCCTTTTTGCTTTGGTACTATTACGTTAATTCATAAATCACATTATGGACATTCGTAATAAATACTTGGAAGTTCATCTCGTGCTGCTTCGGAGACAAAATTTCGTAATAATTTATCTATTACTTTGTGTGTGGGTATTGTTACAAAACTCCGTGTGAGATATAAAATACGTACAAGGAAATTTTAGTTAATGTAAATAGTTTGCCTGTGATAGTTTCTTGTATTTGACTTTTTCAAGATTTACGAAAAGTTAATGGTGAAAACGTAGCAAAATATTTTTGGTTATTAACATGTTATAAATTAATTAAAAAGAACAAATTGATTTTCAATTTCATGTGCAAGAGACGTAAAAGTAAAATATTTATAATTCACCGTATGATTTTTCTAATTATTTGTCTCAAGCGTTGAAATAAAAAATTCTCAGTTTTTTTTGGTATTAACAAAGATAAATTACTTAAGGTTTTTAAATCGCTTTCACCTGTACATTTGTATTTATTAGGAGAAATATTTTTATTCACATACATATGCACGTTTTTAAACTATATAATTTAGTTATTGATCAACAATAAAATAAGGTTTTAACTGGCTGAAAAATTACTTAACGCAATTTTGTTTTCGTCGCTAATATTGTTACCGTCATCGTCTCTATTACCGTTTTATTTGTTTTAATTAATCGTTAGTTTTAAGGTTAGCTTTCTGTTTTCATTTACTTTGAAAAACACTTTTTAACGTTTTAGTGTAATCTTGCAAGCTTTAAACTCATATTTACACTAGACCATATTAATTACCCTTTATGTTTCGAGTTGTTACTCAATTATAAATAACGTCGAATCAGACATTCTTAAAACTTATAATCTATGTTTTATTAACGATAATTATGTTAACTACTTTGAAATCATTATGATAAGATAATTATTTTCTTGCTTATGAATGTAAAAACTTACTTTTAATTATTCTTTTTTGATTTATTTTCATTTTTTTATAAGTATGGTAACATTTTAGTGGCGACTCTAGAAGTCATTAAGACATAACCGAGAGATTGAAGTTAGAAATAAAAAAGAAATAGATTAATCTTTATCAGTTTTTTTTTAATAAAAATTGATTGCTTTTTTCGAGTGTAAGTCAGTTAAAGGTAATGGATTTTAAAATACATTCAGACTCAATGTTTCCGTTTTTGTTTTATAAAAATGAAAACTTTAGATAAAAATGATGCAAAATATTTTCAAACGTTCAATTACACCGTTAATTTTGCATGCAATCGGATTATAACAATCAAATTTGCTTATTCCCTATGTAACTTAGCACGAATCGCTTACATTTCTAAACCAATTCAGTATTTTTCATTCTTAATACATCCACTGAAGCTCTAAAGTTAACGACCAACACTAAATACTTATCAAATTCAATAGCTAATGTTGAAATTAAGTTAAAAGTTGACGATGTAGCGTAACAAAATATGTCAAGATCAAATTTTGAGTTGTACGGCGACTGTAATAAACGCTGCATCGATTTTTAAAAACGCTCCGCATTATTTATTTGTGAACCGGTAAACTGTTTGCCTTCGCTCTTACACTCATCTAATATTTGTAACCTTACACGATGCGCAGGCGATCGTATATTTTACATGCAGTTTATATGTTTATTTATATCCGAGTTACGATATTGTAGATGCGTCTGCATTTTTATATTCACTCGTGCGTTCTGTAACGAATGTCCAATTGCTGTTTGTTTGTTTAGTGTTAGTGCTTTATCAAATGCAGCCAACGATCGCTATAAGCATACAAGTAGAAGATAACAGGCAGAAATACGTTTGTTATTGTTATTGTTATTAAATTTTCAGTTCGGTTTTTAGGAAAGACGTTAATTTCAGTTTGAAGTTTTCCCTGGTAACGGAAATACTTGAAAACGTTTAAGATTGGAAATTTAATTTAAAATTCGTACAATCGAATGTTTAGTGTAATTGGAAAGTTTTTATTTGATTTAGTATTAAAAAGAATTTATTTACTCTTTACTTTTCTTCAAAGCAATATTGTCCCAATGAATGAAAAATTATGATCTTTTTTAAAGAAGCAATTGCTTTTCGAGAACAAATTATAATCAGTAGCATTTGTGTCACATTTCTTTTATAAATTATAAATAGTCGTGATTTCAAGTTTTTGCGACGAAAAATATAATAATTTTCGTTGCATTTTTTGAAAGTGAAAAATCGGTATTAAAGCTACAAGTCGATTGTTCCGTTACAAAGAAAAAACTTTTACAAGGCCTTCCTTTATCCACCGCGTTTTTTTTTTTTTTGGTTTTTTTGTTTTTTTGTTTTAATAAAGTAACAAGTATAAAATGTTTTTTCTCTGTTTACTATGATTTTAATTTCTATCGAGGATTAAGAAGCTTCGAGGAAATCAGTCGCGATAAGTAATAATGGAAACGTTTGTCGCGTGAGAGAAGAATTGAAAATCATGATTCCGTTGAAGTTGCGACGGCGAATTTCCTCAAAGCTCATCGCTACGATTCTTAAAGTCGCGCCAAAGTCCGCTAAAACTGGATCGAAGACTCGTGGAGAAGTTGTGTTGGGAGTCGACGCGCCCTTTTCAAATCACGAACAGATGAACGGCTATCGCACGGCTCGTTTTACAGGGGAGCGTAATGATGATGTGGTTATCTCGATACACTTTGCAAGACGCTCGGCGTCGCTCTGCTCATCCCCACTCCTGCGGGTCACATGCCATTTGTGCGATTAGGTTTCATTATATTTCGCCTTAATCTACGCTTTTTACATGCATCAGCGTTTTTCGCGTCTATGGAAATTTTATTGCCCTGCGTATTTCGAAGCAACGATTAATCCTAAACATCGTAAATGCCAGGGAAAATCTTTTCCAACATTGCTGTATTATACTATATTATAAGTTTATTTTATTATTTTCGTAAAATATGTCTGCATCTGTCATTGTATCAAAAATAAAAACTTTCTTCCTTCTTTTTTTGAAAATCAGAGCTTCAAAATTTTATAGAGCGACACGTACTTTTATTGAATTGTTCAAATTGAAATTTTTATAGTGCAAGCAAACCCTTAAGAATATATATTTATTTCGACAAAAAACTGAGATTTTACGCGGTACATATGAGTCTTTAAAGAAATCGTTAGCAAGTTCGTAAGAATGATAGTACGTTTATGATATTGAAAATTCCTTTACGATACGCATTGCACTTTTCGAAATTCTAGGCAGTTGTGTATTAAAATGATATTATAAATGTCAAACTAATTTATTTACCTATTTTTAACATCGCGCAAAATTTTTATGACTGCAAAATATCTGAAATTAGGCTTTTTTCACGTATGATTTGTAATAAAATTTATTTTTTATAATGTAGAATACAAACTTTGCGAGCGGTGGTAAGCGAAGACTGTTAGTTTTAATTTTTGCTTCTTGCTATTTTGAATTTTATTACGTTGTACCACATCCCGCCTCGTAAGCATTTTTATGGTTTACTCTGTCAAATACTATATTAAAGTACTTTATTGCTATCGATGATAATAAAAATGTAATATTTAAAAATTACAAATAATAAGAATTGATGTTATTTATATTTTTAAAACTCATCTTAAACTTATTTAAAATAACTACTAAATTTTGATATAACTTTTTATCTAACGTTATAATAATTTTAATATTTACATAAATTTTTAGGTTTAGAATTAAATATCTACGTCGTTAGTTATTAGAAAAAAGTTTGCAATTATCAAATTATATTTTTTGTAAAGTTATTTTAATATTTTCAAAATTAAGAATATTACATTAATCATCAATTGTTGTTTACACGTAGATTATCGAATAAAATAATTTTTATTATGAAATAATTATCACTGTCACTATCTTAAATTGTATTAAATTTTTCCGTAATTATTTAAATATCTTGATGATTAATTGCAATTAAGATTAGAATTTACACAAGTGAATTCATCGGATATAACTATTTCTATATTAGTGCAAATGTTGGAAGTTTGCAATAAAAGACCAAAAAAATAGAAAATTAAACTTTAACGATAAGACTCATCGATGCAATAATAGATTTCAATTTCAATTTCTTCAAGTAAAATTATTTGCAAATTTTCTTTAAACCGAAATATGATAATATTGTATTAAAAATAATGGCAATAAAAGCAGCGCGTGTCGTAAAATCGATGGGAAAAACGTAAAGACACCGAGGAGATTATTACATATATTTACGAGCACGAGACAAAGTAAGTTTCTGTTTTACCAACAGAAGTCTCTCGCTTCATAAGTTTCTCAAATATTTTCTTTTTCTCTCTTTGCAAATGTACACACACCTATTCATAGTTTACATTCTTAAAAGCTCTACGCGAGAAACGACAATCGACTTCCAAAAGACGAAAGCCCCGCGGAAAAGTCTAGACGCTACGTTTTAAATAAACATAATACTCTGATTAAACTAAACGTGAAGCAGGCGAGGCCTGCACCTTTGCAGAACCAATTATTCATGCACTACTGGTCGATGTTTCGTCTACCTTCCCCTGCTCGCTCAGGTCGATGTTAACGCAATTACACGAGTGCCAGTCGTAGGGCGGAGGCGAGAACGTCGGCGATGATCCCGGCGGCCTAGCACTCCTGGTTGAGGTTCTCATCCGAGGTGGGGAAGCCATTTTTGTCAGTGATGGCGCCCGTGCTGCTGGGTATCGGGCTCTGCGACAACAAGAACAAGCGCTTTTCTCGACACCTTATTTCTCTCCAATACTTTTACCATTTATCTCGCTTCTTTTGTTTCTTTTCCTTATTCTGCTGCTTGTCCTATATGATCGAGACACCGACCAAACGCCGCATGAGATAATAGTTGCATTCGGTCTCGTTTATTCAGAACGACTTTTTTATGTTTGCACGATATGCTTCTCAAGGAACAAACTGTTAGATTTTACCAACAGCGAGGTAATTTATCGGTTCCTTACCTATTAATTAATAAGCGTACATTTTATTGCCTATTCACTAATACCTTAAACACTACCATGACACCCTTTGGATTTTACAGGCGGATACGGTTTCTAAATCGGAAAGATTGAGATAACGTCACTGCTGCGATTTGCCTCGATACAAAATTGTGATCGCTACAATACACATACACACTCTACATCTGTATATACTATTTGATATGGGATGAATTTTTATCGATAATATTACTCTTGAGTATTAGACGCGTTTGAAAACTTGGACTCCGGGAGTTTAAATTTAAGCGCAACTACGAATAAAAGGTCTCTCATTTATATCAATGTAATTTTAAAAGCCTTCGTCAATGTTAATACCAGTATTTTATTGAAATTTTTGTACTGAATATATTTTTTCTAGAGATTAAGTAAAATAAATACTGTTTATTTTCAGAAAATTTAAAGTTCAACCAGTTCCGTGTTGATTAAGATTTATCGTTTGTTGTCGTTTAAAGTTTTATTATTCGATAATGATACTCTTTTGTACATATATTAGTTGGTTGCACTAGATGAGTTGAAAATAAACGATGACTTACATTAGATAACCGCTAATAAACATTTAATAAATGTTACTGTAAAATGAAAGTGAACAGGATAAGTTCGGATATATTTTGCCAAGATTATTTGGTACACAACTTTGTAAGAGAAAACTTTTTGGCGTTGGCATTGCAGTTTAGGCATCATTCAAAAGAAGGTTGGAAATTAGTATAATAGAATGTGTTTTTCATATTTTTCAATCTAATAAACTCAACTAAAATAAGGCTTACGTTTTAGAACTTACACGTGTAATATTTTTTGTTCATATTTATTGAATATAAGGATATATTTATATTTATGAAAAGAGATTGTTTAAATAATTAATTAATTAATTAATTCTTTGGATATTTAATTTTAATGGTAGTCGTTGTCTAATAATTCATAAAAGATCAGTGCGAAATTTTCCCCGTACATTATTCTGTCGTTATTTTTAACAACTATTATCTCACTCGTCATCGAAACATATATTTTTACACTTTCTCTTACAATATATTTCTTATTTAAAAAGCATTGATAACTAAAAAACTTATTTTTTCACAATGCACGAACGCCACTTTCGTGTCTTTTTTATTCAACGAATGAAGCTCTTTAACTAGATAATAAAGCTTTGAATAAAAAAATTGAATAAAAAAATAAGCAACAAATGAAGCAAGATTGAGTAAAAGAGAATTTTTCTATAATTAGGTGTACGTAGGAAAAGGTGCTTGGCATGCAAAGCAAAAACTAGTTAGACTCTTTCAAAATAACTTAGTCACGTATAAAATCGAGAAAAAAAGATAAAAAAATAAAAATAAATAAAACAGCAGCCTTGTTGGATCTGTTCGTAAAAAACAAATTGTATATGAAAAAGAAAAAAATTAAAATGTTTGTAACGTCAATTCGTATCAGTGAATTCTGATTTAAAAAAAATTAATTAAATAACAACTAACTAAAATTCTGAGAGGTTTTCTAATTTTATAATTAAAGAACAATAGTAGACAATTCATTTTCATATAAATTATAATTTTCAATTTATAATTCAATGTAATGACGATTAATTTGATATGTTTTAAAATTGATATTTTTTTTATTAAATTATATTAATAAATCAATTATTTAAGATTAAAAATATTATTGGAACTTAATTGACATCGACAAAAACGTAATTTTAAAATAAATGTCTGAAATGTTATTTACGTAAATAATTAAATATTCTTTGCTAAATACCATGTTAATTAGAGAATATTTATAAATAATGAATGTTCTAAAAATAGTAAAGTTTATACAATATCCTTATCTATTTTATCGAAAAAGTAAAATTTTGATCATTAAAAACTAATTTTTTTATTTGTTTTCTATGCTAAATAAATAATTTTAGAAATATATTTAAAAAAAGCTTATTTAATATTTATTTTCATAGAATTAATAATTTTAATACCGTTAAGTAAATTAAAAAATATATATTTTCTTCGTAGTACACTGATAGTAAATTTATTATTTTCCAATAATTATAGCGTTTTAATAAAGTTCTACAATATATATTGCAATGGCGAGTAAAAACTTATAGAATATTTTTATTTCGTTAATACTTTATGCAATGAAAAAATAAATATTCAATTTTTGAATAATCAGAGTTGGAGAACTTTTGATAGTTACCATTCCAATTATTGTCTTAGCGAAAACTTCATAAAAATAAATGGATTTTAATTATGTATAAAAATGCGATGGAATGAATAGTACCTGCGAGCCGCTACCACTGACGCTGCCCACATTCGAAGAGGACGACTGTCGCCCATAACTCTTGTTGAAAATCTTCTTGTCCCCTCCGCCTGGCTTATGCTTTACGTTGTCCAAGGACCCAATTTTGCTTTCAGCTTTAAATTCGATTTTTTGAGTCTCGATCTATAAATGTGAAACGACGAATTAGGCTGTTGGTAAATTTCGCTTTGCAAATGTAAGGTACGAGTAAGTAAGAGGTGCTTTGACATACAAGTAAAAAGATCGTGGAAGTCTCGGTTTATATTTTGTACATAAATAAACTGAGAATAGCATTTGTTTTTTACACAATTTTTCTGCTTTAAAGCAATAATTATAGCGTGTTATTTCGTTTATAATTGGGGATTTCAGAACTAAATGTCACCATAGATGGAACGGAAAAGAAAATTATGCAAGTCATCCGTTAAAAAGAACAAAATAAAAAACTCGATGAGCTTGCAATTACGCAGCTTTAATTATTTACCAAGAAGAGTAAGTAACTATTCGAGAAGTATTGCATTTCGTATTTGCCAAAATAAAAAACTATTGTTTTGTAAAATAACGGTAAATAAATGGTAAATAGGTCGATATGAATCAACTGTTTTATGATTAATGAAAGTTAACGTTGAATAGACTTTAAAAGCTTTTACGCTTAATGCTAAACACACAGAACTTGAAAATACATGTTTACGTACAATACTTATTAACGCTTTTTATTAGAGGATTTTATTATTTATCGTTACGGACGATAAATATTGAAAAATGTTGCAATCCATAAAATATAAGTACTATACTTTCCTTTCTTAAGTTTTATTTATAATGAAATTTAATTCATAAAATGAAAAATGGACGAGTAATAAGTATCTAAAACATTATGTTTGTTTTTCTGTTTCTTATTTTTATAAGAAATATGTTCTTGTAAATTTGTGCAATTTCCGTCCTGAAATAATTAAAATTATAATGTAATAGTTCTTACAGTTTCTTTTGGAAATTATTGTATCTCCGAAATGTTGAAAAATAATGATCATCAACAGAGTTTTGTTAATTATGAGTGATGCGACATCTAGCGAACGCTTCATTTCGAGACGTTTTTTGTTTATTAAATTTTTATTTACACGTTTTTTCTACGCAATTAATCACCTTAATTTTCCTTTTGTCTTTTTGCGCGTTCACTTTAAGATGGAAAAAGATATTAAAATAAATTTTTTCGGCTCGGTGTCTATTTAAACATATTGCATTTATATTCATTCGAGCGTGAAATTGTTTCTCTTCAGCGATCCAACTTATGGAGGGTGTATTTCCCGCGTATCCATTAGAACTCCCCCCCCCCGACATGTAGCCGAAAAATTAGAATATTTTTGAGATAAAGAAACCTTTGTATCGCTATAATAAATTCACAAACTGTTGATGTGTGATAGATCCGTGTTTAATAATTATATTAATTTTTCACAAATCACTTTATAAACTTATTTTAATGTGTGTATAAAAATGTGTTTAAATGTGTATAAGTGTAATTCGAATTTTTTTAATTCATTTTTTTAACCAAGTAATCAAAATTAATAATTACATTTTTTACTAATTTGATATTTAAATTACTTTCAGTTATTTGAATTGTTAAAATCAAAGATGAAAATCTGAAATTAAAGTTTTTTAAACGTTATAATATTAAATAATTTTTAAAGTTTTCGAAATTTTATTATTATTTTACTATTCTCAATAGTTATCTATGCCTTGTAAAATTGAATTTTATTGGAAAAAAATTGTTCGATGAATTATATATAAATTATTATATAATAATTTATATAATATAAATAATTATATAAATTATTTATAAATTAGTCACGTAATTTCAAAATTCCAATTGCGCGTAAGACAATCAAAATTATACTTCATTATTTCAATTATTATTATTTAACGTTTCTTTACACGTTGGTCATTTTAAAATAAATAAATTTAAACATTTTTAATTGATAAAATTTGAAAACAAAACAAAACAATAGTTCATATTTAACGATTGGATAATCAGAAGAAATTCTACTTTGAGATTTGTTTCTAAGTAAAGAAATTATAAAATTTCAAATATTCGTAATTGAATAAATATTTTGTAAAATAATGACTTTTATCATTATTATTATATTCTTTTTATTTATTATTTTTTAATACCGAAGACTTACCTTGTGTTGTATTTTATTAATGTAATTATTATTTATAAATATGTAAAAAATATGATTTTTAGTACTTCGCAAACACACGCAATGGCCACACCAGTACAATAAGAGTACAACAAAGGATACTTTTAAGGGCTACGAAGGATATAAATAGAGCAAAACATGCTTTGTACCTCCTAGTCAAATCTCAACATTTAAAATACTTACTGCACCAATAAATATGATCTTCTAAGATTAAATGATCAAAAAATGTGACTCAAAAACAACAGTGTATATACTTACGTTGACGACGTTGTTCCGAAGCATTTTCGAGGACGTCAATGACGACTAAACACCGAAAAAAATAACAAGGGGTTGTTAATTAATATTTACTCATAACCAAACGTTACATGCGATTTATTTCAGGATTTTCAAGCACCACTTTCGTCGAGTTTAACGCCTTCGCAAACGGAAATACAATGCAAATGCATTTTTAATTATTTGCTGTTGTGTTTTAGTTTAATCATCGCCAGTAAGGAATTTAGAATTGCATTGTATTGTACTTTGATTTTTCTTTTCAATTTTAGCATGCAAATAACAAAATAACTTATGGTTAGTAAAAACAAAAAAATTGGTTGTGTACATTACTTTTTAGTGTAAACATTAAATCTTGCTAATTTTACTATTTCTATTATGTGTACATTATTTGCGCGTGAACTCGTGTATTTGTATAATAAATTAAATAGAAAAGGCTGTTTTTAAATTTGAAAATTTTTACGGCTCGAAGAAATTTGAAGCATAAAAAGCAATATTTTCATATAAGAAGGTATTGATAAATAATCAAATGATACTTAATATTTGTATAATTCAATTTATTTACAAAATCATACATAAAGTAATATACTATGATTTTCAACGAATATATAAATTCTATAATATGAAATATGAGTTTAAGAGAACACGTATTAGTTTATTTCATATTAAAACAATTAGACAAGTAACGACGTACACTTAGTACCTATAAACACGTGAGCAGGTAAGTAGATTAAAAAACACATTTTAATGGAGAGCCTGAACGTAATTAATTGATATCAATTAAAAACAAGCCCATTGTTTTCAAAATCAATGTATATTTTTGTTAATCGATAAGTTATTGGTAAATAAACTTCAACTAAAATCATAATCAGCAAGGCTATAATAAATACAATTGAAAATTATTTTTATCTCCTAATTAAGAGTTATTTTAAAAAAAATGATTGTCGCAGAATCGTGAATAATGAAGCGCACTGTTCGAGAGTTTTACCGTTTACCTGAACAGTAAAAATTGGATTTTTAGCAATAGTTATGCTTATTATTTTTGCGCATAAACAAATATAGTATTAATATCCCAATAAGTCGCCGTTGTATTTTTGAATAGTCAATTAATACTGAAGCAATATTGTTTAAAATAAATGTCGGAACGCATTATTAGACCAAAGTAAAACGAAGTATTTTAGTTTATAATTTTCAGAGGTGATTTTATTTGCACTATCGAATCGTTGCAAGTTTTTAATTTTCTACGTTTTTCATGCCATTAATGATCGATGACAAGAAAAACACGGCAAATCGAAGGTTTTACCGAGTAAATACCTACTCGTGTTCGATAAGAAATGCGTACAGTGATCGTAGGTTTTTCGCGAATCAGCACATAATGTGCGAGCAAGAAACGCTTCGTTAGAACAACATAAACAGTTTATCGACTTCAAACAATATTGCTTCAATATTAAATGGCTTCTAAGGCGCTAATTAATGTAGGAGAGATTAGTTTTGCCTACTGTTCACTAAAATCATGCTTTCAAAAATTTCCTCTTCGACACGCCGACAGCGGATATTACAATATTCGAGGACAAAAGTTATATATGCAAATATACTTCATTCGCCATATTCTAGAAGAAAACTATCTAACTATAATGCAAAATATATCGTATAGAAGGGTTGGTTGAAAACAAGGACCCGACGTCGAAAACGAAAAAAGCGCAAACTCATACCTTGACAGATCCACCCCCAGGCACGTGTTTGGCGTTATCCTTTGATCCGACTCTTGGCTTGGCCTTGTCCTTAAAGTCCAGCTTCACTGTTTCGATTTTCTTGTCACCTCCGCCAGGTTTATACTTGTCATTTTTAGCCGCAATTTTTGGTTGAGCTTTGCTGAAGTCGATCTTTTTGTTTTCTATTTTGAATTTGCCTCCCCCTGGCTTGTGAGTCACATTAGCTAACGAACCAATTTTTGACGTGACCGATTTCAAATTCGGCGACGGAGCGTTACCAACTTGAATTTTATTCATTGGAACTTCTGAAACAATTTACGTATAAGCACATATCTATCGATAATTTCGAAATATTGAAAAGTCTCTTTAATTTCTTTCCAATTTACTATTCTGTTGAATTATTTAGTTTAATAAATTGAAGTTTGTTATGACCTTCGATATGGACGTTATTATTAGAATACACGTTAATTTTAAAAATCGTTATATTTTGCAATAATTAATATAAAATTGTAGATATTAAAATGAGAAATTTAAATTTAAATTTAAATTAAATTTAAAATAAAGAGAAAGAAAAGCGACTTAACCCGCGTGGGAGTGTAATTTCTTAGCTTTTCAATTTTTCTTTAACATATTGTAGTGCGCGTTCCTTCTCTCTCTCTCTTATTCAATTCTATCTATCACTCGCTCTTGCTTGCTCTTTACTGTCTCGCAAACACCGCCATTATAAAAACGTGAGTACATAAAAAAAATATTTTCATAACATGAGTGGTATCATTAGTTGAATTTAAGATAAAATACATTATCGTGAATGAATATTATTGGTAGAATCTAACTGATTACAAAATGAATGACATGAGAGTAATGAAAAATTTAAGCAACATCCAACTCATGTGGCACTCACTCTTTTTGTCTTGGACAATAGCAGAAGGAGACGCATCTGGTGTTTTTGGTATGGATTTGATTGATTTACTTGGAGACTTTATAGGTGAACCAGCTGTCGACCTTTTTTCGCCGTCGCGTGATTTCTTTGGTGATCCCGCAATACCATTCATCTTTGGTATCTGAATGTGGATAAAATAAAATGAATAAAAAAATAAAAGTATTGCTAAAAAAGTTTACTAGCGTACTTTGCAAATTAAAATTTATATTAATTTTATGAACGTAAAAATCATTAAATTAATATCAATAATTAGAAATTGAAAAATAAATTGTCAATATATTTCTATTATCTTATAGATATTTATTTTATTTACTTTAAAATTTATATGTAAATGAATAAATATAGCACATCTCAAATTTTTAAACTGTTTAACCTTTTTATTTTTATATATATACAATCAAATTAGAAACAAAAAACTGAACCTTATGTTTATCACGTACATCATTAGTAAAGTTTGAAATATAAATATTATGCCTTGTTTGATAAAAATAATTTCAATTGGGCTAGTATAATTTTTATTCAATATCCATTTAATTAAATACAATATTCTATAATAATATTTAGAAATACGAGAAAAAAGAATAAATAAACGTAATATTGAAAATTTTTTTTCTTTTAACTATATCGATCAATTTATATTTCACGTTGAATAACTGACTTAACAACATACCTCTCTCCTTTGTGTTGATTCATCAACTCCACTGTCATTTTCAGCATCTATAAATCATAAAAATAGTTTTTATAGTAATAATAAAAATTCACGATATATATTTAGTCACACAGAAATTTTTTCGAAGCAAAAACCAACTAAAAGATTTCAAAATATATTGCTCAATTTAAGATACAAATATAAAATCTTATAAGTTAAAAATAATTTAATTTAGTCTCAAGACCTGCTTTAATCGATCGAATGGAAGGCGATTTCTTCAACGTTGTTGTGGATGCTACGACTGGATCTTCCTGTACATTCGTATTTGTGACTAAATCTTCCTGTACATTCGCATTTGTGACTAGATCTTCCTGTACATTCGCATTTGTGACTGGATTTTCTTGTACATTAGTGTTTATGACTGAATCTCTCTGTATATTGGTATCAGCTGTGATCGGATCTTCCTGTTTATTATTATCGTCTATTTCAATCTTTGTAATTTCTATATTAGAGCTTTTTGGAGACTGATGATTGATAGATTCTGCCGATGAAAGTGACTTTATCTGTCCATTGTCGAAGCCTTTGACTTCTACAGATTCACTTTTTATATTGCCCAATGCATCTTCACTCATTATTTTATCTTCAACTTTACTATCACTATTTTCATTAGTAAAAGATTTTGATTGAAATTCAGTTGCAAGTGTCGTGTAAGGATCATTAATATTTTCCATCCTGTCGACACTCGACTGTGGACGGAATTGATTCCTCCAATCGTACTGCTGTTGTCGTTGATCTAATGCAAAATTAGGACGTACAACTCTAGGATCGGTCGTTATACCCCCTACAGAGTTATTTCTTTGAAGTCCCCGATTTGGTATCCGTGGATCATTGGTTGGAATACCAGGTGATTGAAATGGTGGTCGATTATTGAAACCTGGTTGATTAAAATGTTGCGGCGGTGGTCTGGGACCAAAAACTTGACCTTGAGGGCCTGTCGGAAGTGGTTGTCTGGGTGGAAAGCGCAGTGGTTGACCACTTGGTAACGAACTTGGATGAGGTGGTTGACCACCTGGTATCGAACCTTGTTGATGTGGTGGACCACTTGACAACGAATTTGGATGAGGTGGTTGACCACCTGTCAACGAACTTGAATGAGGTGATTGACCACCTGGCAACAAACTTGGATGAGGTGGTGGACCTCCTGGTAACGAACTTGGATGAGGTGGTGGACCTCCTGGTAACGAACTTGGATGAGGTGGTGGACCTCCTGGTAACGAACTTGGATGAGGTGGTGGACCTCCTGGTAACGAACTTGGATGAGGTGGTGGACCTCCTGGCAATGAACCCGGTGGAGGCGGTCTCCCGAAGAATACGTTTCTAGGCGGGGGTATGCGTTGAAGCGGTGGTCCGTATGGCGGCCTTGGTGATGGAAATTGGCCTTGCGGGCCTCCTGGATTCAGTTGAGATCGATTATCTAGGTGACGCAAGGGTGGTGGCCCGCCAGGATGTTGAAATCGAGGTGGACCATCTACTAAGTTGTTAGTCGGTGGTGGGAAGCGAGGACCCGATGAAACCAAATGTGGTACACTGCTTTGAGGTTGTGTTTGTTGATTTTGTAGATTTATAGATATTGGAGGATTCTGTTTAACCTACAGAAATCTTTTTGTTATACGTGCATGATACATAGTTCCGTATTTTACAGCTTATAATTTTTTTGTTTTATACAATTTAAATTTTATTATGTTTAAAAAAAATACGAGATTGTGTGTAATATTACTTTTTATTTAATTATTCTATCTCATTAAGTATGAAAACACAGTTATAAAACCTTTGATATTTTTTGCTCTTTTTTTTTATTTAAAATCAATTAAAAATTATTTTATATTATATATACACTTTTTAAACAAATATAGAATTAAAAAATATATATCTACATTATAAAACATTTTTTCAGTCAATATTTTTCTTCTGCTTTGAAATTCATAGATTTGATTAAATCACATATTTTTTCAAAATTATCTTTAAGACAACTGTTCATTTAACTTATATAAAAATGCAGTTGCGTATATAATTCATTTTTAAAAGAAAAATATTTATTAAATTTATTAAAGGTTCCATCGAAAAATTTTTCATAGGTATATTTTCTTATAACTTTTTGAAGCAAATAACCTAAATAATGATTTTTTTATTTTTCAGACATTATAAAACCAACCGTAAATTAGTTATATTACATTGTTATAGATTATATTATATTATTTAATTGTATTCAAATAAAAATTCTACTCAAATCTTTCTTGTTATCAGGAGCTTTAAAGTTATATTATTTTTAATTATAATACTATTATATTTGCTTAGAATTTTTGCTTAGAAAATTTGTACTGTAACGCTATTAAACAATGTGAAAAAAAAATTATTTTTTTTAATATTTTCATTAAATGTAATAAATCTGTACTGCACTATGATAAAGATAATGAAAAATTATTAAAATATATATATTAAACAATAATATTACGCCAAAATTTTTATTTCAAATAATCCTATTGATTTTATAACATGTTTCTACCGATAGAATCTGCAATCCATATATTCACATTTCTTTATTCGTTTAACATTATTAAAATAAACTATTCGTAGGTACTGAAATTAGAATACAATTGTATACAAGTTAATTTAAATGTACAAAAGTTACTGATAAAACTAATACTAATATATACGATTCATCAATTAAATGATAGGATGCATTAATATAAATTATAAATTAAATAATTTTCTTAGTGAATTAAATATATTTTACTTTCTATTTCTATTACGTTGTAATCATACATTTAACATTTTAGAGCGTTAAAAGGTTAAAAGGTTTAAAAATTATTACCACTTTTAAACTTTGCTTAGTAAATGTTCTTAATAATAAATTGGAAGATAAAAAATTATTGATAGATAAGAATGACCCTTAAAAATCGATTTCTTAGAAGCTATGAAACTATAAGGATAGAGGAGACAACGGAGTCTCACGCTGCTTTAAAGTTTAGTCGTACCTGACACCGGTTCGTTCATTCCTTCGTTTCCTTTATCCGTTGTACAAAATCGATTAAGAATTAGTTAAAGAACTGCATCGATATTACTGGTTGTCTGGTCTACTTACTCCGTACAAAGAAGAATTTATTGGAGGTCACGAAGGTTTTGACTCTACGATACCAAGATTACGTTTACTTTTCCCCCACTTATAGAATTTTATTATTTATTAAGCGACGTGTGAATTTTGATTGATTTCTCGTTCCCATAATTACATATAGTTTATATTTTTTATTTTAATGTTTGTAATTAAAATCGAAGTCAATAAAAATGCAAGCTTTTCCGTTATTATAATTCTGTTTCATTAATAAGTATAATTGTGAATTTAGTTTTTACAAAATTTTATTAATACAGTCAATATTGTTTATCAGTATCCAATAGAATTATTATATGTAAAGAAATATTTTATATAAATAAATTTAAATATTAATAATACGATTTTTTGTAAATTATTAAACAATGATAAAAATCGTTACGAGTCGATGGATTTCTTTAAAATACACGTATGCGTTAAAAGTAAGAAAATTTCATAAAATAAATACTTAATAAATACTATAAAAAATTTATTTTAAACCAGACATTGGCAGATAAAAAAAATAAACGTTAAGTTTAGAGTTCCAAGTGGTTTAACAATAAGGATAATTTTAGTATATTTGAAAATTAATTTAATTATAAAATTGAACTAAATTAAGCTTGTAAGAAATTTATTATCGTTAAATATTATATTCTTAGTATCAAATTTACTTTTCATTTTTTGCAAAAAGCTACGAGAGCATATTCTTATTGTAAATTATTCGAATACGTTGCAAATAAAGTTTCTCTTAGTTTCGTCCATTAATCCTGAGTATTGATAAACGCACGATGTATTTTCATTCATAATTATTTTAAATCCAGCAAAAAGGAACGTCGATTCTTCGTTACATTGACGACTCTTAAGAGTGCAATAAATATCCTTACCATGGGTGGCTTTTGTCCGGTAGAAAATTCGGCCGAAGATCGCGCACTTTGTTGCGAATCCATGTTTGGAAAGTCTGAGTATTTGCAAGTGCACGGGATAGTTTTTTATTTTCAATAGAGTTGATTTCACCAGAATGGAAATTATCTTCCCCATTAGCCTATTGTGTTGTAAAAAAGAAGTCCTTTTACAACCGATTAATTATACCACAATTGTACTTTTCATTTACGGAAAAGTGAGTGAAAATCGCTATTCTATAAATTAGCAAAATAAATTGAAACTAATTCTTTGGCGGGTGCATTTATTAACTCTTAAATGATCTACGTCAATTGAATCTTTTTTTGTTATTCTTTTTGACTGCGAGTTAACTACTGCTTAATATCTGAAATTCAACAAGCGCATATTACATTAATACTCATAATCAAATTACAATGATTCATAAAATTAGTGTTCATTAGTGTTCAAGCGATAAACCTTCTATAGACTTTTCAACGATGAAATCTATTTATTCTCGAAGAATACTACGATCAGCTCTAGTTACGAAAAATACAAAATACTATTTTTTCTAAATTAAAATATATCTATATACGTGAGATTGAATCGTCTTTAAAAATAATTATCGTGTTTGGTATTCTAACTACTGATAACTACTTAAAATGAGAACTTCAGCGTTATTGTGCCAACTATTTAAACTTTTTAATTGCTTCATAAATGAAATCGAGTTTTCATTCAGATGATTAAAACTTTCAAATAAAAATACTCAAGGTTTAAATTTGCTAATGAAGCGATAAAGTCTAAGTGATAATTATCGTATATATGTGTCAAAACTTATGCCTGTACTACGTTCTTTGCGACTGTAATTATTACTGCATCTTTCAAAACAATGAAATTTTTAATAATTACATTCACTAAAACGATGATGGTAATATGAATAATGATTAAACTCTTGTGACATTTTGTATTTCGTTTATTTTTTTTATTGCAATTTCAATTAAAAAGTCCCATTTCTTTGGTTAATGAAGGTTTGATGGCGTATAATGCGAGTGACTCTAGAGAAGCTCATTAAAATAGTTTGCAAGGGTTTGCTACTCTTATAACCAATGATCCCAACGCGAATTATAAACTACAAAATAAATTTCACGTTTAACGTTATATATTTATTAAAGAATAAATATAATTGTAACTACCAAATATTAGCTGTGATTACACAAATAATAAAATGTTAATAAAATATTCATCAATTTTCAATACATTTTTACAAATAAAAACGCGGAATCTTTTGGTGTTTATTCTATATTCTTTAACATAGTGTCTTGAACGTATCTTCATTTTCTTGTTTTTCCAGTCAACTATAAACACCGATTTTATATATTCAAGAAATATTTTAACCATGTATATTAAAAGCTAGTATTTCGTATTGAATATTACACAATTATGTTGAATACGTTTTACTTAGTTCTATGCAGTTTCATGCTTTTAGTACACTGATAATTATATTACTGGTGAATAACTAACTAAATTTAATTAAACTATTTAACCAAATATTAAATCAAAACTAAGTAAATATGTATTATTTTATTTTGCATTACTTTAGAAATAATACTTACTATTTATGTTTAAATAAATATAGTTTATTTCATATAATTAGCTCATTACGATATTGTTTTCTTAATAAATTTAAAGGAAAAAATTGAAATATAGCATTTCTATAATGTATTGACTTTTATAGATAAAAAGTTATAGTAATGATAATAAATTTTGAAGCAAGAGCGTTTTAAATGGACACCTTTTATTTTATTTTAATTTTTTTTACACCGGCAAATTTTTCCAACTATCACATTAAAGTTTTCGAAAATTCGTCTGTAGTTTCAATAAAATTGTGCTCATAATTAAGATTTTTAAATTTTTCGAACAAAAAATGATTTATTTATTAAAATTCGCTAAATTATTATATCATTATATTTTGTATTATGAATTCGTGTAATTTAGTTAATAATTTACTTTTCCTAAAAATAATTTCATTTACAAGAATTGATAGGATCACACCAAGTACTTATATCTATATTATGTACCGCATAATGTTTAGAAGTAAAATATCATACATCTTATCTGCGAATAAAGAAATATTTAGAATTTCTTTAAATACGTTTTAAACATAATAATTTTCTGCTTTATACCAAGAAATGTAAACTAATAGTAATAAATAATGATCAATAGTACCCGAACTGCTACCGTCTTAATCTTTTCCCAATCACGTCCTAAAGAAACCGTGCAAATCTCCTCATTTTTATCTAAAATAGTGTTTAATGCACTCAAACGTTTTAACAATTAAATAAAAGCAAATGATAAATCATTACTGAAATATCAAAAATTTTATGTCAAATAAAAAATGCATAGAGCGATGGAACGATACATAAAAGAAAAGTTAAGCATAAAGAATCGACGAGAAAGGAAGAATGAAATAAACGAGTTGCGTACGAGACACGTGACACGCTATCGCACTCTTTTCTTCCACCTCGCATCGCACCGCTTATCACCTTTTACACACATGCTGGCTTCCAAATGTTCTCTTTTTCTCGTTAAATTATCAAACTTACTTCTGGAAATCTATCTTGTTACTCTTATAGGTTGCGCTATTTGTTCCATTTTTTTCTTTGAGTTCTACCCGCGCTTATCTCTCTTGCTCTTATGCACTACTCTGCTCTGTCAATGTTAGATATTCTTTTTTGTACTCCCTCTCTCTCTCTCTCTCTCTCTGTATATATTTATTTATTCAGCTATTTCATGCGCCTGATTTAAACACGACGAGGAGAAGGCATCGCAGGTACGACAGTTTAAACAGTGTAAAAAACCTCACTTATGCAGACGCACATGGGATTAAGTGAAGTTGTAACCAAAAATGACAGTTTGATGGAATCTTAATTCAAACGAGACTAATTGCTCCAAAAATATATAGAAAGACGAGGAATGCGATACTCGAAATTGTGTTGCTAGCGCTGTATCGCTTTCTATTTAATATAATGCGATCGAAGAAATAGATATAAGTATTGATCAAAAGAAAAAGGGCTATGAACACTATCAGCATCAATGATTCGTTCGATACGATGAAATAAAATAAAACATCAGATGAGGTTGAATGATACGTCGACACGACAATAACCTCGACAATAACCCCGATACAAAACCCAAAATATATAAAACAAAAAATATTGCGAATGAGTTTAGAGGGATAGAGAAAGAGAATTTTTCACAAGAGTGACATGTATAGAAAAAGAAGGATAAGATAATCTCTTATCGTTATAATACAAAAATTAAATAGAATATTCGTTCCCACGCAGTTAATATTCCGGAATTTTTTCCGCATCTACCGTTGAAATCGATAGTAAAAAGGGTAGAGTTTTTGTAATCTCATGAAAATAATCAGTATTTACACATTGCAATCGAATTAAAAATTAAAGTGAGTATTATAATTATTAACAAGATTGTTGGCGACAGAACACGCTGATCTGCCGCCACTATCAAAGAGTACGCACGAGCGAACTGCTTAAAGATCAGACGCGGTAGAAACAAGATCTTTTATTTAATAGTTCGTAACCGCCGGGTTATTAACACCGGTCAAGTGTCTTTCCCGAGAAGCGTAGGCGATGAGGAAGTTTACGTTAAAGAAAAACATACGCTTCGCGGGAAATTCGGCACACGATAAAAGAATAATCGATACATATAAATTTCCGGTGGAAAACACTGAAAAAAGCAGCGACCAGAATCTGTAAAACTTGTTGCAATCTTGTCACTACACCAAAACATTAACAATAAAAGAAAGTGCTGGCAAAACTGCGAATAATCATTTCAATCCTCAAACCTTTCCAACATTAACGCTCGCGATCGTTAACGAAGATAAAAAACGTTCAAATATTTAAACTTGGTACTAATTGCGAAAACAAAGATTTAGTTCAAGTATAGAAATTTTGTAAATGAAAGAAATTAAAAATTGTTTACGACTAACTACATTATATAATATGCAGTATATTTTAGCATCAATTTAACGAAAGATTTTGTTTGCGAAATTCCTTAATTCTTATTTTTATTGTTTAGAAAATACGGACGCTATAAAGATTGATTAGTCCAGTCCCACCTCCTTGTTTTGTCTTAAAGTAGAATAAATGAAACAGAAGTCAAAAAATATTATCTCTTTCGATTGATATAAATTCTTTAAATTAAAAATTGAAGATTTTAATGATTTTGCAATTAATAAAACTTGCTGTAAATATTCTGGAATTGACACCCGTAATGCCCCCAAACTGTCATCACTAATCCGCACCGACAATATTACACGTAAGTGCTCCAATATTTAACGATTACTTTTACACATGTTGAATTTATTTCATTATTTCCTTTAATCAATTTCAATTTGATGCTCAATATAAAGCGATTACACGATATTTTACCCGATTGACATTTTCATCTTCATAAAAATTCTTATACTTTGTAGCAATAAACTGCGCTGCAGATGTTCATTTTAATTTGTTATCGTATTAAAGTAGTTTTCATTGATATTTTAAAATTTTTATAGAGGAATTGCTATGATTTTTCTTAATATAATAAATTGTATATCGTAATATCTGGTCGTCAAAGATTCAGAAAAAGGAGAAGAATAAACAAATAAACGAAAGGCGGCGCTTTAACGTTATAGTATTCGTTCTCGTTTGTCCGTCGATAATCCCGCACTCATCTGTATATCGGGGAGGAACACGCACGCCGTCCCTCCCCCGCAATCCGAGTAATGGAACTCACGTAGAAGAGTCCCGTAATATCACGCCACAAACGTTCGGCACACGCTTCCTTTTCTTCTCAATCACTCGCTCGCATTCGCCCCCTCACTTACATTCTCATACGTGTGATTGTGTGGATGAGAGGGTGGCTCCCCCCCCCCCATGTACACGCTAGACGTTCGAAATCAATAATTTAGTTCGATTTCCTTTTCATTAAAAAATTTAATGTAGATCGTACGTGTTTATTTTCGTTTTCAGAAAAGCTGTGCAACATTTTTTTGGATATTTGTCAAGGAACGTTTATTATCTCGAAAATGTGAAAATAAATTATTAATGCATACTAGAATTCTCAACAAAATTACGCGCATTAGCGACATTTTGCAAATAAAGTACTGGAAAATTACAGAAATAAGTTATAGCACAAATTGAATCTATAAAAAGTGAACTGACACTTTTATTACACAAGCACTATAAGCTGTAAAATTACGAATAATTAATTCTATTAATAGTAACGAATTATTTATTCAGATCTTATTGGAAAAGTATATATTCGCAGAGTTTAATTGTCTGCGAATATTAGAAAATGAAAAACTGCTACGTATTTTATTTTTACTCCTAAAAAGCACTTCTGTACGATTTCCCATTCCATCGGAAAGTTAATTGATTAATCCATTGATTGGATAATGTTTGAAAATGTCTACATCTCGAAGAATACGTCTGCTGGGTAAAAAAATCTATAGGTGGATTTCCTCACTGTCAGGGAGTTTGCGCATTTAAAACTTTGCGTAGTGAGCATTAGTAGAAGAAAAGAGCGCAAAACGCTCCTTAATTTATTCTTTAATTTATACCATTATTATTTGCCTATTTTAAGGTTATGTAGTTTATTTTATTAAAATATATTCGTTAAATTATTAATTTAAGCATAGTTTACCTCGATGATTTTATCAATTTTTATTATATTTTTAATTAATTTCTTCACAAATACAATAGAGTATTATATACAAACAATAATAAGTGGATTTGCATTATATATTATTAGCCTATTTTATCTAAATGATATAGCATCATAAAAATTTTATACGGAAAATTAATAAATTAAAGAAAATATAAAAACTACTTTTAACTCAGTATAAATTCAATTCATTTTTAATAGACCGCTATTAGATCAATAAAGGATAACACACTTATCCACGTGTAATTGCATTTATATATATTATAAATATAGGATAAAGAGTTCTCTTATGTACACCTTTATATAAAAATAACTATAGTATAAATATTTTGCGGTAATAATTTATAATAATTATAAATATTGTTTCTAGAAATTTCATTTAATACAAGACAAATGCTGAATTGCCCAGTTATGTAAAATATAAATAAAAATATTTGGTCTACATATTTCGAAATGTGTATGAAATATAAACGTATAATGATAACATTTTTTTTCATAGTTCTAAGATTTTATCGAGATAAAACTTTTTTTATATTTTATAATTCAGAACTTTCTATTAAAATATTTATTTATTTTGAATTGTTATTTGTCTCATAACATATCTTTTTCATGCATTTACTAAAAAAATTCTTCGTGAAAATATTTTTGTAAGTAATTTAAAATATTTAAATTTTCGATTTCTATAAAAAATAATATTAAAAAAGCATTCAAATATTTCATTATAAATTAAAGCAATAGAAAATAACAAGTCAATATTACGCAACATACAAAAGATTTTATGAAGGTAAAAAATTCAAATCGATAAATTTATAAACGTATTAACAGAGTTATTTTTTTAAATTATTTTATTATTTTGAATTATTTATTAGAATGTAGAAGCAATTTTTACAAGTGAGACAAAGAATAAAAGAAATAGAAGTAAGAGAAGATAATAAAGTGTAAGACAGCAGTGATAAATGTTACTTTCGAATAATTTACACCAATAATACTAAAAAAAATGCATTTTACAACTATAAATAGTAATAAATATAAGAAACAATGTAAAAAAATAAACATTTATTATTGTATCCAAAATAGATAAAGTTTGATAAAGTGATTATTATTTATATCAAACGAACTTTACTTGAACATTTATAATTCATTCGTAAAATAAAAGATGTGGTAAAATATACGTAATAATATTCAAAATAAATATGGTTTTGTAAAATATATTTTAATATAATCTCCTATTTTTTATGGTATCTTATTAATATTAAAGTTTAATGCTTAAGTTTTTTATTCATATTTCATACTGCCATATTTACATAAAATTATTTTCAGAACTTTTAATAAAAAATAATTAAAAATGATTTTTTAGTAATTATAATGTATTATTTTAAATCCTCATTCGCATATTTATATATTGTACACTAATATTACATTTATTGTATCATTACGACCATTTCATTAATTGTTTCAAGATTCATTTATATATAAGGCAGAGTCAATATATTCCACGTATTCGAAAATAAAAAGTATTAAAAATATTGTATGGAAATTTATTGTTAATTAATTATAGCAAACTAATATTTATAAATATATTAATTCGCTTATTTGATTCAGGAAAAGAATATTGTATTCTGAGTGAATGGAACGCATGTTTATTGAAATTTTTAAATAACATTATAATCATTCATGGTAATGATTAAATATCGAACGCCGTGCAGCAGAATTTGAACAGCGTTAACGTAATATGTTATTTCCCATTCGGAAAAAATTGCTTCATCAAAAATTCACTTAAATGAAAACATGAATTTTACATCAAAACGATGAGCTGAGTAATCGCGTATAATTGTTATGGAATGCTGACAGATTAAGCGGCGCATGAAAATGCGATTTGCGAGTTTAAGATTATAAGGCGCATAAAATTCCTTGGCAGACGCTCAAAAAGTTCACCAGTGAACGAAAAAAGAGTTCGATCGAACACGAACGTTATCTACTTATAGCTAAAATTGCAAGTGCGCGATTTCGCGTTGCGTGCGTTCAAATACATTATACATGTTTACGTCACGAGATCGATTTGAAGAATTAGGCTTCGTATAAAACTATACCTTGCACTTGAATTATCCAACCTTTGTATGCTCAATTCCAATGTTCGACTGTAAAAAACAAACCACGATTCTTCAAATTTCGTTAACGTAGCATCGAATATTTTTTATACATATTTTTAAAGCTAGTCTCGCGTGATTTTAATAAAATAAGTTCTACTGAAAATTAATCAAAATCTTAGTCTGATAATTTCATCGATCGAATTTTATTCATTATACGATATACAGCAGTTGAAAACTGTTTTATTTTTCCTTAAAAATTAATTATGCAGCATTCGCAAAAACGTAGTTTTAAATGAAATAAAGTATATCTAAAAATAAAGAAATGAAATAAATATTTAAGCCCTTAGCTTTTCGTCATCGCTCGACCTCTAGTTTCACATTACTACGTCCTTTGAATTCAACTCGATTAATTAAAAAAGAAAACATTATTGGAGCAATTTGTTAAATCGGCGAAACGCAATTGGTTTTTTAAAATATGCAATATATTATACTTGAATTGCCATAAAGTATTTGTACATATTGAAAAGAATTTTGTAACTGTAATTCTAAAATTTGTTTCAATGTTTTATTAACGATAAGTGCTGTTGTGAATCGTAGTTTTTTCAACATTTATTCTCATTTTTCTAGTCACATTCTCTAGCAATGTTTGATAAAACCTTTATTCTCCTCGTCGTGTAAATTGCCTAGACGCTTTAATTTCTTTAAATTTCTTGTCTAGACTTTTTTTATACGCCTTTCTACTTTCAACCGATGCGCCTTAAAGTAGTGATGTATTAAAATGTATTTTTTGTAAGTCGTAAAATTGCAATATGTATAAATATATATATATCTTTTGTGTTTAAACTTGTGTAAATGATTATTATTTTAATTCTAGTCTAGACTTAAAATTTGTAGTTCTAATGTTTTATCGACTGAGATAGAAAAATGCAGGAAGTAAATACACGGAGTAAAGAAAATAAATTTTGAATTAGACAGAGTAGTTTGTTTCATTGAAGTAATTGTGTTTCTGATAAATTGATATATTTGATCGACAGAACCAATATTTTTAATGGAATAAACAATTATTTATGTATTACTTTATTTGTGTGCGCGTTAAAATAAAAAGTTCATTTATAAATTTAGCACTGGGTGTCGGTACGGAGCAACTTTTGTCACCCGACACAGTTAAGTAGAAAATACAATATAGAGTTAACGATTATTTTAACTTTTATTTGTAAATGCTCACAGGTACTTTTGCATTTAAGGTGTTGGAGTGATATGGAAGACACGCTATAATTTTCCCTAGAAACGATTACAACTTTTAACGAGTATCATCGCCCGAATAGTGCTATAACGCGACACTTAGCACTATTAATTATTATTACACTTTTACGCGTATTTTTATAAGCACGTTGCTTGTTTTTCATTGATAAATAATGTTCTTACTCAATTTATTTTCAATTCGTCTGAAAATCATAAATATTCTTTCCCCCGAAAACTCTTCGTATCTTTCTGTGTAATTAATTATGCTGAAATTATTTAATATCATTTTTATAACAGCAGTTAAAGAATTAATTTTCCTTATAACGCATGTAAAATTCACAACTAAAGCAGTATTTATTGACGGAAATGCACGAGATTATGGGTAACCGCGAAAGCGAGTAAAATTGTGTGTAATAGACGAGGTTGAGGTTGAGTGTGTTTGTATTTGCGAGGAGCGCGAAGTCTTGTTATTCACAGAGGAAGGGCGGAGGGTTAATTTCCCCCTACGTGTACTTCGGAGTTATTCTGTGGTGCCTCTCTGTGTGATTATGTAATTCACATGCAATAAATGTGCATACACTTCCAATATCTGTATAATTTGTTTCATCTTGTTATTTTTTATATCCAGCTACACATTGCGTTTTGCATAATTAGTATTAACTGGGCATACAAAATTTTGTTTACTTTGACTGTAAAAATATTATCCGTTAATTAGGAAATGTTAATTCCAAGGAAACAAATACTCGATACACAAATACGCCGGTTAAATAGATTCGTTACTCGAAAAAATAATTATGATATGTTACGCAGAAAATTCAAAAGAAAAATGAACGACCGAAGAAATTATTGATTTGCTTTTAATTTATTTTTGCTATACGACACACGACGTTCTACTCTGTTTATTTTAATACAAAAGTAAATACACGCTAGATGCACGTGCGGTTGTAAATCGACAAAGTTAAAGCGTAATATTTGGCCAAAGAAAACTATTGCCATGCTTACGAATATTTTTTTTATAAAGTGGCACCACTGGCGAAAGATCGTATAAAGTTTGTTGTTCTTATTAAAATAAGCAATCTCTTTTTCCCAAGTCGTTCTGGGCGAGTTAGAATTTTATGATCGTTTAAAATTTAACCAACATTTTTCCTGATAAGAAATAAAATAAAATACTGCGAGTACTCGTATGGGGGAGAAAGAATGGTAGAAATGAAACGATATACGCCGGAATGCCATAATGGATCTTTAAATATTTTCCATAACGAGAAAGAGTGACCTGAATTTTTCAAGGAAAACTGTGGATGCGAGCCTCGAGAGTTTTTCCGAGGCGTAGTATTTATACATAAGTAATATAATAGATGCATATTTTTATAAATTTCTGAGAGTTCATTCCCTTAATCGTCTTCTATGCTCTCTATGTTTGCTTAATGTTTGAAAAATGTATAAGGGGCAGTAATCGTCATAACTTAAGTGGCAAAATATTTATTATTTATAAAGCAATTATTTTTTATTATTTATTGTAAATTAAAGATCTGTATTTTTATTTTGCAATTTGTATAAGTATTTTTAAAAGTAGAAAAAGTAACTAATTGGCGAGCTTAACTTACTATTATTCATAATTAATTACAATCAAGACTTGTATGTGCTTAATATAATGAATAATGATTATTTACTGCAAGTAAATTTTTCGAGTACTTATGTATGAATTAAATATTTTGATTTATTATACATTTAATATTAATACGCGATTTATTCGATCAATTACTAATCACTAATTTATTAATTAACAACAACAAAATTTAAAAAAAATAGTTACAATATTCCATTTTAAATATTATATTCAATAAATGTGTGTCAATGGAATATTACTCAATTCTATAAAGAGATTTTATGTTATTGATGTCGTAAAAAAATGAAACTTATAACGCATTAACAATCACTGTAAAATTTAATTTTTATTTAGTAAAAATGAATATTTATTTTTAATGAGCTAAGTCATGGAATAGGAGCTTTAAATATGTAGTGTAAAAGTTAGAGGATTTTTACAGCACGTGTGTGTATTCATAAATAAGAGAAATAGAGGAAGAAAAAGAAAAAAAAGAAAGTATTATAGATTTAGAAGTTGTTTCTTTGCGATGGAGGATTGTATTTTTTTTTATATCATTTAACCTATTTTCTATACTTCTTTGTTTTAATAATAAAAAGAAAGATAAGTACTTCTAAAAATGGAATAATATTTTATGTATAAAATATCTTCTAATCTATTATAAAAGTTTATTGATCGAAAATATTATTATAATATAATAAAATTAAGATAAGATTTTTAATTAGAAAAATGTGACTAACATTATTTTTTCTATCGTTGATGGAACATTTACTTAATATTAAGTAAAGCTTCAAAAATACTTTGCCTTGCAATTATAGGTTGACATTTAGATTAAATATACTGTAATCAAATTTGAAATAAAATTAGAAAAAAGTTACATCGGCAATCTCAAATAGTGAAATAAAACAAATGGTTAATCGTGAAAACATTTTTTATCAATTGAGCGCAAAAACTGATCAAGAGGTTTATACTTTTTCTTTGCAAACCAAGATATTTACCACTTTCTATGTTTATCGCGTTAGACCCTTAAATTATGTCAGCTTATCTAGATGTTGACTCAAATGTAGGTCACATTTTTTCTCGTTAATTTGAATAATTTCGAAAACCCTCGCACACTAAGATATTTTTACAACTAATTTAAGTATCCTACACTCGAATATACTAAAAAGTTAAAGACAATGTATTTATTAAACAAGAATGCTTTAACAAAGAGGATCAGCAAATCCTTTTAAAAATATTTGACTCAATTCCACAAGTAATATACAAAAATAAGTTTAATATTTATCCTTCTGTTAAATATTTTACAAGCCTTGGTTATTCATGAGCAAAAACTAATATTGATTAATACAATCAGAAAACAGTTGAACTGAATTTTTGTTTCAAACTTTGCATTAGCAAGTTTCGAGGATCAAGAAAAGAAACACTTATATATTACTGTGAACAAACCAGTTATTGCTAATGATTAACGAATAATATTCAACTTTACTCGAGAAATATTAAGTTCACCTCGAGGATGGCGCCAAACTTTCACATTTAAAATTCGACACAAACACCGACATACTAAATTCGTAAATAACAGAAAAAGTCAACTACGTGTTTGCGATTAGCATTAATTTAGTTGTTAATTCGGCACTCACCTGCCGATCTTATCGTACGTGGTACCGCCGACCGCGTGGATCGGCGCTGGGCTCCTCGATCTGTTCGATTTGCCCTTTCGACCTTTACCACCCTCCCGACACTGCATGGAATCGATTCGCTAATGTCTGCGGCGGGACAAAAGGGAAGATCCGCGAGGATTTATTGTGACCGCGTTCAAAGCCTCTATACGAACTTTGAACGTGTTGTCATGTGATATTGCACGAGGTCAACGTATTCGATATCTACCGATAATTGGTTGCAAATTATAGTGCATTTGCCCTTTACTACAATCTTTGCTTCAACTTGTCCAAATCATGTATTGTGATCAAGAAAACGAATACTACGACTTATTACTTCGTTGTTTCGCGATTGGTTTCGTAAGGATCCTGATGTTTTTGTTCTCCGAGTAACCGATACGCAATGAGTACATCATTGTATTAAATTTTATTAAACAAAGAACATAAGAAATAGTCATGAAAGTAAATAAAGATTCGGAGTAAATTCCTATTAATTAAATACGCGAATAAAAAAAAAATAACCAAAGTTGGGAACTTGTAAATCATTTGTTTACCTTTTGGGGAAATCGTTTAAAACAAATATAACACAGTGTATAATTAGTAAAAATACCATTTTTGTTAAATTAAGAAGAGGATGTATTTATTTCTAATTGTCGCTTATTCATAATGAAGGGAATATTAAAAATTCTTAGAATCTTCGTGTCTGTGTTACCGAACAAATATCAGCACTACGAAAATCAATGCAAGTATTGTTTTATAAACGAAGTATGTTTAGGAAATGAAACGACACAATAAGACTTTTTCTATTGATTGAAAATGTGAAAATTTTTATAAATTTATAAGCATTAAATTTATTTAATATGATGAGCTTGTGGGGTGAAATAATTATGCAAAATTTTCGCGTTTTTCCATAAGTAGTTTTTACAAAGAGTGTATTTTTATTTTATAACTTAAATATTATTTTGATATTTAAATTGTAAAATAGAGGTAATGTATGTTTGTATATGGTTTTTATACTGACAATCGATACAAAACTTAATTTTAATACCAATTTAAATGAACTCCAGACGATAATAATCCTGATTATGCGATTAAAGTTTCAATAACAATGGTTCACATAGTAATCTCGGACGCAATTTACAAAACTGTAACTGCACTTGAAATGCAAACTTGAAACGAAGTTTTTCCAATTTATAACATGAAACCATTGAGTTTAATTTAAAATAATTAATTTAGCGCATAGCAAAGGTGTATTTATTTTTATTTTTATACAATGTTTTATTTTCCAGTGTTGTGAAATTTTATACAGCGTTTGATCCACAAATAAATTAGTAGATTTATGATTTTTGTACACAATGTTTCAAACCATTTGTTTAACAATTTATTCACTAGTTTGTATTGTTTTATTTTCAATATTATGAGAAAATTCGAAAATCCATCCAGAGTTTTACAAAATACGAGAAGTAAACATTTTTTTACAGATTTTGCAATCTTTGACGGTTAAAATATATTTTATAAATATTTATGTAATAAACGAGGACTTATGACTGTTTTGTTAATATTTGATTAAACCCAATGAGTTTCTTTGTTGTGACAATAAGAAAGATAAATTTCATATTTAAAGTTTACACGTAAAATGATGTATTTGACGATTTGCAAATGATTTAAATGCATTTACTTTATTATCTAATACAATTTGTGTAAGAAAATGTAGATATTGATGGTAATTAAAATTACTAAAACTACTTAACTTAATTAGGTCAGTGCACTTTGCTGATTAATAATTGCAACATAATAATTAATTACCGTCACTTGGTTATTCACATGCTTTTTTGTAGCTAATGATTTGATATTATAAGCAATAGTATTAGTTTTTATTGAAGGAAAGTACTTTTAAAAAAAATCATGAAAACGGAGAAAAATTTTTAAATAATATATCTAATGCAATGAATTGAAGCTTCTTTGTTGAAAATGTTAACGTGCATTAATGTTCGAGGATGTAATCAAACAAAGTTTTTGTTCTTTATTATAAAGCTTAATTGTAAAACTATTATGATAATAATTATTATTAAATCTCCATGAATTTAATGAACAAATTTGCGATGAAACTTCTCAAGTACCAATTCTAAAAATAAGAATTTAAGAATAAATACACAAGTAAAAAATTAAAATCATGTCTACTTTTATTTTGTTAAAAATAAAAATTCATCTTTCTCTCGTTTATATTGTATAAATATGAATATACAAAATTAATCACTTTATCAATTAACATTTCAAGCGGATATTATATGCAGAATTTTTAAAAATATATTATTTTTAAGAATAAAATAAGAATAGAGGTAAGTATTTTATTAAAATTACAAATTTTTCTCTAAATTCATGAAAAATCTAAAAGAATCTACAGGCGGATAGAAATGTTTGTCTTTTTAATTTTTCACTTTCTGGTTTGCAATAGAACCTCATAATTGATGAATAATATTAAAGTTGTCTATTTCACTTTTCTAATATTGAAATTTAATTCAAATGTTTATTTTCTAGGTTTTTTCAATACTATGAATAATTATAAAAAATGGGATTTAATTTTACCATTACTTCAATTTTATGCACAAAATTTACTAATATAACGCGACATATAATTATTTTTTTCCAATACATTCTTTTATAGTTTCTTTCTCAATGTATGAATTTATGTAGACTTTAAAACTTTTTAAGCTTTTAACTAATGACAGTATAATATTAAATTTTGAACTTCAAATACAATTCGAATAATTTTTGGAAAAAAACTACGCGCTCTCTTTCAAATAAAAACTTATTTAACAACGAAAGCTCATATGTTATTATAATTAAAATTAAATTTATTTATAAAATGTAAAACGAATTAGAATAAACGCATAAATTCTGTATTTGAAAATAAAATCACGAACTTTCAGCAGCGCAGATAACAGTTATCAAATTAAAAAAGTTTACCACGATTACCAGTGTATTGTAAAAATTAAGGAAGTGTTAAATTACGTTGTAAATTAATGCGCGGCTTTACGATATTCAAATTTTCTAGGGCATATTTTAATAGCAATAAACACGTAGAACTCCGGCGATAAAAAAACCTTTTAAAATATAAACATTTTCACTGTACGACTCGGGAAAAAGCAGAATAATGCAATAATTAACCGCACAAACATTTCCATCGTTTGCAAAAAACAACCCTTAATCTCGAATCGATGGCCTCGGGAAGGCGATGCTCGGAAAATCCCCGCCCCGCTTACCTTTTGCCGTGTGGAAAAGCCGCACAAGCGCACGTGAACGAACGGAAGACATCCGCAAGCACAAAACAAAACGTTCGTCGGCGCGACAGCCAAACGACTGAAGGACCGCTCGTGAAACCCCGTGAGCCACTAACTAGCCTTTAACCCCGATTTCTCCTTTTCCAATGTTTTCTCGTCCTCTCGCAGGGCAGCGGAAAATGGAACTCCAAGAGCAGCTCAGAGCTTGTGCGCACGCGTCCAAGCCAAACGATTCGAAAGCGCGATCCGCTGCTATTGGATACAACACTACTGAGCTTCGTGCTGAGGATTCTCGTCGGGCTTTTTCTTATTTTCGTTTTCCGACGTCTGCTTTCGCGTGGGGATCTCGACTCGATTCTTTGTCCTTCTCTCGCAGATTCCTAGTAAATTTTCAGTGGAGACTATCAATGCTGCCTTTTGTTTTATAATTTTGAAGCAGACGAGCGTCAGTGTTGGGTGATTTTTAATCATTGCATTTTTCGAAACTAGATGTTCTAAGTATTTTACGTTATTTGGAATTTACCCGAAGTTTACGATGCATGAAAGTTTGGCGAGAAAATCGACTATTTTAGTGTAACAATTTTAAGATAGACCAAAGGATCAAGATGAGACGAAGTTTTTATTGTCATTAATATTTGCACGTAATTGTTACTTTAAAAAAGCGAGGGATAAATTGGTCGACGAACTTTCCGTAAACAAATTTTACTCAAACGATCGTTTTCTATAATGCAAAGCTTTATAGAATTATTTAAATTTGATATTTTAATATTAATATCATCTGTTTTGTCCTACAAAGTCTCACGTTTTCGAAAACCCCAATATTTACGAAATTACAAATTATAATTAGTATTGCAAATGCAAAGTGACTAATATTTATTCTAAGAATTTATGCTTTTTAATCATTAATATGGATTAAGATATTTTAATTTAAACTTCACTATAAAATTAAACATTTAAGTTTATCATTTTATTTTATGTAATTACTTTGTCTTGAAATAGTTTTCTAATTTAATCATTAAACCAATAAAGGAACGCGTTAAAATAATTCACCGCTTTATAAACATTAATTAGTCGGACTATTATAATTTTTTCGACATTAAAATCAATGCTCAACTAAATTTAAGTCGGAACAATTTTTTTGCAGTTGTTAGATGAGTTAAATTTAAAGTTACGGGTTGGAAACAGATCATTGATTTTGTGGTTGCTTATCTTTAATAACTTATACTACTTTAAAAATACCGATGTGTGTCTTATTCAACGTATAAAGAAATGTGTATTTTATAATATTTACAGCTACAAAATAATAATTTCTAATTTAAATGTACGTCTCCCTATAATCGTACAAGGAAATATTATAATTACTCCAAGCTTTATGAGATTCTCGTACTTTTTATTACCAAATAAGGAGCAAGTTGACGATTTGTGTAACTTTAGATAATTTAATAAGATGGTGAAAAAGAATATAAGTATATACAAAGAAAAATTGTTTTACCAATATTCGATTTTAAACAGAATTGAACTTAGCAGAAAAATAATTTGAGTGCAAAAGTTATATATTCTAGGCTAAACATACTTGCCCTAATATTGTTTTTGGTCGCATTAGTGAATCGCTTTGGTGTATATTACAGATTTATTTGAAGATTTAATAAACAACTGAAACAGTTGTGTTTGATAAATAAGTTTGAGATACAAACATTACGAATACAAAGATCACGGTCAGTGTTGAAGGGCAAACATTTCTAATGCGTGAATATATGAGAATCGTTCCACTCTGTCATCTGATTTGTCATTTTCATCAGTCCAAAAGGTATTCGAACCGTAGCTAATCGTTTTCTTTTGAATTTCCTCGTAAAATGACTCATGAACCTTCCTGTGTCTGATACGAGGATAGAATCTGACACTTTTTTCTTCGATGAATTATTATGTAAAAGGATAAGATATTTGATTCACAAATAATGTAATTATTTCAACGTTATTATTCTATATTTTTTAAGAACAAAATTTTATAATATAGTTACGCTGTTGGGAAATACTAAATATGTCATTTTGTCAAACGATACTTTCTGCTCGTATATTTATATTTTATAATATTTATACTACGTTATTAACTGGTACTTCCTTTTTGAAATTTAGTATAAGAAAAGTTTGGCTGAAAAATTTTTAAGAATTGGGACGATAATAAATAATTATAAAGGGGTTTTTTAAGGGTCTAGTCTTATACTTCTAAATTAATTTTTGTTGTGTTGTAAAAAATAATAGTTAGTAAATTTGAAACCGAAATCGTGAGCGTAAGTAAATCTTTTGTTGGATTTACTTTTACTTAAAACTTTAAAATGATATACAATATAAAAAAATATTACCACTTAATTATTTAACATAGAATATTTCGTTTTTAGTGTACAATAAAAATTTTTGTTTAACTGGATATACTGAAAATTTTATTTACAATTTCAACCCAAAGTTGAATTTAGAAAATAGTGGAGACAAAGAAAATCTTTTGGACAATTTGTAAAAGCAAAATATAAGACCATTAAAATATAATTTTTATAAAAACTGCCAAACAGTGGTCGAATGAATTTTGAAACGAAGCATAAGTTTATAAAAAAGTTTCAAAAATAATTTTATAAGGAGTCGCATATATAAGTATAAAATGTTATCTTTAGACTCAGTAACGGTTTAGGTTGGATATTAGTTCTCATATTCAAATAATTCGTCAAGTTGGTGTAATTTAATACCTATGATTTCGCAGAACAAAACAATCAACGATCAACGATAAAATATGGGCAGTTCGCAGCTCGGGAGATTAGCGTCAGTTGGCATTGAAAACGTACCGCGTTAGGTTGTCATTTCAGAGTTTAAGACGTCCTAAAATTTTTAAAGCCGTTTTCTTTAATTCGTGCTTTATAAATCATTTATGCAATTACGAAGAAATGTTCGATCGAGTTGTGTATGAGTTAATTATTTATGAAAAGAATAGGATGAAAAAGAATTCTATAAATCTTATGGGTAAGTATATAATAATTAATTAATTAAGGTATTAATAATAAAAAGAATAATAAAAATGATAAATTAAAATCTTTTATTGAATTCAGGTAAAGCGTTTATTTTTTATGCACTCAATTATACTTGTGGAAAAGATTACTCAAAATTATTCGAATAGATGTTCTAAAATTTCACAGCTTTAAATAAGTAAGTAAAATTATATATTCAATATATAATCATTGAATCTGAATTGCTTCATTGTAAAAAACATGTATTTTAAAAGTAATTGTAATGCATTTGCTATTAAAAGTCAACTTCGTTTTAGGTAAGCATTACCCTAATTATATTTTTATCAATATTAAAAAATGCATAAAAATATTAAAATTAAATCGATATTATTATAAAATTTCGAGATTATGGTTTTATGAAAATGTTTTTAAATTTCTATCTCAAGATCTTTAGTGTAAAAAATACTTTGAGCATTTTAAAATTCTTTAATTACATTAATAACTATTTACTAAATGAGATGTGAGAGATAAAATCAAAATATTCTATTACGGCTGATATGAAAATATTAAAAAGTCGAAAATTTGTAATATTTCCAGAATAGAAATTCGATATACGACGTAAGAAATAATAAATAGTAAATATCCGTAGTTACGAATCCAAAGTATACTCAGCACTTGAACGTGACACTCGGATTTGAATGTATATATTTGAGTATGTGATTAGGAATTGGGCGACGATAAGGTAGCATAAGATTTTTGAACGTCATTTTAGATGTTCTTTGGCGCGTGATATATTTTTTAATATATTTTCATTTTCAATTTTAACTAAATTCATTCATTAAATACAGAGCTCTCTTAAAAATAAATGCATATTAATAATAAAAAAATTATTTTTACAGTTCAAAAAAATTATTTGAACAGACGCGTCTTTATCACCGAAACTTTTTTATTACTTTCTTGTTCTTTTCTGTCTCTGTCCACTCGTCCTCCATCGCCAGCTTTTCACCACCTTCCCTCAGTGCTTTCTCTCTCACCAATACCACCCTTGTTTCGCTAAATTTTCATCTCTTATTCCTGTCCTCCCACTCTCTCGCTATTATTCGTTCTCTCTCTTTGTCTCTCGTACTCGACATCGCTTGCACGACTACATTAATTCCATGATATCGAGAGAAGAATTTTCGCATTTAATTTGTAAAAGTTTTCCGAAGTGCCTGTAAACATAAAAAACTTCACGTAACGCGATAAATTTATTTTATTAAATGGGCGCTCATCTGTTTTATCAACTGTAAAGCTGCTCTTAAAAATAATCAATGTGGGCACTTTATGTGTGAGGTGTGTCTTTTCGTATACCGTTTCACGTGTAACTACGTAAAATTACGTACTAGTTTTTAGGACGAGAATTTTCTAGCTTAGAGAGCAGACATTCTTTTTAATTTTTCAAATTGCAAATAACGCAGCTGATGGTTCCGTGATTTTTCCAGCACGTGAGGCACGTTGAACTCGAATCCCCCCTTATAATGCCGCAACCTCATCACGTCATTTTTATTTATTTTTTTTTCGTGTTAGCCGAACCAATTTCATTCACGCGATGGTCAGCATATTTTTTCACCTTTGAATATAATTATGAGCCAATACACCTTGTTGAATCGAATTATTATTAAGTTACTGATTGAAATTTATAGGTAATTCGTTTGATGGAACGGGAGCTTAAACTGTCTAAATTGAATTAAAATGGCTTCTGCATAAATTGTAGACGTGAATTTAAAGTCTTTAAATTGACATTTTTTTGTTATCTTCATTTATTTTAGTGATTTTTAAATTCAAGTTTAAGGTGAGAAGACATATTTAGAATAATTTTGAGTATCGCTGAGTATAATACATTTTTATATATTCAAAAATAAAATATTTAAAAAAAAATTTAATATTCGTGTTGGAAATATTTGTTAATGCAATAAATTTTATAAAACGACTGATTTATAATATATGATAGTTTCACATTTTACATAAAGATATATTTTAAATAAATATTAGCTATGAAATTACAAGCTTTTTCAATGTCGATTATTCTATTGATTAGAAATATTAATTTTTTATCGCTCAGTTTATCATTTTTTACGAAGATAGTTTTTGTAGTTTTTTAAATATTCAACCCACATTCTATTTTAACTGACTATATTAAGTATAAATAGAAATATTTTAGCTAAAAAATTATTTAGACCATTCCGTATGAATCTTTAAATTGACAATCAAGTAATTAATTTTGAAATTTTCTGTACAATTTTTTTAACATTTAAATAAAAACGGGTCTGCCGTGTAAGAAATACATTAAAACTTGCTCAAATATGTTCACGCACGATAATTCTGATAATCTGACCTAAAATGAAGATGCATGATCGAATAATATATACATGAATTTATGCATTTTCATAAATATTCATAAATATTCATAAATATTTATTTGCATTCGTGAATTTAATTGTATTGGACATTTCTGATAAGCTTTAAAAATGACGTTTATTTAAATGCAAATTTAACAACGTCAAAATATAACATGTAAAACGTGTAAAATATTTGCAATGTCTTGTTGAAATTTTCACAATTATGTCTAAACTATACAAATATATACTCGCTTTAGTTAATCTTTCACAATAATTTAATTGATTTAATTTATTAAATTAAACTTTTTTCAAGTCAATATTAATTATTTATTATATATCAGGTTGCGTGTGGGTTCGGTTCGTCGCTTGTCTTCATAAAATCAAAGCGGTACATCATAAATCGTCTATAAAAATGCCGTCTATAATTGAAGTCTCCGTAAAAGATAATACTCAAGCACTAGAAAAGCCATTTATTATTATTATAATACATACAAATGCCTTTATAAAGTAAATGATATTTGTCCTTTTACATAAATCAATGATTGACACAGACTATAACGTGGTCACATTTTTATCGTCAAGCATAATTCTTTGTTTCACGTTATATCTGATAGTAAGAGAATTCACTTGCCTCTGTTTAAACCATTGCAAAATTATCTGCACACGACGATTTGTAAAATTTAATTTTAAAGTTCTCATCCAAATAGGATGTGCTTTGAAATTAACGCAACGATGATTTTTATTATCTTCTTCAAAGATTACATGGATTTTATTTCTGGATTCCTTCTAAAATTCAGGCTTTTCGTATTATTTTCTTAAGCTGCTAATCATCTCTTTATTGGTTGAAAAATTATGGTAAAGTACTTTTTTTTATTAAGGTTGCAGCCCTTTGCGTTATTCCTGCATTCTTAAATTAGAAGCGTAGTATTCGCGAACGATAATAAATTATAAATTATTACAATGCAATGTTTAAAATATAGACATTTTTCTGTAACAAAGAATTGCGGGTGGATTGTGTCACAAGGGATGCGTCATTAGCGTCACACGACTATATTTTTTTGCTCTTTTAACTTTAAAACAACATTTTACATTTGCTGCAATAATTATTATTAAGAGGAGAAAATCTTTATATTATTTAAAAATATAGGAGTTTTTCATTTATATATTTACTTTATTCACTTAAAATTTTTTTTATTCGAAGAACATAATATTAAAAATTCTAAAATTCATTTGTAAAATAATTCTCTGATTCTGAAACTAATTTTTTCAAATTTGAGATATTTTAATGAACTACTTTATAGATTTTTAATCTATTCTACTGATTATTGTTGTTTATCTGATTTGATTAATAATAACTTTTACATAAAGTATTATGTACTTACGAATAAAATGTTCAATTTACGTTAGTTTTTGCTTCGGTTTCTCAGTCGTAATAAGTGTCATTATATAGTTACTGTTGGTTTACCTACAACAAAAATAGAAAAATGATTTAACATTGGTGAATAGTAATATTGCATTAAATATACAAAAAAGTAAGAGTTTGATAAGTATAAAAAATAATAAAAAAGTAAAGTTTCATTAAATAATATTCTAAATATTATTGTAGTAAATGATAAATGTTTCTTATTAACGAATAATAACATGGAACTATTGGTTTTATTGCACTACGCACACTTTACGTCAAATTGTGTAACATGCCGTATACATGTGAAGTATAACATATCATGCGCACTTGAAAGAGAGAGATAATGTTAATGAAGTAGATTATTAAACATTAATAGTTTTTAAAATCTAACAGAGTATATATATATATATATATATATATAAATTTTTATGTATTTAGTCTTGTTATTATCATGAAACAAATTTCAAAAATATTTGTATTAAAAATAATTATTTAATTTCATAAAATTAATTATTATTTTTTCGCGTATGTAAAATTTTGTTGCGACTAATTTTTCATTATTGTAATTACATATTCTTAAATTTTCTAACGACAAATATTCTTTTAAATATTTAATTATGAATCGAATATAGATTTTTCCCAGCCAAAATCGAATGAATTATTATTATGTCTCTAACAATTGTAATGTAGCATGTATATACCAGGATCTTACAAATTGCAATGAAAGGTTATGCATCCAATAAATTTAAACACAACTGTATGTAATTCACAACAGAGCGTAACGTGATAATATACTCCAAAACAGAATCAAAAGTGCGGAAATCCTATTTTTAAATTTTTACTATGCAAAATACTTTCGCAAGTATACAAAACGTTTGAGTGGACTAAGTATTAAAACGCATCAACATTTGTGGTAACAATGATAACTAACGAGTGTATCCTAATTACGACATTGCACGTAATATATAAAAGTGCGTGTTTGAATTCTAATCTCCCCCGATGTGTTAGTTCGAAGTAAGTTATCGACAACATTAAATGATGTAATTAAAATAGCGGCGGAATACGAGTACCGGTAAGCGGAAAGATGACTGGATTTTCATCAGAGCATATGGGAATTATAGAATCGCTCCCCTCCGAAAGCTCCGATGATTCACACATTATCCCTAATCAATTTTCTCTACAAACATGCAACCTTTCTGTAAATTTGGGAATAAAGGTTTATAATGCATTTCCGATAATAGTGTATAAGTATACAAGTATTAACTTAATAAACAAGAGAGCATTTATAACGAATGAAAAACGTGGTTATTGGAGAGGATATATCTCAAGCAAGAAGGAAGAAATTGGATGTGATGAAGTGTCAGTATTAATCAATATTAGTCAAAACGCGTAACAACTCATCCAAGTTTTAAAACTACAAAGGAGAAAAAGAATGCGTAAATTTAAAAATGAAAATAACAGTTGTACTAGTAATCGCAGGTGTAGGTTATTCTAGCCATTCGTTTCAGGAAATTGTAATAGGGGTACTTTTTATAACAAAGCTAATCTGAAGAATAGAATGTATATCCGCCTTAATCTTATTTTTTCAGAGAATAGGTAACGAAACAAAAATATTTTAATGGGGCTAGATACGACCTTTAATTGTTGAACGCGAGGAGTTGTCAATAAAGTGCGAGCTCAACTTACAGATAATAGTCTGGATTAGATTCAGGAAAGCGAGACGGAAACGATAGATTTTTATTTTAAAGGGTAAATTCGTTGTATTTATATCAATAAATAAATTGGCCTTTTAACGTAAAATACACGTCGACATACGTATCAATCCTATTAACACGTGGTGATCCCTTTAAATAGCAATATAAATTTTAAGTCACCCATAACAATGCGGGAAATCATTTTTTTTTTAAGTAATTTTGAAATGAAGGCTGGGGTGTCCATTAAACGATGGTGTACATTAGAGCAAATTAAATAAAATTTGTAGAATTTCAGGCAACTCGATTGTTTAAAAAAGACTCGATACGATAAGAAAGTTCAATAAACTTTAAACGTACAGCATTGAAAAAAAAGCTGAAACGCGAAATAATGGATAAATATGCTGACAAATTCGATTTCAGAAGTGAGTCTGTTAACGTGCACATTTAGTTTCGTAAAAAACAATACTAACGTAACATTAAACTATTTTAACAATCAAGATGAATACCAATTTTTATTCAAGTGCATTTTGACATCGATACGGTCAAATTAACGGAAGCAGATATAATGAAACATATTTCATTGTTAATTCTAAAAAACAATATATATTACATGCTTATTACATAAATTATTCTTAAAATAATTTTTAACTCGTTTTATTTCCTTTTTAATTAAAAATATTAAAATATTTCCATAGAGATTTTCTCATTTTTAAACTTATTTATAATATTGAAGAAAATAAATTAGTGAATAAATTTAATAGATATTCCTCAAAAAATGTGTGATTTTTCATTTTTAATAGGTTAATAATTTCATTGCTCAATATTTCTCAAACTATTAATCGCCATTTTTAGAATAACATCTTTACATTAATATGTGCAAGATAGTTGCAATATGTAAAATAAGAATAAGAGTTAGAAAACTAATAATTGAAACAGAGCATGTCCTCGATAAAATGAGATGCCTAAGATATTTCATAATTGCCCTTTATTTTTAAAAGAAGAATTCATGTTTTACAAGTGCTTAATATACCTAAAGCAGTTTTATGTGTGTTCGAATATGCGATTGAAAAGGAATATGAAAAATATTTAGAAAGAAATGTCACTGGAAAAGTAAATCTATTCTCGACTAACGTAGATATTTATGACGCACAACGAAAGTCCGGTTTGCTTCCAAAGATCAATCCCATTTGCGTGTTTGTTCCAGCCAGTCAGTCGCGCTTCCTGTACTCAAAGGAGAAAAAGAGGGAAGAGACCGGACGGTTTCTCGAATTTCTTCGGATGTCATATCATTTTTAAGTGTGCGGAAATCGATCTTCTAAAGTTTTGTCATGACGCATGAGCTCTTTATATAAGGAATTGTTTTTCTCCGCAAATCGCTGTAAAAATAATAGTTCGGAACCTTTGACCTCGTTTTCCTATTGCTCATTTATTACATTGATCCCTGGATGAATGATATTTTAGTAGCGCATTTATTTGTTCTCATTGTTACAAATCAATAGTTATCTTAATAGATTTACTCACTATTAAATAATCATCTTTTACTCTGTTTTTTGAATAATTTTAACAAATAAACTAAATTTGAATGTAATCAAAATTTGAAATCGAGACTAACTAAATCTTTTTGTTTCAAATTTACAATGTCGATGGTCGACAAAAAAGAATTTGATGCTCTACATTATCGACAGTAGCAAACGAAGAGAAGACATAATTGATGAAGTAAAAAAGTAACATGAGTAAAAAAATTATAGTATTTGGTTCATTTATCTTGTTATTTTATAATTATAATAATATATTGAAATTTTTAATACTTGTGTAATTATTATAATATTGAAAATATTAAATAATTTTCAATTTTAAAGAAAGACTATTGAATTATAACATTTTTAGACACACAAGAAATTTCGCCAGAAGAACAAAATATGAAAGAAATTTCAATTAAATGTGAGTATGAAATTTGTGTTAATAACAATAAATAATTGTTTCTATTTTTAAAAACAAAATATTTGTTTTATATTGTTCACATTTTATTAACATTTGAATGTTTACTAAAGAAATGCCAATTAATGCAAATATAATAAAAGTTTGTTTTCTCTTGTTATTACTGTCTGTATAAATTAAAAAAGATTTTTCAGTTTAATTGAATTTAGTAAGGATAATTTTTTATAAAAAGTTTAAAATTTTTTAATATTTATTTTAAATTATAACAGCAATAATATGTTTATAAATTACTGTTTTTAATATATTTATGATAAGAACGTACAGTCTGATTGTCATCAATTTTTTTATAATTGCAGAATGAAGTCAATACGTGTTTTTCATTTTGTGCATAACCTACTTTTAACGTAAAGATGCATTTAAAGTCTTTATATTATATAACAAATCAACAAGAAAATAGCGTTAATGTTGCACATTTTTAATATCGTTTTAAGCTATTTTTCCTTGCTGACAATTCGTCTATTTAAGTTTTCAACTGATGATAGATCATTAAATTGCTTTTTATAACTTTTTTTTTTAAAAATTGCGTTTATAATTGTGCTAATTTATAAAGAACGGTCTTTTATAATAGTCAATGCGGTACTGTATGTATACGATTTAATTCTTATGAATTATATTTGTTATCAGTTTTATAGTGTTATGCATTTTAAATCTTTAAAATAATATAGTTTTCGTAAAAAAAGGGGAATGAAGTATTTTATAAATGTATTTATTTTTATTACATTAAATAGTTTACATTTAGCATGCGAAGATATTGTTAATTAATGAATAAAATTGTATATCTTCCCTAATACAACATAAATACATCGATAAATGAAAATATCGAATTCCAGAATTTAATTATAACAATGATAATAATAATTGTCGTTAAATCATCAATCGCTAAAATTTGCATTTATTTATTAATTGCAATTTTCTTTGTAATGTAGTTTTTTCAACCAACTTTGAAATTCTGGCAATTGTAAGGAAAAGAAAGTAATTTTAAAAAGATTTACGTTCGCGTGTGTATGTACGTGCCAAATTTTTCAGTTTCAACAGAAATATTGAAATTTCTCGCTATAAATGAAAGTTAAGTTCCATTTGAAAAAGAATATTATAGAAAAACCGCTTGCCAGAGCGTTTGTTCTCGACGAAACTTTGACGCATTTAAATCGTTGGTTGCCCATTGTTATGCTAAACGCTAATGGTACCGCCTGTTTCACGGATGGTAAAACACATATAATGAATGATTATGATATAATAAGCCGCGGCGCATCATGAAAATACAATGAAGAATTGAGTTAAAGTTTTCGTGGCGCGTTAAGCATCTCGACGTTTCACGTGGCCGGGGACAAATACGGGGGATGATATCACCCGATGATACGAGGACACAATGCAAGTCTTGGCACGAAAGCGTAGGGGGCAAGAAAGCGCGTGTCAATGTAAGCGATATGCGCAAGGGAGCATTAGCAGCATCGATCCACTCACTTCAATTTGCCGCAACATTTTCTATCGCTCCCCTCGAAACTTTGGCCACATTCACCGCTTTTGCTCGTAACAGATTTTTTTTAGTTGTATTTGCACCGCTTTCGACGCTTTTTCAACCTGGATTTGATGTATTTTTTAATTTTACGTCTTTTGACTTTTAGGCAATTTCACAAAAGTTCATCGAATAAATGTATTTGCAGTGTCAGTAAAAGAGTAGCAGCGTCAGGTCGATGGCTTAATGAAGAGAAAGCTCAAACGCGATAAAAGAATTATAAATTAAATTTAGTAAAATGGAAATTTTAAGTAAACATCTTAAAAGTTTAAAAAGTAAACATCTACCATCTGTTACTATGTATTAACATTTTTTCAGGACTAATTGAATTTTTGTAAAACTACTATTTATTACAGTAGGTTTATTCATATCTTGTTCTTGAAAAGCGTTAGCAAAAATAACGCAACCATTAACATAAATAAATTATCCTTTCCTTAGACGTCTCTTAAGGTTTTTACATTTGTTCACTCGACTATCGTGTATGTGCTTGGGGATTTTTTTAATCCGATGGACGTTGGTAAAATGCCAATTATGTGTTCAAAAAAACCATTGCAAATATATCTATTTTCCTTAAGCGAATTCTGTATTATTTCTACTACGTTGGATATTAGATATAATTATTTTTTTATTCAATTGTTAGAAATCTCGCGCAATACTATTTAAATTTTGTTGCTAATCAACGCTTTTTTTTTATAATGAATTGAAGGGTAATTTTTTGCATTTCGCGGTAATCACTTGGTTGCGTTACGCATACTTTTATTAATAATTCCCTTTACTTCTGTTTTCTCTTGTTAGCTTAGAAAGACACTTGCACTACTAAAAATTAAGAGGGTGTTATTTTTTAATTGAATTTGACGTTTGATGCTTTGATCATTTGCCAATACTTCAGTGTATCATTGCTATTTACATACGCACACCTATGAAGTCGCGCATGTGTGAACAGCTGATAATTTTTTCATGCTAAAATTGAAAAATATTAAATTAAGTTGATTTCACATAATTTTATGACTTGAACGATTACTTTATTGTTCGGTAGCAAAAATTTGCCACGATAAAAATAGACATATATTTATTTTTTAATTAATAAATTTAACGAATTTTTATCGTGTATTTTTAATACAAGTTTGAAGAATTAGTAGAAAATTTTAAAAATTAATTTAAAAATTTTTGCGCGAAGTGGTTTTTGGTACGAGCTATTCGACTCTTGAATTTACAATCCATTCATTGACGCATTTAATTCCATTTAATTCATAATTCTTCTGAGTATTATTCAAAGATTCAAGCGTTTCGATTATTTCGTTTTAAAATTTTGCTCGAAACGTACTATTATTAATAATGCAGTTGTTTATCTACTCAATTATAACTCAAACAAACTAAATGAAGTTAATGCTTTCGTCAGAGTCCAATTACCAAAAGTTAGATAATTACAGAGTCAAGTAATTAGTTTATTAATGCGAGTCGAGTGTAGAGTCGTCGGGGAGCATAAAACTGTCGGCTCGACGCGAAGGGGTGACATCTGAGAAGCAGATATAGATAAATTGATAATACAGATTAAAAAAAAACTTAATAGTTATAATTAAGATTTTAAATGCATATATTTCAATTTACTTAAATCGAGTGTATTTACGATTTTAGTGTTTATTTAAAATTTCTCTCGTATTTTAGATAAATGTTTGCGGTTAAATTAGTTTCAGTAACGCATAAAGTTGTTCTCGTAACATTTAAATATCTTTAATGTAAAAAATAATGCTGTTCAGCGTCAGCTGCTATTTCAAGTCTTCAAATAAAATATGCATAAAATACAGATCGACGTATTTCGCAACTGTTATTCGGCATAATTTAACAGAGAGACTTTAATAGTGCTACCACTTCTGTTTCCGAGCAAGTGTTCACTCGAACGTAATTACAAACAAAATCACGTATTAAGAGTGCGCGCGGAGGTTGATGCTTTTCAAACAATTCTCTTAAGTAACAAAGTGCAGCTTCTGGTCAATCATCGCTTGATTCGCTACGCAGTTCGAGCTTAAAGTGCACGAGCCTAACCTATTTGTTCAGTTGTGGCCGACGCCTCGGGACGGACGGAAGATCGTTCGATCCGGACGATTAGCCGCGTTCGCTGTGGTGGGCGACGTCTTGCGGGCACGACATTAGTCTCGGTAATATGCGCCGCCGTTGTTGAAAGACCGGCAATCGGTCACGCCTCGCACGCCCCGAGAAGCGGAAAAAACAGCTGGGGGCGCGGCCGGACCCGGACTGGTAATTCGATCGAGCGTCGTCGGGCCGATACCTCGAGGGTGGGGTGGGTAGGAAACGCACGAGCCCGACACACGCCAAGGCTCGAGTTCCTCCGCTGAGCCTCTTTAAATTTACATAGATTTGCTCGATGTTCCGAATCGTTTTCTTGCTTAATTGAGTGCTCAGTCACGTAATTTAATTTATTTGGATTGCGCTCCATTTTGTTGCGTGTGCGTCGCCTTTGATTCGCAGCTCGTGCCGCCGACATAGAAAAACTATTAGAATCTCTTGCTAAGAGAAGTAAAAACTACAAGTCGCAAAACTGGTTCTCATTCAGCAGAGCGTAATTGCGGAAAACAAAATATTTTTTTAAGCGCTCAAATTCATCGATTGCAAAACTTGATTTTCAAATCCTTACTTTTAATTCATCAAATTAGTAAGCTCGATGTCGTTCCTAAAATTGTATTATTATTATTTATACCGTGTATGTTTAATGTGCGTACATCGGTATTTAACAATATCATAAAATTTTTAAACGAATCCTAATAACAAAAAATTTAAATTTGATTTTTTTTTTGATATTTAGGTTATTGGCTGATAATTTTATGAACGATTTCACGTAATTGTAAGGTTATTTTTATGTTACAGATTTCGAGTCCATAAAAATGTTTTTAATATGTAATATTTATCAATAAAAATATTAAAATAATAATTATTAGATATTTTTATAAATGACGTTACGAAGAAATTTAAACAAAATAAATGCCAGTTTATTGTTTTGAAAAATATTTAGATTAAATTTTGTGCTTGTAAATATTCCTTAACACTTTTGTATTATTTGTTAAAAAAATCACTTAAAGAAGAATTTTTTACGAGTGGATTTAATTAAAAACTGTATTGATTTATTACAATAATAATTTAAAAAAGGTTAGGAACTCTTCCATAGAATGTTTATGTCGATTATTACGTTTAAATACATAATTTAAAAAAAGTTCAATATAAACGATAGAGTTTGATAAACATTATAGATTGCTATTATAAAACTTTTAAAATAAATTTCACGTTTTCTAAATATCAAATACAGCATCGGTTGTACGAAAGCATAAATTTACAACTAGAAAGCGCTTTTCCGGGAACTCACTATTTTCAGTGTGTGGAAGACAAAGAAATGCATTAAATTGTAATTTTACGATCAGGATAGTACAAAATATACACAAACGAGTACAGCCCTAAAATTACTCGTCATCGTGCGCGCCTTTCTTACAATAAAAGCTTCGTTGAAAATAGAGTACCAGAATCACGAGGGTTATTGACATAGAGTATACAATGACAGGCAAAGCGAAGCACCTCTAAGTAGGTGAGGTTCGCGACGGGAGGACGAGCCAACGACGACGCGGATGCTGCACACCCTCGCTTTATTATTGATTCTCGCCATTTTCAGCGCTCAGCTTCTCTGTCTTTCGCTCCTCCTTCTCTTCTCGGGCACATGTACGCACGCAGACGCGCCGAGCAGCTTCTCTCGATAAAAGTGAAACCGGGAGCTTAGTGAGCGAAAAGGGTGCAACGTCCACTGGCACAATAGGACTGGAAAAATTACTTTCTTGTTGTACGCACAAGTGGCCCTGTGACTGCTCGTCTGGTTCACTGGAGTTCTCTTTTTCGATGTTGAATATGCGTATCTATCGGAGAATAGGGGATGATTGCAGTTTCGTGACTTATCCCTTACTCCAGATTGCGTTATGTAACGCGATATCACGTGGACTCGCACGTATTGCTGCGAATTTATATCGAGATCGAGACTATGAAATTTAGTAACTCTGCAGACTGTCGCTGGCAAATACAGTGACTGCGACATTTTTTTTAGTTTACCTTTTGCACAAGCCCCGGCAGATTTATTGATTAATTTAGTTGTACGAGGTGTTTAAAATGCTGAGCTAAGCTGTGAAGACCTAATCTATGAACCTGAGCTTAAAAACGTGAGATCGATATGTATTTCATTTTTTATAAAAGCAGTTTCATTGTGCACAATCATTTATTAGAGTTATTGATTTTATTAACTACAATCCCTATTTAACAAAGATAAATAACATAAATAACTATTGTGCGCCTTGCGTAAAAATTAATGGATATGTCTGCAAGTAAATGTTCGTTTCTTTCAGCTGATTAACAATACGTTAAACACGTAATATTACGTGTAATAATTTCAGTTATAATTAACCAAATTATGAGGATATTTGATAATAAATAGAGTTAAAAGTTAATTAAAAGATGTTCTTTGTTGGAAAATAAAAAACCAAAGAATTTAGAATTCTGTATAGAAAGATTTTAAATATAAGTATATTAAGTATAGATCTTAAGTATATTTCATCATTTCTTGTTTACACTGATATTTCTCGAACATTGTAGTGATTTTGAGTATTTGAAGATCGATCTATGTTTTACAAGGAAAATAAAGTCGAATTGGAAATAATAGTTTAAGTAGGAGTTTTAGTGAAGGTTTTAGGAGTGTACGTGTTACTTTCTCGCGTTGAGGACTTCTGCCCGTCCAGGCGCAGACATGTTCTTCCTCGTTGTCTAGGACTGCTTGCTAACCCTTTCTTGTTGTCGTTCCTTGTGGGGTTTCAGTTCTTTCAAATGCTTGGATTTTTTTGCAAAATTATTAAAACGCTTTGTCTTTTAAAAATTTTTTGTTTACAAAAATATTCCTTTTTCTTCTGATGCCAGTTGTGATGGACGATGACTTGTGGTTACCAATAAATTCACTTCACTTTTCTTATAGAAATATGTCTTTATTATATTCTACACTTGATTTTCACGTCTCACAGTATTGCGATGATTCTTCGACAAAATCGTAGAAGTGTATATGGCTCGAAAGAATTGGAGTAACTCTGGTCCGCTGAGTTATACTAAGAATGAGCAGGTGTTTACATAAGCTTGACAATTTCATCTTTTCTGAATAAAAAGTATAATATTCGCGGAATTGTTCTTTTGATAAGTGAGAGTATGAAGAAAAAGAATTAGATTTCGGACGCTGCGAGAATTTAGAAATCGTTCTTGATGCGTGATTAGTAGTTTCGCGTGGGAAATGCAACGGGCATAGGCGTACGTTACATTCGTTTTAAATACATTAAAATAAATCACTTCAGAAATTTTACAACGTTTTCTTTAAAAATTTGTTTCAAATCTAAATAATGTCAAATAGTAACAAAAATATGAATATTAAGTACATATTTATTTAAATATGAACTATTTAATCATCGAGCATTTTATGGCTCATATATGTATTCAGTTATTTCAATATTCAAATACTTTATTTATTACGTGATATTGGAAAGCTTGAGAATCACAAAGTAAATTAATATATAAAAGAGATCGACCATTATTTGAGTTAATAAATTAAGATTTATTCTAAAAACGTGAATGAAATTATATTGGTAGTCACTTTTTCATACGTATATAATGAAAACAAAAACTTTTTTTAGATAAATTAAGAATATTATTAATGGCAGGTAAATAAAATTGCAATGCTTACAGTTATTATAAATATAATTAACAGTAAAAATTAAATAAGAGCCTATTTTTTAATATCATTGTGTGAGCTTTACCTTATTACTATTTTTAATTGAACATAAAATTTATTGAATTGAAAGTACGATTTTATTATGTAAAAGCAGCTTTTGATGTTTATTTAATATCAAGTCTGAAATTATTATTTAACATGAAATGCTTATTTTAATTTAGTCTCCTTTAAAATCTTTATGAGATGCGCATATGTTGGTGTATTCATTTACATAAATGCATAAAAAATTTTATGGTAATCTGAAAAATGTAGGTCAGTATAGTACGTTGATATCATGAACTTCAAGGTCGTGGACAAACCTTTCCATACAATCATCATAAATTTTCCGACAATGCATTTAAATGTATATAAAAATTTATTTTCTAATTTTCCAAACGATTTTTATGTCACGTTGTGTCACATATTGCAGAACTAAGTATAATGATAATAAAACTTATTGGAATAATTTAAATGTTACCATAAGTGTTCAAGAGAGGATCTAAGCCTACAAATTAGCGCGTACGTGTATGCACACGGATGTGTGGGAAACAGAGAGAGAAAGTTATATATTTATGCGCAACGGGCGTACGCTTGTGTATCTACGAGATTTGCGAAACTTGCGTTTATCGTCACTTTTTACGTCGTTTGAGGCTCATCGCGATTATGCACCCCATGTGTATTATGCATCTTATCCAAATGTATTTTTAGGCCAAGAACGAGTGGAAAATATTTCTAGTAGAATAAGTAATCTTTTGTATAATCTCAATTTGCATTTACGCGACACTTACCTAAGAGTTGCATCGCTGAATACGATACGGAGATTTTCTACGAACTTATTGCTCAGTTTTGAAATTCGTAATTATACTTTCTTTGTTATAAAATATTAATATCTCGTGGTGTTAATAAGAACAAATTTATGCGAACGTTAATTTTTGATTACCAATGGGCATAAAGAAACTTGACTTTTTCGCTTCATTACGGAACGTCAAGGCGGATGATAGAATGGGGTATTTAAATGAAACTATGGTTTTTAAATCTCCTTAAATATGAAGACGATACGCACTTATACCGCCGAAGAGCTTCTGCTACAGTCGTGTGCAATTTTTCCCAATTTAAAGCCTCCAACGCTCGAGTTATTTGGAAAATCTCAACAAAATTTTGCTAAAATCTCAAAGGCCGCGGGATTGTTATAAAACCGTTACGTTAAAAACCCGATATAAACATTGTATGTTATGCGAGAAAGTTAATATTAAATTTTCACGTTATTTGACGCGCTTAATACACATATAACGCAAATAAAGTTAAAAGTATATCTGGATTGCTATTTGAGTCAATTAGTTTAATATTTAATATTAATTAATATCGTAAATTTGAACGACGATCGAATATTCTACACGAGTTATCAATAAATAGATTGGCGAAAGACGCATATTACGGACGATGAAATAGTTGAGTCGAGTTGGAGAAAAGCTGCACACAACGTTGCTAACTACAGGAGACAATGTACCAGGCGATATGGTACGTGTTTATTGAGCTGCAAATGGCTGCTCGGAAATTTTATGACCATGAAAACGAATAATACCGGAGTACATAATACGCGCGTTGTGATTACGTTAATCTGCTTATTTATAATTCTATACTTAAAGTTAGAATGTCTCCCGGAAAATCTTTTAATATACTCGTGAATGGACTAATTTTTTTTGTACATAAAAAAATTTCATGCATTGTAATATCGCTTATTTCTTTTGAAATATTACGTACTTATTAAAGGATTACCGAGATAAATATTTATAATTTAACTGTATCAAAAAATTCGTATATAGTATGTTATTTAAAGGCACACGTAAAATAGAACGAACAAATTTTTCTAATAAATTGAGAAACGTTTCATCGGCGCTTTCACGTTGTTCTTTCCTTTTTGGATTTTCTTAAGTTCTAATTGTAGTTCTCTCATCAAAGCAATTGCATTCCAGTCCTTTGAAGAAAGCACAACTCGATTGCGGTAATTGCTGTTTCCTCCACGATTGAGACGGACCTGTACCTAAACAGTTTCGAAAATCGTACATAGATAATTTTATCACGATGCATCCAGTCGTCACTTCCGACAAATGCTTCAACGGCTCGTCTTTTGTATCTAAATAGATCCTCGAAAGTATTGTACCAGTGTTTTTGGTCGTGTAGTCCAGTTGCATATCTTCGACGACTGAATCTAAATATTTTGGAAACGTTATATTTTCTGTTGAGCAGTTAACTTTTTTTGCGTTTCATTATCTGATTTTATATCTCTGACTCCGATTGATCTGTTGAATCGCTTAGATATAGTTCGTCTCCTTCTTGTACTATAGTCCCGCTGTTTATAATCATATTCTTGGGCCATTATTTTCGTGATCTCGTCATGCTCTCCAATGTTCTTGTTTCTTCTTGAAGATATTCTGTTTCTTTGCTTTTGTCCAACTTGACGCCGATTTTTGTTTACTGATATGTCGCATAATTTTGCATCTGCATTGACTATTAGTGAATTGGCAATTAAGATAAATATCCCTTTTTTGTACTGGATAAAATTTCTAGCAATTCTTCCAGAAAATAATTTGTAAATATGTTGTGGTTTTCCCGAAATATCACGGAGTTCCTGCTTCGGAAATCCACTTCACGAATAATTCCGGTCCACATTTACCCGAATATCTTTCTTCTATTTTCAAAATTAAAAATTGTTTTACTATTTGATGATATTCTTTCATGATTGGCGCTTCCTTCGTATCGATTTTTCCCTCTAATTGATTTGTTGCCTTTCCCAACAGTTTTATAGTTACATTGTAATTCTTATATTCCATTAGAAATTGTGTAAAAATGTCAGGACAGAAGGTTTTGAAATTATTGAAATTCAACTCTTCTTTTATATAAAAATCAACTATATTTCTCACACTGGTATTTGTGATTGATATTATTTCTTGAATATTCGGAAATCGATTTTAGATTTATAACTATTAGAGTTGGAGAATAGAAAACGATGCAGTAGGTCAGACACGAAATACGAGCTTTAATAAAGATAATATAATTATCTTATTATAAAATTAAATAATATAATGAAACGGCGTAAAAATAAGAATGAGTTTTGTGTTTGTTGATTGGGATTTGAATTAGTATGAGAATTTTGCCTTCTATTATTATGCGATAGCCAGGACGGATGTTTCGGAAATTTGTTGGATTTCGATTAAATTTATAACACTCCTTTTCATATAAAATTTAAATATATTTAACCATGTCTTCTTTACACTTGGTATTGATTAAATTTTTATAGAAGATTTCGTGTAATTGAAATTTTTTAAAAGTTAAAGTGAGTGGGCGATTGAGGAATAATAGAGAGTGAGTGAGATTCGGAATATCAGCAAAAGAGTTTCTGTAAAGCAGGTGTGTTTTTATAGACTAGAGTATGTGATATTGCTCGATGAAAAGTGGAATGAACTGTTGAAGAATTTGATGAGTTTAGTGCAAACGTAGCATCGTCGAGTACAGCCTTAGACGCAACGTTATCTTAGCTTGGTAAGTGGTATTAAGTACGATCGGATGCGTTCGTAATGCGTCGATCTTATACTTATGTTGCTATTATTATATTGTAGTTTGAATATTGTGACCATCTTTTTCAGTAATTACAAAATTTTGAATTTTTTCCAAATCTGTTTACAGGTTTTCTGTCTTCGATATTATAAGTTCTAACGTTAGTTTTTGTTCGACATTCTAAGTATTTAGTCCTTTGCAAAGACTACATTGTTTGCTAGACTTATAATTATTTGAATTTCTGTAACAATTAATTGTATTTATGAATTCATATTCACATTTACATTTTTGTATCTTCTATTTCTTTATTTATATCTTGTTGCACTCACGTTTTTGTTACAAAATAACAAAGTTTCTTTAATTGGGTTAAAGGTTTAAGACATAGAACTTAATGACTTAATTTATTTTAATTAATATCTAATAACCTTACAGATTAATACGAAATTAAGATAGAAATTTTGCATCGAGTAAATTATCTGATTTTACTATCTCTATAATAAGAAGTAGTCATTCAATTTATTAGTTTCTGTTTTATTATTAGAAATAAAAACTAAAAGTAATCTAGATAGATCATTTTGAATATTCCAACTAAGTCGATTTTCTTTCTCTATATTTAATAATCTAACAATATAAGGAAAAAGTATTTCAAGAATCACTCATTTGAAATTAATCTCTGATTTACTCGTGAATTTCTTCTCTTATTTTTCTCAACTGATGATAAAGAAATAAACTTTTTAAGCCTCGTGATCAATTTTCTAAGTTGCATATCCATACTAACGGATTATGATCTGTAAAGAATATACTAAACTCTCGTAAAAAATGTAATGAAATTTACATGAAAAATATTATCACTAATACTTTTCCCCTATTATCGGGTAGTTGATGTTTGCATTTTTTAAGTTTCATCAATAATAAACAATTAGTTTTACATAATTTTTATTTTTCTCCTCGTATTTAACGGTACATGTGTCAGTGTCATATGTAACGACCTATAATTTCTATAAAAAATACTAATCTGAAAATATGAAATTATGATTCTAATAAATGAATAAAAATAATATAGATCAAAAATTGAAAATTTTGCAATCAATAAAAATAAAAATTTGCTGTTTTTTAAAAAATTTATTTCTAAATTTATAAAATCTAACTTTAGTAACAAAAACTAATAAAGCAAGAAAATTTGTTCATAATTATTGCAAGTTAATGTAGATCTTGCATTGATGTTACTATAATGAAGTGATTTGCAATGAATACATTAGTAATAAACTTGAACAACGATGATTAATATAAAGATGTATTTTATAGGAATATTTAAATATAATATAAATTAAGGATATAAAAACATAAAATAACTGTTTGTATATAGTACAGAATGTAAACTAGTAAAAATTAATAAAATAACAGCAGGCAATTAAAAAAATTGTGCATTATATAATAAAATATCATATGAAATATTAATAATGCACACAAGTCAAATTATTTTATAAAAAATGCAATCAGTTTTTAAATTGAATGTAACCGTTATTTTAATGATTTTAACTATGTAAGTTTGTAATTGACTGATAGAACTTCGAAAAATTTGTAAGATAAACAATTATGTATGTCTCGAACAAACCAGTGAATTTAATAACAAATGAAAATTTTTAATAATTTTTAATAAAAATTGGAAAACAATAATTTGAACTTATGAATTTGATCGTACAACTTTTAATAATCGACAAATACTCTAATTAAAAAAATTAAAAACAAAAATTTTCTTTATACATATTGTCCATAGATTTAAAAGTGATTCTTATTAAACTAAGTGCGCACACACGCACATTGTGACGTCCGTATTGCGAAAATATATATTTTGCTGTTAGAAATGTAAAGTTGAGTTAGTAGTAATATGTTTTGTTTATGAACGTCGGACACCGGTACCAGAAAGAAGCCGCAAGACGGAATTGATATTTATCACAACTGATCCAGAGTTTCGAGAGAAACAGTCTTGTACAATTAAACAGCATCAGTGTTCGTTTACTTGTACAGTGAATTTTTCCAATTCAAGTACCCTAGAAAAAATTGAATTATCTTGGGCCATTGTAAAAAGCACGTGGTGTCTTTTTGTTAGAAGACAAATGGGAGATCGTAACGCACCCAAGTTCCTCCACCTACGTCACAACCTCGGTGGAATGACACTCACTGTTCAAGGGTCTTGTCACGTAACAGGGTGTCTCTGTGAAAACAATCATGTTACTAGCAGATACAGTTGGGACAGTTATGAAAAACTTCTTAGTGCAGATCGATCCAGTGACTGTAACAAAGTTTGAGATGTCAGATACATGGATGACGGATCAGGGCCAATACAGTTCGGCGTAACACTTAAACATTAGCTAAGAATATTCAAAAACAGTTTCAGTGTCCGTGTCCTACGTACTTGTACCGTAAAATATACGATACATACAGTTATCTGACAGATGCACGCATTCAAGGGCATTTGTATGACAATGCGTAGCACTAAATATATATTGAGTTGTGAATGTAAAGTGTTGTACAGTGTTGTTGTGTAACCTCGGACTTGATTACGCATTGTTAGCGAAAAGTTTACGCTGACATAAGGAAGCTTATCATCGGTGTGAATTTCTACAACTTCTTTAATGATTTTTAAGGAAGCCAGTGCAGCTTATCGTTTAATTAATCAATTAAACGATGTAGTAACGCATGTTCGGCGGCTTAATGCTCAACGGTATTTAAAGACATATATCAACGTTAATCTCAGGTATTTTATGGCATATTAAGCTAAAGCATATTCTTCAATTTAAATGATGTTTATCAGTACATATGTGATCACAACGAAAAACGAATTAAAAAAGTAGGCTAAATGTGATTGCCGTACATATGAAATAGTCTATATTGCTTTGGTAACGTATCCCTACATTTCATAAAATAATTGGAAAGAAATTAATTTGAATTAACGGACTAGACATGAAGCGAATACGAAATTGATGTACAACTATTTTATAGAAGTTGAGAGGCAGTTATATCGTATTGGAAATATATAATACATATTATAAAATTTGAAACGTTGGATTGTTGATTCGTAATCGATGAAAATTTCTCTGCGCAGATCAACTTATGCAATAGTATTTATTTCAGAATTACATTCCCAAATGTTATCAAGATCATGAAGATTCATTTTAGTAATAGTGAAGTATATAAAATTTGTTTTAACCTGCATTTCGATTCTTGATACACCCTTAAAGAACATAAAGTTTTATAATCGATTAAAATTTTTTATGAAATCAGTTCTTTGTTAAGAAAATAAATAAAAAAGGAATAAAACTTGACAAATCACAAGAGTAGAACGATTTCACAGTATCAAAACATAAAGTTCGAACAAAATAACAATAAAAACAGATATCAGAAAATCTTAAAACGTTCGTTTCTTCTTTACTAAAGGGAAGGGATATAAACCACATTCTTTCTTTTTTTTAAAGACCATAAACTATAATCATAATTACTCGTTTAATTTTTATGAAAGAATATGACGAACAAATGATTGAAATAATCAAGAGATCGACAGTTTTACCATTGAGCGCCCTGGACAGTCAAAAAAATATTTTCGTTATACTCGAGCACAGAACTGAATGACGCGTTATCCTTATTTTCTTGTAGCCAAACTGGAAGTTGCTCTTGTTTCCGTTCATCACCGATGCTGTTTGATTGTGCATAATACTGTTGTTGTCTCTTGCCCAGGATAAAAAACAAGGAACACAACACTTATACACCTTTCCTGTACTTGACGCTTGATTTTTATTTGTATGATGGCGAATTACATGGAATTTATTTATTTTCTCTTTTACTTTTTTTCTTATTTATTAGTAGTTACATAGTATGTAATGAATGCAAAAAAAATTCCATTCGATGCAGCCTTTACGAATGTATTATTTACTGATTATAAGTTCTGTTCGCTAAAGCTTTAAGCTACAATAAATTAGATGTTAATTTAAAGTTTTTTATTCAGAAAAGTATTTTTGAAAATTATTCAACAATTTTGACTAAAAAAAAACTTTAAATGATAAAAATTGAGCGTTTAATTAAACTATATGCGTTAAATACGATTTAGATTATAATAATATTTATTTAATATAAAATATATTAACTCAATAGTTAATAAAATAAATATAATTAAACTCTCAATTTTCAAGGGCAGAAATTATAACATAACGTAGTATTTGAAGACATAAATTGATTAATTTTAATAAAGATTTGAATTAAGTTAAATTAAACTGAACCACATATTAATTAAATCTTCAATTTTAATATTACGTATATTTTTGTCTATGAAATTTTAAAAATTATAGATATTAGTACTAATTATTTTTAAGACAAATAAGTAAAGTAAAAAAAGACTACAATAACATCTGTATGTATTATTAAGATGGAAAAATATAATAATTAGATGATAGAATGAACAAAGAATTGTTGTGTAATAAAAATGTTAAAATATTGTTAACACGTTAAAAAAATTTAATAACGCGTGAACATGTATAAAAAACATAAAATTGTAATGTTGAGTATAATAATGCTGTAATATTATAAAAATTGTAGTTTGCTAAATTCTTGTATAATAAGATACAATAATTTGATGAAGATTTATTTCGAAGAAAATTTGATTTAATTTGACAAGATAAAATTATTTTGAAATTGCGAACGTCGAAAAGATACTCGATATTAGTCATTTTAGTCAATTATAAGCGATTGAAATTATTTTACATTTTATTAAATCATTTTTTATAAGTCAATTAAAATGATGTAAATCCTTTACTTTTTATTCACACCTTAGTTGGTATATATAATGTTAAGAGCAAATTAAAGTTTAAATTTAAAATATTAACATTCCAATTCGTTTTATATATCGATTTAATCAACATAGTTTTTAATTTTATTAAATTGATAATATTTTATTAAATTTATATTTTCTAAAACAATCATTTTTAGAAATTGTGATAATTTATATATATTCTATTCTACGTATTTTCATAAATCTTGGAATTGTATTAGCCTTTGTAAAATAAAATTACAAAAAATTTTTGTTAATTTAGAATTTAATAATTATCATCACCTGTCATCTAATTTTTTACAATAACAAGCAATAATAAAATGAACTAATTTCAAAACTAATTTTAATAAAGTTGGTATAATATTGGTTAAACCTAATTATTTAATAATCATCTAAAACTTAATATTAAAATTATAAGAGAAATAAGCTTTTTCAAAAATAGTAATTTAAATTTATTATTTTCAATAAATATTACTGCTCTTTTAAAAATTAATCGTAATACATTGTACTTGAAAATTAAAATGATGATTTTCTCCGGCAAAAAAAAAATTTTTAACACTATAAAAAAATCTTTTGAATTATACGAACTATGTATCGACACTGCCGTGTGTATCATTATAAATGTTTTTTATTTTTATTTTATATTTTTTTATTATTATCAAGACGATTGACGGGCCTTAAAAATATTTCTTTATACATTTCGTCAAAATAAAGAAACTGTTCTCTGAAAATTTAATTTAATTCTGTTAAGTTAAAACTGATAAAATACTTAATAATTTTCTTTGTTAAATAGTGAATTCATAAATGATGCCTCATTATAGATGTTTTGATTTGTAGACTATTTTAGTTATCTAGATATATTTAGTAAAACTATTGGGGATAAATATTTAATTAATAATTAATAAGTTCTCGAATTTTATTCCGTTTCAAAAATTGATAAAGAATTATAATTAAAATGCAAAAAACTTTTTTTCAAGTTTGTGATGGTCAAGACAAAAAGGTTTGGAATTTTATTGATTTATAACACTCTATTTATATCAAAATTGATTATTTCTCTAATTCTTGTTTATACTGGAAGTCGCTTTGATAGGTAAAGATCCATTTCTATGAATAAAAAGTAGAGTTTGAATCGTAAATAATTATGTAGAGCAGAGTGAGAATACGTCTAAAGCATTTTCCTGGTTAATTTTATGCCATTTTTTCGTTCCGCCTTCATTAGACCTTCAAATTATTCATTAGTTTAATAAGGCACTTCTCAACCTTATGCGAATGTGCGATAATATCTTTGTTGTAGTCTTGTCTACAAGAAGATAGTTCTGTTTGCAATTGTCCGTGTGACTTTCTGTTAGAATGAATTTTGATAAAACGAGATCATTAATTTTTCCATTTTCGAACATTTCGTTGATTATTTGATCTCATTTGTATCCCACGACTTTGGTTTTTAACATCGGGAGTAATAAGTTCTGATCATGCTAGTTATGCGAGCAACAACATTTCAAAGATGTCGTGAGCGAAAGTAAAGCCTCGTGCAAATGAACACTGACAGGAGAATCGCGATTGTCCCAGTACCGTTGTCCTGGAGTACGCGACGATCGGCAACAGCGCTATCGTGGAATTTTTCCCCAGTTATGGAAATGTGTATTGTAGGGATGCACGTTAGAAAGGGTAAGTTTATCCATAAAGACCAAATCACCCAATGCTAGGCACATACACAATTATGCTGACGAAAGACATACAATGGTGTTGAAAAAGCATAAACGTCTTCGTTGTTGCCACTATTATTTAGAGTTTGGGGTAATGCGCCGCGAAGAGAAATCGGCCATGACTGCGCATCTTTCACCTTTACTGCTGATGAGATGCTCCACCGTAGGCGGAATCAAAGGCTTATTGAATTTAGCGGGATGTGCGTTAGTCTTCTTTACAGAAGAACCGACAGCGTCAACCAGTGAGTTGGCACCTTTTGACACTAGAGTATAGCGTTCGGCCCTCTCATCATTTCTTACGTTACATATCGAGTGATAAATTCTTCATTATTTTTATAATTTTCGCAATGTTCGCAAGGACGAGCTATTGTTGTACTTGTAGATGGATGAAAGCGAACTTGCAGTAATTTCCTTGAAGTGGATTAACGTTCGTTGAAAAGTTTCAAAGTTCCAAAATTCCGTTCCTGTTTCTCGTTGGCTTTAAAACCCTTGCGAGATCGTAGGATTTTTGCCCTTCGAATCCTAGTAGATAGGCTTTTAGTGCTTTTCTTTGCAGGTTTAATCGTAAGCTTTGTGTTCTTTTGTAGAGTTGCTAGTTACTCTTGTTAGAATATTTTTTTGGAATTTAAAAGATTTGAGTCTTTTAAAAATTCTTTTTACAAAAAATCCTTTTACTTCTAACACCAATTGTAATATTTGGAGCTGGTGATCTTGAAACTTCGTATTTTGATTTTGATGTGAAAAGAATTTTTTATATAAAAGTTAAATATGCGTAGCAACTTCCTTTTTTACACTTAATATTGATTAAGTTTATGCAGAAGGTTTTTGTGCGATAGAGATTCTAAATAAGTGAATAATGATTGAATGAGAGTGAGTGTAGGAATAAAAGTGGGATTTGGAATATAAATGACAGGTTGCCATCCACAGGCTCAATTTCATTCGCGTTAAAACGAGTATTTCGTAATGATTTTAACAACGATACCGGTGTTGTTTCAAGGCCTAAACGAGTATCAATTGCTGCTTCACACGATAAATGCTGCGACGATAGCTCTGCTTCACTGCAAGGACTGTAGCATCATTTCTGTATTCAGATTTGACCTTTACAGGTGTCAATGTTAGTCATTTTGGTCTCATCGGCTTTTCCCGAGCCTCCTGATTTTATCATCAATAAATCATTAAGTCTGTCATTTTATCTCATCGACGCTGTAATTTGTAAAAATGAGCTGCAAACTCGTCGACTTTTTCCAACTGCTCCTGACGACGCAGCATGGAATTGCCAAATGAAGCTGTAAACAATAGCACGAACAGACGATTAAAGCTTTTCCTCGGTTTCCACGCGATTTCTCATTAAAGCCGCTGCGGCAGCGATCGCGAAACAGGAGGTACGTCATTTTATTTTTAAAGTTATCCGATTAAAGCGACTTTGTTTCCTCGCATTAACGAGAGAGAGAGAGAGCAAAGAGTAGGTATTAAGAGCGGGTTATCGCAGCCAAGGTTATTCACTCAGCTGCAGTAGCGGCTGGCAATCGCGTGTTGCGCAATCGCTCACACCTCCGCAGTCGTCGTCTGCGCTCATCGCGTGCCCGCGGCACTCGTGAGCTCAGCCGAGGTATCGAGAATAGTATCGCCGTCGACGCCTTAGCACTTCGCCTAAGCTATCCGTATTCAACCTTTGAGAGCGATGGGCTTGGTTTCTCAACTTACGTCTACGCGCCTATTCTCACAATTAACTGCACTTTTCTCGGCCTTTCCATTTTGTCGATTTAGCACGTATAAATTTTACGCTCGGAGATCGTATATTGCGAATCGACAAGTTCAATGACGTGTGCTCGAACGTGTTCTAATGCTTTGTACGAGTGACTTGAATTCTTCGCGATTGCTTTAAATTTGCGGGAATCGTAAGTTCTATACATCGACTATTGTCGACGTTAAACATTTTTAGAATTTCACGAGAATTTCACATAAGACGACTTTCGTATTATTAATATTATGTGATGCGTATCGCTCCTGATGGTGTATAATTTGATAATAAATGCTATTTAACGCGTCATCAACTCAACCTTTTCTCGTTTTTAAAAAAATAAATAAACAACGCATTATGCTTGATTAATAATGCAGTCTTTTTATGTAAAAATCGTATATGCGACGTTACTTTTATTAACATTAGAAGAGCTAAGAAACCTTAAAATTGGCATTAAAAAATTTCTCGAGATCGATAAATGTGCATAAGTGCATGTGCATGTCGTCACAAGCGTGTATCATATATGCTACCAGCACATTTACGGCTTCATACGAGCTTATCCCGTATATAAACATATAAGAGCAAACACTCGCATATACAAGATTCGAAAAACATATATAAGGTAAAAGACTATAATAATGGTGCCTTTAGTAAAGTAAATAGATAGCAGCCTAATAAATAATTAATTGCACTGCGCAATCATAGCGGTGCGTCGATGCAAAAAAATTTAAGAGACGCTTATATTCAGCCGTCGATTTTCCAAACATAAGCTCTCCCTACTTTCTCTGCCTTATCTTCTTCTTTGTTTACAATTACACGACAAAGTGACTGCAGTTGCTCCAGTAGCGCCTAATCCCGTCATGCTAATGCGATTCTATGTATTCTCTCTCATTTCTTCAAGTTCTTAGAGTGTACACTGTCAAGTATTTGGCGCAGGATTACCGTCGCGACATTCCTTTAATAGACGTCATTGTACAAGATTACTGACAGGAACTTTTCTCTGTTTTTTACGGGTCTGTGGATTTTCGAGAATCAGTTGGATGTAGTAGTGCAATGCTTTGTCCAGTTGTGACAAACGTTTTGCTCCTCTTTTTTTGAAGAACTTTATTATGTCTGATTTTGAAATTTTTCTGAGTAAATCTCTAGTCAGAAAGGCAGGTGCATGTTTTCACTTTCTATAATTTGATAATCATAAGATTCTGCGTATTTGTATATTAGAGCATTTTTGTTTTTTCTATTTCTCAACTTAATATCTCTATTTTTATAAATGATACATCCGCCCAGTTTATTGCTATTTAGTCTCTGTTTGCAAGATTCATCGCCGTCATACGTGACAACATATTTAGGGTATGGTAAAAATAAATCCACAAACATTTAAATTTGCAGCATTTATTTTTATTAACGAGATTATTTGTCATATAGTAATACATATTTGAATCAACACAATATTTAACGATATTGGTGTTTGTTTAGAAATAATTTTTTATACATAACTGTGTATAATAAAATTAAAAAGCAGTCGTAAGGAAAGATGAAGGTTCATTTTACGTAATGTGCATTTCTTAATTTACTATTTATGAATATCCAGTGCAGGTGTTTCCGACTTATTGTATAAACAAATTGTCTATCTTCATATTCTTCTCGACGATTATTACATTAAATTTCAATCGATTAAGACGTTAGAACTCATTTTCATTTTTTCATTATCTTAGAATTATTTATCTTTTAAACTATTCGACAATAATTGTCTACAATAATAATCAATTACATAATCACACTGTAATGCCTAAATACAGTTGCGTGATTGGTTCGGTAAATTTATCTAGGCCCCTAATTATTAATTCACATAATATAAAAGGTACATTTACAAAATAATATTAAATTGTACTAAAATTTCAAATCACCGTTTGTAAATTCCACTCCTAATAAAGCTATTACATACATAATTATTAAAGGTATTCAAAATTCTAGTTGCGATAAACAGAAAATATTGTGAATATTTATAAAATGTTAAAAATTCAATTAAAAGTGCCCGAAGACTTAAAGTTATCTTTATATTAATACTTTGAATGCTCAGTCAAAGACTCTTTATAGAAGAAGAATTTGAAATATTGTAGTTGATTCATTAAAAAATTAACTCGTTATTAATAAAATTATTTACTTCTGCTCTGAAATTATAAAAAAAAATAATCATAATTCAGTATTTCGTTTATAAAATGAATATTCATAAGTTTTTAATGTTATTCTCTGAAACAAACTGGAATATTTAACAGATTGACTCAATGCCTTATATAACCCTGTTTTTAAGTTAGTTTTTAGAATAATATATATATATATATATATTCATATCTGAGAAAAGCAGCAAGTCATAATCAGTCTGTAAGAGTATATTAAGTTTTGTACACACGCTTATTATTAATGTGCATCCGCGTTTATCGTGTAACAAGGTCGCAACATATGACAACTTCAATTTGAAGATACAAATTAACGCAGCAAACATTCACACGCTACTCCACATTTATAATTTCGTGAAAAAGAAATTTACAGTCTAAAATGTTTCTAAAAGATTTAATATTTAATGTTTTTGATATTTTAAGATTTTTTAATTGATTATAACAGAAATAATGAATTATTGCGATGATATGCGTTGTTCTTAACAACTATTTGAATTTGTTATTAAAAATAATAATATTAGGAATAGTTATCTAATCTAAATTGTCGTTTACTTGTTTAATGAATACTCAACTAAATACGTAATTATAGTTTTATCTGAAACTGATATTGTGTTTTTCAAAAAAGTTTGAAACATTTCAATTTGTTTTATTAATTTTTTTTCTGTTCTGTTTATAAATACCAATGTTGTTCAAGCGTTTTCATAATTATTTATTAAATAAACATAAAATACACGCGTATAAACAAAGTGTCTTACTTTGTGTCAAGTTGTCTTTTTTCAAATTTAAACATAATTTTTACGCAATGCCATAAAAATTAGGGCTTTCTTTCATTAAAATAAAGTAATTTAAGCTATTTGAAAAAATAAAAACGATTAGAACTCGATCCATTTATCAAAATACAAAATGGCACTGCAATAAATACTTTCATTTGAAGCATCTCGCAGTACTGCATTTGTAGCAAAAATATATATACTTTCTCGTAAATTTCTGCTGTAAATTTCTGCTAATTTCTCCTCCCTTTGTGGATCTGCACTCGGCCGACTGTACATTTATATACGTTCATTACGTGTCGGAAAAGTCGATCTGGTAAAGTTCTACTTTTTTCTTTCTTTCACGTTGCAGCTGCGTTACAATTCCGCATCCAAATTAGTAGTTGGACTCGACATATGTTGCCTTAATTTTGGTGGTCGAACTCCATTGATTTCACTGTTTGCTCGGAACTTTAAGGAGACTTCTGGTTTTTCCTTTTCCGACAACGTAACGCTTAGTTTTCTTTTCGTCTACAGAAATGAATTTCAACTCCAGATTCAGGAATTTCTATTTTCAGTATTTCTCCAGTCTATGCGTTGTAAAAAAATTGAAAATATTCTGAAGTAAATACCTATTTCGTTAAAGTTTTATCAACATTATGATGACTCTCGAAGAAAGAAAATCTGCAGAAAATTAATTCTTTGTATTATGATTATTAAAAATATAACTTTACTATTCAACTTCGTGAATTCAACTTCACTTCGTTCATTCTTTAATGATTTAGTTATGTTTGAAGAAAAGCAAAATTATACATTGCAATTTGTAGTTGTACGTGATTTTACAATAGAAGAAGGCAGGAAGAAAAAAATAACGAACATGAGTTTAAATACTGGGTGTTGCAGGATGAAAGTTAGAAAGGCTTCACTCACGTCGTAAAAGCTTTCAAAGTTAGCAGCAGTTTTATATTATTATTATTAGATAATAAATAAGTAGAAATAATAGCGTTATTTACATGTGAAAATTATATTTCTCACGGCGCATATTCCTTGAAGCATCGTTTTGATAAATGCCGTGTGTAATTACTTGCTCGATTGCAGTTACGCGTTTGGCCAAAAGAGAGCATAAAAATTAAAAATTAAATTCATAATTGTACCAATACTTAAAAATACTGAATTTTATCGGAACATTGTTCTTTTTTTCAATTTATTAAAGTTTTACTTATGTTATTTAGAAGTAAAAAATTAATTTATACTTATCGTTTGAAAATTTACTTTGACATTGATTTTCATATTTGTATTAAAATTATCGTTTCTACCCAATCATTAAAAACAAACACTCCTAAAACATATAAAATTTTTTAATATAAATATTGAGTGACCTAATAGTATCCCGACAAGTTTAAAACGAGCCATACAATAACGTTGTGTGCGTCTGCTCCGATGCCTTTAAATTAGGTCACAGCGTCGCGCTAAGGAAATTACGTGTGATTTCGTGTCAATTTCTACTACCGCCGACCCCAACACCATCTGTAACGAATTGCGCTCGTGTATCAGCACATCTTGTCTGCAAATAAGTAAATCATTGTATGCAATAAATGCAAGATTGAGTTTTCGTCGATTCCGACGTCGGTATTTCCAAACGACTGCAAAATTGCAGCTGCTTTGACCGTTGATTTGGATGGCCCTAGTCGTCGATCGAGTGTAAAACTTTTAAAAATAGAGCGGCTTGTTTTAAACTAGAATTAAAATTTAGGTGAATTCTACATTTGTGTAAATTCAACCGGTGCTCCTTCAAATTTATCTGTAAATAGTATTAAACGCCAATTTATTTCACTTATGATTGTATTTATAGTCCCGTGATTTCGTGACTTCAAACGTAAAGAAATTATTCTGTATTATTACTCGGACTTAAGTGATTACATTCATTTGAGTTATATGCAAATGTCGGTGAAGGTTAATCGACAACAAATTGTAACACGTTTGTAGCCTGCGAATTAAAGGAACGAAATAAAGAGACGGAGAGACGTGCGTTACATCATTTTACAACGCGTATTCTTTGTTCAGACGACGCCCCCGTGTACCGACGGCACATCAGTTGCAACATATAAAATTTAATCCCTTATTCATTTGATTAGTAGCGAGTTATAGTTAGTTGACTCGCTTCTGATGATACTTGATTGACAATTTATCGAGGACCAACTCCTTGTTGAGTTTTTCTAACTGCATCGCATCATCAACGATCGTATATTACTTGTCCTCAAAAGTTCTTTCAATCTTTTAATTTCTAGTCGGGTATATCCATTATTTCTCAATCCATTTTTCTCTCGATATAAAGTACAAGGGTTTTAATTTATATATATTACTTTGATTATTTATTATCTTAATTTGAACAGGAACGAAATGAATTGCAAGCTCGATTCGATGACTGTTTACCACCAATTGTTCATAAATTATAGATCGATGTTTTGACGAATCACGGAAAAGAGGGATACTTTTTATCTCGAGAATTATCTAAGTTAAGTTGAGAAGTTACGATACGGTAATGGTTTTTCCGGATTTTCGAAAAGCTAGAATTGCTTATATTTTTATTTCTTGTATTTTCTAGTGGTAAATGTTAAACAAATAAGAAGACGCATATTATGTTTGTAACGTAATTTAATCATTCAACTTAACATTTAAGTTAATTTTAAATTAAAAAGTCAATGGTATCATTTATTAAATTTAGAACTAGTTTTACAGTATTTAAGATAATTATCTATCAGTTTTTTAATTCGTATACACGACATTACTACACTATTTCTTGATCTGAAAATTGATTAATCGCACAATTTGTGTCTGTTAAAACCACCCACGCTTAATCTTTCTTTTGATTAGCACAGTTTGTGAGTTTGTTTAGCTAATTGGTGTATATATTTTAAGCTTATAATGTCATGATTGCTTTTTATAATAGATTTATAAATAAACATAATTTTTATTGAAAGAACGTCGAGCAGCAAAAACGAATAAATTTTAATCAGAAGAATAAAAATGAAATGCATAAATTAATAAATAAAAATAATTTAAGATTCGATGTGAAATATATTTGATTAAAAAAAATGAACATTTCTTTTTTAAAATCACTTACATTAATATTACTTTTTCAAATTTTCCAAAGATAAATTATTTGATAAAAATCATTATATTTCAGGTTTATCTGAATTAAATTTTTTTTTTAATACAGAAAATTAATATAAACATGTTCGTATATATATTTTACTTAATGCTATTATATTTATTAAAAATATTCTCATATAATTAGATAGGATCGTTTCATGGCAAGTAAAAAGTAATCAACTAATTAAAAATTAATTAATAAATAATGCTGATTATTACGACGTTGTGATTGCGGCATAAGATAATTGTTCTTTTTAATAAACCAGCCCCCCAGTTCTTTTAAGCACATCAACCTTTCGAGCGCATAGTACTAATAAACATACTTTTCATTTATGTATTTAATTATGATTAGGTAATGTAGTAACTCATATTTATAAAGGAAATGAAACTTTTTTTATTAACTATTATTGGGATTTATACTGAAGATTCACGTTAAATTTTCTTTTAATTTTAACACGAAGTAGAGTGAAATCCGAAAAGTACCAAATTTATGAACAGCACTAATGAAGTGAAATACTTTGTTATTTTTATCTATTGTAACGATTGACTCTCAAAATAGATATTAATTTAAAATAATTATAAATATAACATAACCTAATTGTATACTGTAAATTAACTCATAAAAGGGTTTGGAATTTATCAGATATAATTATATATATATTAAGAAATTTATCGTTTTAACATTATTTTCTTCTGATTCCTGTATTTTGCTTTATAAAAATTTTAAACTTTTTTTTTGTATCTTCTCGTAGTACTTAAGCTTTTTGGGGCAGAACATTTTCATGTTTTAAAGTTTTGTTGAACCTCGTGTAATATTAGTACAATAAATTCTTTCTCGTCGCGCATTCATCTTCTATAATCCAGGTACCTAATTATACAGGTTTGATTTTTTTTGTATTAGTACCTTAATATTCAATTGATTGGCGCTAATTTTGCGTCCTTGACTATTGAAATAATTTTTCGGAATAAATGATTTTCCTTCTCTGTTTTTACGTTTTTCCAATAAATGCTTTCCTCCAATTCTAATTTTAATTTGCTTCGCCTACGCTACGCCTATATATTTATATGATTGTTGTGGCTTGTTAAATGATTGGTTATTTAAAAAAATACACTGTAGCTTGGAATAAAAATAAAAGTACGAGAACTTTATTTTAGAAAAGATAAAGTTTTAGTGTGAAAAAAATATAATAAAAAATTATAATCATTATAAAATTATTGAAATTATTGAATTGCAGAAAGTAATTTAAAATTGAATGCTCATTTAAAACTCATTATAAAAAAAGCAGTACTACATGTAATTATATAAAATTTGCGTCGAAAAATAATTGTCTAATAATACTAAAAATAATTTCATGACCAAAATGAAATATTGAGTCACTAAAAAATTCAATAAATTTAAAACAACTTTTTCGTGATAGTGTGTGTGCAGCACCTTCGCGTAAACCTGTTGTATTCGTTTCTATTGCATGAGCGACAAAAAATATTCCTTATCCTATACTAATCTCTTACAACTCCCACACCTTCATTGGCGTTTTCATTTTATCTAGTCGAGCCTTTTACTTCTTGTAATGAGTTGTCCTGATTGTTACTGCTCTTCCTTGGCACGAATCTTACACTCGATTTGTTCTAACTACTTTCTATCCTCTGGATTAATTTCCTGAATCAACTTCTCTCGTTTGTCTTGATCAACTTTTAAGGATCACCTTTTCGGAGGGTTTGTTCGTTATTTTGATTTCAAACATAATACACTGTTCCTTTTTTCTAATTATTTGTTCATATAGACAACCACATTATTGTGTGATCGATGTGATACTCCTTTTTTATCAGCTACATCAAGGAGATGCGGTCGAAACTCATCAACTCTGAGCTTCGAGTCGCTTTCCTTTCTGATTCTGCCATTTTCTTATAATTGGCTTCACCGGTGGCTATTATTCTTCAAAATATGAAATCCATAGGGAACAATGTGTGGGTGATTTTAGCACACTCCAGTTGACTAATTCTATTAATTCAATATATTTTTATCGCATTTAAAGTTTAAATTACCTGGATTGATTTTATTTAACACTTTTATCAGACTATTGAGTTATAAATCAAGTATTGCAACTAATCACTTTTCATTAAATATTTTATATACTGGTATTAATACTGATTTTATATTGCCATTATATATTTACTCTTAATGCAGTTCTTTATGAAAACTGGTTTTTAAAAAATTTAAATATTTATTTGCTACAATTATAATAATTGAAGATTACTTATAAATAAACTAAAGAATTCAATTTTTTAAGATAATCAGTATTTTAAACATATTAAAAATATTTACTAATTGAATACTTAAAAAAGTCGGAAAATTTTTATTTCATAGTTGTAAAATTTTTTTATCAAAAATCATGCAGACATTTATAAGTTTGCAAAAAATATTAAAAAAAATTATATTTTTTATTATATATTTTATAAAATATCCTATAAAATATATTCAAAGTTTTCTCAATTTTTTTTTCAAATATTGTATTTATTAATTAATAATTAATATCTAAACTGTTTTCTAATATTTTTTTTTCATTTAATAAATCGAGAATATAATAAATACACATATTATTGTAAAAGACAACAATGGACGTTTTTTAATTTTATGCTTATAATTATTAAAAAATAAAATTATTTTGAGTGCCAGTAATTAAAAAAGGTTGCTTAATTTGTTTACGATAACAAAAATTAAATCTTTTCTTGTGTATATGGTATAATAAATTTAATTTGATTTCCAATTTCCATTGTACGATTTAATATTATTTTTAATTTCAAGCATTGATAAGTGATAAATATTAAGCGTATTTTTATCTATATTTTTTATATTTCGATCTATTTTTTTAATTCCAAATATATTAATTAATTAATTAATCATTTAATTAATAATTTACGGATTATTATTAACAAATTGTAATTTAACTAAAAATTAGAATATGCTAATTATAAATAGATATCTGTTTTGCATGATAATTTATTTTTTCAATATAACATATTACTATTATTATTACCGTAATGAAAATAAAAAATAAATTTATTGAAAATATTCGAATATCCCATCCATAATTATAAATGTATTTTGTGCACGTTTATAAAAAAAAAAAATAAATACTAGTGATCATTAAACGAACAATAATAAATATATAATAAACATCTATAATAGCGTTTATATTTATACTTCTTAAAAAAAGATTAAGCGATTATTTAAATCCAGGTTGATAGGAAAAGCTCGAGCCATCTAATATTCGCGAGTGTTTACTCTCGCAGGCATATTCAACGAAATCCATTACTTCCCGATAAAATCGCAGATAAGATTGTCATAATAAAACTGAGATTGCACGCAATTCCGGTCCCGTCTTTTAAAGGATATCTACCAATTGCGGCGACAGTAAAAAAAGAACGCAGCATCCGCGTAGCCTAAGACACACCTGGTTACGATTGACTTGGCCAGTCGTCCCTAGCTTACACCCAATAAATATCTCAGCGCCGAAGCGTCTCGAGAATTACGCAAGCTGTGTTTGCGTGTGCGTGTGCGCTTGTTCCGAAAACTTATCCCACCTCGCAGCGGCTCGGCTTTACCGCGGCCACAGATTTCCCCGACATTTCCAGAATCCCCATCGATCCGGTGGCTGCTGCCGCCGTTGCCGTGCCTGCGCTCTCTCCTCTACCCGCCTCGACGTGCACCTTTCGCTCTGTCGAATTCTCGGTTATCGCCGCCACTTCCTCTAATGTAGCTCTCGTAAATAGAATGCACTTTTTCAGGTGCTCTTAATTGCGGAGTTTGAGATTTTCACCCGCGAGAGTCGGAGTCGTCGGAGAATTGTTTTCGCATCCTCAGCTTCTTTCGCCTTTGTTAGAGAGGAGGAAGATCTTTTCTATTACAATGCGAGTTTCGCTAAACTTCACCTCGAGTGATTTGTTGTCTTGTAAAGAACAAGCGACACGCACCTCTGATTGGCTGGAAATTAAGAGACAGACAAAGGATGGGAATGACAGACGCTGCAATCAGAAGTCAGGTTTTCCCATTTATTCGCGGCAGATATTCGGCGTATTTTGCTCAAAAGGCGCGCCACCTTGGTTGCTACGTGTATCACTGAAAGGGTGGAAAAGGGAGGCTCGAGTTGCAGCTAAAGCCCAGGCTCACCTGTTTGCGGCGAATGCGAGTTGCCCAGTAAAGCTGCCGCATCCCCCAGCTTCCCTTGCACGTCCGTCATCTTCAGTATGCGCCTCGCGAAGCACTGGACACCACAAGATAAATAATCAGGAAGTGCGTTGCTGCTCAACAAGAAAGCACTGTACAACACACGTCACACGAACAGAGAGCCACACTGACACACAAGGGTTGGGGGCGGTACTATTTTAGTGACCTCGGCGACTGTCACTGACGCGGCTGGCCTGTGCACTGCGCTAGATCCGACTGACTGCGGACTGATACTTCTGCTGCTGCTGCTGCTGCTGCTGCTGCTACGCTTAGCTAACTGAACGAGCTGACGCGAGCCTTTGGTTCTGTCTACTTCTTCTCCCTACCTATTATCTACCTCGTGCGCTCCTTCCCGTTGTGGCTTGTGCTCTTCGCGTATTTTACGCGCTTGCGAACTACGCGAACGGCAGGCATGAGCTTTTTGAAAAAGAGCTTGGCCCTTTTTCGTCTCCCTTCGCCACTTTTCGCACAACAGTATTGCATTGTATTCCATTTCACAGCTATCTTATTAACAATGAAGCTTCGCGGTTGTTCTCGAGCGTACAAAAAGTATTGGATCGTGATGAAATGTAAGACATTGGTAAAGAATAGTTTTCTGTTACGAATACAAGATGTAAATGCGTTAGCTAATGCTACATTTGTGCCCGATAAACATTTAATTCCAGAAAACGCGAAAACTTTTAAACATTTTTAAAAATAGTTTATTCGAGTACTAGCTATACAGCTAAATATAAGATGATTAGATAATTTTTCATCAATATTATGACATGGCATTTGTAAATAATAAAAATCGTAAGCACAATTATAAAATTATTCGAATATTTCTAATTGACGTAGTAACATTTACTCTTCCAATACTGCACTTTCAATGCAAAGCAAAACTTTCTCTGGTTTATTGTTTATGCATCTTCAATAATTAACAAAATATCATTATTTTAATGAAACCCTGATATAAAAAATATTTAATTAGACAATGAAATATTTGTTGTCTCGAAATAACGAATATTTTATCATGCTATTTATCAATATAAACATTAATGCGAATAATAGATATCTATTAATTAAATTACTTTTTTCTCGAACTTTATTCGCGAATTAAAGTCAATTACGATACTATAATCATTCATATGAAATACTAGTTAATTAGCGAAGTTTTATCCAATAGTGATAACAATTTTAGTTCAATTGCCTACAATTTTCTTTGAATCTATCATTACATTATCCATTTTTTCTTTTATTTTTTTATTTAATATATTTTTCTCTTGGTATTTTCATAATTTACCCGAATCTTTATTAAAATGAAAAAATTTAGCTATTAAATATGCTTTTTTGGATTACGTATTTAAGTTTTTATAAATTAATTTTTATTGGTAATGTAAATTTTTAAGATTCATTAATATTAATTTTATAAGAGTATGCAATTTTTGTTATATGATCAAGTATTAAATTTTATTGATTGGAAATTTTTAAGATAAACTACTACTTAATGACTCTTTTGTTACCAGCACGTATGAATATGAACTATAAATTATTCATTTTTAAAAATAAGTGAAAACTAAACGAAGAGACGTAACGCAAACAAATTTTATAGAGTTCGTTTTAAAAATCTTTGCTTATTTTGTTCATTTTTGATAATCAAATCCGCATAATTTATTTTATAATCTTGTGATTACTTTTACAATATTAACATTTTCAGAAAAAGCATTATACTCTATAGATATTGAGTTGTTTCAGCTTCTCTCTCTTTGTTGTCGGATTCTCCCGATATATTATAAGAAGCTGCAAAGAGATACTATTACTGACCTTTGATGTAAAATGAATCTCTGCGGGCCATTTGCTGAAATCAATATCATACATGTTTGTGGGTCATCCAAAATGTCGGTGATGCATAAATCAACAATAATTTATGTTTAGCTTCTTCTGTTCTATACTTCCTGAAAATTTTGAAAATATCGTAATTAAAAAGCAATTTTTTTATCTAGTGGAGGATTTACTCAGCAACACTTTTCTTGATTAAATAAAATACGGTAGAATATACATAGACATTTCGTATTACTTTAATACAGTTCTCAATAATCGCACTTGAAATATTATTATGGCCCTCATACATCCGAATTTTTGAAAAATTGATAAAAATTCTAATAATTAGATGAATAGAACTCTATAAGTTTGACGAACAATTTGTAGGTATACAAGTAAAATTACCTACACTGATCAAATTAATTTCTCTGCGTTGTAGATATAAATATTTCGTCAAAATGAAAACATTGATTGCAATCTTATTTGATGTAAGTCTTCGTGCATATGTATGAGAATAAAGTAGACGACGGTAATAAGAATTTTCGTAAGAACTTTAATGACTAATAAACGCAGTAAAACTCGGATGCATTGTTACCGTATCATGTGGCAAGTCAACTCATTACTGCTAATTTTTGCATGTCCAAGAGATTTGCTAAATTAGTGTTGCGAGGAAGTTGTTGTTGTTATTGCGATTGACATTTTGATCGACGCAATCCAAGAAAGCAAACATTGCGATGAAGCTTTGGATCCATTTTTTCGGATCGCCGCCCTATTTAATGAGGCTTCCAGTTGTTTCTTCTGTAAAGTTGATTATTTATCTTGATCGCGCCTCGGTTTCAATCCATAGTTTGACCCGTTCGTGCTCTTTCTTTGTAAATTAAAATGTTTACAAAAATACTTCGTTTATTGGTCGCGTTAACCGAAATTCACAAATATGAAACGTAATGTTTGGATTAGTTTTTGGACAGGGACGATTTTCGAGACGCTATCTGGAAGATACTCGTGGGCCGCAATTATTCCAGCACTTTTACGGACACAAGACGGAAATAGCGAGAGTAATTAACATTCTCTTCTGTTCGCACTTTGCTAAGAAAAAAGGTAAAAGTGGAAAACTGTTTCAATCTTCTTCTTTTCCTTGTGTAGTTGTTAAAGAGGCGAATTGGCTTCGTTATGAAAACAGGTTTTGACACACTCTCATAGGAGTGGTTTTTTTAACGATGACCATAGATTCGCAAAATTATCGGAATGCAAGAAAGTCTGGGCAACACAACTAATTAATGTAGGAATTCTAATTTATATTGCACGTATTAATTAGAAACTTAACATATCGTTAAGCAAAGTGCGCAGATTATAAAACTGAAGGAGTTCCAAACATGTAATTTATTAAGTTGAGAAAACAAAAACCATGTATTCTTCTAATTTTAAATTGTAAGTAGACTAAAAAATTTTTTTTTGTATATCAATTTTTTTTGCTTATATTGAGACGCTAAAAACACTATGTTATTATAAATATATTAATAGGAAAATTTTTTTTTAACAATTCATTTTATAATATTTTTAATAGTTTTACATCATTTAATTTTTAAATAAACTAATGGCTACAGATATAAAATTGATAATTTATATAGATTTTTACTTCTGTAAAAATTTTCTAATTTTTTATATTTGTATAATTTTGAATTGGTTAAATGTAAGAAATACTTCCAAATAACTACTGTCCAAATAATTATGTTTGATCAAATTATATTATTATTATATTATGATATATTTTTTAATTTTTTCAAGGGAAATTAGTATTATTAAAGTTAAAATTTATATTAAAGCGGTAAAAAAATATTGATTTGAATATCTAAGAATAAAAAAACGGTTATTCTTTTTATAGATAAAATTTCGAACAAAAATAAACTGATTATGATCATTATCTTTTTTCCTTTTTTTCATTTTTCCTTATAGCGTAATTTGTGTATATAAATACTAAAATATAGCACATTGCGCTTTGAAAGTTATAACGAAACTATACTACTTTACCGACTGCTACTCTATTTTATGTCAATCGTAATAATTACACACTGCAATTTGTTCCGTTTCATAATTCGCAATGGTTTAAGTAAAAAAAAGGAATTGAAATTGATTTAGTATTTATTTCTTTATCTGTAAGTTATACAGAACTATTTTCATATGATTTTATACATTACAATAAAAATAAATATCTGGTTATATATATAAAGAAATAACCATTCGATGATTTTTTTAGAATTTGGTAGTTTTATCTGGCGCATTCTACTTTATCTACCGTGGTACCAAGTTAGTTAACGTTTGTTGCTTGTGTTCAAGAGCTAATATTTCATTACTCGTCGGATGTACAGTTTACAAATTTTTTTCATTTTAAACTCTTTTTAATCTTCTATTTCTTTATTTATTATTTTCTTTTTTTCTTTTGATCTATCTTTTAATTAGTTGGTAAAATAAGTTTCTTTCTTCTAAGTGGCTGTATTTCTATTTATACGGTTAAATTAAATTAACTTTTATACGGCTGAAAAAAATCTCTAAGGGTAAATAAATCATTAATTATAAAAAGACTACTGCTATTATTATCTGAAAGAGGTTTATTGAGCTAAAGAATTTTAAAGTCTTCTCCTTTTTGTCATTGTAGAGATGGATTTTATTATATACTCGGGGACGTAAAGAATTAGTGGACGCCTTTTAGTAAACTTCATTATAATTAGAACACAATTACAATTTTTATTTTACACTTTCCATTTATATAATTTAAGTGATCAAAAAAGAGATTTTAATCTAAGTTAATTTCAAGGCGACTATATTAAATCAAACGTAGATTGATAATTGAGATTTAAACAATTGAGTTCATTAAATTTGATTAGATTTTTTCGAACATTTGCTGATTTCAGGCTGACCTTAGATCGATTTAAATATACGCTTTAAACTTTTTTTAAAATAAATTTAATTGATTAGATTGTAAATAATATAATTAATTATAACGAATTTCTATATGAAAAATGGTATAATATGTGATAATATAATCAATATGATTGATCTTGTCTTATTTGCAAATTTACTATTTATGTAATCAGCTACACTGCCTCTTATACACCCACGTACAAAGTATACCTTATCTTTCGAGTGATATCTTTACGCGGTTATAAGTAAGTGAAAAACGTTGGTCAGCGTTGGTTGCAGCGGTAATATTAATAATCTAATGGTTTTTTAAAAGTATTTTACGCACACGCACGAACATCCAAAACTATACACCTTTTAATACATAATATCTTCAATATATATACGCACAATTTACAACTTTTGTTGATCGTTTTTTGCTCGTAAGTCTTGTTTCTCTTTCCTTTTTTATTATAAATTACATCCAACTTAATTAACGATTGACTTTGTCGTTTATTCAATGAGGCCAGTTTTATAACTGAGTAAAGTTCATAATTCACTAATAAATTTTGAATCATTTAACCTTCCCATCAAGGAAATAAAAATTTTATTTATGAATATTCATAATCGTATAAAAATTGAAAAATTATAGTTGATCCGATATTTCGGCAAGCCTTAGCATTAAGAAAGGAAGCAATCTAACGCGTTTTTCTGTAGACGGAATTAAATAAATTTTACTACTTGTTAAACTCAGAAGATGGCTCCCAGTTACCAAAATGTTCTTTTTATAAAAAAATAATTTGTTATTAAATTACGTATTGATAAAGTATTTCTGCTAAAGTAAAAATTAAATTATGTGTTTTTTAAGTACAATATTGTAAAAAAGTAGAATGAAACTTAAAACAGAATTAAGTGAACTAAAGTTAATAGAATCACATATTTTAGTATTGTTAGGTTTCATAGGTGTGAAAAATTTATATTTTTTTTACTTTTACATTTTCAAGTTGAATATGAATTATATATGTATACAATAAAAGCAATCTATGTTATTAAATACTCATGATAGTTAAGATTATTTTTTATTAATTTTTAAAACATATTTTCTTTCTTACAATTAAACATAAGTTTTTTCGGTCTCCTTTCCTTTATCTTTCCCATAACATAATAAAATAAATTATATATGATATATTAAATATTATATGTTGATACTTGAGATTTTCTAGAATTTTTTCGTCTTCAATATCCATTGCATCACATCTCAGTTTTGTTAAACCTCGTGTAATATTAGTACAATAAATTCTTTCTCGTCGCGCATTCATCTTCTATAATCCAGGTACCTAATTATACAGGTTTGATTTTTTTTGTATTAGTACCTTAATATTCAATTGATTGGCGCTAATTTTGCGTCCTTGACTATTGAAATAATTTTTCGGAATAAATGATTTTCCTTCTCTGTTTTTATGTTTTTCCAATAAATGCTTTCCTCCAATCCTACGCTACGCCTATATGTAAAGATTTTGCCGTTTTTTAAAACGATTAGTTGTTTATCGACGACTGAATTAATAATGGAACTTTACTTAAAAGTCAAAATGAACCTTAAATATCGGCCATTTACCGAAAAAGTAATTTTATTGCGTTCATCTCGTGTTTCATTAATTGCTGGATTTAACAATTTCTAAATACATAATTTACAAGTTTACTAAATTTTTGCGTTCTTTAAATATTGTATATGATTTACTTAAATTTAGGATAATTTTATGTTAACTTTTAAATTAAATCATTATTTAAACTTAAAATAATGTTTACAATGAATCTATATATTAATAATTATAGCAATGCAATTATATACTAACACCCTATAAATACGTTATAAAATAAAGATTATAATAATATAAAAAAATGAATAATTTAATAATGATTATATATGTATGTAAATTATTACTATTTCTTTCTTAATACGGCTAAGTTGAGTTTTAAAAATATTTATGCTTGATTGTTTCAATATATTCAATTATCCTTACTCGGGTTTTATTGCTTTTCAAGTTTCGAATTTCTCAAGCTTTGGTGTCTAATGAAACTAAACGCGAATGCTCAGTTAATGACGAGTACTCGAGTTTCTGGAACACGTGAAAATATTATAATAAAATTGAATAATGTTGTCATGCCTACGGATTTTGAAAAATAATAATATTTTTTTGAAAAATGACGACGTCAAAAGAAATGAGGTATTGATGAATTCTATCAGAATGAAGAAAAACGATGATTAGCAGAATTTTGCACCTTGATTCGAGTGGTGCAATTTATTAAAATAATACATAAAGTTACACGTGGTTGTCACATGGTTGTCTTGTTGAGTTTAATATATCATAGTAACATTTTTCTGCTTTTAAATAATAATATTCTTAAAATAAATGTAACAAACCAGATAAAACTAGTTTATTTAAAATATTATAAGATATATTGATAAATATTGAATGTACATAATTTTATATATAAATCATCAAATTATCATCATAAGAGATGAATAAATTTAAATAATTAATATGTCAGTGTTGCTCTGATAGTTTAAGTATTCAGTGTCGCAGTTAACTCGGTAAAATGCTGAATTTTTATGAGCATATGCTTCCATTGATGAAGTGCAGAATGTTTTCCTTGAAGATGTCGGTTGCGATTGAATTCGCATGTTTTTCAATATTTTTCTAATTTATTCATCCCCTCCAGCTCTCTCACATAATCGTTTAAGGAACGCTGCAAAAAATTCAGTTGGAATTGATAAATACGTCAAAATAATTGCTAGTGACATAAAACATATAGAATTGCGTATAGATCATAGTAGTTAGAATAATGTACATCAAAGATAAAAATTTATCAAATACGCAATTTTTCTAAAGAAAACAAGCCAGTAGTTATTGCTTTGAGCTGCACCTCTGCTTTACCGTGACGCTGCATTTTTCCTACAAATTGCCATATGAACGTGTACTAATTATGTTACTAACAATGATCATAGCACGTGAATCAAAAAAAGTTATTATTTATTTATTACTCGATTAGTTTTAAATGGCAGTGAATAATATTGTTGCCGTACAATAGTCATATTAAAAATTTTAATTAAAACAAAAAATTTTTCTTTAAGTTTCTTAAAAGCAGTTACTAATAATGCCAGTTAGTCATCTTTTTTATATGAATCTACTTTTTGTCCACGTAAATTTCCAAGGCATTTATAACATTTAAAACATAATATTGAGCATTTTCATTATTTTTTCATTATCTTAGGATGGAAATTTTGTTTAAAAAAATGAATAATACTTTAAAACCGCTACAAATTTCGTTTTAAACTATTTGTTATACAGTATTGAAAAAATTATTTTATCTTCATAATATATGTGAATTATACATAAATGCGATTGTCATGTTAATATTTAAGGTTTATTCTTATTGATATTTTGAATTTGTAATGATCATTTTTAGTATTTTTCATGTAGATATGCACATTTTTTAATATAGATTGGCAATTGCGATGCAAATGTTATAATTGACAGCAGGAAGCGAGAGCAATAAGGACAATCTACAGGGTTTACTTACGGTTGAGCATTTGTCCATTGATCGTATTTACGACATCAACTTCTTGACGAAAGCTGTAAAAGTACAAGTAGGGAAATCAAACAAAAAGGTTATTAAACAATGGAGGGTATCAAATGTTTCTTCTTCACAGATTTTTGGTATCCAAATTGAAGCGCTGATTCATCGATAATGTGGGAGAATAATTAGTGATATCAAGGGAGTCAAACTAATATTTCTAAACAAGGGTCAACAAAACAATTGTTTATAAATTAAGGAAACTAACTAGACAGCTAAAATAAGAAACTACTAACTTTCATGGAATTAACAACAAATTCACAACATATTTATACATTTTATTCGCACACTATTCACACAAATATTTTCGTTTTTCATATTCAATTCTAATAATTTCAGTATTCCTAATGAATGGAAAATAATATCGCTACTAAAAGAATTTTGATTGTTATTAGTACTTGATGGTTACAATAATGCAGAATTATATTTCAGTAATTAAAATTTAATATTCAACATAAAGTAATTTACAATTATGTACCTATTAATCATGAAACATGTAGTGAATTTATATTAAAATGAAGTCGTTTTTAAAAGCTAAAATATTATATTGCTTAAATACGTTTCTTAAAATATATATAAAATATTATTTTCTTTTTAAATAACATTATTTAAAAAATTTTAATATTTCTTCTAATATCTTCAATTTGAATCCGATTTGAACAGTTTATTATGAATGCATACTTTTTGTAACTTTTATATTTTTGTAATAGTTTAAATTGATTTTATGATTTCGTAATTAAAAATATATTTTTTATATTTTTTAAACAAAGGCAGTTCAATATTTTATCAATATTAGAAATAAAAATAATATAGATTTTTTTTGATAAATAGTAAAGTAATATTTAAGGATTTGTGTTAAGATTCTTTTGTACCTACAAGTTTTAATTGCAACTATTGACAGATAATAAAACATAAATGGTATCAATAACACGATACCGGGATTAAAATTCTCTGATAAGATCGATATTTTTTACGAATAAATACTTACGAGTATATGGAATGAATCCATCTTCATCTTCGGGATCCATACAGTCTTTAAGAACGGTGTCACACTCTTGATCATTAAGACGCTCACCTAAAAATAAATAGTATAAGTGGGTGAATTATTAAACTGATTGGGAGTTAAAAAAAAAGGTATTCTAAAATTATCTATTTCTATAAACTGCTGTTTTTAAATTATTTTAAAATATATTTTATTACTTGAAAAATTAATATGAGAACTGGAAATTGAGAAATTAAAATTAAAATGATATAAATAGATGAATTATATTTACATTTTTAAAATGAGAAATTTTAGAATTATAGAGAGGATAAATTAGTAAACATTATTATTTAATAAAAATTAAAAAAAATATACATTTTTAAACTTTTTGAAAATTACTAGTTTCAATTGTTTAAAAGTGGATGTAGAATTGCATAAATTTTTATATAAATGTTTAAATACTAAGCTAAGGGTCCAAAAATTAAATAAAGTATTTTTTGAAGTAAGAATAATGTTGTAAATAAAAGTTGCAAATTTGATTTCACGAGACTAAATATTGTATTATTTAGCTATATTTTCTATTTTTCATTACTATTGAACCAGCAGTAATGTTTACAATCTGAACAGAATTTATAATTAATTTTTCTTTCTTTTATTATGATATAAATTAAAACTATTTTTTTTAAATTTTAGTTTAATCATTCTATAGACTAAAAGAAATAAAAATAAATGTTTGCAATTATTAAAAATTAAAGTTTTATTTTCGTTAATAATTTGTATAATATATATCAATTATAAATAAATGGTAAAGGTATAGTTATAAATAAGATTTTAGGAATTGAATGAAAATTTGGTATCGTATATTCAGTTTTATATACCAAAGATATTTTTTTCGTGTAGTCTACGTACCGAATAAGTTTAAATATTAAATTGTAGTATTACACGCTATAGTATTAGGTGAAATGGGAATAGCATTTACTACACTTACTTAGTTATAGCATTAAAGATCATGAAAATTATTATCTGGTAAAACCTGAATCTTTCTTATTCTTAAATTATGAATAAAATATGATAAAAAATCATTTTACCGAGAGTAAGAAGAGTGTGTGACAATTCTACTGCGAGCATTGTTCCGTTTTCTGCTTTGTCGTACAGTTTCAAACATTCAACAAAGTCCTCGAAGCATCCCTGTTCCTTGTCTTTTTTCACCTGGCTGAAGATCGGCAGGAATTCTTCCAGTTGCATGGTTTTCTCCCCCCTTTTCTTGGTACCACCCAGCTTTTCGATGGTGGCGTTGGTCGGGTTAGTGTTCAGGGCACGGAGGACGTTGCCAAGGTCAATGCAGTCGATGACATTAGTGCCATCAGCATCGTAAATTGAAAAAGCGAATTCCGCCTCTTTTTTTAAAAAACGCAAAATCAGTTAAATAATTACGAAATGGCGCACGAGATGACGAAAGTTCAGATATTAATTCGATTTGAAAACGATATCAACGATAAATCCAATTAATTCATGTGCAATTTTATAACACTTATTGCGAAATACAGTAGAAGCTCAAGAAAAGAAGAAATATATCAAAGATTTTCTATATGCACGGTGATCTAAAAATAGGCATATGTATAATGCTGACATTAACCTTGAAATAAAAATAATTAATATTGTTAAATTCATTTAAATTTATAAAAAATTTTCTATCCATGTTTCCTGTTAAATAATAAATTCAGTAAGTGTATTGTTTATATGTACATATAACAATTTTAAACTAAATTAAAAAAATTTTTGTAAATAAACGTTCTTAATATTTCAAAATTTTTTATTTTTAATTATTAGTTAATTTAATTAACATCAAATATGAATTCATACATTAATAAATAAATTATTAAACTACCGTCGTAAAAATTTTATTTTTAACGAATTAATTAATTTATCATTATAAATTTAGATGGAATTACCAATATTTATTTTTGTGAAACCATAAACATATAATTCGTTTAAAAAAAAAACTGCATTTAAAGGTGCAAAATCTGCAACGAAATTTTAAACATGTAGACTATTTTTAGAGGTTACTTCCCTCTGTCCCTCCAACTTTCCTCTAAATCCAGCGGCGTACGCGTAGTGGGTCAGATTACTCTTACCTAACCATATAAGAACAGCCGCTCAGATATTTTTAACAGTGGAATGCGCCATTCTTCAACTGAAATCTCAACTACAAAATTTCGCGCACGAAGTTATGCAACCCGGCTTTGATCATTTCAATACAAACAGACTTTGCGCGGCTGATCTCTCGCAAATACACGAAACTCGCTACTGTGAAAAATCACTCGAATTGGAGGTAATGAAGGATCGTAATCTTTAATCGACTGCGCACGTAATAATAAATTAACTCTTTTACACGATCGTCTTCGCGAGGCCACGAATATTTCGCTGAAAGTGAAAATAAAAGAGTTGCCTCCGTTGCGGACCGCGAATTAAGAACCGAACGACATTTTGCAATCCTATACTTTTGCTTTTTCCGTGTATTTGTGAAAACTGAGAATATAAATATGGAGTGTCCCACTGCAGTCGCTCGAATTCGAAGTTTCGAGCGCTATTTTTGGATTTGAGAATAATGCCAACAGCCGCTCGGATGTGAATTTAAAACGACGAAAAGTACGAAAATGGATCTGCGTACGACCGAGCGATTGTCTTTTCACTGTTGCGAGCTTTTTTAAAATTTATCGTTGCAAGAGTCATCACAGAATTTTTCACTGAAATCGATCACCAACAGTTACTCCCCACGCGATCGTGACGTTCGGCCATTAACTTTCTTTTGCACCATTTCGAACACTTGACACTTTGACGGATGGACCGAAAAGTAATCGCTAATAGTGTTCACTGAGTAATTGGAAAAATCGTAAGCGACAAACGAGATAAAACTAGCGAGCGAATCGGAAGAGTTGTTGCTTTGTTCGTACTCACTTTCGACATCTTTGGACGACAGGTCGGCCTGAGTAAGAAAAAAAGTTTTTTTAGCGAATCTTTAAAAAGTCAAAATTGGATTCGGGCTGTTTACGTGCAAAGATTGAATGTTTGAAGGTGTTTAACGAGATTTTGCTCGAGCTTACCATTGCTGCGATTTAAGTATTGGCTCTGAATGCTTACTGAACCAAACTGGAACCCGAAATGCTAGCGACCCAGGTAGGCTTATTCGTTTTATCGCCACAGATGGCGCGACCGGCGAACGTCTTAGAAGATATTTGAGAATCATGCGGCAATCAGTACAGGCCAGCCGGAAAAGCTTTATTCTTTTCTCGATTATAAATACAACTGCTGTGGCGCGTTCCAAATACCATTTCACGAACCTTCGAATTGCATATGCTTTCATTACTTTTTGTAAGATAAGAGTTTTTACTACGAGGATTCGTCTTCAACATTATTTCTGAATTAAAATATAAATTTATAAATTTATTTTCATGATACTATATAATTTTTTTATTAATCAACCATTGCTTTAGATATATGTATATTTTTTCTTTTAAATTATAAATTTCATGTAAAATAAAAAAAAATATATTTATTTAATAATTAACAAGCAAATTTTACTATATTTAAATAATTTTATACAATATTTAGGAATGTATTCTATAAGATTTCTTTCTTTAAATATAAGACGCGTATTAGCTGTAATGAGATATGATATCCATAATTAATAATAATATGGTGTACCACTGTATATTTACATTATATTAGTTGAAAAGCTATATTTTTTTATTAAAAAGACTTTTTTTTTTAAATTTACTATCATGCATTTGGTTTTTAAATAAATATATATATGAGTTAATAGAATTAACTATTTTATATTCTAGTTTAAGATAATACAGTGATTCTCATTGTTATTAATTTTATTATAATAAAATTATTATATGTTTGAAGAATTTATAAAAAATTAACACGGAAGTTTTTTTTTAATTATTGTCTTACATATTGAAAAAAAGTCTTAAAATCGAGTACAACATTAAATTATAATTAAATTTTATTTTGATATCTGATTGTGTACTTTCTAATCGATTAATTTTTAGAAAATTTTGAAATTTTACACAAGAGTAATCTTTATTGTAGTTACATAATTAGCAGTGCTTAATTAATAAATTAAAGAGTATATACATATAAATAATTACATATTTTAATTCGCTTAAAAAGGAAGAGTTCTGGTTATTTGATGAATTAAAAATAAAACATGTATGTTAATATACTTTTATTTGTACGTTTTGATATAATATTATAAGTTATACAAAAATTACATTTAAATATTTTCAAACATGCTGATTATAGTTCATAAATACGAATATTTAATAAAATAATTTGATAAATATTATTATAGGTATTGAATAATTTATAAGTGAATAGGTAAATAAATGAATAAAAATGAAATAAGTGATACGAGAGAAATACGGGTGTACATATTCCTAGTTGGCCATTTCGATTCATTCATGTACGATCGAAAAAAATTATCTTTACAGTAAAACTTTAACGAAGATTATTATTAATTTATTATTTTAATTATATTATGTTAATAGTTCGATGCAGTGTTGATCTATAGATTAATTATTTAAAAATTAAAAAATTTTTAAGTATCGCAATAATATAATAATAAATTAAACAATAATTAAGAAAAACCAATTTTAAATCAGAGAACATGCAAAATTCATATTATTTTTTCTTTTTCAGGTTATTTTAATCAAATATTTATTACAAGAGAATAATTAATTTTATGAAAATTAAACATTTTCTCGTTATTATAGTCAAACTTTAATAGTATCACATACGAAGAATAAAAAGCTGAAAGTAAAATAATAAGACTATTGTATGTATCTCAACTATTTCTTTACAAAAAATGAATAGCTTATAAATTATATAATTATTACAATTTTATTTTTTATTTTAACTTAACGATCGCTTTATCGATCAATGTATTTAAAAGTGTATGCAAATTAAAAATGCTGCTTAATTGCTGCTTGAATCCATCAGACTACAAAATATTATCAACTCAATTCCGTATCGTTAAGTGATAACAGACCTATTTTATTTCTATAGATAAACGTCGCATTATAAAAATATATCACGTTTAAGTTTATTAACTTACTAACATTTTACAAATACGTGTAACCATACAGTTTCCTGAGATTAACAACTTTTGTGCATTCGATAAACGAGATTTCAAATTTATTTCTGCTGAAAAGGATTAAAAAATTCAACTAATTTAAACAAATTTCATCGCCGATGCGCGTTTTTATTTTAAGACGTTATTTAATTCCATTATAATATTTATGATATCATTTTATTAAATTTAATATTACTATAATGTATCCAAAAGATCATATAACAGGTATATTGAAGTTATATTCCGCGATGCTTCAACGTCGGTTATACATTGAAGAAATGATATATTATAAATTAAAATCGGTTACACATGAACTAATATACAATTTTGTTATAAATTAAGTGTATTTTTCAATTAATTTTTTTTTTATATACAATACTACATTTATTTTGTAATAATTATTGTTAGTCACGATGACGGAGATATTCATTTAGATATTTTCCAGAACAGTTTTTTTAGAGGTTTTATTTCGTTCCACTTCTTTCTCCTTATCATTAAAGATTAGTCTTATCGATGGAGCTCCTTTTAAAGATTCGTCTCGTTGCCTTTGCTTTGATCTGTTTTTTATATTTATTCTTTATCCTAATCCGCAGGAATAACTTTTTAACGAGGTTTTGTTATGCTCCTTCGAGCGTCTTTCTTCCACGTATAGTCAAATAAAATATCTTGGTACTTTGTTCAGATAGGGATCAACTTCAATATTTCTTTGCTGAGGCCATTTTTACGTTCAAGTGAAGTTAATATTTTCTATTTTTGTGCCTCTCAAGTCGGTGTTGCCTTTTTTGCACCGACTATCTTCTGTCGTATATCATTTTTCCTAGGCCGACGAGTCCCCATTTTTTGGTGCAACCTTCTTCCTTCTTGGCGGTTATTCATTTTCAGGTAACTTTTTGCTTGTGCTGAAACAGATCTGTAGAATTTTAGTGTTAATAACGTTCCAAGTAGTTTACATTATTATTATTCCTGACGTTATAAAGGAACTAAAAATTATTAAGTTTTATGAATTAAATTAAATTAAATTTCTTTATTTGCTTATTCTGCTCTTTCTAATATCCTGATGTTCTATCATGCAGATTTTTTTCCCGCTATTCATTACAAAATGTTACCTGCGAGTATAAGTTAGTTACTTATTCTGATAAAATAAGGTTAAAAGTAAAAAGCAGTATTATAATTAAATTAAATTATTTTAGATGATCTTGAATTGATTCACATTTTTAAAATGTATAAAAAATTCTTTCTATATTTTACGTAATCACGAATTAAATTTAAAAACTTTTAAGTGTAAAAATTTACGGTCTCTTACAAATTTAAAACATAACGAATCATAAAAATTATAAATGTCTATGAGAAAGTGTGTTCATTTTTAGTTTTAAAATACAAACCTATTATTTTACGTAGATACAGTTATGAAATATAATGGTAATTTAAGAAAAGAAATTCGTACATCAAATTTTTGTTATATTTTCGTTGTGCCAAAAATAGCCGTTTTCTAATATAAATTTACTTTGTAAGTTAATATGATGTATTTGAATAATTGATTATATTGAATGTATATTTCATTTTTTAATTATGATATGTACCCAATGGGTCAAGCTTTTTTCATGTCCAATTCCATGGTGGTTTTTATCAGATTATAGTTGAGATGAGAAAAGTGATTGTTATTTGTGTTACGACTATTCTAATTAGCTTAATTAAACCTCTGTGTTTTGTTTTTTACTGTTTTGTATCGTTTGACTTGCAATGGTTTTCACAAATACTCTTACCGTTGTGTTTCGAGAATCAACATTTGTGTGGTATTTTATGTATCATCGAATGCACATTTAGCATCGTATCAGACAATATATAGTTTTTTTGTTTGATTTTATAATTTTTCATTAAAAATAATCGATATTTTAAGGTTTTTAAAAATAAAATTGGAATAATACACTGAAAACGGAATTCAATTGTGTAAGTGATAATAACTTGATTTATATTGATTTATAGGATAATAGCTATTTGAAAAGAATTACAATTATTTCTTCAATAAATTTAACAAATTAATGAAAATTAATTAGTTAAGCATTGATATTCTAAAAATCGAATATTAAGTGGATTATAAGCTTCGAAATTATTTCATAATTATAAATAATGTTTTCATATTTTTGTGTAAACTATAAAAACTAGAGAATTACGATTTTTACCAATATTATAATATGTACTTTTGAACGTTATGATATTTAATAAAAATGTATCCGTTTTTACAATGGTAAATGTATTCATTTTTAATTATTAAGATTTTTTTTATAATATTATTACCAAATAATAAAATTATTAAATATTTAGTATTTTTAAATTAATTGAATTCTAATGTACTTATTGTAATTTATAACGCCTGTAAATAACTAAACAATCATTTTATAATGTATTTCATCGATCTCATTATTGAAACTAATAGGAAAAAATCATGTTTAAATAAATATTATGACGTAAGTATTTATTCTCAGGAAATAATCTTAAAGTAGACGTTGTTTAAACTGGTTGTAATAATTCTAAAGCAATTTTATTTAGCTTTAAATAATAACAGTTTATATAATATTTGCAGAAGTTTTATGTTGACATTTCTTTAATCCTTATTATGAAAATAAGGAACCATTTTTATATTTTTAACTAGTTTCTTGTAAACGTATTTGTAAGCAAACATTTAAATATTTCATTAAATAATTAATTTTATTGTTTTTTATTGCCAAAAATAATTTCAAGAAATTTTTGTATTTATAATTATTGTAACGTACGCACATGTCTAGCACGCTATAGCTACCACGTGTATAGCGTTATATCAACGAGTGCAACGAATGCAACCGCTTATACACAAAATCTACAACGCGTCTAGAGTTGCGCTGAGCGATGCAACGTGCGCAACCTCAAAACGACCTCCTGTTAATTCACCAATAATCTTCATATTCCTCTTTTCTTTGATCAACATAGTCCATCCTATAAAAAAGCATCTAATGTGCAGAATAATTCTCCATTATTTCATCTTAAATGTGATCTTCTGTATTTTCCAATCGTCTCTTCTGCATTTAAATCATACGTAGATACATAAAAATTCCAAAATCACTTAATTCCACGATATATTACCGATTAATTTAAATTAAAACTTTGTGAGTGACGATTATTGTAAGATTTACAATAAAGGAATATATTTTTATAAGCGGAAGTACATTTATTCCAAAAAATATTTAAAGGTTCTGAATTGGATACGTTATACTTCATAAAATCACTTGACAAAATTGAATATGGATTGTTTATAAATGTCATTTAAAATAAAAACAAAAAATACAATTTAGTTAAATAGAATTATAAAGAACTTTTCTTAAAATTACAAAAGATTTTCAATGTAAAACCCAAAATTTTTAAATTTGATATCATTGGTATCTGTAAAATATAATAAAGAATAGGATACAAGTCATACTAAGAATATATATTACAAAGCTTTTTAGCAAATTCTTACTTTCAATACATTAAAATTTAACATGGTTTAAAGATACTATGTTTTTCTTTTAATTTTTATAACCCTTTCAAAATAATTTAAAGCTACTGCAATATTTTCAATGCAATTTCCTAACATATATGTAATAAATTCAAAAAATATATTATCTGTTCAGCTGAAAAATATAATATAAAAAAAAGTTAAAATAAAAATTAAAATTAATGTATGAATAGTTTCGAAATTTTTGAAATATACATAAGACTTAACAAATCAAAAACTAAAAAAAAATTTACTTAATTTAAAAAAAGGAAATAATCATGTATTTAATTTATTATTTAATAATCATCATATTAAACTTCTGTAAATATGTTAACAATTATAATTGTTAAAATAGTTTTTATAAATTATAATCGCTGATTCAACTTCATAATTTTTTATTAGTATTTCAGGTGAAATTATCATTATGATTATTATTTAACGTATGTTTAAAAAATAAAAATAATTCATTTAAAAAAAAACTGCATTTAAAGTTGCAAAATCTGCAACGAAATTTTAAACATGTAGACTATTTTTAGAGGTTACTTCCCTCTGTCCCTCCAACTTTCCTCTAAATCCAGCGGCGTACGCGTAGTGGGTCAGATTACTCTTACCTAACCATATAAGAACAGCCGCTCAGATATTTTTAACAGTGGAATGCGCCATTCTTCAACTGAAATCTCAACTACAAAATTTCGCGCACGAAGTTATGCAACCCGGCTTTGATCATTTCAATACAAACAGACTTTGCGCGGCTGATCTCTCGCAAATACACGAAACTCGCTACTGTGAAAAATCACTCGAATTGGAGGTAATGAAGGATCGTAATCTTTAATCGACTGCGCACGTAATAATAAATTAACTCTTTTACACGATCGTCTTCGCGAGGCCACGAATATTTCGCTGAAAGTGAAAATAAAAGAGTTGCCTCCGTTGCGGACCGCGAATTAAGAACCGAACGACATTTTGCAATCCTATACTTTTGCTTTTTCCGTGTATTTGTGAAAACTGAGAATATAAATATGGAGTGTCCCACTGCAGTCGCTCGAATTCGAAGTTTCGAGCGCTATTTTTGGATTTGAGAATAATGCCAACAGCCGCTCGGATGTGAATTTAAAACGACGAAAAGTACGAAAATGGATCTGCGTACGACCGAGCGATTGTCTTTTCACTGTTGCGAGCTTTTTTAAAATTTATCGTTGCAAGAGTCATCACAGAATTTTTCACTGAAATCGATCACCAACAGTTACTCCCCACGCGATCGTGACGTTCGGCCATTAACTTTCTTTTGCACCATTTCGAACACTTGACACTTTGACGGATGGACCGAAAAGTAATCGCTAATAGTGTTCACTGAGTAATTGGAAAAATCGTAAGCGACAAACGAGATAAAACTAGCGAGCGAATCGGAAGAGTTGTTGCTTTGTTCGTACTCACTTTCGACATCTTTGGACGACAGGTCGGCCTGAGTAAGAAAAAAAGTTTTTTTAGCGAATCTTTAAAAAGTCAAAATTGGATTCGGGCTGTTTACGTGCAAAGATTGAATGTTTGAAGGTGTTTAACGAGATTTTGCTCGAGCTTACCATTGCTGCGATTTAAGTATTGGCTCTGAATGCTTACTGAACCAAACTGGAACCCGAAATGCTAGCGACCCAGGTAGGCTTATTCGTTTTATCGCCACAGATGGCGCGACCGGCGAACGTCTTAGAAGATATTTGAGAATCATGCGGCAATCAGTAGAAAAAATGAAGTAGTTTTACTAATTTATTTTACTATCTCCAGTAATTTTATTTTCATATAATTACCTTTTCTATAATGAATTTACTATTAATATTGAATCAAAGACATTGAATAATATATATTCACAATTATTTAATGTAACTGGAAATATACTGTTTTTATACAATGTCATTACTGTATTTTTTAAAAATAAATATTGTATTAAAAAGATATAAATAATTTAAATTTGTTTGTTTATTCAAAATGAAAAGAATTTCGTTTTACAGTTTATTTATTTAGTATCCTAACCCATGTTAAATCAATTTATGTGTATATTTGTATGTTTGTCTCTAGTTAATACCATTTTATTCACGTGTACTAAATTCACCAGTGCTAAAAGACCAGAAACTTATAATTTGATACGAGCCTAAACTGATGATTTAAAAGTTTAATTTACGAAATTTAAAATTAAAAAATTTATTTTATATTATAGATATATAAAAAAACTTACAGTGCAACCGATATATTCTTTATTATAAATTTTTTTTTTTTTTAATGTTGACGATGGTTTGACAAGGTTGTAGGCTTTTAGTCCTTTAAAATCCATGGATTTTTTGTACAATTTTTGAAAAAAAGATTTTGGTCTTTTAAAAAATTTTTGTTTACAAAAATATCCTATTTTCTTCTGACGCCTGTTGCGATGATCAGGACGATGACGTCTAGTTCCCAATAAATTAACTTAATAGAATAAAAACAATAAAAACATTATACTTTATAAAAATATGTGTTTATTTCTTTAAATTGATATTTTTTGTCACAAATAATTTAATTAGTAGATAATAAGATAAACGATTAATATTTAAAGTGGCTGAATTGTAATTAATATATTGGATTGTGATTGATTAATGAATTTGTTATATTATAGAACAGGTATGCTGCGGAGCAGAGTATTTTTGTATAATAAAGAGTTTCTTGTATAAACAAAAATTGCGATTAAAGTCATATCGCAAATAGATTGATTAACGTTATGTAAAATAGTTTTAATTAAATAACGACCATAAGATATATATCTATATTTATTATTAATTCAATAAACCGTATATAATCTATTTTCTAAAGGTACATACAATATTTTTTTAAAAAATTCTTCCAATTTTAAGGGTTTTGGACGGGAAAAACATGGTTCCCTTTCTCGTTCAGTTGTACTGTCCGTAACTCCTTTAGTAGTTGATATAGCAAATCCATCGCATGCAGATCCCGCGAGCACAGGACCTTTGTTCCTCGAAATTCTGCATTTCGCCATCATTCCTTTTTCTCCTTTCTCAAACAATCGTTGATTGTAGGTCTTGACTTTCACTACCATCGCACCATGTTTCTCTTCCAACCTTTAATGTATGGTTCTCTCGTCCATTCGGAGATAAATAGAAGATAAGATCGATCTAGTTTTCTCTATCATAGAGACTGTTTGTATATCTTCACCGAGACCATTGATTAATTGGTTTTTACTGCTATTATATTCTTCTTCTTCGCTTTCTTTGCTAAACTTACGTTTTCTGCTTCGCTATCCTGGTCACAGTATGGACTCAATTCCGCTTCCTTCTTCGATTGTTCCTCTGACTAGTTGGCATTGATATATTTACCAGTCTTCTTTTGCATTTGTCTCTTACAATTGCTGATCTCCAAATGTTGATTGTTTGAATCGTTTTCTCTCTTCTCCAAAAAGCGTACGATTTTGTCTTCGTAGATTATTTTCATCTTCCGCTTCTTGTTCTGTCCAGTTTTGCACGAACTTGCACTTGCATTAACTGTTCTTATAGGCACAGTCGTGGATGACATGGAAGTGTTCACCGTGCTCTGCAATAATGAACGCTCCTCTTTTTTATCGGCGATGATGTCGAATGCCTTCGCTAAAAAATTGTCCGTTAAAATATTTTGGTTTTTAGAAAAAACTTATAGAAGTTATACGGACTGCCAGAAGAAAACTCGAATAAATTTAGTATGATAATAATGCATATTCACTAACAATTGTATATGTATAATATTTTCTTCAGTCTTTACAATAAATAATTAGTAATATATTTATATATATGTAAGAAGCGTGTGGATTCGAAGGTTTTATTTGAATAATTTACTTCACTTATATTTAGAAGAAATTGTTAAATGATTTAAAAAATTTTTTACAACAACTAATTTTTCAGGTTTGATTTGAGTCTGATTCAGTGACTAAGATAGTAACTGAGAAGTAGTGAGTAATTAGAATAGTGGAAGTGTCGTGGTAGAAGAAGAAGTGTCCCATTTGCCGGTAGTTTCTTTTATATAATTCGAGAGTTCGGATGTTCTAATAAAAAATTGTTTAGTTAATATTCTAGATAAAACGCAACATGGTGTCGAATATAATATTCATCTGATTAGTTCCTTTTTTAAATGAAGAGTTTTTTAAAGGTATTGTAAACTAAGTTTATTTTCTTATCAATGTGAGTTGTGTCTAGATAGATATGTTACTAATTTCCAATTGCTATCATAGAACTTTAGCTTTCTGAGATAATTGTAATAAATTCCTGACGAATGTTTTAATTCTGTAACCTCGTCATTTTCGTTCAACGTAAGGATAAATAGTAGAGTTAGGCTGCAACAGAGAACAGGAGGAGTGTACCAGTTAGGACGAGAGAAAAAATGAATTATTCATTTACTTATTTATCGATATTATTTATGTATATATATATAAATAAAATAAATTTTTGTTTTGTTTTTTTTTATTCGGGTTTTTCTCCCGGTATTCGTATAACATCCAAGCACAGTTTTTCCTTGTTATTCCTCTTTCTGTTCTCCGTTATTCAAAATCGCATATCTTATTAAAAGTAGTCGTATCAAATTTATACGCTTAAAGTTAGCGTATAAAGAGTGTCAGGACAGAAGCTTCGGAAATAATTGAGATTCAACTCTTATATAAAAAAAATTAATAATATTTCTCGTACTGGTATTTGCGATTGATTGCAATATTTCTTGATTTGTATATCGATTTTAGATTTATAAGTATTTGAGTTGAAGAATATAAAGTATTACGATAGGTTATGGATGAGATAAGAGCTTCAATAAAATTAAGTACGGGGTCAAAATATGAATGAGAGAATAAGACTTTAGATATTAAATTAATTCGGCCTGTCGCCGACGGGCGGCGCACGACAAAACTCAATGAGTTACCATAAAATGCACCTGGTTTCAACTAGTTAACTTTAGTCTGTCCGGGGTGACTCATTGACTTAACTCTCGATGTTACAGCCTCAAAAAATTCCACTTCACAGGCGGAAGTCTGATTTTTGGTAGGAGACAACTCAGGTCCCGCCCTTTGGCGTCACGGAGTTTGTCACAATAGGCGACCATTTCTTTCATTTCGCCCATAATTTGGTGCAAACGTGCACGATCCGAACTATTTCGGAGCTCATCCCTGAAAGCAGCTGCACGTGCTTTTAAGGCTGTGACAAATAACAGTCGAACACCGATAGCATCGGTGTTCACCATTTCCGAATTACTAGTGAATTGCATATACTCGTTAGAATTATGCATTATCTTTTGTGCTGTACCATTTAGGACAGCACATTTGTCATCCTTTAGGATGGAGATGATACCTTCCGTTTGGATTGCGTCGCATTGATGAAAAATGATGACGCGTCATATATATATATACACGTCAGATTGACGTAATATAGCGAGTCGAGTCGCTACTATGCGCTGTTCGCGCAGACTCTCACGTACATACTCTGCAGCGATAGAACGCCGCGTAGTGCCTATTATCCAATGATTTGGAGCGGTAATAGGAGGTGTAATGCAATTGAGGAAGCCTATCATTATAAAAATTATATAAATATAATTTAATTATAAATAAAATTATAACTAAGTTTATATTTAAATGCTAATGATTAATTATCAACAATGTGTAATTAAGCAAACGCAAGAGTGGTGCACTGCTAATATACTGATATAACAATAATTCACAGTGTAAAAGTCTTAGACAACTATCTAATTTAATCTTAATTGTTCCGCTTAAATAAGTATGAATTACTCTGTTAATGAAGCGTAATTGAAGTGGAACACCGACGGATAATGCCGTTCAACGCCGATAAAGGTCCAAAGTATCATACAAAATAATAATGCAGCAATAAAGTTTGATCTATAAGTGATCAGCCACATTACCAAAACATATTCTATTATATAAAAGTTTGCATCTAACATTAGTAAATGCGACAATATGGCATCAATTTTTGGTTTTAAACGTTGACTAACATGAATTAATAGTCGCTTCACGGTTGGATATACTTCACCGAAAACACGTAACAGTATATCAAAAATGTTCAAAAACGCAACTTCAATTACTTCCAATACAATATTCTCAGTCTAACGTTGTAAATTATTTTGAATTTGCTAACTGATCTAGGATTTTGGAAATATTCGAAATGGCGTAAGAATTCCTAACTGTTATTTCGTTTAACTTTCTGTAATCGATTACAATTCGCCTTTTTTATTTCCCGAGGCATATAGTTTTTCGGCACGATCCAAAGAGGGCATTCCAAGGTGATTTTGAGGGTTGGATAATATCGTTTTTCAACATTTCGTCTATTTGTTTTTTTACTTCCTGTTTGTGAGATTCCGGTTATCTGTATTTTTTTTATGCTATCGGTTTATCGGTAATAGTTTCGATTTTATTAGCTACTAAATCTGTGCAGCTGAGAGTATTGTCTTCGAGAAAAAAGATATCATTTTAGTTTCTGCAAATTTCTAATACTTGTTGTTTTACTTCTTGATTTAAATGATTTAATTTGTTCGCGTTTAAATTCATAATTTTGCAATCCGGTGCGATTTCTTCAATTTTGACGTAGGGAGTGTCAATTTCTATATCGTATTCGTTTGTGTTAAGTACTGATGTAATAGATTCGCCGTTTTCATCAACTTTGATTATGCTTTGACAGATGAATTCTTTTTTGTATTAGTTTTTGATGTATTATACCTTATGTTGATTTTACTTTTAAGATTTTTATTTTAATAAACGTCTCGGATCTAGAGGGAATTTTAGTTATTTTGTTATTTTCGTCATGAATTGGAAGATTTTCTATTTGTTGAAGATCAATTTTATACATATTCAAAGGTATTTTATTATGATTCATCTTAATTATTTATCTTTCACTATCTATAATTATGCTTAGATTTGTAATTATATCGTTCCCTAGAATTTCCTGATAAGGTATTGAAAAATCATCTTTTACTATGTGAAAAATGGTTTTATAAGTATCTTTATTCATTTTTATATTAAAAAAACAGTATCCTATTGTTTCAATTCTCTCCATAGATAATCCGATTATGTTTATTTTAGTATTATCGTAGTATATGGTTTTTTTTTTTACAAAATTTGAAAACTTTATTATTGATATGTCTGCACCGGTATCGATTAGTAATTCTATGTTTGAGTTTAGTTCTTTAATGTCGAGGTTTATGGTAGTTTTTAAGCCTGTTAATTGTAGTGAGTTATTAGATTTATTAGTAAGATTTTTATTACTTATTATTGTTCTACCTGCCACAGGTTGAGTATTTTTGGTTCAGCAGTAACCAAAGAACGACTCGAGTTTAAATTACTTATTTGAGTTGTGTTTGTATTTACCGATTGTTGGTTAGTGTATGAAATTGTGTAATGATTTTGTCTTTTTTTATTGTCATTATATTATTTCTTTCGACATTCTTTTATTTCGTTACCGTTATTTTTACAATGATTGCAAAATTTTGCACTAGGCTCATTTATATTTTGGTTATTGTTAATATAATAATTTCTTTCGTTAGATTTTTTCCGACATTCAAATTCTAAATTTCCGAATTTTTTGCAAAAGTTGCATTGTGTAGAATAATTTGAATTTGTTTTGTGTAAGGTTGAAATAAATCCTGTATGTTGCTTTAATTATTTATTCTGGTTAGTTTATTGACAATGTAGAAATCTATATACATATATCTATCACAAATGATAATTATTGTTATTTAAATTTACTCTATCCAATTCCTCGTATAACAAGAAAGCCGGTTTCAATCTGCCGATCGAGAAGCGGACCTTCCTGTCGCCGACTAGAATTACGAAGGTTTTTTCGCCGCGTTCGATGACCTTGAACGGGCCTTCGTATGGAGAGTCGCCGGGACCTCGCACTGCATCGCGGCGCAAAAATACAGATGATGCAGTTGCGAGATCTTTGAATACAAAAACTTTGGTTTCCCCGTGTCGGACTATGCTTGTGGGTTTTATGTTTTTCATTTTATTTCTTAAATTTTTTACATAGTCCGACGTAGGGTTGACATTGCCTGTGTGGAAAAATTCCCCAGGCAAGCGCAGGCCGGTGCCATAAACGAGCTCGGCCGCTGAGGCGCCGAGGTCCTCCTTTATTGCCGTGCGTATGCCGAGCAGCACCGCAGGTAGTGTTGACACCCAGTCGGTGCCGTCGTGGCATTTTATTGCGGCCTTAAGCTGCCTGTGAAATCTTTCCACGAGGCCGTTAGCTTGCGGGTGATAGGCCGTAGTTCGGACCCGCTTCGAACCGAGCAGGCCGCACAATTCGGCGAAAAGGGCTGACTCGAACTGTCGTCCCTGGTCGGTTGTTATTCGCGCAGGGACACCGAAACGTGCGATCCATGTGGACATGAAAGCCTTTGCGACAGTCGCGGCTTCCATGTCTGGGATCGGCACTACTTCGGGCCAGCGGGAAAAACGGTCGACGCACGTCAAACAATACCTGTAACCCTGACAGTATGTCATGGTTACTAGGTCGATGTGCACGTGTTCGAATCGTCTGGAAAGCTCTTTAAACTGCCCTATGGGCGCAGAGACATGCCGGCTCACTTTGTTCCGCTGGCACGGAATACAGGCTCGCGTCCACTCGTTAACGTCTTTGTTTATTCCCGGCCAAACGAAACGCGATGTTATAAGTCGCTTCGTGGCGCGGGAGCCAGGGTGCGACAGGCCGTGTATTCTGTCGAAGATTGTTCGACGTAAGCCTGCTGGTACGAAGGGTCGTACTTTATTATTTTTAGTGTCGCAGTATATGTCCGCGCCGCAATCGGGAAAATTTATCCTCCTCAACTGCAACGCGGATTTTTTATTCTTAAGCAGCTCCCGCAACTCGGCATCCCGCTCTTGCGCGGCTGACATTTCTAAATAATCGCTGTTTGTCGAGATTGTTTCGACGCGCGATAATGCGTCGGCCACCTGATTTTCGGCGCCTTTTATGTGCTGGATGTCGGTGGTGAATTGCGCGATGTAGTCGAGATGCCTGAACTGCCGCGCGGAGCATTTGTCCGGTTTCTGGTCGAAGGCAAAAATCAAAGGTTTGTGATCCGTAAAGATCGTGAAATTTCTGCCCTCGACCATATGCCTGAACCGCTTTATACTCGCATATGCCGCCAGCAGCTCGCGGTCGTAGGCGCTGTATTTGTGTTCGGCAGTCGTTAACGATTTAGTGAAAAACGCCAACGGCTACTACGCGTTATTAATTTGTTGTTGCAATACGCCTCCGACCGCGAAATCCGACGCCTCAACCGCGACGCTTAACGGGGCTTCGGCGACGGGATGAGCGAGCAGTGCAACTTCTGCAAGGGCGTTTTTCGACGCTTTAAATGCGTCGCGCACCTCTTGCGTCCACTGGACGGGCTCGCTTCCCTTCTTCGCCCCGGCAAGCAACGCGTTCAGGGGATGCAGAACCCTTGCGGCGCCTGGTATAAAGCGCCTGTAAAAGTTGTACATCCCCAAATAGCGTCGGAGATTTTTTATTGAATCGGGCATCGCGTATTTGTCGATTGCGGCGATTCGTTCTTTTAACGGGCTTATGCCCTCGGTGTTCACTGTGTATCCGAGAAATGTGATCTCGTTTACATCAAATACACATTTCCCGGGGTTAATAACTACGCCGTATTGGTCTAGACGTTCGAACAACATTTTCAGATGTTGAAAATGCTGCTCTTCGCTTTCCAGGAAGTCGTCTATATAGGCGTAGACGAAGCCGAGGCCGCGGATGATATCGTCCACGAACTGCTGGCAAGTTTGCGCAGCGTTTCGCAGACCGAACATCATCATCGTGGGCTCGAAGAGGCCGAAGGGCGTTGTAATCGCGGCCTTCTCGGCGTCTTCGAGCGCGATCGGAATCTGGTGGAATGCGCGCACCAGATCTATTTTCGAAAATATTGTTTTCTTACTTAGATGTTGTGCGAAGTCTTCGATATGCGGTGGTGAGTATCGGTCTAGAATGGTGCGGGCATTTAAATTGCGGTAGTCGCCGCATGGTCGTGGAGTTCCGTCCTTTTTCGTGGCGACATCTAATGGTGAAGACCACGGGCCCTTGCCTGGTCGCATGATGCCTAGCTGAAGCATGTTGTTGAATTCCGCTTTTGCGATCTTCAAACGGTCGGGGGCGAGGCGGCGTGGTCGTGCGTGCACAGGCGGGCCTGCAGTTGTTTTAATGTAGTGTACTACATTATGCCTGCAGGTCTGTTTCGGCTTGGCGGGCGGTCGTGCGATGGCTGGATATTCGGCAAGCAGCTTGGGAAAAACTTTTCTGCTGATTATCGTTTTTATACACAAATTCTGTTTTCTTCTACTCACTTCGATGTCTTATTGACTAAGCGCTTGTTCTTGGCGTATGTTAACGAGACAGGTCTTGTGTTGGTTGTTCGCTCCGGGGGCAACAGGGCTTCGCCGTCGGCCGGGTCCTCCGCGAATTCTTCCGCTCCGGGATATCGGGAAAGGGCGTCCGGCAGCTGGTTCTGGCGGCCTGGGACGTGCTGCACGTCGAAGGCGAAACCACGCAGCAGCATCGCCCAGCGCGCCAACTTACCGCGTTCGCCCTGTACCCGATCCAGCCAGGTGAGTGCGGCGTTGTTGTCGGTGGAGGGTTCTTCGCGCCTCCTGGCTGCGACGGCCCCACGTTGGGCGCTAATTGACGAGTTCTTACCATTTTAGTAAGTGAACGTCAAGGGATGTGGGGTGAGGGGGGTACAGGAAAAAAAATCGAGTATACGGGATTGAGGTACGGAGGGTACAGCCACTTCTTACTGTCACCCCACAGCTCGTTCTGATCTTTGTACGGCTCGTACCCATATGATGTCTCCCAATAACAGAACTCACGCCAGTAGGGGTGTATCTGAGTTGCCCCCATCTTGTAGAAACCCGCCTCGACTTTGAGTAACTTCGATATCCCGTGCCTACATGCTACTGGAAACTCTTGCCTCCTGCGGTACCTACGCATCATTTCTCTGCCCCTTCTAGGGTAGGATGCTCTCACGAGCAGATGTATGTTGTCCTCTAGAACGCCGGCCCCTAAGGGGCACCCGTCACACTTATGTCCATCTTGCACTCTCATTTTTATATTTTGCAACATGAAGTTGTCGTATTCCAGGCCCCATGCAGGTTGCGCACATCCACAGTTCAAGCCCTTGCCCAATTCGAGCTTCAGTTCCTCGATTTTTTGGCTCCTCTGGAGTTGAAACAGTGCAGGAGACCACAACCACTCAGGCCATATATCATCGGCCCTCCCCCATTCTACTCTCCCCTCGCTGCACGAGCAGCGTCCAGCCCTCTTTGCTCCTCCTGCTGCCCATGCTCGGGCAACCCATCTGGCCGTGCAACCACCCGCTGTATCTCGACCGCTCCCGACGGAGTGGACATTTCCCTGAACCGTCGATCCTCCGGTCCTCGTGCACTCCTCTTCCTGATCTCGTGCATCTCCGGCTCGTCGGACGATTTCCTGTCGGTGTACCGGAGTGCCCTTAGCTGTTCCAGCTTTCTTTCCAATTCTTCGATCGTATCCCTCCTCTCTGCCTCGTTTGCCGGGCGGTCCACCGTGGGAGTAGTCAACGATGAAGCAGAAGCCATCGTGCTGCTCATAGCGTGGGTGGGTCTGGTTAGGGAGGGAAGCGTGGGTGGCCGGGACTGTCAAATCTAACCGACACAAGGCACTCTCCATCTCCCAGTCGTCTTCCCCTTGACCGAACTGCACATAGCGGTTGAAGCTCCACCGCTCTCGCGTATCGTCCAGGATATATGTTCTCGTCCCGTCGGTATTCTGGCGGGACGCATTGAAGTCAGTCCATGTGGTATTGAGGGTCATCCTAAACCAAGAGGAAGGGGTTCTGATTCCTGTAAGGGTACCTACCCCATCATTACCTGCCATGGTATTCATATTCCAACTCCAGGAGGTGTGTTTCGTTATGAACTCCTCGGCGAACCAGGAAACTGTAGTATCCTCGCCCCCCGCCCGGGTTATGATGCTCGGCCAGTACGTCAACGACAACGCCACTGCTGCGGGGTATGCTATCCTCTCGGTGTGCGCGGCGGCTCGTTTGAAGCATTCGAAGCCACGACGCAGATATGCGCCTCTCTCAAGCCTGTCCACTCCTCCTGAAAAACACCGAGCTATAACAGCTGCCTGGTTCTCGACGTTATGTGTATCATATACTGCGAACCCGCTAGCGACAGCAATGCTGGCCATGTTCCCCCATGCGCCCAACATAATAGCCGGGTGCAGTCGTGCTTTCGTTCTCGATACCACGCGTTGATCCATCCCGAGCACGGCTGATTTTCCCCCGTAGCTCAGGTATGACTGCTCAGTGACGCATGGATCAGGTACCAGCCCCAGGTGTTGCAATACCGACCTCGGAGCACCTAAATACGTGGCAGCCCCGTCCTCGTCCACCACCCCCTCACAGCGTTGATGCCACCTGACGGTTAGGGCTATTGTAAGAGAATTGATCTCTAGCCAGTTCACCCCCCCCCCGTAAAGTAGGGCTTGGTGTATAAGCTAAACGCTTCCCTGAGAGAATAATCATGGGCCAGCACGCGATTGACTATGTTCATGATCGTGGCATCCAAGTCGTGCCTCGGTACATCGTGGTTGGGAGGCAACTCGCCCCTGTGGTCGGTAGTAGATATTTCATACTCCCGCCTACCCAGTTTTACCCTGCAAGTCGTTTTTGTGGGTACGAGGAATATTATGATGGTGGCTGGGTCGTGTATATCGACGAGGCCGCCAGTCCGGACGAATACCTCCCTTGTAGGTTCCTCCTGATCCACCCGCATGACATCAACCTCTTCCAGCATCGAAGCAGCAGAGCAATCGAAGATTCACGGTACTCCTCTTCTCTCCTCTCTGGTAGCACCCAGCCGGTACCCCGGTCCTCTCCTCCCAGCCCCAAGCCCACACACGTAGGGCGGAGCTCCTATCGGCGGTGTACCAATAGCCGTACTCCTGTAAGAATCTTCTCCTAACTTCGGATCACTCGCAGCCCTCCGCTGTTTGGATTATAGCATACGAGGCGACACCCACATGTATATGCGCTCTCGGCGCATCTGTTGGGTCTGCCTCATGGTGATGGCTCAGGGATGAATAGAGCCTCTCGTGTTTCTCGATCGGGGATGGTTGTATGGGGTTCTTGAAACGCAGGTTGACAGTGCTGGCGAGGTATGACAGGTTCGTAACTAGGTCGGAGGAACTCGGCCTCCAACGTGAATGTATGTCTTCATCGGGTTCATATCCGATACGTTGGTATGTATCGATTAGCACCTTGACGAAGTCAATGTTATCCGTCGAGAAGACGACGTCATCTCCCTTGAGGCGTAGAAGCTTCGACACAAACGCTGCCCTCGATCCTAAGTCGTTGTTCTGCTCAAGCTAACCGCCGGATTACGTTGAATGAACACACGTTGAGGATAACACGGTATCCAACAGCGCGGTCCAGCGCCAGCCCTGACGGGCAGCCCGTTCCGCCAAGTCCCGTAGTGGTCCCCACACTTCACATCCGCCCATATGAACAATGAGTCCCACATCGCACCCCACACCCCCTCAAAATCCGTGCCCTTAAGCACAGCACCTTTCCCATTCCATCTAGCACTACCATTATCGACGCCCAGCTCTGGTGCTGGTCAAATCCGCCCTGATCCAACGGTACCTTGATGATGTCATCCCGCCGCACTGCACTTATAAGATCGATGTCAATTAGTTCGTTCCCCAGTTCTCCTGCAAACAACGTGCTGAGCCGTGATCCGTGTAAACGCTTCTCGACGTAACTTGACAAGTAGTTCATTTTCCTGTTCACTACACGGTTTTTTTAATTTTCCGCGGGTGGGGTCTAAGCCACCCTCTGATTCTTCCCTCCGATATTCACATTTATCTTCGTACCCGTGCCGGCCTTCCCTTCCATCCACTTCCCCGTCCTCACCCACTCGCGAACACTAGGTACTTGGGCCGGTACCTGCCACTCGGCCCGGAAAAGCCTCTGCACCTCCTCGTGTAACATGTCGAAGTAGTGTACCTCCCCGAGGGGCCCCCCGAGTTTAAGTGGCTCACACAGCCATTTTTTGCTGTCATTCCACAGCTGGTTTTGATCTTTATAGGGTACATAGCCGTAAGACGTCTCCCAGTAGCAAAATTCCCCCCAGATAGGGTGTATCATGGTCGCACCCATCTTGAGGAAGCCCGTCTCTACCTTCAACAGTTTCGCGAGCCCGTGCCTACATGCGTTGGGAAATTCTTGCCTCAGGCTTCTATATCATCTCAGCATCTCCCTACCTCTCCGTGGGTAGGATACCCGCACCAGAAGATGTATGTTATCTTCGAATACGCCGTCCCCCAGTACACACCCGCTACAGCTGTGCCCATCCTTCACCTTCAGCTTGATGTTCTGTAGCATAAATTGGTCATATTCTAGACCCCAGGCGGGTTGTGAACATCCACAGTTCAGTCCGTCTCCCACCTCATCGTATAATTCACGAACCTTCTCGTCTCTACGAAGTCGGAATAACGCCGGCGACCAGACCCACTCGGGCCAGATCTCCTCAGCCTTGCCCCATCTTATCCGACCCTCGCATCCCGTGCATTGTTCAATCCTCTCTGCTCCTCCCTCTGCCCATGCTCTGGCAATCCATCCGGCCGTACATCTACTCTGCGCGCCTCCACAGCCCCGGACGGTGTCGACATCTCTCTGAACCTCCGGTCTTCCAGCCCACGCGCGCTCCTCTCTCGTATGACCTTCCTCATCGGATCGTCCGCCGATCTTTTGTCGGTATGCGTGAGCGCTTTCAGTCCCTCCAGCTTCCTCTTCAGTTCTTCTTTCTCTATCCTCCTTTCGGAGTCGCTCATGGGGCGGTCCACCGCGGGTGCCCGATGGCCGCCAGCCCCATTTCCCTCTGAGAAGATGTTCCCATCTACTCCCATAGGCCGGTCAAGGTAATGTTGTTGTATTCCTGTGACTCCAGCATCCCGGCAACCTCGATACAATATGGTGCCGGCGCTGAAATGGGACCCGCACATTACACTAGCAGTGCCCTTCCCTATAGCTAGCGTCTTCAGACGCGCCGTCCGGTAATCCTTGATCCTGACCTGTACTCCCCAACCCCACTTATCAGAGGCCGGTTGTACACTCCCCAGCTCACTCCACCCCTCGTCGTGAGCCCTTCGACCCCCGTGTGAATAGTCTACCAGGAAAAAGAAACCGTCCTGCTGCTCGTACCTCGGATGTGTTTAATACGTCAGGCTCACTTGTGTGGGCCGGAAGGTCAAGTCCATGCGTCCCAGCGCGTTCTCCAACTCCCAGTCATCGTCGCCCTGGCCGAATTGTACGTACCGGTTGTAACTCCAGCGGTCACGGGTGTCGTCCAGAACGTACGTGCGTGAGCCATCTCGGTTCTGCCTCGACACACTAAAGTCCGACCAGGAGGTGTTCAACGTGGATCTGTACCATGGTACAGATGAGGAGGGGGTCCTCACCCGTGTGAGCGTGCCCACACCTTCGTTACCCACCGCTGTGTTCATATTCCAATTCCAAGGCACATGCGGTGTAACGAACTCCTCAGCAAACCACACAACCGTAGTCCCCTCCCCCCCTGCGCGTGTTATAATACTGGGCCAGTAAGTCAGCGAGAGATTGACCTCGCCCGGGAAAGCTATCCTCTCTGTATGTGCGGCTGACCTCTTAAAGCACTCGAAGCCTCTTCTGCGAAAGCCCCCCCTCTCCAACCTATCGAGCCCCCCCGAATAGCACCTAGCAACGACTGCCCCCTGATCTTCGACGTTGTGGGTTGCATAGTTTGCAAACGCACTCGCTACCGCTATGCCCGCCATGTTTCCCCATGTTCCGATCATAATGGCGGGATTCGCTCTCGCCTTCGTCCGGGAGACCACCCGCTGGTCCATCCCTAGCACAGCCGATTGACCCCCGTATCCCTGGTATGAGTCATGTCCGATGCTGTCGTCCGGTTGCAGCTCTAGATGTTCTAAGACCTGTCTTGATGCCCCGATGTAGGATGTGGCACCATCTTGTCCTACTATGCCCTTGCACCTCTGGTGCCATCTGACGGTCAGGGAATTGATTTCCAACCAGTTGATGCCTCCCGTGAAGTAGGGCTTCGTGTAGAGGCTGAAGGCCTCACGGAGGGAGTATTCCCTTGACAACACATGATCCAACATGATCATGATGGTGTCGTCAATGGCATGTCTCGGGATGTCATAGTCCATGGGAAGTTCCGCCCGGTGATCAGTAGCGGCGATGGCGTATTCTCTACCTCCCATACACACTCTAGTAGCAGTTTTCGTTGGTATGAGGAAAATGATCATAGACGCCCTGTCGTGTATGTCTACAAGACCGGCCGTTCGCACGAACACTTCCCTGGTGGATCCCTCAACTCCCACCCTAGTCACGTCTACCTCCTCGAGGACCCACGCTAAGGGGTATTTAAGATGGCTAAGGATCCACATGTCCCTACCCACACAGGTTGGGTCGTCATTCTCCCCTAAGGGAATTATCCTCACATCCGGTCTGTTCAAGGCCATCTCCCTACCGCCTATCCTCACGTATCCACCTCGCCGCAGTGCCCATTTGAGCACATCCATCGTTATAAATGCGGCGTCGTAGTGCCAGCCGTTCAACGCGTTTAAGCCCACAACCACTTTGGCTCCCTGATCGACGGAGGACCAAGCGTAGTCAACCCCACTGTGTTGCAACGCCCCCCGCTCCCTCAGCTCATCGTACAGGTCGACCTTGATGGCTAGGCTCTTGTAGTCATGGGCCTCGCTTTTAATTGCTCCCTTGACTGCTTTGGCTAGTATAGTGGTGCCGGACAGGAAACCGAAGGCCGATATTCCTTTGGACGGATTAATGATCCCGGGTACGTGCGGGGACGGACTGGTCGCCGCGTCCAACATCTTCTGCAACTCACCGGAGGAGGTCAATGCCCCGTGGTTTTTCCTAGCGTCAAGTCCTACTGCTACCCACCGCAGTCCTCCAACAAGTGCGCCGATGCGTTGGCGCACGCCAGGTCCCGGGTCAATCCTCCCAGCCACCGGCAACCGGGGTAAGCTCGTGGGTACCTTTGGAGCCGGGGGGCTTGTACCAACCGATTTGTTCTCGCTCCCTTTGGCCGGTCGCCAAAGGGAGTTTATACGTTCCGACGTATAAACATGCCTGGAGGTGATCCTGGAGGACGTGGTTCTCGTGGAGCCAGCGGCGGCTGAGGATGGCGTCGTGACGGAGTCCTCTAGCGAGCAAGAAGGTGGAACTGCCGCTTATCCCAGCGGCTTCCCAAGGGAGCTCGCACTCTCCTTCTATCGTGAGCTCCACGCCCGCTTTTGCCAGGAGAGCCGTAGGTGTCCGTGATGGATGCGCAGAGGCCGATCTTCATGAAGTTATCACTGGCTCCTGAATCTATCAGGGCCATGATCGTGCGGCCGTGGACACGCAGCCTCAAGGTGGCCGTTTGCTGGTCGGGGGCCTCTAGGAGGCGCTTATTGCGACGTTTTTTCCTCGGGGTAGGTCGTCGCATTCCTTCCCGCGCGGTCGTTTCCCGGGTGTTGCGTTTCGGGTTGCTCACGTTGCCACCTCATTCCAGGACGTCGTTGGCTCTTGTGGGCGTGAGGGGATCGTTCTTCCCACTTCGGTCGGCGGCGTTTCGGCGAGTCGGCGGTCCGGGTTTCTTTTTTCCTCGCTGCTGCGGTCCTGTCCATCCTGTCTGCGACCTTGATTAGTTCGCTGATCGAGTCGAAGTTTCGTGTCTCGATGTAGAAGCGCAGAAGGCTAGCATTTGCCAGATATTCAAGAAAAATATTTTATTTTTGAGTTATTATTTACTAATTCTCTTATTCAATTGATTACAAGACTTTATGTTCTTTGTTGTAATTGTATAAACCTTATTTCCTACATTTATTTATGTAGATGTTTAAATGCATATAGAAATTTGACTTGCACTTGTTAATTATTAAATAAAATAGTTTGTTTTACAGTTACTTTATAATTTTCTTGTTACTTAATTGATTATGTGACTTCATATTCTTTGGTATAATAAAATAAACCTTATACTGGTTGTGGTCTTCGTTGGTATAAGGAAAACTATCCTCGTCGCCCGATCGTAAATATCTACCAATCCAGCAGTCCTAACGAAGACCTCCTGTGTCCGCTACTCCCGTCCAGTGATCGTCATTTCCGCTTCCTCTAGCATCCGTGCTAAGGGGTAGGTCAGTTGGCTCACGATCCACATGTCCCTTCCGACCTATCTTGGGTCTTCATTCTCCCCCAGGGGTATGATCTTCACATCTGGCCCCTGCAGGTTCAAGTATGTCCCCTGATCATCTAATCGCAACAGGCCTCCCTGTCTCAAGCCCCACTCAAGGACGTCCATTGTTACGAAGACGGCATCGTAATGTCATCCTCCCATTGTATTCAAGGGCAGCATCATGGTGAAAGGCTGGTCGGTGGATGACCATGCATAGTCCACCTCACTACGCTGGAGTGCCCTCCTCTCTCTTAGTTCGTCATACAGATCTACTTTGATGGCGAGGCATCTGTAGTCGTGGTTTTCCCCCGTCACGGCCCGGTCTACGGCCGATGCTAACAGGGGGGTTTCCGATAGGTACCCGTAAGTAACGATCCCCTTGGACGAATTGATCATACCCGGCACGGCTGGGGAAGGGTTGGCAGCATCGAGCATCTTTTGTATGGCACCACTGCTAGTAAGAGTACCAAGATTCCGTCGTGCGTCCACTCCCACTGCGACCCACCTCAGCCTGCCCGTCATCTCCTGTAACCTAGCCACTATCCTTCTATCGTAGTGCGTAGTCCCGCGCAGGCCTGGGCAGAGCATTCCGATAATGAGCTCGATGAGTTCTTGCTCTGTGATTTTCGGTTCCAACCTCCGAGCCAGATCTCTTTTCTTGAGGATGAATATGTCTGTCCTATCATCCTCATGCTGCATCCCGTTGCGTAATGCGAATCGGAGTTCTCGAAGTCGGGATTCGTTGTTATACTCCCGTTCCAAGGCTTCTGCTAAATCCGGGTACATGGCGTGATCATCGTACATTGCCCACCAGCAGGCCGCGTCACATTGCAGTTGACGGGCTGCCAGCTGTGCTCGTTGTAGCTCCGTTCGTTCTTTGGGCATGAAGATTTCCTTGGTTCTTCGCAAGGCTTGCCGTGGAAGGTTGGGGCGAAAGCGGTACATTCAGCAATCGTTCTTTTCGGCTGCACTTCTACTGTCGTCGTAGATGTTGCGAGGTCTTCTTTGGGCCTCACGAGATTTCTTTAGGCACTTCCGGAAGTGCGGTTATCCTCTACTCTCGTCCTCGTGCTGAAGTCTTAGACATCGCGCTTCGGCTAACTCCCGGAGGGGGGGAGAGGGTTCCTTGCGCCTCCTGGCTGAGATGGTTCCACGTTCATGAGCACCAATTAACAAGTTTTCACCATGTCGAGCGTCAAGTGATGGAGGAGGAGGGGTAGGAAAATAAACGGAAAGTGTAGGATAGAGATTCCGAGAATACGCGAGCGTAGCCGGAAAGGTAATAGATACTTCGCGTGTCTTTTCTCCCATTTTTATGCCGTCGAGAATCTCAACGGTCTTTTAACTTTAGCGGGAAAATTAAAAAACCATTAAATGTTACTCGATCTTATATTATTGCGCGTCCGATGGTTTTATTTAACAGGAGCCGGCTTGTCGCCGACGGCCAGCGCACAACAGTTTAGAACTTTATTATATCACAAATAAATGCGTTTGAGCAAGAGAGAAATGAATATCAAGACATCGAGTTTTTAAGGTTTTTCATGCTTTTACCGCATGCATTTACACGCGTATAGCATTGAAAAATACTCAAAAAGTGACTTTCAAATATACGGAAAAAAGGTTTGCAGAACTTATTTATATCGCAAATAAGTGCATTTGAGCATAAAAGAATTAAAATCGGAGACATCGAGTTTTTAAGCAAATTCATACCCTTACCGCATGCATTTACACGCGTATAGCGTCG